>JAWNOJ010000013.1:22577500-23946500 GCA_035046065.1 Chymomyza procnemis | reverse complement strand
GTTTAAATTAAATTCAATTCATATATTCAACAAAAATAATGTATATTTAACTTAGACAAACATTGAATGCAGTAATTATGTATAAAGATGTGCTGATAAAACTCTCTTATTTAAGTAGAGAGCATAAAATTAAGTATACGCCGCATCGTCCATACACTCAAAGCAAAGCAAAAGCAGCTAGGCATTGACAGCTGTCCGCAGTGCGAAGAAGAGAGTAAAAGCTTCACAGCCAAAAGCTTTATCAAAAAAAATGCCGGCATTTTATGGATCGGTAGACGATCAGTTCAACGAAAAACTCTTTGTCCAGTGCGTTTTAGACGGCGCGAATATGTGGACGTAATACAACGCTCTCGTGAAGAATAAACTAATGCAAAACTGTTTAATTTCAAAAACCAAAATTATTTAATATAAAAAAGGTTATACAGCAATAAAACTAAGCAACTTCTTGTGAAACTAGTGCAACAAGAAAAATATTTGTAAATATCTAAATGAATTTAATAAAAGCCATAAATATATTTGCTGCCAGCTAAAGCATACAAAATAATATAAATACAAAATCCAAAAGCGTTATTATATTCAACAAAAACGTTGCAAATTAAATTAATTAAATAAATAAATAAAATTTTAAACATGTCAAAATGCTAAACAAAATATTTCGCTAGCCCATACATCAAGCGGCACAAAGTTCTACGACAGCTTGGTCAAAACCAAATTAAAATTCAAATAAAACAAATGGAAAAATGTGTATAAATAATATTATAATGAATATAAAGGCAAAGACAACATAGAAAAAAGGCAGGAAAAAAGTGTTTTGTCATGGGTTAAATTTTGCGAGTGGATTTTGCTGACGCCATTAAACAATCGCGCCATCAAAGTGTATTTATAATATACTAAAACAAAAGTTTTATTTAGTATACATTTTCATATATATAAATTTTTATTTTTAAATAGAAAAAACGCGCTTAACAATGCCGTGTGGCAACTGAATTCAAAGGTTACAATTATATGAATATGGCACAGTCGGGCAAGTGAAAAATCTAAAATGAAACAGAACTAAAAATCAGTTCTGGCATAAAGACTATTTGGCAGTTTTAAATCATTTCAAACAAGCTCGAGACGCATAAACAAACAAATGCACAATCCCATCAGCTGTCCATTGATCTGTTTATTTATTTTCGTAAAAAAAAATACACTTTGAAGATCAACATTTCATCTGAACATACAAAAATTGTTAACACTCGCTGGGAATCTTTGTAAAAATCTGTTTATACAAAGTTACGACTTCGGAATAGTTTTTTTTACATTTAATATTTATTTCTGCTACTGTTTTCTAACTTAATCAAATTTAACAAAGCATACAGTTCGAGTTCGAAATTAAATTAGATTTTTCTTATACATTTGTAGTATTTAGTAAGTCTTTGAAATCCTTAGTTGTTTACTTGCTATCGTTTGAGTATTTTGTGCAATATTATTAGTTACTAAATTAATCTACCAAAGGAATAATAATTAAAATCTATTAATTGCATCAGGTGTTGTGTAACAATTTTACTTATATTATGTTCAATAAAACTAAGTGGGCGATACTTAAACAAATTGTAACTGAATCAAATTATGTAACTTCTTTCAAAAGAGCAGCTAGTTTATAGGATATAAATAATAAATTAAATGTTAATTGAATTGAATTTGTTTAAGTTGCCAAAGAACAGAAAGTTGCATAGTTTTTATTTCATACATTTCTAAAATGTTAATTAAGTTAAAATTTATTTAAGGGCATTTATTTTTTTAAAAGTACATGACTTGACAGACAGCTTCTGGCTAAGGAATCAAGCAAAAACTTTCGGAAATAATAAAAATATACTGTTTTAAAGTTTATTTAGTTGATTGTTGATAAAAAAAGGGTGCAACATTAAAAAATTAAAAAATATTAAAAATAAAGACGCATTTAAGTATAAGTTCAGCCAAACTTCTACACTAAACATTTCTTCAAGTATAAGATTTTCCCTCAATCTTCGTTAAGTGTAGACAGCCTCTTTGTATCGAGCTGTTTACCCTTCTTACTGTCTAACTGCCAATCCATCAATCTTTACTAGATCTTCCTAAAAAACTGTTCTTTTGTTGGCATGCCCTCCCCTTCACTTTTTAGATACTCAGGTAGCACCATCTTTTACTTGTTCTGCCCAAAAAAATACATTGGAACTTTTTTGCTTGATGACGGCAAAGTCAACCTTTTACGTGTTCAAGACGATAAACAAGTCTATGGCAGCGACACGGCAAATCTAGAGGCTCTCGAGTGCTGCAACTTTAGGAAAAACTGTTGAGGTTAAGCAAAATAGATGGAGTTTAGCTTTTAAGGCTTGGTCCAAAAGCCAAATTAAAACTTGATAGCAGAACCAAGTGGCCACTTGCACTTCTAATTGTCGTTAAAGTCTTTAAAGAGTTTAGCCTATTGTTTTTCATTTAAAACAAAATGAAAGTCAATTATTTTTATTACCACAGAATGGAATAAGGTGGAATCTTGCAGTTTAGGTTATCGATAAAGGCGTTTAAGAAACTTTTTATTTTATTGCAGACAGTCCTTTAAAAAATAAGTCTGCTGTATTATTTATATAGTCAATTTTAATAAAAATCAAGAATATATAATTATGTGCAATAAAAAAAATTTAACTAAACAAAAGTTTTATACATTCAGTACAAATAGTCGCATTTGTTTTTCCAGATTTGCCTTAAATAAATATAAATCCTCGAAGCATTTATTATATTGTTTATTCATATAGACTAAATATTATCATATAAAATTGCCAAAATTTCATAGCCGTGCCCCACGCACATAGCAGAAGCTTGAAAAAAATATATATATTCAAAACTTATTGAGGTAGATTCGCCACAGGTAGCTACAAAAAACGATCTAACATAAAAATATATATAAAATAACAAAAATTATGATCCGTAAACGCACACGTGAGACCACATGATATAATAATAATATTTCCAAGTTTTCTAAAGATAACTAGTAAACAAACCTACGGCAACGCATTTAGTTAAAATTATATCGAATAAAATGCAAGATGGCAGAGCACAAGAAAATACTTAAGTGTATTTATTAATAGAGCCAAATTTTTAAAAATTATAAAATATGAGCTATTTTACATAATGGCATCAGTCAAATCGTTTTTCAGTTAGTAACAAAAGTTTCAAAACTAAAACAATTTATCGCCTATCGAGTTTCCAAAAATTAATCATCATCAGTGAGATAAATTAATTTTATGCAAAATTGGGAATTTTTAAATATCTTTTAGTTACATGAGAGATATAAAATAGAAAATAATTTCTAATTTATATTTCCATTAAGTTAAAACAAGTTCAACTTGATATAAAAGATAATATTTTAAGAGTTTGCTTAAAACATAAAATTCAGAGAAATTAATACAATTTGTGTTTGATTCGAATAATGTAATGTTAAGAATTATTCGATATGAATATTATGAATAGAGAAGCCGCAGCTAGTTTCAATTTTTGGCATACTCTTACATGTAAATCGGCCAATATTTCGGGAATAAATTTTTGGATATGTGCTTGCAGTGCGTCGATCGTAGCGCGCTGAACGCTATAGATATAATGCCCAACAAGTTCCAAGAAATATTCGTGAGGACAAATGATTACAGCTTCTAACGTGAAGTAAACTTTTCAACAAACTCGCTTATGTGTTATATGGCATATGGCACAATCATTATTCAAAACAGATGTTAAAGTCACTTCTTTTGTGTTTTTCCTGATTTTGATTTTCACGTGGAAATATCGCGATATTAAACTTCAAAATGTATACAGCCCAGAGAGATACAAAATGCACTTTGTAAACTCGCTTTGTAATCCAATATTTTATCTAATATGCACTGCTTGTTCCATTGCTTATCAGCAAGCGAACAATAACCCAAATATATTGTTTCCCCGCCTTTTAAGCATTGCGTTTTAGCCAGCTAACGTGCTCATTTGATTTATAGTGTATTATTTACATTAATTTCGTTGTAGACACATGTGAGATTAATAAACATTAAAAATAAACGCCTACAACCACAAATGACCGTTACAAATTTTGGCACAGACATAATTTTTTTTGATACTCTAAAAATGGCTGCAGTTTATATCCATGTCTGGCATGAGCCTGCTGACTGATCCAAAGTTTGTTTTTAAAAATGAGAGTCGCCTGTTAATTGCAAAAACAGCAAACAATAAGCGAATACTTTTCCGGTTCTTAATATTCATATTCATGTTCATATATGCCAGCTGTAAAATTTTACTACACTCACGATGTTCATTCGTGAGTGTTTTTTTCTTTTTTTTCTTTTTGGCGTTGAATAATTTTCAGACAAGACGCAGTACTAGACAAGAAAAGCTAAAAATGGCTGCATTCGCAAGATACCAACCATCGTCGTATATATAGCAAACATAAAGTAGATTCATTATTTTAATAGCTGCTCTAAAGTATCTCAAGTATTGAAAATAAATCGTAAAAAATTGAAGAACATCTACAACTACCTACTATATACAGCATGTTTTCGATTTGTTATGGCGCTTGAACCAAATTTTAAAAGTATACAAGCATTATACATATATAGCATATTTAAGGAACTCATGTTTTCTTGGCTAAAAAAGTAAATGAATTTTCAAGTGCGTTTTATTGTGACTAATGAATTCTTATTAAGAGCCAGTCAGCATTTAAGCTACACGTGGCGCATTTTACTGGGAAAATTTAAAATCTTTAATTGAATTCTATATAAAAGCTTAAGAAATGACAAAGCCAACCGCAGTCAGTTGTCACGTGACCATGATGTTATATTAAAAAAAAAATAATAATAGTAACTTTTATGCAATGCAGCAAATACTCTATAGCTTCAGATGGCGCCATGCTGCACTGCGGCTTTTGTGTACTACACAATGCTCTCGACTTTGTGGGCATTAATGACAGGAACATTGCAGCCAGCTTAATAGCTGCCACAACCCAAACACTGCGCCAAATGCAATATGACAGAGGTTGCGGTTGCCTATGGTTGCCGTGTGGTTGCCACAAGTAATGGCCACAATAAACATGTGGCAATGGCAACTCAGTGGCCGAAAACTTAGCAGCAAACAAGCGTGCAGTTGAAATAGTGGGAAAGAATCATTTTATAGTCGCTCTATCTATATACTGAGCCAATTTTCAGAAAAATTTTCCCTTATGACATCAATAAGTAAACAAAATGTCAATGCAGTAAAAAAAAAGTACAAATGTCTATAGAAATGCAAAATTCAATAAATATAGTTGGCATAGTATGTGTGCTTTGATATAAATCTTCAAGTAGTTTTCCAGCATTTAAAATGAAATGTTTTTAAAATATTTATCTGCTTGTTACGATTTAGTTTATAAACTTAAAACCTTGGCGGTCTACCAATACCCTATGCTTAATAAAAATGTAGTACATGAGGTTTTGAATTCGTTTCCTTCATTCACTAAAACTGTTAATAAATTTTTATATTGAATCTACTTGAAAGCCAAAACACAGCCAATGTCGGAAAACAATAGTATATGCAATTTCAGGGTATTTGAAAGTCGTTTAGTTGTACAGTTTTAAATTTGATTTATTTATTGTAACATTAATGAACGAACGTCGTCAGTCCGCACCATTGGCAATTTATTAAGACAAGTTTTCGTAAAAACAATCAAACGCACACATAGCGTATACGCAATGTTGCTGTAAGGGCGTATTTGTATAGACTGCTTCCTCGTTTGCTTATCTTAGACTCTCTGACGCCAAACAAAATTAAAGTGGCAATATGGCATTTCTTGCACATTTTGTAATCTATTTATGTATATTTATATCACGGATAATTCAAATTTAAAAAAAATATTTAAGCACAACGTTTAAAAGTGTATCTTGTTATTTGGCGCTTGAACTGGCCACTGTCTCATAGCGAAAAATAGGGCCCCGTTTGTGTAGATACTTGGTTACTTAACCAACATTGCTGTCACTTGTCGTATTTCAAATTGATGTCTTGTTAATGTCGCTGCGGAACACAAGAAAATACTTAACGCTTCGCATAGTCTTTATTATATTAAATATTGACAACATTACATTTTAAACGACATAATACCAAGCCAGATCTCTCAAAATAGCACAATGGCGTAAGTGGATTTAATATTTCTAATAAAATAGGCATATCATTTTATTCAGTCGTTTTGTCACTATGCAGTGATATGGCCGATACTAAGGTGGCTATTATTTTTATTATATCTCTTATGTGCGACTACCCTTCCAATTTTATCTTAGTTCGTACGTCCCCATTGTATTTGCTATGATTTATTAGAGTATATTCGGTGTTGTTCCTCTTATCAGCCAGTAAGTAGAGGATATTCAGACCTTCGAACAATTACGACTACAAAATTTGTGTTTTTTTAAAATTATAGAAATTATTCCACAATAATTAATAATTGTATAAATATTGAGAAATTCGAAAGAATCTATAATAATACAATTTAAAGTTACGTTCATTCGTAAACCGAAGTTTCCAATGCCCACTGCGTTCGCTTTAGTTGAATAAATTTGCTGCATTTTATTATACGGCTGCAAGTTTCTTTGAAATTTAAGAAAAAAAATGAAATTTTATAATGTTTATAATATTTTGAAATAATATTGGAAAATTTCCGCCTCCCATCGCATTTCGTTGAAGCCAGCCTACTGCATTATAATCCTAAGCAACCAGACATTGATTGCTGATTCATGCTTGGACAGAAATGTGCAAAACTGAATTTCACAAAATTGACACTTGACATGGCGTTGTTGCATTTTAGCCCAAACAACAATTTAAACAAGATACAAGATTGACAGTTCCATGTTTAAAATTATAGATTTTCAAAATTCACAACCAAAATGCATGACAAGCACTGCAGGCAGGCAGCAAAAAATATTTATAATTCGAATAATCTAAAAATAAGAAACAATACATAATCATAATATATAGAAACCGCAAACTGCAAATGACTCAATGAAATGTATATTTATATACTATAATATTATTTTGTTTTGGCACATAGAATTCAACGCATGAACAAAAACAAATAGGAATATCTCAAGTGCGAAAAATGGCAACAAAAAACCAGCAAGTGAACAACCTGATCGAAGGTATCGAACAGTGCCAGCAGCAACCCATTAACCCAGAGCTGATTCCTTGCCAAAATCAATTATGAAATTTATAGTTTCTTAATTGCAAATAAAAACAAAGACAACTAAAATTGAAAACAAATTTTAAAAACAACATTAACACCAAAACGAAAAAAAAATCATCTTAGACAACAGCAACAAGTGAAAAGTGAAAAATCTTTGCAACTTGCCAAGTGCATTGGCCTTTAGCCATGAAACACGAGAAATCCCTGAGTACGCCAAAGAGCCCAGTGGCCGTGGCGAAACACAAGTCGCGCCAGCTGCTTGAGAGCAATGCCACAACTCGTAGTCCTATAACCAAGGCCTTGGACTTTTTGGCCTGGCCGCGTAGTCGCAGCAAGTCCACGCACAGAGAACCGGAGCTAAATCTTAGCAATGCTAAGACATCGCAAAGCCCCAAAACTAGCGACAAAGTTGAGGTGCACTATCAGCGCAATATCTTTCGTAGCGGTGGTGGCCTCATACGTGATATACTCGCAGACAAGCTGCAAAAGGAGCACAACAAGACGCAGACCACAGCGGCATCCAGCCATGTGAGTGCCTGCCAAAGAGCACAGCAGCGCAAGCTCAAACCACTTTCGCGTAATAAGAGCTTGGACATACATGAACTTATAGATAACGTTGAGCGTGAGCTGGATGGAAACGCTTTAACAAAGCTCTCTGTACAGCAGCAGCCTTTTTTAGATGATACATTCATAGATCATGTACTGCGAGATGAGTCCACCGATGCACTGCCGCCGCAGGC
Source organism: Chymomyza procnemis (assembly GCA_035046065.1). Lineage (NCBI taxonomy): Eukaryota > Metazoa > Arthropoda > Insecta > Diptera > Drosophilidae > Chymomyza > Chymomyza procnemis. Next base: position 23,938,562 of record JAWNOJ010000013.1, on the reverse strand, counting down.
ACGCCACAAACACATACTCTTCAATGATGAAAACACAGTGTACCTTATCAAAAAAGAGCAGCCAGTGAAGCAGCACACGGTGGGCAGAGGCCAAACATCCAAACAAACCTCTCCAACTGCCGGCAAGCGTAGTGCACAAGGTAGCACCAACAGCGGTGAAGTGCTAAAGGCGCGCTTAAAGTTCAAACGGCTGCCCAGCGAACCGGACTTTTATAATAACAACTATAGGCAACACCATAATCATCAGGAGTCACACCGCAAGCTAGTGCAACGACGGCAGAGTCTCTGTGAAAGCTACTATGAGCAGCATAGTAGCTCCAGCATGAGCAGCATGGGTAGCGCCGGCAGCAACGGTGCAAGCATTAAACTAGACCGGCCCAAGACGGATAAACCGCGCAAGAAACTATCCTTTCGTGAACCAATAGTGGCTGGGCAGCCAGTTGCGGCAGCGGCATTGCGGGCACGACGCCGCAGTTCACCGCTGGAGCGCACCAGCAAGAACAACGATGTCCCAGCTGGAGTTGTCACCATGGCTGCACAAAATGGAAACTGTGATAATTTATACAATAATCGCACAAAGGATGCAATATCCAGCGGCTGTGTGGTGCCGTCAATGGGCGAGCCAGAGGTGGGTTGATTGCGCTACGGGGCGTATGCATAATTTGCTTTGTTTCAATGTTTGCCATTACCAGCGTTGCCATATGTCGGCACTTCACAGCGCCCACATGCACACGCACGCTTATACATACTAATTGTTTTGCAGCCTTAATTATATCTTCTTGGGCTTGGGTCTGGTCCGTCGGTTAGTCGACTGGATGGGCAAGGCAATATCACTTAAGCAGTACTATCTGTTACTTTATGCCACACTCTTTGCTCTTACTTTTATTACAGTCACAAGCCATGCGCATCGTACGCACTGTCGGACAAGCCTTTGAAGTGTGCCACAAATTTAATCTTCATAAGAATTCCCTGGAACCCAACGACGAACGTTCGGATGTCTCATCAGAGCTGCTCGATGTCGAACAAATCAGCGAGCATCAGCTGAGCGATGATGGCGGTGCTGCCGAAACGCCCAAAAAAGGTAATTGATGAGGCTATTGGCCAAGTTCAACGGCACTCGACTGATTGGCTTATAAATAATTAAAATCTCAAGCTGTCACCAAGTGTATGTATTTTTTTTTCCGGACATTATCATAGCCACTTGCCCATGCTGTACTCTGCCTACTTAAAGCTTGCTTTATGCGGGCTTTCGCATAGTTCGCTTTAATTTTGCATTTAGCTCAATGATATGCAGCTCCAACTGGAGGCAAAAACTATTGCCAACTGCCAACATTTGCATATAGATTGCATTCTATACGAAACTGTGACGAGTTTTCTAGTTCAAATTATAAAAACTTTGGCTACAAGGATTAGAATATGAAATTGTGGCAACGCCACGCCAAACCCTTATACAAAATGTAATTTAAATTATTTTCTAGCCTTTATTCAGCAAACATAACAATTATGAAAATACATACAATAAATGTTGTAGCAGTGTTGTAAAATTATTATTAAATTTAATTATGCGAGACACACAAGCAAGCAGCAACAAAGCACAAAGCAAAAAGCACGAAAATGGAAAGATGTGGCCAACGCTTTTGGAACTTGGCGTTAAGCAATTTCCACGTATTGCTTGATTTTTCAATAATCATGGCGCTTTTCTTTTTACACATACAGTTTGACGTCACTAACAAGCCACAAGTTTGGGGGAAAAATAGATATATATAAAAATAAATAACTTTTGCAATATTTTGGCCAAATCTTGCTAACGACAACACTGGCCACAATTTTCGAAAATAAAATTCTGTGAAAATATGCTTATTAGAAATGAATTAGTCGCGACATTATTTATGCATATATACATTGAAAACTGTCAGTTGAAACATCATAAATATTAAATGCAGGGAAGTATAGAACTAAAATAAAAATCATAAGAAAATCCCTTTTATAATATATAGTACACTAGATGTTTTAATTTTCAAAGAAATTAAAAAATAAATCACATATTTTGTTATAAATAAAATTATATGAGCATATGCTATTACTTAATTAAAGTACACTTAATTTTACAATTATAGAACATTGAACTATGGAACTAAAATGTTATAGTCAAGCACTCGACAAGTGTGCATATCTTTGTATTTTACTAGAACGTGTGCCAAACTTATTTTATTTTCAATTTGTTTTTATATTCAAACATTTACTTGTAAGTTTGCTTTTAATTTCTTGGCGCGGTCAGTAGAGATCTCAGACAGCAGTCGCCCAACCGTCACTCATTTATAATATCAGTTCAAAATGCTTGAACAAAAGATGAAAAAATAAAAACTAAAACTATGTTGCTGTGTGTGTGTGTGTGCGAGTGTGAGTGTGTAACTCTGTCATCTGAAAATCTGCGGGTCGCCATTTTGGAAAATGACAGCGATGAACACACGCGTTCACTCACAGCGACACACACATGCAAACACACTCAAAGCAATTAACAGCCGCCATTTTGTAATTGTTGTTTTTGCTGGTGGAACAGTTTAGTAATAATAGTTGCATTAGATAGAAAGCTAGATTAAATGTTACAACATTTGCAATTTAAGAGGGTGACAGGCGATAAAAAATTGTATCTAACTATAAGGGCTGCATGTTGTCGGACGTTGGGTAAATCGCAACGCAAAGTTAATTTAATTTTTTTAATTAAAAATGTATATTTAAAGCTAATTTAGCGTTTGATGCTTACTGCTCGCTCGCTGAAATATCAGATACACAAAAATCTAATTAAAGTTAATCTCATAATGCTTTTGAGAGAGAGATAGAAAGATTTGACATAGTTAATATTTTGAAAAATGACATATATAAAATTATAGAATTATTTTTTCCAAAATTTCACGCACATTTTCGGCTTTAAAAAGAGAAGAAATAATAAAATACTTCATCCATTCGTCCATATATTATAGAAAAACTAAAAGCAGAATAAAACCGGTATAATTGCACAAGATACGGGTCCATTTGTTGTCACATATACTCATAAAGTATTTGTTATGTGGTTTGTCAGAAGTATATGAAAATAAAGAATGCAGAAAGTTAGAATAGATAGACACTTATTTAGAAATCGTATCCAGTTCATGAAGAGTTGTCCGAAATTTTCAGAGAAATTACTTACAAAGTTTCTTACTTTTAGTAAAACAAAATACACTTATTATGGGTTAATATAAAAGTATTTGTTATAATCATAATGAAAATAATCTATATTTTTTTGGTTTTATTGATTATTAAAATTGATAAATTCTTCAAAAAAATTAAGTTATACAGTTTCATAAAATAAAACATACTTTTCAATTAAAATTAACAGCATCCAGCGTACTTAATTCCCATAGCAATTCGATATATTTGATTATTGCATATTTCTTGCAATAAAAATATAGTTTTTTAATTAATTTCAAATTAATGGAAAAAATATAAACCGATAAATCTAAGCTGCGAATCTAAAAAAATCAAAATTTGTGATTTCTCAGTTTCATATTTGCATGAAAACAAAGATCTAAAATGTATACAGCAAAACATTAGACGTTTCAAATGTGAAAAAATAGTAATTTAAAATTCATTTGTTTATTTTTGACATATGCCGACCCATTTTATTTGAACATTTACTATGATATTTCGCAAAATGGGTCATTCAAGTCGGGAAAACTTAAAAGCAATAGATCTTAGCGTATATAGATATATAGAAATAAATACGGACTAAAAAGATTTGACCAAAAGTTTATGGCATTATTTACAAACAAAACCTTCTATGCGATTTTTATGCTTTGCTTGATTTATGCGTAAAGCAAAAACTTAATTGAAAGTTATTTTTAAATTTGGAAACTATTAAGGCGTTTTACAGCTTAAGCTGTCAGAAATTTTAATATTTCGGCACACAAGTTGTAAAGAAATACTTGAATATTATAGGCGCACTTAGAATACCAAAAATAGTTGTGCAAAACATATTCATTGCCGAAAATAGGCAAAGTATTTGCCTTCGAATTGCCTGATGTATGACGTACCACAAATATATTTTTGTTGTTGGCTACTTTTCATTTGCACGCGCAATGGAAAAACGAAAAGAAAGGCATCCAAAATACAATTGAATATTTTCATAAAGTTCGTAGAAGAAATTACTGAAATATAAATAAATTTTTGTGTGCAAATTTAAACTGACAGGCCAAAGGTGTGACATGAAATTTCAATAAAAAAAAAGCTGGCAAGGTGGCAAGCATACACTTACGCTAATTACTTAAAGATACTTACTTATTATGAGTTCGTGTGTGGTATATACAATGAAGCCGCAGCGGCATTGAACTCTGCCCAAAGCCAAGCGGGAACATATCCGGCAATCCCATGCAGCCTTGCCCGCTCACAGTTGTGGCCAATCGATAAACATATCAAAACAAATATAGCGCATAAATAAAAATTAAAAAGCGTATACAAAGTAATAGAGATACAAGTGCTAACGATATCTTATAATTTAGTGTAAATTAAAAGCAACTGCAGGTGGCTGATGTTTCGTGCTGGCCTTGACAAATGAAGGCCAGCCTGATACAGTAACACGCTTTTATGGTCTCGACTGCCTACCTCATATAATAACCAACCCCTTTACATTTTTTACATTTCCAGAACACATGACCATATTGGCAGATTTGAATCATACGCCACCGCAACGCCCGAATCATCTGGAACTGCTGCCACAGCCGGTTCCAAGAAAATCTCCAAGCCTGCTGGTAAGTGGCGCACAAATAAAAATATTTATAACAAATATGCGAAAAAGCAAGTAATTAAAATATTTAATTTCTTAATTAGAGAAAAACATTTGGGCATATTAAGGCAATTAAAATGCCGTAAAAATTAAGAAATTCTTTTGCATTATTTATTAGCAGCTATATGAAAAACATAAAGGAAGCCCACACAATCGTTTATAAAGTTAAACCAAAATATTTGTTTACCGATGCTACTTGTTTATCCAAACCTAGAAAGTGCTTAGTAATTGTTGCTCTAGTTAAGCTTATAATAAATGTATATTTTTCATTTTTGTAGCACGATGTGGAGGACAAATCGCCCAGCACGCCGTCATCGCCACGTACGGAAGTTAATCAACTAAAGGATCAGCTGGAGGCACAAGCCACTCAGACACGCCAGGCTTTGGCGCAGCTTATGCTAGTGCGAGAGCAACTCATCTCGGAGACAAATGCGCGCATAGAGGCGCAGGTAAGTAAAGCATTTGTAGGCTTTCGCATCCTGAACTTTACAGAAACTTAATAAATGTTTGCACCCCCTACACAATAGGCGCGCACGCAGCAACTGCTTCAGCAGAATCGTGAGCTACTTGAGCACCTGGCCTCACTGGGTGCCTACAATGAACAACAAAGCGCTGGTCTGACATCCGCCAATATAGGCATGGCGCCACAGGTAAGCTAAACGCCATTTTGTTTATGCATTAATTTTGGTTTATGTTATTGTTTGCCTCTAATTTGTGGGCTCCAATTAAAGCCCACATACTGCGTTTCTGAGTTATAGCTTCATATTTTCTTGCTCCAATTGACTGCCAAAGTCTGCATGATTTTTTGTTTAATTGCCGCCATTTTGTTGCGTTTTTGTTTTGCACGTTGCCATAGCCATTCGTTGTTGTTCGTGTTTGCTCAAACATCTAGAAACACATTTAATAATGCAAACCCAAAAACAATCCTCAGCTGCAGCTGCTGCTTCAGGCATCCAGCAACAACAACAATCTGGCCACCATAAACCAGCAGATTAACAATCTGGGCAACATTAACCAACAGCTTACATCGCTGAGTCAACAACTGAGTGGCCTCAACCAGCAGAGTCAGAATTTACAGAATCTGCAGCAGCAGCAAAAATCTCCAAATTTGTCGCAACCACAGCAGACGCCACCAACGCCGCCCTCGCTCGCCGCAACACCCACAGGCCTGCTGCAACTCAATGTGAGCAGCAATGCGGCACATACTACAAATACACTCACCAGCAGCCCATATCCCTCGATGAATCAACTACAAAGCATAAGTAATCAGTTGCAGCAACTGAACTCACAGCAGCAGCAGCAGCAACAACAGCAGCAACAGGATGCGCTTTCCAAGGATCTGTTTCAAGTGAATCAGGAACTATTGAATCGTCTACAGACGTTAAACTTGAGCAACTCACCACAGCCCATGTCTACATCCACTTCGCAAAACTCATTTTTCTACGTAAATCCGCTATCCTGCAGTCCTGGCACGCCTGCGCTAAGCAGCAGCAATGCCACAAGCAGCTTCAACTTTCTCACCTCACCTTTAGCACATTTGCCTAGTAATCTTGCACACTCACCTCTGGGCCCACTAAATCGTAACTCCTATGCGGGCAGCACTTCGCTTAATGATGATGTACGCCTGAGTATAGAGCAGAATCTTAACAATTTGGAGGAACAGCTTAAGGCAGCTGTTTCAAATGGAAATCTAACCGGCACGGCCTGTGGCTCGACCAGCACCCGTGATACTAGCCGCAGCTCGTCGACATTGGACTCACCGTCGTCACCACGCCTGCGTAGCAGCAACAACAATATCAGCGCAGGCAGCAGCCAAAGCAACTAACAACAATGCGTGCAGCTCGCAGGAGGCGCGTTTTATGCTCCGCGTTACGGATGAGGCGGGCAACATTACCAATCAGCGCAAATTATCAGCTACGCCCAGTTTCATAACGCGTAGCACAAGCGAAAAGGTGCCCAACCGCAGCCAAATGATGAGCCAGGTGCAGCGTACGGCCTGGGCTAGGCATACTACCAAGTGAGCTTATGCCAAACAAAGTGTAGGCTGATGTAGCTTAGTTTAGTTTTAATGTGTAAAGAGCTCAAAAAGGGTAAAATGAGATTTGGGCGAACAGACAAGATAGTGTAATTATAACTATGGATAGTTTTGGAAGGTGTTGCTTGATTTCCACAGATGTAGCTTATTTAGCTTACGTTACGGCATTTGGGAATTTAAAAGATGGATAGATATGGAAAAGTGTATCTAGCTATATTTGAAAAAATCTTTCAACTAGCTATAAATTGGGCAAACAGGACTCAAACAATTTAAGCCAACCATAAATCTTCTCTTATGCAGGACAGACATAACAATCTTATTAACTAAAGTTTATTTTAATATTTATCAATTGAAATGAATCTTGAAGTTGGCATAAATACAATATAATGTTAAAAACATTCGTATTACTTTAATGTATTTATATTGCAGCAAGCACTCGCGTGAAAAATTCAGTTTTGTTGGATTGTAATTTTATTTGATTAGTTTATTTCGAACAAGACCTTCGATGCTATATTTCGAACTATCCAGCCAAGGGACAACAATTCCAGAACTTATGATTTGCTCTCTTACATGAGCCAAGTGAAGCGAAAAAATACAATTTCAAAAATATGAAGTTTTATTATTAGGATCAATATTGGAACCACTGGAATCCTAGACACTTGCTTTTTTTTTAAATTAACTTTGTTGCCTGTCCGCCCATAGGAAAAAAGCCCGTTGAATATCATGAGTGTAAGTGTGTATAGAAATGCCTGTGTATGAATGAGAATGCAAATATAAAAGTGTGCTTGTGTTGAACAGTATTACATAGTAGCCAAAATTGTTAGAAAAGCTTTTTCACAAGTGTAACATAATTTTGGAAATTTTCACCAATTAAGTCAGCTAGAGGCCAAAGAAACTAAGATTATGCTTAGACTTGCAAAGTATTTTAAAAAGAGCTAAAAATTATATCGTATATATAATGTGAAAACTCAAAGCAGCATATCAGCTATATATATAAACAATATTTAACATTTCTCTAAGCTGCTGCATTAAAGTATTTTCTGCTTATATAAATGTTAAAAACGAGTATATCCCAACTTAAGCCTATACTATATATAAAATAATTAGTTTAGTAAAATATTTAGATATACATGTATGTATGTATTTTTATAAGTGTTTATCAAGCCGTTGTTGTATTTTTTAATTAAATTGCCCAAATCTATGTACTTCCAGACTCACATACCTATAAACTATGCATATAATTTGTTTAACGATATAATCTTAATATAGAGCGGAAAATTAAATGTATAAACTAGTCACTTATAATGGCAAGCAAAAATGCTCAATTATTTTTAGTCTATGGCTATAAAAAGTAAAACAATATATTATAGAAACAACAAATAGCAATAAATTACTAAATATGTTAAATGTAAAATACATTTTTGAATAATTCAATTAAGCCAAACAACAATAAAACACGTAAACAATTATGTCGACAAAATCTCTGTAAAACCAAATTTCCCCTATGCATTATAAACAAAATGGCGGCACATAGCAGCAGAAACATGCAGTGTACTTTCGGGCGCAGTTGACATATACACAGCAGACTACATAAATTTCCGGTTGATAAATGAAAAAACGCTGCCGGTAGGCTTTTCCCGCAGCAACAAGAACAACTTCAAAGCGCAAAAAACAAGTGTCGCCATTTTTCACTTAACTTGTGGGTGTATTTTTTTATTTTTTTTTTGCTTCCGGTTTGTTTGTCCGCCGGGCAGCAACCAGCAGCAATTTGCACACATAACTCATTTACATAAATTTACACACTGACTCAACTTGTGCCTTTTTTTCTGGGACTTTCATTTTCTTTTATATTTTTTTTTATTTTTTTTTATCATTTTCACAGCTCTCGTCGACGGCTAAAGTTGCACGCTGGTTTCAACAATTGCCTTGGCACACCGCCTCACTCTCACGCCCGGAAAGCGGTTTCGTTTCCGGCGATTCGCGTTCCGAGAAATATCAAGAAGATCATTTTTATGGCGGCATAGCCAAAGAAACGGATGATTTATGCGATGAATTTTTGCTGGTGGAAGGCAGCAGCACCATTTGGACAAAGTTAAGCGCCAAAAAGCGTCGTAAATTGCTTGGCATGCGCCTGGGTAAAGTGACAACATTCTAAGCCTTGGAGTAGCAGAACGTGGCACTTGGGACGTTGGTAGCAACGCCGAGCGTAATGTGTGCGTTTATTAGCTGTTAAGTGATTTTATATTTAGCTTATTTTGACGTAGCAATCAGCTGCCAAAACAGTTTATTTTTGATACGAAAAAAACGAAATGTTATTTTATAGAGCTGCGTGGCTTATGAACTTAAGGCGAGTAAGTAAATTAGCAAATGACTAAGCTGCTAGTTATGCTTATGAAAACTCAATGGAATACTTGACCAAATTAACAAACGTGAAATTAAAAACGTTTCCTGCTTAGACGTTGCTAGCAGGAGCACGCGCACAAGCTGATAAACATGCCAGGCATGAACGGCGTAGACATAAGTCAATTAGTAACAATAAACCTTAAGCTCAACATGTATTTAAGTATTAATAAGGTAAGAAAAAGTATTTTTCACACGCACACTTTCATAGATATACACTCATATATACTCACACAATGGGAAAACATACAAACGACAAACAATTCATTAAGCGCACAAACATTACACATTAATCATACGCCACGTTGAACGAACTGCCACAAAAAGCCAACGAAACGTAAATAGTTTATAGTATAACCTCAACCGAACGAGCCCGTATACCAGCATACAACTTATCTTGGCCAATTTTTTGAATTTCTGAAAAACTGGTTAAAAAGCTAAGTAAATAAACGTTAAAGCAGTCGAACAAGTCTGCACGACTATAAAATACTCTTCCAATTTGACATAGTTCTTAAATTTTGAAGCAGCGATTTAACTTAAAAGTTCAGTGGGAATTTAGGCTAAAAGAGTTACAGGAGGCTTAACAAAACTATATTTTTTTTAGTAACTTCTGAAGACTTTTGTGACTAAAAAATTCTGTAATTTTCATACTGAATTCTAATCAAATGCTATTTTGCTAACTTTTTTATTACCAAATTAAATCTTTCTGGCAATCTCAATGAATCATTAATGGTTTCTTAGCTGCGCTAAATATGCAAAATATATCATTAAATCAACTTGCCGCTTGCACTTACTTTACAGAGTATTCAAAAAACAAAAAAAGTACATGCAACCTGCTTTAAAGTGTGCAAAATAAAACCATAAAAGAATTTTCCCTTTCCCCATAGCTTGCTATTGGGTGAAGAGGGGCTAGCAGCATACTATTTGCTAACTGAAATATATGGCAAAGCAAATAAGTAAGAAGCTACCGTGCTACGTTGCGCATACGCAACGTTGCCCAGCTTCAAAGATCAAATGTTTGTTATTCATAAATTTTCAACATGGTGGTAGGTAGTAGCTTCAACATTTTTATGCATAAATCGATTTTACTTTATGTGCTTGTAGAGTATGTATAAGCTTCAGCATGGCTGCTTATACATAGTATATGATTGTTACGCAGCTGTGCCGTGCGTAGTAGCTTACGGCATACGTGGCGTATAAGTAATTACTAGAGTTAAAGTGGATTGTTAGATTTTAAAGCAGCTAAAGGTAGCACTGAAATTTTTGTACAATGTAAAAAATATGGCAAGTGGCACTCGTATTTGCGATATTTCATTTATATTGCACTAGAATTTCTTACGAGCTAAGTAAAGTGGGGTTAGAGCAAGGTAACTTAACAAATAAATAGCTTAAGATGCGGAGTTTTAAGCCAAACTCATTGTTTTTTAATATGAATTAGGCTGATTTAAATGTCTTTTTACTTGGTACAGTTATATGAACGAGTATTTATTTATTAATTTTGTTTATGTATATAAAAAAAAAACAAAAACAATTTTTAATTTAGATACAAAATTTTTACAAAATTAACAAAACTGATTTTAGCTAGTAATGCACACATTTTTGAGACTGAAACTGAAATTCGCTCGTTGATGTCACAAGACACAACGTATATACGCACATTTCTTCAAGCGAACATGCACATTCATAAACAAAAATCAAAACTCATGCATTCCAGCAAAAAGAACAAAAATAAATTATAATAATTTGTACTCTCGTGTTAGAACCTAATATAGTTTTAATTAATTTTATGCATACGTAAAACCACAAAAATAAAACAACATATTAATTAAAAGTTATTTTAATTTATTTTTCGATTAAAACCTAATTATTTAAGCTATTATTTTTAATCGGGTAAACAACAACACTTGCAGTGCAATTAATTTAACACGTTCTGCATGCAATGTATGTAGTAGGAATAAGAGAAACAACAAAAAAGCATTGCATATCAACAGGCGCCACTTAAAAAACACAGCACGGGGGCTTGGCCCAGACAGATAGCAGGTGCCATAGTTTGGCCATTACCATCTTGAAACTCCATATTGTATTGAAAATAGGTGGATAAACAGTGTGTACCATAATTACGCAAACCAAAGGCAAGCCATGTTAATGACCTAAATACTAACTTGGATGTGTGTGTTTGTATAAATTTAATGGCCTCTACTAAATGAAAAATGAAAATTTCAGACAGCAAATGCGACATGCGATATATGTATACATTATATTTTCAGCTGACACTTTTTGGGGCACAGACATAATTATGCAAAGGTAGAAGCCCAAAAAAAAACCGCCAAAACAGCCTAAAATTAAGCATGCCAAGCGAAACTTGATTATGCCGAACTTTGTGTACTGTTCATAAATGAATTATAAGGCTGGACTTCAGAGTAGCTTGAAGAAAAAAGTAAAGAGAGGACATTTGGCGAATATTAAAATTAAGCTAAACAACAAAAAACACAAATAATATTTTACTTTAATAATTTTAGTTGTATTTTTCGTAGCTAAGTTTCGCTTTTAGTGTATGGTTCAACGGTTTGAGATCGTTTATTTCTGGTATTGACTTACACGGCTAATATGTTAACAGATGAGATTTATAATCTCTGGCAGTGTAAGATACTAAGCAGTTGCATATAACACCACTACATGGCCAAAAAATGATTCCTTAGTCCACTTAAAAGGATGAGAAATAGTTCAGTTGAAGCGATATCAGAAAATTGAACTACATGAACTTTGTTTTCAGTTAAAGTCACAACGAAGACCAAATAGCATAGTTTACTGTGGTGAGCTTCTTCTCAAAGCTAATTAACTCCTCCTAATTACAGGGTACAAGCAAGTGAAAAAAAGTAAACACACTTTCAAAAAACGCAGGGGCCCAGTAAATATATATATATAGTATAATAGCTAAGTGATGACACACTCACGCACACTGCACGCGCCTATTTGCGGCAACATGTGGCCGCCGTGACAGCTCCAACAAGAGGGATCTGGACAAACAACCATATGCTGCCGCTATATGGTTGATGGCCGCCTGGCAGCTACAAGAAACAGTTGAAAGTGCCGTGTCTCCTGTTCTGTCATATCCCGACCCATCCTAACCTGTCCCATCCCCTCGAGTCCTGTTGCCAACAAGCATACCAACGTCATTCATATTTATTGTACGACGATGACGATGACTACAATGACGCCTGGGTGTATCGCAGACCCTACACCTCCACCATTTAATTCACTGTTTATATTCAGCGCGTAATTGTTGCTTCATGGCATCGAGTTATAGTACGCTCCTGTTGACGGTGCACAGCGGACGTGTGCGCGCGATAGTTGCGCATAGTAACTCTTGGGAAACGTTGCGATTGTTGGCATGCAAAACGAGACGGCAACTGAGCACGGGCCCCAGGCGACTGGAGCAACTGCATCAGTTGCAGCTGCTGATGTTGCCGATGGCAGCAGCAACACCCCAGCCATAGTACCTCGTAGGCCCAAACCTGGAATACTGCGTCTAGACATTAGCAAGCCGCGACGTTCATCAGGTGGTTCAGTGGACTTTCGCAATGTGAGCCATGGTGGTCACAGTGGTGCTTGCTCCAACGCAAGTGAGGTAAGTGAGCTTGATTTAATGCACCGCAGGGAATGCTTTATGTTTAGCCATGCATGCGGTCTAAAGAGTACGGGGCAGAGAGTAAAGAGCAGATGGTGCCTGAAATAAACAGGTGATGATATCAGGAATGGACATATGTGCGTGATACACTCATTTAAAGATATTTTCGAGACGATCAAAATACTAAAATACTTAACAAATATTGAAACAAATATACTGCCTGATACCGATATCTTTGTTAATAGGCTACTTTTGGTTAACAAATAAAGTCAAGAACTCACAATTTCGTTTAAAAGTGTTTGATTGTACGCTATCGACTTTATATGTTAGGAATAATGCGAAATTACTTCCTAGATTGTAAAACTCAAAACAGAAGGCCTACATCAAAGATGGCAAATAATGGCAAATTCGTACAAAGAGAGCCCACTCATAGAGCCCTGCCCTATTTAAAATATCTACGAGTACACAATAGCTTGGAAATAAAAATAATAAAAAAAGTATAGATATTGATTTTGAGAGGATGAATAATTTCGAAGAAGTTAACAATTAAGGCCACTACTGTGATTTTATGTGCCTTGAATTTTAAAAGATAGACATAAACTTTTTGCCTGTAGTAAGAACTATAAAACATAAAGAGAATTTGTGCTTTATAATTTTTATAGTTTATATTCAAGAAATACGGTCAAAATTAAATCTTGAAAGAATGTTGGACGATAAAAACTTATGGACTGCAAAAAGTTATACTACTATTCGCGATATAGCTATACAATTTTTTTAAATTCACAATTTCCGATGTTTATTGCCACAATTTAGATTTATAGAATAAAACTGATATATTTTGTCATAATTAAAACCGTGAGACTGAGGTAATTATTTATTTTATTATTAATATATTAATTATTATTAATTTAATATGAAAATTTCAATTCACCGGCTGTTTTGAGAATAGCTAATGTGCTAAACTGATTGAATATCGTCGCAAATTTACATAGATGCCTTAATTTAAGTTTTTTACACGGACAGTTAATCGGCATCCAATTTGAATTTGTTCACCGAACTCACCTCTCAACTGGACCATCATTTCGCATAGTTTCCAGTCCATAATGCACAACAAACAGTGACTTTTGGAATCCATTGTTAGTTTTTGGTATAAGAAGAAGCGGCAATTCTGCTTATGCATGAAATCATTGAACCAGAAGTGAGATTGTGAGAAATTAAAGAAATAGGAAATGACACTTGTTTTACCGAACATGAATTTTAGTAATAAAATTCAATAATTTGTAAGCGCTAATCGTTCGTAAGTCGATTCGTGGACGAATTATAGGTCAAACCGTATGTTTTTGACGGCAACACAAGATACATAACCCGCTGTTTTTAACAAAAAAGAGTTACGAATAAATCATCCTTTAGTTTAAACACAACGTTCTTAATTGACTACTTTACTCATTGTACTATTAACGAAAGCAACCCCGATACTTCTTGGAAATAAATATTTTATCGTATACAACTTAAAGTATTGAAACTTTTCTTAAGTGGTTGCTGCTGTTTTCATACCATCCATTGAGCCATTGAAGTTATTATTGTGAAGGAACGGGCGTAGTATTGAAAGAGCATACCTATTTTTCAATAAGCGTCCAGGTTTTAAATTGAACTTTAGAAGTAATTGGATTTTTAGCTCCTTGAAACATTTAAAGATTTGTATATGTACTTAAAGTTTTTTTTTTCCAAAACTACACACCTTACCCGTGGGATTCGTCAACTCATAAATGCTTGTTCCAATGCACAGACAGTTTATTGCTAAGCAATGCCAAATGTCAAGATAAAATCATTTTTTATGCATGTTTCTGGCCATAAAAAGTTCATTTGTGGAGCTGACAAAGAGGACACGCGAAAACAACTAAAGCGTTTGATGGCCAAGCCACACCTAAACAATGGAAAAACCCACTTGAGCAAATACTCTTACTCTAAAAACACGCCCAAAGCACAACCCGTACAAGCAATTGTTTATTAAGTCATAAAGCTACTAGCCGGAATCTCAACAAGCTGTGCTCCACACGCAATCAAATAGTTTCAAAATTTTGATAATTATTCAAGTTAAATTGAACACAAAAAGTAAAAATAATTTAAACATATAAATAATCGTATAAGTAATACCACCAAATGACGGATTCTGATTTTAAAAGAACTGGTGAATTGAAACGCAACTTCCTAACCAAGAGCTGCTATGAAGGAGCTTGGAGTGAGGAGCGAAATGTTATGGAGGGGTTCGGTACTTATCATTATCCAGATGGTACCGAATATCGTGGTTACTTTCAGAATGGAAAATTTCACGGCTATGGCTATATAAAGCTAGCAGCCCCCTACAAATTTACATTAAAGGGCGAGTTTCAGAATGGCAAGATAATGAAGATAGACGAAATGTCTTTTGATGATGGACTTGTAATAAATGGCACATTAAAAAATAACAAGTTGAATACCGACGATTGGGATTATCTACAAGAAAGTGATAGGCGCTATCACACAGAACGCACTTTTGGCTTGCAACCGACGGGACCGACTTCCTATTTGACCCACAAGCTTTTGCCCCGTCCACTACAACCAAATACTTATGATACGGAGGATGCCATTTTTGATGTGAAAACGGGGTTTGCAATGAACCGCATTGCGCCATTCTCACCTAAGTATTATGTTAGTTCTCCCAAAGAGGTTGCATGGATAAAAGATAACTGCCGGCACGGACCAAAAGCTGTTTTAGAAGAACCAGAAGCGCACTTTTGCCGTCAAATTATTAGATGCAATTTGCAGGAAGAAAAAGCTATGACACGGCAACTTGCCGTCTATGCGCCAAATAACGTGCTTGATTATAGTCATCAGCAGCACAAGCTCGTCAAGCGTAATATTCTCAAGAAACCACTTAGAATATGTAAAAGTACGCATCCTTCAAAGCTTGCTTCATCCTACAAAGCTGCTCAAGCCACCAAGAAAGACAGCAGTTCCGATGTCGTTTGTTTTGGCTTTGCTGGCAGTTCGAGCACTGATACAGATAGTTTCGAAGAAATGCCCATGGCAGATAATGTGGAACAGCTTAAGAAAATGGCCGAACGTATGAAGGAACTACCCGAAGAAACAATTAGCGTAGTACCAAGCAATCTTACCCGTCCACCTAGTTTTGTGGACTACAAGCACTCTGATTGGAAATTGTAAAAACCCCATTTGAAGATGTTCCCTAAACCAACGTTTGTTTAACTCTGTTTCTTTGACTAAATTTCCCAAGGCAGTACATAATAAAAAACAAAACCGAAACAAAAAAAAACTCTGCGCTACAAGCGACCATTTTGTGCATTTGATGCAATACAAATAAAATATAGGATTTTCATATGCCTTTAACATGCACTTGAGCGTTATGCACACTCCAGGCAAACCTACAAACAGCCTCCTTGAGCAACTGAGCTTATTATGAAGCCATAATTGGTGTACCATCAGGTTAGATTCTGAGTACATGGTCACAGCTGCATTGGCCAACAGCTCCACTAGCTCCGTGTTCCACAAACAGCTTTGTGGCAAGAACAGCCGAGAGACCAAAATAGTGAGGCTAGACCAGCATCTATTATATTATTTTGTCTAAGCAAAATGTGTCTTTCATGGCTTGCGACTTTTTTTAACTCCATTCTGAATAGATGTGTGACCCATATTTGTTTACATTGTTTTTGGGTCAAGCCCATGCGTGAGTGTGTTGCATAGTTTAAGGCGGCGCCGATGTACAAGTGCAAGATTTATGACAAACAAAAGGCCGTCGGATGCCCAACATGGCGGCCACCCAAACGCCTAAATTGCAATCGAACATGAAAAGCCACTTAGTGCCACAAGCTGCCACAAAGCAGGGCCCTACTAGCTACAACAAGTTATTTGGGTCAACTGACCGAACAATGCCATGGCTCTTACTTTAAGAGTTGCTCCCACTCTTGCATAGCTTTGACCTCTAAGCACACATTCATCGAAATGGTTTCAAGTTCAATTGTCATTTGCACAGCGGGTAATGAACCCACAACTGCTAATGCCCAAAATTATGCTACACGTGCGTTCTTGAAATGATAAATACACGACATCATTTCGAGAAGCAAGCAAACCAAGCGTGGAACTCACTTGACTCCAGCTTGGGCAACCAGTAAGAACTAGTCAAAGCTTGCCAGCAGCGACCAGACACGCACAAATAAATTTGACGTTAATTAATGCAGACTAACGGACAGAGAACAGACAGCTTTCATAGAAGAAAGACTAGCAACATCTGGGAGGGCAGAACGATGGAGGCGCTAGGATGCGGGCAGCTCCTTTTGAAATTCATTTAATTAAAAAGTTGTAGGCAAAACCAGCAAAATGTAGGCGTATAGCGAAAGTGAAATCAAAGAAAGTAAAGGACAACAAAATACAAAGGACTCCAAAGTTATATAAAAACATATTTCAATAGTGTGGCACGCCTTTACGTGCTCATACACAGTGGATGTGTACACGGAGCAAAAAGTTGCATGCAGTTTTATATCGCCACATCTTTGTAAAAGTAATCCTTCGGTGCGTAAATTTCACAAAAATACGAGAGATTCCACCACAATTTTATCTTCAAGAAACACTTCGGGAAGAAAGTAGTTTAGACAAATTACTTGCCTTTAAATTGTTTCAATATTTGAATTTAGAAATAATCAGTTTGCTAAGAGGGCTCCAATTAACAATATTCCAATTAAACACACACCTGAACCGAGGGCATTGAAACTCAACTTGATTACTTTTTGTAACTCAATCATATAATTTCTGCTCTTACAAGTTTGGCCAACTTTTTTCTAAAGAGAAAGTTACAGGTCCAAAAAGCTAATGTTTTAAAAAAGTTGCTAACTCAAATAAGTTTTTCTCTAGCTCAAGCCCGCTTTTGGAATTTTTATTGTACTACCAATATCATGTAATGGAATTGAATATTCACAGTGAAAAGTGGTGAATTATTGTACTCTACATTTACCAAGTGTCATACCTGTATTACAAGGTAATAAAACGCCATGTTTGCCAAAAAAAAAATATCTGAGAATATTGATACCTGGAACCTTAAGATAAGTTGGAGTTTATGACATGGATACAAAAAACTCATTCAATGTTGAGTGTTTCCTACTAATTAATGAAATACCTTTTGCAAAACACCTTCTTTTACTACTTTCAATTATGTTTCCAATATTTTGACTTTTTCTTTTGTAAGTGCTGCCAATTTTGAGTACTGATCCAACTTGCATTAGTAGTATCTATGTTGGCTGGTATATTGGTATGTTGGCAACTCTTTTTCGCAGTGTACGCAACCCTAGTGTCCTACGTATATGTATAATAATTCGCGATTTTCTTTATCAACCCTTGCATGTTTGATTTTCATTTACATTCGGCAAAGAGGCAGAGAGTCAGGCCAAGAATACAACGTGACTCAATCGCACGCTATCCACACACAGGCACACTTATTTCCATAAAGACTGAAATCTAAATGGACATTCGAAGTTCAGGTTGGTCTAGTGTCCCGAGATACCCGGTTTTGCCTTGCTGCACGCCAGATTGTCAGAGCGACTGTCTGTCCGACTACCCAACTGGCTAGCTGGTTATGCCAGGCGTTGTTATCACATGCCGTTGGCCATTTTTGTGCTCATTCGTCTTCGTTTCAACTGGGCGAGTATGAGTAGCTGCACCCTTGCCCGTTCCTACCTCAACGCTGCCACTGCCGTATCTGTGTAAATTCTTTTATTATGGTCAGTTGTGTGAGCAAGTGTTAGTTTTGGGCACGTTTTGCTACACTTTGATACATTGGCTTTGTTGGCTTGGCTTCTGGTTCGTTGGCCTGTTCACAAACCGCCTTGGCTGCTACTCATTCATATTCATTCATTATTAGAAAAAAATTTAACTTTTGCGCGCTGACTCGCTCTTTGGGTCAGTAGTCTAAGTATGTGTGAGTGTGTGTATATAGAACTTGAAACGTCGTGTTGTCCTTTTGATGTCCTGCTTGTGCTTTGGTCAACCAGACTGTTCAGCAAGCCTTTCAGTCTGCGTATAAAGCTGCTCCTACGCGTTACGGCACAAAAAAATCCTTGTGCTTTGACAAAAGGGGACACAGAAAAAAATTTTTTAAAATTTTTTATACCTTTGTAGTGTGCACAAATAAATGAACTAAAAATGTTCAATAATTTAAAGTCTTAACTAAAAATATACCCAATTATTTATAAATAAGCAATTAAAAAATTGTAGTGATTGAAAAATGTATTAAAAAAAATTTAGCAAATAAAAAAGGCTTTTTTTAACTGCATGTGATTAAAGTTTAAAATTGTATCTAGTACGAAATCTGATAAGCGGAATTAATTAAATTGGTGTGTGTGTATGCGGTCTATAATCAAATAAACGTGTAATTATTCCTAGAACAACTCGGGCGTAACCTCACCGCATCAATTATCCGTGACCTGGGCGCCACCATGCGACTTTGAGGAGCGTAGCAGGCAAATGCAGAGCACTGCTGAAGTAGGACGAGAGTATTACAGAGGACAACGAGGCAGCAGGTAATTGACAATCACAAAAAATTCTACAAGTGATGTTAATTTCAATATATCTTAAAGCAGAAACGTTTCCCAAGAGGATAACAGATCCTTCGATCTCAACGGTAAGACACGCTTAAGCACACAACCATACAGTGGTCCCCTAAGATTAACAATATGTGCATTGGTGCTTAGATTTTCCGAATACAAATCACAGCAGCGACGCCGAGGGCAACGCCAATAACAATAACAACTATTCGCAGTTTAATCCGCCACAGCAGGATGATAACGAAAATGTTGACGATGAAGAGGACTACTCAATTTCCGTATCGGCAATAATCCAAAGACGTGCTAGTGTGCGCGGCTATCGTGGCAAACGTGGCAGTCGCTATTCACGCCGAGCGTCAAGTCCCATGGATCACGTGCTGGATAGTGTGGAGCGGCGACGCTCCAGCGTTTACACAACAAGCTCAGGCAAGTCACATAAGCGCTGTTAAAAGATTTGCCCTAAACTGAGACTGGCCTCAAGTGGCTAATCAGCGTCTTAGGACTGGTAATTTTTCATGCTACGTGCGTCATTTACGTCGCCGCACGATGCTGCATGTGCGACGTGGCCTACGTGGCGTATGTGTAATAATTTTGCTTACTTTATGCCTTTGCCTTGTGTTGTTTACTTTACACAGAGGAGGGCACCAATCAGGAATCTACACAGGAGCAAATTTTTGAAAACATACGCCTGCACAAGGAGGTTATACAATCGGTCAAATTACAGCCATGGCCCATACGCAAGAAACTGAAACTAGTACGGCAAGTAAGTCAATGGCAAAGATTTCGTTGCCCTGCAGTGGGGTAAGAGTTAAGAAAGGGCGTAAATTGGCTTAACATTTTCACACTTCAACGTAGCTGCTGTCAAGTCGTTAGCAAAACGTTACGACAACTCGCGTCAGCCATTAAATTGAAAAACAAACTTTTCGATTTCATTTAACAGTTCCCCTATTCCCCATCTCTATCATCCAAATATCTTTATTCACTTTTGCTGCTGTTTGGCATTTTTAATGATGCTCCAACCAAAAAAACACCTGGACTGGATTTTGCTTTGTGTGGCTGGATTTCGCGTTGACAGGCCAAAACGTATGTGGCACGCCACGAGGGTGCGCTGCAGGAGCGCTTCGCCATGTCACGCAGCACCAGAGATTTGTGGGCGAGGTTTAAAATTTTAATGGCAGCGGTAAGTGATTTTCTCTCAACACCTTAGTAGCTCTGCCAAAACGTACACTGACTACGACCACACACAACAACAAACTAATTGCCACACGGCTATGTAATTTATATACACACACTCATGTACACGTGTGTGCACGCCCGGATTATGTTTTGCCCAGCTTAGCATTTTCCATGTCATTGCCATAGCATTGCTTTAGCGCTTAATGCCCGCCACAGCAGCAGCAATAGCCCAGCCATGGACTAAACCAACATGGCTGGGTTCGGCCATTTTGTGCGCAAACACTTTGCTGACCGGAAATGACTACAAAATGCCTTAAAGCAAGGCAAAGTGTTTACAGCCGCTGCATTTGCAGCTCAAGGCTCCGGGCGGACATCATGCATCGCCTTTTCTATGTACTTGTGTCAGTCTGTATGTTTGTCCTATATAAATATTTATGTTTACGCAATTTATGGCCAACTTTAGCTGCCCGTCGTTGGGTGGTAAATAAATCAACACCAACATAATTTACTAAAATGACATGTAGCGCTTTTAAAGTTCATAACTTTAGTAAATATTTTTTAAATTAAAATGATTGAAAAATTGATTAAAAACGTGAGACCCAGTGAAATTATTTGCTGACTACATGAATTTGAACACATTTGCTTTGGACTAAGATTAACCTTTTAAAAGACTCTAATTTATAGTTTATTTAACGCGTTTTAACTTAATGTTGCATAGATTTGAACTCTAAAATGGGTTATACAATTCGGTCGGCACATGAACAAAACGGAAAAAAGTTGTGTAAAAAAATAAAAAAAAAAAAACTCTGGCAAAAGTGCTAAAGATGAAAAAAAAGAAAAAGTCTTCTTTGTTTCGGACGAAATACCTTAGAATAAACACTCTATAGAGTGGGCTTTTTTTCTGGTACATTTGAAAGTGCTTAAACCTAAATGTTAGCAGAAGTAAAATACTTTGAAATCACCTCTCAGTTACTTTCCTAGCTCAAACATAATTGATAGTATTTCCAATAATGCAATTATTTTAATAGAAATTTAATGGTGGCATGATTAGTGTTTGGGATCATCAAGTTATGTTTATTTAATGTAAACAAACTTATAAAATGGACTGTAAGCTAACTGTTAGTATTTTATAGTGTAATATGGGGATTCCCGTACGCACACATTCTGAAGCTAACATTAAGCTTAGTCGCCAATAAAGTGCCGAAATGTGAAGTCGGCTGCTTTTTGAATTCAAACTCTAAGAGTTTTATTTGTGGCCAAAAAATCAACAATTAACTCCGGATTTTTTGATAAACAATTATTAATACTTGAGTTAAAATTGGACGTAAATGCAAAAGGCATAAAGCACTCATTAAAAAGATATGAACCATAGAAGAATTTTATCATACGATCTTTTTCAAAAGTATATAAATGCCTCTTAATAGATATTGATTGATATAAACATCTAGATAATATAATTTTTTATTAACTATGCCAAGTGCTTTTTATACGTTTATTCCAATAAAGATCATTCGCAACAAAAAAAGAAAATGTCAATATTATATCGCAATAAGTCGTTTAACACCATAAGTGGCTTATAAACATTGCTCAAGGATTCAAAAAATGGAGCTGTGCTTGCCATACGCTAAACATATGTATCTCTAGCATGTAGCAATTGTCAGCTCCAGCTGCTGTTGGCAGAACGCATAAATATTTCCGTTGACATAACTTGAGTTGCATAACTCATGTTTTTGCTTTTTTAACTTTTATTTTTATATGTTGCCATGACAATATTTTTTGCAGCGTTGGCGGCATTGGAAACGCGAAACCACCAGCTTTCTTACAGTGCTCATACCGTGGGAGCTGCGCATAAAGGAAATCGAATCACATTTCGGATCTGGCGTTGCTTCCTACTTTACATTTCTGCGCTGGCTTATGTGGGTGAACATTATGATTGCCATACCATTGGTGGCCTTTGTCATTGGACCGGAGGTGGGTTGTCTGCTTCCGCTTGACGACACAGCCAATTGTTTTAATTTATTCATGCAAATTTCATATTTCCCACACTGCAACACACATTCCACACAGTACTTTGCCACAAAGCACGATGAGACGGATCCACGCAAACGCATGTCCGAACCGGAATACAAAGTGGCCGGCAATCTCTTTACGTTCTGGGAATTCGAGGGCTATTTGAAATATTCGCCCATGTTTTATGGGTAAGTCAGTGTTGGTCTGCTGTGCTACCTTATCTAGCCTAATCCAATACATATATGCTTTTACAGCTATTACTCCAGTACCTCGGGTATCAGCAAATCGGGCTATAAGCTACCTTTGGCCTATTTCCTAACTGCCGTGCTCGTGTATATCTACAGCTTTGTGGCCACGCTAAGAAAGTAAGTTGCCATGGCATTAGGGCGAAGAGCTTAACTTTTGGTATACGCTTGTAAATGTTGTCCACTTCATTAGAACTTGTTGGCCACATAAATCTACAACAATCGATTTGGCAGCACAACAACTACAACAAGCTCAAACTTCCTCTACTAATTAATTAAGCGAACGTAGAACTGATTAAATTATACAAATCATGGACAACAGTATGGGGCGTGCCTCATGCGTAACTTTTATGCTTCTGCCCTATAACAAAAAAAATAACTTGGACGTTATGATTTACGTGTTTATGGGCCACACGCATACTACCACCACGCAATAGACTGACTGTGTGGAAACGGAAATGGCCAAACGCCATTTTGTCCACGTTGTCGGCTGTATAAGTGCGTGTGTGTGTGTGTGAGTATGACTTTAGCAGATTGTAGGTGCTGCCTTTGCCTTACATTTTAATAGGTTTGTCGGCATTATGTTGATTCCATAATTGAACAAAGTAACAATGTCAACAGCGACACTTGCCGCCTTTTAGCAGCTGCGTTGTTGTTATTGTTAGCATTGTCCAACACTGACCTCGGCACTTGTCCTTGCACGTGCGCGGCATCAGTGAATTGTGTTTACGTTGCGTTAGGTTAAGCCCAACGTACATACATATGTTTAAGTGTTTTAATGTGTGTTGCGTAAATGACGTCAAATGGATATTATGGCAAAATTATTGCCTGTAAAAAGTATCACCAAATTAAGGGGGCTTAAGCGGTTATACGCCTTCCATTTGTTCATGGCAATCTGGAAATTGTTTTACCATAGAATATATAAAAATGCTTGTACACATATTATGTTTGGAGAGAATTCATTAAAATATCATTAAAATTACGGATTGTAGGATTATAAGATATTACAACTTTTAAATATTATACAATATACATTTTCTTATCTCTTTTTATTTCTTATTTGTACAACGACAATGTTTATACCGAAATACTTAGCATAACGACTGGTAGAGAATGAGCCATCTGCGTCTGTTTTTCACCCTATAGACTAAGCACATTAACCTTATTTCGTAAATATTGTATAATTACCTAGTCTTAATATCGGTTGATTGCTTTTTAAAAAATACCAATTTATTTAAGGCCATACATTCCTAAATACGATTTCAGTTTAGTTTCAGATTGTTACAATAAAAAGTTCCTGTTTTATAGCATTGGTAGTCAAATTTATATGTGTATACCCTGGTAGAAAGGGAATGTTAAGTTTTTGCAAGCCGACAAACTATATAGCGCCCAAAAGGAAAAGTCGAAATCCCAGAATTTACCTAAAGTAGAATCTGGAAGACTAGTACAGTAGTTAGTAGTACTAGTCTGTTTGTCTGTCAGTCTGCATGAACAGTCTATATGAACAACAACTTTTTTGAAAATCTTTTATTGTTCGAGCGACTGAATGCAAGTAGCTCACAGCTAAAGAAAATATTTAAAGTTTGGAAAATGAACTCAAAACTTGTTAGCTTCATCATATGGTTGTAGCATAATGAAAATTATAATTGAAACCATTGATAAATCGGTGAAAAACATAGGTTTTTGCACTTATTTCGTTGATTTCGTTTATTTTTCAAGTTATCCTAGCCACTGTTGTAAATAATCTCTCAAATTTATCGTATGAACGATCATTTCAATCCATTTCTTTATCCGTCGTAACCTATCTTGATTCGCCAAATCGAGCATATTTGACCAATCGCCAACTATTAAAAGCCAACTTGGTCAACGCTGATATTTTGGTTTCTTTGTTAAGAAATATCTAAACTTTTATATTACTTCAACTTTTCTACTGTAAATCCAAGTTACTAGCCAGCCCCAGATGTGGGACGATGCTTATCTATAAAAAATTCTAGGGCTACAGATAAGTTTTATATTAAATTTTCCTCGTTATTATTTAATAATAATTTTCAAATTGTTTAATCTTAAGGTCAACTGGACTTAGTTGTACCGCTAAATTATATAAATAAAAAAATAATATCAATATCATATATTTCCAATAGAAAAAAATATTAATTTTAATCCGCTAGACAATATTCGAGGTCATGCCCTTTTTGGCTCTTTTTACTGTACTACAGCGCTTTGTTGGTTTTTATAAAAGTTTTTTATTGCTCACCCTACTATTCAATATAGGTACACCCAACATGTAGCGTCCCCTAACTGATTTATACAAAATTGGAATCAAATTATTTTCATCCAAATTGACGTTCAACATATCAATATGTATAATTCCCTGGATTTCCTACAATATAATTTTTTTCTATATTATTTCCACACTTTAAGAATGGCTGAAAACTCACGCAACTCCAAGCTTTCATCTAAGGACGATGAATGTGTTTTCTCATGGAAACTCTTTACCGGTTGGGACTTTATGATAGGTAAACTAGCTAAGCACAACTCTTAGCTGCTTATAGCAACTTTTATTGTGTTTAACACAGGACACGCTGAAACTGCCCACAATCGCATTGCTTCGGTTGTTGTCGGCTTTAAAGAAGCTTTACTGGAGGAGGCAGAAAAGAAAAAGGATAATCGCAAGTGAGTAACAATGCCAGTAAATCCTTTCCTAATGCCGTCACAACATTTTCCCCAATTCATTCCCTTAGCTGGCGCGTCATAATGCAGCGTATACTAGTTAACATTTTGGTCATGGGCCTGCTGGGTCTCTCGGGTGCCACCGTAGTGCTGCTGGTCAATCAGTAAGTGGCCCCTGGGTATAGCTCCAGTCAAATTGTGTGTAAAACATTTTGCGTGTCTGCTTTCCAGCTCTGAAGATTTAGCCAAACACGACAACTGGCTGAGTCGCAATGCGGTGAATGTGACTATGACGCTGCTCTCCTTTTTCTTGCCAATGATATTTGAAGCTTTGGGACTGTTTGAAAACTGGCATCCCAGGCAGCAGCTGCGTCTGCAGCTGGCACGGTAAATAGCAGCCCAATTCTGAAGCTCCTTTATAAATATTTAAGCTGTTTTTGTTTTTTTTTTTTTGGTTATTTGCAGCATTATGATATTGAACATGCTTAACTTGTATTCGCTCATGTTCTCCTTCATCTATAAAATAAACAGTAAGGAGAAGCCGCTACAAATGCTTAAGCTGGAAAATGAGACCAATACCATAGAGCTGCAGAATCTACTTAGTTCCATTGAAGCACTACGCGCTCTGACTACAACTACTCCAATGTACAGTGATAGCTCCACAGATGCTCTGTTTGATGGTTCATCTACGACTTTTTGGGATGGCAGCACAACGGATGCACTCTTTGCCAGCACGGGTGCTGCACTGCTCTCGAGCACAGTGCAACGACTGAAATGCTATAATATAACAATGAAATGCTCAAAACCCAGACGCATAACGATCAGCAAAAAGGATATAGCGACTACACTAATGTTGCTAAACTTAACCACATCCGTTTTGCCGCCAAACACTACAATGCCAACAACAATGCCCACTACGCCACTTTGGACCACATTGCCAACTACGATAACCACACCCAATACAACCACAACAGCAAGCACAATATCAACTACATGGAGTACACTGCCCACAACACAAAGTACAACCACGGAGAAAACTACAGTGCCCACAACGACCACAACAACCACAACATCAACAACTCCTAGTACTTCATTACCCACAACTACAACATCTACAACAACATCCAGCACAACTACAACCACAACTACAACTACTACAGCTGCTCCTATTTACACCACGGATGATGACTATGAGTACACATCCAGTGACGAATCTTCTCCAGACTATTCCACAGTTACTATGCCCACTCCCACCAATGACAGCTGGTTCAATTATGTGGATTACTTTGAAGGGATGCCACTGGCCGATGTAGGGGATGAAGAAGCACTAACAGCCAAAACAACCACAGAAAAGAGCGATGAAGTAAGTGAAACAACTAGCATCAAACTGCGCAACAAAAGAGCTGCAGAAGATTATGCGCCCTACTCTCTACGCACCAGCAAATACAGTCGAAGACATCGCAATGAAACGACTACAAATTTGCCTATCACCACAACCACAGAGTCATCAACTACCCAAAGTGCACGCACTTGGCCAACTTATAGACCCAGACAAATTTATAGGACACCCAACAGGCCATACATATACAGACCATCCAGCTGGCCAAATTCAAGAACCATAACCACAAGCACCACAACTACTACAAAACCACCTTTATCGGTGTTAAGTGACAGTGAATGGAATCGTCTGCTAAGCCGTCTTCGTGGCAACCGCAACAGAGTCAGACTGACAACAACACCCACAACAGAGAAATATACCAGCAGCAGCACTGAGGAATGGTCAACCACGGAGAGCGCCTATACAGCAGAACCCAGTTCCAGCAGCGAAAGCTACTACGCAAGTTCCAGCACTACCGAAAATTTCGACTATTCGGAAAGTACCAGCACGCCTTATTTTATAGGCTACGATGACATAGCTGAGATAGGGCGAACCGTCTATTACGATGCCGATAAACTGCCCAATGACAAGCTGGATTACTGCATCATAACAGTTTGTCCACCGAATGACATATTTGCTGGTGGCAGCACACCAGATGGCCTTGGTGGCACCACCAGTGGGGATGGCAAGGAACTAGTCACAGCCATGTTAACACCTTTGGAACGGCAAATAAAACGCGCCAAGGAGGTGCAACTGACACTAAAACAAATACAAATGAATCTAACAACCATGTGCTGGGAGACATCGCTGGGTCAGGAGCTGTCAAAGGTTATTGTATTCGATGGGGTAAGTTAATGTGCAACAGCTGCCCAAGATCATTTGTTATGCGTCCAAGTGGCAACTGACATCCAAGCAACGTCAACATTTAAAAGCATATTTATCAACATTAAGCGTTATCAATTTTGCTGCCGCTGCTGCTTGTTATCCTTGACGTTTCCTTAAGGGAGCAGCCGGCGTGCCTTCGTATCAATAGCTATTTAACTTAAAATATGATTGAGCAAGATATGACAGCGTCACC
This sequence comes from Chymomyza procnemis, assembly GCA_035046065.1. Classification (NCBI taxonomy): domain Eukaryota; kingdom Metazoa; phylum Arthropoda; class Insecta; order Diptera; family Drosophilidae; genus Chymomyza; species Chymomyza procnemis. The sequence continues at coordinate 23,910,533 of JAWNOJ010000013.1, read as the reverse complement.
TAAAATGGGAGCCCACTCAGCAAATACGCTAAACAAATGCCGAACTCCGTCTGTACAGCGTGAAATCCCGTTTAGCTAAATTATCCGGAAAATTTAACGAAAAATTTGCTTTCCGCTTTGAGTGAAACATTGCTTAACCCAAGAGATAAGCGCCAGGCACTTGTTGTTGTCTTGCCAAACCAAATTTTTCATAGCTAAATCAATTTTTTTCTGTTTATACACTGTATTCATTGGAAGTAGGGTATACCCGACTTGTGCAATACGTGCCACAGGCAGACGCCAGCAGCGCAGGCTCCACAAGTCTCATACCGGATACTGCTACTTATTCAACAAGGTCCAATTTATAAATTATGCATAAAGTAATTAATGTGTTTTTAATGAAAGATTTCGTTTTTTTAGTCCTACTGCAGTGTATCCCATTGTCGGGGAGGATACTGGGTGAATAATTTATATTTTATCTTATAGTGCATGGCAATCGTCTTGAAAACCAAAACAGACCAAAATCAACTTGGCTTAAAAACCCCCAAGAAAAAGTATTTTATCATAATCATCTCTCTCGGGGGGTTTTTGTTGGCTTGCGCCTGGTTGCCTTCAGGCTAGGCGTCGGCCTGGCATAGGGCATAAGTTGGCTCAAAAATAAACTGAAAGTAAGCTGAGGGATGCCGTTGCCATTGATATAAACGCAGCTGCCGCCTGTTGTGGCAACTTGTGCCAACAATTTATATCAGTCTGAGGCAAAAGAAATCGAAAAACCAAATTTACATAAGCATTATTTTGAACTTTTGGCTTCGATTTCCCAGTGTGGGCGCCGATTGTCTGCTCTTGGCCCACTCACTGACTGGGTCAGAGCAATCTCTAGCCGCTTGTTGGCATATTTGATGCGCACTTTAAGCCTAATCGCCAACAAATTCATGGACCAGACAATACCAACTTTTTCAAGGTTATCGATAGCTACTTATTTTGCTACTTGCGTCGTATTCAGTGTGCATTGTCCTTAAGCAATTGTCGACAATCATATAAACTGCTTCAAAATGCAAAAAGCCAAATATTACTTTATTATTGCCTTTTTCACACTGAACCTCAATGCTTCCAAACTCTTTCAGACGATTTAGCTTTCAGCATTCAAAGCATTTAAATTAAACAAGTTCGAAATATGGGTTCGGTCTATGCATAACAAATCCACAAAATAAGATTCAGGACTAGAGGTAGTCCGGCACGTGCCTATGCGTTTAGCTCAACTATCAAATACTTAAACGAATAGTAAGTTTATCTAATCAACCATAAAGTACAAGACAATGGATTCAGCAAAACAGCTACGTGTTCAAAATTTTAAACAATTTCTGAGATACTTTGATAAGATAGAAATATCTAAAGGAGATTTCCCAGGGAACTTAATAAGAAACAAAATACGGTTAAATTGAACGTAATAGAGGCATTAAGTCTCCGCTTTATCTTTACTTAATAAGCCAATGACCATTCTTTACTCTTTCAAAATGTATTAAATGTAAGTGTTTTTTCTTTCCTCGCCCAAATTGTCTATCTATTTCATAAGATAACCAAATAAATTGCATTTGCAGCTCATGTCCATTGTGGCGCCACTGTGCATAGATTTTCTTCGTGCACTCTTTGTGCGCTACGTCAATCAAAACTGGTGTTGGGACATGGAAAAAACGTTTCCACAGGTAAGTTGCCTTGGGCTTTGGAACGCTAACATGGATTGTGACTAATGGAGTGCTTTGTTTTTGTGTCAGTATGGTGATTTCAAGATAGCCGAGAATATACTGACATTGATAAATAACCAGGGTCAGGTGTGGATGGGCATATTCTTTTCGCCTGGTCTTGTGCTTATCAACTTGGCGAAATTGATGATTATGATGTACTTTAGGTCTTGGATAGTGCTGACCTGTAATGTACCACACGAGGTGGTCTTCAAGTAAGTACAAGCACTTTGGTGGCTGCTTTATCTTTAAATAATAATTTTCTAGAGCTTCGAAGTCGAACAACTTTTACCTCTCCTTACTGTTGACCATGCTGTTTCTATGCGTGTTGCCCGTGGGCTATGCCATTGTCTGGTTGCGTCCATCTTGGCATTGTGGCCCTTTTTCCGAGTACAACAGAATCGCCGAGTTTATTACCAATACCACACGAAATGCTTTGCCCGTGTAAGTAATATTATTCACAACAAAACATTATTAAGTATTGTCTGCACACAGACAATTGCACGAGCCGCTGGACTACTTGACCTCGTCGAGCACGGTTATTCCCTTGCTGCTGCTGCTTATACTCATTATTTACTATCTAATATCGTTGACGGGTGCACTGCGTGAGGCCAACCAGGACCTGCGTACCCAGCTGCAAAAGGAGCGCGAGGAGGAGCGAAAGAAGTTTTTCAAAGTGCCTGAGGTGAAGCAGGCGGAACCAACAGCAACCACATTGACAAATCGATGGCGCAAAGTGCTCGAGGCTTCGTCGCCTGTTACGCCCACCCAGCCACCGGACTTCGAAACCGAGGAGTACAAGAATCAGGCACGCAAAGGTAAGTTACGCGCCGTCAATTGCATCTGTTTGCTTGATAAAGTGCTTCAATCGGTTCCGCTTTTTCCTCTTCCATAGAGCTCATCTCACGCATCATGAAGAAAGCGCTACGCAAGGGCTCTGCCACATCCGATGAGGACTCATGTGTGCGACGCGATGACGACGATACGGACACTGAGCATCAGGACTCATTGCCACACGATGAGGAGGCCAAAGACAAACGCTTTGGTCTTTCCCGTCTGCAACAAATAAGACGCACGCGCAAACCCTCGCTGGTGGACATTGTACAAATTGCCAAGCAGGAGCGCGCACGTGCTGCGTCCATTACACAACAGGCTGAAGGAGGTGGCAGCAGTCCAGGCACCACTGCCATCAACTTTCCGCTTAAGGAAGCGCATCCTAAAAGCCGCTTCAAAGTAGACAAACACGAACGTCATCAAAGCATGAAGGAAAAAAGGGAATCTACTAAGCAAGCCAAACTTAAGCAGCCTCCATCCTATGAATCAGCAGCTACATTACCAAAAGACAACGACGAACATGATCCGGATACAAACTCGCGCATTGTAAATGAACGTCGGGCCAGCTTGCTACGCCGTAAGCGAGAAGACGCTGCCGCCAAAGCATCCAAGTCAGAGCCAACTACACCTACAGCAGAGGAGCAACATCAGCAGCCGCTGGAAGCTTCACCAAAAGCCAACTTCTGTATAGTCGATGAGAAGAAGCCGCCGCAGGAGCTTATGGAATCAAACAAAGCTCAGCCAGAGCTACATAAGGCTGCCGCACAGGAGTCGATCGGCTTGGGCAAATTTAAGTTCCGTAGACAGAAAACGAAGCCAAAAGGGTTGGGTAACAAGCCCGAGCCAGAAGTGTTCAAATTTGATGAAAAAGTTGTGGAGAAAGGCAAGGGTGCAGACATCCCTACAGTGCCCAGTACTGAGCACTTGGGTAGTGAATCAGGCACAGGAGAAGCGCTACCTTCACCAACACCCAGCCAATCACAGAGTTTGGCACATCAGTACCAACGCCAGATGAATGCCGAAAAATTGGCAGCACTTTCCCGGCAAGGCCGAAAGAAAATTGGTTCTCTGTTGGCTCTCGTACGTGAAGCAGTCAACATAAAGAAAGAGGATATTGAGCTGGGTTCCGATGAGTCGCCTGGTCCAGCTACCCCTACATATTTAGCATATACGCCACCACCACCACCCTCAGTATTGTCAAGCAGTGGCAGTGCAACAGTGCTTGAAATGCCGCCAACTCCCGTGCCGGAATCACCCACACCTAGCTCGCCCTTACACTTTGGCAGCAGCTCATCGTCGGGTGCGGTGCCAAAGCAAACTACACGTCCACCCAAAAAGCCACCAACTCCTCCGCCAGCGATACCAAAAGCAGCTGCTACTATATCCTCGTCACCCACTCTCGCCACCATGGATGATTTGGAGGAATTGGATACGCCTGGGCCCATTACCTTCCCCCAGCGCAGTGCCTCTCAGCGGCGTCTCGCCCCACGACAGGATACTCAGAGCGCCGCTTGGTCTGATAATATTCCCACAATCACTATAAGTAACGCCTGCAGCGATGAGTGCATTGTGGAACCAGAAGCTACACCAACCACTGTCAATGGACTACCTGAAAGTACCGAATCACCTGGTCCGATTGTTAAAGTTATTAAGATAAACATCGAAGATGACAAAACTGATAAACCAAAAAAGAAATAATTCAGTAAAGCATAAAGTGCCTTGAAAATGTTAAAAACCTCCTAAACCTAATACAATTTTACTTGATCCTTTACTCATAGATGTCTCTCTGATACTTTTTAAAAACTCTTTTTCATCTTTAAATTTACTACTTTCTATTTTAATTATATTGAAATAAAATCTCTTATGCACGTCAACTATAAATATTGAATTTTATTATTGAATTTTAATGTGTAACTTGTGTTGTCCATAAAAAGCGAGAGTTGCGAACTTTATTACCTTAGAAAAGATTTAAGTTTCATTCAGTGGTGCCAACTAAGCACACCTGAACGCAATCCCACGGACTAAAAAAGTCTAAAAAACAATATGAAGAATACAAAAAATTGCTTCAAAGTTAACTATAAGATCTAAACCAAATCAATTGACAACATCATTTAAAGCTCCATCGTCCTATACACCTTATTTTCCTGTGTGTTTCCTGCTTCAATTTTCATAACTTTGGGTTAAACTCAGGACAACGAGAATAATCAGCTGTTACAAATATCAGAACAAGAATTGGGTGATTGCATAATAAGGATTGTCCACCTAGTATTAAGTATTTAAATAGTTGATTTTTAAATATTTCAAAACGGAAATACAAAATTGGAAACTACATACTTGCAGAAAGTTAACAAAAATCTTTTCAGACAAAAGAACTGCTACCTGAATTAGAAAATTAATTTTATTCCAGTTGCATCATTTGCATGTTTTTCATTGAAAAAAAGGGAGTCCCCTAATCAATGGCTACAGCTTCAGATTTGGGTTAAAAACAATGAAAAATAAATATCTATTTATTTAAATCTATAAATTCTTTAATACAGATATATTACTGAAAAAATATAATAAATGGCATAAATCAAAACCACGAAATCTTAACAAACAAGTTATTGTACTTATTTCCAAATAAAATATAATTCAAGTTTTGGTTTCTTACGTAAATTTATAAATAGTTCAGAGTTTTCGCAGTTCCCAACTTAAACATAGTAACACTTTTAGTTTTAAAATGCTACATACTTCCATGAATTAAACATTTCAAAATATAAAAAATTTTAATAAATTTTCATTTCGCGGCTTGCATATCATTCAGCTTTCAGTCAGCATGCAACGCACATAGCGTAGACACAAACCAAATAAAGCTTCATAATATAAAGCAGCTTCTAGCTGCAATTTAATTTTAAATAAAGCTTTTAAATAACTTATTTTTGTTAAAATTTATTTAAATAACACTTAACGCGTTTTTCTGCCAAAATACATAAATAAGATACTCCTAAGTTATTTTTTGCAAGGGTAAATTTGTTTGAATGATGTTGCGACATTTGCTGCTTTTCTAGTTGAATAAGATACTGAAAGCTATTGCTATATTTGAAACATAATGATGGAACTCGAATAACAATTCAAAATAAATAAAAAAAATACATTTTTCTGCCTATTTCTTATAAGAATATTTTGCATAGACGCAGAACAATATTTATACCCAGAAAATCTGTTGATTTAAAGCAATAATATTCGTCAAGTGCTTAAAGTATGCTGTGCAAGCGCATGTTTTAAGCAGTGAGTAAGAAAATTATGATTGAAAAAATATTTTCTTCTAGGACATATGGTTATCTAATAATCATATATTGCAGCAGTGAATAGTCAAATTAGTACAAATTCGATTAAAACTTTTGTAATATTTGTTCAATTTGATTTGTTTTCAGCACGTTATTCTGCGCGGCGCGCGGCCTAGTTTCGAATAGAAATGTTGAACGGTTTAGCCAAAAACCGGCGTTACTATAGCGTGAAAATTAATCAGATATTAACATGGTGCAACAAGTTCAATATTCTAAAAGAAAATGTGCATCAGATGGTACAAGTGTTTGTCCCTGTCTAGTTTTAAAAACCAGTATGTTCAGTTTATATTATTTAACTTCTTTATTGTTTACTCAAACTATTCCATGAATATGTTAGTTTTTCTCATAAAGAGATCATTTTGTAAAAATCATCATAAAATAAATACTTTCATTTAAAACTTGATGCACTCACAAAAAATAAATTATAATTTCATTTCATTAAGGGCAGCGCACTTGTAAGATTTGTTTTTAAAATTCTCGATCTATGTATTAAAAACGAAATTAAAAAGATTTTGACAAGAGTGCGTAGTAAGAATTTAAGATATCTTAAATATCTGCCGGTGCTAAAAGATAAAATTTAATGTAAATAAAATGAACTAATCCTTAATATAAGATGCTTTTTTTTGAATACCTGTACGATTTTGTATATACTTAACCATTTTAGTGCGCTGAAAACCTAATCAATTAACAATTTTTATTAAAATATAAAAGTAATATCTTATGCAGCTATATTTTTTTCGATTTACTTTTCTGATTTTTAAATTTCACACAAAAAAGTTCTCAATGAAACAGAAAGTGCCTTCTCTTTTGTCGTACATTGAACTCTTATCGGCACAAACTATGCCTAGCGCCGATAACCTGTTGGTCTTTAAAACCACATAGAGGACCGGCCGGAAAGTAGAGCAAATATCTGACATAGTAGCCGCACAAACCGTAGCATATATAGAAATATAGCACATGTTGTTCAAATATTTATGCACAAACTGCTGTTGTTCCTAGACTTGCGCGGTTATATGATAGCTCAATTATTAATTCAATTTTGTTCGAAATTCGAAGCTTCGTTCATTCATTCAGCAGCTCTGCATGTCTTGCTTATCGCAGCTACTTTGGTTTGGCGCGCCTTGAGTGATACGATCTGGCCGACTGCAGTATGCTCTAAACGCTACGCTCACAAATCGGCTGGCTGTGCGCAAGTTGGCAACCCTAAACGCTCATGCGCGCTACACGATCTTGCCGCAACAACCCACACACAGATACAGTAGACGAGACACACGCGCAGCCGTGCGGAGATATACAAACGCTTAGAGTTTCACTCAACGAGAGTCTCGCAGAGCGGAGCAGACGTTGTCGTATCGCATTCCTCAACTTGGCTGAGCATTGAGCGTTTGGACGTCCTCCTTAGCGGTTGTCTACGGTGTTCTGTGCGGAGTAAGTTAACGTTTTCGGTAAAGTGAAGGAGGAGTTTTTAGTGGATTTGTTTGGCTTTAGCAACATACATATATATGGATATATGTGTATATTTCGTCGCTTTCTGTGTTGCTGTTGTTGTCGGCGCTGCTAAGTAAACGAAGTTTTGAATAGACGCAACATTGGAGTTTTACGATAATTTCAAGATAAAAAAGTATCTTGTTGTAGTATGTGTTTGTGTCTGCGCTTAACGCTGTGGCAGACAGTGTATGACGAAGTGTTTACTCGAAAGGTTCTTGCCTTCAATGTGGTGATAAAATTACAATTACAAAACATATATATTTAAAAAAAAAAGTTATAAAAAAAATGTTGCCATAAGCATGAAACTTATGCTCAACAGCAAGGTACATAGCCACGATTCGCGAGTCAGCACAAAAGGCAAATGCACTTGAGCTGCAAGTTCATATAATACTCTATAAAGCTGCTACTAGAGAGTGTCTGTTTCGTGTGGCACAAAACTAGTGCAATATTCTGTGAATCCCCCTAAAGCCATCTTTTAATAACGAGGATATGCAAGTGCTTAACGTGTTGAGGAAATACATGTTTTTCATTTCGAATTTTAATATAAAAATGCAGCATGTGTTTTTCCGTGCGCGCAGATAAAAAAGTATCTAACTTAAAAATAGCCAATAAATAAACGAAATAGATGCATGCAGTGTATTTTTTTTTATTGTTTTTTGTTGCACTGCAGCTGTAAGATACAAAAGCAAAGTTTCGTAAATGTATCTGAGCGCGTGTACGTTTGAGTGCAGTTTTTGAGTGTTTTTTTTGTTCAACTTTTCAACTGGCTGGCTAGCTACCTGCTCTTTGAGCATCTATGCGTGTATCTATGTGCTTGTGTTTCAATGTATGTGTGCGTGTGTGTGCGTTTAGCAAAATATTGTATAAAAACAAACGCTGCAATAAAGATACAAACCAAAAGCAGCAAACAAAAAACGTCATTCCCAAACAAAATGTGTGTGCAAAGCAAGAGTTAACTTAAAAGTTTATAAAAAAAAATGAAAAAGATCACTTAACTCTTGAAACTGCTACCGAGACACTACTATAATCCATTCTATCGCAATTGCCGCTAGTTCGTAGCCCCAAATTCTTATCGCAAAAGGAACTCGTGTGTATATTCCGCGTATCGCTATTTGTCCGTAGCAGCTTGCCTCTGTTTAAGATCCAAGCATTGAAATCTGAATGGAGCGGATGTTCGTTTCGTGCCATATATCGCTATACAGAACAATATATACATACAATCGGTATATGTATGCGTGATTTCCATACAAACAACAACAATGTATGTGTCTTGGCCTCAGCTGAACTCAAACTAAAGGGTTCGTCCGTATTAAATCTGTGACTTTTAATTACTAAATCTCAGCCCAGCGACAGCATAAAATTATATTTTTATATACAAACGAAACGAAAATAATTTTGTGTGTTTAAAAAATGTGAAACTTATGATAAGAGCCTACAGCAAAATCTTAAATATTAGTGTACAAATCTGTGTCTCAACTAAAAGAATTGTATAAAATTCTTCTTCGATTTAAACATTTTTATCTGGAAAAAAGTTTGTAAGAAGTCTATATGCAGTGTTGGGTCTTTTATAAGCTCTACCAAACGTAAATATTCTACTTTTTCTACATATCAGTGTAGCTGTAGACTTTTTGATAGCACAGATCATACAATTATACATTTTTTGAGTATATATTTAGTAATTTTCAAAAACTTTAAAATTTTGCTTATTCGCCGAACCAAACAATACAATTCCTTTTGATTCGATTGACGGCTTTGCCATTCCCAAAATGTTTCAACTTTGCCTATTTAGTAGAATTTTGATACTTACGAAATGTATAATTTATTTATTTCTTAAATTAATTTAAGCATGAAAATAGAACGAACCTTTAGTTAGTTTCTGATGAAAAACGTTAATAAAGATTCAAAATTGGACCAATACGCGGTTATGATACGTAATTGGTCAATAATATGAAAAGAGACTAGTCAAAATAACTTATAATTGAAGAAGTGGTAGATGCGCTGTGCGGAAGAAAAGTATACTAAAGGCTATTATATCATAAAAAACGCAAATACGGAAAAGAATGTGTAATACATAATATATTGAAAACTGTTGAGTTTTTGGAATAAAATTACGCGTTTCTCTTGTAGGTAGGTACACTTTATTAGCATTTGTGGATACGATAAGAATATAAAAATAATATTAAAAACACTACAGCGCTCGATGAAAACATTCTCACATGATATGTTGTCACATTTCTTCTTCCGCTGTGCTTAATTCCATTTCTTTGTAACATTTACTTATCTGCAAAAGAGTATTTTTCTAGATTGAACCAGTCTTAAGCGCCATTCGGAATTATATATACGATTCTACACATTCTTAAGAGCTTTTGAAGCAACCGTAGGATAAATTTTATTCAAAAATACGCTTGCTATAGCAATGAACGATTCGGAGATTTTCTATGTCTAATCGTCATATATATGATATCCTTCATCTTCTATAGGACGTCTAAAAAAAAAACTCCAATTCTATAAAATGCTTGAGTCTTTGTGACCCGTTAACCAAGTTTATATGCCAATATGACATAAATGCCAAGAATAAAGTGCAAAGCTGCCGTTTTTATTCAGAACAAATTTTTTGAAGGCAATTACTTTTGATTACCAGCGGTGGGACAAAAAAAAATAGTATTGTTACGGTGGAATAGGTAATTTTCGAGAAAGGTAGTAAAACCCGCACGCCTATAGTATTTTGTACTTACGAGTTGCTTCGATGAAGCCGGCATAATATATATGTAAAATCGGGTGCGTCAAGATGCATCGATGATTTGCTTGCTGTCGAATACTGTAGCAAAGTTTTGCTTACACTCTATGATAATTAATAGAAAACCTACGTGAGTAGAGTAGACTTATGTTACCCTCGAATTGGTCGAAACCGGCAAAAGGTTTATATTTTGATTTTTCTAATTTGAGGGAAAACTGCCAACGGTCTCCTAAAAAAATATAGACCCACGTTGTGCCCACCGCTGACTGCCACCTAGATAGATAGCTTTGGATATCAAACCTTCATTCCCTTTTTAAAAATTTTTACGACTGCGTTTATTATCTAAGGTGCAGCAACGAAGATCTTCGGGATTTCACCATTTTATGACTTCTTTTATGTGGCAGGTTTTCGAGTTCTCTTAATAAGCATTTTTTTTCGCTTAGCACCATATTTAGTAGAGTAAGTGACGGCTCAAAAATACAACATGATACATTTTTAAGTCTTTTTGGCTCTCACTCCGAAATCGAAGCGTCAATCTTCGATTTTAGCAGTGTGTGCGCTACTTTGCTAACGATAGGCAAAAATTACACATTCTTTAAAAACACTTTTAGTTTTGAAACTCAAAGATATTTTTCACAGGCACAAATATCGGAAGACGCTTAATTTATGAGTTTAGTTTATGAATTTATAATAATCTCTTCTCATACAACACAATGTTGTATAAGTTTTAGTAAAGTTTCTTTTGCTGAACTTACAAAGAATTTCCCAAATCCTAAAGTGGTATAACTTTATCTGAGCCCAGTACGCTTAGTTTTTAAGACAAATTCTTAGAATTTATTTTTTGTGTTTTGAAGGTAATGTTATTTTTTATAAGAGCTCATTAGACCCAAGTACATTTTTTTAATAATTGCTGCAACGCGCATCAAACTCTAAAACTACTTTTATTATGCGATTTTTGGAGTTTATGACAGCACAGTGCATTATGGGAATATACAAGATATTTTTTAGAAAACCTTAAAGACTACAATTTTTACCGCCAAGTATTCTCTTCAAATAATCACTAAAACTAGCTCTAATATTACTTTTATGAAAGAAGTTTTGTTTCTGTCAAGAATTTTTTTGTCCAAAAAACCGCATGTACTATTTTTAACGTTAGTATGGATTTCGTAACTCTTCCATTATTATTAGTATTCGATTATTAAAGTTAATGTTACGACAGTGAAATATTGTATTATTGACTTTTAAGGCCTGAATTCTACAACGCTTAAAATCACTCTATATAATAGAGGCTTTTCTTTAATTATCATTCTGTTCAAAGTATAGAAAACGAAAAGTACATTTTGCTGTGACCCAGAGTACTTTAAAAATAGTCTTACAATGATATCATCTGCACAAAGCACTTTTGTATCTAACTCGTTAAAATGTTATTTACTGATTTACTTATTCTGGCTACTTAACAAAGTTTACACAAAAAAATAAAAAGATAGTTAAATATTTGTGCAAACAGACCCGACTTAATGAATATAACCTTGATGCAAAGATAAATTTAAAACCGACACTGCATTTTTGTGCACAGAAAATTGAAATTTTTTTTTTGCAACTTTTCAAAATTTTAATGCATAAATTTTCTTTCCTATCTCAAATTGTTTGGGCGTGCTTGTTATAGATACAGATACAAATTCAACTATATGAGTCGTATGTACACAGTGTGTGCCAGATACTGACGAAGTAGATGAAATCATCAGCTGGAATTATTTCGAGTTGTACATATACACAAAGGCAAGTTCTAGACGAAGAGCAAAGGCACTGCGTGTATAGGAAGTAAACTTTTTTTGTTATGCTTTGAGAATATTACCAGTGCATGGTCCACCGACATAGTTTTGTTTATTTATTTTGTTAGTTATTGCTTGTTTTTATTTGAAATTTTCTTTTTTTCGGTTTGCTTCGTTTGGTTTTGTTTGGTTTAAACAAAATTTTATAAACGCAGAAATGCCGGCTGGCAAAGCTTCTACCAATTATTGACTGACTGACGGCATGAATGACTATATGAACTGGACAACTGAGTTTACTTGATGTGCGTTTTGAAGCAAATTAAAAAAAAATTATAATAATATGGTATGATCATGAAAGATTGTCTAAGTTCTTTACGTTGAGTTCACAATATGTGCAACAGATGTGCTACTTTCAATACAAATGAAATGAAAATTCTACAAATTAAATGAAAAAAAAGTTATAATTATTTTGATTCATAATATTTTACATTTTTACAGCGAGTGAAGCCGCTCAAGCAGTCGCATTTGCCCCAACAAAACTCAACGGCAATAATGTTTTAAACTTTAACTAAACGCCAAAACTAGCCCTATCCAAAAAAAAAAAAGTATACTTTTCTAAGTGTTCCGAAATACCAGTTTATAGTTGCTGTAAAGTCCCAGTTCATAATAATATAAATAGACCAAGATGAAGCGCAGCAGATGGAGCTTAGGCTCCACGCCGCATTTGCTGCTGGCCAGTGCTCTGCTTTGCTGCTATGCCTCAGCAGCATTTGGAGCACAACGTCCGCCCATTAATTCAGCGGGTGGACATAGTGCCACAACATTTATGCCCGCGCTGGAGTGTTACGATCCTTATGGCAGAGCGCAGGTAAGTTGAAAATTACAATTTTTTTACGATATTCAAGAGCTTATATAGAAACGGACTCGAAAACATTTGAGCATAATTAATTTGGAAATCGAGGGAGTTCTGCAACTAATGAAATTCCAGATTTTTTTTCTTAAAATTACAACCTTACCATAGGGCTTAAAATATTTATATTGTATGAAATTAGTCATTTTCGAAAATAGCATATAATTTTTTAAATAAGAAACAATAACAAATATCACTATGCTATAAAAAGTCAGCACAAATCTCTGAAATACAACAAATTGTAGGTAATGCCAAGAGTTGCTTTTGCATTCTCCTACTTAAAGACAATACATATTATTGAATTTATCCTAAACCACTCTGCCAAAATAAAGCGGATTCCGTAGCTTCTCGAAGCACCATGCACAACACTATGAATCTTGAAAATCTTGAAGAACATAAATGAAATAGACAGCATCCTCGCGGAAACACATATAGTCTAAGACTTTTTCTTCAATTCTACGAGAATATAAAGTTAATGACAATAGGTCTTATCTTTGACTGTTAGCAGGTTCTTCATTATCGAAGAAAAGTGAGCCACCAATGTCATAATCCCTACCCTAACACTTACCCATTGTGGGTACATTCGCTACTCTACTACGAATTACGTTAGCATTTCTAAATATAATGAACGAGATGGAGCTGCGGGAAAAATTATAATTTTTTGGTAAAACTCAGTTTCACTGGATAAACGATTATTTTAATACGTTAGCATTCTTAAAATTCTCACAATATAATAATAGTCAAATGTGCACCACCCTCTATAGGATATTAGCGCACAGATTTTTTCATTAAGCTTTTTTCATTTAGATACCCCCAATTTCCCCAAGCTTGTTAACTTTTTCTTTTTATCAGGGAAACTAGATAATTTCAAAGGGTAAAGGTTAAGATGCTTTAAAAATTTAAAATAAGTGATTTTAGAGCAGAATTTTTTTATATAATCTATAAAAGAAACTTTCAAGTATTGAAAGCTTTACATTTAATATCTAAAATATTAAATAAGTGCAGGGTAAAAATAAAAATTAATTGTGCCCTAAAATAATTGTTTTTAGATATCTTCCAAAACTTATTTATGTGGTAAATGAATTCTGCTCTAAAATCTTTTATTTTGAGTTTTTTAAGCACCTAATCTTTACCCTTTAATATTATATTATATAATATATATTTTATGCCCCTTCAAATATGATAACTAAAGTTATTTTATATTAAAAATTGTATAATATTATTCTAGCAATCCATAAAAAGTTGCCAACTTATGAATATGTGTACTCAAATAAGCAGCATTAATTCAAATGCTGGCATGCAAACTAATTAAGTAACAATTGAATGAATAAACAAATTTGTATAGACCAATTGTCGCTTCAGACTGCTCAATTAGCTTAATTATTTAGAGCCACGAAAAGTAAATGGCATACTCTTGATTTTCACTTCGTTATCGTTTATAGAAATGTATGCCTGAGTTCATCAATGCCGCTTATCAATTGCGCATAGAGTCCACAAATACCTGCGGCGAACAAGGGGACAATCACTTTTGCATACAAACAATGAATCCCAATCACAAGAACTGTGAATTCTGCAGGTAAATGAGTTACATATTATAACCTTAAATTGATTTGACTAAGTATGCTTTTCTTATAGGTTTGGTGATCACGATCCTTCACACCTCACGGATTTGCATGATCCACAAAATCCCACCTGGTGGCAATCAGAGACCATGTTTGAGGGCATACAGCATCCAAATCATGTGAATTTAACTCTGCACTTGCGTAAGTGAAATGAAATCGGTAGAGCTTTATGAAGAAGTAACATAAAAGTTTTATTAAATAAAGCAAATTCTTTACTGGTAGAAAGATATTCGAAAAATGTAAAAAATTCTTTACCGTTTTTGGGTATATCTTCTACGGCTTGCACTCCATACCTGCAGAGAATTGATTCTTTTTAACACAATCTATTTATGTTTTCAGGCAAATCCTATGACATAACCTATGTGCGCATACTTTTCCGCTCTCCACGTCCTGAATCGTTTACCATATATAAGCGCACATCAGAAAGTGGTGCCTGGATACCTTATCAATACTACAGCGCCAACTGTCGCGACATATATGCCTTACCCGACTCACGAGCTATACGCAAAGGTGAAGGTGAAGCACATGCTCTGTGTATCAGCGAGTACAGTGACATCTCACCCTTACGCGATGGTGAAATTGCCTTCTCCACGTTAGAAGGTCGTCCCAGTGGCATCAATTTTGAGCGCAGCGCAGAACTTCAAGAATGGGTCACTGCTACAGATATACGCATCACATTGGATCGCCTGAATACCTTTGGTGACGAACTCTTCGGCGACGCACAGGTATTGAAATCCTATTTCTATGCCATCAGCGATATCGCTGTGGGTGCACGTTGCAAGTGCAATGGTCATGCTAGTAAGTGTGTGGCCAGCACGGGAATGCATGGCGAACGCACGCTGGTCTGCGAGTGTCGTCATAATACTGATGGACCGGATTGCGATCGCTGTCTGCCGCTGTACAATGACGTCAAATGGAAAAGGGCTACGTCAACGGAAGTCAACGAGTGCAAAGGTAGGCAATATAAATGGTCACTTACAAACTGGTTGCGATCTAGTCTATATAAGGACAAAACGACATTGCCGTTAGCAACAGCTTGTTGCTTGGAGAGTTGTAGAAACAGTTTACTTGTCAGCGCTTTCTTGCGCAAAATAATTCTAAATCATTGAGAGGCAACAACTGGTTGGATCATCAGCATAGTCTCGGAAATGCTGCAAATAGTGATTTGGCTTTATTTAAGCTCTAATGTGCCAATTATTAAATCTTATGGCTGGTCCTATGACTACGCCTTGAGAACTAACCTAATTCATTTTAGTGACAGTAACCCACATTGGTATCTTATCAATTGTAAGCCACATTTGGGGGAATTGTTTAGCTGAATACGCCATTAATCTGCTTTTTGACAGCTTGCAGTTGTAATGGATTTGCGGACAAGTGCTTCTTTGATTCACATCTCTTCAATACGACCGGACATGGTGGACATTGCCTGGACTGTCGCGAAAATCGTGATGGACCAAATTGTGAGCGCTGCAAAGAAAACTTTTATATGCGTGAAGATGGCTATTGCATCAACTGTGCCTGCGACTCTGTTGGCTCCCGTTCACTGCAGTGTAACAGTCAGGGCAAGTGCCAGTGTAAGCCTGGAGTTACGGGTGACAAGTGTGATCGCTGCGATAATAACTTCTATCAATTCGGACCTCATGGCTGCCAGCCATGTGGTTGTGATGCGCGGGGTTCTCATGACAATAAGCCCGCCTGTGATGCTGAGAGCGGCATATGCTTCTGCAAGGAAAATGTGGAAGGACGTCGTTGCAATGAGTAAGTACCTGCTTGAAAAGTCGGCATATCCTACATTTCTCACTCTGACAACAATCTCTGTAGGTGCAAACCGGGCTTCTTTAATCTGGATCTGGGTAATCGTTTTGGTTGCACGCCCTGCTTCTGCTATGGTCATACATCGGAGTGTCAAACAGCACCGGGCTACTCTGTTGTCTCGGTTACATCTAATTTCAACAAGCACAAGGAACGTTGGACCGCAATGGATCTTAATCAGCGCGACGTAGACATAAAATATAATCAGTACAGTCGCAGCATTGGCACCACAGCTCAGGGCAACGAGTTTGTTTACTTCCATGCACCAGATCGTTTCCTAGGCGATCAAAGAGCTTCATACAATCGTGAGCTTAAGTTTAAGCTACAGTTAGTAGGCCAGGTGGGTCCCAGCACCAGCGCCAGCGATGTCATCTTGGAAGGCGCCGGTAGCAAGATTTCGCTGCCCATCTTTGCACAGAACAATGGTATGCCTGACCAGGGCGTCAAAGAGTACGCTTTCCGTTTGCATGAACATCGCGACTATCAGTGGCAGCCCAGTCAGTCGGCGCGCGGATTTCTGTCCATACTTTCTAACTTGACAGCTATTAAGATACGCGCCACTTACTCCGTGCAGGGTGAGGCCATTCTAGATGATGTAGAGCTGCAAACAGCGCATCGTGGTGCTGCTGGTACGCCAGCAACCTGGATCGAGCAGTGTACATGTCCCGAAGGTTATCTGGGCCAGTTTTGCGAGTCTTGTGCACCCGGCTTTCGACACAGCCCCGCACGTGGTGGTCCCTTCATGCCTTGCATACCTTGTGACTGTAATGGCCATGCCGAAATTTGTGACTCGGAAACAGGACGTTGCATTTGTCAGCATAATACATATGGCGACAATTGCGACCAATGCGCTAAAGGATACTACGGTAATGCCTTGGGCAGTACACCCTATGACTGCAAACGCTGTCCCTGTCCGGATGAAGGCGCTTGTATGCAAATTAATGGCGAGACTGTGATTTGTACGGAGTGCCCGGTGGGTTATTTTGGCGCTCGTTGTGAGCAATGCTCTGATGGTTTCTACGGCGATCCTACGGGTATATTTGGCGAAGTACAAACCTGCAAAAACTGCGATTGCAATGGAAATGTTGATCCAAATGCGGTGGGCAACTGCAATCGTACGTCTGGCGAGTGTCTAAAGTGCATACACAACACGGCGGGTGCTCATTGTGATCAATGTTTGCCTGGACACTTTGGTGATCCATTGGCATTGCCGCACGGTAAATGCGATCGTTGCAGTTGTTATGCTGCTGGCACGGAGCAGGATCTTGAGGGCATCTCACGCTGTGACCAGGTAACGGGTCAATGCCAATGCAAACCAAATGTTATTGGTCGTGAATGTGCTGAATGTCAGCCTGGCTATTTCAACATACGTTCAGGTAATGGCTGTGAGAACTGTTTGTGCGATCCTGTGGGTAGCTACAATGCCACGTGCGACAAGTACTCAGGGCAATGTCACTGCAAGCCTGGCGTTGTGGGTCAACGTTGTGACCAATGCGCAAACTATTTCTATGGCTTTTCAAGTGATGGCTGCAAACCTTGCGAGTGCGATGAAAGTGGCTCCAAGGGTTTCCAATGCGATCAGAATGGTCAATGTCCATGCAATGATAATGTGGAGGGCCGTCGTTGCGATCGCTGCAAGGAAAACAAATATGATCGTCATCATGGCTGTGTGGACTGTCCCGACTGTTATAATCTTGTGCAGGATGCCGCTAATCTGCATCGAGCCAAACTGGCCAATTTAAGCTCCACACTGGATGAGATTGCACGCACACCAGTTACCAACGATGATGAGTTCGAGGGCAAGCTAAAGGCTGTGCAGGAAAAAGTCGCCATTTTGGCACAAGACGCACGTTCAGGATCTGGCGAGGGAGGCCAAACCTATACCGAAGTTATCACTGATTTGCATAATCGTCTAAACACTATGCGCGATCACTTGGATAATGCTGATGCACTGCAAAAAAATGCCAATGACGAAATTGAAAAGGGTCGTCGTAACTACACCGTGCTGCATGAAATTATTGAGGCTACCAAGAAAGATCTACAAAATGCTTTTGAGTTGCTCAATGATGAGGGTGCCCAAGCTTTGGCCAAGGCCAAGAATAAGTCTGTGGAGTTTGGCGAGCAATCTGAGCAGATCTCTTATATATCACGCGAAGCACGTGCTATGGCTGATCGTTTAGAGTCAGAGGCCAACTTTGACTTAAAGAATGCTAAAGATGCCAATGATGCTGTGCAGAAAGCACATGAATTGGCTAAGAATGCCATTAATTTGCAGCTCAAAGTTAGTACGGAGCTGCGCTCTGAGGTGCGTCTCGAGTTGGATCATGTTAAGCAATCGTTAGGCGCTGTTGTGCAATCATCTAAGGAAGCACTGCGCAAGGCCAATGAAGTGTACGATACTGCACTGACGCTGCTCAATGATGTTAACAGACAAACACAACCCGATATTGATATTGAAAAGCTGAAAAAGGATGCACTAGATGCAAACGAAAAAGCCGATGAGCTACTGAAGGAGATTAATGAACTATCGAACAGCAATGGTGAGGTGTTTGCAGATTTCGAGGCGGAGCGCGACTTGGCACAAACACTACTCGAGCGGTAAGCTGTAATATTTTACTTTATGTTATAAAATAGATATTACTTTTCTTGTTTAGTGCTCAGGTGCAAAAGCAGGACGATATTGAACTGTTAAATCGTGCGCAAAGTGCGCATGACATGGCTACCAAGGCAGTCGAACAAGGCGATAATACATTGAAGGAAGCTAACAACACTTACAATACCTTGGCTGGTTTTCAATCCGATGTGCAAAAGTCGTCAGAACAAGCAGATCTAGCCTTAAAAACGGTTTCAAGCATTGAGCAGGAAATAGACAAGGCTGAGCAGCTAATACGACAGGCAGGAGAGGCTCTGGATGGCGCCAACCGCAATGCCAACGAGGCCAAGAAAAATGCGCAGGAGGCGCAGGAGAAGTATGCCGAGCAAGCTTCTAAGGTAAGTCAATGGCAGTTTATCTAATTGAAACTATTTGGCTTACATTTGATTTGTTTGAAAGGATGCCGAGCTCATACGCCGCAAAGCTAATGAAACAAAGGTAGCTGCACGCAAGCTGCGCGACGAGGCCGATCAGCTGAACCATCGCGTTAAGGTGACCGAAATCGAAATTGGTAAGCTGGAGGATAACTCCACCAAGGATGATAGCCTGGTTGATGACGCCAAGCGCAAGGTGGGTCAAGCCAAGGCGGACACACAGGAGGCACAGAAACAGATTGAGAAAGCCAGCAATGAGCTTACAGCTATTAAGGATGAGCTGGAGAACTTAAAGGATATAAATACGGCGGATTTGGATGAGCTCGGTAAGTTAAACATTCAAAATTTGTAGTAAAAATCATAAATATGCCAAACTCATCTTCGTTTACAGAAAATCGTCTTTCAATTGTTGAGGTTGATATCAATCGTGTTAATCTCACGGGTCGCATTGAGAAATATCGAGAACAGCGCAATATACAAAAGAAACTTATTGATAAGTATGACTCCGAGTTGAAAGAGCTCTTCCAGGAGGTGGAAAATGTACGTTATATATCTGAAGCACTGCCATCAGGTTGTTTTAGACGCAATCGTCTAGAACCTTAGTTTACACTAAAAACGCAGACACACCAATACTACCAACTACTTCAATTAACACTAAGTACGATAAAAGGACGAACAAATCGCAGTTAGCCATAGCCGTTGAATGAATATATAAATAATTTTAGTTTTTTAGTTGAAATATTTTGTTTAGTTTAAAAAAAAAACTCAAAAACACAAAAACGAATCCAGAAAAACGAGAAACGTTAAGCTTTAACGCATCCTTCATACGCTATTTACCACATATGCCATAATTTACATGATTACGTTGTGCTTACGTCACACGTAACTTCTTCAACTGCCACAAATTGTGCCTTTCGATTTCAAACCAGCCATGGACTGTATTATTAAAAAAAAAAAAGATTGTGCCGTGTTAAACTTCTTAGATAAATTGAGAAATGCATTTTATTTTTGTAACAATTTCGCATAAACATTATAATGTAACGAAGCCGCCGCTCTACACAAATCTCTACTAAATAACTACTACAATATAAAACTATTTGTCATATATATGTTTTATGTGCCAATTACAATATTTTTATTATGTAAGTTGCGTAAATAATTTGCCTTAAATAAAAATTTTCCAACGTTGTAATTTTTAAAAGTTTTGCTTTCTTCAATTGTTGCTCATATTTCTTAAAAGTAAGAAGAAATTTCCACTTATGCGAAATACCTGTAGAGATTATAGCTCTTAAGGTTAAATCAAGATTATTCTAAAGCCGTGCTTACCTGCACCAGTAAACTATGGGAGAGAGTACTGAAACCTCCAACACTCAGTCTAAGTGTACGCTTAGAGAACATTAGCATCATTTTGATCATAAATTTAAAATCGCGCGACTCATTATACCATTCACAGTCGTACCATTCCAATAAAAGTAGTTCGCTCTGAAAAATTTGTATCAATCATCAAACTAAGAAACTAACAAATGCATTTGAGAATTACCTGCGACTCCACTTCTTGTGCGTTCACATTGTACAAGCTAATTTCCAAAGTTATAGTTATTAAGTATACCATAACCATACCAAGCATAACCATGCCAATATTCTTAGGAAAGGAATTTAAATTTTGTATTTTATGAGAAAATTAATGAACATAATGGCATATACTCTTTTATATATCTATATATATATATATATATATATATATATATATATATCCCATAATAGTCATAAGGCCTGCCTCTCTAGAACTTCTCAGTTATGTTTCCTTCAGAGACAAATAAGTTATAATCTGAATCCTTGGGTTTTTCTTCAAACTGCCTTAGAAATTTGCTGTGGAATCTATTGAATTGTGTTTGTAGTAACTTTATTACTACTTTATTACTAATATCGCAAAATGTTGAGAAACAAGACTCTGTAATCCCGTTTATTCTGTGGCTAGCATTATCTGTGATTGACTACTGGCATCATCTACGATTAACTACAGACTTGCTACTTGTTCTTAAGTTCTCTAAGATCTACGTACTAATATTTCAGGTAATGGCTATCTATATCTCTTTACAAAAGTATTTCATGCAAGATTCGTTTTTTTTTTCAACTGTCCGGAGTATTTTTGGAGCAGTAAATATTATAATAGAACTACTCAAGGTTAGCGCCTTGGAAAATTATAAAAAATAAATAAATCCATTTCTAGCTTTATAATAAACACATTATACCTACCAAAGCAGTGCTGAGTTTATAGAGCAGCATGCATATAAGGATGCAACTAACCACACATTGTACCAGGATAATGTACTTAAAAAGGTGTTCAATGCGTGCATGATGTCTGCAAAAAGGATGCATGAAACACAGGTTGAGTAAGAACTTTTTGCACATTACCTTGCTATGCGTCCATAAAGCTTCACACAACATTTCAAATACTGCACTCGCAAGTGCTTGGGAACCATCGCATCCGAGGTGGAATACTTTACCAGATGACGCAAAACATTGAAGAGACCCACTTCATGTCTAGTTAGTACAACGAAAAGACTGTTAAAGCCAAAAACAGCTTAAAACGAAGAAGATTTAATCGCGAACTGGATAATTTACTCAAAAAACTTACCAAAAAAGCACCAAAACGGTCCCGATTGCAATAGAAAAAAACGCACTAAATATGAAGGATATTGATGATTACCCAACTGCATGTATGGCACTATGGCAGGATATGCTTAAAATAGTTTTACAAAATGTATGTATAGTATATTATAAGTGGATACACTACTTACTTAGTGTCATTTCGCAGTTATCCTTGATAATATGACAATCATAAATATATTGAAAATATGGACGTAAAGTGTAATACAACACTGGCATACAAACAATCTTGAAAAAGAACATAACCTGGCGATCGATTTTAAGCCAACTATTGACTAAAATAGAACTCAGTTGCGTACGTAGCTGAAATTTTCGTGGCAGATCTTAAACAATAAAAGAAGTGCTTCATTGTTATATAGCTTGTGTTTTCTATGGGAAAAACAAAAATTTTTAAATTTCTAAACGAAACATGTATGGTTTGCACGCTCCGTAAATTTGCACAAAGTCTCAATATGCTTCAGACCTTTTCTTAATTAACGAATACAATAGTAAAAGCTCTTAGGTTACAGCAGCAAAAATTCTCTAAAGTCCTGCGGGAACATATAGTAACATCCAATATATACTAAAGATTATCTGGTGGGTCATAAATAACCTCGGCTTAGGTTTATATTCAGCAAATCGTTTCGCAAATGTTCCTTACGTCCACTGCATTCCGGAATACAAGCATTAAACTTTTTCAACTACTCATTTAAGTTTTTCACGTGAATCCTATATATACGTACCACTGTTGTTGTACCTTATTACGCTTCAAATTTAAAATATAAACATTACCCGAATCATATTATGTAAACATCAGAAGGATAACAAACAAAATCGTGTTATGTTACGTAAAACTAAAACTTGCAATTACCCAAGTCAAAAATGCCTAGATCCATTAGAATATCACCGGACTCAGTTGTTTTCAAGACTTTGACACAAACGTCTAAATAATTAGAAAAATGAAACATCTTATAGACTCCAACGGATAGTTGAAAGGTCAGTAGCACAGCCTGTAGAAAGAAAAGTGAATATTGTAAAGATGATTTAGCTATATTTCTATATGAAAGTATGATATACCTCAACGTAAGACTCAAAGGATACCTTGTAGTGCACCATTATAAACATTAAAAGGCTATATATGAGGCATACATTCACAAGTAAGGTTGCCAAAAATATGCTTCAAAGATAAGTTTTTATAATCATGGTCATTACTTGATATCGGATACTCACAATTTGCAGGGTTTCGAGGAACGTTTCCTTGGTGCTATATTGATGCCCAAGCAATAGGCACTGTATTCCACCCAAGTTAGACCCAACTTAGGCATAGCATCGATTCGATCGAGCTCCTGGTTCAATATGTTTTCCATTGCAGCTGACAAATAAAATATGGGCTCTAGGCTGTGGGGCCCGCATATTTATAGGCAAAGCAAGGACACGCTCAATTATACGCTAATGATATGTTTCGTAAAAGCAAATTACTTTATTGCTTGGGCATTATGCAATAAAATGAATTACTTGAAAATTCTTAAATTTAATAATAGAACAAATTTTAAAGTATCGAAATTTGTACACTCTTAAGAATAAGTTCCTTAATGCAGGATCGTAGATAGTGAATATTGTAATTTTTCTACTTAAGAAATGTGAGTTTAACTAAGGACAGCTAACTTCAAGTTAAAAAAACTACACATAGACTAATTTCTATTCTTAGTGTGACGAGTCTTAGAAGATTGCTAGATTGTATTATTGTGCGGTTAAGCGTGATTTTCTGACGTATACCAATAGCATGTTGCGATATTCTAACTCACTTTATCTAGTGACATCGTGCGCATCTTTTGGATTCCCAGCCATCAGGGTATTGACGGAAACGAAATGGCAGACAGGTAAGCTAAGGAGGGCGCCGAATCGACAGGAACGAGGGCTGACTTAGGGCTCTAAGCATCAAATCGGAAGTAAGTGCTGCAGTCTATTACGACAGAAGGTGGCACAAGACGACGAACTGCAATACCGCCCGCATTATAGGTGGGAAAGCCGACCCGAAATTAGCCAAGCACAGCTTGCAACTTCCCAGGCAAAAACTGCAGGCTTATGCTGGGCTTACTAACTGGCCACTGCCTGAACGCAGTCCATGCTTAAAGGCTGGGCACCAGTGGCGACGATGCATGCAGGAAGTGCAGGGCACCAGGAGTCTAAGAAGCCCTGCAACAACTACTATGCAGCTGCCCTGCCCTCTGTACCTCGAGAGCAACATTTTTTAGGGAGACCAATGTTTGACTCGCTTGCAAAGGCGACTCCAAGGCAACCCCAGAGACTGTTGGCTTTCGCGAGACATACGCGAATATTGGACGATTAACGCAACCATGACTATGACTCACGGCCGACAAACTTCGATTCCACTAAGGATCACACGGATCTAAGAAATTGAAGTCGCGTGTCATTCGGCGCTTTGTGTATCGTGAAGAAATTGCAGTCTTTGGCGCAGTCGTATCTTCGTTCTGTCTCCTGCCTTCTTTTCATTTACTCCGGATGGAATATTCACTGTGTTGCCAGTTTTTCCAGGCTGTCTTCCATCTCATTATTCTCGTATCCCTGGTGGCTGGCTTTCTTCCAAATGTAGCCAGTGTGTTCTTGTCTTGCATTTTTTATTGCATTTATATCATCGCCTGAAAATTGATCCAGTGGTATGGGAAACGATTAGTGATACTTGTTAATATGGATTCCATCTTTACTACATATTTTTTTAAAGGTTTAAGTCATAAATCTGTCTTTTTTGTCCAAATTAAACTTTATTTACTTATTTATTTTTATTATTTTAGGTGGTACAAATATTCATCTTTTAATTAACGAACAGTCCTGTTATTTCGGAGATCTCTGAAACTTAAAAGCCTTTACATCATCTTGACTTGCATATTT
Source organism: Chymomyza procnemis (assembly GCA_035046065.1). Classification (NCBI taxonomy): domain Eukaryota; kingdom Metazoa; phylum Arthropoda; class Insecta; order Diptera; family Drosophilidae; genus Chymomyza; species Chymomyza procnemis. The sequence goes on along the minus strand of JAWNOJ010000013.1, from coordinate 23,885,728 downwards.
GCGGTCAAAATTAAATAGGCATACTGCCGCTGTTTTATTTTTAAACACATTGTAAAAAGTGACTTTGCTTCGTAGACTCTTTGGCAGCTCAGAGAAGTTACACACAAAAGTATGGAGAACACAGTCAACCGCAACTCTTGAGTCACAAAATATCACAATAATCTCAATTGAATACTGCAAATAATTAAATTTATTGCAAAAATCCGAGTACTTAAAGTCATATATAAGTTTTGATGTTAAACATAGGCAGATATCTACTCATATTGATGGCACCTCAAAGTTACATTTGTAGCAAGTTTCCCTGCGCAGAAGCAATACCACAGACTTACCTATATATGTAAGCTTCAAAAATTATACTTTGCGTTGGGCGCGACGAATGCACAGTAGACTGCAGATATAAATTGCAAAAGAACGAACTTAAATACCCGGGAATCAGTTATAAACAAGAGCCTAGATAGAGAAGATGATGAAGGCAATGAACAAACACGGCGTAATTTAATTAAAGAAGCACAACTGGAGTATTGTGGGCCTGTAAAGCTGTAGAAGTGCTCAAGAATGCTGAGCCGCCCAGGACAGCAACATACAGTGCCATGTAGTGCTAAAAAATGCACGAGAGCAGGTTAAAATGGTATGGGCATACATTGAGATTAAGTGAGAGTATTATCTGGAGAATCTGAATGAATATCAGGGAAGCGCCAAGAAGAAAAGAATGACAGCAAACACAGCCATAAGCAACCTAAACGACATAAATCTAGAGAATGTTGCAAAAGGTCTGCGCATTTATGGATAAAGTAGACCGATACCACATGGGTATTAAGTGTGAAGAGAGGAAGACTCTATTTCAAAAAAGGTTTTAAAAGTAAAATTTAGCATAAATTTAAATTCGTTGCACTGTTAGTTTCATACAATTTAGACTTTTAATGGCAGCAAAACGCAATTCATACAATTTAGTCTTTTAGTGGTATACGACAATACGACAACCTTACAAATAGCTCACTGTTAGCAACATAAGATACTTTCAGCTCAGTTGGCAGCACCGAAATGCATATTTTAAAAACAGCTGAGTTCACAGATAGCATATGGGCAAGAATAACGCGTAAAAACAAATTTTATATTTTGACAGAAATCCACGTCAATTTAATTACTTGTTACTCATGTAAATACAAGCATTTATGCTGGTGAGAGTCCAATATAACTCGCTTAAGCGATCAGCAATTGAATACCTTTAAAAGACAACACACCCCTTACTGCTGCCATCGAAACCTTAATGCAAAAATGCATCCGACACCGCTGTTGCAGCCTGTTGAGTCAACAAATCCCATTGTTTACTTAGATGTTAACATTGGACAAGAATGCGGTAGGTAATTGTGCATATATAAACAAACAACGTAAGCAAAAGTATTTCACTTACGCGCTTGTTGACACAGCGGGACGCATAATAATTGAACTGCGCAAGGACGTTGTGCCAAAAACAGCGGAAAATTTTCGTGCTTTATGTACGGGAGAGCGTGGGATTGGCCAACTTGGCAAGCCATTGCATTATAAAGGAAATCGTTTTCATAAAATAAAACGCGTTTATGTCATTCAAAGCGGTGATCTGGTTAACAACGATGGCACCAGCGGCGAGAGCATATATGGACCCGTATTCGAAGACGAGAACTTTGATTTGACGGTAATTAGTCAAGTTTTTTTAATGTATTCAATTTGCTGCAGCTTATTGTTTGCAGCATAATGAAGAAGGCGTGGTTAGCATGGTAAACTATGGAAAACCGAATACAAACAACTCGCAGTTTTTTATTACTGCCGCCAGCTGTGAAAATCTCAATGGCATCAATGTTGTGGTTGGACGTGTATTACGTGGTCTAGGAATCATAGCTGAAATGGAACAAAACTGCAACGATGAAGGCGATCCTACAGAGGAAATTGTCATAGCAAACTGTGGTGAACTGGCGCCTGGTGAAGATTGGGGCGTTAATTGCTGTGACGAAACGCCAGATACACTGCCAGCCTATCCGCAGGATTGGCTGGGTAAATTTAAAAAATACAGCGTAAGTTTGGCTGACATTTGTTGGTACAACAATAATTTAATAGAACGCCTTATATATTGCAGTCTGACGAAGCTGTTGCTTTGCTTACTGGGCTGCGGCAAGCTGGTAATCATTATTTTCAACAAGGTCGCTTTTATGAAGCACGTGCCAAATACAAGAAAGCCAATCGTTATTGCAACGAATTGCGCAAACATTTTGAGTACCAACAACTAGAGCATATTAAGCGCAGCACAGGAGATGCTGATTTATGCAAGCTAAACGCTTTTTCTGTGGTCAACAACATAAATATGGCCGCAGCAGATCTGAAATTGGGTTACTATCTTAATGCCAAATACGATTGCTCAGAGGCCATACGTTTGGATCCAAAATGCAGCAAAGCTTACTACAGACGTGGCCAAGCACAAATTGCTGTAAAAAACTATGAAGAGGCCATCAATGACTTAAAGCAAGCCTACGCACTGCTGCCAGAAAATAAACAGATTCTTAACGAATTAAATAGTGCCAAACAGCTGTTGGCCGAATACAACAAGCAACAGCGAAAGGCGCTGAAAAAGCTTTTCAGTTAGACACGGACCCATTAAATTTTCAAGCAAGTAAATTAGATATAAATTAGGATATAAAAATTGATATTATTAAGATGCACATCGCTGCAGCAACTTAGAGGTTTTAAATATTCAAATTTGCCCTTTTACTCAGTTCAATGAAGTAACTAACAATAAAGGGATCATTTTAAACATAAGCATGCAAAGAGTTAAAATAAGATTTGTATGGGCAAAGATAAAACAAAAATTGTGCATTATCTTAAATTTCTTCAAAATTTCTTTTACATTAAATAGTTATAAAACTATACGTGCATAAATTTAAATATGCATAATTTTATTTTCTAAGCTCTGGGACGTAGTTACTAAATTTATAACTTTATACAATAAACGTCCTGACATTTTAAGTTGTTAATAAGTTTTTGTTAGTTTTAATTTTTCTGGGACCAAAATAAATACATTATGACGTCAGACAGTTTTCTAGTTACTTTGACTAGAATTCTCCATAGCTCGAAGACAATGTTCATAGACTGATATTGTAGTGTTATCAAACTAACAAGAAAGCTTATCTCTATCAAGCGGAAGTAAATCTGTTAAATGCTATGCACCACCATCCAATTGCCTAAAAAGACCACAAGCCTATTTGGTTTGACGTTATCATAGTACCATAACATGGTTCTCCTTTTAAAAAATAAAGCTCGTTTAGTTTTTGGGTTTTAATACATTTAAATTATTTGTTTTATTTTATATAAAATGTTGTCCCAAAGCTTTTTCAAGAAATAAATTCTATACGCTAAAAAAAAATCTTAAAAACTTTCAAAGCGACAATGCTAACATAATTTTTATAAAGAACTAAACATAACTAATTGTGCACATATATACTTTTTATAAAGAAACATGTAATATAATTGAATTATTTAAATACATAATGCTAACAAATAATAGTACATATAATTGAATTTTAGTGCTTACGATGCTAATTTCAAGGTATGTATAATTTATAAATTATGGAGCTTAATACAGTGGCTACAAAAATGAGTATATCCCTGAACTTATGCTAGTAATATGTATATTTATAGATTTGTCACAATGTCCTGCTCGCTGCGATGCAAGTTTCCTGCCGATGCATTGCCTGTATAGCTCTTCATGTTTATTTCCATATTTGTAAGTGCACTCGATACATGATACAAGTTCTCCGATAATATAGCATATACCTCAAATAGTTCCGAGTCCGATTTGGATACAATAAAGGCTTCTGTTATGTACAAAAAGAAAACAATTAGGTTACAGTCTTTTATGTGGTGATTTTATGATACGCTTACCACTGCGATCCTTCATAATGCTAAATGCATAGGCATTTAATATTATGGACATCTCATCGAACTTAAGGCGACTGTCCAAATTGTTATAACCAAATATGGTCAAGCTTTGATCGGTGGCGTGAAGAGTGGAAACACGCTTGTATTGACGCACGTGCGCTATAGCACTGGGCCAACGCTGGCCATCAATATGCTCATTCAAGGCAGCTTCGAATTCCTCCTGCGTCATCGGTAAGCCTGGCGAAGGAGTAGGTGTATGCTCACCTTCAGTTGATGTCGAAGATTCCAAACAATCCAACTCGGCTTCGCTTACAGAACGCACCAAGGCATCGCGCACCAGGGCATAGAGATCGGATATGTCATGCATCTGGTGCAACAGCTGAAGTTAGTAGGGTAAACACTAAGGAAGCTTTAAAATACTTACGTCTTCATTAATACGAAAATGATTTACAACATTCGAACATATTTTGTGATTGGATTCAATCAGCAAGAGCAACTGAAACATAAGTTTATATAACGAGCGACCCAAATCCAAGACCACTTCGGTAGAAGCTGGATCGAAGGGCATATAAGCAATACTAGAGCAACTCGGCAACTCAAGACCCGAAGCGGCTACATCCGATTCATTAAAAAGTGACAATTTGCAGGAACTTTTGACCGCATCAAGGCACTGTTTAGAAGGCACAAACGTTATACATTGTAAAATAAACATGTTAATCAACTGTTTACCTCTAAAACCTGATCCTTGCGATCAAAGAATGTCTCCAAATGCTCCTGCACTTCAAGCACATTGAATCTCAAAGTTTCGAACAGCTTTGGTGTTGTTGCCTGCAACTCGCTACACCAAACACGCGGTGGATCGGCACGTGAGCTTAGCAAATCCGTAAACAGTGATATGCGATTACCCAGCTGTGAACCTATGCCGGTAAAGAACTTTTTAGCCTCTTTCGATATGCTTATAGTCTTGAAAGTCAGCTCCTTAACCAAGCGATACAACTGCTGCAGCAGCTCTGAGGTATGCGCTGATGGCTGATTTACCAACATGGCCTGCAGCTGTCGTCGCCAGTTTTCTTCAGCTTCGTCACGTATAGCTGCACCAAATCGAATAATACCGGGCAAATGTGGCGACGCATTGCAAGGAGTAATATCACCCAAATCCCCGGCACTAGAGCCACTGGTGTCGCTGCGCGAAACAGAGTTGCGACGCCGGCGTTCACGCAGGCTTAAAGATGTAGGTGGCACTGCGCTGAAGCCTGACTTTATGAACGCCTGCCTATGGTCCTCATCAATTGGTGATTCCGATTCGGCCTCTTCATCGGATGAATCATCAGCTGTCTGACGTTTACGCTTGCTTAATATGGGCGTTTTATCACTAAAGCTATCCTCCAGCGCCGACGAATGTCCGCCCTTTATGGAGCCACCAATGCCGCTGCCGCAATTCAGACGCTCTTCGTCTCCTTCGAATAGCTGATGGCGCCGCACTCCCCAGTTGAAATTGTCCGTAGACTCACCGGCAATGCTGTCCTCATACTCAAGGAAATCAAAGTCTTTAAAAACAGTAAAGTCAGGCTGACCATCATCACGTCGCGAACCACTGCTAAGATCGCCTTGCGGTCCCGATGTTTCCTCGGTAGATGACGCAGCAGAAGATTGCCTTTCCATAAGATCCGATGACTGGCTGAATATAACCTAAGTAAATGTAAAAAATACTGATTAGACTGAATGTCTCAATTCCATGGTTAAAACACAGACAAAAAATAACATTTAGTAAAGACAAATGAAAGCTTACGCTTTGTCTGGTCGCAATTGATCCGGTTAGTAGTGACGTGCTCAACGACTGATGTGTGTTTTAAGTAAGTAAGAAACGAAAATAGTACAGTATGTAACAAAACACATGCAAAATTGAAAAAAGTAAAGCTACAAAACTGAGGCAAAAACGAGCGCAAATGGTGCGATTGTGTTTTATAATGAGTGAAAGCTGTAAACATGACGCTTCATTGCTCCCATGGATACACTGAAGCCCAGAGGACATTATAGAGCATGCAAAAGTTTAAAGTTGCAAAACTTAGAAGCCTGTTCTTTACCTTTGAGCAAATTGAGTTTATGAAATCGTCCTATAATTTAGATTCGATTGTTAATGATGGATGGCGTGTTAGTTTTTGGTTGTTTGGTTTTTTTTTGTTTTTAGTTTGAGGTTTTTTTGTTTTTGGTTTGGTTACATGAAAATAAAAGAAGAAGAAATAAATAACTGGTATGCATGAATCCGTCAGTATTAACAAGGATTTAAGTTGGCTAAGGGAGCATTAATGGCATGCATACTGCTATCTGTTTATATACAATTAACACTGTACAGCGCATCCAGTCATCACTTACCGAGGGTGACTTTGGCAAGCCGACACGCTGTCCACATGTTGTCAGCAGGTTAACCAGACATTCACGCACACGGCACTGTGACATCCAAGGACGTTTCCATCCGCTTAGCGGCACTGTATCTGCTGGTGAAAGGCTCGCGCTGCGACGTGGGGAGCTGGGTGTACCCGCCACGCTGGTGCCTCCAGTATGCTGCTGACCGGCCGAGGCGGCACTAGCAGTTACATTGCAGTGAGCACGCTGCAATAACTGTGAGCCAGACTGTTGTGAAGGAGTAGCTGCATGCACCACCGTGGCATTGGTGACATTGGTGGCATTTGTCAGTGTAGAATTAAGAGATGAGTTACCCGTTGTGGGCACAACCATGGGCTCCTCTGTTTTAAGCAGTATACGTCGGCCTATTAGCGGCGTTTGAGATACATCAAAGGTGAATTCCATGGTGCGACCAGCCAGTTCCTTTTTACAAAACATATCCGAATCCGGATATGCGCCATAGAAAGAGAACGATAAGCCGGCGCTGCTGCCATCGCTTGGTGGCACGACCTGAAGCGATGAGCTGCGTGTAACAATCAGCTTGAGTATCTTCAAAGAGTCCTTCCAGTTTACAGTCTATGGAACATTAAATTCACAAACGCTGAGTTATAGTTATTCCGGGTAAAATGATTTGTTTATGACTTACATCCAAATATTTGCCTATGGCCCTTAACAGATCCGCATTAATAGTTTGAGCCTGTGGAGCCGATAAGTCCACATAGTGAAGCATACAGTGTATAACATTAAGCACTGGCACTTGCACCTGTTGCGGCCCTTTTTCCAGCACTTCGATTAAAAATGCCAACATATGCAGTCCCATGTGTGCGTACGTATCATGCAAATACTTAACCACACATTTCGTCCACTGAAAAGATTCCTTGCAGAACGTCTTACGGCTGTAAAGTGTCATCACCGTGCCCAAATTTTCCAGCTTAGCACCTAACTCTGTGGAGACTTGTGCTATATTTTCAGCGCTGCGTATGCAGATCTCATTGGCATCCTCATAGTGCAGTAACATATACGGCAACAATGCGATAACGTTCATAGGGAAGGCGCAGCTTTGGGTTGGATCACATACCGGCAGACTGAGCAACGGTGCAAACTGCGCCAGCAGTGTTATAGTTGGCTCATAGGTGGCGCTGTGTGTGCAACCCTGAAATAATAAAGTACAAAAATAAATATAAATTTTGTGTGAATATAAGTATGTAATCAACCTTTAGCAACAGCGCATGCACGCCGGGATATGCCATCCACTTAAGCTGCTGTTGCAGCTTCTCCACTTTGTCTCGCGCATCAGGTCTATCTAGTGGCAAGCGGTGCAGCACACGTGTCAGCAGACGCAACGCGAGCAAGAACTCGTGCTCGTAATCACTCTCCAGCAACGATACTGATAGCCAGAATAATTGTGCCAATATAGTCATTTTATCATCCTGCGTAGCAGTATCACCTAGCATTTTCAAACTTTGGGCACTGCGTGAGCGTGACAAGGCCGAACCAGCGCCAACTGCTGCGCCGAATTTAGATACTACACTGCGCTCTAGTTCAATGCCCGAGGCGCGATTACGTAGCTCCACTTGCTTATCACAGGGCGAGTTATTGGCTTTGCGTCCACAGTAGGACACCGAATAACTCGTACTGCGACCATGGCTTGGTATGGAATAATTGGATGATTGCGGTGTCATTCCTGATGGAGACTTCTTGCCCGGTAATATAGAGTTTGGTCCTCCATCTTTGTTGTTTAGATTGGGCGTGCTTTTGAAAATATCTTTCATTACATCTAGTGGCCGGAAATCCGAGTCTAAACTATCCACAGCTGCCTCAAGCGTCAGCAGCAATTCGGTTACATAGCCCTGCATGTCCTCCCCCTGCTCAGCTACTGTTTCCACTAAACGTGATAGAATATCCGAAAGCATTCTCGAATTAATGGGCACATTGAGCGCACGGAATATTTGCAAACAGCGACCAGCATAATGACGCGAGGAACAGGACAGTCCCAGCTGTAGCGCTGTCTGCGCCCAACGTTCGGCTATGCGTGCCTGAGAGTAACTGTCCGCAAACACCTTGACCATATGCTTTAGGAAATAGCTTAGTTGTTCAGCAGATTTTACGGCCCAAACCTTGGCAGTAATATCCTCATAGTTCCACAAAGGTTGACAGGTATCCTGCGCCAAAAACTTTAGCAGGCTTTTGATAACATGTGCTATGGGCATTGTGGGACCAGGCTGTGGCGGCGCATGTTCATCCGCTATGACCAATGGCACTTCCGAGTTTTCTGAAGTATTGGGATTGATTTGAATGGCTGCAGTAGATGCAGCGCCTGCACCAGCAACTGCTGCCTGCTGTGTGATCTGAGGTGGTGGTTGCTGCAAATGTTGTGCCAAAAGTGGAGGCTGCTGTTGTTGGTTAAGCTGTTGTTGGTTATATGCAAGTGCAGCAATTACGGTTGAATTGGATAAGTTGTGATGCAATGGATACGCTGCTTGACTATTCACATGCAACAGATAGCTATCGAATTCTTGATGCAGCTCTGTAAAATTATTATCAATAACTGGCAACGAAGGCACCGTCAGCCCCAAATCCAGTTTGCTTGTTTCGCTGTTTAGCAAAATGCGGGCCACAGTCAGATGATCATTGTGTTCGGCCAAAACAATAAGCAAATTGACACACAATTGCTTACAATGCTCACGCACAATGATTCGCGTATGGTCTAATCCCAGGAACAGTATGTGCAGCATTAAAGGTAAGTGTAGTGTCCAATCAATGCCGGGTATGCCATCTACGACAATGTCTGTGAGCAACATGACCGCTACATTACAGCTGTAAATATGGTAAACGGTTAAGGGTTAAAATCTGACTGATATTTGAAGGACATTTACAACTTAGATAGGTTCGTTACAAATTCCTAATCTTAGTCCTTTAGCCCACTTACCGATGGAATCCGCTGATGGGTAAACTCACATCCGGCAAAAATTCCGTAAGCGGTGCAAAATATCCACCATACTCCGGCATGGGCAAAGGATGTGGCGCATGTGGCGGTGCCTCTGAAGTGCGCAACTCCACATTCTCCTCCTGTCGCAGCTCGGGATCATTAATAAGTATATCCTCCGGACGTGGCAATATGGACGGTCCAGATGCAGCGCGTATCTTATCTGCGCCACGTGGTGGACGTGTACCGCCTATTGTTGGTGATACCGCCGCAGCGGCAGCAGCTGCTGCTGCTTGTGTATAGGCCCTTATGCCACTGTCCGACTTGCAAGTGCTGCATCATCATTCATTAAGTACATAATTATATCCATGCTTATTTATGGCACATTTTCTATGTTGCACTTACCCGATTTTAATTGGATCCTCACCACTATGTCGTTTCGTGTGTATGGTGCCCTTCTCCACAGCCAAGTCCTGCAAACGTGAGTCGTTTATACCGCCCACCGCTTGACCTGACCACAAAACATTTCGCTATAAATCTGCAACATGTAATTATACGGCAACCGACTTACCATCAGCACTGTGACTCGATGCCTTGCGCATGCTGGTCAAACGATAGAATGGCGGGGTTTCTGTGCGCTCTATTAAGCAATTAAGTGTTTCCACGGTCTGTAGCTCAGCCATGAGCTCGTCTAGCAATCGATCCGGACAGCTCCGTGCCAAATACAAGGCAACTCGTTTGGCCTTGACATTAAACTTAACGCATGAAGCTCAACATAATTGAAACTAAATACTCATTACTTACATAAGGCAATAGCTCGGTTGGCGCCATGCCGCTCATTATAACCAGATAACGTAGAATGACCTTCAAATTATTTGGCCAAAACTGACATAGGGTACCCCAAAGCTCCTCAACATCACGCGGGTGCGCATCAGAAAACTTTCAAACAACGTAAGTTTTAAATTTACTTCTGTATTATATTTCTCAGACTTACCTTGGCTGTAATGTAGAAAAGATTGTTTAAAATCATTTCGGTGGCTTCCGTCGAGCCAGTGCCCTCGCGACGTCCCCTTGTACCCGAGTCTGGAAAATACTACAAAGGACAAATACAAATTACATCAAATGCAAACACAATTTCACACTACACTTACCATTATATAGGACAATGGTGTGGCCGGTGGCACACTGGTGGCCACCAGCTCCATATTCTGCAGCCAGGGTAACAAACATTGCAGCAACAATGCGCGTACATCTTCGCGTGCACTTTGAAAGCGGTGAGTTATTTCTGCATAAATGAAGTCAAATAAATTACCAAGTTGAGGAAATGTTGGCTTCAGGTCACTGAATTTAATATGTATACTGAATCTGTGAGAACAATTTCTTTGTGGTGCCAATGTCATAAAGTGTTTCTTGCCCCGTTTGAGTATAAACTTTATTTAATTTAAGATGTAAATACTTTGAAGTAAATCATAAGTTAGATATGGGTCGGTTTATGCCTTTTAAGAATATAGCTTATCGTTTACCTACTTATATCAATATTTTAAGTGGCATTCCAAAAAAGTTTCTTAAAAATTGTCTACAGCTGTAAGAAATTATCTACTTTACTTTATTTTATTAAACGTCGAGCATTTAATGTAAAGATTTTAATTAACAACCATTATAGGTTGCCAAAATTTAAAAACAATAATCTTTATGCAGAATTTCGTCGTTTTTTTATAGCTCATCTCGTATGTACTCTTCAGCCACAGTTACAAAATTATAGAATCTAACTCTTGTTGACAAATTATCAATTGCTTCCGCAAACGTCTTGAACGCTCCTTCTTAAATTATTACCATGATTTATAAATTTTAAATTTTTTCCTTTTTTTCATCGCATTTAAACGACTTTACTTGATACGACTTTGAAAAAACCTAAGCTTCTACACGCTTTTCAAGTCGTACTTTTACTTAAATAATCTTCGTAATTCTTGGCTATTTTCTTTTCATAAAGTCTTATTAAGCCATTCGTAATTATAATCTTTCGTTTGTCATATCCGAAAACAATTTAATTCCCCGCAAACAAACCACAACTACCTAAAGTAAACGCAGACTGAAGAAGTCGGTATGCAATACCCATATCCGCCAGAATCAATGCATATATCTTAGAAATGGCGAAAACTGAGGTGAACAGATACTTCATTATTTCGATTTGCTAAGCCATTAATAATTTGTTAGCAACTAATACACGTTCAAACGAATACATAATTAAGTTGAAAAATTGAAACTTGCCTGAAAATATGGACATGGTTAGCTCCGGTCGCAGTTGTGCCAGCTGTTTTGATAGAAAACGCTGTGAGCGGCAATAAGCATTGCTGAGTAGTACATCCAATGTTCCCACCTTGTCATCCTCTGCAAAGAGTACAAATTCGAAAATGCATTAATCAAATATTCATAAATAGCAAATTACAAACTATATCGCATTTACTCAATGGTTTGCTCGCATTTGGTACAGTTTCAGATTGCATTTTACCGCGGTTAGACTTTTGCCACAGCGAAAAGTTCCGCAGAGACTGCTCGCAGCCATTTTTCTTTGGGAGTTAAGAGGCGCCCGAAATGGACGCACGTGCTTTCCAGTCGCCGTAAAAGCTTTTTGTTTACCGGCACTGGAAGGCAAATTGCAATTTGTTATGATTTGTGTAAATCATTAACTTTTCAAAACGGAAAAAGTAAAGCAATATAAAGTAGCTTATAGTGACGGTTTTCCAGCTGGCCCTTAAAGCCCTGTTGGAGTTTAAAGAAGAAACACAATACTCTATACGAAAGTCATCGACAGACCACCGCTCTTTGCCTTGGCTCTGCTTCAACTTTTCAAACCACTTGTTGGCATCCTCTTCCACCTGACCTTGCAACCTGTTGCATTTATGAATGAAATTTTTGGCGCCTTGCCATTGCGCCGGCGTATAAAAAGCTCTACAATGTTTTGGCGCCTTCCAGCGGCGAAAAAAATGTTTTCGCACAGTACTTCCTTTTATAAGCAAGCGTCGGCCATTGTCATGTTTCAGTTGCTGGCGGTTTCTCAAACGATCAATTGAAACGAGTAAAAATTGAAAAACAAAGTTCCAACTTTTATAAAAACGCGCGCAGTTTTGAGCGACGGCAAAGCAGAGGGTCTAAAATATGCAATGGCTTGAATGCATTTTGTGAAGTTAAAAAACAAAAAATTAAAGCACAAATTAAAAGTCTTACATTTAATATACTTCAACCTAAATAGATAAAATTGAATATTGAAAATAAAACTTTTTGGTGCGCAGTATTTGAACAACTCACCCAAAACTTTGTGTCCAAAAAAGTAAATTTGTGAACAAGTTGTTCAAATCACGAAAACTAATGTAAAAGCACTTGTAAAGTTTTCTAGACTGCAATTTTTTTGAAACACGCGTTTAATTAACTTCAGAAAAGTTTTTCACACTTGGTTCATTAAAGTTTTCAAGCTAAGTGCCGAAAGAAAAACTTTCAAACTATTTAGGAGGCAACACAAAAAAAAAAAAATACTTTTTTTTTTCTTTCATAAAAGCGTTTTATAAAAATTTTTGATTAGTTCAAAAACTCTTAATTAGTTTTGAAAAAATGTTTTTGTATTTAAGTGTTGCCATGTTTGTCCCTATATGCTATAAATATTTATGCATGTACTCGTATTACTCTTTGTATATCGTGTACGTACACTCTACAAAATTGAAAGATCTGTTTGTAATCTAGAAAACAGAATTATGATAGACAAAAAACTATTAAGCAATTTATATTTTTAGTACAGCCCATTAAAATATTTGAAGTGAAAGATCAGTAAATAGATACACATAATTTTATGATTTTCTGAAATCGATTGAAAGTGGTGAATTCTAATGCACTACGACGGCATCTATGGATGCAAAAAAATAAAAATAAAGGAATTATCATGTAACAGTGATGTACTGTGACTGTACTGAAAATTTAGTAATGTTTTTTAACATATACCAAATATATACGAATAATAAAAAATCCGTCATTGCTTGCCTTATTTTCAATTTGCAACATTAAACGAAAACCGGAAAATCGAAATGTTTCTATTGGCACCGGTGTATTAAATAATTAGCATCAAGTTTTTGTGTTTATTTTTCAAGTATTTAGGCATCTCTAATTTGGAGGCTATATATGCCAAATTTCGAAAAATCTTACCCCCCAGCGTCATTTATTTATTAAAAACTAAACAGAAAGTGGTAAAAATTATGGTGTGTGTGCTAGCTTTGATCATGATCATAGATTCTGTGCTTGGAATCTAAAGTGCGACGAACCACTAGTATATTTTAAGAACTGAACCAGCAGCAGAATATGTCATGGGTTACAACAAACAATATTACTTCAAATTCTTTATTCTTTGGTTAAGCAAGACGCACTGCTATAGAAATGCACTGTACCAAGAGTAGTGGATAGGATTTTAAATATTTTGTTGCCATAGACTTTCGTATAATATATATGTTTTTTAATAAACCACAAACTGTTGTAAGAGCTTCCATTTTTATAAGTTGACTAGGGCCTGACCCTTTTTTGCTAGGTTCATCTTAGTTAGGTACAAAAGTCATTTAAAGTACTTCCTTTAAGAAGTTCTGGTAAAACAAATGAAAGATATTAAGCCATTGTTGTTAAAGACATAAAAAAAACTAAGTTAGGCAGAAAAAAGCTAATAGAACCAAGAATATTGTAAATTAATGTATTAGAAAAAGTGAACAAATCACATTTTCTCATAAAGCATTTATCTATAGGTTATAACATATTTTTTATTTTTTTGAGGACACAACGACACAAAAGCTCTTGTCTTCTTTCGTAGCAAATATATGGTAGTACCCTACGAACAAAGCTCAACAGAATTCTGGTTCTGAAAAAATCCCTGTTATGACCAAACTAAACTATATTTTGTCATTGCCTCAAAATATAAATTGCATATTATCGACAATATACTTCAAAATGATGTCTTACTCTTACATTCTTTACAATAGTTTTGCAAATATTCATTAACTTTAGAAAAAATTAAATCTAATAAAACGTCTTTCAAAATATTTTGTAATAAAAGACTTATTAGCTATATTTTTTTAAAATAATTGAATTATAAAAAGCAACAGTTATTTATTATTTAAGATCCTAGTAAACCGCTGTTTTGAACTCTCTAAATAGATCGGCATTCTTAAAAAAGCTATTACAAATGCGATTTCCAGTCTTCCCAATTTCGAACCCGAATTGATTCTACTTACTTACTACTCAACTTTTTAGTAACTGTATTCATCTCAAACGACTCTAATAATAGTCATCTCAGAAACAAAAATAAGAGACATAAACTTTGAAAGAATAAACGAGTTACAAAAAAATACCAGAAATCTAATAATGTCTTAGATTTTTCTATGACTTTTTTGGAACGCAGAAGCTTATTCTGATATCCAAAAAAAAAACCATAAAGACTTCAGTTAGCTGTGTGCTCAGTTTTTAAAAGCGACATCAAAACCATCTTTTTTTGGTATAAAATCTTTCACAATTACAATACAATACCAGAAATCTAATAATGTCTTAGATTTTTCTACGACTTTTTTGGAACGCAGAAGCTTACTCTGATATCCAAAAAAAACCATAAAGACTTCAGTTAGCTGTGTGCTCAGTTTTTAAAAGCGACATCAAAACCATCAGAAATAAGTTTTATATGAACGATAACTGGTTCTTTTTTTTTGGTATAAAATGTTTCACAATTACAAACAAATCTAACGGTTTTTAAAATATAGAACTTAAAAAATGTGCGGGAAATTTTTTTCCGACAATGCTTTTGCGTTACGAAATAGAACTTTGCTAAATGCAAGTATATTTTTTTTTCAGTAATTGTGTAATTTTCCGCAACCGTAATTCTAATTTTCCTTTGAAACTTGAATGCATTGAAAATAATTAAAAACCACACGAGTGCATATAAGTATATATAGTCTTTCAAGCAAACATTTGAAAAATTTACAATAACCGCATTGAGAGTGAATGCGCTTTTCATCACTGCATTTTCCGGGAAACCCTTGAGTGCAAACAGTGGCTCTAAATTGTTAAACAAAAAAGGTCAAAATTTTTAACTTTTGCTGCACAACGTGATTGTGCCAGAACATCTTTAATTAGTGTTGTCGGTAGCTGCATTAACTTTAACCCGTTTCGGCATACATGGTAGCATGTGGAAGCTCTGCTGGGCTGCATAATGGATAATCTAATTAGTGTGGCAAGTGAAAGGCTGCAGGCCAACGGTTCACTAATCACAGGGAGCACTGCAATAACAACAGCTGCAGCAGATGCTGCTGTAACAGTAGCAACAACAACGGCAGCAGCAGCAGCAGCAGCAGCTACTGTGACTACGTCACAGTCCGCGAGTAACCAACATGATGGCGGCAATGCCAGCAACGTTAACGCAACAGATCTAGAGGATCTGGAGGATGAGGAAATGCTGCGCATAGCATTTCTCATTGGCGATTTTGTGCATCAGTACTATGTGCCCATACTATGCTGCACCGGCAGCATTGGCAACATTCTATCCATCATTGTCTTTTTTAAGACAAAGCTGCGCAAGCTCTCGTCCAGCTTTTATTTGGCCGCCCTGGCAGTGAGTGATACTTGCTTTTTGGCTGGTCTCTTTGTGCAATGGCTAAACTTTCTCAACGTCAACATCTACAATATGGACTACTTTTGTCAGTTTTTCACCTTTTTAAGTTATCTGGCCAGCTTTTGTTCCGTTTGGTTTGTGGTTGCCTTTACCGTGGAACGATTTATAGCCGTCATGTATCCTTTAAAACGTCAGACTATGTGCACCGTGCGACGCGCCAAAATCGTGCTGCTAGCTCTAACTTTGGTCGGTTGCTTACACTGTGCACCCTATATATTTATTGCCAAGCCTGTCTATGTGGAAAAGCTGAACTCAACCATATGCGATTTAAATGCAGCTTACAAGGTATGTATCAAAATATTTCCATGAAAATCTTGCCAAAAATATACAATGTAGCATATGTGGCACTTAATTTTCAATGAGAAAAGCTTTAAAGCTTGTGCGTCATCAGATTTTCCTTATAATTATGTGGTCTACAGTACGGTGCCCCCAGCAAAAGGCAAAAAGCAACAAATTGAAATTATGCCAGTCTAGACAGTGAGTAAGTCAATAAAATAAGCCGCTTTTCATAGAGCTAAGCATAATAAATGGAATTAAAGCAATTAAAATAATAGTTTTTAGGCAATTTGTGTTTTTTGTTAATCAAGTGTTTGAAATATATCATCTTTTGAACAGATTGCAATCATTCTTTGACAAGGTCAAGACCAGGGTTTGCAAGAAAATTGTTAATAGGTCTGAGTTTACTGGTCCAGTGACCAGCAATTAATCATATTTACAAAACGCCAGTGCGTTGATGAGATGCCAGAAACGGCGAAGTCTTAAAGTTCAACGGAATTATAGATTAGGAAGTCTTTATTGCTTTTGTTAAGTATTTGTGCATTTTATTTATAAAATATACGCATAATTAACCAACAGATGACGCACCCTGTATTATAAAATAGTTTTTAACATACAAACGCAGCAGCAAGTGCGAGTACCCAATTTTTATATGTGTATTGAAAATTAGTAAAAATTTGAAAAACCATAAAACAGCAGCAAAGATTTATTCATTTCTATCAATAGCGTTTATTTTCGGTTAAAAAACGCCAAAATATTTGCTTTTATACGCCAAGCCTACTAAACAATTGCTCATTTTAATAACATTGTAATTAAGAAAATAATTAATTTAACATGAATTTGTTTTGTTTGAAGACTTTGATTAAAATTTTTAAATGACAAAGGTAATTTGGTAATCTATAAAATACCTTGTGCCACCATTTTTTTTGCATAGATAATAAATTATGGTGCTTTTTACATGGGAAGAATTGTATGTGCACAAATTTATAGGCAAAGGCCGTAAAAGCCAATGCTATCCTAGGTTATATATTTACTATTATTATCTAGTTTTATATAATAAAAATAATAAAAATTTTTGAAGAGCTCAAACTCGATTTTACGTTTAATTATTCCCAACGGCTTTGGGCCTTGCCTGCAGAATATAAAGAATGTGTGATTCCTAGTTTCCAAATTCAATTTACTTTAGTTGTTTAAAATATTTTACTTTTGCCCTTATTAGGCGTTGAATTTTGTTTAAAAATCTTTAGTAACAACAGATTCTTCATTGAAAACTTTTTGATTTTTTTAGCTGATATGAAACATTATCATTCACGAATCTACTTTAATTTTAGTGCATTGAAGCCGTAAAAAAGGCGTCGACTGACATTTAAACATTTATTGAATTTAACTAAATCCGTATCCTTATTTAAAAAAAATATTTCGTTTTGTTTTGCAACACACGTGGTATCAAAATCTCTTTGAATACTTTTGAGCATTTTGTGATTTTAATAGCGACTAAAAATTGAAGTAATTAGAATGACTTTTATCTTTGAATATATTAAAGTATTTTCACTTTTATTTGCAACTATTCCATATTCCAATGTTGTGCATTTTTTGGGTTTTTATTTTTTTTTTTTAATTTTTATGTTGTTTTCATGTTTCCCAGCCCTCTGGCCAGCAAGTAAAGTTGTGCGTTGCCTTTTCAACTAAACAGACCACAAGTAACTTGGACAAAAGTTATTTGCCAATAATATTCAAATATATACGTGAAATGAAAAGTTTGTTGCTCTGTTACAAAAATAAAAATAAAACACAATAAAACCAAAATTTACACGAAAATGCTTTGTTGTGGCTTGAAAAGCCAAATTCCATTAGAGAAATATGTCTATTAATAAAGGTTTGTTATGCCCAAAAACAAAACAAAAATCACATCAAGGATGTATTGTAAATGTTCAACTCACTTTAAAAATGCTTGACATGACTTGCATGACAAAAAAAAATAGAACGAAAAATGGAAAACCAAAAAGGTTAAGCTCCGGCAATTTCGTTGCGGAAAATTGTCGCACACATTAATTAAACCCACGCTGTGCAACCAACCAGCATTGAGTAAATTAAGCGGCCATTTACAATTTATTAATGAGAAGAAAAAATAAAACATAAAACTAATTAGCCAAGTCCGTGGAAGACAGCAAATACATGGCCCACAAATAAGTGCTACCGAACACGACAAAGCAATAAAATGAAAATTTCTTTGCCTTCTTTGCACCAGCAAAGAGACAGAGAGAGAGAGAGAGAGAGAGAGAGAGAGAGAGAGAGAGAGAGCAAAAACACACAAAAGCCCCAACATAAGTAGCACCAAGACAAACATTATCCATAAGACAGTGACAGCCAGCAGCACGTCAACAGGCAGAGGCCCAAACCCGAACAGGACAAGTCACTTATAGGAAACTCAATCCAGCTGCAGGTTATCCACACGCTCGCAACCTACCGCTGTGCACCTAATTGGGTGTGTCGACACCGCCGCAACGTCGACACCGCAAAATTAAAGATCCAACCAACTGTTGACCTAGCCAGCCAGTAGGGAGCGACACTATTAATACGTGGTTCATACAAAAATCTCCAATTTCATTAGCCGTAATAATAAAAACAAAAAATAATAAAACCAAAAAAAAAGAAAAAAAAAACAAATCTATTGTAAAGTATTCAGCTGAAATTCAATGCGAATTCCTTTGTGTGCGCACATAGGCAAAATCAAATAATGCCAAAATTTTAAAAAACTGAAGTTAAAAAAAATGGCGTACGTAATAATGCAATACTCTGTACCACTTTTTTGCAAGTTAATCATTAATATTGCTAACGCAATGCACACGTTTTATTTTCCTAAAACTATTTTGTGAAAAAGTTTTTTTTGTGAATTTTGCTGCTGGGTATTTTTTGATATGCTTAACCTTCCTTTCATCCAAGCGATTTTTACATAGACTTGGAAATCATTCTATAGTTGATCGAATTGTGCAGTCAGAACATTTAAATGTTTTTTAAGTGTTGCAAAACATTGCCATATATTCCCAATATTATAAAACTAAAAAAAAACAAGTTTTTCCTTACATATGGCTGCTCTAGCTCTTAACATCTCCAAGATGTAGGCGTTCAAACAGACGAACAAATGGACGGGCTTAGGTGAGGTCTACTGGATATATTTGAGGCTTGCACAAATCTAATATACCCTGCATATCATACGTTACAGGGTATAAAAATAACGTGATACCAGTTGCTTTTAAGAAAATTGGTAAAAAAAAAGCATACCTAAATATTTATAGAGGCAAAAAAAAAATGAAAATTGTTTGCGTCTATCGAAGCATGAAAATGTCACTGGGCCATCTCTGATTTCTTAATTTGATGAAATGATTTACCCAAACACACAATTATATCAAAATTGTTAACAATGTTATGCCCCGCGTTGTCTTAATAACATTTTGCGTTACTCTTATTAAGGTTAATTTAATCTTACACTCTTTAATGGGCTCTAAAAGCTTAAACTACGAATACGTAGTGGTAACTTAAGCCTTTTAAGATGTTACTGAATGTATAAAATTGTGCTTTGACTATAGAATGAAAAGAAAGTAAAAAAAATTATATCTTCTAAACTAATCAAGATATTTTGAAAAATTATATTGGCTGGTTACACATTCCCCGTTCAAAAAGTCTAAACCCTCGCTCTTCCGCATGGTTTCCTGGGTCAGGCATTAAATTCGAATTGCTAATAAAACATAAACTTTTAAGGCAATTATTTTATCATATTTTTACTTTAAAATTCATATCTTGGTCGGCACTGACTGAAAGTATATTTTGTCTCAACATAGAAAAAAAATAAAAAACTTTTCATTAATAGCAAAATATTTGCCATTTTTTTTTAGTTATTAGTTACCAACAATTTCAGAGTCGAACATTTTGCAATGTTATTTCTGTTAATCAAAGATTGACTTTTTTATCCACAATTTTTCGGAAAATCCTTGCTTAGCAACTAAATATTTATTTTAAAGTATTTCTTAGTTACTATATAACTTACATATTTAAAAAACTTATTCGAAAGTAAATTTCACTACCAGCTTCTCATATTAAATGCAATGCCCCAGGGAGCTTAGCAGCAGTTACTGGGCAACCTATTCAAACATTGAATCTTACAAAGCACTGCCAGTCGAATGGAATAACCTCTTACAGACAGGAAGTTCCAACAACTGCAAGTTCACACATTCAAATCGATACGATTTGTACAAATTAACTTTTATGTCGTAAGCAGAGATGTCAGTGGTATACAAAGTAACTCTCTTTCTTATCCAGCTGCAAATGTTATATTTATTTGCAATTTTAACTTGAAAGTAATTTTAAAGTTGTAAAATTTTGCACAAAAAATACTCGAAGCATCGGAACACTCTGACTATAATACACCCTTATTTTTTGTTAGTGATAACTATGGAAAGATTTTCTAAACTGAATTGTTTTTAAGTTAGGAAAAGAATCAATTATTAGCATAACGTTAACTTGACTTCATATAGTTAATATCACAACTGGCAAATAATTACTAAAAAGATTATGCTATACCGTCTACATAGGAACAAAATATAGGTATAATATAAAAAAACTATCAAACCTAAACACTTTGTTGTGTCGGTTTTCAATTCGGAAAAACAATTCTCTTACGCTTTCCCTTATGTCGTGGCATCTTAAATTGCTATATTATATAAAATATTAGTTATATGATACAGACTAAAAAATCGAAGGGAAAAATGTTCTAGAGAAACAATCTAAATGAAATCAAAAAAATTAGTTTTATTCCGAATGAAACACTTTTGAACAAAAAATGAGTTTCGACAATTTTTTGCCTCAAAGTGTTCGGAAATAAACCGTTTTTTTTTACAATATATTTTGAAGTATTAACCCAATTTATTGAATATAACACCTATTTTTCAATATTATGCAAAAGTAAATGCGCTTAAATATACTGTATAAAATTTTATTTGTATTTATTGCATTGTTGCAGCTCCCACTAGGCATTCATGCATTTGGAAATTTGCATTTGTAATATTTATACAAACATTTTGAACATACATTATTAAAAAATATGTTCCTGGAAATTGGGCAGTCATGCAATTTTTCAGCGTCAAATAACCAAACGTATATTTTGGCATAAGCTTATGTTGCAAATTTGCTAATACGTATTTTTATAAAGAAGGACTAAGCCATAATAATTCTATTATATAACATATAAGTCGCATATTATAAAAAGGTTCAAAAATGTTTGACAAAGTTGTTAAAAGTCGTAGAAAAACTAAATTCTAACCAAATTAAATGTGTATATTTAGGTTTTGGCTCAAAATGTATAAACTGATTTAATTTGTGCGAATTTAATAAAAAAAATAGTAAAAACTGCGCTAGATTGCCGCATATTGTGTGTGTACAACCTCAGGAATAGAAATAGAAACCTAGGTAAAACCAGATTGTAACCTTTGCAGCAAAAATAGCATTCAGTTTGGCAATTGAGATAGAAATAGACTTAGCAGACTTGCGGCTTGTTTTTGGTTTGGAGTGGTGCATGTTGGTGCGGATTACTATTGAAGCAGTAAACAAATATGGGTCATGTATTTGTCGAGGGTAGAGCTGATTTTCAAAAACCCTTTTCCTGCATTTTGAATGTTTATTGAACTTGACTATGTTAGTTCATATAATAAAATTGATTTCCGGATAAAAAAATGTCTAATATATTTGTAAACTTTTAGGTGAATCTATAATGAAATCCCAGCTAAGCTTAGGTAGAAACTAAAACAACAAAAAAAGCACCAACAAAATTGGGTGTTTTACAAAATATTAGCAATCATCAAAACTGGCATGCTGTGATTATTTCTCACTTGATTTTAAAAGTATTTACAAAAATTACCGCGCTCTAATCGTAAGAAGACAACTATGGAGCGCATAAATTTTTTATTCTTTTCCAACTAAGCCTAAGATCTGGATATAAATAGATAAAATAGAAGAAAAATTCCAAGTGAAAAGTTATCTAAAGCATGTAAAGCATCTAGATAAACCTCTGCAGGGGTTTATGCGAGAGATAGCAATGTTAGCCACGAAAGTGAGAGGAGAGAATGAAAATGTCTATGTGACTGCCTTCAGTTCTTAGAAAATGAAACCTTATATCTAAGAAATGCACTTTTTAAAGAACTGGGCCTTCAAGCAAACCCTATATGGTTCGACTATTAATTTCTAATTTAGTGCCGCCATTCACTATAAGACTCTATATCTCATCTATATTTCGCTATATCTTTGCCTAAAAGAATTCAAAAGGCTCCACAAGGTGTCTGGTTTCAAAATTAACCAAACAATTATTTTCTAAGTACGATAACTTTTTTTGAGGTATTTTGACCAAAAGATGACAAGTACCATGTTATTTATACACAAAGAATTTTATACTTTCCCTCTTTTTATATAACAAAGTATAAAATTGTGGCCAAAAATTAGGAACTGTCAATTTCCATTACTTGCTATTTTCAAAACATACAGCAAACTAAAGTTGCACTGTTTTTCTAAGAATGCTCAATATCTTA
The DNA here is from genome assembly GCA_035046065.1 of Chymomyza procnemis. Taxonomy (NCBI): domain Eukaryota; kingdom Metazoa; phylum Arthropoda; class Insecta; order Diptera; family Drosophilidae; genus Chymomyza; species Chymomyza procnemis. The sequence goes on along the minus strand of JAWNOJ010000013.1, from coordinate 23,862,954 downwards.
TCAAATATTTCTATTGCTTTTAAGTCCATTTAAAGTTTGAGGTTTTTGGTAACAAGGGTCCAAATTTCTGTAATTTTATTTATAATTTTACGTGCCAGGATTACAACAAAATAATTAAATAACAATTATAAGACGCACAAGCTTCTTAAACTCTAAACACGTATACGCCATGTGCAACGAATTAAAAAACCAATAAAATTATCACACAAATAAATGTGTGCGCTTTAAATTTGTGTATTACATATTTCTATAAACCAATTGTTTTTCTTTGCACGCATTCAGGAACAACTGGCGCTTTTCAATTACTGGGATTCTATTATTGTCTATGCTGTTCCCTTTACTACCATCGCTGTACTCAACACATGCACCGGCTGCACCGTATGGAAATTTGCCACAGTGCGACGTACCTTGACTATGCACAAGATGTAAGTCCATAAAGTTATATATAATACCAAAACACAAAAGCAGTTTTATAACAATTGTACAATGTATAGTAGGACATCATTATCTTAAGCTTCTGTAGAAGCTAAGATCCTTGATATATATACAATTTGCAGAAATGTTCAATATCAGACAAGAGACATGCCAAAGTAACTCAAAGATTTTAAATAGTAAATCTCAACATGCATTTCATTATAGGGCTCATAGAGAGTGTACAAAGTTTGCATTTGCTGTAGCTTACAAGAAAAGTTAAAGAGCAGCATTCACTACGTTCAGTTTCGATTTTCATTCATCCTGCACAGCAACTGACTGCATAACTGTGCCAACTGTTTCGGTCGAATGACTTTTATAAGAAGGTTGCAAACCACAAAAATTTTCCTGTAGTGGTAGTGTGTCCGATAAAAATATAATACGATTTCTGAACTGCTAGCATGAAAAGCTTCAACTGTGGAACGCACAAGCATAAGTGAGGTAATCGTTTATGATTCTTTCTACCGTAACTTATGACCCAACACACCCACTTCGCACTCTTATCTTTAACCCAGCGAATCAAACTATTTATAACACCTTACACATATGCTCATGCATTTAAACATTACGTACACTCATGTACATGGAATCTGTTCCATTCCGTTTCACTTGACCAGGAAGCCACAAACGGCAGCTATGCCAACGACTTTATCGACAGGTGGAGCCATTGCCATCGATGGGGGTGGCGTTGGAGCTAGTATTGGTACATATCGCATTACGTCGTCTTTGAAGCGTCAAAAGTCAACTGGCACACACCTAAGTGGACAGCATAATATTTCAAGGCAAGCCCAGCAGGAACATGACGAGCAACCACAACAAGAACAACAAGAGCTACAACCACAACAACAACAACAACAACAACAACAACAGCAACAGCATCAGCAACAACAACAACAAAAGGCACATTCTCTACAATTGCAGGTGAACTCTCATGCACAAAATCTCAGTGAGATAACGCATAAGTCAGGTAAGCCCAATAGGAATTTGTCAATGTGTGGTGTTATTGTTATTGCCGAATTCCATAATGGCTTATGGAATGTATAGATACAATAGTTGTTTGACAATCACAGATTGTAATAAATATTGAAAGTGTTGAAATAACTGCACATCTGTTTGCGAATATCGCGAATTAGAATATTTTTCGCGTAATATTTGATTTTCTGCTGGTAAGCAAAATAATAACAACAGAATAGGCTATAACTATTTTAACGTATTTTTTGGGCGCTACTGACGTGTTTTATGTGTAATGGGTTACTGTCGAAATCATTCAGTTTGTACCAGAGACTTACAAATAGCGTTTACAAACGATTGAATTTTAGTTTTAAAATTAATGCTGGGTAAGGCAAATGTCATTGCTTCTTTCTTGTAAGTGCATTTATGGTTGAATGCATAAATGAACAAAAGCATTCGAAGAACTATTTATGCATTCCGTAAAGCTTACAGTTTGCTATGCATTATGGGCCAGCGGCATCATTGGTCCGTATTTTTCCAAAGACGGCAAAGGACGTAATGTAATTGTGAATGACGAGCGATAGCACCGTACATTGCTTAGAAGCTGCATTTATCCAAAGTGGAAGAGCTCGACTTGGCTAACATGTGAATTTAACAAGATGGTAGTACACAAATCGCGACACAATTGTGTAATAAAGAGTAAGCAGTTTACACCCAAGTCTGTTTTTACACGGTCTTTTTTTACACGGTTTTGATATAACACGGTTTGAAAATTTGTTATTTTTAATTTTTTTACACGATTTTATTCCATTTAGCACGATTTAAAATTTTATGTAGTTAAATTTTTTTTGTCTAATTTAATTTTTGCGAACTATGTTCATATCACAAAAAAGTATTTATGAAAGAAAAAAGTCTGAAACCATCGATAGTATCGATAGTTTGCGAACACTACCTTAAAGATTTAAGTGAATTCCCCTTTAGCGCGGTGAAAAAGATCGAGTCACATTTTTATTGAGCAGTAACGCTTCTGGAGATCGGATGTTAAAGCCCCTGCTTATCAATCGTGCATTAAAGCCTCGAGCAATGAAAGGTGTCGATTTTGATACATTGCCGGTTAATTGGATGGCCAATAAAAAAGCATGGGTGACGACTACAGTTTTCATAGAATGGTTCATTAAATATTTTGTGCCAGAAACTAGAAAATATTTGAATGAAAAGGGCTTAGAATTTAAAGTTCTTCTGTTGGAAGACAATGCACCCGGGCATCCTCAGTTGGAACACGAAAATGTACAAGTTTTGTTCCTGCCACCAAATACCACATCCCTAATCCAGACACTGGACCAAGGAATTATCGCAACATTGGTGGGGAGGGTTTTGATGACTTGGTATCTGATGACATTGATGAACTGATGATTGATAAAGTTCTTAGCGAAGACGAAATATTACATTTTGCCTCACAGAATGCTGATGTTATAGAAAGCAGTGATAGTGAAGAACCTGTAAAATTAACTGAAAATTTAATTCAAGAAGGGCTTCAACTTGCAAATAAATTAGGACACCATTTCGTCAAAAATGATCCCAATGTCGAAAGAGCTGCACAATTCCAACGTGAGCTGAATTCTTGTATGGCTCGTTACAAGGAATTACACAAAGAGGTAGCAAGAATTGGCGAACAACGGCTCATAACAGAGTTCATTTTTCAAAATGTAGATGCCGAACGAGCAAGAGAAAGTCCAAAATTGAATAACCTATTATTTTCGTTCACAACATAGTTTTTTAGTTCCTGAACTTGCCATACATTTAATTTATATTACTCTTAAGATTAGAGTGCATATCTTTTTTATCATTAATTACTATGCTTGTGAAAATAAGCATTATATATTTGATTTAATAAAATAAACATGAATTATTGTTCTTAAAAATTCTTGCTTTTCACTAATTTTAATAGGTTTTAGAGATTTGGAACAAATCACCCATTTTTGTATACGATCAATATCTTTTTTACACGGTTTTTTTTACACGGCTTCTTCTGGAACCAATCTACCGTGTTAAAACAGACTTAGGTGTATTTTACATTTAGGGCCGTTCGATTAGTCACCAAGATCATTTGATTTAACGGCTCCAGACAACTATGATAAAGTCTATGTCTACAGGGAAAAGTTCACAATGATTGACGTTCTGAAGGTGATACGTTGATGAGAGAATGTTAAAACTGAACACAGCATATGGGCTTTTGTTATATTTGGAATTAAATACTTTAAAAACATTAGATAATCAAACGTGCCAACGATTCAGTTCCTCTTTGCAAAACATGCCTTTTAACTACTCATGCAAAATTTGTCTTAGTGAATTGTAGCACTGAGCCTTCAAATTCACAACGCATCCAAATAAATTATTTAGAATTATTTACGTGAAATGTTTTAATGGTTAAAATAAATGAATAAGATAATGGTATAATATCATTAATTTATATCAAGCTCCAAATGGCAAACTGTAGTAACGATTAAGCATTCAAAAGCCCCAAAAACTATGAGAATTATTATAAAGGTTCAACGCAGTTAACTTATTTTTACTTGGGGGAAATGCGTTGATTCAGAGCTTAGGACATTCTTTTGCTAACAGAACGTTTAACCATTAAGCACTTTCAAACATTTTTCAACAAAAGGCTAAACTTTTGTATAACTTTTCGTGTCGCTGCCATTTAGCTTGCCGTGCATGAAAGTGCGCTCCCTTCGAATATTAGCAAAAATTTTCAGAAATTAACAAAGCACTTAAATATGCAATACTCTGCAGGGTTTAAGTAAGTGGAAACTTGTGCAAAAATACAATAGAGTCTGCCAGTTATGAAGTTTATTTAAAAGTTGCAAATATTGCATTTCGTTGCAATCTTTAACTTTTGAAAGCAGCGTCATGTCAATCTGTCAATGTCCAGCGATACCTTAAAGATGTGATTTTGTACGATTCTTGCATGCTGCCATATGATAAGCTGATGTCATATATAAGCAGCTTACATCCAAATATCATTAAAGACAAAAGAATTTCGTTAAGCAAAAACAAAATCAGGCTGAAGTGCTTTTGTATAGACTCGAGCATTACGATTTGTTTTTTTTTTATCTTTGATATTTTTATTTCCTTATTTTTTGCAGGACGCCGCAAGGTGCAAAATTCATCCCAACTGAAAGTAACCAAAATGCTGCTGATTGTGTCCACCGTGTTTGTTTGTCTTAATTTGCCAAGTTGTTTACTTCGCATTGAGACCTACTGGGAAGTAAGTATTTCAAGAGTCCTTTAACCAGTAAGGAGGAAACCTTATACAATTGTTTTGTTGATTGTGTGTAACTAAGTGTTTATTTGCACTTAATTTTTCGTAACTGATAAGTTTTCCAAAGAAATAACAAGACGGGCGCCGAACTAAATATGTTGTTAAAGATATAATTACGTTGGCCATTTAAAGCAACCTTGATTTTGCCAAATTGCTTTGCATTAAAAAATAAAATTTAAATTTCCTCAAGCAAGATGGCGTAAAAATATATCACGACGACTTTAAAATACACTGCCCTACCAGATTACAATCAAATGCACTATATTATGTAAAAACTTTGTAATGTCATTTGTGTGTCAAATATCATTATGTTTAAAACCAATGTTCTATCTAAAACTTTTAAGTCTGCAGTGCTGCGCACTTTCATTGATTATAATATATTTGCTTATTATTATTGATCGAAAAGACTTAACTATCAAAATATTTCCGAACTGCTTGTTGACTTCCTCTACCCGCAGGACTTTTGAATATATAAGGCATAGAGAGTATACCGTCCCTTCAGAAAACAAGTACTTGTTCATACTATGTATACTCACTTGTGCAGAGTATAACATGTATTAATATAAAGTCCAAGGGATGCCCTGGCTTAAGATCCCAAAATGCTTATTATGTTACGTGTTGCCTGTCAACAACAAAGCATTAAATAAAGGCAAATGGCTTAAGAGAAATTCACATTCTTAACACAGATTTGTCCATCTGATTTGCAATCTGATACTAAGCCAGCCATACAGGCTGTCTTGAGGCCAAATATTTGTATAAATAACTTCGATTGGTGCCTTATGCGTTAAAGGTTCAGTTAATTCTCAAACAAAATGCATATATTATAGCTCAACTTAATTTAAATTTAATGTGAATAATGAAATGCTTTGCTGGTCCTTAACTTGCATTGCTTTAAGTCAATATAGATATAGATTATCTTGCTACATTTTGGAACATTTGGCACACTGCTTGGAAATATTTTTAAACGTTTGCGTGCCAAATGGTTGCTATATGCAGATAATCTAACGAATCTTTCAGGTTATTCTTTATGATTTTCGCAATGTGCAGAGTTATATGCTCTAGTTTCCGTCATTCCTGGGATTCCTACAGCCAAGCAATCAAACATGTACATATCGACTTCAAAACTCAGCCTGATCATACTTTGGGCAGTCTGAAACTTTATCTTGTGGCTGTAATATACATTTTCTACTTTTAAACCTTATGCACATTACAGCAAACGTTGCCAACGTTCTATATTATAGTTTCACTGTACGCAGAAAACTCTCAGTGTGGTTTGACTGTACTTTGTAAAATCACACCTACGCATTTTTTGTTGAACAATTTGCATATATGGGAAAATGCCAAATCAATGTTGCTATCAAATCATTTGAAACATACATATTTTTCAATAATAAACTAATACCAGTGGAAAAGTTTATTTTTAAAATGACCCCGCATAATTACGCTGCATTTGTTTTTAATTGAAATAATTAAAATAATCAACCAGCAACAGTTTTATCGGCAATAGCAAACAATTTAAAATGAATTTGTCTTACTCTGTTTACACGTAATAGGAATGGAATGTGCAGATGCAGAGAACTTCAAACCACTTTGACAATGCTTTTATTTAATGTTTGAGTTTTTATCTAAAATTTAAATTATGCATAAAATCAACTAAATTTACTAAATATGCGTTTGACTCTAGAAGAACGAATAAAAATAATAATAACGAGTCTAGCAGTATTAAAGAAAGAGTATATGCCTTTCTGTTTTATTAATTTTAATGCCGCTGCATGCTGCTAACCATTGTCAATGCGGTTTCTATTTGCATAACATATTGCTGCCACTAATTAATTGCCTGCATTTAGTTTATTTGTGTTAAAACGCAATTAGGCTGAAACAATGAGTTTTCCAAAGTATTTTAAAGCAAGTATATATATATATACTTATTGATTTATGTGAAGAAAATAAAACTAAAAATTACTTAACTACTCAGCAACCGTCATGTTTTTTAATGCAAAGTGCAAAAGTCACAAGTTTTGAATACGAATGAAGTCGTGCATCAAATTGCAAAATGCTGCTAGGGTAACCATGGTCATATGTGTATTTAAAGCCAAATAACTTGACGAGTGCGTCCTTAATTATGCTTTAATTAGTTTGTGCACTCTGTGTTTGCATATATACACATCAGACATATGTCATAAAATGAAACCTTTGCTTCTTTATAACAGCTAATTACATAAAAATAATTTTTAATATGTTCCTTGTTTCCATAACATTGGTACATATAATGCACAAGTACAGAGTATAAACATTCCAGGGAATGAAAAATGAGTAGAGGGTTCAAAACGTGTCAGAAAATAATTAAAAAGAGTAAGTCAGTAAAAGTACCAAAAACAAAACACAACACAATACAAGCTGATATTAACACCCAACGGAGCGTATACTTCATATTTGGTGTTCATATTTTACGCATCTTCTGAAAGCAAACCAATTACAATTTAGCATAGTCCTCTTATGTTTATAAATGTAATTATTCTTAAGGTATTACTTTGTTTTTCGACTTGTTTTATATAATTAAAATTGATGAACATTTTTGAAAATTAATGTTGCTTGGCCAAAATTGCTTTGAAAGCATTTCCACGCAGCCAAGCCTCTTTTTTCTGTCAACCAAAAATGAATAATTCTTCAATATTATATACAATACTAACTAATATAATAATTATTTTAAATTAAAAGTTGGTCAAATAACTAAGGCTCTGTTTTATATACATTCTTTTGACTCATGCCGAAAGCACACGTTAGTTTTTAATAAATATTATTTAAAACATTAAAAATTGAAACATAAAAAATTTATAGTAAAAAATAATATAAATGAAGTTTTTTCAAGCATACAAAAGTAAAAGAGTGATTGACAACCTCTAAAGGACAATGTTTAAACACTCTTTACAATATGAAATTAAGTGTAACTTTGAATCTGTTTATTTTACCTATGATGTTTTTTGTAAGACCTACAGAAATGAACGCAGGATAAACATCTCGTTATGATTCTAAATTTCTAGATGTTCCCTAACCTTATTCACTTATTTTGAATATGTTATAATGTTTTTCCTATATAATCTAACAGTTGAACCTAGCTTAAGCATTTACATTGTTTGTCGTTAATTATGAAGGTTATATTATTGTAATGCAAAGTTGCGTTTCAAATAAACATTTTTTTTCGACATAAGTTTTAAGTAAAGTAAATTTTCCTAAGCTCAGATAAAATAAATCGCAAAGAATTTAAAATTTTAAAACACATGTTGTAGTTTCGTCTATCTGCTCTTCTACCTTTGCTGATTTTAATCATTTTCTGTGAAGCATAAATAAATTTTCGTATAACGCTTTTAGTAGATAATATTCGTAGAATATGTATATTATGTATTTTTTTTATGCTTTCTGCTACACACTTTGCAGCAATGCATAAAATTACTCTTTTAAGTACAGCGACATAGACATAAATGTTTAAACCTTAAAAATTCAATTTGAATATATTAAAACTTTGACACAGCCAAAGGAAAACATTTTTTGACACATTTTAATTGAGTAAACCAAACGGCCCTAAAGAAATTTCAAAATAAAGTTCATGCATTGCGCATACGACACGTGTGCTGTCATATTTTGGATCATACAGTGACTTTCAGCTTTCTTGTGCCTTTAATCAGGCTTGTCGTTTCGAATTCTAAATAAATTGATGTTTTTCGTAATGCAATTAAAAGGCAGCAACAATGGTTGACAGCTAACAAGCTCAACGGAACCCTTCAATAAGCCATTAGCATTCTAAGGTTCTCACTAAAGCTAACGTCGATATGACCAACTTCAAACAGACTGTATGCCTTTTGCGCCAAGTGCAGCTTCCTGCAACTGTCTGTAATTACAGAGGATACCAAACACTCGGCTTTTGACATACCCAACTTAAGCTATTGTTATTAGTTATACCAAATATATTATATATTTTACGATATATTTTGTTACAGCTGCATTTCGTTTGAATCGAAGTTCCTCTTCTATTTGCTAAAATATATTTCATTTCTCGTTTTTTAATTGTATTTACCACAGACACAATCGGCAAGGACACAGAATACAACTATTGCTTTGCAATATATTTTCCATGCATTCTTTATAACCAATTTTGGCATCAATTTTGTATTGTATTGTGTAAGCGGACAGAATTTTCGGTAAGTAAAGTAAATACATTTTTTATTTTACGCATGAGCCACATTTAAAGACATGTGCAAAGTCATACGCATACGAACATAAAAAGTGCATCATTTATAAGTAAATTTCTTTTTAATCCCTCCCCTCTTTTGGTAATTCTGATTTAACAGCAAAGCGGTGTTGAGCCTTTTCCGGCGTGTCTCATCAGCGACCCAACGTGAGGGCATTACACAGGTTACGGGTAAGTCCAAGCCATAATATTAATAAAAATAAAAAAAAGAGTTGACGGCTTAAAGCATCCTACACATTTTATAATGCAAAATTATTGCTGCGGCATATCATCACAGTGCAGTAAAAGGAATTTTATGAAATACTTGTAAAATAACTTTTGGCTTTAGGTTTTTGCTAAATTGCAAAAGAAATTGCACTTTACTCTGCTTTATAAAACTTGAATTCCTTTTTATTGTGGCAACATACAGGGGTTATATCCTGGATGTTAATTTTTTTTATATTTATGGATTTATTTATATTGATAATACCGAAACTAAAAACTTTAAAATACTCTTAGCTCTCAATGTTGCATATAAGGCAAATCACTTTGAATTTTCGACAATAACATTCCCTATATCCAGGGATAGCCCTATTTTCAGGGATAGCCCTATATCCACCTTAGCCATTTACAAACATATCAAAAAAAATTCTACATTTCTTTATGGGAGTCCTCCTAATGCAGTCAACCGATTTGAATATAACTACAAGCTTAAGCCATACAATCACAGTAAATAAAATGCATCGTTCAAAGCGATTTAGATCAAAATTTTTGTTGACAATTAAGGAATTAATAAAAAACTACTATACAACAAAAAATTCAGATCTCATTTCCCCGTTGAAAATATATGGTATCAACAATAGCTCACAAATTGGTCCAAAACTGAGCGGAAAGTCCTAGCTACGGTCGCGTGGCCCAGTGGCTATGCTACAGAATATCCCCCACAAAGACACTAGGAGTGCTTATATAATTACTGCCAAAGATAGCAAAGCCTATAAATGTGGAATTACCTGGAAAAATCTCATGGTGCGCTGCCTGCGTTCTTTTGTGGCATTGGTTGGTCCATAATCAAAATTATTATTATATATAAATTGTATGTAATGTAACATCGAAATTACTAGTTCTATTTACTGGGTTTAAAAACAGCTAGTCAGACCCTTGGATGTGCTCACGACAAGAGGTTTTGTACAAGCGGATCTTAGACTTCTGGTATCATGCCTTTGTAGCAAACAAACATGTAAAAGTTGTAACAGATGGCAGGCTTTGCTTAGAAAAAAAACAAATAGACATTCACTGTGTGACTACTGGTATTGAACAGATGCTGGTACATGGGGGAGAACCGAGCAATCCTCTATAGAACTGTATAAACAAAAATATGTGTTCGGTACAATTGAACTTTGGTGGCACTGCCACAACTCACAAGGTACTTGTAATAAGTGTCTCGAAGTAAATGTAATCGACAGAGCAAGAATCCTACGACAAGAAATATGTTCGGCACTGTTGAATACGTAGTTAAATGAACTTTTTAGATGTGTGCAAACCGTTTTGGATAACCCATTTAGACGTTTTTATTAAGCTGTGGTATGTGCATAACTATAAGTATATTTCCCAGGGCTCACGTTATATAGTAGTAAAACATTTCGATTATTTCTCGTGTCGAAATATCAACAACTTTGCTTATTTTCGCGCATTTATGCACATTGATTTCTCAAATCAATAGTTTTCCGCACTATACATGGCTGAGCTTATTACTTCTGTTGCTTCAATACACTTTCTACTTGCAAGACACTTAATATACTCTACATTAAGTCACAGGTTAAATAAAGGACAAATACATATCGCGAATGTGTTTCATGTTCACATTTATAAGTAAATTTTTGCGACATTTTCCACAACTCTTACTACTACAGCTTTCTATAACTCTTTGGTAGCAACTTCTGTGTGAAACAGTCCCCTGACGTTACATAAATTTGAACAAATTTAAAACGCATAAACAAAACATTAAAGGAAATTCGGTATTAAACTTAAAACAATGTTTCCTTTGAATGCAAGCATGCTGACATGTTTTCCCAAAACGTCGTTGTGTGAAGGTGGATTCAATGTTCGCATAATCAATGATCAGCTTCAGATGCTGAAATTTCATCTGAAATTTCCATTAAAAGATTCAAGAGAACTTTGCAACCATTTTGAAAATTTAACCCAATAACTGTGAACGCGAATTTGCTGCAAAGTGCAGTTAGGCAGAACAACACTAACGAGTATTTGCTGCTCGAAAAACAACCTTATTAGGCCTATTTCCGTTCGCACTTCGTATACAAAATGACGAAATTTAATTTTATTTGTCGCCTAAAATTCATGTCTGTTGAATACTCTGTTTGTAAATTGCAGTTTCAAAAGCTAAAATGCACTGAGAGTAAAAATCAAGTATGTATTTTGTACTTAAAGGAAATCGGAACTAAGTTAAGTTGCGAGCGTGAAAATTGTCAGCTCCAATTTAAGACTTCTGTTTTTAAGTATTTTTAACTTGTTCTGTTACTTTCAATTTATTCTGAGCTAAAAATATTAATTTAAAAGAATATGAAAAAACGGCTCTCTGAGTGTATGTATTTTGCTTTTCTGGAAAAAGTCAATCAATTCTTACCTGTAAGTTTGACTTTATTTGAAAATTATTATTATTGTAAATTATCGAATATTTTCAAAACATATTTTTTTCGATATGGCGTTTAGCATTCCTAAAATACTTATTTAAATTTATTTATTACGATATTATGTATTATCAAAGTTAGTAAGTGTATTTTACAATTCCGGCTCCAAATTATAACTATTAAAAATCCAGTTTGTACACCTTGTTGCTTTTGAACTCTTATTATAGTTAAAAGAAAAATTAAATTTTCACGCTATATATTTTTTTTCAAACTTTGAAATATATACAAATGCAACATTTTTCTTTGGTTCATTCTACGAAAAGTACAATTTTTAATTAATATTTCGACATTTACTTCCGTTTAAATTAAGCATTTCTTTCTAACTTCCGAAAGCTTTAAAATTAAATTTCCACCGCCACCCGAAAAATGTCTGATTAAAGTTTTACAAAAAATAAAAAAAAACTAAAGCCAGCAGCTGTTTGTTTTTCCACGGAACCCATCCAAGTCACAGTCGCAAGTTTCATTTTAATATGAAAAGTTGCTGTTATAAACGCGACGAACCAGACTCCAATAGACAGTTAGCCCCAACATATGTTTAAGGGAGTGCGCAAGTTCGTCTTAAAGTTATCACTCATTTATTGAAAAAGTTTTCTAGTTAAATACTCCATAACATACACAGCACTGACTTCCGAGTATGCTATACTACAAGGTATAGCAAATGGTATATTGCTCATTTTGTTGCCGTCTCGACGAATGATTGAATTCATATTTAATGGCCACACAATTTGTGGCACCCACGAAACTGTACGTCGTTTATGATTTGTTAAGATGACTCTCAAACTTTTTATTGGCCTACATTTGTCATCTCAAGGTGTCAAACGCTTTTGGTGAACTCAAAGACAATAAAAAAAATTGTCTGTCATAAAGTCGCTCAGTCGTGTAAAAGCTCATAGTTCAAGAGTTTTTCATAGTAAAGCATTCTTTTATGTTTTGGCATTTTTTTCTCTTTAAAATAATTTGACTTTTTGGCAAAATTGAAGAATATTTGAAACAGACTTTTAAATGTTTGTAAATCAAGTATTATGGCCTGCTAGCACTCCAAATACGCTTCATAATAACGTTAAAGTAGCTTGCCTTGAGCAAAAATAAGAAAGACTTATGATTCTTTCTATATTTCTATTTATTGCAATTTGAATTAAAAAAAAACTTTTTGATTTATTTTTGGTAAACATTTTGAATGAAAACGTGCAGATCAGCCTTACGATTTTTTACTTATAATTATTTATGGGAGAACATTTTGCCACCAAAAAAAAAGAATACCCTTAATTAAAGTAGTAATATTTTTACGCATTTAATTTTAAAAAGGAATCCTAAAATAAATTTTTTTTTTTTATTTCCCTCCCAACCCGGCAAATAAATTTTAAAGAATATTACATACCAAACACAACTGAGTCTTTGATTAAATAGCAAAAACCAAGACGCGAGTGATTTGTATGCCTAGCACTACTTTGTTGCAATTAAATGATTATTTAATATTATACTAGAGGGCTTTGCTCCCAGCTCGCTTCGATCCCCAACCCCCACACCTTCAACGATCGAATATGGACCTGAAGCTTTGAAATCTACATTATGAAATAACGAAAAAAAAATGTCGACAAAAAACAACTTTTTTAGATAATAGATAGACGCATAAGTAGTCCTTGACTTGGCAAGAATATCTTAAGAAAAACAAAAACTATTATTTTGCTTCCCAAAACCTGATAAATCAGGGTAAATAGGCTTGTAAAATAAATGAGCAGCAACACCGAATACCTTATACTGTTTTTTTGAAAACAAAGTTTTTGACGAGAAAAATATTGAGAAATACAATAGGATAGCATCCTGAACACATTTATATAGAATTTATAAAACGCGGACATTGCTTAAATGAGTAATCTCTGTAACATACAAATGATGCTCGGTAGGGTATGCACCTGCAGATGAAAACATCGTTGACAACCCAGACAGACAGCATACAAGGTAGCCATTTACGAATTCGTGGAAAAATGGTGGCATTGTCAACCTCAAGATCTGGTAAATCGCTACTTACGCTCTGAGTCATTCACCTATACAGATACAGATACCCAAGCAAATACGGACACCTACACACTTGATACGAAAGAATTTGACCTTTCACCATGACAGCAGACTGACCAGATAAATAAGAACACTGGTCACTTAACAGAGAATGAATTTATAAAGGAATCTCTTATGTCAAACTCACCAAAAAAAAAAAACAAAGCTGTGACCCGCCTAGGATATATTTAGCAAAACAGCCAAAAAAAAAAAAGGTATTAAATAGTTGTTAATTATTTAATTGTGAACAACAATTTTTAAGCAACGTATATCCTTGTCGTTGCACCATTTATTATTATTTTTAAATCTTAGAGCACACAACAGTTCACTAAGGAACCGGAAATTTCTTTTTAGACACTGGCTGGTTTAAATACGTTAAAATAGTAAGGAGTGTACGCTACAATTTTTCTCCCGATATATACAAACAAAACTTGGCAAATATTTCCGCATTTCATCTGCTAACGATACGGCAATTATTTAAATGAACCAGCCTGAAACTGAGAAGACGTGTGTTTTTTTTCCGCGGCAGGCTCTGAAATTACGTCAGAAAATAGCATATCCTATAGCATTGATGCTTATTTCATTGTTTAAGCATTAGACAAAAAAAAAAAGGAAAAAACCAAAGAAAAAAAGGAAGCATATTTTTATTTTACAGATGCAAACATCAATAGGCAACAACCTGGGGCAATGCAAATTAACTTAAAATAAATGTTGAAAGTTAAACGTTACCACGGGTAACAATAAACCTGACATGGCAAACAACGTGACTTACACGCACACGCATACAAGTGAGGGATGAGTTTGAAAGGACTTACTTACAGCCATGTGTTGCATGCAAATATTGACATCATGCAAATCTCTTCAGTAAATAAAGGATGCTATGCCAAAGGAAGAGCAAGCAAGCAAGCACTTCAAATAAAATGTCAGGTAGCGAAAATAAAAACAATATGTAACATTGTGTTCCTTTAATTTCCGTTCCTTGGGAGAGCAATTTTTTTATTTTATTTTATTTGATTTGTTTTGTAAACAAACAAAAGTGATTTCAACTTTATGCATCCTTGTGCTATTATGAATTTATAAGCTCGTTTAAAGAGCCAAAAAAAAAGTTGAAATTACATAATTTAAACATGTACATACATTTTTGGCATAGAACAAAAAAGCAATTCTGATAATGTTTTTATTTTTCGAGCAAGACGAAGCACAACTGAAGGTGTTCAACTTAAAAGTAACGTGTTTTGTTAACAAATCTTGCTTGTTAACCACATATCAGATCTTTTCCTCAAGAGTATCAACCAATTTGGTAATAACTCTGAATACATAAAAGCGCATTACATCAAAAATGTACCTTCGGCAGCCATTGTGTGATTTATTCGCTATAGCTCGCAGTGCGGTAGTTAGCCAACAATGTACACCAAAAATATCAATCCTAAAATTTGACAAACCATAGAGGCAGCAATTTATTTCAGACTAACAAGTACCGCCACTGTTTTCTCCATCTTTTTACAAGGCCAAATATTTGTGGCATATCAGGCGAACTCCTCTTCTTCTGCTGATAGCTTCCTAAATTTCATACTACGTTTAGGCTCGTAACAAACGCACAAAGTCGAGAATGATACTCTTCCATGAAGCACATTCTTTTGTCTTTGTAAAAGCGGCATGAGTCGAGTACGATACAAAAGTCACAATTCAACAGACTTGTAATCAAGATTTCTCTTACTCAGCGCAGCATCGTTGCTAAATATTTTGCCCTGCATAGAACTGTTGCAACATACCCTACGTCCATTGTGCACACTTGACTAATTACCTGTCCATCTTCACATCAACTGCAGTTCGTAACAATGGAAATCAATTACGTCTTTTTGAAATGCTACTTATTACCAATCCAATAATGTAGCATACGGCAGCTAGCACTTAACATTTTGTGTGCCCGCAATCCTTAAGTCTGGCTGTGAAGCAGCCTACAACTTTAATTATTATGCTTGATTTCGTTTTAAATAGTTGTTTCGACTTCTTGCTTAATTTTGTGTACAATTTATAGCAAACTACTGTAATAATATGGTTTTTATATGCAGCACACATATAATTTTGATAAGACATTACTCATACGCAGTGTTGGCACAAAGCTGGCCGTCTTTCTCAATAAGCATGCCCTCACAAAATTGGATTTTTACGAACGTTGTCTATCACTTTTCAAAGATTCATCAACTGTTTGTAATTATTTTTTTCTATTTTTTTTTTTTTTGCTGCTATAATTTAACATGAAATTCGGCTTACGAACTTCTTACCGTTTGGTAGTCACTTTTTCCTATTTTTTTTGTAAAATTAACAAATTGTTTGTATTATCTTTCTTTCAATATTAGAGAAATATAAGCACCACGAATCGTACTACAAACATTACTAACACGACATTACCTAGTAGGCATTACTTATCTTAAAGTCGAATCCTATGCCTTGCTCTTCAAAAGTTATTTACAAATCTTTGGCTTTTTATGTTTCATGCACTATTAAAATAAAGACATCATATTTTATACATAAATAAGTAGTAGCCCTAAAACTACTATTAATTTAAAATTTTGTTTTTTAGTTTTTAATGATAATTTAATTAATTTAATTTATTTATTGATAAAATATAAAAATATATAAAAATTGTAGATATTTCACAAAACACAAAAGCGCCCTTGTGAATGTCTTGTTTGTTTCAGTTCATATGAGTCGAAGCATTTATAGGAAAGTATTAAAAAATAATCTAATCTATTCCAAGAGAAATTTTTATATCAACATTCCAGAAAATTGTCTTAATTTTATTCAGAATATTACGATTATTTATTCTTTATATTGAGTGCAGATTCAATTTCCCAAAGTATTGCAAAGTTGAACAGCAGGACTGACCGTTTTATGGGAGTGGTTTGAAGTTTACGGAAATATTGCAACCTAAATGCTTTAAATTGGAAAGTCAATCAGATGGATTTTTGCAGACGAAGCGAGATAGGATGGGTTAGATATCCTAACAAAATATAAGTTTTTGAACAGTGGAAGCGTAAAGAGTCATCTAAGTCCTTTAGCTTTAACTCTACTACGTTCAAAATTAAAATCATTAATAGGTACTGTTGAAGTCCTTGATTTAAAAATGTTTCATACATAGGTATAAGAATTTTAAAAAATCATTTGATATATGGATCACCATTAATCAGTGTATTGTTGTTCTCGAAAATTCGATTATATCGAATAGAAGAAATCCGCAAGTTGGACGGTACGCCCACAATGATAATATTTCTGATCAAATTGTAATGTTTCCCTATTTTGATAAACAATGGATTTTTTTTATTCATAAATTTCGTTGGCCTTACAATTTTAGTAAACTCTAATTAAGTAATGCCCAATAGGCTCAAAAAACTTATTGATTTCGTCTTCTACTTGAAAAAAGACGAACGGAAATGTTGATAGCATAGTTGGGTTTCTCTGTAGTAGAGCTGAAATGCATCGATGCATTGACTGGAAAATATAGATAATACAGCCTATAATAAGCATTTTTCCTGACTTGAGTTTTAGTTAACTCACAATGGTAATCTTCTCTATTTTTAGTTCTTACTATTCAAAAAGTATGCTTAAATTTAAATATAATATTAAATTTAAATATAATATTAAATTTAAATATAATATTTTTCCAAACTTAATGTCAGTTGTACTAAATAGTAATGTAGTTTAGGTACTTTCGTTTTCTTATTCTAAACTATCGTTAAACCCTTATGCTCCTATTTATTTCATTCCGTACAATATTTTAATATAGATATGTGGTCTTGATCTTTTTAGTTCTGAAAATTTACAGGTAGAATTTTTTTCTCTTTTACCCTAACTTGGTAATTAGCAAAGAACTCAAAACACAAAACACTGCCCCGGTGGATTTCTACTTGAATTCGTTCGATTCCCCTACTCCATCAGACTTTTGTCCAGACATCATCATCATCTTCATACAGCTCAACAATCCGGGTTGGGTTTTGACTTTCTCAACAACAATTCACCTCCATTCACATCCTCAAACATGTACATAATTAACGCAAAACTTCTGATACATAATGCACTTCTAGATCGATTCACAAGGAACATGCCAAAGGCTTTTGTTGCAAGTCTATGCTTGCAACTCGGAACATCTTCATTAACATTCGTAAGCAAGTGAAGCATTTTTGCATGCTAAAAAAATAAGTATCTCTGAAATCTAGACAACGGACTTGCACAAATCTAAAACACTCTTCGCACCATGTAGGCAGCACAGGGTATAAATAACAGAACATAAAATTCTTCAAATTAACTAAATGCTACAATGAGTTGGTGAGAGGTTTGCCAAATTTTAATATTATTGTTGCTTGTTGATTTTACCGGAATGTGTGCATTAAGCTGGCAAAAGCGGCAAGATACTAAATACAAGCGCTGTTGTTGTATCCGTCAGTCAACACAGCTCCATAGCGTACGAACACCCTTGGGGCACTTGGAAACAAAAAAAAACGTTTAGACATCAAAAAAGCTCAAGTTTCTTTGTGAAATATAACTAAACAAAGGCAATTTTAATGCACCTCCAGCCATATAGTTCACATCTTTATATGAAAAATAATTTCATTATTTTACTGACAAGACGGCATAAATACCCAATATGAAGTGCATCATAAAGTTATTGAATATTTGGATGGGTTTGAGTGTTTGTCATAGACGATGTGGGTGTGCGTGTTTATTGGCGTGTATATGATTGATTGGCGCAGATTGTTTTGATAAACAAGCAAAACACATAAAACAGATTAAAAATAAACAAGCTAGACTAAAAAATGTCATATAATTTTGTCAAATTAAAAAATATACTACCTTGCTATTAAACAAAAAAAAATGTGAAAAAAATGTCATTCAATTAAATATTCGATTTAAGCACACAAAACAAACCCACAATGATAGGCAATAAATCACGTCAAGTGTCTTAAAATGTGTATGCTTATGATCGATACTTTTGTGTCCTAAAGGGATTTGGGATTTTTTGGGTACCCAGGTAAAGTGAAAAATGATATATGCATTAAACCACGCAATGAGACTTGGTAATAAAAGTTTTTCCAAAATAATAAAAAGGTTACAAAACGGTTTCCTCTATGGAAATGCATGTTGCAGAACAAATATTCAAATAATGAGTATAGCATTTTTTGAGTGCACTTACTCATTACAAAAAGTTATGTCTGTTTTCTTAGCTTTCCTATGGTTTTTTAAGAATTGAGTGCGAATTTTATTTTAATTTACTAAAATAAACAAAATATACAAATTTTGATATTACCATAAGCTGCAAATAAGCAAAAAGAGCACATAATGTAACATTTTGTGGAAACATTTTGCTTTATGAACAAAATGCGACTATGCTGGTCAATACTTTAAGGAGTAGCATTTTATTTTCAAAAAGCAATTATTGATTGATGCAATATTTCAATTATTATTATAAAACACAACAAATCATATGACAATTGTCAACAAGCAATATACGCGCACGAAACAAAAAAACCATCAAATAATATTAAGTATACGCAACGTTAGCCAACACGTGCACTGGCTTAATGAGTTTTCGCAATGGAAATGTATTGTGTGCCCACACTTTTTGGCATATTGAATATAAAAAAAACACACATACATACAAATAATAAAACATATCCCAGAACTACAAACTCATGTTTGTTAATATATGAATTTTTGTTTCTTTGCAGTCTCGGAATATTGTCGCAATACGGGCACTTCTACACGGCGCCGCATGATGACACAGCATTGTTGGAACGAAATGCACGAGTTGCATCCACTTAAATAAGAGAAGCAAATTATTCTCAACAAAGAATCGAATGCAAGCGAAACAGGGATAAGCGAAATAGTTTGTTTTTCTTTTTTTTTTTAATTTCAATTTAATTGCATAGAAAGAAAAAAAAGAAAAAATATAAATAAAGAGACTATCTCTTAATGTATTTGTGATGTTTGTAAGAACTATATATGTTAAATGAAATGTAAAAATTATTTATGATATGATACAAAGAACATCGGCATGCCGCAAGTTCTCAACTCTCAAAGGAGCTTACATATGTTGCATACGACGAAGCGTTTGTTGCTTCTCTCAATTGTCTTATTTAAAAAAAAAAAAACAATAAAAGAACTCAGTAACTAAATTGTTCTTTTGCACAGCTTATATGTGTATATATGTGTCTGCATGTTTGTATATATATAAATATATATAAACGCAAAAATTAACATTATAAACGTAAACATACTTTTAATTATACTAATGTTTGATTTCTGTGCAATTTTTTTCTTTTTTTTTTTTTTTTTTAATTTTAAGCTATATTTAAATAATTCATGCATCATGTAGCAAAAATTGTTTGAAAGCAAATATAATAACTTTAATCAATGAAACTTTGCGTGTTAAAATATGAGGAACATTTGTACACTATTCCCCCTTTATGGTAAAACTTTGTGGCAAACTAACGTAATATTTTTTGCAAATTTTTCTTCAAATTGCACTGTGTTCTAGGAATTGTGCTGTTTAAGGATTAATTATAAAACTTTGCGCATTTACATGCACAGCATACATGGTCAGTTCCTTATAGTTGCTTTAAACATTTGTTTTTGTGAAAAACTATGAAATAGAGAAATTGTCGAGCGTCAACTACCGATGCATTTCAATTTAGTAACTTTAGATCTAAAACAAAAAAATAAAAAATGCTTGTAGTTTAAGGCGTATTTTAACTAGAAAGTTTTCAACATTAAAAATCTAAATTTAATACATTTTTACTATGTTTGTGTGGAAAGGTTATCGTAAACAAAGGGGCTACACACTCTGCTTGCTTCAATATACAAGTTGTTCTAGAGTTATATTCATAAGATTTATAAAGTGACAGGTTTTTTTTTCACTTGTTAACTATTAAAAAACACAGTGAAAATACAAACTAAAAATTCTTTCTGTCCAATTAGTTTAATATCCCTTTGCTTTAAAAGAAAATCATTTATTATATGTTTATTAGTAATAAGTGCTGAATTTTTATTAAAATTTAAAATAGGTTTTTGCCGTAAAACTTTATTTTATGATGCAATAAACTGAACTTAGCCAGCCGTCTAACATCTCTCCCAACAGCTGTTGCGCAGCGCACAGTGGTTTAAATACGATTTTACTATCAGAGAGCCTATAATTGATTTTTTAAATCTGATTGCTGCTTTACTAGTACATTATTTTAAATTAATTGCGTTGACTTAGTTGTAAAAATTGAATTTCCTGGGTAAAAAAAAAGTTGCTACAAAATGTATGTTTATTAAATTTAAAATTATCGTACTGTGCAGTGTTGTAAGCAGAACTTAAATTTTTCAACAAATTGTGAAGCATATAAAAGATAAACACATGTCCTGAATTATACATTTAAAGTACCCACGTATGTGTTAAAAATAAGTAGATTAATTTAATGTCAAAAGTTTACAAATAAAATTAATAATTATTTGCAAAAACATGCTTGAAATAAATTTTAAATGTGTGTTGAAAAAAAATCAGTGTTTAAATTAACCAAGAACAAATAAATATATCAATGAATGTTAAGTTAAAAATGTATATGCATTTGAAAGTATTGGGGGCATTTCTAATGATTAGCGGTGGCCAAAGATGATACACAACAAACCCAGGTAAGTTCTGTTAGAATTTAGTGATCCGTATATTACAAAATGTGCTGTACGTTTCGCTCAATTTTGAAACCCTCAATACCAACACTATAAGGAGTTAATTGAGTTCGTTCAAGAACAATTTTTATAATTTGCTCTTCGAGGATTAATCTGGGATTCCAACATTCATTCGCCGTCCTAATCATGCAGACTTCGCCTTATAAAATAACCTTCTCTAAGTGGTGGTAGAACATGCCACTTTTACTTGCTCTCATTCACTCTAATACAATCCCTAACAAAATGTCTTTCATCATTCCTTCTAGTGTAACTCATAATTTTCGACCTCTAGCATTAACTTTTTATAGATCTAATAATGCGTTACACGTTACCTTTCGTGTCTTATGCGTAAATTATAACAACCTCTAAGATTTCCTCTCTTTTTAACGGTCTATCCAATTCATCTCTTTATCTATCTTATTTAATCTTAATTCCCCAAATCGAGCTTCTTTGACCAATGACGAATTAAAAAAACCCCAATTTGGTCAACTTTGTTTCTAGGCTTCCTTCTCTCTTTGTTAAAAAATGTTTAAATTTTTATGCTACTTTCTGTTTTCAACTTTTACATTGTAATTTTAAGTTTCTAGCTAGCCCCAGAATCCACAAAAATTCAGCCAGATACGGATTAGCCAGATAACGGATTATTTTATATTTTCCTCGTTATGATTTATTTTTTAATTTTAAAATTTTCAACTTATTTAATCTTAAGGTCAACTGAACTTAGTTGTACCCATATATTAATAGTAAATAAATAAATTAATTAAATTACGGTTGTAAAAACCATTTCTGAAAAGGACAAACGCGAGCTTGCGAACTTTGCGCTAACTCCAGTAAACTGAGAATATTTGGTTTTGGTACGTATCGTCGGCAAAGTTTACTGAGAAGGTTTTGGCTTCCATTTAAAAGACTATAAAAACTAAGAGTAATTTATAAGTTAATTTAAAAAAAAAATCTAAAATAGGGATGAAGCTATTGTCTATTATAAAATACTAAAACGTTTGCACGAGCAATCCTTGAATTGGTGGAATTTTAAATATTGAAAACCAAAAAGTAGAAGCGTGCAAATTAGCCAGAGTATCTTAAAGTATGTACATATACAACATTTTTTTCGCCTTAAATATTTACATATTAAGTGACAAATAAATTTTTAGTTTGTTAATTTTACAGTCGTAGCAATATTTCATGCGGGTTTGTTGACAGTCGCATAAACTTTGACAGCTGTAAAATTGAAATTACACTTGCTTTTTCGCACAAGTTTTCGGCAAACTAAAATCATTTGACCATATAAAGGTTAAGCAATTATCTAATTTTCAAATGCTTTGATGTTGATGTCAAGCACTCAAAATTACATTTAAATGCTTCTTCTAATGTCTTTTTATAGCTTAAATGCTATTTCAAGAGCGTTCATTTAACATAGCCACAAGCGAAAATTCCACCTAAGCCTTTTAGACAACAGAAAAGGGGCCGGGCTTAAGTTTTACAGAAATAACTCAAGACTTTTTGAGTGCAACAAGTAAAAAAAAACAACTAAGTCTTTAAGTCTTCCAACTAAAAGTGGAGCAAACAGCTGCTGAAGGTCACAAATGGCATTCATTGAAGTTTTATCGACTGTAAAATACTCTGCGCTTTTAGAAACGCTTTTGTCCAGAGTATAATAATGGTTACTGCTGGCGCCACCTAGTGCGTTTTAGGGGCGTCATCTTACGAAGAGCGGCAATGAGTTACATTAGATTACAAGTTTTAAATAAATGTGTCAACATTTAAGTAAAGGCGCAATTTTCCATTTTCTAAAATATTTTTTTTTAATATTTTTAAAAGTAAATAATATTGGAATTCTTCTTTCCCCTTACAGCGCCATTAAACTTAACATATGATGCACACCTAATGAGGATTTATTAGGCCCCAAACTTGTGTTATTTAGCAATTTTTAAGAGTTTTATTTTGTTCTCGTAAGACAACGATTTTCTTACTTTCGTATACTTAATTTTTCTATATAAAACAACAAATGATTTTTAAAAAATTATATGCTCCTTCGTTGATTTTATAGTAGTTTCGTCTTAGTTAACTTTATATGAAAAAAATTTTGGATGGGGAGCTTTTTTTAATAGGCGCTCATTTAAATTTTCTCTGTGCTGGCAAAACCTGTGTCAATACATTAATTTCGATCGTTATCTCAAATCACAACTTTGATTCCAAAACTAAATCATAAAAAGAAGAGTCTTGTTATTGGCGATTTTTCTCAAATTTTGAAATACGTTACTTGGTGGCACTTCTATAAAATTTGCAGTTTGCCTAAATTGAGTTCGAATTTTTTTTCTGAAGTTATATTATGCATTTTTCTAACTATTTTTTATATGTGGAATGTAACTTGTGTATCGAAATTTTTAAGAATTAAGAAATAAGAATTAATCAGACATTTATATGTAAGTTTATGTTTAAGATATATATGTAGAAGATTTTAGCTGTGGTAAATTTTACGCATTACAGCCATATTTGAAAATGCTTTAAAGCACGAAAAACAATTTTTTTTTGATACCCCGTATTTTGTGAACCTTAGAACTTGACTATCTGAAAGAAGTACATTATACTTAATTCTTCCTCCTTAAATTGAGCTTAAAAATATTATATATTTATAGCGAACAAACATTGATTCCCAAGATTTGTTATACTTCTACATCTTTCCTGCATATAAACTTTGATTTGGTTTTTTTTATCAAAATCCATAAACGCGAAGACGGTCTTGACACATTTTTTTTTAGTGAGATACAAGTTAAAAAAAATAATATCATAATAATCAAATAATCAAAAAGTAAAGATTATTCAATTGAAAAAGTTAAAAAATTATTTTCAAAAAATTTATTTAAAGTTGAAGCGTACATAAATGCCATAAAGATACATTAAAATTTATTATTAATTAATTTCTACATCATATACATTTTTCGCCGAATTTAACTTCGGCAAATTATGTCAGCGAAACGCTTTGAAAGCCCTGTGCATGATATTTAATCAGCCCACGACTAGTCGTGACAAGTTGCGCAGTTCCATTTTAAAAATAAAATAACTTACTCTGCCAATCGAGTTTCCGTATTGGCAATTTATTTTATTCACCAACAAACCGAAAACAATCATCGTTTATTATCAATCATTGTAATATTGCATACAATATCAACATATCAATCATCTCAAATGATTTTCTTACAGATACAAAATGTTTTTAAAACTTATTGTGTACAAATTATGTCGAACAAAAAGATTTACAACATTTGTACAACTTTAAGAGTTCCACTGCAATAGCTATAAAAACCTTTTTACTAAATTTAATACACATTAATATGCGTATTTATATGCTTAAATATTTTGACTTTTGACTTTTATTTATTTTTACTGTATTCCCTGGGTGCTCTGCTATAACTGTGTTTACAAATGGTACTTACAATATTCAAACACTGTGCATCATAAACATTTAATTTAGCATTTAATGTAGCAACAAGCCGCATTTACCTTGGCGCCATTCGCTTAGAACCTGAAGTATCAAATTCAATCAAAGTTACGTATACGCACCTTTAACCTATTCAGCTGCATACATTTTAGTCGAAAGCCGAGTGAGTAGTAAGCAGATTTCAACATAAAATCGAATTTAGCACGCCAGTTGCCTTGTGCTGAGCAAATGAGGCTTAAAAGCTGTAGTTCATATATATATAAAGGGTGTTTTTTAAAGGGGTATAGAACTTTAAACTATGGATTATTCGATTGACTTGGTGCTCGCGCACCGTGTTCCGCACAGCACCATTATTTTCGATATACAATTGCAGGCATGAGTCATTGCTTGACAGCTGTTAAATCGTTCACCATCTTGTCCGGTAATGCCAACTTAAAGTTCTATAAGTCGAAAAAAAATCACCCTTTACATATTATTCTGTCTTGTTTAATTTGATTGTTTTTTGCTTTGGCAAATATTATATTAATATTGTGGCTGTGATGTAGGCCTAACAATTCAGTGGAATAATATTTTGTTAAACCATTTAATTGTTGTCTACCATATTGTTTGATAAGGGTATTTTAGGCTGTCATTGTCTAAGCAATTTTATGAAGACAATTTTCTGCCAGCTTAGAAAGTTTAAATTACTTTAATACAAAAAAATTCACGAAACGTAGCGACTTACTATACACTTTAGACATGTTAACTTTGGTTTATTTAACATTTATTTGTTAGGCTTTAAAGAGCATTCTTTATAAATTGCAAAAATATTTATAGCCTATAAAAAGTTTATAAACAAATTTACTTATAGTGGATTATTTTTGGTTAGAGAATAAAGCATAACTCGTGTATTAAAAAATAAAAAACTAGAGAATCTAGTACTTCTCATTATTCAACGTTTTATTTTATTTTTAATACAAATAGCTGCTCATAACTAATACAACCACAAAGTACAGCGTACTGCCATGGAGATAAGTTACTTAACTGAAAGTCTCAACATAAAAGGCTTTAATATTTCTGTTCATATTAAATGTTTGACTTAAAAAATTTGCGAGTTTAGCTAGAATCATGCGCAAACTTAGTTTACGAAGCTTACACTTTATTAAGATAAATTTTCGCAGAAACCTTACATTTGTTTATGTTTGTTTTACAATATATATGCACTTACTCACAGCTCTTCATTTAAATATTTTTGAGTTTGATTTAAAAATTTTTTAATTATGCAAAAGAAAGCATCTTGCAAAAGAGCAGTTTATCAGTACAGAGAATGTACTACCGTACATGCTTTTTTTACAAAAAAAAATATTAATTGTTATGGCAAAATAATGTTAAGCTTAGTAGTGCTGGTAATAACTTATTATTTTTAAATTAAATATAGTTAAATCTGTATACACCGGCCACTATATCTATCAATACAAATTGTCAACAACTTGGTTAAAATCATCAACGATTTCAGATTATAAATTAAATAACTCAAAAATAACATACATAACTGCTTCCAACGTCTGCTAGCCAGGGATATCATATTTTCTTTTATCTTGACAAAATATAAATTACTAAAAAAAAGCAATTTTAAAGTATTTTATAAAAATTAAATAGAAAATCTTCTACAATTAATTTCAACATTATAAAGGGCTAATTATAAAAACTAAACTCAGCGACGCGCCCAGGGTTAAGTTTAAAGGTTACAAAATAGAACATGCGATATACCTAAACATACACTTTCCTCAAAGGGTCGACAAAAATTCGACGAATCTCTTAGTATAATCAGCTTTATCGTCTTAATAAGCGCACACTGTACGCGTTCTTTCATCTTTATTGTAGTATAAATTTTGCCTAAAAATATTTAACTCTTTAACGCTATTGACCCATTTAAGGGAAACTTAAACAAGAAATATATGTGTACATACTGAAGAGGCAGCAAAAGTTTGTCTGTTCAAGTTACGCCCTAAATTTATTGTATAATTCGAGCATAATTTACATTTAATGGGAAGAAATGCATGTAAATGAGTATTTTGCAAGTACTCTGTTTTGCGCAAATAGCATAAAGTGAATTTTTTACCAACTTATTTATTGTTTTTTGCAGCCCACGCGATTTAAGTGCTTTGATGAAAAAGTTAAAATAGCATTTAAAAAAATAAAATTTAACTATGACTTGAATTTCAAACGATAAGAAATTTTACTATTTATATTAATGTTAAAATTCGAATTCATTTCTAGTCAAATGAATTGTAGCTCTAAGCCCGCAACGATTGAAGTCAATTTAAAAGCATTTATTCGTGGGATTCCAGCCTTTATGTTAGAGAGTATGCCAAATGTTTTGTACCCAACATGAAATTATCTTTAAATATTTTAAATCTTACAAATCAACTGAAATAAAGACGTTATAAGTTCTTCCAAACAATTAGGCAATATTCTCCGCTTAGATGTTTGCTTTAATACGAGTGATCTCTACAAGATCTTATTTCATTCTTTGCAAAATCTTTGTTAAATTCAATTTCAATGGTGATATTTTTCCCGAAAAAAATAATCAAATATATTTAAAAATATAAAAGTACGAAATCCTTTAACTTTTTTCAAATATAGCTTATTTTGTTTTCAACTTCTGATCGCGGTTGAGCTAATTGCCAACCAAACTAGGGCTTCGAGTACGATAATCAAAATACCATTTCAATAAATAAATTTACTTCTATATATACATAGATATTCATAGTTTCAAAGTATTTATTCCCAAACCAAGTAATAGATATATTTTATATTAATAACTCATACCTTTGTCGCTATCGTTGTGCAGTGTGCCCACCATGCTGCCAAAGAAACGTTTATCCAGTATCTGCAGTAGTTGTAGAGCCGTGGAATGCACTTCGACCCGTGGACAGCCGGTCATAAGCAAGGTTACCGTAATGACGGACGTATAATGATCGCACGGATACTCCCTGTAATTTAAAATTAGCGTATAATTAGAGACTACGTTTAGTTGATTAGCTGTAAGTCCTAACCACTCCTGCGGCTTCATGCATAAATAATTCGAAGCAATCAAAGGCATTTACGGCTTTTTGCGGTCTCCATGTATATACAATGCATATATATGTAGAAAGGTAGCCAAGTAACGAGCCGTAAAACGTAGTTTAACAAAAACTTTAACAACTTTTACCATATTTACCCACCCCCAACCATGCACAGACAGAGGTAAGTTTTTACGGTGTTCAAAACAAATAAACTATGAACAACTGAAATGGTCAGGAACAGTACACGAAAAATGCCATACGAGCTAAAATAAACAACAAACACAAGAACTAACTGACATTTTATGCACACATAAAGACAACCAACAATTTCGATTTCGTATTTGATTAAAATTTAATCGAAATTGGGCATCTGTTGACAAGTTTATGCATGTCCAATCAACAGTTTCAACAAATCTGCAACAACTAAATGCGGTAGATGTGTGCATCTGTTGGTTTTTGCTTAAATTGTGGCAAAACCAAACTCACGGGTTTTATTTTCCAGTCACATTGAGTTTTGAATTCTTGAAACAAAATCGATATTCACTTAACATACAAAACGCATCAACTAAAAACCCATAAGAGCATAAAACCAGTATAAAAATGATAAACGATAGTGGAATACACTGCAAAAACTATGTAAATCAGACTATATTACTTGCATGTGTACAATGTGCGAACAACTAAAATTCAAGAAAGAGTCCTTTAAACACTTCTCGGAGTAAAAGGTTATTGACGAGATAGATGCATTCACCTTCTCTTGCATTGTCAGCAACAATACCAAACAGTTGTACCTTAAGCAATGTGAATGCACAATCGGTTTCCTTTTACTCAACAGCTACAATCTACAGCAGACGGATATTAAAGACGCTTTTATTATTTTATTTACGGTATTATTCTGCACAGAAGCTTTCCTTATCGTGCTGCAATATCGATTAAATATATTCGATACAGACGTGTTTAGAATTTGAGCAATGAATAAAAAATTAAATGTCATTTACAAAGAGACATTAGCTGAGTAAAAACCTCGACAGTTCAATAATTCTACATATTTCGAAAATTCAATATATACCCTAATTCACCCTATAGTTAACTTCACCGTTTTACTTTTAGTGGAGTGAAGACTAAGAGTCCCTTGCCAAACACAAAAAATTAGGATCACGCTAATTAGTTCGATCGTACTTAAAACAAACAAACTGACGCGAGTCCAAGTTTTATGAAACGAAATTACACTTTCATCACGTTTCTTGCAAAGTTAGAAAATTAAAAAGGTAGTGGTAAAAACTCCATCTAAACCATTTTTTTTTCCATTATTAAAAATGTGAATATGGCTGGTAATTGAAGTTGTGAATGTAATAATACGGGCACACTAGGTTAGGCACTTTATCTGATTGGAGCAATTGTTGTATATCAACATATCATCTTCAGTAACATCCCGGTACAAAAATATCTGCCTTTAATGTCTTTTAAGAAGCACTTTGTCATCTATATTATCAATTATAATTATGTATAAGGTCAACTTCCAAAAATATTGATAAGATTCTGAAAATTGTTGAAGCCGAGCGTTAAGTTCCAGGAAACAGGAACTGAGCATTGTCATTGGAACAATTTTATACACAAATGAATCAAAATGGATAACTTACAATAAGTAAAAACTGTCGTAGTCGAATAGAAATCAGTTGACACAAACCATGCCCAAGCTAAGAAAGAATTTCTTTGGGTTTATTGGGATTACAAAGAAATCGTCTACAACGAGCTACTTTACTTCTGCCAAACTCTTAACTCGATGTTATAGTTCTGGTCCCAATACAAATACAAATAATCTTCAACTCATCTTAATTCTATGTTTCTATAGGCAAACAGACAAAGGGATTTGAAGAGTCACTGCCGACAAAGCAATCATTGCATAAATCTAAAATAACCATATACCATATGGGAAAGGGTATAAAAAGTACAAATGGCACAAAATGTGCTACGATTTTTTTTTTGCAATCAACTTGTGTTTTTCACAAATATTTCTAAAAAAGTTTAGTGTCTGTGGTAAGTTTCTAGCAATTTGTTTGTACATGGAACACTTTGCATTTTGTATATTTGAATGATTCAATATGTACTACGGTCGGCTCCAAACGCAAAGACGCCTCTAGTAATGTATGTCCAATATTTAATTTTAAAATTTACTTGTGACGAATTAAATATTTTTATGTTATATTAAAATTGTCTAATATTGTTTTATTACGAAATTAAGACGCTCGCATATGGATGATTATCAGAAAATTGTATTGTTACTGAAATATAAGTTGTGCTAGTCTCGAAGTAAAATATTTTTTAAGCCTTGTATTTGAAAAAAAAACTCGACGATTATGTGATACACTGTAAAATTTTTCGGCAATTAAATTAATAATATTAGACCACACATGATTGAGAAGATGACTCAATTACCAATTATATTTAAAAATGTTTTTTGCTTTAAGAACTATATTACCCAATGTTTTTAGACACAATACTTGGAAAGCCTAAAATCTTAAGAGCCGACTGGATGGCAATTTCTTCAGAAACCTTAAAAATACAACACAATATCATCACGATGTAAAAACTAAATATCCTTGTATTCTCTTGGATAATAAGTTATTTCTGCAAAATTGTTTGCTCTCTTAGTATCCCTGAATTGACATGGGCACATCAACTTCCCTAGTCTCCCTGATCATACTTAAGGAAAATTTTCGGACTCTGACTGGGTGTTTCACACATTTTAGCTAGCATAAGCTTAACGTACCCTTTGTACTTTACGGTATAGAGCATTAAATCCCTTCAGATAACTTCAGTCATATCTGCTGGCTATTAGAACAGAAAAATGGATTTCGAAAAAGGTTTTTCCCAAACGAATTTCCTTTTATTAAAATACTTTTCGACTTTGAATGCTATTCCACAATCGAAATGTTTAAAATAATATACGCATGCATGTATTTTTTAATTGTGAGTTAGACTAACAATGAACCCTAACTTTTCGGAATTGAATTGTGTTTGGTAGTAATAGTAAAACTATAATCTTGTGTAACAATTATGGAGCAAACTGTAAAATTGCTTAATATTTAAATATAATTTCAAAATCTATCAAAATTAGTTCAACAGAACCAGCGTTATTTGATGTTGCTTAAAGTAAAGACACTTTGAAAATCCAGCAAAAATCAATTTTTTCAACTATTTCCAAAACATTAAAAATAACTCCATTTTCGGTTTTGGCATGACAAATTACTGCAGAAATTCTTAAAACTGGATAAGGACACAATTTATTGTTAACTAATGTTATTTATAGATACTTATAGATACATCAAAGAGCATATTTACTTAATATGTACTTATTAAATTTAAGACTGTCACAACGCTATCTTGTGAAAACGACAAACAACAAATGTTCTTAAACCGAAATCTCTCATAGTTACGATATTCCGCGTTACCCAGGCCAACAGCCTTATGTATTACTTTATTTAAGCCTACTTTCAGCATTTCCCTTTTGATTCGTTTGATTGCCATTTAGAAGAAACGCGGAGAAAATAAACTTTTTTGCGCATTTCTTAACTTTGAAATTTGCTTTAAGCATTGATATATTTTAACGCTTTGGTGGTAGCAAATTAACCCATTTTACAATAGTTATTTTTAAAGCCGTTTCTTGACCTGTCATCAATTTGCATAACAAAGTGCGCAACTCCTTCAAGCCTTAAGCTCTGGAATTTCTTGACATTTTGATTGCTATCCAAGTTGAATGCTGCTTTGCATATAAATGGACATCTTTAAAATACCATCCCAGATGGTTGGCGCGTGTCAAAGCTTTTTAAGCAACTCAGACTATAAACATTTATTAGATATTATTATATTTTTATTTAAAGTAACTTAAAATTTAAAAATAAAAAAAAAAGATTAACTATCAATCATGCTACGGCTCCTGCTTCAGCTGCAGCAGCAACACTTCGGGATTTTGCAAAAGTTTCAAATTAAAGCCAACAAGTAAGAGATAAAAGTTTATGTTATGCCAACTATTTTTTGGCTTTATAAATTGTTGGGTAAAAACTTTATATAAATAAAAACGGTTTTAACAAAAAGGTACGCTAAGTCGGCATAATTTATTTTCTGTGTACTTCCACCTAAAGTAAGAGTTGTTAATCCTTCAAGAGCATTTAATGCATCGACGGAAAGGTATTGGCGTGTGCAACACTTAGAATTACTAAACATTATTGTGCAGTCCTCGGATCATAGCATATTTATTATTAAATTCATTTTAATGAATGTACATTGTGTACAGAGTAACTCTTATTTTAAATTTTGAAAATATAAATAATAAACCAATAATTTTAACAAATTTCTCTTAATAAAAATGTGTATTAAACTTTTATTTATTTTTAATATTTTTTTTCACATCATAATTATATGTCAAAAAACAAATAAACAATAAACAAAATACAAATTTCATCGAAAACGACTACAATTGATAGATTATTTCCTATTTGGTTAAACACCAAACAAATAAAAAAAAATGTGATGATTATTATAAGAAATGTACTATTTCAATAAGACCGCTTCAACTGTATAAACACAGGACACGGCAATTTGAGTTGTTAATTGAATATTTTTTAACTAATATAGATTGAAGGGTATTACTTAACATTAAATCAATATTGTTGCAAGATTAACGCATTTACAAGAGTGGTGCCTACAGATTTGACTATTAGTTTTTATCAAGATTGTAGAAATATAACATATAAATATAATAGAAATATAACTTGCTCAGTATTGACTCCGCCCATTGAAGCAGCGAGTGCAAAATGATTCGGATGAGGTTTTTGCTATATTATTTATTTATTTATTTATATGATAAGTATATTTTAAGTTTGCATGCCTACTAGAATGTTTACAATGAAATGCGCCAGAACGTTGGTTTCAAGTGTCTAATCCATCGAAAAAAACATTATTTAAATAACACAAATCGAGAAAAATGGAAGCAAACAGCAATGAATTAAAGTCAAAAAGAGAAAAGGATCATGTCATGGATCTACTCAACACATTCTGGTTCATATTTTTGGTATAAAAAGTCTCACCGCCAGAATTCTGCCAACAGACCAGCAGCTTTTACAAAACCAGCTTCAAATATTATCACGATTTTGGATGAATTTTAAAGCAAGCAAGAATCAAATCAAATAATTATAGAGGGAAATCAAGCTTGCTGAAAAAACTTAATGATATTCCGGCCGCTGCATATATAAGTGCATAAACAATTGAATTAACCGCGGGTTTGACAACTGTACCACACTGTTCACTTATACAGACTGCAAAGTTATGATACTCTTACAGAAATGATTTTTTTCTTTACTAATAAGCAGCACACTGAGGTCATCCCTTCTCTGGGGCCTGCCGGCTTAACCTAGCATAATAAAATAACATTTTAATATAATAAAAACTAATTCAAAAAACAATGTTCTCAAATGCCTTAGATGCTTAAGAAAGTCACAACCAAATGTCTTTCATATTAACTAGATTGTTACTTTTAATTTTTATTTTATTATTAATAATTTTTTTATGAATAATGTATTAAATTGAATTATTGAACTGCAATACCGTATAGAACGCCAGTGCCATCAACTCCCATCACTGTTGCTGCAACAATTGCCTGCTAACCTTACAAAGCCATTCTAACATTCTAGAAATCTCAGAAACAGCTCTCTGGTAATGCGTTTTTGTAATGAATCTAAGTGCAATCTCTCGTGTTAATAATCAATAATTATAATTAAGCTCTACGGCGGCTTAAATTGCAATTAAGACTATAGCATTTTACACAGGTCTTCAATTTGTGTGTTCCAAGCAAAGAGGCATAAACTGCGCAGCGTGCAGCACGAAAAATGTAATTTTAATAAAAGAAAAAAATCCGATGTGGCATATGCTACAATTACGGGTCCTTGATACATCTTTTACATTGCCTGCAGGCACGTGAGATGCTACTTAAGCGAGTCCCACACAAAAATACAGAATGACATTGCTCTGTACATATGTACACATGTTCCATAAATCATTGCAAAATTTAAGCAAACTGAAATGGCAATTTAATGGCTTTTACTTACTTGGCGCTAAAAATGGATGCCAGTGCCAGGAAACATGCATCCGCTTCGCGTGGCGTGGATGTGTAACAGCGATCAATTACCCATTCCAGCAGTTGACCCATATCAGGATTGGATTCAAGCAATAACACCACAGTATCACGTGCAAGTTGATAAATCTATTAAATGCATTTGCTTAATATTTTTAACAACGATTTAATTATGCTTTCTGCTTATTTTACCTTTTCATCTTTTGACGTCAACAGCATGTCCAGCCACTTGTATATAATGCCATCGTCCTGCAGATGTGGCGTATAGAAGATATGTCCACAGCAAAGCAAAGCAGACATAGCCTGACCAATATACAAAATACCAAATTTAAATTTTATTTCAAATTTAATTGCAGATTAAATTAAAAAAAATAAATAAAAGACGTGAAAGCAACTAAAAGTCATCAGCGTAATACGCTTTGCTATTTATTTCTGACTGACAGGTAGATTTGTTACTTGCCTGCAACGCACTAAACTGCAGCTTCTCCTCCTCCACGCCTGTACCAATCTGGGAGCTAATGCACAATGGTTTCGAGAAGCTGCCACACCACGTAGCAAATAAGTTAAATAGATTGCGTTTCAAGTCGCGAGTCAGTAATGTAGCGCACGACTCCACTGTGGAAAATGTTGCAGAATTAAACAAAAAATTAATAATAAAAAAGGCAACACAGAAAGTAGTATTTATAAATGCAACTTACGTGAAAAGTTTTTAATCATCTTTCGTATGAAATTGCAAAAATGAGCCTTCACCTCGCGAATGCTAAGGTTGTCCTTGTCAGTTTCTGCCATAAGGTATGCCATGGCGCCCTCAATATACTCCACAAATGTCGGATGCAGCGACATTGTATCCCTTTCTAATACGCAAGTGCTAAAAAATAAATTTTAAGATTAAATGCATTAATAATTAAAAAGGCACAAAGTTCACAAAAACGACTGTTACTGTAACATTCGGCAAGAACTGTTTCAGGTCTCTTTCGTATGAACTTGGAACTTTGTTGTCAGAAAATATACCGCACGGTTTAGCTGCCCCTAACCATGGGGCGAAGCATTGAGTCTCACAAGGAAGTTACTGCAACACCACTGATTAGATCAGAAACATGTTCAGATATTGCTAAGCACAGAGTTCGGGGACTACCAAGAGCGAGAGTTTGACTAAAACTAATACTTATTTTTTTCTTGTTTAACCTTGGATACTTGAGTTAAAACCAACCAGAGTTCGGAATTAACTCGGATTACAGCAGAACATACAGCTATGATCAAGGGACAAAGTTTCTTAGTTCTTCACCACAGTATATTGTTATTCGCGAAATTCTGCGCATTATATTCTACGATACTACGTCAACTAAAGGAGGATGTTCTTCGCCTGAAAGACATTGCAGTCATATGGAGTTCAGAAAGATGTATGTACATTTTACTACAAAATGTAGACTACTGCACAGCTGGATAGAGATGGACCTCTATGGACGCAATAAGTGTCACAAAATGCAGTTGTCAGTTGTGAATAAGAAATATCAGACTGGCGGAGACGAGCTCAGCGTAGAGTATCAAGTTTGTTATGTTGATTTTCTTATCCTCCATCGATTATAATAAATCTAATAATTGCCAGTGGACATATGTACGGAGAGTTCGTGCACTTCTTTTTAATCGAAAACTCACACAAACTATCTGACTGAAGACAGCGCAGTATATTTTAGAGTTAATAATTTATTATTTCGTAGTAAATGTCATAAACTGTATTGTCGCCCAGCTTCCAAGTGGTGGTCCACTTTAGTGTAACTATAAACTAACCCCTTAAGGTATGCAATAATTTGTGTGTCAAGCAATTAGACATTTTAGACAGAGAGAAGACAATAATCCCTAGAGGAACAGAACACATCAACGAACTAGAGATCAAGCATTTTATGATAGCAGCCTTACTTTCGAACACATCATATAAATGAGAGAGATACTAATATTAATGAAGAATATCCAAAGCTACAACTGTCAGCAAACATCGTAAAGGAAAGGAAATGGAAAAAGTTGCTAAAGCAACATTTAACTAGCAGAACTAATGTTTTTCAGAAAATAATAAATAATAATCGAAACACAGACAACGTCTTAAAGAATGAATAATCAGAATGCGAAGCAAAATAAACAAGCTTAATTGTGTTAAAAGGTGGGAGGTCACCCACATGCACAAGTACTAAAGACGCCTAAGCTTAAATTACCAAAAACATTTAATAAGTAGGAAGAAGAGCTAAAAATCATGGTAGATGCTTTTGTACACATTACGATTCCATCTGACAACACTACACATGATGCTGTCAACAAAGCACTCGAAAATCGCGTAAGTCGCACGCTATCCAATCGATACCAATCTGTACGTACCTATGTCAAGGTAAAACAAATTGAAAATAAGAAATAGCTACGCAAACAACGCCTCAGCCAATATAAAGTTACATGCAGATTAAAATATAAAGGGTGATATTTTTGCTAACACTCTTTTTAACAGCTGCCTTGTGTTACTGTCCAAGACGTTCAGTTTGAACTTTAATAATAGTATTGAATTTTATTATCAAAATTCATGCCCTTTAAGGGACAAGTCAGATATCGAAAAATTGTGCTTAACGACAAAGCGCTGAAGATCACAAAGGCTCAGTGAATAATTAGGCTGAAGCGCAGTAGGTTGAATTGCAGAATTACTAATGCAATAAGGTTACGAGTTCACAGTGCATTATGTCTGGTCTGGCGACATTATTAGTCCGACTTTTTTAGCAACGGCGGAGTGCGAAACAACAACTTGGCTAAAATGTGGTTTTAATTAGTATCGTATGCCACGCATCATATGAAACTTTTGTCTAATTAAGAGGCGAGCTTTTTCGCGCTTGGGGCCCGTATTTTGAAACATTAACTTCTATCAAACAAAGACTTCACGGCTATTGCTAAATCTGGTTTTTTACTCAACTTTTTCTGTAATTAAATTGGAAAGCTCTAAAAAAACCACCCTGTAGCTACAATAGAATTAGCTTTAGTCTAAGACTCTTGCATGCCCGTTACTTACCTCACACCAAAGGTACCATTTTCAGCTATTTTCTCGAGCACCCGCACCACTTGCAGACGCAGTGCATCACGTCGGCGACGGCGTCGCATATTCTCCTGCTTTCGGTCAACTGCCTCACGTATATAGACAACCAGTTCTTCCATTAAATCCCTGTTTACGAAATAAAATCAAAATGCCGAATCAATCAAAAGAACTCAATTCTGCAGCAGCAGTTAAAACATACTTGAGTGCGTCATGATTAATCATGCCCAAAGCATTGACGGCGGCATCCCGGACATCGACCACTTCACAGCGCAACAATGGTACCACAAGTTTATATAAAGCCTGCGGGGTGGCACTGCCCATGGCGGATTTGTCACTGCGATCAGCATTCAGGGAATCCGGTGATGAGCTGTAAAAATACATTTTATGACCATGCATGTAAGTATCCTTTTTTATTATTATTATTTTATTTTCAGTCGTGTATTTACGTTCACTACAATTGTTGTTTCGAATGTTTATATTTTGGTTTGGTTCATTTTATGTGTTTGTGTGTGTTTTAGTGTCTCTGTGTGTGTGTTTTAGTGTCTGTGTGGCGTGTGTGTGTTGGCTGTTTAGCATTTGGCCTTGCGCAACGATACACGATTTTTAACTGAATTCAAATTAAATAAACTAGAGCCCATAAATTTAATTAAGCTGAAAATACAAAAATTGAATTAACTGCAAAAGCTTTCAATTTGGCCAAGCATTTTATATGTACCGACAAGCGTTTATCATATTTTAAGGACAACAATTCGCAGCACACATGATTAGCAGGTCCTCAAAGTTGACACAAAAACCAAATATTTATACTTTTATTATTATTTTTTAATGAATAAATATAGTGGATTGTGCAATTAAAATCGACAAACTTTGCTCTGTTTGCGCGAGAATCTGCACAAATTTAATTTTTAACGTTGACATAAAAACAAACGCAAAAAAAATGGATTCTACCGGAAGTACGAATTTTTTTCTTTTTGTTTACATGCAAAGTAAATAAAAGCGCTTATTTCACAAAATTTATGTATTTTACTCTTTACGTAGTGATTGTTGATACAACATTTCGGTTTGCGATCTCCACTAAAAATAATATTTAAGCAGTAATATAAGGACATATATTTTTGGTTAATTAATTGCTATAATTGAAAGAAAATATTACCAAAAAAAAATAGTATTTTTAAGTAAAAATATGCAAAATTAAGATTCCAAAACTATTTTAAATACTGAAAGGATTATTAACTCTTAATTGAAAAGTAAAAAACTGAGAAACTTGAAATTCGTTACTTTTTGTTGCTCTTTCACTCGAATCAAATTCATTAAATTTAAGTACGCTTCCATAAATGTTATTAACTTTATTGTTGTCAGTTAATGTAAATTTTTTGAACAAGCTACAAAAATTTCTTTGAATGCCATTTTAAACCAAACTTTTAATGATTTCCGATGGTTTTCTTACAAGATAAACTAAACCAAATTGATAAAAACAAAATCGTTATTCTTTTTAATAAATTATTTTTTTAACCATTTTTTGATAAAGTGAAATAATTTTCTCTGAATTTGAAAACCTGAAACTAAAACGCTGTTCTGCTTATGTGTTGCATGTAAGAAATGACCTCGTATCGGGTTTAGTTTCGTTCCAAATAAATCTTATTGCACTCAAAATCAGATTTTTAACAGTTAGTGGAGAATATGTCCTTGTTTTGGCGTCATTTATTGTTTGCCTATTTAATTATTTTAAAAGTGTTTGAAATATGCTTTTCAAAAATCAAGAAATCTGAATTTGTTCGGACCACTTGCCCAAATGCAAAAGCTCACGAGTAACTAGATGAGCACAAACGGGCAAAAGTGTCCAAAACGTTGCAAGAGTAACTGAATTTTGTTTGAATTAGATACGAAAATTTTTATATAATATATAATATAATTTTTATATAATATATAAATAACGTCATGTCAACTTTTAAATAATTAAATTATAATTTAATATAAAATAAACTCTTATCGACCATTACAGACAGCAGATTGTTTTTAAATATTTGAAAACTCCAATAAATCACAAAAGCAGATATGATTAAGAAACATTAACTTCGAAACAAAAGACTCCTACGCGGTTTGTTCTTAATAATTTTTTTTTCTTTACTATTTCAAATTTTTCAATTAATAACAACACAATATAAGCAAAATCTTACAGAGAATATTCTAAAAAGCGATTTAACCAATTAATGTCGAATTTTAATATATTGAAAAACTCATGACCATTTAAAATATCTACATTTGTTTATTTTATTTGTACTTCTTTTTAAATTATTTTCAAGCATTAAGTTTTAAAACGAGCACGCACTCAAGCAAACTGCTACGTAAAGAGTATTAAGAATTCAGCGCAGATTTCTAGCACAGTTGCTGTGTCTGTTTTAATTGAAACAAAAATAAAACAAAACAATAAATTGACCCCAACAATGCATGTTAGGTCAACTACAAAGGTTCTGTTGTATAAAATTACAAAGAGCCAACGTTTCACAATGAAGTTTTTTTTGATAAATGCCCAAAATTATAGTTGCCAAAATTATAGTTGAAGAATCAAAAGCAAAAACATTAAATTTATACTCTAAAATACCAGCTAAATTGATGAAAAAAATCTTATTGTAAATACTGCAAAGCTAAATGCCAAAAATATACAAAACACACACATTAGTTACTACCAACTAATTTTGAAAATAAATATTTTTTTTACGTAATTTAACACAATAAAAATTTTGCCAGTTTGTGATTTTTTTTTTTGTT
Organism: Chymomyza procnemis; assembly: GCA_035046065.1. Taxonomy (NCBI): domain Eukaryota; kingdom Metazoa; phylum Arthropoda; class Insecta; order Diptera; family Drosophilidae; genus Chymomyza; species Chymomyza procnemis. The sequence continues at coordinate 23,823,072 of JAWNOJ010000013.1, read as the reverse complement.
TTTTTGTTGCTTTACCCAAGTCGCTTTTGGCGTGCCTCTTTTCTTCCATAGGAGAGTGGCAGAGTAAAACGCGTGACAATTCCCTCGGGCCCAAAAACATTTGACGGTATATTGTCCAAGGAATCGGATAGTGAACGTGAATCCGATTGATCTTGTAAACTATAAATTACAATCAATATATAACAAAGGTATTTCTGTTGTTTTTTTGATTTGATTTTGTTTTTAGTTTAATTTTGAATTAATGATGTAGACAAAGTGAAGTGACGAAAATGTTTAACGATTACTGATTTCATTATTTTGCTATTGAGCAACAATTTTCTGGCCATATACCCACCCACAGGTATTTACATAATTATGTATTCGTATATGTGTGCACGTGTGTGTTTGATTTGATTTGTGTATGGGTGTATAGGGAAGCTACTAGATTGACATATCCCTTTTGTGACATTTGACACACCTTTGCATTAACTGTTTCAGGGCATAACGGGCAGCAGGACGTGCTATTCAACCACAAGCTTATAATTATGATAATTTTAAATATAATTAAACACAAATCACGCAAATCACACAATCAACAAATTATCAGTTAGTTAGCAAACTATATATATATATCTCAACCAGTTAATTACATTATCTGTTACATTTGTAAGTTAATACGATTTGTACACAAATTGGGATAAACTATTAATTGTAAAGTGTTAATAAACTAAATATAAATAGTACATAATATGAACAAATACAAATGATTTTATTAGTAAATTCCATTTAAATACTTTTATCATTGTAAATATTAATAGTCTAAATAAGTTTAAACGTTTACAAGGACACCGACAATGGTACACCCTAAATATTAAATTGATATTAAGCCTTTATTATTTAAAGTCTGTAGTCTGTTTTTGACCCATGGGTCTATTGTGCTGCTTCGCAGTCTGTTAATACAGTCGGGGATGTTGGCAATAAAAAAATTAAATATTTATTTAATTTAACAAAGCGCATAAATGTAATTCCATAATTCGTTTACAATATTGTAAAATGTAATATTTGCGATATTCACAGAACGTATTCGAGTAGAGAAATTGCAAATATGAGATTTTTTCTCAAATACACAAATACAAATCTGCAACCCCAGCTCAACTTTTCTTTAATTGAAACACTGTGTTGACAGCATGTGTTTTTATTGTAAAAATTACACGTTGTATATTTGTTGAGTTATCTTCAAGTCACTCCACAAAATGTTGCATAATGCGATCATTTCTGCATTCTCAGCCTAGCGCTTTTTTGGCATTTTTTAGCTCTTCCATAATATGGAAATCAACGAGCTGTCGCCTACTCGTTGAAAAAAGAAAGCTTTAAATTTGAAATACAACAAAAGTTAAACAAAAATTTGTGGCATTGTTTATTATTTTTAAAAGTAGAGCTAAAATTTACGCAAATTTTAAAGCCTGGTACTCATAGTCTTTATTCTGTATTAAAATTTAGGTTTCTACAACAATTTTTTATGAGATATTTCATCAAAAAAATATGTCTCACTCAAAACCGATTTGTTTGATTTATTGATTTTATGCTTTGCTTTGTCAATAGTTCATTTTTAATTTAAATGACAAATTCTATTAAATTGCTAAAGTAAACAAATACGAGCAGAGGAAATAACAAAAATAAATAACAAATATCCTACTATTGATTTGTCGTTCCTTCAGCTGCTACTTTAAGAATTATTAATGTTAACTTTTGTTTAATTATTTCTATTTTGTGTTTTTTAGTTCAAATGTAATTAGAACCAGTTTCCAAAAGGAAAAAGCAAAGGAGGAAAATACTCGACAACTTTGACTTTTGCAACAAATTTTTTAATTAAACTTCTATGATAACCCTTTCAAAAACTATTTATTTACCAAATTGGATTGAAAACACATTTCCACATGCAAAATACAAGACTAAAATTCAAATTTCATTGAAAATGAATAATTTATTTATAAAATTTTATAATTTATAAAAGATATAGGAAAAAATTATGACTTTAGTGCCAATTTCTGAAAAAAACTCTGAAACTATTTGGGAAAAGGGAAATTTTTGTAATAATACACATAAACTTGATTTAGTAGGCTATATAGCTGAGGCTCATTTTGAAAGTAATTAACTTAGAAGAATGCGATTTCGCAACATTCTAAAACATTGCTTAATCTGATGATGTTGTAGGCAAACAGAGCAAAAAAGTTTATTATATTCTGTACATAACCAAAACAGTTTGTCTAAATACTTTCAATTTACATACATTTTCATATTTTCATACACTCGGTTGTCTCAAAAGCTGATATTTTAAAGTCAAAATAACCTAAGTGTATTTAAAAATATGCCAACACTCAGTGTACATTATTGCATTACATTATTGCATTAAAATAAACTCTTGAATATAGAATCTCATATATAATGGCTAAAGAAATCTAGAATATTAAAAATTGAAAGTTAAATTGGAAGCCACCGAAAACTAGTGAGTTACAAATAATGCAACAAATGAGCTCAAACGGATTTGTTTTTACAATTTTTTAGTGTTTTTTAAAGGTGTTTTTAATAACTCATTTAAATTATTGCAATATAGTGTTAACATTTCACTACATTTTAATGGTTTAATTCGCTGCTATTTCAGCAAAAAAAAACACTTCAACTATATATGTACAATTAAATTCACGTTAAAGGCTTTTATTTTAATTGAGAGTATAATATTCTTATTAATTACAGTAGCTCATTAAATCAATGCAATACTACTGGCCGCCCAAAAATAAACATTTAATTAATATACAACCATCATGCGTATAATAACCTTGTTATGAATAATTTTGCACATCAATGAACACACCCCAACTAAATTATTGCATGATTTAAGCATGTGTTATTATGTTAAGAGAGACACACCTAGGTAAATATAACTACTTTTAGTACATTTATAACGAGTCTATTTAATTGTTTTATTTATTAAGTGTAGTATTTATTTAAATACTTTAATTTACCTTTAAAGAAAAACGTATAATTACTAAACACTAAGCTTAATTCCAAAACGAATTAGGCCGCATTCATTTTAAATATTATCTGGTTTTGCTCACTTGATTTATAATATTAAAGTAAGTCTTAAATGCAAATATTAGCATAATGTACAATATGTATTTGCATATTTATAATGAAATTGTATCGGAATTGTAATTGTTATTGTTTGTTGGACAAACAGTCAAGAAAAGCATTGTGACACGTGCATACACGGAGAGTAACAGAGTGTGTGAGAACTTTGCCATTATGCGCATAACAATGTGAAATCATACTTAAGACGATGCAATGAAGCACATCTAAACATATGTACGGCTATCAAGATATATCACATACAATTACACAATCAAAATAATGGAAAGCCCAGTCAGTAAGAGTGGATTTTGTCCAACAAATGTTACAAGGCTTGTGATAAATGTTACACGAACGAATATGCTGCGCACCAAGTACTTATTTATAATTCACACGAAATGATTTGATTATGATTTAAATGTATTCATGACCTTTGCGGGTGTTTGTTCAATTAACTCACCTTAAGCTTAAATCTGGTGAGGCACAACGTACGGCTACACTTGGTATTTGTGGTACCAGACGCATGGCACATGCCACTTGATTGCGCCATAAACGTAAATATGAATCCTTTTGACTTTCGGTGGGCACTTTCTTTGTAGGCGCTGAGCTGCGTAGCAAAGATGCACGATTATCGCTGACTGGGCTGTAAAAATAAACAACTTTAATGCGAATGTTTAATAATTAATGCGGTCTGGAGACTAACGTGGGATCAATAACGCTATATAAAGTGTTGAGGCGTGCATAGCATATGGGCCAGGCCTGTGCCACAGCAGAGGGGCACTGCTGCAAGATCCGCTGTCGTTCCAATAAACCGAACAGACAAGTGGCCCAAGGATCAAACTGCGACTGAGCCGCGCCTGTTGCAGTTGCCGAAGCAGCTGCATTCGAGCTAGACTGCGATAAATTGAGCGTTGACGTGGATGATTTTGAATTGTCTAAAAAAAAAACAGTTTAAGATTAATGTTATTTAAATATGCTCGACAACTGTTCATACCATCCGTTAGACCCGCTAACCAAACACCACCAGAGCGCTCAGCTATCCACTGTAAATCAATGCAATTCGCATTAAGTACGGCTGTTTTCTCAGTTTGTGGTAACAATGGCAGGCACTTCTCTATTATCTGTGGACAGCAGCGATCCATGACATCAATCAAAGGCGGCTCTGTCTCGGGTATACCCAGTGCACGCATAAGATTTTTCACCTCCTTAAGTATCATGGCAGCTAGCTTGCGCAAATATGGTCGATAGTTACAGAGCAGCACTAGAGCAAAGCCTTCCACAAAGTGTAATGTGGTTACCAATGGAATTTCATTCTTTTTGTTTATATCGCCTGCCATATTGAGCACTGTATGTTGCGTAATGCTAGACATGCCGCTGGATGTGGTAATGCTAGAGGCTGCGCTCGAGGCTGTATTCAAATGCTGCTGCTTGGAAGAGAGCTGGCTGCTGGTGGTTTCCTTACCCGCGGCTTGTAACAAGTGCGCAGTATTAGGCGCTGAGGCAACAGCCACAGTTTTGGCATTTCCAGTCATAATATTTGTCGGTGCAAGTGCCACAACTGGAGCACCAACAGTTTTTACCTGTCCAGTGCCAGTTGCACTCGCAGCTGTAGAGGCACCAGCTGCAGTGCCATTTATACTAATCGCGCAACGCCAAATGTTCAAGAACACAAACAGTATGCGTGTGCAGTTCTCCAACAATTGCGGATAGGTGTCGGTGACATCGCGCACCAGAAACTGTGTGTAACCGTGCACGACATCCTGACGCCAATCCGGAAAGTCAATGACCAGCGTTTGCAGCGATTGATGCGTAAGTATGCGCAATTCCTCATCCATATGTACGGTAAGACGTGATAGCAGATCCACCAGCTCTTGTGCCGTCATTGTATCGGGTATTAGACGAGGCACAGCCGCCACGCATGTGCGAAAGAGATCAATACGCGGTTTGCGTTCACCCGATAGCATTTCATCGGGCTCTTTGTTTTGATTCTGCGTATTTGTCATCATCAGCGGACGTCCATAGTGCACATCCAGGGCACGCAAAATATCCACAAATACACGACGAACATGTGGAAAGTAGGTGGACATGCCAATGCTGCGCGCAGTGTCATCTGTTAGCATTTTGTTGATATAGGTTTTCTTTACGCGCAGCGTATTGCCTGAGGGAAGTACAGGCACGGTGCGTGGCATGGGCGGCTCGCCATCCTTTTGCTGCAGTGAGTCGGCAACGACTAGAAAGGCACGTAGTCCAATACTCATGCGCTCCGGATTAAGAATGAGTTTTATAGAGCGACCTACGCACAGCAAATCGTAGACTATTTCGCGCATTGCAAAATCCAGACGCTCCTGCGCTATAAACTGTATGATTTTAACGAATATATTTAATGGTGTGTCCCTGGGCACAACGCCTTTAGAGCCTCTGCAAAAATAATACGCAAATTAGCAAGAGACAAAAAAATGGCATTAGTTAAAACTTACTTGGGAAACAATGAATTAACTATGCTTTGCAAGCGAGAGTGTGTGGCCGAGTTAGACTCGCACTTAATACGAATCATATAGACCCAAAGCAAGCGGTAGAGCGACTCCAGGGCTACACGGCTCATTTTGGCATCACGGTTCTTTAAATTGCTTAAACACATGGCTAAAAAGTAATGCCAATTGTTAAGAAAGAAAGTCTTTTGTGAGACACAGAGCAGGCATGTGACCAATGGAAACAGTGCCAAGCGATGCTTTGACTTTGTTGAGGCATCCAAGGTTTGTACATACAACAGCTCCACAAAGTTCTTTACACACGGCACGTTAACTTCATTCTTGACAGCCTATGGAAAAAATATATTATAGTTTGTACATTGTTCATATTCACAATTTTTTTACATACCGCTGCCACCGGCACCAAAATCTCCACAAATAGCCCAGCTAGCGCATGTTTGATGTCCTTATCTTTAACCTCCAAGAAATACTGACCACACTCGTGCATGAATTGAAATGACGCCTCGAATTCTTCAATAGGCACCATTTTAACACGAAAGAACTTCATTCCCATGAGCAAACTAATAATGCTTTGAGTGGTAGTCGGTGAAACCTCTTTACTGCGCAGCTCCTTCAGCTCACTCATAAAGCGTTTACGTACCGAGCCAAAGCGGCTTTGAGCCAACACTCCAATTACTTCCGCATATAAATCGGCGATCATGTGTATATTATGAGCATTTGGATTGTTTTGCAAGCCATCCTTGTATTTAAAGTGTTTAAAAGCTAGATTTTCAATGCTGCGCACCAAATCCTCATGGCCCGGATGAAACGGCAACTGCTTGAGAATTTCAATCAAGGCCAGACAAAATATAAACTCTACGGCGGCTTCGCGACGCTGCAGCTGAAAATCCAGCTCAACAGCCGGTTTATTTGCCGCTTGAGTGCTCTGTGACGGCTTTTCCAGGCGCTTGAGATCATTCTTGATTTCCATATCCGACAATTGCCGCCTATGCCAGGCCAACAGCGTGTGCAACAGCGAGGGCAAGCAATGCTCCGCAACCGAGCCAAGTGCCGATAGCAATTGATCGAACTGTTGATCCTCACCGCGCTGCAGCAGCTTAGACAAGTTTTTATCAGCCGACTCCAGCATGACCAGTTCAATTTTTTTCTCCGCCTGTGCCGTAAAATCACTGAAAAGATTACGCATAACAATCTCACCAGGTCGTGGCGCAACCAGCTCATTGCTGGTCGCTGCTGCAGCTACTAAAGCATGCATGTCCGCCTGTGTATAACTGGGTAGCACGTTTATAAAGGAACTACGCGAATGTGTGCCCCAGGGCAGCAACGATTGGCGTTGTGGTATGACTAAGGGTGGTGCTGCAACTGCCGGTGGAGACACGTAACTCTGACGGTTACCAACGGTATAACTGTTAGCTGTCGCATGTGTGAACGCTGAAGACGGCTGATCCAGTCCATGCGCCGTTGCTGGCGTTGCAGACGGCTGAACTAATTGTGGTGATATTTGTTGTTGCTGCTGCTGCTGCTGCTGTGATTCATACTCAATATTGTAGGGATATTCATCGTGTGCAGCGCTGAGTATTTGATAATTTATTGGTGAAGTTGTGCCGCTGGCACGGCTACTGGCACCATTAACGCCATTACGCGTCGATTTTGGTGTTGAGGTGTATTCGTTGGAGTTTATGGAATGACGTTGTGCTGGCGAGGTTGTTGTGGCTGTTGTGCCATTGTTGCTTTCAAGCTGCGACTCATCGTTATCATTAAACAGCCCTGAAACCACCTGCTGTTGTAGCTGTTGCTGCTGATAACTATCTTCATAGTAGGAGCGCTGTTGGGCCTGTGGACTGCTTTTGGTGGGTGTTATATTCGAACCAGCTGTGGTGTTTGGACTCACGCTGTTCGCCGGTGAGCCTCCTGACGTTCCGGCGCCTCCTATAACAATTGTGGCCTCGCTCACGTGTTGCTGCTGCTCACTTGGGTTTGGATTTGTGCCTGTTTTGGTATAAACAAATAATGAGTAAATATTTATTAAAATAGTTGTCAATATGTTTCTTATCAAAGCGCAAATATACTCGCAGAATGATTCATAAAAATTCAACAGAAAATGTCGTAAAACGAAAACAAAACTTTTAGCTTTAATAGTGCCATATAATGTTATTTCATTTTATTTCAAGTTTGTAATTTATACCTAAATATGTATCAAGAAAAGCGCGCTCTAGAGACTAGACTATACCCACAAATCTGAAAAAAAAATACCATTCAAATTAATTTTAAAAAGTTTTCTTAGAATGTGAAGACAAAGTTATCAAAATTATTATCATGATTATGTTCCTCATTATTCATGTTGACGCAGTTTGTTAAAATTCTATGCCTTGTGGGTGTTCCAAATGTCTTGGTATTTTGTTGTCAGGGAAGCTGCTCTGCTCGACACTCCCTACATATGAATATATATAGACAACAATTTTAAAGCTGTTCGTTGTTCCATAGATACTTGTTATTTATTATTATTGTTATCGTTTAAAGCTCATTGCCTTTTCTTTATCTTAATTAGAAAACTTTAAAAAATTTCACATACAATTTGTTATACTCATTGTGTATTGTTGTTTATAGATACTAGATAAATTGATAGATTGATTGCAACTTGTTCCACACACCAAACATACACTCCTCAGTCGGTATTCAATATGCAAAATAATAAGAAATTGTTTACTTCTGTTTTATGATAAGTTTCCTAGCAGGCAATTTGAGGTTTCTTTTGCATTTTTTTTTGTAAATAATTATGACCTGTACTTATAGATTTAAAGGTTAACAGTCGAAGACAAGGCAATCCAAGGCACTTAAACACATTTTTCTTTTGTGTTGTCGGATTTGTAAATTTAAGTCAAAGCTGAGTCATAAGTCAGATTACCAAGTAATTTTAATAAAATATATAGATATTCCCATCACTTAATAAAGATCAACAAAGCCTTATTTTTTCAGAAAACTTTTGTCATTTTGTATGCAATTTCCTTTCGTAGAACCCATCAAAAAGCAGGCCATTTTTGCAAAACCATTTTTTAGTGAAATTTTTACCAGCAAAATCATTTGCAATAGACAACAGATAGTTGCCACGATGCTTCAGACGAGTCGCTATCGGCCCGCGGCGTTATTCCTATGATAAACATAGCCAAAGGCGATTGGTTCCTTCAGACGTTCAAAAGCACAATCTTTTGTCATAGAAAAGATCAGATAGTCGTCACTTGTTGCTAAGCACAAACATATATAGTTCCATAAGCACCTCCCAACCGAGCTCCCGGTACTTTAGACGAAAATGGTGTCTTGATGAAAAACCACTCGCCTTTTAGTAGCCAAGGGCGGCTGCTTCTAAACGATTGTTGCTTCCTGCCTGTTGATTTCCTGCCAATTTCTCATAGACAGGGTAAAGGCTTCCAGCAGTCAAAATTCAGTTCACCTCGGCTGATTGCCACTCTATCATATTTTCGATCGATCTTGTGATATCAATTATAATCATCATCTTAAAAAAATTTATCGATTTTGTTGTGATTTATAAGCTATTAACAGAAAGATTTGGTATTTATGGAGTTTAACACATGGAACACTTAAAGCAACTGGAACGGAATCGACAAAACCGAAATTGCGCATGGTTTGTTGTTATAATATCGGGTCCATAAACGCTATATACATTTTTAGCCAATTCACTTGCCAACGAAATTTGTTGCAGATTTGTGAACAAAAACTAAGATAACAGATAACTAATGTCATCTTATGAATCGAAAACTTTGATATTATAAGCCAAGTAACTTTGAAAATATTCAATATTGAATCCATATCAACTTTGGGAATTGTTCGATAAAACATTACTTTCAAATTTAATTTGTTTGTGTTAAATTCAGTGCGAATAGTAATGAAAATTCAAAGTTATTTGCAATTATTTTACATAATCTTTTCCTTTTAAAAATCAATATCAAATCAATATATGTCCGTTTTTGTTTTGATTATCTTAGTAATGGGATGACATTGACCTTATTATTATCTTCTCATATTCTCAACTGACATATATATTTAATGAGAATCACATTATACAAGTTCGTAATGTTTAAACAAGAGTTATAAATGCAACCACAAAAAAACGTATGTGTACGTTAAGTAAGAAAGGGCCCAAAGAGTTTTAGACACCGACTACAATAAGCCCTCTTAACAATTACAATATATACAAAAAGTAGAAGTCCTGGTAACATGATACTATTTTTTAAAAACGAAAGTACCTCAATGTAGTTTTCAACAATTCAGAAAGTTACATTACCTACCTCAATTCCTCAGATTTCCTTATGGGAACTATATGATGCATACATTCATCATCAACATCACAAATAACATGAATACTCCCAAAAGTTAAATTATTATTATATTGAATATTGTTCAAAGAATGATAGTGACATTCGTCGGCGAAAGAGACATTCTTTTTACAAATGGAATTATTTACTTTGGACAAGAAGTCGGTCGATCTACAACTACAGCACACGCGTTGCGACTTAGAAAGTAACTACTGATCGATTGATTTTTTAAACCTAATTCGCTTTCCCCAGGACGATTAAGCTTGGGCTAACGTAGTAAGGTTAATAAAAATTTCACCACATCATCATGGGGTTCCTGCCCTTTTTTGAGCCAGCATTATTCCATCAGGACCTAAGGATTTAACGCAATCGAAGCTATTAATGTTAGATTCTGTATTATTTTTGATTTCGGTCTTCTTTTTCAATTTTGAATTTTTTGATATTCTTTGATATTTTTGTTACAACAAATTTGGCAAACTAAGAGCTTTATTTAATGGAATTATGAACTCTATATAAAGGGTCTTTATCGTACAAAGTACTCGTTAAAAACCATGATTTTCTCAAGTACTTAAAAAAAAAAATAATTATGACAAGCAGTACTCGTCAAAAACACAAAAATTTCCAGAAAGTGAAGTTTGCTTGTTTTTGATGGTAATATGAGAATCGTGTATCTTTAATCAACTCTACCATAAATTTTAAAGCTAATTAATTAACTTATAGACTTTCGCGACGACTACATTCGCAGTTTGTACAATACATAAATTGTACAAATCTTATACATATACCAAATTGCAGCAATTCGTAATAACAATCTATACTATATCTTTTTATCGCCAATATAATTTATGAGAATGCAACGCCAACTCTAACTGGTATATGGTCTATAGGCAATGCTAAAGGGTATTACAAAAACAAAAACAAAAACACACACATGTGTGTAGAAAAAAGTTCACATTGTTATTGGATGTCCACCACTTTTGTGTCAGCTGTTTAGCCAAAGTTTCGTGCCAGCCAGGACACATGACAAGGCAATAAGCCTTTCCAATATATATATATATAAATATATGACAAGGCAAAGGTCGCAGTCAAAAGCACGTTCAGGGTAAAGGTTTTTGTTTGACACTGAATAATTGATAAAGTTTGAGTGCAAGGCGTCAATGTAACGAAAGAAATATACAGCCTACATACTCGTGAGATATTTATCGTTTGTGACATACAAAATGTTCGTGCATTTAAACATTTGTGGAAAATTTTCATGCATAAACTTTTTTAGAATTAGCTTTTCGGCATTTCATAATTCTACAATCGACTGACGTCGATGGCAACGTCAAGAAATGTTGTGAAAAATTGCTGAAAATAGCTAGAAATTTGTTTACTTGAAATTTAAATATCCAAAGATAAATAGACACGAAACGAGAACAATTCAAATTTAATGAAAAGACACAAAAGCCAACAAATCGACATTTATCTGAACCGAAATGAAATCTCTGAAATTGGATTAACACATTTTGCCCAAGTCATGTCGCTTTTACTTTTTTTTTTGTTAACAATTTCTGACAAACATGAAAAAACTTTTCATAAAAAGAAAAATACATAAACATATATACATGCCATAATATTAATAACGCATTAACACGCTGCGCGAGCGCCTCTTCAGAATAAAAGGTATAAAAAAAAATAAAACCCAAAGTGAAAAAAATAAATCACTAAAAAAAGCCAACAAAATATTCTGGTTATAAAAGCTCTTTAGCTTGGCGAGTGAATGTGTCATCGGAGTAGCGCCAAAAATGCCAGCAACAATGCGAATGCGTTCTGTCGGATACGGCCAAGAAGACGAGCCCCAACATGGCAGGCTGCTGCCAAACAGAGAGCCCCTAATTCATTCGTTTAAACGCAAAAGAATGCAATAGCAACAATTTGTTGTTTCTTTTCGCAAAAATTAAAACTTTTGCAGAAATCTAAAAAAATTAATAGGCGTGGCTGATAGGTTCGCTAAATTTGCCAGTTTTCGGTTTGATTTTTGGCATTTTGTAAATTAATTTGATTAATGTTTACATCAGAGAAAGTGTAAAGTTTAATGCGAAAATTATGATCGAATAAGATAAATATAATAGGCTTGTTGTGTGAACCAAAGTAGGCAAAAATAAAATAAATTGTAATCGCACAAAATAACTGCAAAATCAAATTAAATTTAAAACAATGATGCTGCAGCTTTTGGCGTTTTTGCAATCTTAAAACTATTAATTAGATTTCCGTTTATTTGTTTTTTTTTTTTCTTTTTTGCGGTAAACAGCAATCCATGCTGATTGTCAGGTCAATACAATCTGCTCGATTGAAAAAAAAAGAAAATGTTGAGCTAATTCAGTCATGAGCCAAACAATTAATTACAAGTGTAGCACATTCTAACGGCCAAGATATATACTTTGGCAACTATCTTCGCAGGCCTTTTGGCGTGCTAAATGCTTTCTATGTGAATCCTTCCAATTCAACGAACTAAATACAATTAATTTAAAAACTGATTTTGTGTAGTAGATAAAAACCCAAATACACATAAATATTTTCAAGTCAAAAGTATACTTTTTTTCGACTATATAATTTTTATTCAAATCAAGTCTAAACCCAAGTTGCTGTAAGGATGTAATGAATTTTGAAGTACATATATCGAAAAACAACACATTTCGTTGCTTAACGACAAAACCTGGCATCTACCAATATGACTTGCATTAATTTGTTTTGTTTAAACAATTTTGAATAAAAATCTTTGGCCGCATTGGGAAAATGCAATACCAATCCCACATTTGCAACATGAAGTATATAGAAGTCAATACAGAATATCCTGATATCCGATATCCTGGTTCGCTATTAATAGTTAGATCGACACGGAAAAGCTTACAATCTGTACCGGGCTAAATTTACCTCTATGACAATTGAATTGAATATAAATTGTAGGCAAAAGGCTGTTGGCTATATTAATGCTTAATAACAAATATTTTGCTTGTTAAGCAAAGTTTTTAACTTTAGAACTCTAACCACCCATTTTCGAAGATTACAGCATCAAATTTAATTGCATCTTTATAAACATTCATAAATTGAACAAAAAATCAACAAAAAGCCTTTTTAAGCAATTCGAATAACGGCAGCTATTCGATATTGTCAACATGATAATGCTTGTATGTTTTTATTTAAATAAATGTACCCTGTACCAATCTAAACGAAAAATAAATTTTTCTACCAATTATGAGTGTCGAATAATGTACAATATATTATTAGTTTATACAAAATATTTTACCGATTTCAATGAATTTTTAAACACGAGCTGTAAAATTCCGTAAAAGGTTACGATTTTCCGGAAAAACTGAGTAAACGAAAATAGTATTTTTAATCGATTTCCCCTGTGGATGCTGCATGATTAAACAGAACGATTTTGGTCAATTTTGGCACAGTGCTTAGGAATATTAAAAAAATGTTTACTGTGCCTTAATTTATTACGAACTCTTTGTAAACAAATGATGTAATTTTTTTTCCTTTAATAATTTCTTGTTAAATAATACTAACAAAAATGTTAAATTGTCGCTCCTATGTGGAGCAAAGAAAGGTATAATAATTATAGTTGCTACATTATATATTCCTATATAAAAAAATTAAAATAAACTAAAATAAAAAATGCTACTATATATAATATATAACTACTTCCTATAAAAAAAATTTTATTGAAAAATAGTTGCTTTAGCTATATAACAATCTTTCATATCTACGCCTTTTTACACACAGACAATTTTTGCAATAAAAAAAAACAACCTATAACTTTTTGACGATTCCAATAAAATGTCTTCTTTAATCAGCTATAGATCTTCAGTAAAGAAAAGTTATTATAGTTGCTTATTATAAGCTTTGCACTTGTTTTGTTGAAAATTTAATACCAATTGGTTCAGATTTAATCTTGAGTGCTTGTTCAATAAAAAAATAAATTCAGTTATTAAAGCGTCAAATGCGTATTTGGGTTCAGTAAACTGTTTAAAAATTAAAACACAAAAATGTATACATATGCACACATTACTATAATATAATAATTATCTTTTTAAAACAATTCTGTCTTAAGATCAACTTAGAAGATTAACTAGTAAGTTGCTGTCGCTAAATTTTTAATTATTTTAATAGCATTGTAAAATGTTTAATTTTACCAACCTTTTAGTTTTTTTGGTGTCCATTGAAAATTCCATAACATGAAACTGGCGCATATATTTGTAAAAAAATCACAGCTAATAAAACTATTCCCAGGCAGATTCACAGCCGTTTAAATTTCACACAACGATCACAAAAACAAAAGTAAGCTAAGCAAACTAATTACACTCGATCACTTGGTGTGAAACCGTTGAGTTTATTTAACACAAATTAAGACAGTACTTAAAGGCACGTGAGTGTCATAGAACTTTGTATATTAAACATACACACACTATCAAAAAAAAAAATAATAATAATAAAACAAATAAAAAGTTGAAATTTATTTACTACAATTAAATTCGCAGTATTTTACAGGGTCTGGGCTAGATGGTGCTGGTTGCCTTTGTTTTGGCTGTTGCTGCAGCTGATAAGTTGCTGCCAAAGTCGAAGCCCATAAATGTGTCACTCTCTATACGAACGTGTGACGTTAATCGAGTGAGCGACCGAAAGACCGACAGACCGATAGACCGAGAGACCGAAAAACCAAATAACCTATAGAACAACTGACGGATACAACGAGTGATTTCTTTTAGCTGCTTATATTTGTTAATGTTAAAGCTCTTTAGCTGTGTATTTTTAAGTATTTATTTTTAATAGATTTTGTATTTCACTGTCGTTTAGCCAGTGAGATTAACACGCGGTAATTTATTTTTAATTTCAAGCTATATACAAATACAAAACGTTTTTGGATTTTATAGAGATTTGCTTTGTGTTTGTGTTTTTATATAGGCAAAATTTATGCTAATTAAGCTGCGGCAACTTCTCTAGGCATTTATTGTAAGAACGCTTAAAATAATGAGCTCAGCTTTGGTTAATGATTTTTTTGCATTATTTTGTGATATACTGCAACAGTTAGAGATAAGAGCATATGAAGCACGATCACGCGCAATACGCTTATAAGCCGAAAAAAAGTATGGCACAAACTGAAGCAATTATATTTTCAAACTACAAAAAAGAGTATTCCACTGTCGTAGTTAAACATTTTATTATTCTGCTTGTTGACGCTGTTTTTGTTATTATTTTTTATATATTTGTTGTTGCGCTGATGATGATGATGACAACAAAACATTTAACTGTCAAACTCAAATTACAAAATGAGGTAATTTTTTGGCGCATAAATTGTCACGCTTATTTATTCAAGATTTTTTATTTAAATGCACAAAACTCTTTTGATTTTTTTTTCTTGTACACACACAAAATTTATTAAAATATTTTCAAACACAGCGTTTGCAGAAAACACACAAATTTGAACATTTATTTTTATATAAATTAAAAACAATACGCAACCGTAGAAAACCAAAATGCAAATGCTAACGAGCGTAGCGACGAATTTCGACTGCGGCGAAAACAAAACGAGCAAAAGTGCTAGGCAGCTGGCAAAGCTAGCGAAACAAAAACAAATAAAGCAATAAGTAATAATAAATGACAACAGAAAGCAAAAACAAAACCGAATAGCTGAGCATTGCGCGCGCTCAAAAATTGCTAAAAACAAATCAAAACAAAACAACAAACGATAATTGTCTTATTTAAAATTATGATTAAAACTGAGAGCGCAGAAAGAGAGCCACGGAGAGCGCACCATGACAGTGCCAGAGCGAAATGCGCTCAGAACGCCGACAGCTGTTGCCTGCGGCGAATTGAAAAAGCCGCAAAATCAAAATACAAAACACGCACAGCTGATGAGCTGACGTCAGCGTTTGCTCTTTGTACTTATTACACATACGACATGTTGTACGGAAAATGTGCAGCGCACACTGGTACAACTAATACAGCAAAGTGTAATATCGCTTTGCTTTGTACAGCTTATTGTTAACATTTACAAATTTAAGTTTTAATGGAAACAATTTAGTTGAAGTTTTTACAACTGCTTTACAAAACCACATTTAAATTTGTATTCTGCCTAAAAAAAAACTAAATTTTAATTATGTAACACATTTTTTTATCGAAACAGCCTTTTTTAGCCTACAATTGCTGTGCAAACTATAAGTATATATGATGTAAATTCATGTACAATCTTAAAGGACCGTTGGGCAAGCTACGTATGCAGAAATATGTGGCTCATTAAATATTTTGAATTTGCTTTAACAAATTATGAAAATATTAAAATGTGCCAGCACAAAATCATATCAGTAGCAATTCCTTTCGGCGGTTATTTTCATAAGTACAGCTATCTGCAGCTTGAACGTCGTCGTAGATATAACGCGCTACAACGTTGAGGTTTTTTACCCATTTTTTTTCGAAAGTGCGCCATATATTCAAAAATCATACCATCTGCAAAAACGACTATGTGTATTTGCTGCATAGTAGCTTTGACGCTTTGTGGGGTGATTAAGACTTTAAGTACTTTACTTTAAGACTTTAAGTACGAGGTTCAAGCTGTTATTACTGACATATGGCCAAAAACAATTGCAAGTGATTGGCTAGTATCATGTTACTGTTTTATAAACAAACACAAAATGCTGTGCCGATTTTGTTAGAACGAAAAAAATCATGTTTCAAAATAGTACACCCTTAATCGACAAAAGATTAGCGAAATACTATGAAAAGCTACCTATTATATTCATTTTGTATTGCGAAAGTAACTTTGGGGACACTTTGGTGCATAAAAGTAATCTCCTGCTATATGAAACATTTTGACCACGGTGCAGCTAGTATAATTAAGCTTATCTTTAGCGTATATTTTGGTGTAATTTTTGTGGATTTGTCGCATATTGTTACTAATATTTTTCCACATTCATGTAATGTCGCTTCAATTAGCTCAAACGTTCCATCAAATGAGCGGAAAATTATTGACAGACGCTTTGAAAACTATTTGCATACAACACGGCGTATGCGTAATAGCAATTGGTTCGAAGGTTCTGGCGGCACTGATAGACGGGCGTTTTCCGGTCTACAGCACATATATAGGGTGACTTTGCAAACGTAGACGCTTAAATTCCGCTTAAGTTCAGGCGAAGGATATTAAATCTTTTATATAATATTAAGTAAAAATGCTTTGTGCTTACGTAAACAACCTTAACACGTCAAGTTACACTCGAATCAACATTAACAAGGACTTTACATTAAGGACAAGCATTGCAATTTAGGCAAACAACACGAATACATTAGAAAATAACTTTGCAAGTAGCATGAACGACTAGGACTAGACCAGCCTCAGATCCATAAACAGTTACTGTCTTAAAGTGTAAAATTTTTAAACAAATCAACATTTTTGTTTGTTTGCCAATTTTCGCAAAGCATTGCTAATAATGCAGCCAAAAGCGTTTTGCACATCACAAATATACAAACTTGTATGCGTATTTGTAATAATAAACAAATAAATTGATTATAAACTATTGCCAAAAGGCGAAAGGCGAGCCAACCAAGCGACTCAGACACAAAATGTATAAATGTTTGCACGTCATTCTCTCTCTCTCTCTCTGTCAAAAAAAAATAAAAGGAAAAACAATTTAACAAAAATCTGAAAATAACTTGATCAAATAAGTTGAGCAACATACTTAAAGATTTGTTGTAAATTGACAAAGAAAGCAAACTTAAATTAGCATATTACTGTTAGTTTATGGGACTCTTTATTTTATTCCAGATTGAAGCGCTTTCCAAAGTCCGTTGAATTTGTTGTTTTTGCTTGACTTGCCATTAGCTAATTTCATTTTTGTGCACAAATAAGCTGCCTGTAGGCAAATTACATCACGCCTACGCCATAACTCACAAAGTAAAAGCGAAAAACAAAACAAATACGCTACAGTAGAACCTCGCTGACGAGAATATATGCATGCATGTAACTATCAGCGAAAAATCAAAAACAGTAAAATACATGAATAGAAAGCCATCCAATGATTTAGAATATCCAGCCGTATTTGGTGTAAGCTATTACAGAGAATTACCGGTTACCCATTTATTTTAAATGTTAATGAAAAGAAATGGAGATCTTTAAAGGATATTTCCGTATATTAATTCTACAAGCTGGTACAAATAAAGCACGACAACATATGTTAAATATAACTCATCTCTTTCATACGAAAATTTTGAAATTAGTTGCTTCAGTTTTTACATTAATTTCGAGGCACCTCCAAATAGCTATCACAACTATTGCCAGTATGAAAAGCGCCTAATTTCATGAAAAGAGACGCCCATCTAGTGTTTGATATTGGAACTATTGGCAATACGACTTTTTGAAAGACAATTATATATAGAAGTTTACAAAATAGAATACTAATTGCTTGAAAATGTTGAACCGCTGATGCCGAAAAAACAGCGAACTTCTAACGCGGTGGCATCTGAAATACAAAAAAACGCAAGTTTTCGAATAAATGCTAATGTGTGCGTTTTACACATTTTGTCAACCTTTTTGCTTGAAATAAGTGCATGCCGATTCGTCTAGATTTCGCAGTCGCTCGAATATTGAAAACAATGTTGAAGTGGTCCTCACGGGTTTCATGTATTGGCAACGGATTTTAAAGCGACGGAGTTCTATTCAGTTGCTATTCCTAAAGCAGTATTTGCAGCATACCTGCACTAAATGTTTGGCCAGCAAGATATTCCTTCTCAACCCTTCAGACTTATATGGGATTATTTAAACATTAGCTTATAAACAATAATAATAAAAAAGTGGGCTCTGCTCTGCATAGACTCATAAGAGTTGCCAAATACTTGTTGTAAATGAGTAATCCACGCAATTAAGGGACCAAACAAAATAGAAAAACAATATTATTTAAATTTATTGTTTGTTTCATAAGTTGTTTAATTTTTTTATACCGGAAAAGCTAGTAGAGCAGATGATAAATTTCGTGTCGTTTAATGGCCTTAAGAGAAATTGAACGACAGATAGTGTAATTTTTTAGTAACTTATGAGCATTTTATTTAATTAAGAGCTTTCTTTCCAATTAGTATTGCAACTGTCGCACACTTCAAAAGAATCCAATGCGATTTAATATTAAAACGAACCAAACAATTACAGATAGTAGATATGTTGCCAAAGCTCATGTGGTCTGCGTTTGCACCTAATATAAATCACGAATCTTATACACAAAATTAAGAGCAATTTAAAATTAGGATTTCGTTTCAATTTTGTGTTATTATAATTTTTGATTTCGACTTTTGTCAGAGATATAGCTTGCACGCATTTACTGTAATCGCCATAACAAAGCCTTCCGAGCCTGGTAAGAAATCGCACGCAAGGTCTTTAACACGCGACTCAATTCGCGACGCACTTTACACCCGCACACTTCATGAAATCACACCATCAACACTGTTTGGCTTTTTGGCCAAGCTTAAACGCCACCACTGGCTCAATGAATATGGTCAACAGTATGCACAATACACTGCAATTGCCACTTTATATGACGACGCGCGAACATACAAACATGAAGAACGCTCTTCAAATGTTGGAACTGACTGAATTAGAACCTCTCGTCGCAAAACATTTACACTCGAATACAAAGGCCGAACAGCTGACGTTGTTGGCCATCAACTCGCAACAGCAGCAAAAACAACACGACCGAACGAAAAAAAAAACGTATATATATATATATATATCTTAAAACTTATGCAATTTTTACAGGTAATAGGGGGTAGGGCGACAGGGGTACGCAAAACGATGACGCTTTGTATGTAGTACGAGCCGAACCCAAACCAAGCAACGCTCGACATTTGACTTTGGCGAGCAACATTTTGCCACACTGCGTCCGTCTACACAATCCGTTGGATAACTGCCAGGTTGCGCCCCACATTTGGCGGCAGGCGGCACCAGCAGGTTCACTGCTGCCCCACACGGCACTAGAACGGCGTACGACAAACGTCGGACAAATCGCCATTTCGTCAGTTTGCTCTGCTTTTTTTGCGGCAGCCGCCGTTTTGAATGTCATTATCAAGGTTTATATTTTTTCGCGCGTTGTCTCTGGCGTGTTATACACTATGCCCAAATATAAAGAGTATTTATGGCTTATGCAAGTGTATGTTACAGTATTTATGATCGAGGCGCAGGCGCAGCAGATTTTTTGGAATATTAGCATAAAGATTTTGAAACAATAAAGGAATTACCTTCTTAGGCGACGTAAAAAAAACTGTCGTTATGAGCATTTTCTTTAGAAATGAATATATTATTAGTAGTAAGTTCAAGATAAAAATTGAGTAAGTAGCTTTGACTTTATTCACAAAAACAAAAAAAAGCTGACTGATGGCTAAGAGAAGTTCGCATATCGCATATTGAGGGATATTTTATGAAAAAGCTATAAAAACTACGCAAAACAAAGTTATAATAATTTTTCGAAACAATAAACCAAGCACACCAAATTCTGATAATCTTATCAGCAGAAGATTGTTTACAAATAAAATCAATCCGCATGCTGGCAAGTTAAAAGCCTTAAATTATTGCCAATTTTTCTTACAGCTGCAATTCGAAATTTAGATACCCAGCGGCATTTATAAAATTATTAAAAATTTGTCATACGACTTGTAAAAATGCCTTTAAATATTTTCAAAATACAACATTCAATACTCGAATTATATAATTAAATGCTACCTGCAGTGGCATTAAGCCAAATTTTAGAACGAAGCACTTCTTCATTGAATAGCTCAGCTTAGTTTTTTAATTTAAGGATTTTCATTAGATTCAGATCAGATAACTTGTGTTAATTTTCAAATTGAGCATTTTTGTCCCATCGTGAACTATGCATCCCCCCCGGTGTCAACCGGTATCTTTTGGCACATTTTATTAAGAAATATTTAAACTTTTATGTCACTTCCTGTGTGCAACCATTATATTGTACATCCTTGTTTCTAGCCAGCCCCAGATCAATCTAGCGACACAGATTAAATTCCTAACAATAAACTAAACATTTTGTAGAAGGAAAAAAGTCTGCCAAATACAGTATTATTAAATTTTACTAGCTACACTGTTTACTACTACTGCATTGTTAATTATAGTATTAATTAAAATAAAATATTTTATTCAGAAAAACATCAAATATTGTAGAAGCTAAAAACATACATTTCGTGTTCAGTAAGCAAATTTTAACGTATGAAGATTCGTAAAATTAAAAAACGGACCAAAGAATCGAAAAATAAAAAACGTGGGAATGATTCGAAAAGTAGTTTGACTTTTTCAATGATTGAATTGCTTAAAACTCGCGCTAAATGTCATACTAAATACATAGGAATTTATTTTATCTTTATCTTTTATCTTTTGCTTTCGAAAGAACAAATCGCAGCCACAGCAAATCCTCTATGAAGTTCAAGAGTATTCAAACTTTGCTAAATCAAACTAAATTTTACCGGCATGTCAAAAGGGGGAAAAATTTTAATATAATTTAAATTAGTAAATTTTGTGAATGAAATAATTTTGTGTTTATGTTTTTGTTTATGTTTACAATGTTGCTTGTGTGCATACGCCATTGACATTGCAAATTCGCCCTGGTTTGTGTCTTTGCTAAATGCGCGTAAATGAACGCCATTGAAACGGTAAATCAAAGTCAAAGACATAAAAACAAGAGCAAAAAATGGCGTCGTACAAAGTTGAAACCATAAATTTATTAAGTCAAAGAACAAAAACCACAATAAAAATTTACAAAGCTACAACAGAGGATCAATACAAATGAGCGTGTGTGTGTGTGAATGCATAAAAAAGCAATAAAATGTTTATTATGTGCATATTGAAGGCGAACAAAGCAATCAAAGCACAACTGAATCATGCGCTTAAGTTAAGAAAAAAAAAGAAAACAAATAAATAGACGAAGCAGACGCTACAACAGACGCAAAAACGCCGACGCACAGCTGTGACCACTTATGCCAATGCTAGGTTTACACCGTATCGCGGCAACGTTTGTTATCAAAACGTAGAAAGAACGTCACAGAACTAAAAGAGCTTTTTAAGAAGAAAAGTTGTGCCACACAGTGCGCTTGTGTGTTTTAATGTAAGCAAAGTTTGTTTACTTTTCATGAGTCAGAAAAATAAATATTTTATTATTATTCTAACAAAGGCGATATGTTTTCCCTTTTTTTACTATAGATAAATACAGTGCGTAGATTGGTTTATACAGCTTGTATGTTTTGAAAATGCAATTATCAGGTAGCCTAAAAACAAATAAAAATTTTAGTTTGATTCGATAAAAATGATTTGTACAAAAAAAAATATATTTTTTAGAGAGCTTTTTAATATTTGCACACAGATAATCCTTTAGGTGTTTTTATAGACACATATTTAATGTATAACTTGATTTTCAATTCTACATTAGCAAGATTATCGGCAAATTCAATAAAAGTTTACATGACTGAAAGTCAAAGTGGTCAATAAATAACAAATAATATTTTAAGCAATACTTCTAACAGCTATTAACAAGGAGCACACAACAAAGTGTTGAAAAAGATTTTTAAGCTAATTTCCATCTCCACGAAATGGCATATATTTGCATGATTAATGCCAAATTGAGTCACGCTACTATTAAATTTAATACTTAAAATTGAAACAATACATGATCATAGTAATTTTTTTTTTAGTTGAAAATGGTTAATCTTTTTCTTTAAGGATCTTTTTTATAAACTTTTTTCTTCATTAATAACTTTATGATATAATTTTGTACTAGTTTTAATGCTGCTAATCTCTATAATATTTTGTACACCTAACTCACCTAACTCAATAACAAAATTGTAGAAAAAACGTTTAAAAAGCTATTAAGACTTCACATACACGAAAACCAACCAAATCATAGAGGCTAGCTCTAGAAGCTTGCGATTGAGTGATTTTGTCAGTGTCGTGAACTAAAATTAATTTCTGCTCTTAGTTTACAATAATTCAACTTCTTAGAAACACG
Source organism: Chymomyza procnemis (assembly GCA_035046065.1). Classification (NCBI taxonomy): domain Eukaryota; kingdom Metazoa; phylum Arthropoda; class Insecta; order Diptera; family Drosophilidae; genus Chymomyza; species Chymomyza procnemis. Next base: position 23,800,119 of record JAWNOJ010000013.1, on the reverse strand, counting down.
CATAACGTTACAGAACCTAACCTAAGGCAGATTTTTGCAGGATGTGCTTCCTCTGATCTTAAATCATCTTCAATTTTTGCACGGTTTTTGCTAAAACGACGCTGTAACTACCATCATTTATTAGTATTTGCAGGAACTGTTGTAACTTGCATTCTCTTCTGACGTGGTAAAAACGTGATGTGACATATAATTCAAAATAAAAGCAACTCTAACAACGAAATAAACGATAAGCAGCCAAACTCCACAAAAAAAAATTATCTGAGTATCTGAAAGAAATAAGAACTAGACACAAAATAGTTTAATGAACTTAAATACATTGCAAGTTGAGAGACTAAGTATTCAATTATTAAAAACGTCAATTATAATTATTTTGAATGTCTTAAACAAATATAGTGATCAAAAATGCATAAAAGTCGAAATTAAGAAAAAAAAATGTTAAATTAAAGCTAAAAGTTTTACGATGGTGGACCTCTGTAGCGTAGTCGGCTCTTAACCTGAAGATTGGCAGCATATTCAAGGGAAATATTTTTTTAAATTAAATTAAAGTGCTTAAAACATGTTGCACGAAGTGTTTAGCTACAACTCAATTTTTAATATAAAAATAGTAAATAGATGATATTTTCTTAAGTAATCCTCAATAGTTTAAAGACATCACCATTCGGATTCGGCTTCAATCTATAAGACCCTGATATCTTCTGACAATTATTTGTATGACAGCATTATGACAGGGGAAAACTGTATTATTTTAAATTTTTAAAAGTTTTTAAATCATTGTGCATAAAGGGCTAAGCTATAAAACAATCTTAAATAAAACAAATAAAAGATCAAAAGCAAAAATTGTCAGAATTTAAAATTTTTAAGCAATAGTTTAAAAAATTAACATTTTTAAACGTCTTGTTTTGGTATAAGCCAAACTGTGACATTGTGCCGCTGCGCTGTGAAACAATGTGAACACAGCATGAGCGACACAAGGGGCAGAGAGCTATGCCAGAGCGATAACACAAACGAAAACTAATTGTTGGTAGGTGGGCGTAAACAATTAGCTGCGCTGCAAATGCGCAGCGTACTAACAACATTGACCACCGACTGCTACCGCTGCCACTGCCGCTGATGCTGCACCCAGCCAAGTGGCATGAAAATACATTTAAGTGCACTCGTTTTGCGGCACAAAAATAGAACGTACTTTTGCTTTGAAATAAAGCCTTAAAACAAACAAAAAGGCGCAGTCTGCTTTAATTGGGGCTTGTCCGCAAGTCACTCACCTGCGCCGCTAACACCGCCAACACCGCGTTCATCCACAAACAATGCATCTGCTTGCAGCTCCAATGAAGTAAATTGTTGTTCCATTGCCCGGGCAGCTATTCTGTTTTTTTGTTAATAACAGAAAACACACTCACGCACAGACACAGAATTTATACGTAGAATAGTTTAAAATAATTGAGCAGCTTTTTTGCAAGCAAATTGTGAAACCGTGGCCATCTTTTTTTCGCAATGCTCAGCTTAGCTATGCGAGAGCTCACGTCTGCTCAGAGCCTTAAGCAAAACCTTTTTGTTTAAACATTTAGGCTTGGGAAAAGCACATTTATCACTTATTGTTGTCAATAAATGCAATTGTTATTTTCTATTGTTTTACACTAGCTACAAAGTATTAACATTTATTTTTTACGCTGTCTGGCAAGAGCAAGAAGTAGAGACTATGGCAGCACAGCTGTTTTTTGTTTAGCCTTGCGAGCTGCCAAGCTATTTGAAAATTGGTGCGCAGCGTTGCCAGCTAGTTGTAGCGGCTATAAACAGCTGTTCGTTAACTAGCGTGACGTCACAAAGAGTTGAAATTTTTTGCCAAATTTGATTTGCCTGCGCTTATCAATAATTAATGAATTAAAGTAAATAACATGCATTAAATATAGACAAAAATGTTATTATTAGTGTTGACACTCGGGTCGTGAAGCAAAGCATTAATTGCGCAGTACGCCGACACTTTGCTGAATTGCATATTTTGTGAGCCCAAAATTGTCATGGCAGCCGTCGGCGTGCATCCGTTGACAAATGATCCCACAGCGGCTTGGAGGGAGCTTAGCAAGACACAACGTGTCATTAAGGTGACCATGAAGCCACCCACTACCACAGTGGCGCCCAATAAGGCGCGTGTGGTCTGCATGAGTGATACGCACTCGCTAACGCCTTATATTAAATTTGATATACCCGACGGTGATATATTCATACATGCCGGTGACTTTACCAAATGCGGCCAACTGGAGGAGGTTACAGAGTTTAACAATTGGATAGGTGCATTGCCGCATAAACATAAAATAGTCATAGCGGGCAATCATGAGTTAAGCTTTGATCGCACATTCACGCATCCATTTCAAAACAAAGGACACACTGAGCGGTAGGTATACTATGCGCAACTACATAAGTGTCAACTATAAGCGCCAACTCTTGTTACCTTTAGCTCCAAACATGCAGGTATGTCCATATTGGATGATCTGCCCACACTGGGCAATGCCAAGGAGAATTTAGAGCAGGCTGTACAAACGCAAAATATACGTGAAGTGCTCACAAATTGTACTTACCTAGAGGATCAGCTGCTTGAGCTTTGGGGCGTGCGTATTTACGGCTCACCCTGGCAGCCGGAGTTTTGCCGCTGGGCGTTTAACGTACCACGCGGTGCAGCCTGCCTGGAAAAGTGGCAACAAATACCAGCCGACATTGATATTCTCGTCACGCATACGCCACCCGTTGGACACGGCGATCTATGCTGTTCGGGTGTGCGTGCCGGCTGTGTGGAGCTGCTGACTACAGTGCAGCAACGTGTGCGTCCCAAATATCATGTGTTCGGACATGTACACGAGGGCTATGGCATAACCAGCGATGGACGCATTATCTATGTCAATGCCTCCACTTGCGATATCAATTACTTGCCCAACAATGCGCCCATTGTGTTTGATGTAACACTGCCGCCAGGTGTACGCAAGGATTAGCCACTTAAGTTTGTACACCGAGAAAAGATGTGCCCATGGCAAACGTTAGTAGCGTATACTTCGAAATATATTTGGCATTTTAATCAGTTTTATGTAGTCCATTTCATTGCACAGGTGCTATATAGTTTTATGATTTGTCTTAAGTTATCCTAGCCTGCAAAATGCTCATTTAAGACAGTTTTTGTTTATTTATATTTTAACTGCAAATATTAGACAAGTTTCAAACAAATGTCGGTAACCAACTTTAAACCGCCTTAATAAAATTCGTTATAAAAAAATGTTTAGAGCTTGTTTATATGCTGGGTAAATCTATGGAGCAGTTATTGTGATCGTTTTGGTTTTGTTTCTAGTGGCACTTGGTCATGTATCGAGCCTTTTGCTAGTGTTGTGGATTATCTATGCGTTCCACTTTGAATTTAAAATAGTACAAAATAGTATACCTATTTTTATTACTTTGATTTGTAAAAATCGTGTCTTGGCACTCCTTTCGTCAAATTTGTGTGTTTTTTTTTCGAAAATCGACTTAGGAACTGTCTACATCATGTATTTTGTTTTACTTTCATGTGCCGATTGTTTTGGATAACTATCATTTGGCGAGTTTTGCTTAAATCTCTAAAATTCGATAAGATCAACATTATTGTTGACGAGTATCTGAAATAGAATTTTTGCGAATATATCTCAAGAGTACTTCTTTAAAAAAACAATATGGTAATGTTATGTGTGAACGAGGTTGGGCCTACGCCCTTCGGCACTGCGACTCCATGTCTTCTAGTTCAGTTTCAATGTTCGGAGAAACTGAGTGAGACCAATCTGTGGGAAGTCACATTAGGTCCTTCACCATGAGAATGTAGTTGCCTAGCAGCTTTGCTCTTCTACGTGCCAGAGCTGAGCAGTTAGTGCTTAGATGCTCCATCGATTCGGCATCCTCCTCACATAATTACAGAACAAGTCGCCTATATTGATTAAGTGGTTGTTGCAGGGGAAGCGGCCTCTCAACGCGCCAAAAAGTGTTGTATTGTAGGACACAACCTCCTTGGCTTTTGCCGCATACAGACACTCAAATCTTTTTGATTGTCTGAGACCCTTTAGCTTGTTCCAGTGCCTTGCTTTCCTGTTTTCTGTCCATTACTTTATGTCATTATTGAGTCTGTTGTTGGAGTACCCAAACATCGAACTTGGGCCTACAAAAGGGACTTTCGCCCCTGACTTAGCCTTTACGTCCGCAGCCATATTGCCTAAGTGTCCATAACAGGAGATACCCTGTTGTTGGTTGCCAGTTCATTAAGAATTTGGAGTTATAGCTACTTAGAGATTAAAGAGCTGCTTGACTGTCGGAGAGTATACGGATGTTGACTCTAGCCAACTGTCTGCTTTTCAGTCTGTACACCGCCGTGTTATGTATATTTCGCACCATAGTAAAGTCTTTAAAGATCGTTAGGTTTTTTACCCTAATTAACCGTGTATTTGTAAGCAGTAGGTCTGCAAACCCACCGGTTACGGCTAAGGACTTGGGGCACTGTGACCAATTCAATCTATTGTGCGCCCCTCTCAAACTTAAATTCTTAGTCGAAAAATCGAAGCAACTTCTACAGGCGAAGTGTATATGGATTTTCGTCTTCTAGTATTCAAAGATTTTGTGGATGCTCCGTGGAGCAGTTTTACGCTCTTAGCATTAAGTTCACGAGTTTCTTGTAGTATTTGAGACCAGCAATACAATCCGAGTATGCCATTGTTGGGTTTCGAATCAGTTTTTTGGTTTTCTGCTTTTTATTGAAGCAGAAGAATGGAGTTGGACCGCTGGGTCATTCAGCTGACATAAAGTTCCGCAATTTCGTTACCTTCATGCCCGGGCAAGTACACTTCTTTGATGAAACTATAAATTATTCGACATTTTCAACTCGATGCATCGATCGATATCGCGATCTTTCAAAGATCTTTTTAATAGTTTTTAAATAAGTATACTTCACCTTGATTTAGTTTTGAAGCAGCTTCTAATTACATTTTTTCGGATGCCCTCACAGCAGCACAAAATACGTTCTGTTTCATTCTGAAATGCAGCCTCATAATCTTTAAACTCAGAGATCTCTGCTTTTTGCTATCAAATAATAAATGTTTGAGTAACACCGAGCTACTTTTAGCACAATTTTCAATATAGCCAGCACTTGTATAATAAAAAAAATGGTATTTTTGTGTAGCGCAGATTTCATTAAATTCACTTTAAACTTCATTCATTTAAGGACAATTTTTAATCTTAATCTTTAGCAATACATTATGCTGTTTATGTAAATCTTTGGCATAAAATGAAGTCCACCCTACTAACTTAAATATTTTAAGATTGTAGTGTTTTACAAGAAGAAGAAGATAATCTGAGCAAAGTTATTGCATTTATAAATTTAAAAAATCCTAATCCTTTTTTTAAATAGATATGCTGCAGTGTTAAAATGCGGTCTTCGTACATACACTGCCCACGACTTCTCCAGTTGGTCATTCCAATGAATGATAGATCCTCTTTCACTCGGTCTTTCCATCGGAGCTTTGCTCGTTCCATTCGCTTTTCTGTTTCGGTTTTCGCATCGAACACCTTCCCTTTGTTTGGCGCGTTTTCTTTCATAATATTTAAAAAAAATTTGTATTTAAGCTTGAAGTTTGCAGCCGGCTTTATTTCTTTTTTTTAAGGGTGAAAACAGGTAAAGACATGTCATGCCACCCTTTCGTGTAAGTTCTTCTTCCAAAGCCGAACGCTGCTGCTGCATAACTGGTTTGTCAATTTTATTTACTTATTTTTTTTTAAGAAAATTATGCTCTACCAACACTACCATATTGCTCGCTAGTCAAGATTAACATAACTTTCAATATTATTAACCAAATATATTGAGTTAAACATAAAGAAATATTTTTGAACAATATTTTTAACCGCCAAAAGTTTTGGGCAAATATCGTGTAGAGTTTCAGTCAAGTTTCGCACCCAAGAGCACCCATTATCGAGCTTAAGTCGAGTTGCAAACCTTTTTTCATAACTTAAAGCTCTATGTTGTGACATTTCGCGCAATCCTCTTTGATCGACATCGCCTTAACTGCACTTTTCCCATTGCTATGAACTATCACAATTCCATTCGTAAGAACCAGGAGGGGCTGGTCTATTGCATTTCGCGTGGCCGTGGACATAGAAGTTGCTAAAGTTAATTTTCGCGCAGCTGCTGCTTTGTTTTAAATTGTTACCAATTTAAATTGTTTTTCGTAGTTTTAATTAGGCAACTCCTTCAAGTGAACACAAAATGGTAAGTTACAGAAATTGTGTGTGTGTTTTTTTTTTGGTCAAATCTTTAATGCGCTGTACTTGCCGCAATGGCGACCATCTTTTTTTTTTCCTTGGTGCCGATTTGTCACAAAAGCGTGAAGTCATCTCCATACAAGTTGGCCAATGCGGTATACAAATTGGCAATGCCTGCTGGGAATTGTATTTGCTAGAGCATGGCATCAATTTGGATGGCAGCTTGAAAAGCAAGGAGGAACTAACGGCCAGCGGCAGCAGCGCTAGTGTTGGTCATGATACTACTGCCAATGATTCGCGCACATTTTTTACCGAAACAAGCTCGGGCAGACAAGTGCCTCGCTCCATATTTGTAGATCTGGAGCCTACAGTTATCGATGATGTGCGAAATAGCAAAATGCGGGAATTGTATCATCCCGAGCAGCTTATATCCGGCAAAGAGGATGCGGCTAATAACTATGCGCGTGGACGCTACTCCATTGGCAAGGAGGTGATTGATAAGGTCACATCGCGTCTGCAAAAGATTGTTGAACAATGCGAAAGTCTGCAAGGCTTTCTGATATTTCACTCTTTGGGCGGTGGCACTGGTTCAGGCTTTACTTCGTTGCTGATGGAGCGCCTCTCCACCGATTTTAGCAAAAAATGTAAACTGGACTTTGCTGTATATCCCTCACCCAAGGTGTCCACAGCCGTGGTTGAACCTTATAATGCGCTGCTTACAACGCACTCAACTATGGACACCTCGGATTGTGTGTTTATGGTGGACAACGAAGCCATCTATGAAATCTGCAAAAATAAGCTGAATGTAGATAGGCCGGCCTATCTGAATCTTAACCGCATAATTGCGCAGATGGTGAGCTGTACGACGGCCTCACTGCGCTTTAGTGGCTCAATGAATGTGGATCTTAATGAGTTCCAAACGAATCTTGTACCATTTCCACGCATACACTTTCCGTTGGTAGCCTATGCGCCGCTCATGAGTCCCGATCGTGCAGCACATGAGCAACATTCCATCAATGCGCTAACCAATTCTTGCTTTGAGGCATCCAATATGATGGTTAAATGCGATCCACGCGTTGGCAAATTTATGGCCTGCTGCATGCTGTATCGTGGCGATGTGGTGCCCAAAGATGTCAATGCAGCGGTATCGGCCATAAAGTCTAAGCGGCACATACAGTTTGTGGATTGGTGTCCCACAGGCTTCAAGATCGGCATTAATTATGAAAAGCCTGCCTTTGTGCCTGACGGTGACTTGGCGTCCACTTCACGTGCCTGCTGCATGCTCTCCAATACGACGGCCATATCTGTGGCCTTCTCTAACTTGTCCTATAAGTTTGACTTGATGTTTAAGAAGCGCGCCTTTGTTCATTGGTATGTGGGCGAAGGCATGGAGGAAGGCGAGTTCACGGAGGCTCGCGAGAATATTGCAGTTCTGGAACGCGACTTTGAGGAGGTGGCTATGGACAGTACGGGTGAGGGTGAGGATGACTTTGAAGAGTATTAAACATGTAATGAAATGTTAATAAAGTAACCAAGAACACAATATGAGAAATGAAATTTTATTTTTTAAAGGATGATGCCGCACAGGTCAACGGATTAACCGAAATTCTCAAAAACACATGAATTCTATGACTAGTTGACTATAAAGGAAGTCGTTTTCACCGTTTCACTTTTTTCTTCATCTGCGAAGAACTATTATTTTTCCAAGCTGCGAATCCTTTGACAAGCCCATGCACAGATATCCCACTGACAACTGGCAAGCCTTTTAAAATATATATTCCTCATGAGAATCATGGCATTCACAATACTTCAGTGGCCCAAAAATCGGTACGACTTCCGTATATTTAGGGAATCAGCGCAAACCTCTCCCTCAGAGTTTTGTCCAGTGGAGGGCAGTCTCTATGTTTTGTAAAACATGCATTCAGCACACGTCAATTGGCCAACTCTTTCACACGCATTTGCTGTATTCTTACTCTCGCGCTCAAATGCTCTCTTGTTGTCTGCTTTTCTAACTAATACAAATAAATGTTTGATTGTTGGTTGGCCATTTGTCTAAATTTTTTTTCAAGGGCATGGTTGTGGTTAAGTGCGTAGATTATCTACAGGAATACAATTATCAAGAATTTACACCTTGAGGGATTGTTTTAAAATATGCGAATGTCGGAACAAATTAAATAATTTATACCACAAAAAAATAAAATTAACCCCCCTTTTTAACAAAATAAGATTTCAAACTTAAACCAAAAATCACTTAAATCCAATGTAAGTATCTAAAATTTAATTTTTCTCGATATTAGTCAAGACTATTCCAATTAATATGAGAGCGCTCCTAGCATTCATTCTCAAACGATTTCGATATAACGTAATTTTCGCTTTTTTGCTTTGCATTAAAACATTCGAAAACATATTCAATTATGAACAAATTCATAAATAGCGATTAATTTCCTATCTTAATGTAAATGTTAAATGTTTTAATTTTAAATTACGAAAGTCGGATTTTTCTAAATTTCTAGATGCATCCACAGTAATTTCACCAAAAACTATTTAGTTTAATTTTCGATAAAACATATTGTGTATACTTTTTTCTAAATATTGATTCTGCAAGAAAATAAAAGGAAAATTGTGTTGTCACAGATTAAAAAAAAAAAACTTAACTTATTAACTTTAAGAAGTTTAAAATATTATTTATGTTACAAATAAACTATCATATTTTTTTTTTTTAATTTTGTCATATTCAAAATATGCAGCAGAGTTTATCATTTGAAGTAAAGAACTTCTGACGAAGAGCTTTTCCAAATAATTCTGGAGACAAAGAGAAATAAAAACACACTTTTTAATACCGATATTTCAAAATTTCCAAAGAAAAACGTCTTGAAGTAAAGACCCTTTTTAACTTTAAAATCCGCGCAAAAAAATGTTTCATATATTTACAATTTTAGCATGCCGTTTTAGTTAAAAAATGAGTTAAAGTTAAACTTATGATAACAAATTTATTGTTCGAATTAATAATCCACCCACCCACGCCAATTTTCCAATCTCCTCCAAATCCTATGTTGAAACTAAACTATTTAAAAAGTCTTTGAATCAATGTCACACTGCAGTCATTAGATAAAAATGCTTCATCTCGAGTGTCCCTGCGTCGTGCATTAGAACGAGTCTTTGCGTTTTCAATTCTTAAATAGCACCCATGGGCTTCTTTAGGCTCGATTTAACTAGCTGCTCGAGTTGTCCAATTTAAAAAAGATTGACTCTCTGATTTCGAAAACCCTAAAAAATAAACACTATTTAGATTCAAAAAATCTCACACGAAGTACTGACCAACAATTTTTACTTTGATAAAAATTGTCAATAGCAGCCCATAGATGGCGCAATAAACAATATCAGCTGTTCGATTTGCCGCCACAATTTAAATTGTGATTTGAAGCAAACATTGGTGGAGATCAAATCTGTGCACATCGTTTTTTAATATTAATTTTAAAGTAAATATTTTATTTATTTATATTCTCAGCTATGCATCAAGGCACTCCTCGACTAACCTGGTTAAATTAGAGTGCAATTAAATATTAAATCATTGCTTCGCAAAATAAACTACAAATTGCACATAGGCCAGTAAGTACTATCAAAATCAGCTGATTTTCAATAACAATTTCGCTAAATTGCAGAAATTAAAAAAAAAAACTACCCAAAGCATTTTGCACTTTAAGTCAAAAAACACTCCAACACAAGCTAAATTTACAATAAATAAAAACACTTGATATTTCTTAGTTTTATGTATGATTTTTTTTTTTATTATTTTTTGTTGTTTTGTTTTAGTTTTTAATTTTTGCCTATTTACTATATTTTTCAATCAAATTTTGCTTGTTTTGTTTTAAATTTATTTACTTAATTTTACTAAAGTTTTACTTTGAACTTGCAATAAATTTTCTTTTGTTTGTTTTTTTTTTTTCATCAAGACTTATAAATATTATAGAATCATCAAAAAGTTGTTGCTCAGTGTAAAATTACAATCTTTTGGATTAGGTGCGTGTGTGTGTATGTATGTGTGTACATTATGTATATGTAATTGTGTATACATGTGTAACTTCTACTAGCTTAATATAAAAACTAATTTTGTTTGATTTGTTTTTGTTTGTTATGCGCTAAAAGCAGCAAATATTTAAGATCGAAAAACAAAACAAATCAAAGTATTGAAACCAAAAAAAAGAAAATCTACGTACAAAAATTTCAATAATTTGTTTACATTTAGTTACATGTGGTGTAGTGTGTGTGTGCACTATTTATGCTAATCCATATATAATTACATAATGACGATTTCTTGTATTGAGTTAAATTTTTCATACAATAGTTAATAATAATCAGAAAAAATGTATAACGATGATGATGGCAAATGTGCTGCATTCAGTTGATTTAGCATTTATTATAAACTTGTTGTCTTTTAAAAGTTGTGTAGTTGGTGTTGTTGCTGCTAAACTTTTATTATTTTTTTCTTTTTTGTCGTGTTTTGTTTAAACGCTTAATATGGAACATTTGAGAAGAGATAGGAGACGCTCTCGCCATTGTGGGTCCTTCTAACAGCCTCGGCAAACATCATTGACACATCAATGCACTGCAAGTTAAAGTTCAACATAAGCAAACAAATGCAAAACTTTAGACAATTTGGCAGATAAGCAACATTACCTGTATCTTGGGACAATCACGCATATGGCCATCCTGTGGTATAGTATTGGTAACAACAACTGCCTCAAAACAGGCATTATTTATGCGCGAAATCGCTGGCCCCGAGAAAATGCCATGCGTCAGTATGGCATAGACCTGGTTTGGCAAAAAAAAGCAATGCAAATTGAATAGTTAATTTTAATTGTTATTATTTTAAGTAGTTGTGCGTTTACCTTGGTGGCACCCGCCTCCACCAAACGATCTGCGGCATGCACTATGGTGCCGCATGTGTCAGCCATATCATCTACCAATATGGCTATCTTATCCTTAACATCACCCACAAGCACCATGGAGGCTACTTCATTGGCCTTCTTGCGTTCCTTGTGTATCAGCGCAAACTCCACGTTCAGACGATCTGCTATGGAGGTAACGCTGTTGGCACACAAAACTCCCAATCTTAGAAATGAAAAGGAATTAGGTATATGGCCATGCTCACCGCTTGGCACCACCGGCATCTGGCGACACAATAATCGAGTTTTTCCACTCGGGAATGTTCTCCTTAATCCACTTGAGTACCGCTGGCTCGGCATAGAGATTATCAACTGGTATATCAAAGAAACCCTTTGATTTGCAAAAAAAAAATAAATAAAAATAATAAAAATAAAATATCAATCAGCAAAGATTTGAAAACAAAGTCTTAAACAATTTACTTCGTAAAATTACTTCAAGTACACAAACAAAAATTACGTTATTTTTTTTTTTAAATGTCTAACAAACGCACTTTAAATGATAAGCAGCTCACGGAGTTGTTGGAATGGCTGCAGCAACAGAATATACAACTGAATACGCGTACGCGACGCGAGTTCTCCGACGTGGTGTGCGTTGCACAACTTTTTAAGAAATCCTTCAATAAGCTGGTCAATATGCGCAATTATTGCTCGCGAAATAGTACAACCCTTAAGCTGCAAAATTGGGAGACTTTTAATCTAAAAGTACTACGCCACTTGAGTATTTCTCAAACACGCACATCGCTGGAGCAACTGGCACGTGGTACACCAGGAGCAATCGAGCTGTTGCTGTACGAATTAATGCGTCTAAGCCGTAATGCGTCCTGTATTCCCCAATCGGTGCCATCGATAAGTCAAAATTCAAAAGCTCTGACAAAAACATCGGATATAAGTCCGCATTCGGACCCCTTACCCGTTTTTAATGTCAAAGAGTTTGCAGACGGACAAATACAACCGATTCCCCATTTAATGGTCAGCTACGAACTTTACAATAAAGTATTACGCGAGTGCCGCGCAAAGGATGAATATTTGGCGACAGTAAATCAAAAGTGTGCTTATTACGAAAAGGTCATTAGCACAAAGGACGAACGCATTAATAATCTTTTGCAACAACTCAGTAAGCTTTCCCTAAGCATACTTGCTAAGAGGCATTCACTTGACGATGACAGCGACGATAATATTAAAAATACTGGTCTAGATATTAAAAACAGCGTAGACGATGTCTTAATGTCCTTACTCAAACGACAGAGCCGCGCCTAACTCTTTTTGCTTTATCCAAATGTAATTATCAAAAGTTTTCAACTAAAATAAATTGAATATTTTTGGCATAATAGTTACCTGAATCTGTGACGCATGTAAGTCCATGGTTATTATATGATCCGCACCGGCCACTGATAGCATATTTGCCACCAATTTCGCCGAGATGGGTGCGCGACTCTGTGCATGGGCCAGTGGAGGAAAAAAAAAACAAAGATAAAACAAATTTAGAGCAATCAGTAATTAAACTTTTTAAAGTCTTAAAGTTAGGCGAAATATTAAACCATATAGAAATCAGTAAAAAAAAAAAACAGTACTTAAAAATTAACGTTCCGATAAGTAAAACATATATCATATACAAGAGTTTGTTTTTTGTGTACAGCAAGGACAATGTACAGTTTGCATGAGCAGCCCCCGATGCAACGATTAACAGTCAAAAGAGTACCCAATGAGAGACCCATGAGTGCGCACAGTGACACAAAAGTGTGATTATATTTTCCATAATAAACAGTTGATAAGAGATATATATTACACAGTAAAAAAAAAAACAAAATTAAAAACACTTGTTAATTCAGAAAGTGCAAAGAAAAGTAAAGAAATTTCTGAACCAGATTTGCTGACAACTTGACGTTCTTGATGATTGCCATAAAAGCAAAATCAAAACAAAAAAAGATAAACGAAATTGGTATCAAAACATGCAAACATTTAACAAAAGTTTTGGAGCTTTTACTTGTGTGTCTATTAGAGAGCAACGATTTTGGATATAGGGTCAACAATTCAGAAAACTCATTCACTTTGCCTTGAGTAGCAAAACAAAAGCAAAATCGCACAATCAATAAAAAAAAAACAATAGTAAAACTTAAGTAACTCACAAAAAACGTTTGTATTTTCAAGTTAGAAAAAAAATGAAAGCCTTTGTTTTTTATAATTTTTTTTTTCTTTCGAGGCACTAAAAAAATATTTGTATTTATAAAAACCCACGCACTGTCCAGGCTTAAAGGCCCGACAGCTTATGTACTCACTACTCACAGTATATTGCTTGGCTGAAAACTCCTAAATTTTAGAGATTTGGTTTGGTATTTTGTATTGGTAATCGGTTTTTTATTGATTTTGTATTTTGTTTGTAAAAAAGAAAAGAAAAAGAAGAAACGGAAAAGTTCAGAGTAATGTTTATAAATTGTACAACAATAAAAACAAAAAACAATTAGTTAAATAAAAAGTAAAAAAATTTTTGTGAAAATAAAATAGAGCCAAGCTTCAAGGATTTTTTTAACGGGTGATTTTTATTTAATTTTTAGTCAAGATATTTATTTTATTGTTTAGTTTAAGCAAATCTCAAAAACTTTGTAGAGCATATTTGGAGGGGGAAACGGAAACTGAAACGGAAACGGAGGTGCCAAAAAACACAGTTGGGATTTATTTTTCTGGAATTTATTAACACTGAATAAAAAGTTTACTTTTGTTTTTTTTTTGTAAAAATAAAATGTGTACAAGTCTTAATATGGAGTAGAGAAAAATCGAGCTGAGTATGCCTATAGCCGAAAAAGATACCAACAAAGATTTCATATTTTTCGCAGTTAAAAAAAAAACGCAACCGATTGGAGTTTTGACACCAAAAGTGTCAGTAAAAGTCACATGCTGACTTATTAGAAGTTAAATGTTAAAAGTTCAACGACAATAATAATAATAGTAATAATAATAATAATCATAATGAACAGTCGCTATGCAAAGTAAACTGTACCAAACTGCGTTATAACAAAGTTCTTATAAAGGGTGATTTTTTAAGAACTTTTTTTTTTAACAGCTGACAATCTCGCTTGGCTACCATGTGGTTACATAAGATGGTCAACATAAGATTGTCTGTAAACATTACAAAATAGCAACAAGTTCTTAAAAAATCACGCTTGGAAGGCCTATATGGTTACTAAAAGAAAAAAAGAGGCGTCATATTAATTTTTTTCCAATTTCAAACCATTTTTTTAAATCTTTACTGAAACTTTTCTTCTCATTATAAACTGATGTATTTTATATTTTTAGTACCTTCTGACTAATAGTATAAAAAATTACAATTCTTCAAATATCATCTTTAAAATGCACAATGTCGCCTTTACTAAGTTTATAGCAAATTCCGATAAAAGTCTTATATTTGTATTTTTTAATCTTAAATTTTATCTGATATAGGCTGTAGTAAGCGAAATCTTTGGATTGAACTTAAGCAATCTCGATACCTTTGGTTGGGGGCAAACTCTAGAAAAAGCCAAACAAGCCATAATTCAAAGTCGAACATATTCTTTTGAGGTGATTTTGTTGTAAACGAACAGAAAGAAGCTCTTTTATTTGTAGATTTGCGACTTTTTGAATGTTTCCTATACCTGAAAAAGTTTCTGCACCGTGAATACACAGTTATTATCGCTTTACAATTGCAACAAATCGCTTTTTGTATCAGTTGCTGAATGCAAGCGTCAATCGAGTACACATCTTGAGTTCATTGCAATGCATTTTATAGATTACGTTGCATGAATATAATCGATTTAGGGTCAATAATATTTGTTACGTCTGCTATTATCAGTTACAAAATGAAAAATATTTGTGCTTTGTAAGGAAACATGAACCCTAAAGTTCAAGACAATATCAACGTGCCATAAATGGCCCCCACCAACTGCAATTGCTACTGACGTCAAAGTAAATAATAAATGTATACGAAAATATAAGTTTAAGGGCTTATCAATGGAAAATAATAGTATATAACGAACCAAGTAAATACAAAATTTAATTTGATTTCAAATTGTTTGGTCGCTCTTTTGGTTTTGTTTTTTTTTTTTTTGTAAATATTGTGTAAAGACCTGTTTCTAGGCAAACGCTTATCAGCCAGTAGAGTACACTTGTGATGAACCCAACTGGAAAAAGGGCATTCAAAAAGTCGGTGCATTGACGTGTACAGTGCCAGGGTGCAGTCAATACGCGCCGCAACAACAACAACAGCAACAACAACAGTGGCAAAAACAAAAACACATACAAGCACAGGCATAAAGTTAAACATATGATCAAATATTTTGTTAATTCTATAGCGTTTTTTTTTTGTTTTGTGTTCCAAAAAACAACAACAAAATGTGGAAAATTTTGCTTAACCAATTTTATAGAATGCTCAATTTCTTTAAATAATGTTAAATTGTGTGTATCGCTTTTTTGTATCGTTAGTGCATTAATTTTTTTTTTTTTTAGCAAATTTTATTTCTTATACAATAGTTAGTTAAACATGCATAAATTAAATATGCTATAAATAAAACATTTACTTATAATATATATTCCACAAACATAAACATTGCCTTAATAAAAACTAAAGCGTATGTATCCCAATTGGAAATTATATCAGATTTAAGCCCAGTTCCAGACATATTTGTTAAAATGCTACAAGTACATATATTTTATAAGATTCGAAATATTTTATTGTAGAATTCTTGTATGAACGTTAAGAGATGAGTTATGCACAGATAATTTTTCCAGACAAATGTTGCACGTTTCTTTTAGAAAAATAAAATTAAAATTAAATGTAAGTATTTGTAGTTGTTTGTATAGTTTGTAGCTGATAGAAGAAAGATAGTAAATACCCTAAATTTCCAATCGTAGTTTTTCTTGGCAAGTTTCTTGCTTTCGCTGTTGTCCTCACCGCCCGACAACTAGAGTGGTGGTAATACATATATGGCAAAGAGTGATATGCAGAGGAATATAGTATATAGTAAATAAATAATTGTATTAAGTATATATAAGGAGCAATAGTTGTAAGCGTCCCACATAGGTTTTGTAAGTAGAAATACGCGCCATTAAAAAAACAAAAAAAATATACATTAATTAAAATTATATACACATTATTTGCATACAAAATTTTCCACATTTGCTATATAAATATTTGATATATTATCTGTACTAAATAGGGACAACTTGCGCTTGATGGCAACTGTTTTGAAAAATCAAAAAATATATTTAAAAATATACATACAATTTCATTAACAAAATGCAATAACACACACATAGAGAGAGCATAGAGCAATAGTTTCATTGTAAATATTCAAATATATATTATTTTATAATAGTTGGTTATTTATATAGGGAGCTGTTTAGTTTTATTTTGTTTCAACTCAAATGCTCAAAAGTTGCTGCCCAAGCAGAAATAAGAAAATCAAATTAAGAAAAGTTATTATTATTTGATTAACGTTTGGTTTTTATGTGTCTTTTTGAACGAAAGACTTTTCTTTCAATTCTTGCAATTTTCTTTGCACGTGCAAATTTTCAAAAAAAAAAAATGTATAACAATTCTGCGATTTGGACCTACCTTGTCTTTTTTGTCTTGGCGGGCATAAGGAAAGCAAGGAATCACAGCTGTAACACGAGAGGCTGACGCAATCTTACATGCATTAATCATAATCAGCAACTCCATTAAATTGTCGTTGATTTCGCCAGAACCCGATTGCACAATGTAAACATCCTCTCCGCGCACAGATTCTCCAATTTCAACGCTGAAATATAGAATAAAGTTTATGTAGTAAGCTGCGCACATTAATTTGAAATGTTTATACTTTTTAGTGGTGACAGCAGACGCTGATGCAACACAATTTATTATTAAATAGTTATAGTATTTTATCTAAAAAAAAAAAAAAAAAATCATGAAAGGAAACACTGCTATTTATTTTGCGCACTCTTATAACTTCTTTGTGACTCACTAGAGGGCGTTAATAACATGCGCTAGTGTTGGCGCCATCTAGTCAGACACATAAACAAAGTCGACACCTACTGTTTACTCAAATTGCTTACTGTTGCAAGAAGAATTCATCTGAGAATTATATACTATATATTTTTTTGCACTTGCAACATAATTCTTTGATTTTAGCACGCAGCAGAAAAAAGGCTTTTAGGCGACAGCCAGTTATTTCCACTACACAAACACGTCAATAGGGTGAGTGTTATTTCGCAAGTAATTGGCCAAGAAGTCAAAATGTTATACATCACGAACAATTTCTCCTTCATAATATATACTTCTCTATTAAAAATAAATCGATTTGGTTTTTCAGAAAAAGAGAAGTTATTAAATCGATTCTCTGCGGGATAAAAACTTTTATCTGAATAATCATTAGGAGAATAATCGTTAGGAGAATTCTCTTTAGAGTCCTTAGCAAGCCTTAAAAAACATCAGTCTGAACTATGGAGCTCTTCAAAGATATAAGAACTTAATGTAGTACAATAGATATAGAACTCCGCGAGTCAATCAATGAAAGTTTTGCCACAGCTACAAAATATTGCTGCTACTACTTGCTTTAAATCAAGGGACACCGTCTAATACCCATTCAACATGTAACAACAATTCCATAATGGTCATACTTTGAGCTCAACTTAAGCACTCAAGTAATTGAAAAAATTTTCCATACCTACTTGATTACCCACCCACCACTTGTATGTCCCGATTGTCAACTATTTTGATATTTTCATATTTCATAAACAACGTTTGCCACACCTTTCCCTTACGTACACAATGTGCGTAAATTTTCCATCAGTTTCAGGAATATTTACATAATTTGAAATATGCAGATTATGGAAAAACCCCGTGTGTGTGAGTGACCGATTGCAGTTTATTATTTTGTTTACGTTTTGATTTTGGTATTGAAAGGGAATATGGTATGGGGCTCGATTGTTTACAATGTCACACTGCACTTGCTTTTTGTGACTGTTGTTGTTGTTGTTGTTGTCATAGTGTCTGTAGTTGTTTTCCATTGAAGGTTAATTCAATTACACAGCCCCAAGCCTTGCACCACACATGCCAACAATATAAGCGACAACCAAGTATCGATTTTGTCTATGTACTCATCGTTATAACAAGCCAGCTGAGCATAATTAATTGCTTATTTTATTATCAAAAAATAAAACAAATTAAATAATTTAGACCAGCAGCAATACATTATAGAATGACACAAATAAGCGCCAACCAAAGTATAAGCTTATCAAAATATTGACCGCTCGAGTGGGTTAGTGTGCTTGTTATTTTATGACTTGTATCAGCTGTTTTTAGCAGACGTTACGCATACGCAGCGTTGCCATGGAAATTGCGACGGTCTCAGCAGATTGATAGATACGACAGATAGCAGCCGGATGTGAGCACAGCTCACGATGCATGAAATTAATGCATTTTTGAAGAGTTTCTCACAAAAAATAAAAAACAAAATTTGGCAAAGTAAAATCAACAGCAAGCAGCACTTTCGCTGCTACAAAAAAATCAGAAGAAAAGGCCTGACATTGTTAGCATGCCAGTGATTTGGGATGTAGAATTATTGGGTTGGCTGCCATCGCTAAACGTACGGCTGTGCCTTGTTTTATTTGGCTGCTTGCCAGTCTGCCGCATTGTCACCGCTTGTTGCCGTATCTAGCAGCTGTTTCTTTGGCAAAACGACCGGCATTTTGGCCACAGTTATAGATCGCCGTACACTAGAATTCACTATATTCATAAAGTTCTTTGTTTATAGTATAGCTTTTCTTTCTACTTTCGTGTTTTGTTTTGTATTTTCATTATTTTGTCTTTTTGTCTACATTTCTATGCCGGTATTTTAACTCACTCACACAGACAAGTATATTGAATTATCAGCCAAAATGCACACTTGTTTTAAAATAATTTTATGACATATACCAGCTTATCTAAAGCAACAGACGTCATGATAATTGTTCTCATTTAGCAACTATACCTACCTAACCATATATAAATAGACATTGTACATATATACGTTACCTTACCTATAAACTTTGAACTGAAGTTCACATCTTTATTATCGATCAAACATTGAATAGCGTGTTAACTGTCATTTTTTGACCAAAAAACATCATTGGGGAGCTCTGCAACCTTGGTTGAACTATTAAACGTTGAAAGCTCAAATTGTAATTTTAAGTGGCAGTTGCGAAAGGTCATTTATTTACAAGCAAGCCCAAATGGCGACAATTTAGTTTGTCAATAATACAATACAATTAAATACAATTGCTACAATTGATTAATGACTATACGACTCACGTGAAAGATATTATACCTCAAAGCATTTCTCTTACTACTTTGGCAATTTTTTAAGTCGCCTTTCACAAATTTCATTTTAATTGCAAACTACAAAAAAAAACCCCTTCGCAAAAGAAACATTATTTTGTATAAGTATGTACCTATTTCTGCTGGCACCTACATTCAGAGACGTCTTGCAAAAGTTTTTGCAGTCGCACGACGTTATGCCTAATAACTCTTGGGTATGATTTAATTTTCTTGTAAAAAGTGTTATTATTTCAGGAATTTTATGCCTTTTCGCTAGTAAGATTAAGCGGCTGTGACTTTTTGTGGTTGATCGCTAGTACATTTGGGTGCCTGTGCAGATGCTCAATAAGTGATTCTTCAACAAATAACAATTATTAATTATAGCACGTTGCAAACGATAAAACAAGTTTATGGTGATAATTGTCAATTCCGGTGTATGCTATCTGGCGTTGTAGAGTTGTCCGGCCAAAACCAGTGGGGATCAGGTTGAAATATTATAAAAGTGCCTGAACTCATGCTGTTATTCAAAAATTCATTTCCCCCTTTTGACAAAATAATTGGATTATATAAAACAAGAGGCGTAACATAGAACAAGGTCTGTTACAAAACAAACAGGATTATTATTAGAAAAAAAACTCATTTTAGTGGCTAGGCTTTAAAAAAAAGAAGTATTTTCATCATTAATGCCACACTCGTCTGCTTCTTTAGGTTATTTGCAAAACATACTATGCCAATAAAAGGTCAGTGCCAGCAGCACGCTGAAGGACCTTACAAAAACTAAACTTAAATGTTTACATATCGTGCAATATCCTGTAATATATAAAAATAATATCCCTTGTTAATATTCCATTTTTTTACACACATCTTGACACAGAAGAATTACTTGATTTTGAGTTACTCAAAACCATGTTATTTTGGAGTTGTAATATTTTATAAAATGTTCATTATTTAAAATGCTGACTAACTGACTTTAATTTGTAATTATGTCATTATGTCAATAATAATCTTTAATCTGCTTCAAGATTACATATGTATGTACATATGTATATACATCCCCACACACATACGTATGTACATACTTTGCCCAACAACAAAAGCCGCGTGCTTTAGATGCCTTCAATAAAACGCGCCTCTTAACATAGAAAAACAAAAACAATAACAAGAAGAAGAAGAAGAGCTTACAAAGTAACTGTGAACATTTCATAATGCTTAATATTTGCTGGCTCTCACAAGAACTAACCAGAAAGAGGCACAGACAGACACGCGCAAACACACACAACAACAAGTTGACAAGTCGAGCGCCAAAAGCAACAATAACAACAACCACCGTGTTGTTGTGTCTGCGTCCCTGTCTGGTCTGAAGACGCACACGTGGGGGTCTCCGTAAACTCGGTCGGTCAGTGGGGCTTGCAGCGCAATGTTTTTTATATTGCGTGCATGCGTATGTGTGTGTGTTGCAGTTGAGCGCGATAGTGGAAGAGCGCCATATTATGCTCATTGGCATTTTTGCTTGTATTGGATTCTGATAAACTGAGCACCAAAGAACACGAAAGAAACATGTGGGGGCGACACAACACGTGTCGGTGTATGTGTATGTCTGCGAGAGACACACAGAGAGAGAGAGAGAGTAAGTGCAAAGGTGTTTGAGTGGCAGACAAAAACGTGACAGTGTCATGTTGTGTTTTGCTTTATTGAGCGGTAACAATATTATTTTTTTTTTTCGAATCATGTTAATACGTGTATGTGTGAGCATAAATAATACAACTCACACATACAGAGTCAAGACATGCGCGTAGTATAAAAAAAGCTTAGCATGTTTTATAACCTCTATTTTCTTTGTTGTACACATAATATAAACAATTGTACATATGCCGCTAATTTGCTGTCTGTATATTTTACGTTTATTTATTTTTATTAAAACTCTTGGCCGCCATGTAGCGCTGATAAGCGTGTACCCAGAGCGCAACATACATACATACATACATACATACATATGTACATAACCCAACGCACATATGGATTTCTTTTGCTTTTTTGGCTGTGTAATTGGCATTTGTTGTTGTTGGCATTCTGCTTTTATACGCACAGCAGCTGACTACACTACTACTACGCTTATAGAGAGCGCCAAAAGCCAAATAAATTAGAGAGCGTGAGAGTGAGCGTGTAAAGGGCTGACTAAAGTCGCTTGAAGAGACAACGCTCATATGCTAATTTAATTAAAAAAATAAATTGTAGTTTTTCTTTTTGTTATTTTCCTTTTTTTTTTGTTATAGTATTAGCAACTTTTTTATACAAATTTTAGCTGCTACAGCTGCTGCTGGCAACGGCAAATTGCACGCGACATTGACGGTGTTGCCAGAGCGTATACGTTTCGGCTGCTAGTGCTTAAGTGTGTGTGGCAGCGCTGAGCGGCATGGGCACACAAACATACACACGCACGCATACAAAGGCATTAAAAGCTAAAGAACGGCGGCAGAGGTGTACAGTCCACTTGTTAAATCAATAAAAATAAAGAAATGAAAAAAAGGCAACAAAAAAAACTCACTTGGAAATTCACACAACACTATAAAAACACAAGTAAAAATCCAGCAAATGCAACAAATTAATGCAAAATGTTTGTTTTTTAAATAAAATCACAATAACAACAAACAGCAAGTGACAAAACGCATGGCATGGCATGGCCTGTCAACAGCAGCAACCTTCAGCGAATGTCAAGGCCCTGATAGCTTGGACAACGCGTGTGGATGGACCGGATTCTTGTGGTGGACACTAGTTAAATACGACAAGCACTGCTTGCCAATGACTCATAAAATATTACACTGCATTTTTATACAATTTTATTTCATTTTTTGTGTCACATGTTTTGCATTATTATCAATGGGATTAGAAATATAGATTTAAAGTTTATTATGTGTATTTTTTTAGGAGTTTTTACACTTTGCACGTACATACATATGTTTATTTCACTTGATTTTAATTCACTGTAGATTTTGTCTTAGGTTTGCTTTGTCCTATAAAAACTTACCATGTTTCCAAATTGCTAAACTTCTTGGTTACCACCTTGCCCAACTCGATGCCCAGGCGATCGACAATACGCTGCGCCAAATCCGGATGCGAGGTGCCCGAAAACACTTTAATGTTTGGCATTCTGGAGTGTATTAGATTAAGACTACCAGCCTGTTTCTCCAAATTGTCTCGGATCAAACTTCTAGCGCGTATCGGGTTAGCAGAGCGTACTGGCATCACACAATCTACGAATACAAGTTTTTATTATAAAATTTTTTTGCACAAAGACGTCGACAGCGACGCCGCCGCCGCCGTAAACTTTAGCTGTATGAGTGAGAACAACACTAAGAAACATAGAGAAAGAGAGAGAGAGGGAGAGAGTAAGCATGCATGCATCGCTGTGTAAGTGAGAGTCGCAAATGTAAGCAACAGCTTTGGCGCTCTTTTACACTTACTTACGCGCCAATATTCATTCATACATTCATTCTAACGGCGGCAGCGCAAAGCTTGTGTGCGCCATGTTTACGTGTGAATGCGTGTGTGTGTGTAGAGTAGAGCCACCCCACACAGCCATGTGTTTCAAGTGAGCGCGCCAGTAAGCTTAGTGTGACCAGATTTTAAATTTATTCGAAAAGTTCAAGTTTTTTGCTATTGTCTTAGCACACTTTTAATTGCAAAAACTGCTTAAATTCATAGCTTAATCAACATATTTTTTTATTAATTACGAACTTCACGCAAAGTCTGGCAACGCTAAACTATACTCTCTAAGATCGACCGCTACATGG
Organism: Chymomyza procnemis; assembly: GCA_035046065.1. NCBI lineage: Eukaryota > Metazoa > Arthropoda > Insecta > Diptera > Drosophilidae > Chymomyza > Chymomyza procnemis. The sequence goes on along the minus strand of JAWNOJ010000013.1, from coordinate 23,776,825 downwards.
TGCTGCAATTTAAAGCATGCAAATAGGCGTACAAAAAAGCTTAGAGCAGAACAGCTGTTGCTGTAGTAGGGGTACGGTGTGCAACGTTTAAAAATGGCCATGAAACTATGCACTAGCATCTTTAAACGCACACACGCGCGCACACCTCTATATGTACTTAGTATGTATTCTATGAAATCACAAACCATTTTCATCAAGTTTTGCACATTTCTTATCGGGCATGCTGTGGGAAAATTTATTCCAAAAAAAAATCTATGCACTCAATACCTGCGCGTACCGCAACTTGTTTGTGACTAACGGTATGTACGCGAAAAACACTGGAAACATATACGTTATGGCCGAGAGCGAGAGACAGTAAGTGCACAGACCAAAAGCACGCACAAATAGAGGTTACAAATACTAATGCATGTATCAATTAATAATATATGTAGATTTTAATGATTTATTTATTACAATAAAAAAATTAGCCAGAATTCGAGCGATGATGACGACGACGACGACGACGACAGCATTCGAACGCGTCGCAGCAGCGATTGAACAACTGAGACTGAGCGAACATGGCGTATGCAATAAACACAAACACCCACACATGCTCATATAAAATTTGCGCTCTCACCAATACATTTACGTATTGACTAACGTCGCAAGCTTTCTCCAATGCCGCGATAAGCCTGCGCTCTTTCACAAAAGCGGCAAGTAGCGCCGGCAACGAAAGCTGCAACTGCAACAAATTTGAAGAATTTACTAAACAAAGAAATAAAATAGTTGCATCCACGCTGTTTTGGTATCTTCTAGGAATAGTTGCTGTGCAGCAATTGCCACAAGGGGCTCGCCTAATGCAACGCAATAATACAAAAAGCACCAAAGCTTTAAATATTAACTTTTTTTCTGTTGCACGACACGTAACACAAACACCAACTGTACTTGATGCTCTTGCTAAAGAAGAACACGCAAATGTCAGGCACAGAGATTTGTCAAATGTTCTGCGTACTTTGCGTATTTTTGTATCTAAATTTAAATGAACTTAAGCTAGGCGAATGTCAAGCGTTTGGTGTCCTAAACCGCTGCCAAAGAAAGGCAAAGTTGTTGCTGACGCATTTGTTGACGCAAATAGCAGCGGCATTGCAACGCAAACGTGTGACAAACCACGTGTGAATAAAAATATGAATAATAAAATGGATGCTGCGCACGTTTTCTGCACATAACAATAACAAACACACACATGCACACAAACATTGACGACAATCATAAAAAACACTTACTTGAAACATGTGAATAAAACAAAGCCTTGCAATAAACAAATTTAGAAATAAATTATAAATAACGCACACACGATTTGTTTAAAATCTCAATTAAGACGTGAACTTTCTGCTGCAACCACTTCAACTGGACAACAAAACTTGAATGATAGCGATGGCGTCTGCGACGAAGTTTTAAAGTTTAGCCAAAGAAAGAGAGTAACAGAGCGATAGCGTCAAAACATGATACAGCTAAATGAGTGCAGAAATCAAGTGCCCTGTAGGAAAAGCAGACATTGCCTTTTTAGTAAAAAGATGGGATTTGTGCAATTGCTTCTGAAATATAACTAACAATTTGAAGAATATTATTCAGAGTCTAGTTAGTCGAGTCATGTTTCTTATTTTGCAGGAGCATCGGAATTTCATACGACAATAGTATGTTGAATATAATATTAATTTTACGGCTAAACTTTATTGTTAAAAAAAGTATAGAAATAATTACATAATTAAAAAATTAAAACATATTACCAAATATTAAAATAAAAAGTTATTATGTTATGTTAGGAGTCGAAGGCTTGTAGCAAATTAAAATTTGCCTCATAAAGTTTTTGGATGAAAGCATTGTTTGTCTTAAAATTTAAAAAATACATAGATATTGCAATATTCAGCTTATAAATATTTCAATTCACCAGCTTTCGGTTTTAGAGGCGAGTACGCTACTTTACCGCAACTTATAATTCATTAAAATTAGCTGTATTACAATATATAAGCTGTTAATTGTAGCCCAACATTTAGTAAACACTATTATTGTATTTATTTAAATTCTCCGCATTAGTTTAATGAGTGAAATAAATAGGGATGCACTACGCTGTGTTCCCATGTGGTAGCGGACGGCTATACTTTTGAAGCTGTCAAGGACTTCACGTACCTTGGCACCGCCGTCAACACCGATAATAACATCAGCTTGGAGATTAGGCAGAGAATCACACTTGCCAATAGGTGTTACTATGGTCTCAGTAAGCAAATGTGTAGCAAAGACCTCCCTCGATCGACAAAATTAACGCTCTACAAGACGCTCATCCTGCCTGTGCTGTTAGGGGCGCCTGGCGAGCGTTAGTAAGGTCGGCTGTAACCCGATAACGGGTTGTGATGGCCAAACAAAGACAAAAACAAATACAATTTATGAAACTTTTTATTGTAATAATTTTCTTTTTCGTTTTTTAGATTAAACTATAAGTATATTTAATAAACCAAATTGAAATACATACTTCATATTATACATAAAAATTACACACAGCGTGAGCAGCGCATTTTACTTTTCGTGTGCGTTGAATATTTACCATCTACCTAATTGGCAAGGTGTATGTATTTATTACATGATTTTTTTGTGTAGAAGCGTTGTGATCGTAACCAATAAGTGGCAATAAGGCGACATTTTTACACGAATATATTAAAAAAAAGTTTTTTTTTTATAAATAAAATTGTTGAATAGTTATAGAGCGATGACATTGCCGAAGTCTGTGAACTATTTGTCATATTTGGCTTAATTGATTAAAAAAACTTCGCAAATACAATGCTTGACTAGAAAATGTAACTCTTCATGTCATTTGATATATAAAGTTATTACTAATTATTTAAGAGGAAGTCTGCTAATTATTTTTTATTGTTGGCTTGAATATACGTAAAAGAGTAATACATTAAATTCGTTTAAGTTATAAGATAGTTTGTAAAATGGCCTGACAGAAGTAAACAAAATGTCAAACAAAAAAGCAGTTTGAAATTCTATACACTGGCTTAACCTGCGACATCATACCTTTAATTTATCAAAAATAATTGCTTCATACAGTGTAAACGGTTAGCAAAATTCGTTGACTAGTAACAAAAGGAATTTATTCTTAATTGTGATGAAAATTTGTATATCTGTTGAAAATGAGGCAGTGACAGCCCGTAAAATACTTTATATTAAATTACTGTTTCTAAATTTTAGCCTGTCTATAATAACAGATTACAAAATTTATGAGTTAAAATAGCTTAGAATGGAAAAAGCGATAGATTGAATGGGCTGTGTATAAACAAGAGCTTAAATGATGATGAAGCCAAATTTCCAACTGGGTGGTATTTATTAGGCAGAACTCGCTCTTTTCCCATTTGTGTGTTGTGGAGAGTGAGATCTTTATAGCCAAACACGTGTTTCAATCAAAAGCGTGCAAATTTGCGTTTTGTTGATTTTTGTATTTTTGAAGGCAAAAGAGATTTCACAAATATTGTTCACGTTTTTTATTTTTAAGATACATTCCTATACATACATACGTACATATGTACACACATAGGTATATTTGTATACAAAGCAAAACGTGAATGGAAAAAAACTTGGGGGTGTGTGTGTACGTCTATTGTGTAGTTCTTTTTATAGACATATGATCAGCATAATTAAATTTATTTATTTATTTAAGTTTTGACGTTGTTGCCAAGCCAAGCCACAGTCAAGTCAAACTTTTTGTATGTACATATATATGTGAACCGACTGAAATCGGGCTTCAGTTACAGCAAATTCACATTAAATGTATACAAAAGCACAGTCTGTTATGCTACTATGCCAATTTCAAGGCGTAATTTAAGAGTATTAACTGAGGTTGAAATTTGTTCAATTGCAAATGCGTAAGTTCTAGGGCTCAAGATCAATCTCGCAAGCATACGCACGCAGTGGAAAAAACCTTCATTGCATGTATTCATAGAGTTCTATGGAGGCAGCCAGTTGGAATTTAGGTGGAGGTTTTTGATTACATGTCAAACCTGTTCAATAAAATCATTAAGAGTGGGCTAAGAATGTTTTAAAAGTCATTAGTAGCGAAAGTTTATAAAACAAACATAGTTATCAAGACTTGAACAAGTTTCAACAAATTTCACGCCACAAAAAATTTAAAAAGTCAAGATTTGAAGAAAATATAACTATGCGCACTTCAAGAATCAGCTAAACGACATTCAAATGAATTTTTATGTTAAAAAATTAACGAAACATTATTACATTTCGATGCAATTTTTGAAGATGTAGAAATAAATAAATAAATATATGCCCCTTGACGATGCTGTAATCACTTCAAAGGCGAGGCATGGAGATATATGCATATGAATCGCTTTTTATAGGCGAATCCAAATGGCTGTGTCTTTACTTAATAGGCAAATATTGCTAGCTTTGCTAGTGCTAGGCAAATGCAGCAGTCTTGTTGCGGGGATCGTAGAACAGGTCTTCTGGCTTTACAGACAATATGACACAATTTAAACTGATTTTTTTATAGGAATAAATTGGAGAGGAAGAATTAAATAGAATTTGGTTTGATGTGTATCAAATGTAATGACTGAAACTGTTTATATCATAAATAAATCTTAGAACAAATTTCCCAATAAAATTCAAACAATCAAAGGCAAATCTAGCTTAATTGAAGATACCGCCGTTTGGATTCGTATGTCGCTGATCTCTTCGAAAGACTTTTCGAGTCAAGTGAAACAAATATATTTAAATTGTAATCAATTAAATGAATTTATATTTTCAAACTTCTAATGAAATAAGTTTCCCTCTCATGAAACAAGTAGTCTAGTTTTTTTAAGTTATTTTACTCTATTTCCATATTTGTACCAATAATACCAAATACTTGAATTATTTTTCAGGCAACGATGTGGCAGCACTTGGCACTCTTTGACAACCAGCAAAGGGTGATTGAAACGCGAACTTTCCAACACTAATTCACTGCTACTGTGAATGGCAACTTTAGAGTAGAAGAAGAAGAAGCTAGATTTTTTGCGAATAGAACTTTTTATTAAATAAAATACAAGAACCTTATAAATTTTAGTTAAGCGCAAGCATAGAAACACAAATTTTTGCTAAGTAGTAAAAAAAAATCCCAGTGATACAAACAATTAAAATCAGAATTCAAATTCAAACAAATTTAGACGTACATCAAATTGGATATAAAAGAAATTCGTTTGTTTGCGTGCTGATTTTGCTAAAAATTCGGAACATAATTTTAAAGAAACGCTACAACCAAAACGCGTACTTTACGCAACACGAAATATTTAAAATAGTGTGGCAACAACAACAACAACAACAAAAATATTGTCAATCATGGCTAACATGGCTGTTTCACGTATTAAGCGGGAATTCAAAGAAGTAATGCGCAGTGAGGAGGTAAGTGGTAGCTTCGTCCCTGATTAAATATTGTTAGTGTGTAGAACGAAGTCCTTACACTTGGTACGCACCTGTATTAACAATGTCGTTGTTTTGGTGCATTTTCATGTGGCTACATGCGCTAATTGTAATATTTTGGCGCGCTAATTGTTTTTATATTAAGAAATTTCACTTGTACAATTTAAACAACTCTTGTTTACAATTTTATTAACTATTTAATTAATTGTTGTTTATTAATTTGACAGATTGTTCAGTGTTCCATAAAAATCGAGCTTATTAATGATAGCTGGACAGAGCTAAGGGGCGAAATTGCTGGACCACCAGATACACCATACGAGGGTGGCAAATTTATGCTGGAAATCAAAGTTCCCGAAACATATCCCTTTAATCCACCAAAGGTTTATTTATCTTTTTTTCGAAAATTACAGCGTACATAAGACACACAGTGCTTATACATGTATATTACTTGCAGGTTCGTTTTATTACACGCATTTGGCATCCAAACATCTCATCTGTTACTGGCGCAATTTGTTTGGACATTTTAAAAGACAATTGGGCCGCTGCCATGACCTTGCGCACAGTTTTATTGTCATTACAAGCATTGCTGGCCGCTGCTGAGCCCGATGATCCGCAAGATGCTGTTGTTGCTTACCAATTCAAAGATAAGCACGAACTTTTCCTTATGACTGCAAAACATTGGACAAATGCCTATGCCGGCGGTCCGCATACATTTCCAGATTGTGAGGCTAAAATACAGCGACTTAAGGATATGGGCATAGATGAGCACGATGCACGAGCTGTGCTTTCCAAGGAGAATTGGAATCTGGAAAAGGCAACCGAGTGTCTATTTAGTTAGCTTGTCTTAATCACTCACATAACACCACGCAATATTTAAATTTAGCAAGCAAGAACATTTCTAACAGTCGATTAGCGCCATTACAAATTTTTTGCTGGAAACGTTAAAGGAAGCAACATTTTGCAAAGTCACCAAATACAATCAATCAATCGATCGATCCTTTTTAATCTAGCTTGGAAAAATCACATTTTGAAACTTTGTCCACTGTCGATTGTTTTACTTGATACAAAAATTGTAATGCTGTGTTTGAATTTAAATTAATGTCTAAATTATAAATTGTTCCCTTTAACTATTTTCAACATTATTGTCAGGTTGAACCTGTGCCAAGGAACTTCTAAAAATATTGTACAATGGGGCAAGCAACGCCGGTTCCATTTGTTATGCTAGTTTCTGCTTAATATGCAGCTGCATTTATTGCCTTAATGAGAAAACAATTTTAAAATATTTAATGGATGCTCATAGCTACATTTAATATTGTGTTTATACTTTCAATATAATTTATGTCTCTCAATGAAACAAAAATGATTTGTAAAATTAAAAACAAAATTATATAAAAAAAAGAACTCGTAAGAAAATTGTAAATTGCGTTAAGTTAAAATTAAATACTATTTAAACTGCAAAACTAGCTTAAAAAATTGATGCCAATTAGGGTTGACAAAATATTGTCTATCGATTTTAAAACTAATACCGGATATACGTCATATCTGTAGAGACATTACGAATTTCATTATTTTAGGCTTTCATGCTGGATTTAAAATCGATACACCCCTGGGTTGCGGCTCTTTTACAGAAATTGGATGCTTATTGTACATTTATAATTACATTTGTTTGACAAAATCTACGGTCCCTTTTGTATTAGGTATATGTGTGACATTCATTGGGTCGACCATAACGTTCGTATGGATGAAGACGGTCCAGCAAAGATGCTCCATGCGAAAGTCGGCGAAGGGGACGTTCAAAGCTCAGATGGAACCAAGTGAAGGAGCCAACTTCCTTCTTGCGCAAAGCACCTGACGCAAGCTGTTAGGTTGGCCGTAACCCAAAAACGGATTGCAAAAGACGACTATGGGAGAGTAAAATGTATTTTTAATTATCATTAATTTGTTTTGTCTTTACCATGATGCTATTCTGCGTATTTTAAGCCTTTGTTATCCTGGTCTTAAAATCATCGTCGGTTTGCAGCTCATTTAATTTCCATTTGCGGCAATGAAGCTTGTAATTTATACCATTTTTTAAACCATTGAAAATGCATGATATTTTTGATAGATCTAATCTATTCCTCCCAGATAGGAGCTGGCCCTATTGGCCATTGTTATCGTGAGTTTTGTTTATATTTTGATACAAATAAAATACTTTTGCCTTCTGCTATTTCTGACTGTCGCAACATCTACAAATTTTATGAATAACAACTTTTTATTTTTAAAATTTAAACTTTGTCACTTTACTTTCAGTAAATTTAATGTGTATTGTATTCGCAAAGGGCGCATTCGCTAGCAAGGACACACCTCAACGATTATAATAGAATTTTTACTAATTTCCTAAAAACTTTCTTTGGTTATTTGCTTAAAATGCAAGCAAAAGTTGTTTGTGACTAATAATTTATGCATCAATCTGTGAATATGATTACTTGTGCTTCGGTTTAGTCATGGAAAAACTGGAGCTACCAATTAAACCACTAGAAGAAGCCGCCATGCCTGTTACTGCACTGGAGCTATTGCCAGCGCAACTGCTAATTGCATGATGATTGTTGTTTCGTTGTTTCAGCATATCCTTCCATTCCGTTTCCAGTCGCACGTAGCTGCCGCCCAGAGGTTGAGCATTTTGCACCAAACACTGATCAAAACCTGTCTTTTTGCTAACATAATTAAACACTTGCTTCATTATTTTTTCCTCAAAGTCACGTTGGTGATCCTGATTGCTGCGCGCTGACAGATCCCCTGACCAAAAGCGACCGGAAACCTCAGTGGGCCTGAAAATAACACAATTAATGCTTATTCTTTAATTTCAATTGGCATGAAGTACCGTTTGCGCGACTTTTTTCCACGAGATTTGCGTGGTGGCAAACGATGCTCCGACTCACAACCATCGCTGCTGGATGAGAAGTTCGCGTTCGGCAAATTGTTCCTACCACGTGTACGCAAGCGGCGCGCATCGTCCTCACTCGTAGAGGTGCTGTCCGTATCGCTGCTACTTCCTATTTGATATTTAGAGCCATGTGCGGCGCGCATGCGTCGACTAACCCGATGATTGGTTACTGTAAAACAAAGAGTCCAACAAGCTGTTTAATTTGTTAATTGTCAGTGAACCTACTGTCCATACACAGCGGTGGCAGCAAACCCTGGCGGCAGCGTTGTGGTGTCAACGAGATACCAAACCAGTTGGCATTCGCTGCGCCAGAAGCGGCCAGTTCCTTTACGCTCAGCGATGGCATTTCACACAGCGCATTGTTTTCTCCAACAAGCTGTGCTATGGCCAGAATGGCACGCTCTCGGTCCGTTTCCACCAGCACGCTGTGCTCTCGGAATTGGCAGCCCTAAGCAATGAATATAATACAAAAATTGATGTATTTATGTACAACAAAAACAACAGTACTGTTCCGACTAACATTTGGTCCTGGCAGCGTCTCGTAACGAAAAGCTTGCTGGCCGCAACATGCATAGCGTCCAGCAGGACCAGCAATGCGACCTTCTGCAACTGGTCCAAGAAAACTGGGTGAATCGGGATGAAAGCGACACCAATTCATTTGGTAGACCGGAAAGTGTGTCTCACAAGTACAGCAATATAAATAGTGACAGTGTCCCCAAAGTTTCCAGTACACTTTTCGCCAGGATTTGAGTTCCTTGAACAACTGCACCCCACAATATTAAAGTTGTGCAATTATTAACCTTATATTAAGTTACCTGCATAATATAAATGTTTAAATCCCAGTTGGAATCGCGCACATGATGGCTTATTAATTGTCCCCAACGATTTAGACGAATATTCGAGGGTACACAACTTACATAGCTCTTCATGGTATTCGTAAGACAGGTGAAGCAGCGCGTGCAACGAAATAAACCGGACATGCTATAAAAGTGGCCACGCAGTGCCTCTGGATCAGGTTCACACAAACTCTGTATAAGCTTAGTCCAAAGACGCGGCGTAACGCGCTCTTTTTTATCACGCACCAGTTCCAGCTCCAAGTTGGTAAACATTGCTGCCAAGCGCGTAATCAACGCATCGTTAAGGCACGAAAGATTCGTGGATGTGCGCACAACTTCGCTAAGATGCGCATGGCAAAATGATAGACACTCTAGCAACAGCGGCTCCATTTGTAGAAAACTAGCTGAAACACAAATGGGTACCACATTGTTGCCATCCAGCTGTGGACCAGCATTGGTGGCACTCTGTCCTGGCATCTCCTGTACTTGTGCACTGTGCTTGATCCACCTCATGAGCCAATCAAAGATCTGTATATCGCAGTGCACAGAGATGTCCATTTCCTCAAGCCTCTGACCTGCTGTAACATCGGCAAAATAACCCATTTTGCTGACAAGAAGATGTTGAGGACAGGTAAAGTCGCGTGAGCTGTTTTTGACTTCATCACAAACGTGTATGACGACTTCGGGTCTAAAAAAGAAGTCAAAACTAATTAGTTAATAACTCAATGACACTCAAAGTGACTTACTCCTTTTTTTCGTGACGTGCATGTTTGCTATCTTTGGCCAGAAGCAGCGACTTGCGGCGATTAGATGTGTTAAGAGATGCTTTGTTTGTTTGCTCCTTGACCATGGCGCGGACTACGCTATTGGATTCCGAGTTGTTGGCGTATATAGAAGTGTCGTTTGAGGCTTGCGATTGTACAACTGCAACTGCCGATGTAGACGGGCTCACTGGCACAACAACTGCCGGGATTGTAGCTGGTACACTGGCGGTATCTAACTGCGATTGGCTGGTTTTTGAAGAGCCACTTGAGCTATTGGCGGTTGGCTTGACTTTATTGCGTGAATTTGTAACAGATAAAGCTGGAGGCATGACAACCGGGCATATAAAAGACAATACTGAATCTAGAACGCCTTCGTTGATAACGTAATCCAATTGTTCATTAAGTTTTGGATGCAGACCTTTGTTACTGACTGGAAAAGGCTCGGAACGTGAACGGCCAGCATATAAATGCGTTAAGCAGGTTGTTTTTGAATCTTTCGAATCCTTTGTTTGTTCGTTACGCTTAAGGCCGAGTAATTTGTTAACTAATTGATTTTCAGCTAATGCATCAAAGTCAAACTCAGTATCCTTTTTGGTGTTGCGTTTGGCTGTGCCTAAGACCACATCCATGCCCGGTAATGGCTCCTTATTAAAATATTTACCCTCATAAACTTTAGTTATCATATCATTAACATGACAGGAAAGATTTAAAAACTCCAAAAAGTCATTGACATTGATTTGAAAGTCAACGGTTGGGCAGGTATCACTTTGTGATTTGCTGCTAGATTGTTGTTGCTCTTCCGTATTATTAGTACAACTATTGCCTGCAGCTTCATTGCCATCGTCCGAACTATTTAAATTTTGCATTTTTTTGTATTGTCCTAAATTTTGCAATGACCGAAATTTCTCTAAACTGCAGAGATTATTTGATCTTAATAACAATTGTCGTTACTTGGTAACAAGCAGTGCTGCTTCTTACGTTTTAGCCAAGCGCAAAAATCGCAAACACTTAGACAAACAAAAGCTGCTTGTTATACAACACAGACGCTGTCATTATTTGACAGCCAGCTGTCATTATAGCTGCTCTTTTCTGTTGCTGTTCTTTTCCGGTAACATCGTTCGCAATGGTGGGTGTCTAAATATGAAAATTAAACGAAAAATCTGTAAAATATGAAGCCATCCTTGGCTAAAACTTTTTGAAATGTGCAAAAAATCGTAGCTTGCAATATGCGCAAAGCAAAATCGAAAATGTTTCAATAGTTGATATTGAAAAAATGCATAAAAAGCGGTTGTTTATGTGCATCAAATAATCTGTGTTTGCTTTTTTTTGTATACGCTTTCAACCCCTTAGGGTCGCGTCAGAACCAAGACTGTGAAGAAGGCCGCTAAGGTCATCATTGAGAAGTACTACACACGCCTGACGTTGGATTTCCATACCAACAAGCGCATATGTGAGGAAGTTGCCATCATTCCCACTAAGCCACTCAGGAACAAGATTGCCGGGTAAGCAGTTTTTTTGCGCTTATACAAATCTTTCCATATAATTTTATTTAATATATTACTTAGTTATGTTACGCATTTGATGGGCCGTCTGCGTCACTCGCAAGTACGTGGTATTTCCATTAAATTGCAAGAAGAGGAGCGCGAACGTCGTGATAACTATGTTCCAGCCGTTTCTGCTCTGGAGCAGGACATCATTGAGGTCGATCCCGACACCAAGGAAATGTTGAAACTGTTGGACTTCCACAACATTCGTGGTCTGCAGCTTACTCAGCCCAACACCAACAACTTTGGACGTCGCAATTAGATGTAGAGAGTGCACTTGGTGTTAGGCTTAAGCGACGTATCTGTTTTTTTTTACTAAAACAATATCGCAAGAATAAAACAACAATTGCTGGATTTGAAAGTAAATTTACTTGTGTATTCCATTATCTTAAACAAAAGTGCTCCGGGGGATAATAAACTGCGCCAAGTTTTGCAATTAAGAGAAGCCAGGACATACTGCTACTACCGCAAACATGTTATCCATTGAAAGCATGCATTTTGGGCAATTTGTTGCTTTATTTTCATTCTAATAAAAAATACTGTAGACATGCACATACATAAATATACATTCACTCCATAAATAAATGGTTTCTATACAACGATACATATATGTATATATGAAGATATTCTCTAAGGTGCAACTTAAATAAATTGGCCCAATCCGTCTATGGGCAGTTAAGCTTTATTCGTTAAAAATTGACTTTTAGTCAACTTAAGTTTAACTGGCCATTAGGAATTGGTCCATCAGTGTGCACACACGTTTATATTTTTGTATATATATTTATAAAAATACAATTTAAAGTTGATAAGCTCAATTGGCCGCTATCCCTGTGCTTCCAGACGTCGTTTCCTGTATGTGCCTGCGTACCGGTGTGCGCAACACTAGCTCCGAGTCCTCTGATATGATGGGCAATGCATGAGCCCAATGGTAATTAATTAAATGACTAATGCTGTCAAATATTCGATCTTTGGTACGCACCACACCCTCGGGGTCGATGAGTAACAAATGCTTAGGCGTTTTGCCTTCCAATCCGGTGAGCACATATTGGCCACGTTTACCCTGTGATTCGCGCACTAAAAAGTCTCCGTCCTGTTGTAGCATACGTTCAGCTACGGGTCTTGAGATGGCTGCATGAAACCAAGTTTCGGTCATAAGCTGTGAGCGCTGTACGGCAGCCGTTAAGGGACAATGTGGACCATCGAAGACATCACGCAAAGGTGCTGTTGAGGATGCTCCGCTTGTTTGCAGTGTATCAAAATTGGCTAGGCCCAGTTTGCTGCTAGTTTGATCAGGCGGTGGAGAGTTCAGATCAATGAGATTGCTGCTAAGGCGATCACGAGGTTTTTTTAAATTAAGTTGAGCTGGATGTTGTTGTGTTTGTTGTATTTGAGCCAGTTCCACATCTGTGGGCACATCAGGTGGCAGTTTGTTGGGTAAGTCATTGTAATACTCCTTGACATTCTCCTTGCTTGCACTTTGATTGCCGCTATCGGCAGGCACAGCGCAATCGGTAAGTCTGCTTAGTGCATTGAAACGCAAGACAAATGCTTTGCCAATTGTCACAATAAGATCTTCACTTTGTCCACCAACACATTCTAGCACATAACAAGCGCGCCATTCATCCTCGTTTTTGGCAATATATGCCAAAAAGTCCAAAGTATCATTGTCACCACCAGAGGCAAAGGAAATGCGTGGCATATTATGATTCGCGATAATTTCCCCCGTTTCCACATTGCTAAGTGTTAGTGCACGACTCGACACATTGATGATGATATTTGTGCCGGCGTGTGTCATACTAGGCCGATCCGATATGAATGTGTGCAATTTTTTGTCAACACGCCGCTTGCTTGCTGATTTGAGGCCAGCGGCCTCACATACGCGATTAATGCATTCTCGCGCCAGCAGAGTGCGTGTCTCGAAGTCTAGAGATTTCATTGAGGTTTTAACTTCGATGCAGCCAGTGTATCTTACATTAAATGCAACGCCCTTTTCCTTTATGACGTCGTCCGGATAAATACATCCGTCACTTGTGGCACTAACTGTGCCACTGCAGGCTCCATTGCCATTGCTGGCATCGCAGCCGTTTCGTGGCATTTTTTAGATATTTGTATGGATTTTTTTCTTTCGCTTACACTTTGTTAACCCTAACAAAAACCAATTTCAATCAATTAATAAGTGTATTTACTTTAATTAACTAAAGCAGACTACGCATACGCGCAGCGTTGCCAGCTTGCAAATCGAGGCGCTGCGAATAAGCAAGCAGTGCACTGCTTCACAATGGTGTGAAGCGTTGCCACTCATACCAAGCTATGCGCTATTGGCAGCATCAGCATTTTTCAAAAATATATTGTAACGACAATTTTTGTATAAGCTGTAACTAAATTTAGCTGGAAAATAACTGAGGCATGCATAACTTATTAATTGATTAGTTGCACACAATATTTTATTTTTAATTTTTCTTTTTTTTATGCAGACAAAGCTATTATTAATATGCAGCGATGTTGTCTAAATAATTGGCATGTGAGCGCAACGATGGGCGTATTTACATGAAAAATTGTAATTATTAGGCACGTTAATGTTGTTTAAATTAATTACATGGCTTTACAGCTGAATGGGCTAATGGTGTACTACTAACTGTATTTAAAATATATAAGAGTGTAAATTTATTTAGTAAATTTTATAAAAATCATGAAGTTTACAACGATCAAAGTACTGTTCGAGCTGGGGCTCCTGCTGTTTCTTACTAACTATGTTAGCTCAATTACCTATGAGCTTTTACAAGAAAAAGATCAAATATTTTATGATTGTGAAAGTTCTGGTTCACAAAACGGTGTGCTTAATATAAAAGGATTTATGGATTTGAGCAATATAAGCCTTATTAAAAAGAATGGAGTTGATTCTGTGATAATGGTTTCTGGCAACACAACTGTTAATTGGGATGTTCAGCCAACCGATCGCATTAAAGTAAGTAAAGCACATGATATTATTACAAGAAAAAAATCTGTTTAATTTCTAGAATTATATAGGTATCTTGGAAATTATATAAATTTAGTTACGGTGCTATGCGGCCAACTATGCTAAGTGACACTATACACGATTTCTGTAAAGTTTTGTTTAAAAAGGGTGAACCCTGGTACAAGTTTTGGAGCCAATATATTATAGGTGAACGAGAAAATAAGTGCTTCAACCACCGTGGGGTAAGTTTATATTATTTTATGTACACAAATTAATGTTAAAGTGATTTTTTTTTTGTAAGGAAACATTCGTTTTAGATCCATATGAACTAAGTTTTCGTTTTGAAGATGTACCAGTCAATAACATGGCCGGGATATACAAAATTGAAGTAAAGATGGAGGCTTATGATGACCAAAATCGCATTACCCGCCCAACATCTATTTGTTACGAATTAAGAGGTGAAGTTGTAAAGTTGTAAGAAGTAACTAAGGGTGTTGAAATAAATTTTCCCAGGATCGAAAAACTTATGGTGCAGCCAGTGAAATTTATGAATGAAATGTATTCGTATTACTTGTTAGTATTAGGTCTAGAATTTTAGAGCTTGTAGAGAAAATAATTTTTTTGGGAGTGGTTGATTAACTATCGAAAGTTTAATTTTGTAAGCTCTTTTTACAATGTAAATAGCTTTAAGTTTGTGTTTGGTAAAAAAGAAAAAAAAGGCAGCATCTTTACGAATGTATATCGCTCAGTAGAGCGTGTGAGTAAAACAAGGGAATCAAATCTGTCATTGGTTAAATTTATACAAAGTTGAAAAGTTGTGGCTTTATATAACACACGCTATTTCGTTTCATTTTTATCGGAATAGCATTCAAAATGTATGTATTTCATCACAGAATTACGAGAAAAATATATTTTATTTTTAATCGGTTTCATTTTTACATTAACGCCAGCGTGCGTTAAGCACTCTGTATCAGCTTGATTTAAAAATTCTGTTTTTTTATCCAAAAATTTTGAATCTCTATTTGAAAACTTGACGCAATCCCCCAAATTTTAGACTTATTTATACCCTTGTAAACAAATAGAGGTAAAATCGTATAGGACTTTATAGAAATACTATTACTTTTGTGTGACCCGTGTCATGTCACATGATTCAGGATTTTAATAAAAACGTAACTTTAAGTTATTAAGTTTTCAGCTCTTATCATAATTTAAAAATCAGAATTACGATTTTGTTCGAGTTTATAAAAAATCCGTTTCGGTTAATTGAATGTCAAACAAAGTGCTGCAAAACAAACAGCCGTTTATGAAAAACGAATATTGCGTTATTTAAAAAATCAATTAGCAGCATAAAACATTTTGGCTTAAAATTGGTTAGCTGCAGCTTCAGCAGCATTTAGTTTGTTTATGTTGTTAGTGTTGTTGCAGTTGTAGTTGTGGCAGTGGCACATAAAACAGCCAGTCAAAGCCGGCAGCCATTTTTTAAATAAATAGTGAACGTGCCGCAGAGAGTGCTAAGCGGGTGCGAAAGTGAGAAAAAACATGCACACACGCGCACACACTCGCATAGACAGTAAACGTCTGAACCTGTCGGTTTTTGTAATAGACAGCTGTATACTCTGCCTTCAATTAAAAAAATGAGATTATCGAGCATAAAAAACATAGAATAAAAATATATTTGATTAATTTGTTTTGTAAATTGTTTTGCAGAGCTACAAATATTGTGTGTTCAGTTGTCTCTCGCATTAAATCGGTGGCTCGCAGCTAGGGAGATTACAACGACTTAAGCACGCCAGGTTAAATTTGGGGTCGGTCTAAGCAAAAACATTGTGAAGCAATCAACGTTTATCTTTAGTTTAACTTAAATCGAATTTCAAATAAATATTGTACAATACGAAGGCAACTGAAATTAAGACAAAAACAAATATTGCTTATTTCCTACATTTATACTAATTAAACTTATATTATTGGTAACTACACAATCAGAATAGATAAAACACAAATTATTAGGATGATAATAATTTTACGTTAAGGCCTTGGCAAAATAGGGTAAAACTATTAGAGGTAGCGTCATTAGAAAAATCGATCTCATGTGTGTCTTGCATGACGCATAGACAGTAATTACTTCAATATTCAAATAAATTCACTGTGAAAGCTTATGCAAGCTCTAATTGTCGAAACTAAATGCTTGAATATAGTATGATATGATAATGTGTATGTGTTAAGTAATTAACTTTATTGCTTTTAACTATTAACTTTTATTAAATAACTATTACAGATATTTAGATTTATACAAACTCATAAGCCTAAATTTTTCCATACTTAGGCCGATTTAATTATATTATTCATGTTGAGGCTAAAAGTGAATAAATTAATAAATTGAAAAGGCATGTGAATAATAAATTATTTTTATTGTTATATCGAATAGTGATATATCTTTTAACAGCTTAACAAATATAATATAAATTACAATAACAAAGTCATTTTCATATGTTTTTGCTTGTCCTCATGCTATGTTACTATTTCTCACTATATTTACCCTAGGTCTTACACAAACAAATTGTAAATCGATTTATTGGAAGATAGGAATTTAATTTGCCTTAAAAATGGCAGTTAGTTATTTTGCGTAACCTTTTTTTTGTGCAAATGCAACTTAATGGCACTACCTTTAATATTTATATCATGTACACGATTAGCAAAATGAACCATTGAACCACGCCCTAAACTCTTTATTTAAAATGCTTTAGGCCTGCAAATGAAATGAAAAAAGATTTTTTACTTTAAATATATCTGATTGTCCCAACTTTTTCTCTACTGTCCAATTGCTCCATAAGGTATAACAACCTAATAATAAGTATAATAAACTACTTCTTAAAAAGATCCTTTCCTATTATTAAAATTAAAGGTAATTTATGTTAAAAACAGAATTCTTTTTTATTGTTCATTCAAATGTTTTCTCACTTTCTGTTCCCTTTGTTATATAAAGCATATATGTATATTTTTTTATCCTTGAAGTATACAAAATAGCAATCTCGCAGTATGGACTGCGAAACCGCTTCTTGCTCTCAGATCTTAAGAAAGATTTTACTGAGAGGAGTTAAATTAAATGCTTGTATCAAAATTCTCCTTTTATTGTAGCTTGACGATGGCGGCTTAACCACTATTAGAGGCGAATATTAGTTTGTTTAAATTAACACCGTTTACCCGATAAAAAATTAAGAATACCCTTGACCCCAATTGTAAAGGGTATAAAAACCGCAGCTTCTGCTTTAAATTTATGCAAGCGCGGCATTAGAAGCATACTTTGTGGCTGCAACAAAATTCCACTACCCTGCCCTGCGAATTGGTTAGATATTGGTCTATATATATGCATGCAAATGTATTTATGTGTCTACTTTTATATAGGTATATGCGTGTGAGTGTGGGTGTGTGCATTGCCACAAAGAAAATGAAAGAAATCAAGGCTTTAGTTGTGGCGCCACGAAAAATGGCGCGCTTTATGAATATTTATATGTAGTACAATGAAGCATGAAAAACTTGTTCCAAGCTTTATACATTGAATGTATGCATGTAGCTGTGTGTCCATTTGGTAGATCTGTGTAAGTTGGTTTTTGGGAAGAATGCTTCATTTCTGGTCGATATGACAGTGGCGTGCAGTATTGTTGTGGTGAATGGCTTTAACGTTCGTTGGAAAATTAAAAAACAAAAAACATATTATTAAAAGTGACCATCATAGTCAGTTAACATAAGTAATGCAAAAGTTTTGTAAAATCAAATATCATTAATTTTATTGTTCAGCCGCTTTCGATTATTGACACAAATGAAAAAAATGTTGTAATCTTTTTGGGAGCTACCCAATGTTAAAAAGGTAAAATCAAAACGCTAAAGCGTGAACTTGCTTTTTGACAATTGATAAAGCCTTTTCGTAACTCAAATTATCCTCTAAGTGTGAATGCCCTATAAATAACAATTATGTCAAAAGAGGAAACATGTGAAGCAAAAATTTAGATTGTTTTAAAATACTGCTTACTACAGCAGCAGCAGATCAAAGACGGGTAAGAAGGGAGTATATAAATATATAGATATAGAAATGTTTCATGCGGCTTACAATAATTATAGTTAATTACAACTATAAATCGTGACGATTTTGCATAATAAAATTTGGCTTTAACTGAATCAAGACTATTGAAAGTGAACATATATAGTTTATAAAAAAGAACATTTAATGCTGCGTGAGATTGGCTAAATTAAAGTATTATTCGCTTCATGCATAACTCTTTATTAATTATTCATAATAGCACTCACATACTCTCATTGTGCAATTGAAAGTTATTTTGTTTAATTAATTTGAAATACATACTTTATGTATTCACCCTGCGCTGCACGCCCTGCCTCCCCCCTTCCAGAAATTCGCTGTCTCTGACTGAGAATCTCAACTTACATGCAAATGAAAATGCCAAAGTGAAAGTGCTCTACTTTATTGGCAATCACTTTAAATGCTATGCACTTTATTATTCTCTATGTGTTTGGCGTTAAAATGCAGCATACTATCAAAAAGTTATTTTAAATTGAAAGTTTTATTGAAAATATTTATGTTGCATTTATAAAGCATATCAAAGAAAGAAAAGATGCAATGCGAAACTACTAAAATAAATACGTACACTTGTACATGAAGTATGCAATGAAAACATGCAATGTGTTATCCATGGCGTATGTGTAACATTTTATGCATGAAAAGTTTAATGCAAGAATAAAATTTATTTTATCATTTATTAAAATGCATCTTAACATTTCTCTTTTAAATTTATGCTATAAATTTCAAATGCTAAATTTTATCGGTTAAACACAAATTGGAAAACTATAAAATGTTGTATTATATTTTATTTAATTTATACCCTGTAAAGTATGTAGAGCAACATTAGCTTGTAGCTGTTTAATGTGCAGCCTTTGCTTGGGTAAAAGAAATTATATTTATGAATATTTCATTCATCAAGAAAAAATGAAGTCGGGATTTTGAATGTATTACATATTATTATTAATTTTAAGTTAGTATAAATTTCTTAACCTCCTCAATAAATGATTCCAGATGCCATAAGCTATTTCAATGGTCCTTAATGTGTAAACATGCGAGTGCACCAGTCGACCGTAAGTCTGAATTTTGTGTTTATAAAGGGTGATTTTTTTTAGTAACACACTTTTTTGCAAAACATACTTTTTTTATAAACTCTCTACTAACAATAACTAAATTGTAAGGCTTACATTGAAGTTGGGTTTCCAATTATAATAACAATGACTGACTTATAATTACAATGGTATATTTAGAATGATAGAATATATATAATTACAATGGTATATTTAGAATGATAGAATATTTGCAATATTTCGAAACGGAAGGTTAAATAAATGGGGGTGGAATCTCTAAGCCTCCGTAGTTACTGCAAGTAGCTTGTCATCGTTCCCCAGTCAGTTAATATACCTCTGGCTATCGGAGCTGATTGTGTTTTGGATTGTGGGCACGTTGAGGTCTGTATGAAGGACGGAGTTCCTCACATAGATTGGTGCGCCCAGGCAAAACATATGATATAGTTTTTATGCCATGTATTGCTGTCAAACACCTTCATTATTGTTATTGTAAATGGCGAGTGCTTCTATTCTATGATGACAATGTGTGGCTTGAACAAGATGGTATAGTTTATAGCACATATGGGCAGGTCTTCTAGACTATCCTTAGTGGGATTATGTAACCAAAATCACCCATTACATTTTAACGAGTAGCATCATTGTCTGAGCAAAGTCCAAAATTTAAGTAAAGAGTACCCAGCACTCACACCAATCCAGCTCACAAAGAACTTATCGAAAAATAGATCTCGTTGATTTTTCACAAAACCACAGTGAAATATTGATTAGGATGACATGCATTGTGCAACTGGCGGTCCTTGCATGCAAATTGCAAAATCAGTGCGTGACATAATTTTTTAACATGGAGCAAACCATACAGATGACGATATTATTACACAAGACTACTTGAAGACACATAGTTGAACAAAATGTTTGTTTCGCTTTTCTGTTCTCATAATGCTTTTACATTATAAATATTATTTATGTAATATAACCTAAAAAGAGTTGAAAATAAAGTTTCAGATATACGTATATCTGTTTGTATATAACATCAAAACAAATGCTGCTTAAGATAGGACTTGTAAATGAAGATAATTTAAATAAAAAGAATTGGGAGAAGATCTGATCGCTGTCATCTTTTCAGAAAAGATTATGTATAATTTTCTTTAAAGTCTCTCAACTTTGTGTTGTGCCTGCGAAATTTTAAGCCAACAAAATTGAAATACTTGTAATATATGTGGTAAAAGAATATATTTGATTAGATGCAAGCTCGAAAATAACTGTTCAATATTAGTGCGGATTTCCGGAATTTAAGTAGCACCATGGTTATCTCCGTCTGGTGCAAGCGACACCTAAATGAAGTATTCATATACAGGCAAACTTATCATCGTACCGCGCCTGAGACGTAAGCTTAACACCTGATTGGCCTTTCCATTCTAAGCTATGCTTAGCTCGAACATTTTCGAACAGCGTCTTGTACATTTTTTGTTTTTATATATCGAGGCGTATAGTTAGCTGCTGCCTTATAAATGTACCTATGAACCAATGAAGCGCTAAGAAACACTTTAGTCTAAAAGTCTAACAGAAAAATAGAACCAAAATGGAACCAAAAAAAGCAGGACAAAAAGTGCTACAGGCACTTTATTTGGACGAACTAAAAGAGTTCGAATGTTTCAATATTTTTTCAAGATTTATAATGTCAAAGGCCTCCTCTTCAAGGAGTGATTAACACTGTGCTGCAAGCATACATATTTCCTACACAACTCAGCTTTTACAATTCATGTCAAATTAATGCACACTTTAATGACAAATGCGAGTGAGCCACACAAGTACCACAATTGTAGAGAGTATTATATTTTCCCATGCTCCATTGCTGCTTTCCCCTAGCGTTATTTCGCCAAGTTATGATACTGGCAATGCGACGGAAATTAGTTCAACGACACTCAAACTGCGGCAGTTAAACATGGCATGCAACAGGCCCTGCCACATCTCTCTTTTTCTCTGCGGGACCAAGATCGAGACATTTCCCGCTACAACTGCACACAACTTGTCCGCTGGCACTTATTTTTTATGGCCCAAGCTAAATTTGCTGGTGAAGGTTTGCGGAGGCTGGCCGGACATTTGAAGATGATGTAGTGCAGACATAAACATAAATAATGGCAATGCGCAGTTATTACTTTTCTTCTTCAGATGCATCCTTGGCTGCATCCTTGCTAGCTGCATGCAGCCTGCAAACATAAAAATTAAATTTAAGATGAAATTGTGCGGCATCTTCTGCGTACGAGATCTTAGTTTGAGGCTGGGCCATGTCTTAATTGCATTTCGCCGCCTGCATCAAATAAAAACCGCGCTCTTAATGGGTTAATTGGCTTAAGGCGGCGCTGACTCGAATGATTTATTTAACAATTTACTCTAATGAAATTGACAAACGACTGTTTTATGCTCATATTTCGTATGACTGCAATGGGAAATATTGCGCATACGCCATGTGAATGGTGAAATGCTGAAATTACCAAAAAGCGCGCATTATTAATTTTAATTTCACTCGTTTTGTTTATTGTTTTTATATTCTTTTCAGCTTTTACAAAGTTGCAGTAAAAGCATAATTTCAATGTCTTTCAGCCATATATCAAGGCGTTCAAAAAACAAGTATATGAAGTTGGCTAGCAATAAAAGCCAGCAACACAATGGGCCAACAACCGAGCTGGGCAATTGCCATGATTTGCAGCTTCATTATGACATGCATGCATGATGCAGTTGGCGCCAAGCAAACAACAGCCAAGGCATCGCACAATAAGGAGTCAAGCTGCAGCAGCTTAAGCTGTGCAGGTGTAGCAGGCAGCAGGAATACTCCTGACAATGTTGAATCTCACTGGCTTACATAACAACCGACTTGCTGACTGACTGGCTTTGTAGTAAATGCAGATTGCATATTATGAATTAACAACAACAAAATGTGGCATTAACGAAAAAGATAAGGAATGAAAATGTTGCAGGGCTTTTAAATGAGAGAAACGAAAGTAAAATACTCTACATTTTTAAAAGAGACCGAAACTTAGTTCAGTTCAGTTCCCCATTTAATGAAAACGTATTTTTTTTTACAAATATAGCATCCATATCTGAATCTGCTTATATTAAAAAAAAATCAAAGTTAATTGCTTATAAATATAACAATGAAATCCATGATTTGGTACTTTACCGATAAATTGTTTTGTTGTAAGTAACTGGCCCGTAGACTTTAACTATGGACTACTTGGTTCAAAGTTTCCTATGTGATTACCGAGAATGAATTTAGCATGGTAAGTATTAACAAAGATCTGGTCAGAAGCAGGCCATCTCACCATCACTTTGTGCCTGACAAATAAATTTAAAAACTTAAAAATTTTTTCAAATATCAGTTTATGCGACTAGTTTTAGGGCCAGAAAAAATTGTACCATTTTATTAAATGATTAAATGGTCGAGGATCGGAATGCGAAACGGACATGGGGAATAAAGAGAGATTTTTGTTTGTAAATTCAACTTTACAAAAAATAGTGTTACTTAACGACTATTTTTTTGGGATATAACAGAGGCAAGCCTAAAAAACTCTTAAGTACTTAATTGAATCATATTATCTGAAAAAGCAATCAAAATATTTGTAGGCATTTTTGGACTGATTTGCCCCTGCAGAACTAAGTCATATTGTCAACTTGTTTTGATAAAATTAAACGCAATAATTGGGAATAATAAAAAAAAATTTTGTAAGCCCAATTTAGTTGCAAAAATTTTAAAAACCTACATAATTCAACGACTTAAGTGCAAAATCAAATAATTCGACCTGTTTATGCTATTGAGTGTATATCATATAACCAAGCGCAATGGCAAATTTAATTTTGACATGCTTGTGAAACTATTGTATGCTGATTTTTAATTTTTTTAAAGTATGTGCAAAATCCTTCTATGGGAGCTACGTCATATAACTCTGATGTCAAAAAACTTAAATAACCTTACATCCATTCAAGTTTGTTCTAATAAGTTACTTCCACTAGCTCTTATCATTTCTGATAAGAGATAAGCGACACGCATACGGCACACACATTTTCGGTTGTCCAAACATAACATACACCTTGAACCATATAGTACAGAGTATAAAAAGGATTCATATCTGTTTCCCGTAATCACCATTCATTTAAGCAGATTCCTGATAATGTTCTTTGCGCCTTAAAATTTAACTTATTGAGCAATTTTGCTGTAGGATCTGATCAGATCTGTTCTTGTTTGGCGTTTACAGTTTTACAAATAAAAAACTTGCTTTCTATCTTAAGTGCATATCAGGTTTTCACTGGCTGTCACTAACAATACCATGAACTGAATACACTTTATTAAACTACGAGAAGCGTGTATTATAGAAAACTGAGGCACAGAGGAGTGTAGCTAGAAAGGCGCAACACACTTGCCGCTAATGCACCAAAATCTAGTAGCACCGTCGGCCTTAAAAGTGCAGCGCCATGGCAATTCCATTAACCCTTGTTTCCCGGCGTTTCTTCCTGAAGCGCTGCTTATTTACTTTATAATATTTCTTACTGTTGTTGAGATGTTGCAGGTGTTTGCTCGAGCATATCAAATATATATATATGGAAACTACAAATACACCCATACCCATAGCTAGACCTACTCACACTTTTGCACAAAACTGACACACACACACACACACAAACAAAGCCAGTTGCCAAGTTGCTGCTCTCAAAAGTATGCAACGCCATTATGGCTAACGGTTGGGTCGTCTGACTACAGCTAGAGAGCTACGGCGCTGCAACTGAATCTTATACTAGGATTGGTCTTGTTGCTTCAAGCAGTTGCCAGGTTGGCTTGCTTTAATTATGAGTTACTTTTGTGCATGCGTTTTCATGGTAGCCTATTCTTTTTTTACAGCGCTTTTGTGTGGCAAGCAGTGTTTGTGAGTGGTTGTGTCGGGGGTTTCTTTTTGGTGGGTGGCGATTTAAGCGGAATTGGTTGCCACTAGTGGCTTATGTTTGCCTTTGGCCGCAATAGCAGGTAGAGACATGGGCACAACAAAGCAGACAAGTCGCTTGTGGCGTTAACCGCATGCTGCAAGTGCTTGCTTGACTATGGAGCTCTGTGTGCTCTGAGGAGTAAGCCATGGCAGCTGCTTATGGTGTGTAATTCCGCGTAAAATGCACAAAGGGACCTTTTGTGGCAGTAACTGCATGACACCTGCCATTGTTCACAAAAAAGACAATAGACAACCGCAGCGCGTAAACGGGCTTGAACCAGCACATGCCAACGCACATGCACAAGCGCACAAACTCAGGGCGAAGTAGCAACAATAGCAAGCCAACTCTGAAACATTTAAACTGTTATCCACGTTTTCGTTTACTCTATTTAAATTGATTTTTGAAATATTCAAAACTATTGGCATAAATAAATAACTGCTAAAAGTGAGTCTACTTATAAATGCAATTCAACAAAGTGTCAACATTTGAATGGCGGCAACGTCAGCTATGCATCAATGACCCACTTGCCAAGTGGCATATTGAAGTTTTTTCCACAAACACCCAAATCATACGCATCATTGCGTCTTCGACTTGAAGCTGTAAGGAAACGAGGCAAGAGTATATAAATGGATGGTGCATTATTTAATGCAACAAATTTATTATGAAAAGTGTGCACTTTTGTTGAACAAAGTTTTTGTTTCCTACCTGACAGTGGCATCATGAAGTAGTCCTTTGGAGAATTTATTCCAAGTTTCGTTGGCAATTTTTTGTTGGCAATATTTTATAAGGATAACAAGAGTCCATTCTGTAAAAGTAAATGTGCATATGTGAACTTAACTTGACATTAGCAGAAAAATTGCACATCATTGACAATCGAAACATCTTCAAGTCAATAATTTGTGCAGCTTAAGTAAAAAGAAAGTTTAAAATGAATGTTATTTAAATGTTTCGAAATTAACTATCTGGTCAACTTGCGGCATGGAACCAGCTTCATCTATTTGCAATAGTCAATAGATAAAGAGAATGTAAACTAGAATGCCAACTCTTTTGTTTAAGTTTAGCGTCATTCAGAAATAGACTTGTTAAGTTTATTAATTTGAATTCATAATTCATCTAATTTGTATATCTGTATAGTGTACTTCAAGTTTGTTTTATATAGAACTTACAATTTTTTATCGTATTGGAAAATTGTATAGTCTATATTTGTTTACACTTTTGTGGTCGCATTCTTAAAATATTAATAAGAATTTGAAATGAGACCCTAACCAAACTTACATAGCTTACCAAATCTAATAATCCCATGATATATTTTATTTTAATAGTTTTCTTTTATTTTTTGTCTATCATTTTTTAAATGAAAATATATTACGTGATGTTGTCAAATACTACGCAGGCACGGGGAAAGATAATGAATTAACAAAATTCGTATTCTTGGGAAAAATAGTAGAATTCTAGGTTCAAGATATTTTTACGTTTATACCAAATTTATCTACATATTTATAAAAGTATACAAGCATTTGGTTTCAAACTACAAAATTCCAGATGAATTCGGCTACGGAATAATTTGCTAGGACTCTCTGTAAGACACTTCTCATTTAAACAAAATATATCTATATATTTTTTTAAATTTCGACACTTCCGCCTTTCTAACCATTTAACGTATGATGCGTCTGTGATATTTTAATTTAATTTTTGGCAACAAGACTTTAGCTTTTGGCTTAAAATGTCCCGAAAATCTATTAAATTTTATTATGCTCTGCTTGAACGGCAACAGTTAAGAATTGTTTTATGTGCATTGTGAACGTATTGGTGCACACAAGCTTACCATATACATATGCCGTAACGTATATAAGGTTTACTTGTGTGGGCGTGGGACAGCTAAAACTGGCAGCTAGCAAAAGGGTGTTCATTAAAAAGATTTGATTTGAAAGATTTCAGACATTGGCTATAACAATGAATACGGTGAATGAAGACACCACGCAGAATAATTTCGATTCATAATTTTATAGCTCAAGGTCTCAGTGAAATCATAGAAAATATATAACAATCGTTAATCGCAAACTCTTTGGTGCTTTTATAAAAATTTTGGCTAATTGAATGAGCAAAGAAAAATATCTGCAAAATCCTTTTTTTCTTTCTTCAAAGGACTTCAAAGAGTGAGAAAATATTAAATTACTAGAATGTTATAAAAACATTTCAAGTTTTTCAATATGTAATACTTACAACTGCGCAACAGTTTATAACTCTTTACTAAAAAAGCACCCCATACAAAGGACCAGTTTGCTTTAGAAACGCAACAGGAAATCAGTGTACAATATTGTAAAGGCTATAACTCCCTCCTCCCCTACACACACACACGCACACACCCATGGACCTCCCACAAAGACTAAGACACACTTACATGCATACACACACGCCGCAGACTTCTTTTATATTGCACATTTTGCGTTGAATAAACTTTAGAATTTAATGTGGACAAAGGAGAGGTAGCAGTTCAGCGATTGCTGGATAAAACTGGAAGCAGAAGGAAACATACAAAGTCAAAATAAGTCAAGTTAGGAATATGTTACATGGGACTTTTGTGTCTGTGTGTACAACTGTGCAATGTCTAACCGGAACAACTCCGGGGGCCATTTTGTTATTACAGTTGCTGCAATTGCTGTTGCCGCTGTTTCGCTTTCTGCCCTTCAGTTTTGTTGCTTTACCAACAATTACAAGCAGTGCAATAGCAACAAAGGTAATAGCGAATTGAAACAGTAAGAGAAAAAGAAAAACATAATAAAAGAGAATAAAATGTAGGTTTAAAGTTTTGTTACAAAAAAATAGTAAGTGCCTGGGCATAAGCCCTGACCCTTGGTATGGCAGTAGCCTAAGCTCTGGTCTTTTGTACGGTGCCGGAACACCGTGTCGTTCGGTTTAGAATCTTGTGCGCCTTTTTGGGGTCGGTTGGCGACTCGTCACAGCTCAAGTGGAGCAACAGTCCGCTTGGCTGTGCGCAATCACAACATGCACTCTCTACACGCACACACACACACACACCAGCTTGCACCCACGTATACACTCGCACATACATTTGTCTTCCGGCCATGACAGCGACAGTAAATTGAAAATGGCGTACACCATGCGACCAAATGTACACTAGCAAAAGCAACAGCGAGCAGAAATGTTTTCAATTCTTCTCACTTGACGCTTGGCGGACAGCAAGATATCATGTCCCCTTAGCACCCCTTTGTGCATGACTAGTTTGCTTGCAGCTTGCGCTTTCAGTTTAAAAATTTGCTCTACTTTTTGTGCAACTATCAACAGTTATTCAAATCGACAGTTTCTCTTGCCACCCAGCTTGTGTTCCATTTGCATCCTTGTTGCGACTTGTTTGCATTGCGTACAGTGCCAAGTGCAACCCATAGTTAATTGCCTGCGATTGACATTGATCAATGTTGATGGTGACCTTACAAGATGCCAGACAACGAACTTGGTGATGGTATGTCTGTTGCTCGTTTGCATTTTTAAGTCGTCCATGCCCAACTTTGACGTAACTTTGGTAAAAACAAGTATCTGAAATTTGTAATTCGGTAATACGGGGATTAAAAGTATGCAAATTATTTTTTATTACATAATGCTTGTTTATACTTTCTTAGTCAACCATTCATATTTAAGCACCATCTGTCTATCGGTGTATTAGTGGTAATTATTATAATCAGTCTACCTCAAAAGTTTTATTCGAATTTATTCGTAAAGCAAATTATTATTACACAAAGAATTTGTTCAGGTTTTGTGTAACTTTCGGAGTTCCTTATGTCAAATCGATCAAAATGTAAATAAAGTGTGTGGTGGTTCTCTTTTGCCTAAGTACAGGTATTTCAACGGTAAAAATTATCAAAATCTTTCGTAAAATCGTCGTAGTTTTGCCTTGTTTCGGCCATTTTTCAACGTCTGCACCCGAAGATAGCGATAACGATATTATCTACATAGTGCTTCAAAATCGTCACTTAAGCAGAAGAGAGATCGCTTTTCTTCTAAGCCTTTTTAGATATGTGATCTTGGCGTTCCTCAGCGGATATTCCGATACTGGATGTTGTCATTACTGAGACTCATTCAAAAATGAATATGGTTTTTTATGGACTTGCCTTTTCACACTAGCGATAGTCTTTACACCCCGTAATCAATCGCTTAAAATGATCTTTAAAAGCTCTTTAAAATGGTGCAGAACCTCAGGCCCAGTATGATGGTATAATTCCGGAACTTCTCACAGGAACAATTGAATCGCTTGAGAGTTACATATTAGTAACGATTATTCATATGATATTTTGGTTCTTGAAAACACTAACTTGTTGCAAATGGATTTATCCATGTGATCGTATTTATAAAAGCCTATGTCTCAGATATGGTGATCACTTTTTTAGAAAAAAATAGTGTTGCTATAAAGTTCGATTTAAGTGCAGTTGAAGATACCCCGGATTTTAATTATTATTAATATTAGAAGATTAGAAATTTGAAATAATCCAGCTTAAGCAGACTTTTGGTAACTCAAAAAATCAGTAGTCCATATCTTAAATATACATTAAAAAGTTTATAAGAAATATAAATAGTATATTTATATAAATAGTATATTTTATAAAAGATAAAAAAAATCTGATCAACAAAAATCAGAGAAGTCGCATTTATTTTTGAATCCTCCTTTTTTTGAATGATATTTCACAATGATATTAAAATAAATTTGCACTGTTTGGTATTTTTTATATTGTATCACTTTTTTTAACCAAAATTAAAATTTATTAAATTTAAATGGAGAATTTCAAGTCATGCAAATAATGTGCTTTTAGTGGAAAAAAAATCCAAAGATGGCACAAAACAAGACAACTTTCCGAAGAAAACCTTCAATACAAACAAGGGAAAAAGTGTAAATGAAAATGCGAGAAAGTCAGAGTAGAAGGCGCAATGTTGGCGCCTCCAACAACGCTTCATGACATCAACAGCAGGGATCCGACGACTTTCCCGGTTGCCATCATTAATTGCGGAAAATGAATTAAAGGCAATTTGT
This sequence comes from Chymomyza procnemis, assembly GCA_035046065.1. Classification (NCBI taxonomy): domain Eukaryota; kingdom Metazoa; phylum Arthropoda; class Insecta; order Diptera; family Drosophilidae; genus Chymomyza; species Chymomyza procnemis. The sequence goes on along the minus strand of JAWNOJ010000013.1, from coordinate 23,747,212 downwards.
GGCACAACAACAGAAGCAGCAGCAACATAACAACAAATATACAAAAATTGCAACAGCTTTATACACTGAAGGGAAACAACGGAAACTTGTGTATTGTGGCAGCAGTGCGGGGGTTTGTATGGTACAGATGTGTCTGTGTGTTTGCATGTGTGAATTTGCTGCAACTGCGTTGCATGTAACAGGATGCAGTCATGGCAACCTGCCACACTGGCTTGGCAATGCCTGTTGGCCCACATGGTGGGAATCCCCTTGCCTAAATGAATAAGGAACACTAAGCTGTGGCATTGAGCACACTTGGCTTTAAGTTGCAAACTGATTGCAGGCCGTACAGTGCATATTTCCCAGAGTAGGGAAACTGAAAAGTCTGACGAGTCATAGATAAGAAAATTCATTATTTTTGCTTTGAAAGGTATGGAATTTGCAGAAACGAAGCTTTATTAGGTAAGCTCTTAGCAGTCTATGCATAAATAATTCTATTATACTCCATATAGATTAATTTAATAGTATTTTTTGCCTATTATTTAGTTGAACATTCAGCTTGGAAGACTGCTTTCTGTGCTGAGACTGTCGCTATGAATATTTTAGAAGAACTTTAGTTGACTTAGCCGCTGCTGCTCTGCAAATATTCCATACGCTGGTACGAAGTAAGACCACTCTGTCACTCAGGTCGGGATCTCATGAATATTTTTTAGTATTAGTTTCCAGTTCGTTGCAGGCTTGAGTTTTATAAATGAATCTTAACATAATCCCACAATAAATCATTTACGAACGACAAAATAGTGACTTATTCGGGAATGCATTGAATGTTTTTTAAAATGCTTCAGATTGCTCTTAAAGCTGAACGTATTTCACGGCAACATAAAACACATAATCAGTGTCAGCTGTATTGCCAAGAAATAAGTTATAAAATAATGACCCGTTTTAGACAATTTTGATTATGTTAGATGTTATTTGCAAGTAAAAATTAAGCTTTTTTTGAGCTAATAAGGAACCAAATATAGCTCAGATATAGGTTTAACATGATGAAATGCATCAAAATCATTAAATATTTTGATTTGTTTTTCCATGCGTACAATGTGACCTAAAAAGTAACAAAAGAGTAAAACTATTGTAATGTGTTTTTTTTTGTTTATCGAGATTAATATTTATTGCTGAATTGTCTACTAAGCAGAAATCGTAAGCAATTGTTATTCCGCATATTAGTACAGGACTCATATTATTACAGAAGAATAGACAGGTAAATAAATTCCTTGACCGACTAGATTTATTAATAGTATCAATGAAATTACATTCCGACATTTTTGCGAAAATAGCAGAGAAAATAATTCAAGTGCTTTAAAGTAAAATTAATAAGAGCTTAGACTAAGATTAATCTGTTGATATCCTACGAAGCTAAAAATATTTTATCTATGCTCTCTATTAAACTGTTAAAGGTTACAACAAATTGAATAACCCGATACCTAAGAAACTTGAAACTTAAGTCTAAATCTTTTTTTTTTATTTATAATTTGTTGTTGTTTCCCTGCTCTGCGTCTTGAAGGAGTTTCAAAATCAATTTTCATGTAACTATGGTAAATGGATTTACAAAGGTAAAAACACGGATGCAACAATTTGCTGTAAGTTTCAAGTGGCAGGAAAATACACTAAGGACATGTAATATTCCGGATATGTAAAAACATACAGACAAATATAAGCATAGATAGACTGAGGCACAGCATACAAGAGGCTGACGGCACTCTGATAACTAAGTTAGCCGCATATGTGCTATATGCAACATACAGAAAATTTTGCACTGTGATTTAAAACTTTTAAAACAATTTAAGAGATTTTCTATGTTGTAAGGATTATTGGGAGTGCCAAAGTTGTATTTTGTGCGCAAGAAACATATTTTTGTGTGCCAGAATTTGACAAAAAAGTTTCGTTTATTTATATATTAATTTGTTGACTATTTTTAGTGGTTTATTAATATTAGTTAACATTAATGAGAGCAGCATATTTCGTGTTTCTTTATGTGACACAAATAATTACAAGCTATTTTCATATATTGGGATTTCTTGTCTAAACTTAAGTGGGAGTTACAGGAAAGGTATAAAGGGCTCATTCACAATTGCTTCATGTTTTCTAAAAGTTTATAAACTTTAAAAATAAGTATTAAAAATACCTTAATAATGCTGATATTTCATTTAAGAAATTGAGATAATAAATAAAAACAAAGTTTTAATGCCGTGTGTTAAAGATTTTGGTACGAATTCATAAACAGTAAAATAAAATGGAAACTTTGAGAAACAGACGCACGGAGATTTCACGCTGGTGTCATATGGAAATTGTGCGTTAAAAATACACTTTTGTTATGGAGAGAAATAGTTACTTTGTTTTCGTTTAAAGCATTTTGATTTGCACGGGAAATAGCGTTTGCACTTATGCACTTGGAAATTCCCAAACATTGCTTTTTATCGGGAAATAAAGTTTCTCAAATAAAAGCTGTTGAGAAGCTTATTTAATTTTCAGCTGAACCAAAGAGGCCTAAAATTGAAAAAATAAATTGTTAACAATGGTGGTTTTTATAAATTTTAAGATATAATTTGCGAAAATCCTTACTATTGACTTTTTTAAGACTGCTGTACATGTATTTAAGATACTCTGCCTGTTACGAATTGTAATAAATTTAAAAGATACAAAAAGCTTTTGTGTATCGAAAAATTTTTACGCTATAAATGTTCAAGCACAAGCAGTTTTTAAAGCACTACAATAGTTTTTGAGCTTAAAACTATAATAAAATAAATAAATATCCCTAGTTTAATACATTGTCAAGTCCCGTTCTTGATTGTTTTTTATATCGGAGAAATTGAACATATTTTTAACATTTTGTTTTATTGCTTATTTTTACAATATAAATTCTGAAATGGTCTTTTCTCTTTCATAATACAATTTTGTAAACTTTGAATGGACGAACAGAAATTTTTTCATTTTATTATTTTGTAATCTTTTTGAATTATAAAACTTTCATTATAAATGTGTGCGTATTTTTCTCATTAAATCGGCTTTAAAAGTTGCTTAGATATTAGCTTTAATTGTAGTATTCCAAACCTGTATGCGTATTAAGTTAATCGATTTTTTATTTAAATAAACTTTTGGAATTTTATTATACAATTTGTCTGCTTTTAATATTAATTTGGTTGCGATAATTTAATTTTAAATTGTTTACTCTGTCTGTCTGAGTTGTTATGGTATTTTGTTTTTTTGTTTAATTAAAACTGCATTTGTTCAATGTACAAGTACTTCATTATTACAGACATATTGAATACAAATATATAATTTACAAAAATAACTCAATTAAAATTCTTTTCATTTAGTTTTTTTTTTTTTTTTGCAATATCCTCTGTCTCGTCGCTATGTAAATTGCAGCAAAAGGCAAATCAGTTGAACCGCTGCTGTTTTCATGGAAAACATGTGCTTTCCGTTTCCGCTTGCAAAAAGCAGCATTTACAGTTGATTTTGCTGCCAAAACTTTTTATTTCCGCTTCGATTGAGTTCAAATGCAAATAAATATTCTAAAATAAAACAATAGCAACAGTCATCAGCAGCAGTCAGCAGAGAAACAAAACCGATTAATGCCCCCCAATAATGTTCAATATGAAATACTATCTATGAATAGTAAATTTGCATAAACAATTTGTTTATTGATTCGTATATTTTGCTATTTATTTTAATTACATTTACGCATGAACTTAATTTTGCTAACAAATAAATGCATAACGTATGTAGATCAAAATTTGCCTAGCTAAATTTGCAACAGATGCAAAGTAACTTTTTATGTAATAGTAGTTATGCTCTTTTTAATTTCTTTTTTTTTTGTGTCTGGCTTTTTCATTCGCATCGTCAGTGTTTAAAAAGTATATTGACTTTAAATTAATTTAATCAACAAATTGAATTTTACACGTTTATGCATACCATGCGTATGATCGATATTACCGATGACATAAGCAAAAAACAATGCATTTACTTATTTGGTCGGCTGCAACTAACTTTGATGAAATTTCTCATTGTGCGGTTAGGTTACGGAAAACAAATTGAAAAGGATATAGTAAAATTGCAGATTTGACTACATTTACTTTAGTCTAGTTGGGTTAGAGCCAAACTCTACTGCTCTTGCCAAGCGCCACTTCGCAATACTAAGCGAAAATATGTACTTTGACAACATCTATATCGTCGTAGAGCTCAGCTAGCAGATGGTTCATACGACTGCTATAGTTTTTCCCAATCCGAATATCGCCAAAGATTATACGAAGTATTTCTCGTACTAACACTACGGCCCCGATTGCATCCAGTCACAACACATGGTTGCCTGCTTACTCCTTTTTAGTTGGGGAAAATAAACATCTCGCTTGCAACGTTTAATAATGTCGATTTTATGGGCGTACACAAGCAGCTGGACACTTTTGTAAAAATGTTGACGTCGATGTACACAAGTTTTCTGCCTTACCGGTTTCTATTAAGAAACTGAAGAGGTTGCACGATTAATCTAGCACTCAATACACTTGAAAACTTCTATGTCTTTTGAAATATAAATTTGCAAAATATTGCTTGCCATAAGATACACACTTCTTCTAGTTTTTAGAATGCGTTCATCTGGGGCCTTAACATCAGTTTTTTTATCGTTTCTTTACAAACACCAGGGCACTTCGACCTGCAGGTTGTTCCATACAAAAACAGGGATGGAAGACAGATGGCCGATTGCTGGAGAGTCGCATTAATAGTTTCATCGCCGGATAGTTCCATTTTGTGTGACAATTTACAAGTTGATAAGTGCCCAGATAAGTAGGCTACTAGAAACCATAGTACGCTTAGTTCAATGTAATTCAGATACCATATATTAGCACCCATGGTTTTTTTTTATTAAGAGAGGGTGTGCATAGACATCTAAAACATTATACTCTGTATAAAAGCTGCTAGTACAACTGTTATTACAATAGAGATTCTGGTGTTGGTTCGTACATCTACAGCTTAATTCGTCCTTAAGCTATTGCGGGCACCGTAGGTTATCCTTTATTCTCATATTATATTTATCGTACATATGGACTATACTGCTTACATCTGCAGGTAAAACACAGAGTTGAACAAACAAAATGAAACCCTCAAAGGCTGTCTAACAATTTGCTTTTAACAGTATAAGCATGCCTTGACAGCTTTAAAACCATGAAGAGGCTGACGTTATGGCTAATGGTTTACATTGCACAACTCTAACCACCAAAATACGCATTCCCATACAAATACACCTTCTCTATGCTTTTAGCCCGAAGTGGTGCAATGCCTCAATGACCACTTGGACTCGAAGTTTGACGCAGTACGCCAACAACAGGTCCCTGCACTAAGCGTAGTAAATAGAGCGATGCAGAGTGGCGATTATAAGCAGAGAGACAGGCGAGAATTCCCGTCAAAAACACGCTCAAACACCTCGTCAATCAACGCGCCTTTAGCTCTTGACAAGGAACAAGTGGGGAAGGGATAAAGAAAAAAAAATAAACGCAAGAGAGACAACTTGAAAACACTGAACACGCTTCAGTGGCCTACAAGTGGGCGGCCTGGGGGAAAACATGGAGATATGGGAACTGCAGTTTGTCAACCGCAGCAAAGTGCTACATGAACTAAAGTTAAAAAATTTCAAAAGGAGAAAAAAATGGAACGTTAGTTTTTGCGGCTTAGTTTTTAGTTACTGCTGCTGGTGCTGCATATAAATGCATTATCGAAGGTTGGCTAAATGGGTTTGAGGTGATTTAGTTTGAGCTACAAAATCCGATTGAACCAATTGAGGGTAATGCAATTTTTGCGCGAAAAGATGCAATGCATGAATGATTTGGTGGTGGCTTGTGAGTTAGGACCACATGCAGTTGTGTTTGGTTTACAACTCATGGCACCAGAATCTATAAACTTAATAGAATGTAAGATGACTCGTTTAGAGAGTTGTTGCTGTATTAAGTGTTTAAGATGAAAATTACATTTGTTTACGAATTTTTGCATTTAATTTTTGAAGCATTTGGTGCTATGGGAGTTTATGGTATGCTCAATTAATTTAAATACCCTGATTGTTATCTTACTTCCGATTGTCAAATAACGCTACGAAATCTGCAAAAACAAATGGTGGCTCTTTAGTTTTGCGTTAAATTTTAGTTTAACGCAGAGCATAAATATCTAATTAACCTTAGGATAACCGATGCCATTAGACACATTAATGCCCCACACACATATTAAATACTTTTTAATAATATTGTCTGAAAAGCGTAAAAAAAGTTTTAACGCAAAAAACTTTGTTGTAAAAGTTACTTTTTTTAATTAACATTTAAAGCCATAATAAATGAATATAAAAGTTGGTGAAGCTAAAAATTATTTGCAATAAGTGAGTGCCAACAAAAAACAAACCTGAAACTAATTTTTAATTTAATTAACAGGATTCACTAGCATTCTGGTGGTTGCTGATGAACAGTAAAACTTGAACCAGAGACCGTACAATGGAATTCCTGCTTACATTGTATTCAACTTGCACTATAACACAATTCCTACACTACGCTTACGTACTCAATATTTGCTTTTGTAAATATATAGTTTTTAAAGTGCACATTTAGTTTAAAATTCTATTATTTTTTCCTTAATAACTAATTGTTGATATAGTATACATTTATTGTTATTATTTGTTCATTCATTTACAAATGTTAAGCCAATATTAAGATATTTCAACTAAAAGCATCTGCTAAACTTTATATTCCTTAAAATCCTACCACAGCCTCATTGAATAAAAATTATTGATAGAATTGTAAATAAAATAAAATAAACAAAATATTATATTTCAGTAGAAAGCGTTTGCGTAAGCTTGTGAACTTATCTTTTATTTGATACGGGCTATTAGTTAGCAGGATATTTGTAAGGAGTTTTTTTTTATATGCTATCTACATAGTAGAAAAAGTATTTTTATCTTGTAAAAACTAAGCTGAAAATGTTTAGCATCCAGAAAATAAGAAAATAATAATAATACAAGATCCCCAAAATTACTTACCCATGTCCTTCTGTTCGTTCATTTCTATGAACGACTTAATCCCAACTAAGTCTATCCAACTAATGTAGTATACTTTGGGAGGAGTCTTCATTATCTAGTATGTATGTGTGAAAGATGTTGTACCTGCTGTGTCCCAGATATTAAAGTCATTTTCGCCCGGTTGTCGGGTTACGATTCACAGGGTGAATTCCCCGTTTATAAATGATATGTAGCCCAATACGATGTATACAAGTTATTTGGTATTCTTAATCACTGAAGTGATCGAAATCGATTGATCATATATAAATAATTCCATCAACCAATAAAAATTATTAATGCAATCAGTCAACATCATTTAATAATTTTCAATATATCGTAACCAAGTTCAGTACTTAGAAGTGTTTACCTCAAAGTATTTTATCAAATTTTATATAAATTGGTTGAATTTAAAATGTAGTTCCTATAGGAGAAATGGTTTCACAAAGTTGTCAGTGTTTCCCTTTAATGTACATATTTTTGAAATACATTTTTTATTGACAATCAACCAATAAAAATATTAGGTTGTAATCCCATATGGTACGGAGAAAAGGAAAGAAAAGGGAAGCGGAAGAAGAAGAAGAAGAGCCAATACACTTTAATTGAAGTTTTTTCAGTTACCTCTAGACAGTACTAATATTTGTAGTTAATCCGACATACAAATTGTATTTTTGGGTCTGTTTGATTTTATTTTTACACTTGACTCTTCTGTCACCGCTTCAAATGTAGAGTATAGGAGTTCTCTATTAAAAGTTGTTCGAAAAGAAAAGGGACCTAGAATTTACAGTCTTTGGATTTGACGGCGGTATCCTTAATAGTATTTTTACTAACTATTGTTGCTGCAGGAACTATAACAACCGATCTTCAGTTTTAAAGACGAGAACACCAGCACAAACCGACGGACAATGCTAAAAAAATTAAATCTATATTTTAGCAAGTAAGGTTAAACTAAATTTTTATGTTCTTTGATATGAAATACCAAATTTCGCGACAGTGTGCAACAAGGCATCACAACGAAATTGGGCGCTTAAGAGTTCAATATTCCAAAACTCAGCCATATTGAGTTTCCAAAGCGTAAATTAAAAAAATTTTTTTTTAAGAAATCGTGAACAAATTTGTAACTGAATTGATTTTAGTTATATTTTAGATAAAATATATATATATTTTTTTTTTAATTTTTTGTGAAAATATCAAAATCAAATACGAAACTTAAAAGTTTTTCGGTCTTCTCAAGAACAAGAAGAAAACCATTTAGAGAAGTGGTGCAGTCTCCAAAGTTCAGTTTTCAATGTCGTACGCGTCCGACTGTGCCGTAAGTACATATATTTTGCTTGGTTTTGAAGTGTTAGGTAGAAATGGGAGAACACGGTGCAGAAACTACCTGCATTGATTTCGTGTTATTGTGCATTTATTTTTGGGTAGCAATTGGGCTAAGTCCTTGGGCCTGTCCTAATGAACACTAGATTTCAGGGACTGCAAGAACCAAACATAACCATCTACTGTTAATATTTTCGAAGTTTAATAAAATTAAGTTATGGTTCAATATTTTCAAATTGTACTTTCACTAACCCATAAACTGATTTTATATTGGAATTTACGAAATTATGGAACCAAGATTGGATTTAACTAAATGTACATTTAAGTCTTAGCTATGCGAGCATTTGAATTTATAAACTTAATTTATTTTTAGTAAATATATTATTTTTGTTGCATATCAAAGTGTGAAATGTGGAACCCTCTTAAAATTGCTTATTTTCAAATATATAGAGAAATAATTCTCAAATATTCCGCAGCTATATACCGCTTAGAAAGATGAATTCGGCTAATGAATTGTAAAATTTAATTAACTGCATCTAATTAAATTGATAGCAATAGAATTTTTTAATAAAACCTAATAATAAATTTTCAAAAAGCGCATAAATGCTGAGTCAAAGGTACAAACAATACCAAAAATATAATGAAATACTTGGCAGTAGGGACGTATAAAGGTTTTGCATGAAGAAACTGAGATGAAACCGAAGTAAAGCATAACAAAGGAGTTGACAATATGCCACTTGAAAACTTTGATTAAAATCCTTTTGAAGTGCAAACAAATAATGAAGAGTCAGAGCGAGATGATAATGCATAGACAGAGAGAATGTGTGTGTTTTGCTGTCTTTGTATGTGGTTCTGTCTGTGTGTGTGCCTGAGTGTTTGTGTAAATATATCCTCCATAGTCTTTGAAGGCTAAGGACTTGACACCAAAAACACAAGCTGCGTTTGCTTCCTTTATATGCTGGACCGGCTCCATTTAGGTTTGCTAAGCGCCACTAAATCCGTCTGTATCCCCAACAACAACGATAACTTCAACAAAACAAGGCACAGCAGCAACAGCAACAACAGCAACAACAATGCAATAACTCATATGTGGTTGTTGTTGTCTTAGCTGCTGCTGGTCATGATGACACTTTTTGTTGTTTGCTGCTCGGTAGCGTGTTGCTGGCTTGCTCACCAAAAGTTTTGTTTGATAGTTCACAATAGAGAAACTTGCACATTTCTTTACTTAAATGCATTTTAAGTTACACATAAGTCTCGCTTGCTCGCCTTAACTTCAACTTTAATAAAACTCTACACGTTGATTCTTGTTTTTGCCATGGTGATGGTTGTTGTTGTTCTTGACTCTCTCTTACGGTTTCAGTTAAGTGCACTTGAGTAAGTTTTGTGAGATAAGCACTGCAACGTCGCGTGCACTTGCGTACACCATGACGTATGCGCAACCAACATATTTAAGGCAGCCATCTTACTCATAAGCATCTTTCAAAAGCTTTGATTGCAATTTGGTCTTCGGATGTTGCCGTAGAAAAGTTGAAGAGATAAAAAGTCTCTTCTTTGACTTTACTACCTTTAAAGTTGGTCGCACTTTGTCAGATACACATTTCTTTCAAACTTTAATTTTTATAAAATAATATGATTATTTTAAGAAGATTTTAAGGTTGTATTACCCTGTAGCGTAGAGTAAAATGAGTATATTAAGTTTGTGCAAGCACAAAATTTATGTAACACCCGAAGTAAAGGTCAAAAAGATACCCCAAAGTTGCCTAAACTATGTCGGTTTAACTTTTCGTCATTTGGAGTATATCAGTCAATCACTTTTACCAAAATTCCAGTTCATCGTAATCGGTACGTTTTTGAGAATTTAATTATGATTTTTCAAAAGAGTTCTGTACCAGATATATTCTTAATATAACCATAAAACAGCCAATGTTTATGGCAAGCCAACTCCTACGTAACCACCCTATCCGACTGATTGAACTTCGTGTGACTAGAGAAATTGTCCGTAACTGTTCGACTGCATAAAAGCATAGAGCTCAGGGATGGTAACAGCTGGAGTAAAGCAATTATTATACAAGGGAAGGCAAATTTATTTTAGTTTTTTATATGCGGGTATATTTATAGCTCCCATAGGGTATACGGCATTATGTCAAATATTATCAATATCGGCTTTGGTCAAGATCGATTTTTCAACCAAATTCGTTATATCTCCTTTAATTTCCAACTTCTTTTATAGTATTGTAGTCTCTACAATAACTGAGTCGCAGTTCATCAAAGTAGGTTGGCTGTATCAGGTAGGAAAAGTCGTTTGAAAAATTATATTTATCAGTATTTCGATTGCTTTTTAACTTATACTTAACTTAATATGGCTTATAAATGTATTTTCATCTTTCCAATCTCTGATAAATAGGCAATATTATTAAAAACTCGCCTCTTGTGCAAAATTTGTTGTATTTCATTTTTTAATATTTTGCTACCAAATTACCTTCTATGAAGGCTTTTGTGCTTGCCAGTACTGTATCAAATTTATTTAAAATCGGTTGACAGTATAAATATATAGCAGTACAACTGATTCTTTTGTTGAAAAGTGGTGCAGAGAAGTGACAGAATTTGTGAGTATGCGATGCGATTTTAAAACTTCAGCTATCATATTGTTTCATTCAGATTCCATAAATTAGATTTGTACACATAATTAAAAAAAAATGATAGTTTTCAATTAACAATTTAAAAAACGGTTAATAGTGAAAATAAGCAGTTCAACTTCTAAAAAAATTTATTCATTTTGCATTAATTTAATAAAATAGTTTAGTTTATAATAAAATGCTTTTACTTTTACTGTAAAAACGAAATTTTACGGATTTTAATAAAAATGGAAAAGGTTACTGAGCTGTTGGAATGTTTATCTTTTTGCGATTACCCAATATAAACATACAATTGTATGTACAAAAGTGTTTTTTAAGAAAAAAATAATGTTTGCGACAAGTTAAACCCTTTTCAGGAACAGCACTTTGGTGTAAACACGACATGACAAAAATTGTGACAACTATACATCAGTTGCTAAAGTGACAAGCAGTGCAGACAATAGGCTCCACTTCATGACTAGGCTTGAATTTCCGAAGACACACAATGGGGCTGCCGTCAACCTTGATGCTTTCGAAAGCGAAGGACACTGGAAGAGTTTTGGAGACCCCAACTAAAAGCACTTGCATCTACAAAGTTAAGTGCTAAAATGTCACGTTTAAATTTATGAACATTTCGTAAAAAGAAAATGGAAGGCATACACACATATTCACTTGTATGAAATCAACAAATGGCCCAATAAAAAAATGCAGTGCAAAGAATAACAGTTAAAATAACAATGGGGCTTCCAAAAATATCAAGAACTGGAAGAAAAATGCGACACATTACAGACGGCTCAGCTCCACTGCCATGTGACATGAAAAGTTTAGAGAAAATGTACAAATTTCTGGAACTCAAAATCCGAAAAAGAAAGAGTTTTTAGTAATGTGTGCTTAAAAAATTCTTTAAAAAATAAATGTATGGCACTTATTCTGCATAATTTTTGTTGATTAATATATAAAAAAAAATATGTAATCTTTCTATTTTTTTAATTGATTAAATATTGAGGTACTTTTCGATTTCTTCAAAAGACCCAAACTAGTGACTCCCAAGTTCCTTTTGCATTCGCCCAAAAAGCAATTGATCGGATAGGACTTTGCATTTCAGTTTTCAGTTAACTTTTGACTTTTACAACCAAATGGGACCAATTATAATATCAATTGTGTTACGGCTTCTTACGGAATGCACGGATTACACGCATTAGTTATTTTGTTTTATTGTACTTTGCAGTCGATAATGGAATAAATATTTTTTCTTCTTAGGCTTTTCGTAGTATATCCGCTATTCATCCATAGTAACGATGCATTAATCTTTTAAAAGCCACAATTAAATTGAAAAATAACAACTCTGAGGGACAAAATTGCCTTATATTTGATTGCTAATCCGCTGACAATAATTCTGCGAGTTCAGTTTGCGTTTGGTACATAGATAGTCCCGTAAAGCCCGTCCAATTACAAATAATGAAGCTTTTTCATTTGAGCAGTAGGCTATTTATTTTTGAGAGTACAAAAGCAAAAGATCTATTATCAGGGGCTTAAAAGATGATAATTAAACATTAGAAAATCTTTTATCTTTCTTTTTTTATTGTTTGCAAGAAGAGATATATCATATGTTATATGTGTTTCATTTTGAGAATCTTGACGGTTTATTTGGAACCTTAAAACGGGCAGCACGCAAAGCAAACCCAACAACTCCATACTCTTGGATAAAGTGTCGAAGACAACAAGAAGAAATGTTTGCATTTGTCATTCAGCAATTTTTACTCTGTTTTCTCACAAATTTTACTCATAAGAAGCGTCAGTGTCAGATTATGGCGATTTTAAATTATTTGTAGGTTTACTCAGCTTGTTGTCCATTTTTAATACCAAAACCGCTGCTTTGTCTAGCATATATCCAGCTAATTATTCAAATATCCATTATCTAATCCTCGGATAATCCTCGGCTGCATAAGTTGATTTTAATTATTTCTGATTCGTTTCTTATTGTAAATGCTTTTTTTGTAATTGTTTTGAAGCTTCAGTTACAACGCTTCATATGGGTTATACTATATACTATACAAAAATGTGAGAACCTGTGCTTTTGTTATGTCAGTCACATTTTATTCTAGACCCTAAAGAATCTTCATTGGGAACAGTCATAATTTACAAAAAGCCTGCTAAAATTCATACAAAATTTTTAAACATACTTCTAAGACAATTTTCATCAGCTAAATGCGGAAACCACGGTGAATCCTAAAACAATCTTGCTGTCAGAAACAAGTCGGACCTCTGTAATTATTGCCAACAGTCTTCACAGCTTTCCAAACAAAAAGGTAATCGCCTTCAATATTGACCACATTATACTCCCAATATTATTACTATATATTACTATAATACAAATAGTTCTGTAAATTGTTGCAAGTAGAAAAAACGATTAAAAGTGAACCAAGTCGAATAAATAAAAGGTTTCTTTTGGGGTTTCACGCTTTTGTTACTTTCTCGTTTTTGCAATATAAAGGCAGCGATGTGCCTGTCTTCCGACAATATAACTGATAAAAATAACGCACAAACTCAACAAGATCTTTAGTTATCTCAAATGTTTTTGGTAACCAAGTAAAGTAGTCTTATGTACGCAAGGGAATACTCCCTCACTAAACAATTTTTGGATAAATATCATAGGCGCAGTAAGCAAAAGTTTACATTTGCAGAACATTTTTATAATTTCGTAATGAATTCAAAAAGATACGTGATAAACATATTCTAGATCTGAGATAGTTCCATTATTTTCGAATGACCACCATGAAATCGAAAAAAGAAATCAATTTACAAAAATTCTAAATTGATATTAAACTTTTAATATATAGTACTAGTTTTCTGACCTGTGGTTTAATTAGCAACTGAAAATATGTTCGACTTTTGTAAGAAACATCTTTGAAGAACATTTACATTTTGTTTATTTTCTTTCGCACTTTGTTTTTCGAAACGCAGATTTTGGTGGAATAAAATATAGGAATCATGAAAAAAACAGTTTATTTTTAATATCCGTTCTTCCTTGTTCAGTTTTATAATATAATTATTATAATAATTTACAATTTATTTTATATGTTGAGACCAAATTCAATTTGTTGTAAATTTAAATTTGTAAATTTATTACCATATATAGAGTACGACGGAGCGACAAATTAAAATAACAATTCGTTTTCATTTGAGGCCATCACGATTAACCTTAGATTCTACTGTACAAAATATTACTACTAGTTGCAGCTTAGGACGGTATCGTTCCGTCAACGCAGAACGGCTTTCATTGTAAAAATGCAGACTGCTATGTGGATTCCACAAAAAAAGTATTTGTAAAATGTTGGAATTATCTCTATGTAGAGTGTAACCTATCCAGTCCTATTTACAGTATTGAATTTTTGAGGTGGGTGAGAAAAACTGTGGTGGGAATATATGACCGCCCATAAAGGAATCTTACAGATATTCATATTATTATAAAGGTAAACTACTCAAGAGCGCAACCTGCCTTAGGCACAAAGATCGCAGTAGTTGTCTGTTTACACATAGAAACGCAAGTACCAAAAACCTCAACTTTTTAAAGGAATACCACCTACCTACCCAATACCTATCGAAGAAAGCTGAAATCGCACATCTACTTCAATGAAACGGTATAAGTGATACGGTGATATTGTAGTAATGATAATCCATAGAGTTTTAATTAAAAGTTGAAATCTTAAATAAACCTCCGATAAGTATTGGGCAAGCTTACGTTTATGTTTTTAAAAACAAATTTAAAGAGATTCATAAAATCGATAGATTGGGATGCGAAACTTATGGCTTTGTTTTAGAGATTCATAAGTGAGCTAGATTATAAATTAGGTATAAGTTAGTAAGTATGGTGCACTTTTTTGTTTTATATATCCGCCGATATGATATTTTTGATCAAATTGAATCTGAAAAAAATATTGGGCAATATGAGGCCCATCTTACAGTCTTCCGCATTGTAAACGATGCGCGCAAACAAACTAATTCGCAATAGAAAAAACTGCATCCATGTATCACTCCAATTTTTTACTTTTCCCTATGAAGTGCAAGTGCTGTGCTCGTTAGTCAGATAGTATGCCATCGGTCGGAACGTAGTCTGGGCTTCCCTCAAAACTTTTCTTGCTTGGGATTATCGCAGCTTTACCATTTTACGTCGTCAGCTACAATGCGATGATGAAAAGTTACTATGTCGAGAAGAGTTCCAAGGATCGTTGCTTTGCTTTTTTCTCACGGTTCAAATGATTTATTTTAGCCTTATATAGGCTGCCCTTTAGTCAATTCGGCAGTGGATCTCTGAGCTTTGGGACAGCGTCATTTTATTGTAATTCATAACTGATATAAACAGATATTTGTATGAGGTGTGAATAGGTTTTGGAAGTTCAGGATTGAAAATAAACATAAGGTTGTTAGCACTTAATTGTTTTGTAGAACACAATTTTGTTTTTACTTATAACCAACTTTAAAGTAACTTTTGGGATCCCTATTATGCGGGGCTTATTAGTAAGGAGGTTCGCACTCTTGCTACTGTAATTTCGGATAAAGAGTTGTGCAGCGAGGTTTCCTATTGTGTGGAGCAAATCTGCCAATTTATTTTAACAACACTTTTTAAATGTTTTTTTTTTTAATTATTTTTAAAATACAATATCATTGTCAGTATGTCTTCAGATTTAGTACAGAATACGTAAAGGTTTGGTTTGAGATGCTTTGAATTAGCAAATTCCTTTTTGCGGATTCGTTCTGGGAATAAGCTAAAATTGCAGTAAAATAATGTATAAAAAACATTTAGAAAAATAAGTACGCGTGTATGCAGGGCAAATAATAGTCGGTGCGTTTATGGAAGCGACGTCTTGTTGTGTGTGTTTTAGTTGCATCTGTTGACGTCGTGTCATTGCTGGCTGAACGTCGTCATAGAGTGAGTGTAGCGGGAGGCTATGTACAAACGTGCGTTATGCAGACACATACCACAATGTTGTTGTTAATGTTACTATTGTTGTTTGTGTTGTTGTTGTTGACATTGTTGTAGTTGTTGTTTTAGAGAGTAGAACACAATGCAAGGTTCCTATTATTATTTTTGCTTTCAACTTTGCAACGCTCCGAGTTGTTTGTGTTTTAAATGCCATTGTTGCTGGCATATTATTTTGCACGCTCGTTGAGGCTGCGGCAACAACATCAACACTGACAACAACAACAAAAACAAGAAGAATAACAACCGCAATAGGAAAAAATATTTTCATATTTTGTTGTTTTTGTTGTTGGCGCTCTGTTTAATGCTTCGCATCGCATAACTCTACTCAAGTATGCAACTTTATCATTTTGATTTAAATGTTTTGTTGTTTTGCTCTTATTTCTTTTACTTTTGCGGTACGGGTGTGTGTGTGTGAGTATGTGATTGTGTGTAGGTGTGTAAATACACAGATATCTATGCATGTATTCAAGGGATTTTCTAGTCGACACTCGAAGTGTTGCAACAGCGAGTGTCTCTCGCTTTGTTTACCATAAAGGCGGCTTACGCGTCGTATGCGTTATTTTTTGCTCTGTCCCAAAGTCTATTGTATTCCATTGTTGAATGTTTGTGCATTTCTTTTTGTGGCAAATAGTTTCTAAACAAAACGGACCAAAAATTAATTGGTATGACATGGTGCCACATTTGGCTGAACAAAAAAAGTTAAGCACCAATTTTTCTAGGCAGATTTTTTTTTACAAATTTTCTGCATCATCTTCAACCCGCACAATGCCAAATACCAGCTATGTTGTACAATGAATGAGTAGTCTTACCACCACATTTGAACTATATTGAAGCAATAGTACTAGTCCATAATTTAATTCTTGTAATAATTTAAAATTTATATTTTTTAATTATGTAAATCCCTAAAAGAAAATGTCAAATACAAAACTAAAACGCAAGTAATTTCTTTGGAAACCAAAACTGAAAATTTTAGATCGCCTTCGAAATGGAGAATGGTCAAACCATTCGATTTAAATGAAGCCACAGTAAGAACTACAAAAATAAATGAAATTGCCTGATTTCTGGAACGAAATTATATTTCAAGAGTTCATCATACACTAGAGATGCTCTTAAAGAAGAAATGGAAAAAAACACCGTACAATATGGCTGAGGGGACAAATTCTCGTAGGACAGATACAATATCACACATAAAATGTGTGATCTACATATCCTCACACAATAAACTACTGACTGAGAAGTGCTACTAGTTTTGTTTTTCACTTATTTAATGGGTTTTAGAGATTAGATCAGTGTCTTTTTCCCACGGTATTTCTGGAACCTTGTAAAAACAGAATTAAGCGTATATGGGGTAAACACTGTGAACGTTTTATAATAATATCACTATAATCCAATGCCAAAATGGCACATAGATTTGAACTTATAACCCCCTTCCCTTTTCACCAAGCTATTTACATACCTGAGGGACAACCTGATTAATTAATTAGATTAATATAAACGTTTGTAAACTTATTCGTCTTTCATAAACAAACAATATACCAAGTCATTCCCATCCATATCCACTCTTAACATTTACAAATTCAAGTTTCCGGCCACATGTTTGTAATAATTTCCCCCCGAGCATTCAATATTAGGGACTAATTGGGAATTGACATTTTCAAAACAGAAGTTGAAGGCTTTAATAAATTCGACAACTTTTATAAATAAATAAACATAAAGTTGCTATACAACAAACATGCACATAATATGTTTCTTATATTTGCAAATGACTTAAGCAGTTGTGAATTATAAGATTGTATAAACAAAATTAAGAAATATCTAAATAAAGCGAGGAAAATACATACCTACCCTGAGTGTGAAATATTTTGAGATGTGCACCGTCTAACATTTGGGCTGAATAGAAACTTGGAATTTGAATATAACATTAGGAAGTATCATTAAAGTTTAAACAATTTTTAATATGAGGTATCATAATATAATCGGGTTGGTAAATCAAGATGAGTTATAGTATAGTAAGAGCAAAATTTGAGATAGGTTGTTGCAAAGCATAATTTGATCTTCATAGTGATAATAGAGTGCTCTGGATGGAATGACAAAAGCAACATTGCTAGGTAGTGCGTTACACTCATTAAAGAGTTAATGCAGAAATAACACGTCTTGCTTTGTTCTACGATTATATAGGGAAGGCAATTTAATTAGGCAAAGTCTACAAGAATAACACGGCAATCGGATGCTGGGCTGATTCATAAGCCGAATCGAATTGGTGAATTAGTGCCAAAATTAAATATTTCGATTGTCTTGGCCCTTAAAAATTATATGTCAATTAGTTTTGATTAGGTATTTTGGGGGGAACCACCAAATTTAAGACATGAAGATTAAAATTGAGAAATTCCAAATACAGAAGCATTGTATTCTAATTTTAATATTGATTAGCTGGTTACAGTTGTTCTCTTCAATAATGATTAAATGAATGGAAGTATTTTGCTCTTCCTAACCATTACGAATTAAATCGATATCGGTTGACTATATCATATAATTTTTGTAGGGAATATCGGTAGCAAAATTCGATTAAATTGTTGTATTAAAAGCTTTTAGCATAATATGGTATAGGGTAACCCAAAATCGTGTTCGCGAGACTTTATCTTACGTCATTTGTTTTTTTCGATTTATGTTTACGTAAGCTTTAATCTCAATTTGTATGCATAAAATGGCACCAGGGGGCAATAAAGTAGTTTGCGAATTATTTTTTACAAACTGAAATTTGGCAAATGGGATTTTTATAATGATTAATGGAAATATTTTTTTATGTATTCCTCATATTTTTATTTTAAATCTGTATAGACCAATGGGCTTTATTTTGATAAAAAATTGTATACATTTTGATACAATATTGAAGTTATTAACAATACGGTAGGGATAAGCATTTCTTTTGAAGATATAATTTAAAATCCTATTGTTTTTTTGTAATATTCTTTTTATGAATTAGCTTGGCTTATTAAAGGGGCCTCAGTCTCTTCTTAAAATATAGACTTAAAGGTATTTCAGATCGTTGCTGCTTACTTGTAATTTTTCGTGAAAACTATGAATGAATTTTCATATGAGTTTTAGTTCTGTTAGATTAGATTCATGAGTCTGCTCAGAGCTTCCTTGGAACAGAAAAAATGTTCTGGTGTTCCATCTACCTATTCCTATTGCAACTAATTCGAATTCTTATTAGGTGTCCTGCGATTATTCAGAAAACGGTCGAGCACTGTGAACTTGGAGTTGCGATTAGCGTCAATTTGCAGCCGTTTAAGTCGACTGATTTTATAGTTCTTGGGCACAAAATATCGCAATTTCGTTGCCTGTTATACCTTAAGTGTCGTAGCCCACAAAATAGACTCAGAACAAACTACTACGTCTCCGAGAGAATTACAGCAGTTAACGGTCATCGAGTTCGAAGATGGTTGTATCTTGCACATTGCTCCTTTATCAATTGTCTATCTTATTGTAATGTTCGATATTTGATATTCGCTTCTATAAGTTACTTATCGAATTACTTTACCTAGTATTGCAGTAATAATCAAATGACTTTTTGGTAGTCTTACAGTCTGAGTACACATTAACCAAAAGTATTATTAGAGCTTTGCGTATAGCGAAGATATCTACTGGGAAATTACTACAGTAATACGAAAATCGGACAGCCGAATGTGAAGTTCATTATAGAAGACCTCATCCACTATATTATTGTTGAGTTTAAAGTCGGGGAAAAAGCTTTTGCAAACGCGTTGAACTATCTACGTGTCTTCGATGCTGAAATGCATATTCTTCAGAAATACGAATTTATTAGGCGATACTTTGGTGCACATCGGTAGAAAGTTCATACAGTGGACCGGAGACACAGATTATTCTATACGTTAGCTTTTTTTTTCCTATTATTTGAAATGATTTTTTTACTATATTTTAAATATTTTTTTCATATAAGAAATAAATATAAATAATTAACAATAGTCAGAAATTGATGCCTTGGCATATTTTCTCAAAATGTGGGCAGATCGCTATTTTGTATATTTCGATTTTACAATATAAGTCACTTTAACCGTTAGGAAAATAATAGATGGTGTGAAATTAAACTTAGATCAATAAACTTAAGATCCAGAAAAATCTAATTATATCAATAAAAAATTGTAATTTAAGTAATAGTAATTTTTAATTATCTCTCGAGCAAATAAAGTGAACTTATATTACCCCTTACTGTGGACCTCGGTAGCGTACTCGCCTCTAAATCGGAAGATCGGTGGTTCAATTCGCCCTGTATTTACCTAGATAAATCACCCTATGCTGCGCCTTTTAAGCGGTGACCATATTTAATGGGAATAATTTTCATAATACCCCTTACCTAGCAGTTTGAAGCTGGTATGCACAATGAATTCGTATCATCCGTAACATTCTTTAGGAGGTGTTGTACATTCCCAATACGGAACACCATTTATGTTTAACTATTATAGTTGTGGAGAGCGACTGAGAACGATTTTAGATTCGATGAGAGACATTTGAACCAAGGTCCTAAAGATGGTAGTGGCTGTGCCTCTAGTAGATTGAGACTGAATTGCCTTATTAGTTCCAAAAATAAATGTAGGGCATTATATTGCATTGAGCGCGCATTTAGCAGTCTTTTTAATAATTACACTTTTTCGAGTTAATAGAATTAAGTTCCATATATTTTTTTTATTTCCTCTTTTTTTTAAATACAATCTGTCTCTAGACAACAGGTAAATGGGTAACATCTATAAAATTAAAATAAACAGGAATAGTAAGTTCCATATTTTACCCATAATCATAATCAATATTATTAAGTCCATCATTTGGGTAAAAACTTAGACAGCGTACTTTGAGGAATTATGAAAGCTCTCCAAAATACGTATACGAATGAACTCTATTTTCTCAAGTTAAAAATCAGATTAAGTACTATCAAATAATGCGGGTCTCAAATATTTGGAATATGCAAGTATACTGAATATTCTACCATGAATAGGAATGAGGGAATATTCGCTAAAAAATATTTTTTAATTCAAAGGACAGAAAATATAATAAACAATTTTAACAATTGCTATTTTCACAATTTGTTTAGAATAAAATTTAATTACAAATAAATTACAAAATAGCTAAGAAACATAACCCGAATATGTGCGAGCGATGTGTTTTAAGGTTTGCTTCGAGAGTACTTGTGCCAAGTATCTTGAGTATCTTATCCACCTGGATAAACCGTACACAATGTAAGTTCGAGTTCTACTACATGTATTGACCCCTACACAAGTAAATAGGTAACTAATCGTACCATACCCATCCTAAACACCATGCCATTGAATGGCAGTTATTTGTTTGAAGCGCCAACTTGAGCTGTCTTCATCCATAAATATTAATTCATTATCACTGCATTGGGCACTATGCCAAACTGGATAAAAACAAAAGTAAGAAGAGTTATGGCCAGAAAATATTTTGGCTAAACATTTGGCTTAGGCTAGCGAGAAAGTAACTGTAAATGTTACTGGAGCTTTTGAGGAAATAACAAGAAATGTGCAGCTCCTGATGTAGACATCCCTAAGACGTTGCCTAGGCAACAGCAATGACAACTTTATGCAATTAACTAATACAATGTTTTGTGTTTACCAAAGTTGTTTGTATTTGTAGTCGATTGGACAGCCAGCCCGCAGCAATTAAAGTGATGTATGATGTGCGAGGGCAGTTAGATGACTTCAAGTGCAATTGAATTTAACAACTATAGGGAATTCTTATAGGATTAAGGCATATAAATGAATGGACATGTATGGATATTTCAACTGGATCTAGTTGATTTCATATACAATCTTATAGTTCGCAACTGCTTAATCCATTTATGTATATAAACATTACGTTTTAGCATGTTGCTGCTTTAATTGTAAACCCGTTATTGTGATCAGTTGAAATGTTTGAAGTTGGAAAATATTAAATACATCTGTTTGCACTGGCTATAAACTAAGATTTATAAAGTAAAAATTACGAGCCGATCTGCATGGAATGACAAAAGTGTTTGGAAGGTGTATTGGAATGCGTTAAAGTCGAATTCTAGAAGAGATTCCAATTTAAGCCGCGAAGATGAAAAATGCACAATTGTCATAATAGAGTCGATCAGTTCCTGATTGTGGTTGTGTTATTATTGTCTATTGTGTGTCTTATTTTCTATTTTAATATTGTTAAAATATGAGATAAGTGGACTTCGGTGGCGTACTCTGCGCTAAACCCAAAGATCGGTGGTTAGATTCCACTCTGTAGCATGTACACAAAGATCTTCTCTAATTAAAAATAAACTGCAGATTCCTGTGCTATTAATAGGTATATCTTCAGCCTCCACATTCAGAGCTATGGCAATAGTGGAGCATTATAAAGGGTGATTTTTTTAAATTGCACTTAAAAACAATGGATTATTCGATTGACATGGAATTTATTTATCCGAAAGATAATTTGATGTTTGGTATATGACCGTCACGTCTGACTCGGATATACAATAGGTCAATCTGGACTATAATGCTCAATGATTTTTTCCAAAACTTGTGACCCTATATCGGCAATAACACGGCGAATATTATCTTCTAAATGGTTTGTGCGTTTGTGGCTTATCCGCATAGACCAATAACTTTACATAGAGTAGTCTAGCTGTGGTAAATAACAAGATCTTGGAGGCCAAGTCACAGGTCCAAAGCCCGAAATTAGGCGGTCACCAAACGTATCTTTCAATAAATTGATTCTGGTACGAGCTGTGTGACATTTTGCGGCTTCTTGTTGGAACCACAGCTCCTGGGCATCATGGTTGTTCAATTCAGCAATAAAAAAGTTGGTAATCATGGCTCTATACCGATTACGATTGACTGTAAGGTTCTGGTATTTATCGTTTTTGAAGTAGTACGGACCAATGATTCCACCAACTCATAAAGTGCATCAAATAGTCAATTTTTCTGGATGCAACAGTATTTCAACATACACTTGAGGATTAGCTTCACTTCAAATGCGGCAGTTTTGTTTGTTGACGTAGCCATTAAACCAGAAGTGCGCTTTATCGCTAAGCTAAATTTGGTTATGATAATCGGGAACAACGACAATCTCGATTTGGAGTCATTCGACGAATCTACGCCTTGCTTGATGATCGTTGGGCTTCAATTCTTGCACGAGTTGAATTTTCTAAGCACGCAACCAAGACCTTCCACAAAGTGGATGGACACAGATTCAATTCCTGTGCTCGATGGCGAATGAACTCATCGTGTTTTCCTGAATTCCACGCTCTACAGCAGCAATAGCTTCTTCTGTGCGCACCGTACGGCGTCTCTGGGGATGCGAGTTAGCAATAAGAGAAAACGTGGCGCGAAAACGATTCATTGTTAAACCAATTAACAGCCATAAAATGGACGTAGTGCACGATACGTATTTCGCACAGAACCATTATTTTCCAAAAAAAAAAAATGCACTATTGCCAAAGCAAACTGATAATAAATCACTTGACAGCTGCTGCTAAATCGTTCGCCATCTTGAACAGTAATACCAACTTTTAGTTCTATATCTCGAAAAAAAACACCCTTTAGTTAACGTTTATTTTATAAATATAAGCTTAACTTTCAGTGTAACTCATTCTGCAAATTCCCCATTGGTGCCCCATCAGCTTTGTGTCAAGTGCATAAATTATAAATCATCTGCAGAACCCGCAACAATTATAAGGACTAACATAAGAACAAGCATGCGAAAACTTTCATTAATTTCTCGCACTGCCCTCGCATGTACACACAAATGGTACATTGTTGTTTTTGCTGTAGTTGTTACAAGTGTATCAACTGCAAGTGTATAAAACGTAAGTAGCTGAAATAAATAAGAAAAGCTTAGACAACACAATATGATATATATTGTCAAGGGTCAGGATTCAAAAACTAGTCCACCTGCAATTGAAATCGTAAAGAGTAAAGTGCAACGGTGACATAAAGAGTGCATGTTGATTGAAACAAAATGTAAGAGTGCAACGCGATTGAAAGAAAGAGAGTGATACAGCTATGCTCTTTGTCAAGCGGTATGCAATGGCAATGGAACACACATGCAATGCGCTCTTACTGGAAACAAATGAAAGAGCAAACAGCAAACATCTTACATGTTTATTTCATTTTTTTTATTTGAAAGAGCGCAAGCAAGCTACACGGCAAAAGGAAACGTTTTCATTTAAATGTTGCATACTTTTCAGCTGACACATTTAATTAAAAAAATGCAACAAGTACATGACACATTTGCAACTAAATCTGCAGAATTCAACGGAGTATCTTTGTTTGCATTTGTCAGCAACTTGACTAACTGCCTGACTTGCGACGAAAGTTTCTTGTTTCTTTGGCAAAATACATGTAAACTCATTAAATATTATTAAAATGACGCGTTGCTTCTGCTATACGCAAAATGCGTTTAATTTTATGAGGAATGTTTTGCGCGTAACTCATCGCAGAAGCTGCCTTTGGCTGGCTGCAGGACAGTTGTTTGCACTGCATTCATTGCAACAGTTTCACTTTTCGCAATGAGACAAAAAAAAAAACAAAACAAAAAAGAAACCAACAAATATCTCAATGTTGTGCATACCCGCTCCCACTCTCGCTTACTTCGGCGAAGAAAGTAGGCAAATAATTGCATTGGACTGCGACGGTTTACTTTACGTTTTATACCTTATCTTCTTACGAATCGTGAGTTTTGTGCAATTGTGCAACACTTTGTAACAGGCGAAAATAAGCGTCATCTCTCATGTTGAACTACCGGCACACAATACTGAGTCTAGCATTCGGGATCTACGATATGACAACCTCTTGCCCTGCCTACTAACTGCAGCTGTTCCAAAGACGATTCGCAAGCTGCAGATATTTTGATCCATTCGCGTATAACAGCTTCTTTTAATTTGGATCTTGCTCCCCAAAATGGCCCAAAAAGAGAAGAATCTGTTGGATTCGCGTCCAGTGAATTTGAAATGCATTGTTGTATGCAGTGCATTCGAAACTTTAAAACGAAAATCCCAAAATATAATAGTATACGGCAATCGGCCAGAGCAGCAATAGTAGGACCGAAAACAAGATACTCGGAGTCTCTGGCGGAAAAATACAACCATCTTCCAAGCAGGAATATATGCAATATGCAAAAATTAAACCATTTCTTAATCGAAACAAACCACCAAACAGAAAATAGTTTTACTAACTGACACTCAAGACACTCAATTTCCACCAGATAACATCAAAACTGGTGTTGGAATGTCGTGAAAAGCTAAACACACGCGGCGAATACAGCCAGGTGTGGTTACACTGGGTACCAGGCCACGATGGGATTGCGCGTAACAAGAATGCAAACAAGCTTATTAGGTAAGGAGTAGGAACTCTCCAACCATTTTAGACACAGGAAACATTTGCCTGATTTTAAGAACAGTACTACTACGACACGGAGAGAAGTACTGCGATGGCCTACACGGACTTACGCACGCAACACCGCCTTTAACTTAAAACAGTTTGTATGAAACTATTAAGCGCACTCCAAGAATTTTTACAGAAATTCTAACAGTAGGTTCAACTATCACCCAACTAAGCTGTACATATTCTGAAACAAAATTTGCAGATTATGCAGAAAGGATGATACAACTGCGAGATATATGTTGGCAATCTGCCCACGATCTGATGCACTAAAGATGGAGAATTAGGAAGTTCCGAAAGTTGTCTCTCAGTCGTACTGGAATCACACGAGCTTTATGAGATAGTGGCAAGTTCTGTTACGTTTGACTGCAATCTCCAGAATAATTTTCTAATATGAACTGAATCGATATGAAATATAAATCGATAAAAACGAATGGATAGCGCCCACCTGTAGTTACTGAGGCCCAAACCATGATTTGGGGCGGGCGCTGCCTGCTGCTGTGTTATCTAGGACTTGAATTCTCATATGAACGGTTCCTATCGTTTTGAGATTTTACGAATTACTCAATTGTACAAATTTTCTCGTCAGAAAACACAATTTTCGGAAATCGACCACTTTTGGCCAAGCAAAGTAAAAAGGTAACTTTTTCGTTTATTTGTTTGATTTGTCGCTGATTGAATCTTGATTTGAATCTCACAAGTTAGACAGTTCAGTTCTTTCTCCATTTCATTTTCACTACGACTGGAATTTTGCTTTAATCGCTTCTTCACTTTTTGAACCAACTCACGCGACTTTGTAGTAATTCGAAGACCACCTACATGACGTTTTGCTATGCTATCTGTATCAATTTTAGGAATTATGGTGCGTTTAGAGTTTATACTATGCAAAATACTTTCGTGCGCTTGTAAACAGTCTGAACTGAATACTGAATGGTCATTTAGCTAACTTTCAGACAGTCAATGCCCAATCATTGGCTGCACCTGAAGTTGGTTACACTTCGAGTTTTGGACTCTCTTTCATTATTAAAGATGTTGTTATTATTCATGCGATGAGTTGTACCAGAGAATAATTTGAAAATAATGTAATAATTGTGCAAATTTCAAGCCATATATTTTAAAATTCACTAATACCAATTGTCCAACGTTAAACTTTCCATTACTTGCACAAAGAGTATGTGCAGTGTATCCTTGAGGCGGGTAGTGCAGCAAGTGAATCACATTTTAAATTTTTTCTTCTTTTCAAATTTTTGCATTTTTCTTTAAATGGCTTTGGTATAATGACAAGAATTTGACTTATGGCAAAGTGTAAGTGGGCAATTTGTATTGCGTTTAAATACTTAATAGCACAAGGGATTAAAAGAGAACAGAAAATGTCCTTGACATAAAAGTCGCATTCGGCCAACAAGAGTTTTATTCTTTGCCCCAAAACCAACAAGATGCAAAAAATATGACTTTGTGCGTTGGCCATTGCGTCTTCTGTAACGGTCGGAGCTACCGAGAGCTTGAAGAGCATTGGAGATTAAAATGTTAATTATTAGTACATGTTCAAAGTCCTGCAGAAGTATATATTTGTAGTACATTAGCTTTATGTTATAAGTTTCAACAACAAACTATTGGTATTATTATATTTATTCTACTAGTATGCAATACATAAGGTTGATTCAAAAAAGTTCCATAGAAATTGCTGTGCTGAAATTTGCCTTTCTTTATTTTAATCATATTTGCATATGCTCATCTGATTTACGGACTTAAAAATAATATTTAATAACTTATAATTTACACTAAAAATTATTTTCTGTTTCAAGAGGCTTCTTCACTTGGGAAGTATACTTGATATCATAATAGTGGTAATATGAGTCGCATATAACAATTCACAAACATATTTTGTTTAATATTATGAATTCAGCTAAAATAGCAAATTGATATTAACATAATTTACTGAAGATCATTGAATTGTGATAAATCCTATAAACGAACCTAACTATTTCGATTCGAAGTAGTACCACTGAAGCAATTGTATTGACGACAAACACAATTCCAACAATTTGGAACCGCAACAGCTGTCCGTTGGTACGGCTTACCCAAATTTGTTTGTGGGTTATGATTTTGACACTACTACCATACATTGATGATGACAGTTTATTATTATTAAAGCAAACCTAAATATGTGCGAGACAACCGCATACATAACCTCCTGAGTTTGTTCTTCGTGTTCGTGTGTCGGGGCGTGTAGAAAATGCCTGCAACGGAAATGAGGTTTCATTATGATTTATGTAAGCAAGAACGGCAGCCCGACCGCACACACGGCTAAGACATTAACAATTGCTAGCTACCAAACCAGTTATTACCCACACACTCACACTCACACTCACACATAGATACATGTGTACCAACAAAGTCATAGACATGTAAATCCATATGGAACTTGACACGCATATTTAGTGGCAACAACAAACCTAATTACGCATGTTCAAAGGTGCTCACTGCTGATGCTGAGAAATTCCACACAAACGCACAAACGCTGTGCACATGGACAGACATATTTGCAGGAGTTGAACCCCCTAATGATAACTGCACATTTATGATAGTAACTGTTGCACTACAAGAAATACGACAATAAGAACAACTGATTCATTTCAATGCAGCAAAATTGTTGCAAAATCGTGCAGATTATTGGTTTAGGAAGAATTCTGAAATTTGGTTTCAAAATGTGGTAGAAGTTTCTTTCTATAGAAAAAGCATTGAAGGTTCGAACGGAACAGAACTAGTACTCATGGTAGCCTATCCATCTGGCCACCGCGCTGTTAACCAAATTTTACACAAATTGTGTCTATTGAACTTCTCAGAGTGCAGGCACGATAATAAGATGACTTACATTTGGGTAGGAAACAGCTATGCCAAATCTCATCAAAAATAAACTTGCTTATATATCCAAACAAGCTGTAATGTGTCGTTGGTGAACTAACTGAAACGTACAGCAACGTCGAATGGCATCGGATACGGCAGAATCATTGAGACATCATGTTTCTCTTTTCGAATATTAGTTGTACTACTATTTAAATACGAAAGTAAAACTAAAGATTGTTAGTTTCTTCATGCGTCACTGTGAAAGCTAAGATCTTGACAAATCCAAATTTTGATTAAAAGTTCACAATATCTCACAGAAACTTAGTTTCAACTTTGGATTTGTCATCATCTCTGAGATCTAAGCTTTCACACTGACGCATGAAATACCAAGCTGGAAAAGAAATTTGAAATAAAATAAAATTTTATTTTATTTATTTATTTATATTTATTTTAAAACGAGATTTTAAATAAAAAAAATAATTCAGAGTTTTTAAGTTCATTCCCACATTAAGCGTTTTTTAAATAATCGTACTTTTAAGCCAGGTACTCTCTCTTCTCTAAGCGTGACAACCTTTAGTGTGTCAAAGCCTCCAAAACGTTTGCTCATCCAGCCGACCGTTGTGGGGCATTTTCTTCATACCCCCCCCCCCATCCCCCCCAATTTTTTTCCCGCTTCTCCAAAAAAAATTCCAGTTTGCCAAATAGGTCCACGAATGTAGTGTGGTTCGATTCTACTTAACAACACTGAAGCATTTGTCTAGCACTGGCATAGCTAGCAAATAAATGGACGTCATTTACCTAGGAAAATCTCTATTAATTAAAGACATTGCCAGGACTTTAGCTATAGTGATTGTCTTCGAACAGCTATTAATAGAAATATCTTGGAAACGATGACCATAGTCAAGGAGAATAAATCAATTTATTTTAAAAATTTGAGTTGGGACCGAATATCTTTTGCGCACAGAATTCTTGTCTCCAAATTTTGACTGCAAATGAGTCGATTCTCTCACTCTCACGAGCTCATATGCGCTTTTGCTGACTGCGCTGCTTACAAATGAGTTTTTGCTTGTGTGAGTTTAGTCCATCACTGTTCCATATATAAGAGTTTTTGCTTATGCAAAAAGTGATATGATTTAAAAAATATTGTATTCGCTGAAAAAGAAGAATAAATTAAATTAAGAAATAAGAGTTCTATGCGATTTTTAAAACATATAATCGATTCGAATGATAAACATTCCAGGCTAAGGGTTACCATTCGTCGTAAACGCGCTGATATAGTGCATATTTTGTATACCGATATTACCAGAAAACGTCATATCAACAACGACTTTCGCAACATATTATTTCAAAAATAAAACTTACAGTTTATTCCCAAATAACTTGACGATTTGAGAACACTAAGCCAGGTTAAAATTAGCTTCCAGTTTTGAACTAAGATAATATATTTCCATGATTATTTCTCAAAGTGTACTTGTAGATAAGGACATATGTGCATAAATGTTTTGCACTGCATTTCAATAAGAATAAGTGCGCTGCTGACCAATGCAGCTGCAATAGCATCCAGGCGCACATGACTGGACATCTATTTGGCATGCCCCCCGATTCACTCCAAATTGGACGCAATTCGTTGCAAGTTGCCAGTTTGTGGCAAAACATTTGTAGCATTTGTCATCGGCAAAGATTTTGCTCAGTACTTTATCGCCCGCATTGCCTGTACATTCATCTGGGACTGCATGGCTAACTCGTTTTGTCCTTGTTGCATGTTTTAACCAATGCTTCTGTCGCTGAGTCCTGTCTGCTTTTGTCGCCCGGCTCTAAACGTAACCGAGCATGGAACAGATTTTATGATTGCGTCTAATGCTGCTATGGCATATGGCATTCTGTCTATCTCTGGTGCACGAGTGAGGACACAACACTACTGGGTCTATGGCAGCTCAATTAGCTTTGATTAGCTCTCTAATATGAAGCTGTACTGGCAATGACTTGAATCATTTGCATCACAGCAGCACTTTTAAAAGGGGTTCACCTGTAGTTGGTAGTTAAAGTCTTTGATGCATTCATTTTAAATCGTATTTAATAATCACGGTAATCTAAATTGATGGGTACACTTAATAGCCATTCGATAAAAGCAAAATTAATGGGCACAAGTTGTCAAAGCTAAGCTTGCTGATGATGATGACCTGATTATGGCAACTGCATCAACTTTGTCCATTTCAAGTAGAACCAATTGAAAGCTATTTGTGCCTTATGTGCCAACATTTTCAGAATAGACATAGTTATCCTTGAGCAAACAACTCACTTAGAACATGCAATTAATTTTAAGTACAGAAGTCTTGCTTTGCCAAAGGCAGCTATGGACACTAAGTTCAATTAACATAACTTATTAACCAAAGCCATAATTTTCCAAAATTATTTAGTTTGATTTATTGACATTATAGACATATGTACGTACATGTAACTTATTATTACGAAAATTTCTTTACATATACGAGGGCATGCTAATAGACATTTCGTTTAACAAATGAGTCCGTCATCAGCTTTTCATTGTCATATGAGCCGCAAATTTAGAGGGAAAACAGAATAAAGTATTCGTTCTCTTTTATTGCATCTCTAGGGTATCTAAGAGTGGTCATATGGATGCATTGCGATGCCTTAAATTGAATTGCAGTTCATTTAAATCTTCTATTTAAAATAGTTATAAAAACTTACTTAGTCATTACTTTGTTTTTGTAGAAGTTGTTTCTAGAAATGTGAATAACCTAGTAATAATTAATTGCCCTGAATATTGATACAATAGAAACCAGAGATAGTGGTGAATTAGATTAACCAACTCCAAGTTTGTTTAGGAAGAGGATTCAACTTTCTTATATATCAATTTAGCTCAATACATAAATTGACGAAAGTTCAGTACTTTTTCAATACGATCTGTTGCGATATAATGATTTTTATAATGAAGATTGACTCATTAACTTATTTAACTTTATTTATTATTTTATGCATTTAAAATACATGAATTCTGAAGTTAAAAAAAATTTGTAGATATCAGTGCTTTTTATTAAAGGTAGGAAATTTATATACTTTGTTTTAAGAAATTAGGCTAGTATGTGATAGGACCTATTATTAATAAATTATCCATATTCCTTTTAGGAGCTTAAGATTTCAACATAGGACTGCCATCTGTCCCTATCTCTAGAAATTGCTCGAAACTTGTTATATGATTTGCCAGTTTCCTTCTGAACCGTTGTTCTCCAAGTTGTTTGGGGCCGATTGCGTACCCTGCGGGTTCCACTCCAACGCATAGGCTTTTTGCAATTTATGTCCTAGGCAACCATATTTTCTTTGAAGTATTTCGTCGTTAATGCTCTTTTGGCTGGTTCTTTTCCATAAATCTTCATTGCTTATGATGTTAGGCCACCATATTTGCAGTATATTGCGTAAACATCTATTTACAAAGGCTTAGAACTTAGCTTTTCCTTCCATAGACCTTCATTGCCTATAAATTTAGGCCACAATATCTGCAAAGGAGCATCTCTCTTTTTGCATAAGGCTAATCATGTCTTTTTTGGCTTCACCGTCCGTAGATAAGACACTACCTAGATAGGTGAAATTGCTGAAATCAACAATTTCTTGGCCTCTGACTCGAAAAGTTATATTGTTCGCAGATTTGACATGTAACAACTCGGTCTTACGCATGTTGATCTTTAGGCCAGCTTTGGAAAATTCTATAGTGAGCTGATCCAATTTTGACTGCATTTGTATGTTTGGAATGCGAGAAAAGTCCTATGTCGTCAACACAACTCAAGATTCTCGAGATTGTTTCCCGTGCTCCAGGTAATGCCACGATTCCCATAATCAAGAATCTCCAGTACCCAATCCAGCACCATTATGAACAGAAGTGGAGCAGAACACTGCTTTGCCAGCTTTGACGCCAGATTTGGTCTCTGAGCCGACGCTTAGTCTTCCATTGCCCAAACTTTACAAGTAGCTGTTCTGCATAATATTGAAAATCTTCATCGAAGCACCTTGTCTCTCTAAACTGTTCCAGATACACTCTCTCTTAACCGAATCAAAAGCCTAGTCAATAAATACAGCATAGAGTGTTGTGTTCTAAGGCCTTAATATTAACAATGAGAAAATCAAATTTGTAAGCAGTCGCCGGTTCCCAAACAGTGAAATACTGTTGGGCGGCAGCAACATTGAGCAGCTTGAATACTTCAAATATATGTGGGGACAATAATAAATACCACGAACAACTGTAACGAAGAGATAGACGTTCGAATAAAATCAGCAAATAAAACATTTGGAAGACTCTACAATGCTTGGGGTTCTAATAAACTAACAAAAAAAATCCAAACTGCTATTGTACAAAACGCTTATAGCAGCGATACTACGAATGCGAGGAAGAACTTCGTGAACCAGCGATCTACAAATCGCTCAAGATCGGATCGAGCTCAAGCAACTGCAGTGGGGTGGTCATGTCCAAAGAATTGACCCCAGTCGGCCAATTAGCAAAGTTTCTAAAACACACCAGGAGGAAGAAGAGCTCGTCCAAATGCTCGTTGGACAGACAGTGTGGAGCAAACTGCAGAGCGTTTTGGTAGAAGAAACTAGAGAACATCAGCTCTACCTCGTGAAGAATGGAGAAGATTTCAAAGGGAGACCAAGATTCAACTAGGATCGTCGCGCCACTAATGATATTGAGTACTTAATACGTAACTTAATATAAGTTTTACGAGCACTACCTACTAAAGCCTCCTAAGCCTCACAATAAGAGTAACTTGCGAAACCGAACGATTTGTGCTCCCAATTCCACCAAAACTCATAATTTATGTGCTGATGCAATCGCCAGTGTAAGAGACTACCTTTATTTTTAAATAATTCTATTTTTTTTTTAAACTTTAATAATCTTAAATTATCTGAGAGTAGCCGAGGCTTATGGCTATATAGCTGCAAATATTATATATGAGTCAAGCTTGCTCGCATTGCACAAAGATAGGGTAATGTTTAACACAAAAAAAGAATTTCTGTTTAACTGCAATAAATATTGTTGCTAAAGTAATATTTGTTATATGCAGAAATTAAATATTAATATCAATGAAAAGGATATAACATTTTTAATTAAAATAAAATGTAAACAATGCAAAAAAGAAAATAGCCCTGTCAGCTGTTTTTTTTTTAGCGAAATAATATTGCGCAAAATACTAAAAATGTATAAAAAGTCATTTTAAACGAATTAAATGTTAAAAATATAAATGTAAGTGTAAAACGAACGAACAGGATGACAAACTAATATCATTGATGCTTCATCAATTAAATGTTCTATTTCCCCGTTATACAATATATAAAATATGCGAATACGTTTCTAGATATTTAATACGCTTTCATTATATAATTGCTCATTTAGCTTAAATGAAAAAATTCTAGAAAATACATTGCATTTTTGCAAATATATATAACTATGCTGGTAAATATGATATGATGCTTCATCAGTTGAGTGCGGAAAGTTAACAAATTTATCGAATTCAGAAATGAAATAAGGAAATGTGTACGCAACTGTATGTTTTTTAGAAGGGTATTTTTTTAAATATAAAAAACTTTGTCAGAAGCAATAAGCAGTTTGTATGTGTAGTTGCTACAATTTTTCGCTTTTTAGTATTGCAACTTTATGAACAAATGAAGTTAGTCAAATAGATACAAACCGCATGAAACCAATGGTGCAATCATTATTTTTATTTAAAAACCAGTTCATCCTGCAATAGCTGCTTATCAAATAGCTTGTCTCTTTGGCGAGATATGGTATGTATGTTGTGACTTAAAGTTACTCATATACATGCAGGCTCTGAGTTCCGTTTTTGCCTCTCATACTTTATTTTTGTTTTTTTTATATTCGTCCTTTTTTGTAAAACAAACTGCGTTTTTATGCACAATTCATAAATTGGCTGGAATGAATTGGTACTCTCATTAAAGTCTCTTTTTGAATTTATCATTTATTTAAGCTGCTTTTATAAGATTAAATTGTACGGAACCAATAACATATTTTTTTGTACGCATTTCATGCAGTTTTTGCACGGTTTTTTGACACAACTTTTTTTTGCCAAACGTAACTGCTACGTTAAAACGGAATTAATTGCACAGCAGGGGGGCGGATGTATGTAAAATCAATGAATGATGCACTTTGAACAAATTTTACCTTTGCCATCAAAATTATATCTGCTGCGATTTCTTGTTAAAAAAAATATGCTGTTTCGTTTAAACTTCACGTGTTTTTCTTATTGGTCCTGCAGCTAATATTCGTCTGCAGTTTTGTTTCGCAAAATGTCTTCCATGTTTGTATTTTTCCACATTAAGCTCAATATTATCAATGCAACTCACGTGAAGCGATTACACTTCAGCCTAACCTCGTTGTAAATGCTGTCAAAAATTAAGTATACGTTCATGTGAAGGTTGTTTAGTAAGTGGTCAAGCGGGTGTGCTCGGTGGCCACTCAATTTCCGTTTTATATAAAAGTTTATTTGGCATGTCAAAACATTTACGTTCAGTTTTGAAATACAACACAAAATCGTATTATCAATATCAAGTGCTCGACCACACTCAAAATCTCGCCCACAATGCAGTCGGTGTGCTGGGACTCTGGACGGTGAATATTGAATGCTATATGGCATTGACTGGCTTAAATGGGCGGGCGGCCAAGTGGCGCCTCATTGAATTTCAACAACTGACAAAATGTTGGTTTAGTTGTTGGGTCAAAATAATGAAATGTTTGTTTGATTGAGTGGTCAGGGTTAGAGCAAACATCAACACTCGGGGAAGGCAATGTTTGCAAAACTAAATTATTCAAAAGTTAATGCTAAGTGAATACCCTTAAATCAACTGAAATACGTTTTAATAGGCAAACATAGCTTGGTTTTGTTTTGGCATTTATTTAGAGATTTTGAATGGTATAGATTAATAAACAATAGCATTATGCATTATGTTGACTTGCTATACGTTCAAGAAAACTGAGTTGAGTGACAAAAGAAGTTATAAGAGATTATGAGTACCTTTTGTATGTCGCATTAACGGGCAAGTACTAAGATTCTTTCGAGTTATACTTAGAAGGCAGAATTTTGTTTTTAGGTTATGTATGTGTTTTCATCTGCATGATTTCACAGTATAATTGAAAGTATTAAACATATATTTTTTTCATCCTAGTACCATTGCTACAATTCCATTAAGTTATCTCATCAATGGTGATGACATTTCAGTTCGATGCATTCACTCAAGCGCAAACAAACCAAACCGATTTTGTTTTGTTGGGAAATGTTCCGATACATAACATTAATTGAATAAAAAAAGTCTCCAAGTCGAAATATTATGAAATACTACTAAGTGTTGTAATAATAATAATAAGAGTATATAATGCACTGCGATCCTTAAGGTTGTCTTTTGATATCTTGCAGCATGATCCTGTCTTCGCTGTGGCAGAAAGTCATTTGGCAAATGCATCAATCACACTTTGTGAGTAAGGGCTGCAAGGATCATTCGCTCAGCTCCCAAAATTTTGTCTATAATGCCTATTTTATTCGTGTCCCATCAGTAGGCCACTAAGGAATTTCTTTAACAAAGGGAAAATGTTCTTATTTAGCAGCTGTTTTAAGATAGGTCTGCTAATATTACAAAAGGTTTCAGGTCCTAGGTGTTAGCCTCACCATGCACCATTCTAACCCATATATTATGAGGTCTACCAGGTCACCTGTGTCCTTGCGGATTTCATTCCAGTGCTGATCTTGCGATGTTGGATGGTGCCAACAAACCACCAAATTAAACCAAAACCCCCCCTTTAGAGCTGAATGATGATGAATCTTTCTGCGTATTTCAACCTCGATGAGACACATCTTTGCCATGGCGAACACTTGGTCCTTGGCCACCCATCGGGGCCAGAAAATACGCAGTATCTGCTTAACACATTTGTTTGCGAAAGCTTGCAGTTTTCGTCGCATTAGTAGGATAGTGCTCGAAATAGTGCATCCATAAAGTAAACAGCCTGAACGCTAGTTCTGAAGATACAAAGTTTGGTACACGTAGCAATGCTTCGCGCTCACCACACTCTGTGTAGAGAGAAGAAAGTGGTGCGGGCTATATATATTCTGTGCGTAATATCAGCCTGTGCACCACTATCTCTAATGATCAGCCTGCCGAGGTAAGAGAATACGTCGTCATTCTCAATATCCTGACCATATACATGTAGAGCCGTGTTATTTTCAGAAGCTATGCGCAACAACTTTGCTTTCTGTACCTCGATCTTGAGGATGCGCACGTCGTCTTGGATGCAGCGAATTCTTCTTTCGATTTTAAGGGACCTATCTTAAAGTTATGTTAACCGAGATGATTCAGTTTTATTGTAGTGTAGCACAAGTGCACACATGCAAAGCAGTGTCCAGGCCTTTGAGGTTTTTCACATGCATGTCTAATAAGTTTAGTCTAGTTTGTTGGCAAACACACCGCACAACATTATGACAAACGGGTCTGATATGCTAGTTTTGGGACTCATTTCAGAGCACTAGTTCTGAAGAGTCAGCAATAAAAGCGTATAAATTTGTACGTTATAAATATACTACTGAAAAATATTTTATGTTTTGCTTACAAATTATGTAAATCACAGTCATTGACAGACGTTGTATCTGTGTTTGTGTGTGTGTGTGTGTGTGTTTGTGTGTGTGTGTTTGTGTGTGTGTGTTTGTGTGTAGATGTTGGTGTCTGTCTGTGCGTTCAACAAGCAACAAAATATTACAAATGAAACTGACAGCAACAGCAACAAAAACAACAAGAAGTACAACAATTGACAATGATTTTATACGCTATAAAGCCAAAACCACTTTGCAACTTATTTGTGGTTACGAAATTTACATGCATTGAAAGAGAGCAACGAGTCGTATCATCTCCGTGCAACGAGGGAAGCGTTGAGTTTCTCAGTTACTAGTGTGTGTGCGTGCGTAAGGAAGTTGTTGTTGCAAGTGGCGTTGCATGTGTGTTGTTGATTCGTTTTATTGTTCGTATTATTTATTTTATTTTATTACATTACTTTACAGCCAAAGGGATAAGTGTAGTCAGGGTGGCCATTACCATCCGCTAACCATTTATCATACAATTCCGCATATATCTGTGTGCACACACACTAAAGTTTCAAAAAATAAAAATACACTTTATGGGCTTAAGCAAGATAAAACCTGGTACGAGCACTATTTTTTTACCCGGCTATTAAATTAAGGATTTTAAATAGCTTTCAACAACGATTTTTTTGTGTAACCTAGCTTGAGCAAGCCTTCATTTTAACTATCCGTATATAACAATTAAAAATTCACCCGGCGCCGCTCGACTCTAATATACTCTTTAAATATTTGCTATCAACGGAATATTCATTATCATTAGTGGCGCAACGATCCTAGTTGAATCGCAGCCTCCCCTTGAAATCTCCTCTATTCTTCACGAGGTAGAGCTAGCGTTTTCCAGTTTCTTCTTCCAAGACACTCTGCAGTTTGGTCCACATTGTCTGTCCAACGAGCATTTGGACGAGCTCTTCTTCTTCTTCCTCCGTGTGTGTTTCGGAAGACTTTACTAATTGGGCTACTGAGGTCCATTCCTTGGACTTGACCAGCCCACTACAGTTGCTTAAGCTTGATCCTTTTGCTGATAGCTAATTCACCAAGTTCTTACTCGCATTCGTAGTATCGCTGATATAAGCGTTTTGTACAATAGCAGTTTGGAATTTATTTTTTTAGTTTTATTTGTTTAGTTTATGAGAAATGATTTAGTTGCTGATTTTATTCGAGCGTCTATCTCTTCGCTACAGTTGTTCGTAGTATTGTCATTTCCCAAATGTTTTAAGGATTCAAGCTGCTCAATGTTGCTGTCGCCCAACTGTATTTTAATGTTCGGGACTGGCGTGCTTACAAATTTTTTTTCTCATTGTTTCCATCCTACTACTCTTGTAGCGCTTTTAACTATTAAATTTCGTTCAGTGATGTGATATTGCGAGTGACAATGTCCCTCTTCAGCAAAAACTGGATGATTTGACAGATTGATTCACGTCTAAACATTTGTTATCGGACTACAAATCAAGGACCAGATTAAAAGAGCCGGTGCTAAGACATCTCCTTGTTTTACACCAGTTTTTGTATTGCTTTTCGGAGGTGTTTCCGTTTACTTTGACGGATATGCTTTTATTAAGTGTTATCTTTATAAGATTAACAAGCTTCTGCGGGATTTGGAAGAATGCAAGTATTTTCCACAGAGCTTCTCGGTTGACTGCATCAAACGCTTGCTTCAAATCAATAAATAGCCGATAGAAGTCTTTGTTGTATTCGGAATATTAACACATATATTGTTCCTTTTTTTACAGGAGAACAAGTTTCGCGACAGATCGCAGAACTAACAATGTTAATTATAATTGCACAATACGTTGGCATACGTTTTATCGATAATTTTCAAGAAAAATGTCATATGTGAAGTAAGTGCTGCAGATTATTCTACGTTTACATTATCCTATTCTTAGAATCGGCATTGATTCGTAAAAAATAATAAATCTAAGTCGCATACTTAAGAAAGCTGTGTCTAATGTCGAAACTATCTTAAGATGTCAAAGTCAAGAAAAGCAATCAAAAGTATGAGAACTCGAAATAGTTCATATGAATTATTGCAAAAACATATATTGCATTCCAGCAGATAATTAATATTTTTTTCAGTGGTTGATTTGTTGATACTACTGAAAAACAAAGAAAACTTCAAAAACATTTATATTTTTAATTTTTTGTGATTGTACAACATTCAATTTGTAAATAAATAATTAAAGAAGAAGTTTTGTTGATTGCTTCTATATGTATGCGGTCATCGTTGCAAAGCCGAAGCTTGGAGGTATTTCAATTAATAACTGTTCGAAGAGCACTGGGACTCACTGTTTATAGTGTATTCCGAACGGCGGTGTCGCTAATTAATAGAGATTTACTTAGATGAAAAGCCCGTTTTTGCTAGCTACGCAAGCACTAGACAAATGCACCAGTGCTGCATTGTGCAATCGAACCACCGACCTTCGGGTTTAGAAGCAAGTTTCTACGCTACCACTACTCCACCAAAAACCAATTTTATTGCAAAACATCAAATAATTTTTTGACAATCAAAATCTTTCTTAATAGAATTAAATTTTTAGCCAAAAATAACACATTTTTAATACAAGAAACAATACAAATTTACCCAAAAATAAATGAATATGTTGAGTTTAATATAAAGTCAACATTTAATCATTCTTTAAGCTTCAATATGAACTTTTTATTTATTTTTTAATAATTGTAACATTATATACTCAATACA
Organism: Chymomyza procnemis; assembly: GCA_035046065.1. Classification (NCBI taxonomy): domain Eukaryota; kingdom Metazoa; phylum Arthropoda; class Insecta; order Diptera; family Drosophilidae; genus Chymomyza; species Chymomyza procnemis. The sequence goes on along the minus strand of JAWNOJ010000013.1, from coordinate 23,707,618 downwards.
AACATTTACTTTCCCTATCCATACCAATTTGTTTTAAGTTTGAAGTGCCCTCAACATACTTCATACAGCGTTTGAGTCCCAAAATTTCTTTGCTCATTGATACGGCACTTTTGCTGTCGACAATGTGGCTTTTTAACTGTTTGTGAGGGGGTTTTTTTTTCTATTTCGAGTATTACCTAAAAGTGTCAAAACTGTTGAGTCATTACACCAAAGCCACACACACACACACGCAAGCAAACAACGAGAGTGAAAATCACGCAAATAAACTGTCGCATTGACCAACGTTAATAAACATCGGTATTTGGGTCTAATTACAAAACACAAAATCACTATAATTTCCAAAGCCAAGGTTTATCCCCTTTGCCGGTGGCTGTCATGCACATGCATGATTTCGTAATTTAAACGGCAATCAACGCCAATTGCTTCCAACAAATGGCCCCTCTTTGAGGGTCGCACAGACCCCGCCACAGTCTACAAATGCATGTGTCAACAGGCGTTTGCAGCAGTTTGTCCTGTCAGTAAAATGATGCGAAATGTGACATTTGTCCGTATTGGATACGAGCAATCGAGTGGATTCCGACAAATGGAAGGCAACACGCATGGCCAGTAGCTGGTGTGAATAAAGGAGGCAGAGACGATTGACAATGCCACATCAGTGTTTGAGAGTGCTCAGCTGCCAGTCCCTGCCAACCATGTTGTCATTCAAAGTTTATTGATTTTGATTCTGTCTATTAATTTTTTGGAAATGGCACTCAATTTAAAGTGGCACGAATTTGAGAATGTCATGGCCAGTAATTAAGAGAAAAAAACAGCTTACAACACACATTTAAGTATTACTTAATAATTAGTAATTTAAGCAAAGTAAATTACAAATATATAAGTTATAAATTAAAATATTTTTAAGAGTAATATTTTTGAAAATCAGTCGGTATCTGAGTCCACAACATACATGTGGAGATTAAATCCAAGCATTTTCGTCGGCATCGAAATGAAGAAAATGCGCATTGATAATGGTTCTTTCGAGTGTACCGCAGAGTTTTTAAAGAAATTCCACAACGTAGCCTTTTTATGTGGAGTAATAGAGATACCCACTAAGAAATTTGTAGCCTGAATTTGGCTAAAGAGCTTCAAAGCTACCATTCCTTGTAGCAGGTTTACAGGCTTAACTACTTTACCTCCAACAAGTTCAAAGTCAACATGCAAGTGTAATTTAAACACTTCTTACTTATTGCCTTTAAATTGCAATCCTTTGCAGACTTTTGCCTTTGGTACTACCGAATCAATCGCAACCGAATCGACGCAATGTGCTAATAGTCCTTGTATTAATGCTATCTCTTTGACTCATGCTTCATTTGCGGATTTGACTTTTTTCAACACTTTTCCGTACTTTTTCTCACTAGCCTGTCACAGTAGCTTCCGTTGCAGATTTAGCCTTGCGGCGACAAGTCAAAGCCGGAAAGCAGACATCAGCCATTGCAGCGTGAAGAATGCCGTCGACTTAATGAAAAGCGAGCAAAACAACAGAGAACTCGGAGAGGTGTAACAAAAAAGTGCAGATAACACGGAAAGTGAGACATAGTCGGAGAACTATAGGAAATGAAGAACGAAGGGCACAGGACTAAGCAAATATAATCTGTAAGCGATGCGACCATTCAAGATACGCACCGCATGGTGCCTTTTGCCTTCCACGTGACGTCATTTTGCACTTTTTCATTTTTACTCCCTCGGCTGCCAGGCGCTGAACAATCACACAGCCCATTTAGCATTTTCAGCTAACTGCAGTTGCTTGCATGGCCAGGAGGCGTAGCAAGTAGCGAGTATCTAAGGACCTTCTATGCACAAGAATGGTGAATGAGAAGCGTGCGGTAAGGCTCCTTCAAAGTAAGTTTGTAAGTGCCACCTATTAATTTCATTACAATTACGTTTATATTATCCTATTCAATGAATCGGCATTGGGTCGTAAATAACAAAAAAATTTAAATCGCAATCTTAAGAAACAAACTAAGCTTTTATAATGGAAATTATCATAATATGTTAATATTAGATTTATTCGAGCGATAAGTGTAGTCAATATTATTTACATATTTTGTATTCACCATATATTTAATATTTTTTCAGTACGGTTGCTTTCTTAATATTGTAGCTTCCTATAGGTATGCTTGTCAATGGTTTATCACTCTAAAGGCGCAGCTTGTGCAGGAAAGGAGTACAGAAATTTAATTGATAGAGATTTATTTAGGTAATTTGCGTCTTTTTGCTAGCTATGCTAGCGCTAGGCAAATGCACCTGTACTGCTGAGTGGAATCGATCCACCGACCTTCGCCTTAGATTCGAGTATGTTACCGAGAGCCACCCTCTCTAAGAATACTAATTTGATCAAATTGATTGACATCACTTTGGTTTTAAAATTCTTAATAATTAATCGATTTGAACTTCAGTTCTTCTTAAAATAATACTACCATACACTTAACGTAACAGTTTTTCAGTTATTATCACATAAGGCAATATCTTTGGCAACATTCTACTTCAAAATTGTTTACCACTTTCTCTTAGATTTTTTGCCGATTGGTCGACAACTTATCATATTCTCAAAACCTGCTTTCATTTGTCGATGTAGCATTAATCCCCCTCCATAGGTCGATGTTCTGTTCATAGAAAACAACACTATAGTTTTCTATTGAAGTGCGGGAAAAACGATATTGTGTGTATTCGTTATCGCAGCGGCTTGATTACACCACATTAACCTACAAATCCTCCATATCCAGAAATTAATCCAAATTTTTTTTCCTGTATTATAAAATTGAAATGTATTATTAAATGAGCCCTCTCGGACTTCCAAAAATTGCCGTAGTGGACGGTATTTCACGTCCCCATGGCGGGGTATTGGTTAAAGTTTTCAACTAGCAATAATCGCACCTCAGTAGAACTTCATTGGTTACGATATTGCCGCTGCGCAAAGATAACTTCAACCTACTTTAGGCGATTTATTTCACCCCATTGGTGCTTGAATCATTTGCGAATTATAAGCTACAAGGAACTAAAAATGTGTAAAAAAAAATGCTGCGTTCTTTCGGGCTGCAACCAAATAGGATAATCATCCTTATAGGGGAAGTTTTGAGTTGGTGATGCCAGCTAAATGTGTATGCTTTACGTATATGCAATATTCAGATATAGTTTAGTAGTCTGAAGACTGCAAATGTTATGTTAAATAATTTAATTTTATGATATCATATGCTTCATATGCATTAATAAATAGTAAATTATTTTAAATCGAGTAAAGTACACATACTATAAACAGTAAATCTCTGTTCTTTTCGAGCAGCTATTAGTAGAGATAACACCATGCTCCGCCTTTGTAGCAAGGACAGCTTGGTCTAGAGGAATAAGTTACATTGTTTTAGCCAACTTGAATTCGTATCGGGACTTTTTGATATATCCCTGCTCCTAATAAAAAACATTGATTTATATAATATTTCAAATATTATATATTGCTTCAACACGTTTTCATTAAAAATTGTTCCGACTTTGATTGCAAGCCCGAGGTCTTGTCCCATGTAATTACTTTCACATTTAATGGTCACCTCTATAGCTCATATCTATGCATCTCAGTATCGCTGTTTTCGTAGGTCTATTTTTGTTGGTCTTTAGTAGTATTTGTCCGAAATTAACTGTCTTTATTTGTTGTAACCTTAAACTTAACATTTTATCAGATTTTACACTTCTGGCCGCTGTGAAAACCATCGATTTTCTGTATAGTTCGGAATTTTCGCAGCACAATATGACAACAACAAAAAAAAGTGAATGTTTATTATTTTCTGCATCGCTGCATGACAAAAATATATTATTCACTAATAATTCTAGATGCTTATTTGATTGTAATCGTTTTTTTAATTTAATTATTTCTATCGCCATCTTGTTACTTCTTGACTTTGCTTTAAAAATGTTTGTCTTTAGTATTAAGTCTTTAAATTTAGCATAAAATCCCTACTCTTTTGTTTAAAATGCACATGCGTAATATTTCGAAGTTTTATTGTTTGGCTATTTGTTTATTTGTCTCACATATTGACTGAAGCTTATAAATTTAATATATTTTTGTTGTTGGCGCACTATTCCAATTGACTTTTTTGTATGTTTGATTTATTTTTATTTTCATTTTATAACACTCCGGTAAAGTGCAAAAGGTGTCAACAGTGAAGCACAAAGAGCAATTTTCAATATATTTATGACAAAGGCGTACCATGTTTGTGAATATTTCCTTTTTCAATTCAAATTGCAATCGAGATGTCAGAATTCTTGAACCCAGCTCTAAATTGCTATTGCAAGTGACAATAGAACAGCAGCAATATATCAGATGATATTTGAATCAAACATAAAAGATGAAATAAATTCATTTATATTTTAAATATGCAAACTACATATTGCCTCTCGCTCGTGTGTATGTGTATATTACCTTTGTCGGATATACTGTATATATGTTTAGGACAAAGAAATTGAGACAACCTTATAAAACATGAAATTGTTACCTTTTGAGTATAATTGCCATCAGATTGAAGGACAAAAATGATTTAGTTCTTTGATTACTTGGGCCGGCAAACCTAACGAGTTTATCGAATGTATAAATGTAATATACGCAAGCAGATCTTTAGTTCGAACTGCAAGGGTGCAAAGGGAGTTTCCCAGACAAATATGGGCTATTGTTTAACTTTGCTAACGAATTCATTTAAAAATTGTAATAGTCAAAAGGCAAATGATTTGTGCTTTAAACTTCACGAACTGGTTCTACACCCCAGATGCACAGAAATCCCAAAGACAACAAACGCACGAAATGGCTTTCTGTCAGTGAGTCGATTTAAAAGCTGTCGCTTGAAAGATGCAGGCTGGATATCGATTGCGTAGCCCACATGTCGCTGATCTTCGTCCGGCTCTGCGTCACAACTCCAAGCTTAGATGTGTTTTTTACAAAGAAGAGTAAAAACTGCTTATTAAATCATTATATTTTAATTATGTGGAAGAGACTTTAAATATGAATAGTCTAAACATTTAAGACAGAATTCTTGAACAAGTGGATAGCCGCCCAGGAAAATACTACCTAACAATCGATCCTATCGAATCAGATTTAAAACTCGAACATAAGATTCCAATACAACGGCCTTGAGATGGTGGAATTTCTTTCGACGAACGAATCACGCTCTTTATGAAACTTGGGCTGCACCCCTATTTGGTTGAGATCTCGTATAACAACGTCGTCGTCGCGAACTTTCAGCAACGTTCAGATATATCAATCAACTTACTCGAAAATATTATATTCGAACAGTCTGCATGTTTTTCGATATATAAATCAGATGAGTGTGATCTGCATATCAATAACAATCATCTCATCTTCGGACATGACAGCATCTACAACACAACAGAGGCCGAATTTATATATTTTAGTCAAAAAGTCTTGCAACCCTAATGTATCCTTACTTTCTACGATTGCCCTTACACGCACGACGTGCACGATCCAGTCAGTGCTACCACAAAAATAGGTGGTCTCTTTTAACAATGTATTTCATCTTTCTTTTGCTAACATAATCAGAGAGATGTCCTTCACAGAGCATAACATCTACAACGATACGTTTCTCTGTCAGTGTGGCCGACGATCAGAAAGCATTCTCTAAACACTAGAATACGGAATCTGATTTCCTACTTTACTATATAACTCCACCTTTGAAGTGTCTCTATAATAAGGACTGCTAGCGACCGAATGGTTTGTTTATTTTAGTACCCGCAGTTAGATCAACATTGTTCCTTAAACGCATTTTATACTTTTTACAGCTGCTACCAGGTCTATCACTCTTTGCGTTGGCACCCCAAACGTCTTTGTACAAAAGAAAAAAAAACGATCACAGCATACCAGATGCAAGGGTGAGTTGTCTTTTGCCTTGGCACTTTTAGATTTTCATCATCACGGGCAGATAAAAAGTAAATAAACATCATCCTTTTGATTAAATAAAGATCCTCCGACAAATTAATGAGCAAAATCTCGATTCACAAGAGCGGACGTCTATGTGCATTAGAGCAAACGCATTCCTTTCCCACCCAAAGATGCAAAAACGATCGTTTGCTGACAACACTATTTGTATCTCCGAATTCCATAACATAGTAAATAACTCTACCTACCCCCATATACAAACCCCAAGAACGAAAGTTTCTGGTGGCACCTCCTCATTGAAAGAAAAACTACCCTTTTCAAAATATACCACTGAGCGGAACAGACGATTCGTTCCGGGTTTTCAACACAGCATGTGCTGAGATCCAAACTCATCCATCTTTGCCTCCTGTCTTCTCTACTTGTATTGAAATGTATTAATTAATGAGCCCTCTCGGACTTCCAAAAATTGCCGTAGTGGACGGTATTTCACGTCCCCATGGCGGGGTATTGGTTAAAGTTTTCAACTAGCAATAATCGCACCTCAGTAGAACTTCATTGGTTACGATATTGCCGCTGCGCAAAGATAACCCAAACCTACTTTAGGCGATTTATTTGACCCCATTGGTGCTTGAATCATTTGCGAATTATAAGCTACAAGGAACTAAAAATGTGTAAAAAAAAATGCTGCGTTCTTTCGGGCTGCAATCAAATAGGATAAACATTCTTATAGAGGAAGTTTTGAGTTGGTGGTGCCAACTGAATGATTATGCATTACGTATAAACAATATTATAAAATAATTAAGTATAGACTGCGAAGAGTCTATAAATAAAAATGAAAATAAATGAATATTTATGAAGAGTTTTAACCTAATTTTGTAACGTTTCGCTGCAGTAAAACAAAAAACAGAAAGAGAAGAAATAGCACATTAAGAATCGTTTTTGGGGCAAGATAATAAATGAGAAGTTTTTAACCTTAATAAATAGGTTTTGGTGAAAATTGTTGGTTTTATTGACAGAATTTTCTTTTCGAAATGTAACGTATTAGTCATATTTCGATATCTTTTAGATAAAGTTTTTTGATTCGCAGCTTTGTTCCCATCCGTGTTTGTGGGCCTCGGTAGCGTAGCGGTAACGTACTCGGGTCTAAAACCGAAGGTCGCTGGTTCTATTCCATCCAGCAGCACCCTAAGCACTGCTAATTTGGTAGACGCTTTTTTTATTTTTATTTTATTTTTATTCTTATTATTAATGATTGACCCATTGATTGATGGGTTTCTACCGAATGATCTATGTAATTTTATATTTATTGAATGTTCCCTTTTCTTTCAGAGACTAACAAAAATTATTCAAATTTGCATCTTAGTTACTAAACATATGAATGTCCTAAAAGATTTAACGCAGGGCTGGCTTATCGTGTCTACTCTGTTTAGTTTTATTGAAAAAAGATTTCGGATGTGAGAGCAGCTCTTCCAGGTGGTTCGCTTTTTTGTCCCCGCTATCATTTCAATTGCGTACTTCACTTTGAGCTTTCTGCGGATGCCAATCTGCTACGAGTAAGGGGAATTTTTGTCAAGTAAAAAATGCGTGAGTTCATGTTTGCGCCGTGAAGCACCATTCACGTTCCACTGGATTATTCTTGGAATACTGAAAATTTAGGCAGTTTCATAAGCATAAATTCAATTCGTTTGAGATCTTGCATTGTAGCTTGCCTGAATGCCATAAATCTCTCAAACTTTGCTCTAGGGAATATCAATAATAATATACCATTTGGTTGGGAATGTGTTGGAGCATTGGGTAAAATGTGTTCCAGAAGTTGTTGCTAGCAGAGCGGCAGCGTCGAGTTCCGTTTTGAGAACGCTTGCAAGTGATATTTCATGTATGATTTCGGGGGAAGATATATGGTATATAGCTTTTAGTATGAAACGGTCAAAACGGTTGGTTGTGGGGCAGTATTTGTCATAGGATTGCTGTGACTTCGGAGTTGGATACAGTTTCTATGATATTGTTTGACAAAATGTTTTAGTGGAAGATACGGAAAATTAGACGATTAGAGTAAAGTAAATGTTAGAGTATTTAAGAAACGATAATTGGATTGGATACGTTTAATTTTTATATTTTGCTTCAAGAGTTAACAGAATTAATGCTTCTTTCTGTTAATTGCCAATCCTTGTTTACATTGCATGTAGAGCTTTAAGCTTACGCTATATGCAGCTTTCAGCTTGGTTTCAAACCAAAGCATATCGAATCTTGGTTTATAGCATGCTGTCAGCTATAAAACCAATGCATATAGGCAGCTATAAAAATCAGCCATAAAAAATACAAAGTGTTATACAAGTGCGATGTTTTTGAACTATCCTATGTATTACATAGCAAAGTAGCAAAATTGTTGTATGCCACAATGCGATGTTTAGGCTCGAACCTCAACGAAATTCCTTACAAAACGATTTCTTCAAAAAGCCAAACTTTTCAATTTTGCGAAAGGTTTACGTTGTGTCTTGCCACTTTTCTATATTTTATATTTTCCTATTTATTTATTTATTTATTTATTAATATGTAAGGGTACAACTAAGTCCAGTTGACCTTAAGATTAGACAAGTTAAACATTCTGAAAATTATGAAATAATAAATGATAACGAGGAAAAAATATAATGAAACTAATCCGTATTCCTAACCTGATGGGTGAATTTTTTTATAGATGTGCACCGTCTCACATCTGGGGCTAGCCAGGAACTTGGATTTACAATGTAAAAGATGAAAACAGAAAGTAGCATATAAATGTAAACATTTATTCCAAATATAAGCCAAAGAACAGCGTTGACCAAGATAGGTTTTTATAGTTCATGATTGGTCACAGAAGCTCGATTTGGGGAATCGAGATAACATAGGATAGATAAAGAAATGGATTGGATAGACCGTTCAAAGGAGACGAAATCATAGAGGTTATTATAATTTACGCATAGGACACGAAAAGGATCGTGTAACGCATAATTAGTTCTACAAAAAGTTAATGCTAGAGGTCGAAAACTACGAGTTACTCTGGAAGGAATGATGAAAGAAATTTTGTTAAGGAGTGAATTTGAGTCTATGAGACCGAGTAAAAGCTAATGCAAAAATAGCACGCCGTGGCATGTTCTACGATCACTTAGAGAAGGTAATTTTATAAGGCGAAGTCTGCATGTATAGGATGGCAAACGAATGTTGGGATCCCCCAAAGGACTCAATCAACTCTTGATAGTGTTGGTATTGAGGGTTCCAAATGCAGGAGCAGTATTCCAAAATTGTGCGAACAAGCGAAACGTACAGCACGACTATTAATAATTCTAAATTTGTTTAACTAAAATACTTTCCGATTTGATATTTAAATTCTATTGTAAGCGATTCTTCTGATTCTTCAATTGAGTCGCTTATTGTCAATTGCTTCCAGCAGTCGACAGTTTTCTTCAATTTCTTCAGTTTTTAAGAAATAATCTATATTATATTTGGACATAATGAAACAATAAGGTAGTTATGTCGTGGATAAAAGATGATTTTTTGGGCAAATTATTTTTTGGCTAACTTTCATTGAATTACTGTCAAACATGTTTGGTTTTGTCTTTAATTACAGGCTTGTCATTTTTAATTATAAAAAAGAATAATATTTTTTTGTTATCGACACTTTTTCTTAATAATACTAAGCTAATATTATCTATAAGTTTACAATGGGTACAAGAAGAAGTCTTTGATATTATAAAAAAACCACAACAAAATGCAGACAAAACGCTTGGCAAACGACTGAAATTTTGATGTGTGCTTTCGCATTATAATGGGTGTTTTTTTCGAGTTATAGAACTTAAAGTTTGCATTACTGTTCAAGATGGTGACCGATAAAAAAGCTGTCGAGTCAGTTATTCTCAGTTTGGTTTAGCAATTGACGAATTGACGCCAGACGATCATCAAGCAAGGTAAATTCGTCGAATAGGCCCAAACGAGTTTGCCGTAGTTCCCGATTTTCATAAGCCCATTTCGTTTAGCGACGAAGCGCACTTCTGGATGAATGGCTACGTCAAGAATCAAAACTGCCGCATTTGGAGTGAGGCTAATTCTCAAGTGTATGTCGAAACAGCGTTACATCCAGAAAAACTGAGTGTTCGGTGCACTTTGTGCACTCAAAAACGATAAATACCAGAACCTTACAGTCAATGCTGATCGGTATAGAGCCATGATTACTAAGTTTTTCAATCCTGAATTGAACAACCATGATGTCCAGAAGCTGTGGTTCTAACAAGATGGCACAACACATCACGCAGCTCTTGGCACAATCGAGTAATAGAAAGACACGTTTGGTGACCGCCTAATTTCACGTTTTGGACCTGTGAATTGGTCTAGACTACTTTCTGTGTGGCTATGTAAAGTTATTGGCCTATGCGGATTGTGGCTACAAATGCTTAACCATTTGGAAGACAAAATTCGCCATATTATTGTCGATATACAATTGAACGTCCAAATTGGACTACATCCGAGCCAGCCGTGGCGGTCATATGCCAGAAATCATATTTACAATATAATGCCACAATATTATTTTTCGGATAAATAGAATTCATGTCAATCGAATAATACATAGTTGCTTTATTACAATTTAAAGTTCTATACCTTAAAAAAAACACCCTTTATATACTTTGTATTCCAAATGTGCGACACACGAATTTTTTCGTTTAGGAAATGCTTTTGGTTGAGTTTTGAATTTCATTGGCTCGCTCACAAATACTCCAAAAACAAAATTAAAAAATAGTTGCTTTTATTTTCAAACGTTTTTGTTTTAAGTTTGGCAAAGTTGGAAACTCAACGAAAAAGAGAGCCTCGTTTTGTTTGAAAACAAACTCTGCCGTAAGTAGCCATCATTCACCATTAACCATTCATCAAGGTCTTTTTTTTTAAAGCATTTTTATAATTAATAAACTTAGTTTAATTTCAATCGACACTTCAATAAAGATATGCCGTCAATGCGAAAAACATTCATCAATTGAAGCTAAATGGTGGCCTATTCAAATGAACGTGAATATTCCCACGCCGATAAAACAATAAAAATTTATTATCATTACCCAACTAAACTCAGCAAATACCAATAAACAATTAATATATTTGCAAGTTAGCGCCAATTTAATGCACTTTAATAATAATATTCTTAAACAAAAAAGGTAAGTTAGAACAAGACAAACGAAAGTCTTCAAAAAAGTTTCCACCAAAGAAGTGAGCTTTACATTTTTTTAACGTTTGTACGAGATGTTTCCAGGTTAAGTTCTTTAGCTTTGTAATTTTATTTTTGCTCTCAACAAAAAGAGAAAATAAACAAAAATATTTTTTCGTTTTGTTGGTTTTTTGTGCCCTTAAAAAAAATAAAGCTCCATCTATGGGAAATTATATCAAACCATCAGTCTTGATACAAACTGACAATAGATGGCGGCTGTCATAAAAAATAAAAGCTCAGAGAAGTGCCATCTATCGGTGGACTTGTGAACGGCTTTAGAAAAAAAGTCGCAGGATATGAAAATAAATGGATGTCACAATTCTTTCATTTAAATAAAATAAAAAGAAATGATATTCTGAAAACAAAGGAAACAACTTAAAATTAAAAAAAAATCGTTCGTTTGAAAGAATTAAAAAAATGTTCAAGATTTACTCTGCATATGTCAACAAAATGGGCAAATTGCAAATTATTCATTTGTAAAGTCCTTTAGGTGTTGTTTTTCTTTTTGGTGTACTTGCGTTGTTATAGATGAGCAAAAACAGCAGAAAAACTAATCGGCAGGAACTATAATATATAAATGGTTATATTTCGTTTGATTTGAGCATATGTAATATGTAGCCCAAAATTTTATTTATTCCATTTTCAATCGATGCTCATTTTCTTTTTGAATAATTAAATTTATTTTTACTAAAAACCGTACTTTGGAAGGAAGCCTTTTGTTTTCAACTCCTAGTGCAATTTTTTATGCACTTTGAACGCGAATGCTTTATTGCATATCAAAACAAACCGCCGAAGATGCTACAAAGTACACAAACTTAAGATGAAAAATAAACTTTACATATTTTTATGCCAAAAGTTGATGCTTAGCGTGAAAATTTGTATTGCACTCAAATCAAATCCGGTAGTAACTAATTGTTCTATGATTTTGTAGGTTTTCAAAGCAAGACTGCATATTTGGTAGAGTTTAATCTAGTAATCTCATAAAACGCTTGATGCCTTATTTTATTTAAACAAATACTAAGAAAGCAAAATGTTTGGTTTACTTAAGTAGCCTGTAAATAGAGTATTTTTATACATAATGAAATTTCTGTCAATAAATTAAAATCAGTTTAAGTTCGCTGCTCATTGAAAATAACAAATAATTCAACTCATTGCAAATAGTTTTCCGCCAAAGTCAACATTAATTATTTGCAAAAAAAAAAAAAAATTAACAGCAAGTATTTGGTCAAGTACTTTCCGTATAAATCCAATTGAAGGCCAACTCAGACACAAGTCACTTCACTAACTGAAGGTGTCATCTGCGATTTGATAAAAGCCCATAGCCGTGTTTGGGGCGTGGGTTATACAAATGCACACAAAGGCCCACATTGGAGCGTTCACACGAATCCAAGTAAGATGCCAGACAGTGATGCGTGATGACTTGACTGAATCACTTCAGCCGCATCATTCACTTTATCCGCAGCAAAGGTCTGCCCATAATATTTATGACATTCAAATTAATTCGTTGTGCCAATACAAAAGTTCAATCGCTTTGCTGGGCAAATACTCGTCTGACCCAATTACAACTTGTTTGTTCTAAGTCTTAACTGAGACATCAGTGAGCTGGCCAAACAGATGTTCAGTGGTCCAAACCACTTAACGACCTTGCCTCAGTTTACTCCAGTTTAATATATATATTTTTTTTGCTTCGTTTTAACCAAACTTAAATGCTAAGAGACAGCCGAGAGACCACAAGTTATGCAAGTAATGAAAAACTAGCCATTGACCCAACAACGACCAACATGACGTATGCTGAATGTTTTGTGGATAAGCAACAGACATTGCAAGCCATCATCACCTCAATGCAGTTATTTAATTTAACTATTTTTTTTTTTTGTCGCTGTATCTTTGACAGTCAATTTATCGACTATTTTGCAAACACCGCAACAACTACATAACTTGTTAGTATGCTGGTCTCTTAGCCGGTTTGCTTTAGACCAAGTTAGCGTTTACTTACATTTTATATTCGGTTTGCTTCTTATTCATGCCTTGTTGCTGGCATTTTCCTTGATGGCTTTCAACAATATTTGTAGCACTAATATTTTTGGCATTTGTATTTTACATTTCCCCCAAAGCGCTTGTCCATCATTATGATCTTTTTCTCTTGGTCTTCTTTTGTTAGTTGCTCGCTAATGCGTCATGATCATTATGTTTTACTCATCTTTTGTATTGAACTTTTGTTTTATTTTCAATCGGTTGTACTTATTGTGCTTGTACTTTTGGCCTTCTACCTTTATAGTGGCTGTCTGTCATTAATTTCAATCATCATTGGCTATACGGGATTTCTCATTGATTTCAATGCACTTTGGTTAAGAATAAGTATGTCCAAGCTGTCTGTGATGAGCACAGATCGATAGATGCGAGATATCAGTACAGCAATATTTCGTACTTAATGCGCCTTGTATATTCAAAGAAATATAAAATTATAATATTGTATGGTGCATTTTGTGTTAGAAATATCTATCTATAATTAAGAGATTGATAGAATATTTAGTTCAGAGTATATCTACTTACAAACGAGGATGCACGGCGCCTCGGCTTTCATGTTATAACGAAGAGCTGCTGCACTTTTAAAGTTGTCAAGGAATTCAAGTACTTTGAAGCAACATCAGTCTTGCCAATATGTATTACTTTGGTCTTAGCAAGCAGATGTATAGCAGAGACTCTCTAGACTGACAAAATTGCAGCTCTACAAGAGGTCTATGCTCTGATATGGCATAGCAGCATGCGCTCTGTCGCGCACGGATGCAGCTGTGCTTGGCGTGCTCAAGAAAAAAGCAAAATCTTCGGTCCCTTATTGAAATGGGGACGACTATTACATCCAAAGGATCCATGAGCTGTATGAGCTCTACAACGCCATTCGGCCATGTTGTAGCTGTGGATAAAGACGCTTCAGCAAAGAAGGTGTGCGATGCGAAAGGCGGCGAAAGAAGGGGGCCGACGTAGACTTAGATGTAAAGACCAAGTGGTAAAGGAACTATCTCACTTGGAGTGATTAACTGTAGAAAGTGCGCTCAAAGCAGGGGCGTCTGGAGTGTGATTTTAAGGTCGGCTGTATCGCGATAAGCAAATTTTGCAATTTGTTAGAAGAAAATTGCGAAACATTACAAAAAATCGTTTGAGCGATGATGCCGAAAATAGCTAAAGAGTAGTCCTCTCTTTTCAATTGAAGTTACAATATATTTAAATTGCTGAAATTTATGATAATCGAACCAAAGTTTAAAGCTTACTGTTTCTAAATGTAATATTTGCCTATGAAGCAGATAATTTATGATTTTTCTTACAGATTTATTTACAAAAAACACGTTATTTCGTGACTGGAATTGCGAATTTTAACTAAAATTATGTATGACTGAAGAAGAGAAGCTGTTAAGTTCGAGCTTCGTACAAGCATGTTCTAATAATATTAAAAAAAAAAATAATATATTCAGGTTGGCATAAGACTCAAGATAAATTGCTTGCTCTTCAGCAAGTTGATAAATAAATTAAATTATGCTTTCATCCGAACGAAAGATTTTAAACATTTATTTTATTGTTTTCTTAATAATTAGGGGGTCCCCGTACAATCAAGTGATTATTTCTCGCCTTATTTACCGACTACACTTCATGAGCTACCAAAATCGCTGCATCACATTACGCCCACTCAACCCAATTAATTGTTTAAAAATCATTTAAAAGTCACTTTGTCTAATGACAACAATTGTGTGGTGCGCAAAAAGCCAAACAAAATCAATCAGCATCATCCAAAGTTGCAACAACTTGATAGACCATGCCAAGTGCCCTGGGTCCAATGTTGAGTAAAGCCTTTGCCCATGGCTCATATGTCAACACCTGGCTTAATCTTCAACAAATAAGAGCTGCAAATGTGACAAATTGTTTCGCAAGTCAAGAGAGACAGACAATAAAACAAAAAAAAAAAAAACAAAAATCAAAACTGAAAACAAAAAGAAAAAATCAAAGTACCTCAGAAATGCAATTAATAGATGTTTTTCGTTTTTTCAATAGAAAAGCTATTCAAGTTGCTATGTTTTGTGACCCATATGAAGACACCAGCGAATACGAGCGAAAAACTCAAAGGGAAACCTTATTGGTAAAGTGATAGAAGCAATTTTCAAGACAAAAGCCAACAAAAGTCAGCGTGTGTGAAATTAGGGGGGCCAGTCCTAAAGCAAAACGATTTAAGTAACCCAGCCAGCAAAGAATCGTTTAGGGCAAACCGAATTTGGCATGCTCTTCAAGCGCGTCTTAGTTATTACTAAATCTCTGAAAATGCAGAGTCTAAAGTCTTGAAAAATGTTTTGTTGAATTTGCACATATTTGGTTTTCATATTTTTAAATTATTAAAAAATTAATGACTTAATTTACAGCTTTTAAAAAATGATTACTATAATTAGACAAATTATACAAATTTTTGGGGGCAATATGTAAAGATAAGTTTGACACCAATTAGTAAAATTAATAAATGTAGTCGTTTAATAATAATGTTTTTGCAACTTTTTTAGACTTAAAGTTTTATAATTATTTGTAAAAAATTTAATGCAAACTTTAGAAAACATGAAAATGCAGATAAGTACATTAAGTTTGGTGGACTTGAGTTTTAGATTTTTGTCTTCAGAAGTTTGTACGAGTGAAAATCAGAATGAAACTCATTAATATTAATAATAATTAATATTAATAATAATATTAGCTACCTTCTATTGGCTACCTTCTTATTATATTTTATATTTTTTGTATGAAGGGAATAAGAAAATTTGTAATAATTTTGATAATTTCTAACAATTACTACTATATTTAACTAAACAAGTTCCAACAATATATATTTTTAGTAAACGAAAGTCGTTCAGTTATTCACTTTTTATTGCAAATATCTTTTTTTTCGAAAATCAATTTAAACATGCACTTGGATAAAATTTTCCTCTATAAAGGCTGAGAAATGCTGCAGAATGCCTATATGTAACCTTGTAAGAAATGTAGAGAACAATTTTAAAATTAAAAAAAAAAGTTAAAAGAAATTTAAGCTGAAGAACTCAGGGACGCCGAATCAAACTACACTTGAAATTACTCAAGAAGGTGACAATTAAATAAATATCTTAAGAGTTTAGAAATGGAGAGAACAATTATAAAGTGAAAATAATAATAATGATAAGTTGAGGAACTCAGAGACGCCGAATCAAACTGGACTTGAAATTATTCAAGCAGGTGACAATTAAATAAATCTCTTATGAGTTCAGTCCGCGGCAGCGTATTGGTAGCGTACTCGCCTCGAAACCGGAGGGTCGGTGGTGCGATTGCACCCTCAGCAGCACTAGTGCATTTTTGTGTAGCACTGGCATAGCTAGCAAATAATTAAACGCTATTTTTTTTACCTAGCAAAATCTCTATTCATTACAGATACCGCCATTCGGACTCAGCTATAAAAACTGTGGAACCCTGTTCCTGTTCTGTTCGAAAATCTATTAATAGAGAGATGTTCATGCTTCTTTGGAGCGATCAGGGGGTATATATATCTTTTTTAAGAGTTCAACAAAAGTTTAAATTATAATGAATAACTCTTTTTTAGATAAAAAAATTATCTTAGATTTATAGTGCGTAAAATGGAATGTTATGGAGTTACCGTACTAAAAAAGTCTTAGCCAAAAACAGAATTAAAATAATGAGAAATATCAGGAATTTGGAGTGGTGTACGAATAGTACACCTATCTAGATCGAACAACGGCATTGGAACAATGCAGGCACGAGCAAGACTATTAAAAAATGAGCAAAAAACGACTTAATAGCAATGAACAAATAACAACTTTGTGTGTTTTTTCTTTTTTTGCTTAAACAATATTCGGATTTCTCTGAATTTGTATATGCCGAAAATGAAACGGTATCTTGTGGCCTCTGCCTAGGTTCTCAGAATTTGCAGAGCCTTTGTGAGTTGACCCCAAAGGATACGTTTTAAAGCTGTTTTGAGAGTTAATAAGGCAATTTTTAAGATTGCTCGCCATTAGCTTTAAATGTGGCCAAAGTCAAAAACTACAATATTCCATTAATTATAATTAAACTTAAAAGCTCTTCAAAGTATGCAAATTGCTCTATGTTTAGAGATTGACAGAATCTAGCAAATGTTTGGCTATTAGAAATGACAACTTTTTCAACAAATAACCCACAAAAGAAACCCCATGAACCAAATTTTACCTATTGCTTCTGCCGAAATCAGACACATCTCATATGTATGCCGCTGGCAAGGGTATACAAAGTGTGGGTGGTGGCAATGGCATGAACGCAGTGCTGTGAGTAGAGCATAAGGGCCGGCAAGTGTCGGTTTGATTACAAAACTACAACCATTTGCTTTAACTTAGAAAAACGAAAAGACAGAGAGATGAGGTATAAAGAGCTGGTACAACACATAGAGCAAGCGACTCAAAAGCATTTCAATTCCAACCAATATAATTTGCAAACCTTTTGCTGCTATGATGTATGATACTTGCTTTGATTTTGGTTGTTGGATGCTCTGCAGATTGCGAAAATTACTCAAAGCTACCGCAATGGATGCCTAATGCTGGCGGATGTTCCTCCATTTGTACATCTGTCAGTTAGGATGTTCGTGTTGCCATATTGTTCTAGCCACTATTTAGCATATTCATTGTTGATCGCAGTGCCGTGATAAATATAATTTTTTAGCTCTTTTTTTTGCGACTCACTGCACTGCCTTTAATTACCTTCCACTTTTAGTACTTGACTCCATTGTTGTTGCTGTTGTTGTTGTTGTTTTAGTTTTGCATAATTGCATTGCTGTTGCCGAAATCATCATTAGAATTTTAATTTGCACAATAATCAGCAAACAGTAGAAGTAGTAATTTTTTATTTTTGTTTAAAATTTTTTATATGTTTGTGCAATGCTTTAAAAATAATAATAACAAAAAAAAACAAGAAGCGAAAAATTCTTTCAACAAGTTGCGCTCTGATAAGCCTTGAAGTGCTCAGGAAACGCTGGGAAGAGCGTTAAACTTGTCATGTTCACAACATAAAAGATTAATGACTATTCTTAAATTACGCAAAACTGATTTACAGTAACTGGGAAATTTTTAAAAACAATAGCGTTGAAATAAAACATTTAAAGCAAACAACACTTTATGCTCTTAGTAATAAAATATGAATATAAACGTAATTTAAAAACATGTCAAAATAAATTAAAGCAATGAAACATAACTACTTACTAGCTTCAAAATAATTAAGTTTAAAACTTTTTAAAATGAGCTCATAAAGAAAAACAAAGGAAATAAATAGTTGAAGCCAACAAAGCCAAGTGCGATTTGCTTTGTAGCAAGTGTCATCGTCGGAAGACGACAACAATAAACTTGTTAGAATAATTAATGCCCGCTCGGCAACGATGAAATTATATACTCGTAAGCATTTTTAAAGTTATATACATATACATTGAAGACGCGCATTCTTTGTTTAGATACTCGTCTTTAAATTCGAAGGTCGATGGTTCGATTCTACCCTGCAGAATAGCTGCATTTGTTGAGATTTTCTATTACTTAGAAACACCGCCGACTACAAACTTGAGGTGTCTCTGTTCCCTGCGAACAACTAATAATAGAAATATCTCTATACTCCGCCTTTGCATCGATGATCTCATATAATATAGACCAAACCGGGTGCAATTTGGTGTACAGAATAGTTTAATTCGTATTAAAAATATGGCTCCACCTCCAAGTTATGGCCGCTATGGATGCGACGACTTATATGATAGGCGTTTTTTTTTCTGGAATCTATAGGCTGTTCAAAAATGACCGGATTTGTGCTAAATAAACAACATTTGCGGGTAGTTTTGACTTAACAGAGGCACATCAATTTCATATGAAGGTTTATGGTGCATCTGCTTCGATCGATAAGTTATGCGAGTGGTTTTGACGCTTCCTAAGTGCTGATTTAAGTGGCGAAGGCAAAGAGCATGTACAATAAATATATGATGGGACCGGACCAGACAGTACTTAAAGGATTGCAAAAGGTAGTAACGTATTTTTCACTTTTCTCCTCTTCTTTTTAACTCAAAAATAGACCGCCGATTTACTGCAATATTTTTGTGAATACAACGCGACCTTCGTCTCCAGCTGACATAAATATGGTGCTTCCTTAGATTACGATATTAAAAATATATTTTAAAATAACATTGCTTGCTGTATGTAATCAACCATTCCGTATATTTTCAAATTCGATGTATAAAATTCGCAAAACTGTTTTTCAGAAAATTTACTAACTTTGAAAAGATAAAAAAAAATGTATTGCGAAGAGCTTCAAACGGAATTGGGCACTTTGTTAAGAGTATATTGAAAGTTGGAATAAATTGAAAGATCCAGAAAAACGCAAATATATTTTATTGACCTTAAAATGAATAACAAGCAAAGTTAACTCAACAACTACCAAGTTTGTTACCCATTTTTGAGTCCTTAATATTAAAAATTTGAACATAATACATATATCTCTGGTATTCATACCACGCCTTGGTCATTTTTCTGCGTTGGTTGTTTTAATAGTTTCCTGTTACTTTTCGGGTTCACAATGTCGTTATGGGGTTAAAATATAGAGAAAAACTGAATTGGGGTTAGAACTCCACCCGCAGTATTCTTCACACCTTGCTCGCTCCAACAACTTACGTGAACGAAGGATGCAAATCGAGTTGTGCATACATTGCGTGGACAAAATTCATTTTTAAGAAATGGTATATGAAAATTACCAGAGGTATAAACAAAACTATTCGCTTGCGACAAATAATATTTTGAAAGTTTTTCATAAAATATCGTTCATAAAATATCGTTTCGTTATCCAATTGGAGTTCGATTCATTTGTTACTGGTTCTGCATTTTAAAAACCTTACCTGGCATATCTTCTCTAATATTTTGCTTCTTTTCAAAAATAGTTCAACACATTTCGATGTATATATATCCAACCAGTTATTACCCATCACATACATACACACACACACATATATATGTCTTTTTATGAAAAAGTCACAGACAACAATTACATTATTATTGTTTTCTTAAAAGCTATTAAATCAATTTTTAAGCCACAAAGCATGTATACAAATGCATATGAAGCAGAAGCATTTGCCGCTCTTTACGGCTTCTTCATCATCTTAACTTTCATCATCATCATCAGCAACGACAACAACACTTTGTAAAAGTCAAGGTTAATTTGTTGCGAGCAAATTGTCCGCCGGCTAGTGTAACAACAATCACATCAAGGGCAGGCGTCAAGAAACGGGCTAAAACAATTGCTACCAAAAAAATCAAAAAGGTTAAAAAAAAAATATTGTTTGATATGGCAGCGTGTGAATTGGGCACTTAATTGTAATAAAAGATGGCTCATCAAATTAACAAGTTATAGGATTTTGTGGCTGGCCGATAGATTAATTGCAGATCTACACTTAACTCAAATTATATGGCATTAGGAAATGGTACAGACAGAAAATGCCAGCGCAGTAAGCAATAATAAGTGTATTACCAATAGGCCAGAAAAGCAAATACCAAGTAAATAGCAGACACCACCAGCGCCGTCTTAATGATAATATACACTTAAGATCATAAAACAGCATGCCATTTTTAGGTTGCAACTTCATTGCAGTCCACGGAGGGGCTCAACATATTTAGACTTTTCTTGTTGGTTATTTTAATGGGCCGCTCGCTGCGCAATGACTGAGCGCTGATTAAGGGAATTTCTCACAAGACGCCAAACCAGATTAAAGTAAAGCACCAAAGCATTGGGGTACCACAGCGCCAAGACGTTGCCAAACGGTGGCTCACACTGTAGTCATTGTTGTTGCTGTTGTTGTTGGAGTTGGTACTGCAACTGCTGTTGAACGGAGTTATCTTGAATTCGAGCTAATAATGGCATTGCACATTTGGAATACTCTTACAATGTAATGTATGAACGAGTGTGGGCTTACACCCTTCGGCACTGCGACCCCCATAGGTCTATTGTGCCCCCTTTCTACTCAGTTCAGGTTATATGTTCTCAGTAGACATACTCTTACCATAATATTTTACAGAAAATTCGCATAATGACAAAACATGGTTTATCTCAAAGAAATATAAAATATTTCTTATTAACTTTGCATATCCTCTAAGTATAGAAAGCACAATGGTGTACTTTTCTGCTGAAAAAAACTTCTGAAAAATAGTCTGAAAGAAAATGTTACTATGCTTTAATTTAGCAAGTTTAATCAGATTCGTTGATGGCTTTCTTTTTATATTTCTCGACAAGTTTTCATATGGTGACCAGCATTTGTACAATTTCTAGAACGCATTAAGCATCTGAAAACGTATTCGGATGATTTAGATATAAAAAAAAAAAAAATTCGAAAAACAATTTAGTACTACGGTAATTTTAAAAAGAACTAGTCAGATGTCTTACCATTATATAGAGCGACAATTCTAACACCTTAAAGATCTTTTAAAAATCAATGATTACGATGCCTGTTGACCAGCGTCGGTGTAAAATGCAAGTCCAAAATAAAACATATTCATACACAAAAGCTAAAAACCTGTAAATAGCTTTTTTAGAAGAGTCTCAGCTGAAACATTATTCGGGATAGAAATACCTGCCGAATAATACTGAGATCGCATATCAAGCATCTGGCGAACATAAGCGAGTTCGAAAGTGGATCAACCAAGTGTTTGGATGTAGAAGCACTTTTATTTATTTTTTTTGTAAAGAATTATTTTAAATTTATAGAAAGTGCAAAATATATGTTAATTCAAAATAAACACCTTATATTTTTAGTCAAAAAATTTGTTGCCAAAATGACTTAAGCCGTTTTTCAACAAAACTCAGGTACATGATTGATTGGTTTCAAAATGTATATGATATTTTGATTTTAAAATAAATACCGTAAATCCCATATTTTATGCGTATTTCTCACTGTAATACTAATAATTATTTTACTTCAAATTGTCTCCTTCTGCATTATAAAATTGTTATACCTTTTGCAAGAGAGTTGACTTCAAAACAGACCAAAGACACGCTTTTCTCGAAGGTGAACCAGAATCAGTCTCCATGAGTTCAATTGAGGTGCAATTGAAAGCGTCTCATTCAATTCAATTGCCATGTTGCCACAGCATGGATTTAAACAGCACTAACTGACTCTAGCCGTATGTTGCACTACGAATTGTATCATCCAGCCGGGTGCAGACTCTTGACTGGCTGTGCACATCTTTGAAAGTGAGTGGCACACAGTTTGAATTCTAGAGCGAACGTCTGGCGGGAATTTATGACCGTTTTTTTTTATTTTTTGTATATTTTAATAATTATTGTAATACATGGTAATTTTTAATGGAAATTAATGAGCAAAACATGATGCATTTAGCGGTAGCTATTGCAATTTAGCTATGTAAAGCATGAAAAGCATCCGGTTAAAGCCGAGATTTATTATATTTTGAAATGTTGATGATAAGTTAGCAGCAATAATATCAAGTCTTTTAGCTTGAATGGAACTTTAATTGTTTCTACTATTCATTTCAGTAGTGAAATCTTAAAAAAAAAATAAGAGCTCATGCGGTCTTGAAAAATTAATCGACTCCCACATAAGTATATAGAATTTAAATCAGTTGGCAGTTAGTTTCTTAATCAAAAAGTTTTAATTTACTATTATATATATATATTATATATATATTTTTAAGAAAGTAACCCATAGAAGTATTAAGTGATGGAAGAACACGTGTATCACGTCCCTCGAAGTATTTTTATGAAATCCGCAATAGAGCGCACCAAAACACAAAATTCTGAATTTAAGACGAACAAAGTTTTTACGATTCCATTCTAACTTTTGTTAATGAAATATTTGTAAATCACTTATAATTTAATAGTGAAAATTTCACATCACTCACAATGTTCACTTATTTATTTATTATTAATTATTATTAATATTAATATCCATGCACAATTAAGTTCAGTTGGCTTATAATTAAACAATATTAAATTTAAGAAATATTAAATTGTAATAAGCAGAATATAATAAACTAGTAAAACTAATCAGTAGCTCTAGATGGTTCAATTTTTTATAAGTATGAAAATTTAATTATAAATTTTCTAGTTGTATCAAAAGTTAACAAATTAGCCAGCTTGAGCGATTTTGCATATATTGTTATGTTGGTAATGTATATTTTTTAACATATTTTCGAAATGTTTGTTTATTCTTCTTAAATCGAGGTAATATAATAAAGCTTTCAAGGTATTGTTTAAGACAAGCTGGTACAAAATCAAACGTTTGTTTTTATTTAAAAATATATATATTAAATTCATCGACCGAAAGTTTCCATTGGTTCCAAAGCATTCTGGATAATGTACTGAAAATTGCTGTCAGTTGCGAAATGTATTCATATTCGATACATGCGAGTAAAAAATATCGAAAAATATCATCCAAGTTTAGGATTTTTTCCTTAACGTGTTTTAACTTAAATAAAAAAAAAATGAAACGAATTGCATTTTTGACTAGTCGATATTATATATAGAACTAATTTGTTAGTTGACATTAGGGTTTTTTAAAAGAAACATATCATTTGTTTTTAGGTATGCCAATAAATATATTTATATGATCTTTATTTGTGCGAATATAAAAAAAATCTACGAGTGAGGTATTTTAGAAAAATATAGATATAATTTTTGAGCCAAATATGCCATGAATTATGAAAAAATAATTGTAACGCTAAATATTATTTTTAATACAAATTTATGCGACTAAAGCTAGTTATAATTAATATTTTATATTTACTATTGGACAAAATATCGAACTTGCTTAACTCAAAATTTTCAATTAGTTTACGTTAAATGATTTTATTACAATCAAAAAGATCATTTTATTACATTCGAAACAAAAATATAACTTTAATTGATAGTTGGGACAGTCGGTTTCAAAACAAAGCCATACATCCCATTGCTGCATATATTTCAATATTTGTTTTGAAACTTATTTCATTAAACTTCAATTTGGCCCACTCCAATAGTGATCCTCTTCACAGTCTTGTCGCTATATGGCAATGTTTATTAAACATTTAACCCATTAACTCTTTAACTCGATATTGAAATTTAACAGTCACGATGTAGTTATAAATTATTTTTAATTCAATTTGCTAATATGTATGGTAACAGGGCTTATACCTAAAGGTTTTAATTTTCATTTAATGATTAAAATTAGCTTTAAGCTTCAATATTTTAAATACTTTTTAAAATGCTAACAGGCATTCGAGGCTTGTTTTAAGGTGTCAAAGTTAATAGAATTATTTATAAATAAAGCTTCACTGCTTTTTAAAAATCTAACACGAATTAAAAGTTAGAGGCTTGTTTAAGGATGTTAAAGTTAATAGAATAAATCGTTTAATTAAACTGGCACAAAAGTTTAACAAATCAACTAGCAGGCAGCACCCATTGTTTATTTGCGATATGTACTGTAGTTGATCAAGTTCGTTGCCTAAGTCTTTCGTTTTAGCCAACTAAAAATGTGCGCCAGTTTTTTAATTTTTTTTTGGTTTTCCATTTTTTTTTTTTTTGTGGCTTATTCGCACATTTCTGTGACACAAATTTCAAACATAAACAATTCGTAAAAAATGTAAACAAACGCTGAGCGCTGCTGCGACAGCATCTTCAGAGAGCAACAACCAAGCGTCAATTGCAGCATGATTTAGTTTTTCTAGCCGCTCCGAAAACTTTTGGCCATCTCTTGAACCAAGTTGTTGTTGGTGTTGCTCTTTGGCAATTGCGCGTTTTTTGGCTTTTAGCGCAAACAGAAGATGTTGTTGTTGTTGCTGTACGATGACGCTGTGGATTTAGTGCGCTCGCTTACGACTCTGCGGCCACAGTCGCTCATCTATTGGCTTGGTTGACTGACTCTGCTGCTCCTGAGTATAAAACTAAAATTGATGCGAATTTTTTCTACTTTAGCTTCAAGTCTAAACGCGGCAACACGTGCAGTTCGCGCAGCGCAACGCGTTATTTAATTCGAGAAAAAACTAAACAATATTAAAAGGTACAAAGAAACAAAAACCAAAAACAAAAAAATCAAATCCAAAATGTGTGTGAAATAATTGAAAAAAAAAAAAAATTGTACGCAATTATGGTTTTACAAATTGATTTAGTTCACATGAGTAAAAAATTATTAACAACAAAGCGTATAAAAGGACTAAAAAGAGTTACCCGATTTGGCACAATTTAAAAGCAATTGAGCAATTGTTTCAACTGTTTCTGAAACGGTTTTGAAAAAAAAAAACGAAAATATTTGGTCTTATGCGAACATTCAACCGAAAACAGTATCTCAATCTTTGTATTTCAGAATTTTATTTAAGGAGTATCAAATTATTAAAAGTTAATAAGCAATAAAGTCCTATGAGATCGTAATTCAAAGTTGACTATGATTCGATTTTGGCAGTCAACTTTTCATGGAAATTGGTTCTGAATAATGAATACGCTTGTTTTCAAAAATCCGTTTGCTTTAATAGGGAAAACTATATTGTTTGATTCTATAAAAAATTTAAAATTTATTTAATTTTTTAGTATCATGTAACGAGTTGCGAATTTAGAATTTATAAAAAAAAATACAAAATATTGTATAAAAGTTCTAGTTATGCCATTTTTTTTAAACATTGACATTTCAAAACTTTGCCTATTATCGTTAAACTAATGCATCATACTAACTTAATCATCAATAAACCAGCAAGCCAATGATTTGAAATTCCAAAAGGCTGAAGAAGTGAATGTCTACCATGATTCGACAATTACCCATTACCATTTCTGGTTGTCAAGAGATTGCCAACTACGCGCAATTTAGCGCTAAACCACTATTGATTTTAGTAGTACCAACATAATAAAAATAAAAGTATAAAAATAAAATCTAATTATATGCAATACAACAATGAAGCTTCTGCAGGCTGCTGCAGTTGTAAATACATATATTTTCTTTGTTAATTTTACATGCAAGAAAACAATTTGCAAAGCGAAGCTTCCTTTCTAAAATAATAAAAATAACGTCATTCGACCCGTCCGTCTTCTTTCGATTTTGTTTTTCATATAGACCCCCTCCCCCCCCCCGTCGCCCCACAAAACGAAAAACATCACATTTAAATTACGTATACGCCGCGTGTTGTGCTACTTATAGAGACGGCAACAAAAATCACAGACTTCATGGCAGCAACAACAACGCCAAACAAATCACTGCAACAACAACAACAAGCTAGTTACAAACAACAACAACAACAGCAACAAGCAAATCGAATGCAGCATCTTCATCTGTCTCGCTGCTATGCCGCGGCTGCAAGTATCTTTATCGTCTTGCTGGGATTGCTGCTCGCAGGGAACTGTGTCAATGGGGTAAGTTGTATGGGTGAATGCTTTGCAGCGGGAAGCTATGTTGAGGGCGGCTGACGGCAGTCCAAAAATAATAGAGAGGGGAAGGGTAAAAAATTACCAAAACACCAATAAAAA
The DNA here is from genome assembly GCA_035046065.1 of Chymomyza procnemis. Classification (NCBI taxonomy): domain Eukaryota; kingdom Metazoa; phylum Arthropoda; class Insecta; order Diptera; family Drosophilidae; genus Chymomyza; species Chymomyza procnemis. The sequence continues at coordinate 23,680,979 of JAWNOJ010000013.1, read as the reverse complement.
TGGTTACTTCTCCGTGAAGCTGCATTACTACGTTACAGCTCCAGCTGCTTTAGCCGTTTATTGTCGATTTGTCTATTTATTGCTTTTTACAATTATCATATATTTATACTTGAGCGTTATGGAGGTTTTTAATACCCTTTCTTTTTAAAATTCAGGCAAGTTTAAAATTTATTAATATAATTTAAAGTTTTCATTTAATTTTATACGTAACTTGGCATCGGGTTCATGTGAAAAACAATTTTTAAAAGCTCTGTACAATTTTTTTTTTATTTATTTAAATTTCAATAGATTTAGTTTCAGGTTGTACCAAGTGGTTCAAAGTAGAAACTAGAGCAATGCAATATTTCTGACTTTTAAGCACTCGAGGAAAAATATTGTTTTTATGCAATGATTTTGATCTGAATTATTTTGTTTTTGGAAAATTACACAAATGTGATTCCCTGGTATTTAAAGTCTATAAAGCCTTTTGGGCCTAAGTAAATAAGCTTTTTAAAGCCGACTGCGGCATTTTACTTAGCCATTTTTTTCACCACAAAAATTTGTAAACATTTCTTTATTATTTCTCGGAAAAAGCTTACCTAATTCAATTAAAATAAGGGTATACTCGGTGCATATGAACGCGCGGTATAAACTTTAAATTGATTTTTATATGCTGAAAGTCCAAACTATAATATTGTCGAAATGTCTGGTCGAGGGCGAAAAATCTCTTGAGTTTCTTAAAAACACTGATATATGTACACTTAAGAGGATAGGCTATGCAAACATAAAGGCCGCTACTCTGGAGAAAAAAATTCTACATATCTTCGACTCAAATAAATTAAATTTATTTCATAATTTTGGTATAAAATATAAAACAAAAATAAACAGTTTGGAAAGTGTTTAAATTCAACTTAATAATTATTGGTTGTTGCCTTTTAAATTACATAACCAAAAAAGACATACTAAGATTTGAATTAAAAACAAAATAACTTGCATATTTAGCAATATGCAAAAAGTAATAAATTGTTTCTATTATAACTATAAATTTCTAAGCATTTTATAATCTACGTTATTATTTGTTTTAAAATATTTTGACAAACCAAACTTTATTATTTTACCACAATCGTTATTTTTATACTTTTATACTTTTTTTTCGACAATTATAATTATAGTTTACTCAATAAATTTAGTATAATAATAGTTTAAAACAAAAAATTTGCAATTCGGACTAGTCCCTCAGCCGTAATCTTGCGGGTAGTGAGAATTCCTTTTGTAGAGGAGGGATATTTCTAACTTTGTTCATCAGCTCGAAATGGTAATAAGTGCATATATAGAAGTTATTATATTCCAAAAATATCTTTAAAAACTTGTTGATACGTTGTAGCAGTCAATAAAGGTAGCAGCTCTTTATTTAGCCCGGATTTAATTTTCACCACAAACTCACTTAGAAATACCACATTTTTACATTTTCAAAATATTCAGATATATCATGGAATCTTTATTTGATTTTCTATTTAATACAAAATCTTCAACTTTAAGCTATTGTTGCCATCATTAAAAGTGTATACAGGATGCGGCTTTACCTACTACATTGATGTAGTTGCTGTCTTCGTGTCGACTGCTACCATTTGAATCCAGCGTCATTTTCATTAGACTCATAAAAGTTGATGAGGCTGGGAATCGAAGGGATTGTGAAGAGGCTTAAGTTTGCAACAAGAAACGAAGCCCAATTGAATGACTTGCTAAATTTCTTAATAAAAATGAATAACTTAATTTTATGCACTTTAAGAAAAGAAATTGCCAAATAAAAGGCGCACAATAATATTTTTAAAAAGAACATTAACCACATTTGATAACTTTATTGCATGTGTGAACGAACAACCGCAATAACAATTGCCCATATCATGTACACACACACACACACGCACACACTGTCACTGTAACAACGACAACAATAACAACAAGATTAACTATAGCCACCCACAAAAAGTGTCATCTTAGATAATTTCTACACTCATTCAAAGTAAAAGATTGCGCACACCATTTGTCTCTTGTTCGATTGCGATCAACGTGTACAACAACCAAAATACAACACAACACGGACAACGATAACAAAAGCAACAACAACCTTAAACAAAAGCAAACAACAAACTCCCACGCAAAGTTGCAGCCACAGTCGCTTCAGTGGCAACAACAACATCAATAGCCCAAGCTGCAATTGTTGCCATCAAAATGGCCAAAAAAAAAAACACAAAAGATATTCTCTTCCATTGCATGCAATTTTGCAAGTGCAGCGATCTACAATAGAAGCTATTCACGAGTGAACTCCTCTGCATATAGCCGGCAATGGCGCCGTAGACGACGACGGTCTGTCTGCCAAGTGTTAGACATCTTCTCACGTCTGCAACACCACACCAAAGGCACACACATAGATACACATACTAAACAACTTAGTAGGTGTCGTCATAGTTAAAGTTTGGAGCTCTTTTATTTTTGGGTTTTTTTTTTTGTTACGTTTATCAATTAGCCTTGGTGCCCTGCTCCATTTGCAACAGCTCCAATGTACTGCAGCTCTTGTATGAACGACATTCAGGGTACCCAGTGCAATCCAAAAGAAATGAAAATTGTCCAGACAACCCAGCTGGCAGTGCAATCCCATGTTAGGCAGAGTCCCCAGCGAATGGTATTTAAATAGCAATCATTTGTTGCAGAAAATGGAAAATAGGTTTCTCGGTCTGTGGATCAAGCGTCTGTACAGCGAAATGTTGTGCGACAGGATGGAGATTGGGCCATTGTTGTTGTTATTTTTGGCCAGAGTTGCAAATGTTAAAACCTCATCGAAGTATTTTTGCGTGTAAACTACTATGCCTACCAGAGAAGGTTATTGAATAAAATTAACATTTTTAGGATATTTTGTAAGAAATGAATAACGAAGCATTTTACATAGGCTCAGCATCGTGAAGTGTAACTGATTTATCTGTTGCTAAATAAAAGCAATATTTTTTGCATTAATATGCCTTCTTTAAACATAGTTCGGGAGTAGATAATTGAAAGTATCTATAAACTTTGTAATATCGAAGAATAGATTTTATGACAAGCCAACGTTTATTATTTTACCAGAATAATTAATTTGGCTAGAACTTGTTCAAACAATCAACAAATTTCTATGAAAGCTTAAAAAGGTTTGACAACGCCAAGTTTAGAAACAAAGTCAGATGGCACCCGGACAGACAATGAACCAGAGGTTTGAATCTAATTTCAGCGCTATTTTCAAAGCTTTATGATTCCTTATAAACAATTACCAGATATGAAATTAACTGCTTTTAAAAGACAACAAATCTGTTCAGCTTTTACTTTCTCATATGAGCTTCTTTGGCAATGTCTAACTAACCGCAACGTACGCCGACATAATAGTCTTTTCTAAAGAACACAGCGGATATAATAATTTACGCTGAGGTGACCAGATTAGAAAAAATTAACCAAAGTATCGGAAGATATTATATGGAAAAAAAATTAAATAAACCCATAATGCCAAGGACTAAATTTTATGCTAATATTATAACAATTTCTTCATTTTTGGTATTAAAATGCTCAAACACTTTAATTTATGTTTCGATCGAAGCTTGTTTAAGTTAAGTTAAGTTAAGAACTCTTATGCGAAAAAATACTAAATTGGAAAAACTGGGCCATCGGCATCACTACGATCTATGATTGGATTTTTCATTTCCAACGCCAGGAGAAAGAGGCTATTGGCCCAGGATAAACTATTGGACATATAATCCAGTCTGCTCAGAACCGTGACAAAGTTGTAATGTGTTCTCAGAAGCCTTACCTTTTTTGGCAAGCTAATTACCAGCCAAAAAAATCTATGATCTTGACATTTGTCATCTTTAAAACTATGTTCGCCTTATAACACATTAGTTCGCTGGCTTGATGTTGAATGAACTTTGAGCTTTTTATGAACAATTTGGATTATTTACAAACATTTGAGGATTTACTTCATACACAGTCAGATGCATTTAAGCGTAACGCAACAGCAACAATGGCTTCAGCCTGCAACAAAAAAAATACTTTGTTTAGATTGAAATTGAAGCAAGATCAAGATATGCAAAGATAGGCCAACATGCAACACGATGCAGTTGCAACTGCACAAAGTTTGTAAACAATCACTGAAAAAATGTTGCTTGATATTGAAGTAAGTTTTGTTGTTGTTGTTGTTACTTTTGCTGCAGATGATGTTGATGACGATGATGATGATGACATGATGTTCATGATTACGGAATACACAATATTATAGAATAGAGTCGACCAAATGACTTAATGCTGCCATTTTGTCAATGCCTAATGCCATGGCGCTTTTAAGCGGTGACGAGGTGAAAGGTGGAATCTTGAATTAGATGGGGTAGGTGAAGGCGCTGGCTTAAGCATGTTTTATTGCTAGTTTTGACGGATTTTCATGGTTTTATACGCATGAGATTGACAGTTGGACGAAGGTGACTTTTTGTTTTTTTTTATTTTCTACACACTAAAAATAAAATTGTATTACAAAAATTATATAAGATCTCGCGATGTTTTAAATTCAAAATGCAGATCATGGTGAAAAAAAATTCCTAAATAAAAAGCGGTTTTCGATGGCTTGTAAGTCTATAAAAATAAAGCCAAAAACCAGTCAAATTTATTAAACCTACGCAAAGGCTTAAGGCTTGTACTCAGCATGCAAATTATACCTACAAGATCAGCTTAAAAAAGTAATCGCGGAATATTACACACGGAACTTTATCTAAAATGTACTCAGATACCAAGATATAAACAGCATCGCCTCAAAATGTGCGAAATATATTTTGTCCCGTAAATCCTTCAGATAACCATGAAGGTTTACCGATGTACGACGATTTTCCACTTGAAAAATGCAATAGTAGTGTGATGAATACCCTTAATAAGACTACAATTCGATCAAAAATCACACGGAATGAATGCAGTTCGTAGTTCATAGTGTTTTATTCAATTCCACAAGATATAATTTTTTCAATAATACAATTTATTGCAAAATTTACCCTTGCAAATACGTATAAATATTATTCAAAACAACACACACACAGTTCATTTTTCCAGTGTAATATGCTCCATGTCACATAGGAAGCAATAAAAATATATTATTGCAAAATACACACTTTCAACACTCAATGATTCTTTTGTTGGGATTTGTGGCTTTTGGACAGATTTTTTCGGTTTATGAATTTGCATTTCAAATGAATTTCAGTTTTCGGTCATAGCTTCTTCAAATGTGTGTGTGTGTGTGGCAATTGTGTCTAATTTGTTATTGTTTAAACCTCAACTTGTGTAATGTTTTTATTTTCCAACCGAGTGCTGACTTTATGGTTTGATTTTAGTGTGTCGCCGGAGCACTGAAGTGAAGGTCGCTGCAATTGCACTCGACTAGGTCCAACGCATGAGATAATTCACATGCCATGCCTCACACCTAACAAAACATCAACTAAACATAATGCAATATGCTAAATATGATTTGTAATTCTTACAGCAAATTGATGGTTATATAGCGGGCGAAGACTATCCGGCTTATGAGACAGTGCCCAAGGGTCTGTCCTTTAATTGCCAAGGACGTCAGCCGGGCTACTATGCCGATACAGAAACACGTTGTCAGGTAAGTAAGATATAGTCTTGCAAAACAGATATTAAAATTAACCGATAGTACTTCTATAATTGTTATAAAGTTTATTGAATCGATGCTAATAGATTTATTTGATGGTTGCAGGTCTGGCATTGGTGCCTGCATTCGGGCCATCTGTATTCCTTCCTATGTCCCAACGGTACAGTCTTCAATCAGGCTGTGCGCGTTTGTGATTGGTGGTCAAATGTGAACTGCGAGTCCTCGGAGCAATTATATCAGAACAACGATGAACTCTATCGTATTCCCGAAAGAAAGCAGCAACAAAGCGATGTATGATATAAGGCTGGTGATGAGTATAGGATTGGGACAAACAACAATACAACAGTAAATTTTACACAAAGAGGCGGCAGACAGCGACAATTTCCGATACAAAAAAACAACATCAATAACAATAACAACTTAATAGATAGCAACAACTCCAAGTTGCAATCACAACAAGCTAAGGTTGAGCACACTCATGCAACAGAAGCACAAACCTACAATAAAATGACCAAAAATAGTTTTAGAGGCAACATGAGATTCAACACCAATAACCAGCACAACTCTCAATCATCATACTCATCATCACAGCAGCAACAAAATAGTTCTAATAATAATAAAGAAAATAGTGAATATCAAAATAGACAAAATAATAGTAGAACTAAGCAAAGACAAAAGAACAGTAGAAATAATAGTAGTAGAAATAATAAAACTAACAATCGTTTTAGCGTAGCTCAGTATCCAAATAATTTAGGGACCAATACTAGATCTAGAAATCGCACCTCAATCAACAATCAGCAGAAGAAGAGTAACAACAGCAACAACAACATTAAGAGCGGAAAGCAACGTCACAATACAAATCGATTCGAGAACGATGATGAGCTCAAGGATTACAAGAGTAAAATCAAAAATAAGTATAACATAGATTATGATCATTCTTTAGACGAAGAATATGAAATAATCGAGGCCATTGAGTGAGCGTTGAGAGCAAGAAGATGAAAAAAGCTTTTTAGTTGTTGTTCTACTCTATTTTCACTCATACTCATTGTCGTTTGTTATTTTTACTGTGTAGCTTACTTTTATCCTATTAACTGTAGTAACATTGTTGCACTTACCCCATCACTACCCTGAACAAATCTATGTAATCTTTTTCTTATTTATAAAAATTTCTTAAAAAAGAAAAACTCATTTATCCATCATTTAATTAAACATTCATTTGAACTGTAAGCTTGTATTTGTTTGTGATGTAATAAAAAAGTTAAAGCTAAAACAAAAATAACTATATTTTCTCACCTCGTATTTCTCAATTTCGTGACATTGGGGGTACAAGGAAGACCACATCGTACCGGCCATAAACTTTAAAACAATTTCTAGCTCCCTGCTACGTCTTGAAATTAAAGAACTTTATAAGTGAGTTGTTACTACTGCCTTTTTTTTTTTTTTGAGGGATACGGGGCTTAGGGTCCCATGTTTTAGAGGTTGACAGCATATAACAGTAACAATGATATCAGCCAGAATATTATGCAAAGAGTCACACTTGCCAAAAGATGGACATAGCAGGCATACATATCGCAGGGAGAGCTGCTTATCCTTACAGTGGATTGATATGGCGAAAAAACATGGATTGAGTTGCGAATGTAACGTTTCTACATCGGGAGATGTAATGAGAACCTAAGTGAGGCTTAATATCTTGGAGACTTATAATGTGTGGCCTTCCGAAGCGTAATGGCAGAATACTCGCTTCTAAAACCCAAAGTCGGAGGTTCGATTCCCCACAGCAGCTGTCGTGCATTTGTCTATAAATAAAAGCAATGCCGTTATTCGGATTCGGCTAAAAACTTTAGGTATATTTTTGTTATTATAAAAATCAGCTTTATGTTTTTTATCAAAATTACACTTTCGGTTGAGCATTAGTGAAAACTAGTAGAAATCCTTTGGTTGTTGCTCATAATTTGATCAAAAAGTCTGTTTCATTTTTTCACTTCCCCGTTGATTTTTATTTACTTATTGAAATAACAATGGGCAGTTGACTTCAACTATCGCATATCAAAGATTGGCCAAAGACTAAATACTTTTAATATATGGAATTGGTCAATGATGCTCATATGGTCCGATCAAGATGATTTAGAATTGAAGAAGTGATTGAATGTACCGTTCAAAAGAGAGAAAATTAAAATTATAAAATATATTATTATAATTTGCGCATATGACAAAAAAATGATCTGGTAAGGAAATTAAGAAAATTGTAGAGGTAATGGAAAACGCATTAAAAATCATAAGGATCAATTAAACCGAGTAATAGTTCGAATACTTTACGGTTATATAACATAGGTAGCTTTGGTAGGCGAAATCTATTAGAAAAAGTAGGCAGTTGGTGCTCAATTCAAACCTCGCAGTGCTAAAGGATAAATTGATAAAGATTTTATTGGGGATTGCAAACGCATAGGCCGTAGTTTAAAAGTGAGAGGACAAGAGATAGTAGAGGTCATTTAACTCTTTCGACTATCGCTTAATAAACGAAACTGTATAATGCAAAATGTTACTTTTTCCACTTTTGGATTATCTTTACACGTAAGTAATTCTGCGAAACACTTTATTTATATAAATGATTTTCAATTGAATTATCGCCTAAAGGTATGCAAAAGCTTATTTTTATTTGTCCCTTAACGACAAAAAGCTGGCAGCTTTAATAAACAATAATTTATTAAATAGTAAACTTCAATCGGCAAAACTGTTTTAGTAACTTAAAACTTTTTCTGTGTTAGCTGATTTAAAAAAAAAAATTATTTTTAGAATCATCATCATCAATCAATCAATTTATTCAATTAAATGTTTTATGCAAGCGATCTTTTTTAAGAAAACGAGCAATGAATGCCAATTAGTTGTCTCTTTCGCACATTTTGAAAGCTTTTTAAGCTCTGCTTGAAGATCAGCTGTTGAACATGTGTTCGAGTTTTATTTGCTGTGGCAGCTTTTGTATAGTAAAGTGAATATATTTAATTTTATTTACTTGTGATAATAAAATGATAGACATGTTTATTATTTTATTACGACTGTTATAAAGTTAAAGAAATGTGCGTGTTATTTTCAACTCTTATATTATTGCTAACTAACTTCAAATAAAAGAACGAACATTAAATGAGACAACATTTCTAGGGAATTTGGCTGATGGCATAAAATTAACAACAAATTATAAGCTGCAGATATTTCACGTGAAAATCTCAGACAGCTTACTGTAAAATAAATTTGAGTTTAAAAATCTTAATAACATTTAAGCTGCTTAAGTTGTCCAAATATTTAAAAAACTTCACAATATTTTTTCTTTGGAAAACCTTGTTTACTTTATTTCCGGTCATTTCGCTTAAACAGTTTGCTTCAGGTCCACCTACTAGTTAGCTGTCAAAACTCTATTAACGTCTTAATTTCTCAACAGCCTACTTAATAATAAAAACACGGAAGCTCAAATCAAAGCTGAATAAGAAACTGGTTTTAAAGTACCAAGTAACCTAATTATAAGTCCATTCCGATTTTCGTCATTACTCATTACCGTCAAACACATTTTGATGCATTTTAAAGACACGTCAACGTTAGCTGTTGACCAACTGGCCCTTATACACTAAAGCGTCTGCGTGACAGCTCAAGTCGTTGACCAAGTTAACAGTGGCAGACCTGATATAAATCACGCACCACATACAATGTGTGGGGAGGCTATGCTTTGTTTTGGGCCATAGTCTTAACTGAAACCCATTCACTCTTGGTCACCCACATTTTAATGGGATTACAACAACACCAACTAACCACTGACACTACCATACACTGGCTTAACGATCATTTGCATTATATAAGCCTTGCCTTATTTTGTGAGTGTTGTTGTTACGTTTTTGTGAGGTGTCCATACGAGTTATGTGACATTAATTAATATGCAGCTTTTAAAATGGCCTAAAATGTGCGACGAATTTAATGCAGTTTTTAAAAAAAAGTCGGTTAAATATTCGATACACCAAATTGGATTGCCTAAACGATGTAGACTAATAAATTTTAAGTTTCTTGGCAGCATCGATTCAATAAATGGAGAAAATGTCAGAAGGTCTTCCAAGGTATATCCAATAACCGGTAAGCCAACTGACTGACAGTTAAACACTTTATACGCAGAGAGCAACCCAAAACATCATCTGTTTCTGTGAAATCTTTTGCCATTTTTCAACCAACTGTCACACTGTAAAAAAAAAAATTGTGCCCCAAATTTTAAGTAATTCAGAATTTTTGAAAAATAATATTTAAGAAACAAAGCAGATCGTTAAACAAGATATTGAATTAGTACCCCAAGAATTTTGCATATTATAACAAGTACTTCGAAAAAGGCAATTGTCACGTGAAATTCGCAACATATCTGATTTCTTTCAGTGTTGCATGTAGACATAGACCCAACACTTAAATTACACTCTGTACTCTGCGTAGATGTCAGTTGTTGTCGAGTGGTTGTTGCTCGATTGTCTGCCTGAGGTTGTCTTGTTTGGTTCAACTTTAACTTGCTTTTTGCATCTGGTAGTCTTCGTGGCATATGTAACCACCGTCCTTCCCGTCTGTTGCTTGCCAAATGCGACAATTCAACTTCAGCATTTACATTTTTCACAGAAGTCACGGCGCAGGAAGAAAACACTTATGAGTATACGCATGTCCAGCCTCTTCTGAGTGAAGGCTATCCACTTGGCTGTGCAACTGGTTTTGCCCATTCAGGGTTTACTTAATGCAGTTTATTTTGTTTGGATTTATTTGCGACAACATTTCGAAATTGCAGACGCACTGCAACTGTTTGGCCGGTTCTGTCACTTCGCTGGTCATCCGAGTTTGAAGTTGATTTGTGTGCTTAAAATAATTGCTGCGATTATCGAAGGGGATAGGAGGGAGACTGGTTGCAATTGCAAATGGTTAAGGTTAAGTAGATTTTGTTAAACGATTGTCAAGTGTGCTCACTCAAGTTGTTGGCTTAAGGTATTTTTGGCGTGGCTAAGTGGCCTATTGTGTGGGGACTCGTAGAGTGTGAGGTTGAACTTATATTACTTATTTATAGCTTGGTCTTGAATATAAAATATAATGTTATCGTAGCGGCAAATAAATAAGTGCCTTTGATCCTTCAACTACTAAATAATGTCAAGCAACTAGATATATCAAATTGGGTCGTAATTATAATAATGACTGACATATTTGGATTAATTATTCCAAAAATAAATAAAATAGTTATACGTAGCATTATGTGTTTAATTTAGCCACTAATTTCACATTTTGAATTGTTTCAAAAAGAAACTTGTCATTTACCTTATTTGGTCAACGGCAAAAACTAATTGAAAATTATTATCAACTTTTCCAAAATTTTCACGAGTAATTGACAAAAATACTGCATTAAAACAAATCTCCATTGTTTGGCAAATTTTAAATAAATAAAAGTAAGTAATGCTCGGAAGTTAACATGTGAGGCAATCAAGCACTACCAATTTATCTTAAGCCTTTCGTCAAATTTTTTGCAGAAAAACGAAGAAATATTTAAAATTCAAATATTAAGGTTTTAGAATTAATATTCTAAAAAGTAGAAAAAATAGGTTGTAATTTTTAATTCTGGCCGGAGCTTTAAAATAATTTTTTCTTGCCACATGTGCATTTGCGATTACTGAAAAAAATCTGCATGACTAGAAGCGCATTTTGTTCGAAACAAAAATGGTCGTCAACTTCTTTAATTTGTTAGAAAAAAAATTGACGATAACGACGGCTGTTTCTGTACATTATTTATACGGAATTCGTTGGAGAATAAATTTGTCTGTCAAGCAAATAAATTTTCTATATGCCAAATTTTTTTTCGGCAGATTTAACTGCAAACAATACATCAATTACACACTTTTTGAAATCAGTAGCCAAGTAGTCTTGTCTTAGAACTGACTTAATTTATGTTAGAAGAGATATTGTGATATCAACCGGGTTATAGTTAAGACCGATTGCGAATTCATCATTCGAAAAAGAGTTACTAGATGACGTTAAGTGTCAATTTATTGATTATTTTTATTCAAATTGCACAAATACAAACCCTTTGTTCGATTGTAATACTATTATTTTAAAATTAGTCAGTTTGGAATTGTTTTGTGGCATAAATAAGGCTTCACTTTTGGATTTTTCTTTAAAATTTTAGTTCATCTTGTTTTTTTTTTAGCGCTCTGCCAATCAATTTATTTATTTTGCTACAGTTTCTCAATAAATTCCTCTGCATGTGCTGTAAGTCAAATTGTTTATTTATGAACTGTTTAACTTGGTACCATACATTTATTTATAATTTATTACATTTGTCGCTAGTTTGTCATCATCTTCATCTATATTAAATTAACTTGTACAAATTAATTTAAACACATCAATTAACATATTTGCTCTTCTTTATTATTTCATATCTTTGTTTTAGTTTGATATATAAAACCAATTCGCATATTTTGCCTGAACATGCCGCAGCGGGTGGCAAGATGATAATGAAGCATAGCGCAGCATGTAAACAACAATAACAACAACAATTCAAAAACGTTCACAAAAATTAACATAATTAAGGTGGCGCATAATCATCAAATGACTAGCGTTGAGATAGATAACAAAAACAACAAAAAGTACTACAACAAACAAAAAAAAGGGCCATCAGCGCAACAATGTCTTGGGGATTGTCGGCATTATAAAAATTCAAATGAGTTTTACTCTAGAGCAGCGGCAACGTTGAACTACAAAAGCGAAATGTGCATCTTCAACAAATAACTAATTCCCTACTCAAAATCAATACCCAAAAACCAGCAACAGCCAACAGCCAGACTCAATTGCATAATCCAACAAGCGGTGTAACGTGAGACAACCGACAACCACCGTCAACAAGCGGCAATAACTTCAGTAACCGTCAACTGACGCAGACGACCTCATTTTAAAAATCGCAATCGTTGCGCATTGACAAGTCAAAGAGGCAAGCAACGAGCGCACCAATCATAACTTCAAAGCCAAGTTAGCAACCATCATTTGTTTGCATTTTAAGGCAATTTGTGTGCTTGGCTACCAACTATCAATAATTTGCATAAACGCCAACGCACAGTGTGTGCGATCTCCTAGAGAAGCGCGCCAAAAGCCAGCCCAACCCAGTCAGGCCAGCTGAGTATTACGCATACGCCGCGTGTCACGATATGGACGTGCTGCAGCGTATATGCGTCAACATAGTTGACATATTCAAAATCTATTTGAAATTTGCGCTTATCACGCTTGTTATTTACTTTGTAGCCGTTTGGTATATCTTGAACTATGGAGCCGAATTGGAGGCACAGCTGGATGCCGCTGCGCCCGCTGAGGGTCAAACGATGCAAGCCAAACCAATATCAAATAGCACTGTGAATAAGGTGTTTCGGTTTTTGGTCAATTTTTTCATCTTTTGAGCCTGTAAGTCTTAAGTCTGGTTTAATCGACAAGGTCAATTTTTAGCTTAAAGGAAATAAACAGAAAAAAACTGCATTTTATATATATATATATTTATTTTTCTTTAGTTTTTTTGCAAAATCCTACTATAATAAATGAATGTATATTAACTGAATCTGCATCGTTGGCTGGCAGTTGTTACTTGGCAAGTTCCAAGGCCCGAAGAGAATGTAAACCCAACCAGTTGGTATAAAAAAACAACACTAACAACAACAACAAAAACATTCTTTTAATGTAATTACGAGCAGAAAAAATACAAAATAAACAATATTAATAAAATGGAAAAAATCAAAACAAGTTGAACTGCTTTTTGATCAAAGTAACCAACAACCACACGCCCCATACAGACATACAAATCCATATATATTATATGAGTGTTAACAGGTATACGGCAAGACAATTAAAAGCCCCAACCAATAATACGACAATTTTATATGCATTTTGTTCTTTTGCTTTAAGAGGCCTTAAATATTAAATATAAACAGTTTTTGAAAATGAGTCAAGCTAATATTTGTTTGGGTGTGTTGAGTTGTGCATTTTTTTTTCTTAGGAAAACCAAATAAAATTGCGGTCATTGCCTTTGCAAATATATTTAGTACATAAAAGCATGATATTGACTATATACAACATGACACCTAAGCATTTAAAAAAAATATATATGTGCTTATTTTTCATTATTATGCACTGGGTAACTTTACAATTTCATATTTATTAATATGATAAATATTAGTACATAACCAAGGCATAAAATACAGGGAAACATTTTCGTAGTGGCTGAATTCACACCGTTTGCAACACAAGGATATTCTTTTGACTTTTTTGTTTCATTAAACTCTAACCGTGGAAACTTCCTATAGCAAATTTCTACAGATATCAGATACACATTATTTTGGGCTGCAAATTTCTATTTTGGGCTAAAAAAATTTATTGTGGTCAAAAATATTTCGAAAAATAAAGAAAATATAAAGTGCGAGAATATATTTGCAATAAAATTTTATTTTCATTATGTTCGTAGATAGCACTGTTCGTGAACCACTTTGTTAAGTCGTTTTAGTGTCCTCCTCGTTTTATGAGCTCAAATGACACAACCACTACTGCTGCTTCTGGTCCCAGTGCAGCATAGTTGAGGCCTACGTAGAGGGGTAACATTTATCTAGTCTCTTATTTATTTTACTTTAGGTGAACCCGAAGTCGGTTTACAGCCAAGCTCACTTGCTCTCGTATTCTCTAGTTTGTTATTCCAAAGGCATATAGACAGTCCTCCACTTAATCTTACCGAGTATTGATTTGTGCTAAACACAATACTTTAAAATTAGTAAAATGTAATAATTTACGATGTTCTTAGTTGGCAGGAATACAAATAGCCAACTGCCAGTTTATCATGATAGACCATGCCGTTCTTAACTAATAAAAAGGTATTCCAGTGCTGACGCAAACATAATGCTGGTAGTCGATTCACAGCCGCGACGACGAAAGGCAACCCTGACGACATGGTAAGAGAGTCGGAGGTCTTTACTCAATGGCATTAAAACTAGTTTGCAGCGATTAGGCAAAAGATTTGGCTGGTGCATTTGCCTAACATTAGCATCGCTAAGTACTTAGACTCGCTTTTTACCTAAGTAGTTATATATTAGATATATATTAGTTAAAGGAAAACACTATTCGGATTCTGTTTAAACTGCTCTGCTCATTTGAAGAGATTATCAATTGAAAATTTCAATCATAAATGAAAATCGTGATCGTGCTTCCAAGACTTCCTTCTCTAGCATAGTAATAGGTGCCACACTTTCAACTTTTCCAGCCAAAAAAACAATAAACAAATATCAATATTTCTACAACAAATTTATATTGTAAAATGCGTTGCCTAATTGGAACCACATTGATGTTATCTGATTAGAATCAGCTTAGTTACATTTCCACACGGTTGCATGAGCCTATTGCAGCATTAGTCGAAAATGATTTAAAGTACAACATTTTATCAGTGAATTAAAAGAGCCGTAACGAACGCTTAACTGGTTGCAACTTGACTAGTTACAACACATATATGTGTATGCAACAAATGCGGAATACCGGTTCAACCTTAAGTCAGTCAGTCATTCGTTACTGGTAGAAGTAGAAGAGGTTGCTGGGAAGTGAGCTGCAGGCACTGCACCCGTTCTCACCGCTGCACGCAGCTATGGGCACCAAATACAAACTACAAAATTTTAAAGATACACTTTGTTGGCAATATATATGTGTATAATTCCGCATGCCGGCTGAATTGGAATAGTAGTCGTTGTAGCTTTGGCCCACTAATATCAACTGACTTTGTTCCAATTTGAATACTCACTTGCTTTGAAGTTGCAGTTATTTGAAGTTAAGAGCAGCATTTGGCGTATATCTCGTTCACAACTACGGACAACTGATTTCAACTTTCACATAAGATTGTAGATGTAAATGCAGTGCACTGGTGTACTTTGGCTGTGACGTAAGAAACCCACACACAGACGCACGCAGCAGACACACACACACACACACTTAGCCTGAAGTCGTTTGGCAGTTAAATATGCCATAATCTGTAGTTACCACAAACGAGTGGCAACCACAACTGAAGCAATAACAACAAAACTAACAACAACGAGGGCTCTTGATTGATTTTGTTCATAAGTCCCGCTTTAAATATTTATACTACATCATTATTTTGCATTCAGTGTATATTTTTAAATAACTTTGTACCCTACCCTATAGAGTATTTAAAGCAAAAATAAAGCTTGCTATTGATACAAAATACACAAATGCAAGTATTGCGTTTGAAGACCAATTTACTGGCTGCACAGATGTTCAAGAATTCGCTATAAGTCACTTTTTTTCAGCACAATTTGGAGTAAATAAGCACATTATTCATATGCAGCTAATACTAAATTATTTAAGATACTCTGGGCAGAAATAAATATGCGTGTTTGCTTTCTAATCACAATCACAATCATTGTTCTTTTAGAAGTCTGAACTTGATTTGAAAATTAATTAAAAGGAGCTGATTTATATTGAAAGAAATATTACAAAATAAAGAGTATTCCATTGTCGTTAACATTTGCTTTTTGCCGCGTTCATAATAAAACAGAGGTAGGCTTCAGATATACCAAATGAAAACATAATTAGTTGCGCTCTACACGGCGTATGCGTAATATTTCATGTGCCGCTTAAACAATTGACTTGATACGAGCTCGTAAAGCAATGCTATATCTTATTGTTGTTATAATTGCTCATTTGTATCAATGTGTATATGCATACAATTGTGTTACTAATGGTCAAAACTGTTGTCTTTGCACAGTTAGTGGTCAAGGGAGCTCAGTTATAGACTTTTGATCATTAAATTATAGATTGAGTTTTGTTAAAATTGCCTTGCTATTTTTTTATTATGTCTTGCAATAAGCAGTTCACGTTATCGTTATTATCAAGCCAATTTTTTAATTCAAATTATAAATATTATTACATTTTCTATTTCAATAATCGCTATTTTGCATATTTCGTGTAAAATAGCTTTACTATTCATAGAACATCAAACACGACTCTGTTGTGCAGCAAGCATCAACACCCCGGAAAGTGCAGTAAAGTGATGTATCCAATAAAATGGATAGTATCTGGAATCCTTATATAAATATTGAAAACGAGTATTAAATATAAATAAAAATAAATGTTTTAAAACGAAGAAATTTATTCTTCGAAAATACAATGATTGGCTGTACCTTTGTTGTTTCAAAGTCAAATCGCAGCGCAGTATTATTTAAGGAATTCACGCTTTTAATTGATGAAAATGACGGACAAAGCCTTGAATCCCATGCATGGGACTTGAAAATTAACTGAATATTTGGTAACATATCGAAAGCCTGTTAAAAAAGGTTTAGCATTTTGATTTGGGAGCGAACGAACTTCTCATTTAATCAGTAATGTTTATAAAATTTTATAAAAAGCTACTACAGTGCTTCAAAATTGTTTGTATTCAATGAATTCTTCTACTTTGTATATACAGCTTTGTTACTTATTTAGGTGAAAAATTATTATAGGGATAAGCTGCATAAGAGCTTTAAAATAAAGATGATATAATTATGTCGTGAATATAATTGTGTTTATAAGGTTATTATAGAAAGAAAAAAGTTAAAAATAATAAGCTAAGATAGTGTAAATGCTTCTTATTTGTATTATAGTATTAAATATAGTAACAGGCTGACTGAACTGATTTGTCAAGTAAATGCATGCCTTTTCGTGGAGATGGCAAGTAGAAATATGAAAGGACGCACTTTGGAACTATTGCTCAAGCTTATTACCAAATATAACAGCTAGCAAAAATATGATTATAAATAATATTAATTTGTTATAAAATTTGATGATAAGAGTATAT
Source organism: Chymomyza procnemis (assembly GCA_035046065.1). Lineage (NCBI taxonomy): Eukaryota > Metazoa > Arthropoda > Insecta > Diptera > Drosophilidae > Chymomyza > Chymomyza procnemis. Next base: position 23,663,475 of record JAWNOJ010000013.1, on the reverse strand, counting down.
TTTTATGGACTTCTTCGGTAGTCCCAAAAATAGCTTTCTGATAAAAAGCTCTTAATAGTTCGAAAAAATACGAGAGCGTACACATATTTTATAATTTATATGCTAGACCTTTCTATGAAACTGTGACAAACGCCGATTTTTGCATTAGTCTTAAAGTCCAAAGTGCTTGAAAATAAACATAAAATATTAACTGGACGATTATTTTTCGGAGAGTTGAGGGTCAGGTAAACTGGCTTAGTTATTACAATAATTTTCGTCAATCTCCATTTTCAAAGATAAATTTGGGTTAGAATTGGAAATACTCTTTGAAACAAATATTGGGTATCGAATTTATTCCAGCAGTGGGTATACCTTATTCTCTCTTTCAACTTACTGATTGACTTATCTTTATAATGCAAATTTATTGAAAATTGAATGAAGAAGAAAAACTATTAAGTTTTACGTAATGAAACAGATTCGAAATAAGGCGAAGCTTAAGGAACTACAAGTCTTTATTTAATAGTGCCTAATGTATAAAATAAATGAATTAATAAACTTAAATTAAACCAAAATTTAAACAACATTTTATATGGAACTGCTCATACAATTTTACATTTTATAATATTAAATAATATGCGCAGCGCCAAAAAAAAACTTAATTACTTTTTTTACAAGTATTTTGCAAGAAATTCAATAAATAAAAAAATATATAACAACAAAAAAATCTTAATCAGTAAACCTGTTACAGTTACGCTGCTGCTGCTGCTTCTCTCTTTAAGCATAACAACAACAAAGAGGTGACAAAAACAATGTAAAACCAATGCAAAGTCAAGCAAAAACCAACAAATACAAAAGCAAATCAACAACAACAACAACCCAACAAACTATTGCAGAATATTTTCAACAAAAAACAAACCAAAATGAAAATGAGCAAAAGCTGCAACGAGAGCGTAAATAAATGACAATGAAAAGCTCGCGCTCACTGCGTTAGCACGCTCTCTTTGCTTTGCGGCTAGTAAGCATGCTGAGCATGCGCAAAGCCGTCAAAACGGCATGGTACAAAAATACAGGTTAAGTCATGCCAGAAGTCCCGCTCCAATATTCTTTTATTTTAACAGTCGCTGTTATTAAGTAAATCTATTGCTAATTAGCTGCTGCTTAAGCTTCGTTTTTTTGTAATTGTTCAGCATTACAAAGCCTTAACATTGGCTATATATTAACATTTGTTATTAGCAGCAAAATATAATGCTAACAAAGCGAATTTGTCAACGTAATTAAATGTTTATTTCTCTTTGATGCTAACACAGCTCTGATGACTTTACCTTTAAAGTTATGCCATGAGCCAAAGCGGCTAACAAACTGGTTTCTACTCAATACAAATTAGCGAGCAAAAGCTTTGAGTAAACAACAAGCCGTTGTTTAATGGCAACACATTGTTGGCCAACAATCTGCAACTTCAGTCTGCAAACGGGCAGCCAGGTGAACGGCAGCTTATTGCCAAGTAAGTACGTTTGGTTGTTGCAAACAAGCGCCGCGGTACACGCGCCTGCGCAACTTGCCAGCAACTCGCTCTCTGTCTGTGTATGTGCGTGTATCTGTGTGCGCGTATTTGCACTTGTGTGCGTGTGCTGGCATTGTGCGTAAAGAAACAATAGTAAAAAAAATAACAAATTATATAAAATCTTTATAGATAAATTTATTAAGAAAAAAAATTTGCCACACTTGTTCGAAAACAAAAAAAAGAAAAAAATTAATGCAAATTTAATGAGTTAAATGAAAAGCGTTTAATAAAAAAACGTAAAAGTGTAGTTGTTTATGTGGAAATCGTAATGTGAAAACTCATGCAAATGTCGTAATACAATAAAACATAGTTTTTTGCAGCTTTAACTATTGAATATGCTCAATATTTATGGTTAATGCCAAATTGTTGCATTTACAAAAAAAAGGAATAAAATTTTCAAAGTGCACACATACAAATGCAAAACAAAACACATGTTTGCACACACACACATGCACACATATATTAGCAGCTATAAATGGCTGCATTGGCCTCTGCATGCACATGTGTTTGTCTGTATCTGTGTGTATATTTTTACAGCTTTTAATGATTTTTCTTTCTTCATGTTTTTTTTTTGTTCACATTTTGCAAAATTATTTCTCAAAAAACTGTATACTGTATTGCCATAAGAAAAATATTAAGCAAAAAGTGTAAATTCGGCCAGTTAATGATATAAACTTCAAAGTGAACATTAAACACACACACAGAAAAAAAAAACAATTGTGGATTACACTTAAACAGCGTTTCCCTCGCACTTGCAAAGGTAAAAAAAAAAGAAATTTTGCTTAAACCAAACTATTGTTTTGTCTCAGGAACTTAAGTTTAAAAGTTGACACAGCTTCGAACGACGCTAGCGGCTACCCAGCATCTCAGGCTTAGCTAATTATTTTATGCCACCTAAAATTACCAACAGTGTCACTGTGTTTAATTCACTTAAAAGCATAAAAGGCTTTAAAAACAAACTAAAACTAAACTATAGCAACTGCAAACAATAGCAACTTGTAAACTTTTTTGGTATACAAATTTCAGTGTCAGTGTTTGAGAAAAGCAACAGCTTTAAATGTTATTTTTGGCGTGTGCATCTGCCAAATGGCCACAAAACAACACTCTGATTTTACTTTCATCATCATCATCACCAACGCAACCAACAAGAGCAACAAAAACCATAACAGCAACCAGCAGCAACAATACCCATAACAACAAGATTTTGAAATTTTACTTTCATCCATCCATTTCATCCATGTAGTTTGCATTTTTTTTTCTTTAAACATTTTTATATTTTCACTCTTTATATTTTTTAGTTTTTCTTTCTGCAAATTTTACACTATTTTAAAAACAATGTAATTCCATTAAAAAATGTTGCAACATTTGCGTAAGTTGTGGGTTATAGGCGAGTGCTAGAACTACCCAGAAGCTGCAAAAACAAAAGGACAAAAGAAAATTATTCTCTAGCTATAGTTTTTGACTTTATTATTTCAACTCGTAACGTAGTTTTTCAGCTCTAACAACGTTTTTTTTGTTTTGTTTTTAATCAAATAAATATGTTTTATGCAGAGAGTGCATAAAGGCAGCATTTGCATATGATCTCATATCATTGAGCAGGCCAACTTAAAACTTACTAATGTAGCAAAACACGATATAAATAACCGGAATTGGCGATTAACTTATTGGCTGAGCTTCAAACGACACAAAATTTAATACAAATTACAAACTGTTCAAAAACATTGAAACTAAAAAATGAAACTCATTTTCACTTTGCGTCTAACATAAAAATGCACTGGAGTAAGCCTAAAGTCAGTCATGTATTGCTTGGCAATAGCTTATACGGCGTCGTATGTTTTTCACATCTACTTACTTTTAGAGTTTAAAATATATAAAATATTGCATGCATACATAAAACTTTATATTAAAATGTTAGCAATAACTCCATCATAAAAGGACTTTTGTTTATTTAACTTAAAAAATAAATTAGCATATGAAATAAGTGGAATATTTCTAAATATATTTGTAGTTTAACTGAAAGACAGTCAAATGTTTATATATTAGCTGCAAAAATTTGCAAATCAAAGACATAAACTAGTTCGCACCTTGATAATAAAAAAAAAACAATAAATAAAAAAATTAGGTGCCAAACATTTATTATATCACTAAATTATATATTGCCACAGCCGCATCCATTAATTTTTTTATAAAATGGTGTCATCTTGTGCCGTAATCTCAAATCGCTGTATTCATTGAACATCTCAGCACTGATCTGACATAAATTTAGATGGGTATATGTACTTGTGCTAACCATAGAAGCACTTGTCAAACAAATCTGCACCACAAAAGGCAAGAGACCCACAACAAACCGCAGTAATAATGTTAGCGACCTTGAAATTCGACGACAAAAAAATGACATAAAATCCAACCTATTGAAACACTACCAAAGATGCTAATTTCTTATGACAACGAACAACATGACAAAGCTATGGCTTTTGGGTATTCGAAGATGGGGGCCGATGTCAACGTCAGCAACGATTTTTGCTTCTAAGCGTTGGTCTTGTTGCCGTCTGTGCAACCGGTTGCCAGCAAGACAATTGAAATTTTTAAAATTTCGAAAGCCTAGCTTGGGATTTACAAATTCCCAATACTCTTTAAGCATATATGTAGTAAGTAATTTTATTGTATTTTGAAATATTTTCGATGATTTGTAAGAACGCCTTTCGTAGCTTTCGTATTTCGCGTTACTTACCTGCGGAAAAGAGAAGCCCGAAAAAGAATGTTTTCCCCTTGACTATGCTGTCATCGCTCCAAAGTTGCCACATTTATTTATATTGCTATTAAAAGCTTTCTACAATAATCCGATACTTATAGTTTATAAGCGAATCCAAACGACGATGTCTAATCTGTTGCTGGATATGCCATATCTAGGCAAATATACAAGTCCTGCTGTGGAGAATCGTATCAGCGAACTTCGGTTTTAAATACGAATTCCACGCTACGCACTGCCCGAAAAAATAACAAAAAATGTATAATTATTATTCTACCATTAAAAACTAAATCAAAAAATATTGGTTAATATATTTAAGATACATGCTGACAAATTTAAAAAATACTTAAATATCAATTTTAATCTTATTCATTATTATTGTAAAACCATTATTTTTTTAACTAACAATTTGTTCATAACAAAATACTATTTTAAAAGGCTTCAAATTATTTTGTAGTTTGTCGAAAGAAAAGTTTCCGGTGTCCTAGACAATGGCCTAGAAATTTTTACTGAAGGGTTTTTTAGACATTTATGACCTAAAAGACCATTTACGTATTTTCGAGTATCAGCTTGAATCGTGTACTTATAGGTCTCTAGTAGATTTTGTATGTTTGTTGTAACATTTATCTATATTTGCTCCCAAAGAAGTAAATCTAGCAGCTACTCGGAGTTAGTTTTTGCAATATCTACCTATATCAGTTACTAACTTCTTCGCTAAGGCTAGTTACATTTACTAAAGAGTATAGCAAAATTGAAAACCCGATTAATAAAAATAACAAACCTGTCGTTGACGTCCGATTCAAAGAAATTTCTACGTCTGGAAAAATACTATATAGGAAATAAGAAATTTAAATGAAAACGAGAGTGACTACGTCAAACACGTGTTGTCGTAAGACTCACCCATTTTAAGTGAATAGAAAATTTTTAAAAATAAATTCTTAATTATGCTTACAAATTAACATTTTAACTTATTGTAAATTGTGTGAGTGGCCTTAAAAAACTGTCTGAGCTTGTGCCATTCCTAAGTACACTTTTGTTGTATGGCTCTTAAATGGCCTTTTATGTATTTTATTTAACAAAGTTTATTGGCAAATAACCTACGGAGTTTGTTCACAGCCAAATTATGTGAAAATATATGCTGATAGCTACTTTTTTGCATTAATTTGCACATTTTCAAGGTAAATACAATAAAAAAGTGATTAAAGACCAACTCAATTTAATCATAAATTCGGCAAAACGGAAAAAATATTTAAAACGTTCTAGTTTGAGTTGGACATAAATTTTAAAAATTAGCTTCCTAATTCTGTAGCTTATTTGTAACTTTTAATGAAATATACTAGTTAGCCGAAACTATCTTTTATAAGTTTCGCAAAATTTATAACGATTTGCCTGCAGTTAATTAAGCAAATACTCCTATTTTTTGGTGATAAATTCTGAGAAAAACAAATATTAAAAACTAGTTTCGGCATATTATTATGGCTTATAATATAATGATACTGGTTTACAGCAAAATGTATCTTCTAGGAATTTTAGGTATTTCAGTAGTAAAGTGTTTGAGTAATTAATTTGTACCAATTTGGTGCTTCCAAGTTGTTTAAAACCTCCTTGAGTGACACTCATTGGGCCAACAAGTCAAATTGTCAAAATTTGATTAAAATAGTTTGTTTAAATAACCCAATTTGGCATTTATTTATAAAACGTTAGAGATTTTATGCTGTGAATTTGATCTAGGTCTAATTCCACGCATTAAATTAACTAAATTTACCAAATAGTTTGTTTTAGAAGTATTTTCGTGTGGTGTTTGCGAAAAAATCTGTTTCCACCGTTATCTGCGGAATTAATCCTTAAAGACTAGTCAGATGCAGGCAACCTTTCCATCCTATCACATTGAGTCTGAGGTACAAGCCCAACAAGTTAAAGTGCTTCCTCAGATAAGGCGCCTAACGCCGGTAAAAAAGTAAAGACCACCAGAGAACGCTTTTGTGTATTTGTTTTTCAAAAAAGTTGCAGAAGTCCACAATACTTTGTCCACATAAACTTTTCAATCAATATGCGTCAAATTTGTTAACTACATATATAAGTTGTCCATTATACTTCGTTTGCTCATTAAGATTTAGTAGAAGATTTCCGAAAGAAATTTAATTAAAATAGGTTAAATGTTTCCCATAGGACAGCTTTGCAAAAAAAACGATTACTATTTTTGCTATAAATGCTTAAACAAAGTTAAGTAAGTTATAATATACCATGCTTCCCAGATTTTGGGCTTGAATACATAAGAGTGTATGATTTTATAGTTAGTTAAGCTTAAATTTTATTTAGTTTGATATTACCCTTAGTCCCGCCGCGTCCAAGAAAGCTGCACCACTTTAGCGTACGCAACTGCAGTCTGTGTCTGCCCAGACCAGATGCCATCATCAATAATTGTTAAACAACAACACATACCGGTATTTGTGTGACTGTGTGAGTGTGTGGTATGTGTGTATCTATGTGATTAATGATTTGGTTGTGTTTGTAAGTCACCATGCTTAGCCTTGAATTTGAACTTGGCTAAGACAATAACAATAATAACCTGAGCGAATCTTTTTTTATTGTGGGCTGTAAAATATTATATGCCTGCATTGTTATTATTAAAAGAAATATATTAATATGAACATATTAATATTATGCTTGACCGTATAATAAATAGACTGTTAATTTACCACATTTAGTTTATTAGGCAGATTTTATGTTTTTTCTTTCTGTATATAGACAATATACTTAATCTAGATATTTATCCGGTAGATTGTGATCAATTAAAGAAATAATTTTAATATGTAGTTTATAATTACTTGTTTATGTCGAAATAGAATAAATTAGCAACAATATAAGCTTAATAAAGGCACTTTACGCAAGGCTTCATAGAAAATTTGTATCATAAAAAATTTGTATCTTTAGATAAAAACATTTAATTTGAATTTGTGTAAAACATTTTTATACCAAAATTGTTTACAAATTGGTATATTTAAAAGTTTTTTTATAATCACAATTAATTAGAAATAGTTTCAGCAAAAACGCGGTTCCTTTCTAATTGTATCTAAAAAAGCGTTCGCAGAGAAATAATAGTAATAATATATAGTAAGTAATACAGTTTAAGAAGCATAGCCATTGCAGCTCTTATGTCATATATAATAGTAATATTCAGCTAGAAAATAATAATGTTAAAATATATATATCTTTGGGTAACTGTTTACTCAGCACATTTGTTTCGCTTGCCTCAGTCCAGATATATGGATCTAGTGTGATTCACATCCACATTTTTTGTTATTTTATCTTTTCACAAGATTACAGTTTAGGTGCTTAATTACTGTTTTGCATCAACAGTTCACTTTTAACTGCTTTATTCCTAAGAATACTAAGTTTTGGAAAGACATTATCTTACTATTTAAGGTAATATGTTAGGATACCATGCAGCGCACTGGCAGCACCGAATTTCGGGTAAAGTATTGAGGAAATGGAGTCGTGCTAGTCTACGTCATACAATAGTAACAATGGTATTCTCTTAATGCCCTTTCAGTTTTAATTGGCAAAAGATATATCTTCGGTAGCTTACCACAGAATCGCTGTATTTTTGGTTAATGCCGATATTTTAGGTTTGAAAGATAAAGATGTTTTTAAGCAAGCCATAATAAAAGTATAGTAATTTTCTACTAATATCTACTTCAATATAAAAGCAAATATGATTATTTAATAATTTATATATTTTTTGTTTATTTTTATAGTGTAATCTATTTTGTTAAGTAAATTTTCTTCAAAAAGCAGTTTACTTGAATCTTTTGCTTTGGCTAAAAACACACCCTTTTATGCAATAAAAGACAAAATTTAATAAAAAAAATCAAAAATAATTTACTCTGCCGCTTTTGTTTTATTTGTATAATTATTGCTTGGCGCAGATTAAGAACGAAAACAGAGCAAAAAATCTGTAAAAAAATACATGAAAAGTCCTTGTTCCTTTTACTGCCAACTTACTGGCGACATGTCTACAATTGTTTTATACATTAATTCGAGTTATACAGAATTTTTGTTAATTGAAATTCAGCTATAGCTGTATCTTAAAATCATTACGTAATACTTTTATCTATTGTTGTTCCTAGACTTTCTGTGCGAGGCATTCCTTGGTCAAAGATCAATTTGTATATTAAGGTTATATTCTGCGAAATAATGCAACTTCATATCATTTACTAAAAACATGATTCGTTTTTTCGCTTACTTCTTTGAACTATTCTAGCATTTATTCACCAACTCTTATCCATTTCGCAATTAAAATAGTCGCTCGTTTTTTGTTTTTACTGCATATCGAAATGAGTTTGGGATAGATAGGTCCGCCTTATGCATATATTGCATATAGCATTTTTAAGCTTCATCTTGCAAACTATCTCCGACAAAGTGTAGAAAAAACCCCCATTATTTTAAGAACTAAATGTCACAGACAACATAACAATGCGAAAATTGCAACTTTATATGCATGGCACACTTTTTATGGGCTCTAAACGGCAATTCTTTTGAACTGTGCCCATTAAAAAAGCAAAAAAAAAACACCTTCGGTATACGAAAACCTCAGACAGTCTTCAAAAATTGTGCCATGAATAAATGAAAGGTAGATTTGGCCGGATAGGAGTATTATGCCTGTCATTCCGTGAACACGACATTCAATTGATGCCTTCCGAGTGTCTGACATTTTAAAATGCGTATACGCCCTGTTTTCATTGAAAATGCCCTGCCAATAAACAAACAATTAAGTCAAATTGTTGTATGCAAAACCAAGCCTGCTGCCGCCAATGAACAATGAACTAATGAACTTTCAAATTGCATTTTATTTGGATTTTACATTGTAAATAGTCAATAAAATAAACTTTATTTGATTGTGTTTGCTTTCAATCAATTTTCACAATAATCGAATATTATTTTCAATAATGGCGCTTGTACCCCATTTGGCTTCCTCTTTTTGTGTTTTGCAATAAATCGCATGAACATTTGACTGTTTGCTTTTGTTGTTTCAACAGTGCCAATACATAATGCATAATTATATATATATACTTAATACTATATAAATTGTACATATATAAATAATTGTAATGAATTTAATAAAGCACTTGCTGTATTTTTACCAACATTTCATTTTGAATTGTGTTGATTTCTGTTTAGTTCGCCCAATCGACTGAAAATGCACAAAAATGAAAGTGAGCATTACTACTATTTTACGTTTTTGTTCACTTTTTTAAACGATAGGCCAGCTGCCCCGATATATTTCAGTTTTTTAGTTTGGCTTTATGTAATTGGCATTGACAGTGCCAATTAATTATGCAATAACCAAAACTTGCGCGAAAGAAAATTTTTTATTTGAAAATTTACTACTAAGCAATTAAAAGGCTTTATTTGCTGCACTTAAGATAAATTCTATAATGAAATTTACTTTTTTTACTTATATAAAAATGTTATGATATGCTTGTTTTAAAAGCGCATATAACTTCGTTATATAAACCATAAAAAAAATTAATTTTAAATGAAATGCCTTACACTTTAATTAACTTCAAATTGAACTATAACAGTCTCTCTTGCAAAATTTAATTTTCCAATTAGCTGAAGTTTAAAAAAAGAAAATAAAAATTTTTTTTTAATTATTATTTAACCAAATTTTTTTATTTCATTATATTTTATAATTCATATATTTTAAAATTCATTAAAATTAGTTTTAATATGCGTCACCGTTGGTCCAATGAATGAATTTGTACATTTTATTGTATAGCAAAGTTTATTGTTTAAAATCATGGTAGAACAATACAGATAAAGTAGTCCTAGAAGTGGCGGTCAAAAGAATGTTTATTTAAACAGTTTTCTCTCGCTTATTTTGTTTATGAAATGCTTATGCAAATAACATGCGTCTACCTATGAGCAACGCGTTATTATTGCTGCTCTCTATAGTTTTACAATACAATCAAAAATATGGCCAATAGAGTTCTGAAGCTTACCTGGAGAGTTTTAATATTCAGAAATATAACAAGAAATATTTATCTTCAAGTTCTGTGTATAGGCTGCGGAAACAACCGAGTAAGACCTTCTGATTCATAAGTAATTTACGCTCGTTCAGGGTGGTATTTCTTATGCTATAGGTACCAACACCAATCAGGAACTTTGTAAGAACTATATCAAAGTTAAATTCTTCAGTCATTGTAAATTGTCGTTGGTTTGGTTTGAGGTTCTTAGTATTGTTGTAGGAGCTGTTGCGGTGCAGCAGGTATAGTTTTTGCTTCCGAAACAGAGTGGGTTTGGCAGGCCGGGGCCTGCGTCGATTCCGGTATGAAGGACCGACTGCCGTAGGAATCTGGAGTTTCTCAGTAAACGCCTAAACGCTTGAAAGTTGATAATGTAAATATAATAGCCATAATATGTTATTAAATATCTGCAAACACTTACAGCATCAACCCTGAGTGGTTGGAGATACTTAGTATTTATGATTAAGCCTGCACAGTTTTTTCCTGCTCCATCCCATATTTGAGGCTAAAATCAATTAAACTAAAATGGATCAAATTTTTAAAAATATATCTATATTATCTATACATTAAGTATAGATTTAGTGTGCCTATAATTTATGCCAATTTATGAATTTTGGATATATGCCAAACTTGCCATTTGTAAACTGCAGATTTATCGCAAAATTTTAAAAGTGAAATTAAAAAAAGCGTTGTTAGCTTAAATAGTGAGTAATTTTGCGATGAGGTAAAAGATGTTCAGGAATATGTGCATTATATTCTTATACTTTTTGTAATACCCTGTACATATCTCTAGATGCAAAGTGTGTACTTGATATGCGCCATACATGTTACAGACAGAAAAATGGGCGACAGACCTTCCTTGTTTGCTTCATAACACAAAAGCGCCATGACGCAGCGATTGAGATGTATCCTCCTGTTCGTTCTAACACCTTACAAAAAATTTTCAGATGTGTGCAGTTTCGTATTTCCCTTTAGCACATGGTTTACAATTTTTTATGAAAATTTCGGAAAAATGCAACAGAAACTATAGATATAAAAGCATTGAACACAGCTTTGCTCTAGTCACCAAACTGCACCAATTTTATGCTATGTTTAACTTGAATAGATATTTTTATATTCAGTAGCTTCCTTTTGAATTTGATGTAAATCGAATAGAATTTACGAATTTCGCGATATAAATATTGATAACATCAAGAAGTATTAAATAAGAAATTTTCAGAAGCAAAATGTTCTTGTATTGGCTTCATGAACAAATTAACTGGCACAACACGTAATACATTACAATGAAAACTTTATTGACCGGTATTCTCTGGGAACGTAATATTTTTCCAAAATCGATTATTTAATGTTTTGTTTTTTTATTTTTTTTTTTATTTTTTCATAGGATTACTTGGATAAAATCTTATATTAACCTATCTTGTAGAAAATACAATTACATACCATAACTATATACAAATAGACAGATTTCGTTTCAATTAAGCAAGCTTTGCATCATCAAATGCTATATAAACATTTTTTTCTTTACTTATAAGAAGATTTGTAACTGTTGAAATCAAGGTGTGTAATATATAAATGCTAAAACTGAAACAAGTCAGAAGAACACTTTCTATATCCATAAGAGTCGAGTGTACCTTTCTTTTCCGCCTATAGAAATTTGTATGATTCCAAAGACTAAAGGTCTGTAGAATAGGGGCCAATGACGTGTGTGCAGTTATGTGTGTCTCTCGTGGCGGCATGCGTGCCCAAAATACTAAGTAATATTTTTAAATAGAACTCTAAAAGTAAATGAATTGTTTGGATTTAAAGCTCAGAAATATTTCTTTAAAGCGTACAACGACTTTGCCACAAGACAATGGCCAAAAGTACTATAAATCTGTTTTGTACCTTCTGGGTGTGTCTGATTATAAGCGAATTCTGGCATTTGACATATTACAACACGTTTAAGAATTTGCATAATAATAAATTTTGTATATAACTCTTTGTCTTACAGAAAATTTAAAGCCAACGCACAGAAAATAAATACTCAAAAATGAAGCGAGCCAAACGTTGGCTGTTCCTGGCAGCAACGGGTAAGTAAAAAAAAAAACAAGAGATTTATAGGAAAGTTATATGTAAAGAGAGTTGTTTAACAAATTATTGTGACTAAACTGGATTATTGGTAACAACTTTTGTCCTGCTGCTGTATCCATTGCGCCATCAGGCTTGTTACGCTACAAATTTTAAACAAAATCTATGTCGTTTGTATTTCAAGAAACATTTCTTTAAACAAGTACGAGGTGCAGTCGTCAAGAGTACAAATGAGCGCTAGAGCGACAATCAAACTAATACGTGTGAGAGTGTTAACACAGTAACACTGTGTGTGTGTGTGTGAAATTGCATAATATATAGTAGTTGATTTGGTCATCTTTCATTTAAAGTGCTACTGTTCAGTGTGCTTGGCTCAACGGATGCCGCCCTACCCTTTAAGAAAGTCTCAATTGCCAAAACTCCTGCTTCAACAACAACCACAAGTACAACAACTACAATTGCTACGGACACTGCAGCTGCAGAGGATACATCGGAGGCCCCAGAGCAACACACTGCTGAAAGCGATGATACAAAGGTAGATATTCTCTCAAAATTAGCTTATAACTGCTTTATATGGGTTTCTTCTTACTTATAGGCCGGCAATATAACCCAATCCAAAAACTCCAAATTAACAGGCATACCACAGATTGATTACATCTGGGATCCTAATTTGCCACGCGAGCTGCATGGGTAGGTTGAAAAAATAGAATAACTTTGTTGCGAAGCTTTAAAACTTATTGCCTTTGCTCTCTGGCAGTTATAATCTTTCAAGCTATCCGTTTTTGGCATCCGTTCCTACTGCAAATGACATACACTTCAAATGCGAAGGTCTACATGATGGATTCTATGCCTCTATTGAGTACAAATGCCAGGTAAGTTTGTTAGAAGTTAGTCTGGAACTTACTACTTTCTGTAAAGTAGGATTTTTTCATATTTATCTTAAGAAATTATATTCGTATAGCGACTTTCTCTCAAAAACTAAAAAATGGAGTTGCTAATTAAAACAAAAGTTAACTTACTGTAAAATCATCATTCGAACCCAGAATGTGATAGAAGCAACTTTAACGAAATGCCTTTTTGCGTACTTTCTGCATGTATTTTCGCCAAAAGTCTAACCGTGGTTAATATACTATAATATGTACTATCTCTTTATAAATTGGCCTTGGCCCATTCAGTGTTAGCTGCGTAATTCATATCCAGCAATTTTTATATTTGTGGACTCATTGTTTGGCTTAATGTGATTAGCAACGCTAAGCGTGAAGACACAAACTTGTTTGCATGTTGATCATGACCTCGATATGGACATTTACTCATTAAATAACTCTTTGAAAGAATTGACTGCTAATACAGAGGAATTTTTAACGAATTTTTACAGTTATATCATCATTGCGTTTATGGCATACGCCACGACTTTCTATGCGCAAACTTTACGGCTTTTGATCAGCGAACTTTCATTTGCCATTTCGCCTCCGATGTGGATTGTGAAGGCTCTCAGAAATACTGGAATAGGTAAAAAAAAGTATTTAAGTTTAAACATAAAAACCCTTAAACACTTCTCCCTCTGTAATGAAACTAGAAACGATGAACTCTATATGGCCACAACCACTACGTCAACCAGTACCACAACTACTGAACCACCACCAACACCACGCCGCAGACCTATGCGACCACAACGTCCGCTAAGACGTCCATACAATCGCAGACCTATTGATGATTACTACTATGATGATGAGGAATACGATGAGGACTACTATGAAGAGCGTCCGAATCGTCGAAGCAAGCCACGCTCACGTCAACGCAAGCCGGCAGCGGTTGACTATGATGACGAGTACGATGATAAGATACGGGATGAGGAGAAACCAAGGCGTAATGCAGGTCGGAATCGTTATAGAGATGATGATGAACTTGAGGACTACGATGATCGCCGTAGTCGCCCACGTACACGAGCAGGACTCTCAAAATCTACAACTGCCAGTGGCGCTGAAAGACGTAAAGCTGGCGGAAGAAAACCAGGTAAAGTAGAAGAACGCCGCTCTTTTAACGATGAAAGACCACGCAAGGACAAAGTAAAGGCCCCAGTGGACGATGACGGTGACGATTTACCCACGGCACGTCGTGCGAATGGCAGACGTCGCAGCAATGACAAAGAAGCACTTGATGATCTCGATGAATTTACTGCCGACCAGGAGGAAGCCGCTGAGGAGGAGGTACCACAGAAAGTGAAGACCACACCAAAACCATTAGAGGAGTTTATAACGCCTAAAGCGGTATCTTCCTCTGTGTACGCCAGACCACGCGCCCCACCACGCATTGCGCGGCCTGTGCCAAACAACGAAAAGAAAAAGTATCAGTATCCGGTGCAGAAATCCACAGCTACCACACAAGCGCCAGCTGCAAGCGGTGATAGCGAGGACGACGACTACTATCAACAGGAGGATGACTACGAGCAACCACGCGTTTCTGCTCGTAGGCGAACAGCAGCATCTAATAGCGCTGCAGAGCCGGCAGTTAAAAGACGTAATAATCAAAAGCCCACCCGTTCTACACTGCGAAAGCCTGTCACGGATAAAAAATCTCTTTTAGGAGCAGAAGACTATGATGAGGGTGAACGCATAGAGAAACGACGCAAACGTCCACTGGCTTCCAGTCGTACACGTGCCGCCGCGCCCGACTTGGACTTTGTTGACGATGACTATGAAGAGCAACCAGTCCCACGGCGTAATGCACCACCGCGTTCACGTTCCAAATCACCAGCACAACGCAAACCGCGTCCTCGTCAGCCCATTACAGAGGATGATGAATTGACTGATACAGGCAGTGACGATGAGTTGGTCAATGAACGAGTGGCGCCTGTACGCAATCGTGGCAATACGCTACTTCGGCGAAACAATAAGCCCGCTCTAAACTCTCGTCAACGTGCGCTGCCCACACAAAAAACTACACCAGAACCGGAGCCGGAAGCAGACGTTGAAGAGGAGCAGCTACCGGAACTTGAAAAACATCCTGAAGAGGAACCACTGGCGCCAGCCGCTCCGCCCAAGACGCTTACGGCCGCTGGTCGCACCGCATCGGTACGTGTCGTTAAACGCCCCTTCCTGCCATCTCGTGGTGGCAGTCCATATTTGCCACGTGGCCTGCAGCCGGTGGGCGTGGCATTAAAGCCTTTGCACGATACGCGTACCACCGACAGCACGCCCATTGACATGGGCTCAACCATATCTGGCGTGCGTTTGCTAGAGCACGGTGCGCCGCTGCTGCGTGACTCCGGCAGCGACGAAGACTTTGATGAGCCAGCTTCGCCATCACCTCTGCCACCAAAGCCAACGCCACCGCGCACCACATTGCCGCCGCGCAGCGCATTGCCTACTGCATCAACGCAAAAGCACCCAGAGCCGCAACCCAAAGTCAACTTGGATGAGCTCTATGAGAATGACTACGACGTCACGCTCAACGACGCGCTTGACCCAACGCTTAAACCGCTTACGCCACAGCATCTGCATCAGCATCAAAGCTATAGTCGCCCCTATTCAAGTGCGTATGCAGCTTTGCCAGCATTACAGCAGCAGCACGCGCCCTCATCTGCATTAGCTTCATCAGCTGTTTATAATCCATTTACCCATAACGGCTATCAACAACAACAGCAACAACAACAACAGCAAAATCAACTGCAATCAGCTTATCAGACTCAATATCATTCCAATCATTTGCAACGGCAGCATTATCAATCATCACAGCAGTCGCAAGCGCATACAGACAAATTAGATTCACAATCATCCGCATCTGCGCCAGCATCATCACAGCTACCGAACTACCATAGTGATTCGTTTTTCTCCTCGACAGATATACGCCGGCGGGCGATTGTCCCGTCGCAAGGGGCGCGTCCGAACCGACACGAATACAGTGCTGCCGGAGCAGTAAGTCAGGTCAACGCTAGGCTGGCGCAACACTTCTACGATGACTTTACATATTAGTCTTTTTTAACAAGTCTGTGAATAAAGGTAAATCCATTCCAATCCTTGGCAAAAGTACATTCTACTCTACGTTCCATCCATCCCAACAGATTTCTTCAGCTGTAAATATGTTTGTGAAACTTCAAAATCAACAAAGAAAACTTTCGAGGCGCATCAGCGCTTAAAGTTCCAGTCCACGGCACTCTTTGGATTTCACTTTTCTCTGAACTACTTTTTCTCTCTATATCTCTCTATCTCTCTCTCACACTCTAATACTGAAACTTGTATTTAAGTGCAATCCTTAGTCGTTTAGCCGCAACAATTTAATTATAATTACTCTTATACATCCATGATGTATAATATAATACTCAATTGTCGTGATAGTAGCCGTGACAAAGAATTACCATTTGTCAGCTTACTTTATAAAATAGTGTAACAACTATCGGATCGATTCCCTATGCTAAAGATACAACAGCCGGCCGCTGTCCTTAATATTAACATTTTGTGTATATTTAGAGAAATACAATGTATAATTATATATATTGTAAACAATGTGTGACAACAAAATTTCAAGGATATTGCATCAGATGCAGATATCTATTTTATTTAAATTAGTATGCAATTTTGTGTGCTTAATATTTAAGTTTAGTAACGACTTGTGAGCAGTCTTTAACATAAAAAATAAATTTATGGAAAACAAAATTTGTTTTTTTTTTCCAAAAGGAATTTCAAAGAAAAAAATACTTTTCCGCGTGATGTACTAGTAAAGAAGCTAGTACCATCCTAATATCCACCTTTTGTAAGTGACCCATAAAAGAGTACCCGCCAGATGCAGGCAACGTACCATCAACTTGAACCTTAGACTCAAGGTTGACATACCGGGTCTGCATAATAAAACTTATTCATGTACAAGCGCCAAAAACCTCAAATTTCTGCAGACAGGTATAAAATAAATGGAAACGCAAGACAACATCAAAAGAGCTTTAGCAATACAATGAACGGATCAAGAGCGGACAAACCTCAAAAAAAGTGGTAAACAAAGATATGGGAGCAGACGAATGATTTTTAGTGTATATAAATTAAGTAAAATATATATCACCTACTTGAAAATAACAATTTGAATCATAGTGTTTTTATACTTTTAAACAACATTATTTTGCCTTTGTTCGAATCACAATATCTTACGAGTAAGTACTCCTAAGCCAATAAAAAACAATCTGTTCAACGATTTGCCTAATTTGGTATAAAGGCATACATTGAATATATTCAAAAGCTACACACAACATATTTTGTGAAAAATATATATTTTTTTAAATGGCTCTCCCTATGCCTAATTATACAAATTCTTTATTTGACGAGTTTATACTTTATAGTTCGAATTTGGTAAGATAAACTCAAAGGAAACACGATGAATTTAATGAAAGACTTGAATTTATTGGCTTATGTTACTAATTAAAGCTTTGGAAAGACTTAAATGCTTTTTGAAAGCAGCATTTGGCAGGGATAAGTTGGAAAACACACGAAAGTCGATTTTTTTACCAATATGCCATATAGAAGATAGTTACTTAAACAATTTTGATCAAATTTCATATAATACTTAAAAACGCGAAAAAGAACTCTTGGGTGTTGAATTTGGTATCTTAAGTATCAGCCGAATTTTTCATACAAATGCATTTAATTTTTTTTATGATAAGCACCCCATAAAAGCTACATCGAATATTTCCGATATGAAAAATTAAACTCCGATACCAAGTTGTTAAACAAATTTTGAGTCTTTCAAATCCCAACTTATTTTTTACTTTTTATTTCAACTGCACTTAATACATCTCTAAATTTGACCGCCAACCATTTGAAACCTTCTTAAAACCTTTTATTTTACCCATTAAATCACATTAATTACCCACTTGGATGCATTATTGTTTTACACGGTGTGGAATAGCCTGCCTATTAAGTCACTTTTGCGTTATCCTGTAGAAAATTGTATAATTATCAACTTGTTTCTTTTCAAATTAAAAGGAAAGCATTTAATATGGAGCTTTGTCATAGCTCCAAAGGCGGAAATATTTATATTATCATCTGTTCGAAAACAATAATTACGTACAGATAAGGCGGTGTCTTTAATTAATTACATACCCACAAAAGTGGTAGAATTTAACAATTGTCGCTCTTGATTATGTTAATCAAGTCTGAGTCGGTTCAAAAAACGCCAAGATGTTAGCTTTGCTATGCATTTATTGCTTCACAAACGAAACTTAGGGTCCCATCTAAATGCGTGGCTTCATAAATGGTACTAAAAATTCATGACAGAACTGAAGCAATAAAAGAGATTTTTTTTTTGATTTACAAAAATACAATTTATGAAATATACAATTACATATTTAAACATTACAACATAAGCTTATTTACTTTTTCTCAGAAATTAATTACACTTTTTTGGTCTTACAAACGATTAAGCCACAAATTGCTTTTCGATAGAATTGCATGCAATAGAAAAATATAACAGGAATAAAGGTGATTATTGGGTTTGTTTTGGGGAAAAGGAAGCTCTTTTACTTTAGCTGCACAAACCAGTAAGTCTTTTTTATATGTTAATTATTTTTTTATATTGTTTTGTCTACATTTGTAACTACCGCTCCGCTATGTATGACTACAAGCTACTACTTATTTTTTAAGCTCATTGCACGTTTCGTCGCGCGTCCGAGGAAAATGCCCATCAGAAAGACCATTCCTGTTGCGCTCATCAATATCACAAGGAAAAATCGGCGTGCCGGTGATGTAACAACTTGCTGCACCAGCTGCTGCATATCCTCTGGCGGCTGTGCTAATGCATTGTCCGCATTACGAAACATTTCAATGCGCCGCTCCAGCTTGCTACGACAATCCGGATCCAATGAGTTTGGCGCCTTCTGCAGCAGCGTACACAAGCAATTTAACTCTGTACAAATAAAAAATTAAAAAAAACTATAAATTTAAAACACTTTTAGACAATTTAAATTAGACGCTACTCACTGCGTCCATTTCCGCTTTCTACTTTGGAGCAGTAGCGCAGTAAATCTACTGTGCAAGCTTTTTCCAATATGGGATCCACTTGTATGTCTGCTTTAGTCTCTGCTATTAAGGTAGCCACCTCCAGCTGACACTCTCGATTAATCAGTTGCTTTTGTAGAAATGCAGTTTTCAAACATTCTTCAACTTGGCCATGTTCATCACTATCTACATGTGCCTTACACAACTCCTGTATTTCGGACTTGCAAAAGTGCTGCAGCAAAGGATTCAATTTGTAATTTAGCGCCTGCTCTTGTAAGATTTTAATCATTTCCTTTGCACACTCCGCATCCAAACGTGACTCTCGAAACTTGTCTTTCAAGCACTGTACAACCTAAAATCAAAAATAAATTAGAAGAGGCTTTTAAGTTAAACAACTTTCCATGTCACCAGTTATTCGACAAGCGCACTCGTAAAACATTTAAAACGATAACCTAAACAAACGAATTGGCGCTTATGTTAAAGGGGCTGCCAATGATTACTGTGACCAGCCGAGTTAGTCGTTTACTTTAACTCGATGCGTAAACGTGGCGTATACGCGATGTTAACAATACTGGGCTTGTGCAGCGCCGTTGTCGCAGGCTTTCTGCTAATTACCATGCATGGCTCAGCACAAGCCGTACCCATGCAGGCTACTGTTCAAGTTCAACTCTCCTCGAATCAAGGCAGCGTTTTGGGCAATTATGACCAAACTGCATGGAGCAAACAAATCTTCATGCAATTTCGCGGTATACCCTATGCGGAAGCACCAGTAGGCTCACTGCGTTTTCGTGTAAGCAATTAAATAGCATAGTTTAAAGTCCATTTGAAATTTAACTTGCTAACTCAGTGTGTATCAAATACAAAAAGATGGAATTTGTTGACTTGGCGTAGCTGATAAGAAATATGAGTTTTAATTGTTTGGTATTTTACAGCCACCTGTGACGCGCAAACCCTTCACCGATGTGTACGAAGCCTTGAACTATGGTCAACGCTGCCCGGTGCTAACTCATCTTAACTCAGACTTGTCAGATTATCAATTAGAAGACTGCCTTAATCTTTGCGTTTACACAAAAAATGTAAGTAAACGAAACCAGATAAGTTTTTCATGAAATTAATATAGTAATGCATGAAATGATGAATGCTCAAATTCTCTTACTCATCTAAGATTACGTTTTATGGTTTGTCTAAGATTAGGTCCACCATAAATCGCTTAACATAAACATGGTTTTCCGTAAAAATATATTATTATATTATATTATCACAAAAAAAAACACGTTTATTTCAACAAGTGGTTTTCGATTATGACTCAAATTGCTAGTGAAATGTGAATACTCTATACGCTATTAATTGTTTACATATATGGCTTTGCAACTGTGGACTTTTTGCAAAAAGTTTTGATTAAGGAATTGAAATAATTTGACCAATTCTCCTGCAGGTAAACCAAACTTGATCGGCCACGCTGATCTTGATATACCCATTCTTATTGTAATAAACAAAAAAATGGAGGTTTCTATTGATTTTGGAAGAGTTTCTCGATACGGCGAGCATCGTTTGACTCACATGTTAACTAAAAAAACAAGTTTATTGTTTTGTTTGTTTTGCTGCTCTTTGAAAAATTTTTTGATTTTAATACACTCTGCTGGCTTTGTGGTACAGGGTATCCAAATTTATATCAATAAAAAATCCATTTAAGATAAGTTAAGAAATTGCAAGCTTTGATACACAATGTCTGTACATAAACCAAGTTAATATTGAAGCGGCTTCAGCCTTTAGCTTTTATTATTAATATAGGCGGCTATAATCTTGCATGGATCGTTCGATTATTTCATTAATATTTGGCAGAAATCTTGTTTATAAGAAATATACAAAAGCAAACGCTTAATTGACTTATTGATTTTTTTATACAGCTTTCAGCTAGTCATCCAGTAATGTTTTATGTATACGGCGGTGGATACTACAATGGATCCGCTAGTGATCATCCTCCACATTATCTTTTAGAACAAGATGTAGTGCTAGTGGTACCACAATATCGTGTGGGCGCCTTGGGTTGGCTGTCTACGCGCAGTAATGAATTGCCTGGCAACGCACCGTTGGCCGACATACTATTGGCTTTGAGCTGGGTGCAGCTTCATATACAAAATTTTGGTGGTAATGCGCAGCAAGTTACTATTATAGGACAGAGCGCAGGAGCTGGAGTGGCAAGTGCTTTACTACTAAGTCCACAAACACCTGACTATCTCTTTCAACGTGCAATTGTGCAGTCAGGCTCAATACTAGCGCACTGGGCTATAAACAAAGATCCTCAAGGTCAAGCGATAAGAATTTGTGAAAAAATTGGATGCAACAAATGTGGCAATCACGACAAGCTATTAACTTGTTTGCAGCAGGCCAGTGTTAAAGATATATTAATGGCAACGAAGTCTGAGAGCTTTTCGCCAATCGTTGGCGATCTGCAGGGTATTTTGCAAAAGCACCCAAATGAGTTGCTAAAGCAGCATCAAAAAAACATACCTCTTATGACGGGATTTACACAACATGACGGTTCCTTTGTTTTGGCTAGTATGTCAAAAGTATGGCATAAATGTTTACAAGATTGCTTATGATTATTGTATATTACAGGTTACTACGATGCTTTGGCATCACAACTCAATGTTAGTGCTTTAAGCGTACGCACATTTTCTCAAGGAATTATAAATATGCTCAATGATACGACGGGTACAACCGATCAACTTATCTATCGATTACTCTTCACGCCCGATCTTCTAAAGAGTCACTCCCATAAATCTGCGTTGGCTGCCTATTTTGATGTGAGTCAACTTTTATTGCCTTTTAGCCATAAGTTTATACGTATTGGCATTTCAGCTCACATCTGACACTTTTATAAAGACACCTATCATCAGCTTGGCCACCAAAATACTAGAGAAACAGCCAACCACTCCTGTATATGTGTATAGCTTTGAGTACGAGGGAAACTACACTCGTTTTGGTTACGAATTTGGCAACGACCACTATCCTTTCAATGGAGGTATACATCATTCCAATGATAATATCTATCTCTTTGCCACACACAATTTGCAGGGAGCTGATGTTGAAATGTCACGACAAATGGTTGATCTCTGGACGTCTTTTGCTATCACTGGGATTCCTAACAATTTGAAAGCTCTAACTAGTAGTAGCGGACCTTATAATCGTATCGGCTTGAATATTTACTGGAATGACGATTTGCTACAGACATTAACAGCTACACTAGATGATCCCAATAATAAGCATTTGGATCGGCCAAATATAGAATTCTAGTTTTTACCCAGAATCTTAAAAAAAAACTTTTAAATAAATAACAAAATCTATCTATCTTATTATAAGTACAATAAATCTGATCAAAGAGTTTTTATTATCTTACCTTGCCGTTAAGTTCCTCATTGGCCTTTGCCGTTGCCACAATATTTGAGCAGTAGCTGTCTATATTTTTGCCGCAAGCACGTTGTAGAGATGGATTGAATCGAAAGTCCGTACTTTGTTCTATGATGCGATTCACTACAACCAAATGACAACGTGGATCAAATGTTGCATCATCCTTGTAGGTCTTCAAGCAGTCAAGCAGCTTAACTGTGTCAGTATTTGGACAAAACTTGTAGGTCATTTCTTTACAGGTATTTACTAGCGTGTAGTCGGTGCCGCTGTCGCCAAGCTCTGATTTCTTTACGATGAATATGGCATGATGACAGGCCTTGCCAAGTCGCGGTGTTTTCTGTATCAGGCACTCAAGAGCCTAGAAAGCGTTAATTAAAATTAATTAATATTAATACAAAAAAATATATAAAAGTAAAGCTTATGTTCAGTGTCATATAATTTGGATATAGATGGCACTTGCATTTTTATTCACCTGACCAGGTCCTTTTTGGTCAGCGCAAAACTTTTCAAGTTCACTTTTACAAGCATTCGCCAGCTTGGGATCGAGTAAAATATTTTCACGCTGCTGGTAAAGCTGTGACTTGACTTGTTGGCGACACTCCTTAGGTATTTGGTGCCGCTGTCCACGTATCGTATCGTTACGCATGATTTCACTGAGGCAACCAACAACTTCGTTTTTTGTAACGCTTTTGCCGCAAAAACGTTGGACCTGTTGACGACAGGCTTCCTTAAATTTATACGTAAAGTGATAGCTCTTAAGCGATATAATTTGAAAATGTTCAATGGCAGCTCGACAACGCGTGTCCTGGCGCAGATCAGCATCATTTTTGTGAGCAATAAGGCAGTCCATCATATCACCTAAAATTTAACAATTGTATAAACGAATTACAAAAAAAAAATATCACACACCCTTATCCTTTCCACTTTTTAATATGTGCGAACAATGCTGTTGCATAGCCTCTCCACAGACAGCCATAATAACAGGATTAAGTTCTATATTCTCTGCCTCTTCTTCTGTGTATTTAATAACTGCGACTTTACACTCCGGCAGCAATTGATCCATTTTGTTTTGAAGACATTCCATTTCGGCTCCTTTTTCAGTGCGTTCTGTGCAGTGATGCGACAAGTCGGTTAAACAAGCATCTTCGACTTCTGGCATAAGATCTACAGATATGGCACGCTGACGCATAACACGCTTCACTTCCTTAAAGCAATCCTTACGAAGTGTTTGTTCCTCGTCCTCACTATAAGCCATACGATGCAGACAGGGCAATATCATTGGGCCACGCTCCGGATCCATTTGTGCATCCTCAGCATCATCCCAATGCCGCTTAGCACGACAATATTTAATAGCATCGTCTCGGCAATGCTTGTACAGCTGTGGATCAAGTTTGAAATCGCGTGCGACAAAGTACTCAATGATAAGCAAAGCCTGCTCGCACTCAGGCAACATAGACGGCGTACCAATGCGTTCCATCAAACAGCTCATGACACGCGCCTCACCGCCTTCAACATCTTTGCACGCCACATCGACCACGGGTTTACAAGCACGGCGCAGCACTGGATCCACACGCCAATCTTCGCCAGCATCGCTTACCTTGATAAGTGTTTCCAGACTACGCTGACATTGCGCAGTTACACGTCGTTGTGGTCGACGCGCACGTACATGCTCCAATAGGCAATGTATTATTTCGCCATCGGTGCCACTTAGACCATTAACCAGTTGAGCCTTGTGCTGCTCTGAACAAAATTTGGGTATATCATCGGCGCAATCGTTTAACAACTCTGGTGAAAGCTGATAATCGGACATAAGCATGCGACGATGATCGCTTAGCTCTATCAGGCACTCTGGAGCCAGCTTGGTGCCGTTTTTGGATATAGACTCTAAGCAAAGCAATATTTGTGCCAGTCGAACTTGTTTATCCTCTGAAACACCACGCCGACAATGGTGCAGTTTTATGTCATCCTTACAGGCTTTGGCTAAGCCATGCGAAACACGATAGTCTTTGCCCATTTGCTGATCCAATTGGCCAATTTGCGACGCACAATTTGTGCTTAATGATGGATGATTCTTGTGTTTTACAAGGCACTTGTAGGCGGCAGGTGAGCCGGGGTGTTCCTATGCAATTATGGATTAAGAAAATGTCTTTTACAACACACAAGTTTACCTACCTGTGAGCAAAGGGCAGACAAATCTTCGGCACATATGCGAAACAAATCGAACATGACACGCTGCTGTTCAATTGTGCCAAGAGCCTGTTTGCAAGCGCCATCAATGGACGCCTTACGTTCTAAAACACACTGTACAGTTCCTATTTGAGAAAGAGTAGACGGCAAGTGCTCCACATTCATACGTCCACAGTGCAGCTGTTCCACCAGCACACCACAAGCTGCATAAAAATCTGCCACATCTGAATAATCCGGTATCAACGATTGATGCGCACGTCGCAAATATTGCTGGCAGCCATTGTTCTGTGGGAGCTTCTTACGTTGCTCATCGAGGCAGTTCCACATGTCGATTGCATTGAGACAACTCAACATCTTCGTTTGCTCAACTGCACAATATGTAGGAAGAAACGTTTTTTGTACCCAATTTGCGTTTAGCAGCTGTTGCTGCTGCAGCCACAATGCATGCTGACAACTATCGGGTAGCGCCTCCAGCTGACTAGAGCTAAATGTAAGTGCGCACTCCAGCATGGACAGGTTATCTGTGGCTTTCTGATGCGTGCAGTATTTGCGCAAATCTTGGCAAGCCGGTAGATCGATGATACTATGTAGACCTTTGGCATCTTGTGCGTTGTCTACGTCTATGGCAGCACGCCGAACACGTTGGAAATCGCTGTTGTTGCTTCCGTTGCTGCTGAATGAATCGCCGGCTACGAGTGCCGCCAGTAGAAGCGGCACCGACAGCATACACTCACACTTCATTTTTAGCGAAATGATCTTTATTCAACTACGTTTCTTGGACATTTAAAAATATAGTGCAAGTTGCTTGCGTAAGCAATAATATACTGTACTTATATGCAGTTTTTAAACCAATTGGCTGCGCTTTGTCTACAAAAATGTATTTAACCAACCAAAGCAACAAACAGCTAGCAATGGCAGTGTGGGGCCAGTAGAAAATGCCAGACCATGCCGTATTCTTTTTAAATTCTATTCGGAACATTGGATGTTGAGTACATCTAGAGGGCATTGTTAATACTAAAATAATAACATATAAATATGTAATGCAGATTCATAGTGCAAATTTGCATTAAAGCATTAATGCAAGCATAGGATAAATAATTTCTACAGGGTATTTTGTTAACAAAGCTACTCAGTACAAATCTGGTATCGATAAGTATACCAACACGTATCGATAGTTGCATTTATCGTCATTATAGTTATCCGTGAGTCGTCGTCGCCACTGCAAACAAAAGAAAGTTTGCAACATTTTAATTTTTTTATAAGCAGTAAACTGTATGTAGTGCAAGTCTTATTCGTTTATTATTTAATTATTCTCAAGCATGGTCTACGCATTGTGACCATTTAAGTTACACATCAACAACTACGGCGTCAAAGCGGTCGTTGCCAAACGCTGAGGAGGCGAACGAACGTACACCGCTAATGGACGGTCACGTCAGTGCCTCAAACGCAAGCGGGGGCGGAGGTGCTGATGGCAGTCTAAGTGGCACAGCTGAGCGTTTAGAACGTCGTCCAAAGCGGACACAACCGCATAATAGTTATGGCTCTAATGAAAATGCCGATCATACCGATGGCGTATGTAAACACCCACACCAAAAGATTTGACATTAACAATTTATATTACAGACCATTCTTGCTGTACCTAGTGTGCTTGTAAGAGATGCAGGTGGAGATGGCACCCGTCGGCGACGTCTCAGCGGAGGTGGTGCTGGTGGTCCACCCAATAACGAAACTGATGAGGAGCAGGGCTTGAAGTACGGTGCGCAGCATGTTATTAAATTGTTTGCGCCCGTCTCACTATGCATGCTTGTAGTGGTGGCCACAATAAACTCGATCAGCTTCTACTCCAGCACTGATGTTTATTTGTAAGCGTATTTAACACTGGTAATCACTAAGCTTACATTTGACCACTTATTACAGGCTCTATACACCCTTTCATGAGCTGTCGCCCGAACCTAGCGTAAAATTTTGGAATGCATTGGCAAATTCACTGATCCTGATGAGCGTAGTTGTAGTCATGACAATACTGCTGATTGTTTTATACAAAAAGCGTTGCTACCGTGTAATACATGGATGGCTAATACTCTCCTCATTTATGCTGTTATTTATCTTCACTTATTTATACTTGGAGTAAGTTGGAAGTAACATATGTTCTTTAAGCTTAATTAACTTTACTCTTGACTTTTAGAGAATTGCTTCGTGCCTATAACATTCCAATGGACTATCCTACAGCTGTTTTAATAATGTGGAACTTTGGTGTGGCTGGTATGATGGCCATACACTGGCAAGGCCCGCTACGTTTGCAGCAAGGCTATTTAATATTTGTGGCCGCCCTTATGGCTCTGGTTTTTATAAAATATCTGCCCGAGTGGACTGCTTGGGCTGTACTAGCCGCTATATCTATTTGGGGTACTAACAATTGAAATTAACGTAATGGTATTTTACAATAATGACATTTTTATAGATCTCATAGCCGTATTGTCACCACGCGGTCCGTTGCGTATTCTAGTGGAGACGGCACAGGAACGCAATGAGCAAATATTTCCTGCTTTGATTTACTCCTGTAAGCAATGCATTTCTGTTCAACCAGCTCTTTTAATAATATAGTCATTGTTCATGTAGCTACGGTTATTTATACCTACATGGGCACACACTATACACCGCAACAGCCCACAGGCACTTCCTCGCCTTCATCAAGTAACTCGACGACGACAACACGTGCCACACAACAATCGCTTGCCTCTCCAGAACCGCAGCCCCACAGCAGCAACAGCGCACGCTCAGGTAATGCCCGCTCCAATCCAAACCAGGACACCCAGGCATTGGCGTCTGAAGGTATGCCACTTGTGACTTTTAAAGCACCTTTGCGCAGAAACGGTATATATGCATTTTATGATTTCATTACAAATTGTCGTCTGTTGTTACTGCTTTTTGGCCTCTGTCTTGTGTTGTTGTATTTTTGCTTAGTTTGGGCATATGGTGTAAGCGCTGCTATTAGTATCCGTTGTATATACTCTCCAAGTGATTCACTTTAATCAACAAAATGTCTATTTTAATTTTACAGCCGAAGCAGCAGGGTTTACCCAAGAATGGTCTACTAATCTGAATGAACGTGTAGCACGTCGACAAATTGAGGTTCAGACAAGCCAAAGCGGCGATTCTCGTCGTTCAAATCAATATCGTACTGTCACTGCGCCAAATCCCGCACAACCGGATACTCAGGAGGAACGTAAGTAAATTTTACTTTCGACCAACTGAAGTTACCAGTTAAGAGCAAAAATTTTTTTAGGCGGCATCAAATTGGGTCTAGGAGACTTTATATTTTACTCCGTGTTGGTTGGCAAAGCTTCAAGCTATGGCGATTGGACAACAACAATTGCCTGCTTCGTGGCTATACTTATTGGTCTGTGCTTAACTTTGCTGCTTTTGGCTATTTGGCGAAAGGCTTTACCGGCTCTGCCCATTTCCATTACATTCGGATTAATCTTTTTCTTTGCCACAAGTGCTGTGGTTAAACCGTTTATGGAAAATTTATCGGCAAAACAAGTGTTTATATAAAAACTACTTAATGAATTTAGTATTACGTAATCATAAAATTTCTTTATGCAACAAAAAATATAATTAACAATCAAATTATGTTGTTTTCGGCTTTACAATTACTTTATCGACTAGATTGATAAGCCAACCGGGCTCTAGACCGTGAAACAGTTGACGGGCATCTTTGGCGGCAGTAAGCATCTCATAATCCACATCGTCTTCTATGCGTGGAAGATCGTAACCATACTTTTGTGCTAAAACCAAACGTTCCTTGCTAATCTCTTCGGGATTTGCTAAATAACCCCGATTCTTAGCATCGGTGTAGTACTCAACGGCATCTTGGGGCGGTAGCATGCGTTTCGGTATGGGTACACCCTTTTCAAACCACTTCTTGGGATTAGCCAGGATGTGCAAGCTTCGTGGATCATAATAAGCAGTGCGTATAACACCGCCGTTACGTTCTACGGCAGCTATAACTGCCTCATTGGCGTGCTGTACTTCTATGTTGATTTTTGTTTTGAAGTTGTCTAGGCCATGGTCAGTTAGCTGAAAGCCGTACTCCAAATTCGTGGGTTGCAATGATAACAAACCAGAGTTACACAGAGTCGTTATATCTATAGGCTGGCTGATGTCAATACGATTGGTATCAATTAAAACTTGCAGCTGCAGTAATGATATACATGGGTACTGCCGACGTAGGTGATGCCCTTTATAATATGGTTCATAGGGAAAGCGCAGATAGAATGGCTGATTGCCGGTTTCATAACCCAAACGCATAAAATTTTGTCGCTGACCAGAGCCTTTATTGCCGGCTCCGTGTTTGTCTCCACCATGTTGCGCACGGCCCCGCTTATCCTGCCAAATTTAAAGAAGCCAAAAATCAATTCATTTTGAACAAAGCTGTTATTTAACAAAAACGCACATTTTGTCTGGAGTTGGGATTTGGGCGTAAGTTGCCAATTTGAACGCGTGGTAATGTACGCAACAGTTTAAGGCCCTTGTCTGCTGATTCGCGTAAGTTCGCCATGTTATAACGTTATAAACGCAAATTCTCTTTTATAATTATTTAAAATTATATTTACTTCAAGAAGATGAACAATAAATTAACAAAACGAGCTACAAGATTGATACGATAAAAAATTATCGATAAAGACTAATTTTCTTATTTTATTATTAACACTACCTGGAGTTGCCACTTTTGGCGCGTTTAAAATAAAAACAAAAAAATTTAGTGCAAAGTATGTAGAAAATTGAAGTCTAGCAAAATTATTAACATTTATAATTATCTGAAACTACTTTTAAAATGACTTGTACTAAGTGTGAAGGTAATGCCATTGCAACAATGGCTTGTGTGGAAAAAGCGCTTGAATCAATAAAGCAACATTTCTTGAGTAAGTTGCGCAGTTTATGCAAATGAAAAACATTTCTTGCCCAACTAATAAATACATAATTGCTTATGTTTAAGTGCTACAGAGCTTATCTTGGGATCACACTAAGTTAATAAGTACATTGCAAGCAAGTAATGATAGGCTTATCAAAGCATTGGAACAGCAATCGCAATTAGACAAACGTCGTAAATTGGAATCGCCAGCAAAAACCCGCAGAGATTGTGCCAGCGCTAACATAAGTTTGCTTGCAAATAATGTCAACTCACCGTTGCCTCAAACACAGGATTCGTTAAATATGAACATTGCTTTAAACAACGCGCTCATGTTTGATGAAGACAAGATCGATGACGAGGAGGATGAAACAATTGCAGAGACAGAGCTCATTGCACCTATTAGCCCGGATTGTCCATCACGGACAATGCGTCGAAAACTATTTAAGCGCAATTCTGAAAATATGAAATTAGAGAGCTCAGCGTCTACCTCCAACTGGCTGAACAAAACCCCAAAAAAAGAAAACACGTTGCCAACACGAAGGATACCCCTTACACTGAAGGGGAATGTAAAAAATTCTGACAAATTGAAACAGACACGTTTGAAATTCGATGTGACCAAGTCTGGCGGAAATCGGCAAACAGAATCAAGCCCGAATTTATACACTTCCCTGAAAAATGCAAAGCAAGCGCAGTCTTTTTCCTTGAAGTAAGTATTTAAGCAACAAAGTGAAGCTAACTTCTAGCAGCCATACTTTACTTGCAGCTCAGATGCAGGATCTAAAGAAAACTCTATGATCAGCAAGCCAACATTAAACTCCGACGACGAGGCGCAATTCTTTGATTTCAACTCCCCCAGAAAGGAGTTGTGGTTAGATTCGGCGCAACAATCTTTACAAATACCACAGTGTAAATCAAACAGTTCCAGCTTAATCATGTTAACACCTGCAACACAGGATATTGTATTTGTTGATGATAGCTCTGATGACAGCCGGCAACTAAACACTTTAGATATTATAGATTCCATAACGCAGCTTAACAAACAAGAAGCCAAAGCTATTACCAAGCAGAAAAACCAATTAAAAAAAGAGAAAAAAATTCCAAGTCAAGGTTTACTTGCTTGTATTAAAAACGAACCATTTACAGAAGCCAATGACGAGTTGGCCAATGAGTCCACCAAGCTGCCGGCTGACATTGACAAATACAACGATGAGCAGGATGAGGATGAAGAGTTCCCACGTCCAATTGTTGTCAAACGTGAACATACACTTAAAGAGCGCTTCAATATTAACTGTTTGCAATGCGAAAAGGTGCTTTAAATCAAAATAATATTAATTTTGCCGTAACAAAAATCGTTGTCTCTTTGCAGTATGTAAACCTCATGCATGGCAACTTAACTGATCTACAGATCGAAAACTACGTGCTTAATTGTAAACACCCAGAGCGCTGGGCACCAAATTCGCCGGATGGCTTTTGGGATCCCCATATGACTTCTTTTGCCGAAGGCGATCCACGCAATGAAGTACTTGTGGATCACCGATTTCAAGACAAAAAGCGAGCTCAATGACAAATTCTTAAGACATTTTTTTTTATTCATTTCATAGTTTAATACTAAATTTACAAGTTTCCACGTTTTGCTTGTTCGATTTCAATGGCGGTGAATAGCGATTTGAAATTGCCAGCGCCAAATCCCTGCAATGAATTTGGATTTTAATTAAGAAGAAAATATGAGCTATTGAAATTTTTCACTTACATTATGATTGTGGCGTTGTATGACCTCCAGGAATAGCGTTGGTCTATCCTGGCAATTCTTTGTAAAGATTTGCAAAAGGTAACCATTCTCGTCAAAGTCAATAAGTATGTTCAACTTTTGTAATATTTCCATATCTTCTTTGATTTTAGTGCGACTATGCGATAATTGCTCCTTAAGTATTTCATAGTATGAAGCGGGTATGCTTAAAAACTCGGTGCCGCGAGCTCTCAAGTTGGATACGGCCGTTATAATGTCGTCGGTGTTCAAAGCAATATGTTGCACGCCAGCACCACCATAGTATTCCACATATTCCTGTATCTGTGACTTTTTCTTGCCATTTGCTGGCTCATTAATGGGCATCTTTACGGTCTCTTCATAATTGGCCATCACAATAGAGCGCAACGCTGAGTACTCTGTGTGTATTTGCGAATCGTCCACAGACCAGAAACGATGAAATTGCAAAATGCGTTCATACCAAGCGGCTACACTCTCCATTTCCATATCCGGCTGATTTCCCACGACATGGTCGATAAAATTCAACCGGGTAATTGGCAAATGTTCCAATAGCACATCCTTGGTCGCGTTTTGATAACCTGGCAAGAACTGGCCTGCATAGGCACTGCGTTCCACGAATGTATGTGTGGTATCGCCGTACTTTTTAAATAAATGCAAGGTAAGTGTTTTGACATTTTGAATAATTTATATTTAAAGTAATTAGTCGTACAGAGAGCTAAGTAGTAACAACTTACCGTCTTTATTGTTGCAAAGCGCACGATACCATTTTCATCGCTTTCCTCCCAAATATCGCGAACTACTTCAGCACCACGTGCCACAGCCAGTTCAAAGATTGCATTCAAATCTTCAACTTCAAAAGCCACGTCTTTGACGCCATCACCATGTTGCATCAAGTGTTGTCCATGTTGCTTATCATCGGGCGTATAAGCCGACACAAAAACAAAGACAATCTTGTTCTGACGCACCGCATGCTTGGCATAACGACGCTCGCCAGTCTCTAATCCCTGATAGCCAAGTGGTTCAAAGCCCAAACGAGTTGTATAATAGCTGGCCGCCTGCTTGGCGTTGCCAACATAAAATGTTAGATGATCAAAGCTTAAAAATTTGCCGGCTTCAGGCTACAACATACGAGCAAGTAATTTTATAATACGAAATAAGATTTTTTCTTTTCGAGTTCTTACTTTGTTTCCTTTGTCAGTATAGCTGGTCTACGCGTAGCCGTATCATATAAAAAAGAGAGAATGTTTTAAATTATTAAACAGAAATAAACTTTTTACTGGCGACAGTAGTTATTATAATACATTTCACAATGGTCTGCATAGCCAATTTTCTTGTACACTTCGTTTATAATGCATTCCTTTAAATTAGTTTTAGTCACTTTATAACTGCTTGCTTGTTTTAAAGCTCTTATATAATATGTTTTTATTACCATTATCACACAAACTCAATTTTAAAGTAAACTTCCTTTTTTACACGCGTATTAATATTTGCTTAAGCAACGCTGATCCGTCGATCTGTCGCGAACTTCGTTTGACTATAGCAATTCAGATCAAGCGCCACAGCTTATATAGTGTTCGGAACAGCAAAAATTCCTGTTGTGGATTTATTTAAATATACCAAACTAGTATTTTGTTTATTCCAAATGCTCACGGGCGCGCTTGTTCTGTATATTCATAAGGAATGATATGCATGTTGTTGTTTTTGTTTTGATTTTCACATATTTGCATATTAAAATATAATTTTAATGCCTTGCAATATTGTTTACTACTTAAGCGGTTGGAGCGAACAGGTGAGCCCAACACTTAATTATTTCAATCCACATCAACGGTTTGTGCAGTAGTTATTCGTTTTTGCGCGTTTTGTGTAAGAAACTGGAGTTTGTTGACTGGTTGACCTCATTGTTGCTTATCAGCAGCTTGTACAAATTTTTTTAAGCATTTAAATTTAATGAAACTATGGTTACCTTTTTATAAAATTAAAAATTGCCGGCGTATTCATAGACCAAAAGAAAGTTATTTGACCAAAGTCGAAGCTTCAATTCTCTAAAATTAACGTCCATTACAGTGAAATGGAGGGAAGAATGAAAACCCTAGTTAAAAAAAGAAGTTTTCGCTAAAGTTCTGCTGTTTGTTTAATTAGAGAAATAAAATATGCACAATTATT
This sequence comes from Chymomyza procnemis, assembly GCA_035046065.1. NCBI lineage: Eukaryota > Metazoa > Arthropoda > Insecta > Diptera > Drosophilidae > Chymomyza > Chymomyza procnemis. The sequence goes on along the minus strand of JAWNOJ010000013.1, from coordinate 23,629,672 downwards.
ATGTACAGTACAACAGCGATATTTGGCAGTTACATTTAGGAGCTGTTGTCTTCGTTACTGTTCCGCATCACTGCCAGAAACTACCTTGAAGATAGAATGGCGCAAATTAGTTTTATGCTCTACAAATTATGTGGAATGAATATTATGAACTATTCTTATTTGAAGGATAAGAACAAATGAGCTTAAGTCAAATTAATTGTTAACTATATTTTCCTAGAATAAATTAAACATTTAAATTAAATATGTATGTAAATGTATTCCCCTTGACTATAATGCTGCCATATTTCTATTAAAAGCTGCTCGAAGAATACAGGGATCTGCATTCGAAAGGCGGGATATTTAAAAATTAACAGAGATTCATCATTTATATCGAGCCAACGACCTTTAGTTTTTAAAGGAGAGTACGCTACCTATCGATAAACAATGTTATCCTATGACCCTTAAGCAAAATTGGTACATGACTTAACCTGTGCATACTCACCTGGTTCTGTCCAGACTGGTTTTTTTGAGCGTTATTTTTGCACATTTGTAATTAATATTCTAATACTCTTAGTTGATACAATAAGATAAAAAAATATATATATATAATAACTAAGGATTTTCTTTCGCTGCTGGCTTCGCTAACCAATCCCCACCAATGCTCCGATTGCTTCGGGATTATAGATTATTTGACCAAAAATGATTGGCTTTAGTAAATGAATTGGAATCTTTAATCCATTTATTTATAAATGTCGGACACGTCAATAACTTACTTATATAATAGAATTAAGTAATACTGGACGAAAATAGAGGATATCAAATTCTGTATTTTGACAGAAGTTTTGACCTGACTCACGCGTATATGTAAAATAATTTTTTCGTTTTAGCATAGAAACAGCAGTGCGGCGGCTTCTTTAATTCCACAATTATGTTTTGAGTCATGCATTAGTTTAATTTTAACTTTTACCAATTAAAATCATATAATACAAATATTAAGCTTTAAAAACTTAAACAATATCAAAAGATTTATTCAAACTATTGAAATAATGGCACCATAAAAAGCATAATCTAGACAGTTATTACATTATTTCGTATGACAATAAGAAAATGTCTTATTTGTTTGGAACTTTCCATAACCCTGAAAGCAGCTATAACGCCGTGATTTTTCCCCATTTCGTATTAAATCAGTCAAAACTTACTGTAAAGTAAACAAGATCTTAATTTGTATAAAATTTAAGCGCGCTTATCGAGTCGGCGGTTGCTAAGCTGGTCAAATTCATTAAGCATTTTGATAAGCTGTTAACAAACACATTTATCCATATTTTTGTTGTTTTCGTTATAGAGTACAAGCCCCCAAAATATATTACTGCATATATTTAACATATCTTATAATTTGCTGTTTTTATCATGTATAAATAGTAACTAATTATTTTAATGTTGATTTTCCAGTTTACTGTTTATCATAACAAATATAAAAACTGGTTTGTGTTATTGAACACAAATTGGCGCACGCCACAAATAAAAAGTGATAATAAAATAATAGCAGTGATAATAATAATAACTTTTATTACGAATTCCGATAGTGAACGCAAGCAAATGTGTGCCAATTTTTATCTTTCGGAGAGCTACTTTTTAATAGCCTATACAGCCCTTTCGTCGACCAAATTAAACGCTGTCCAAGTGCCGGCCTCAATCAAGTGTGGGATATGCCTAATAAGCCTATCATAATAAACGTCAAGCATTTCATTGGCCCACTGCCAGTGGACACTTCTTGCACGTTGTCAGTTCAAATATTAGGGCCAGCAGCTGTTCCAAGTTTAACATTAAAATATACACTGTACAAAATAAATGCTCGGAAAAAGCAAAGGGTCAAGACAAGTCATATAACGTTAAGTGTTTTGATTTCTACAAATCAAATGAAGTGTATTTTTAGTTTGTTTATCCAATCTTAATTACCATATAAGGTGGCACAACAAGGAATTGTAATTTCAACTAGCGAAAAGTTAAAAAAAAAGTTAGGGGAAAGTTGGAAAAATACCATAACTATCGTTTGTCGATGATGTTCAATTTGACCGTAAGATCATTTTTGGAAAAAGCTCACTGTTAATTGTTTTGTAAATATGCAGAACTTTTGATTTTTGTGGTACAGATTTTAGTCTGGTTCTGTAACCATCAATTGGTAGCTCTAATGCGATATTATATCAGATTATTTCCCTAAATCAATTTTTTTTTATTGTTCAGAAATACTTGGAGAATACTTTGTACCAACATCCTATCTTTAGCTATTTTATTAACTGCTAAAACGGTAAGGTGATCTCCAAGAAGAAGCGAACTGTTTTGAACTGTAAAATAAGAAAATAGCAAGAACACCATCTATTTCAAGAACTTAAGTGTGCGACTTACGCTGTTATTGTTGGCAAAAAGCCCGAAACTCGTCCAATCACAGAGCTGTAGGTAAGTGTTGACCATACCAAAATATTGTACAGCGAGAGTCTAGAGGTCCTTGATAACAATTTTGCACTGTACAGATCACGATTTCTAGAATATGCTTTATTTAGAGTTTGTATACGCGTATTAATGCTAAGAAGAGTCGCTTTGGCTATCAAAAGAAATACCAAGGTAGTTGAGTTACCATAAAACAATATTTTCCATAAACGTTTAAAAATTTTCATATAATTTTTTTCAAAGTTTTTTTTTTAACAGTGTATTGCCTCTTTGCCCTATTACAATAGTAAGCAGCTTTAATGTGTCGCTTATACGCCATGTGGTCTAAATTTTACACTTTTGTGAAAATTTTTTTAGTATTCTTTCTTAAAGGCAAATTAATTCAAAACGTACAGCACTTTCAATATCTTTACTGGCTTGTCTTTGCGCTGACCTCTTAACCTTAGCGTGTCTTTCACCTCTGCACATTAGTAAAGTAAACAAGTTTTTTGTTTGACTTTCTTGTTCTCCTCGATGCCAATGCGCAGGATTTTTTAGGTTTGAAGTGGGTAGCCTGTTGCTTTACCTAAGTATAAGATTTCCAGCAAAAAGAAAAAACAGCGTTGCCAACTGTGAAAAATAAACACTGTGCTCTTCCCCAGCGCCGCTTGCTTAAGGGTTGCTTTTTACCACCTCAGCAAGCTGCCTGCCTGCGAGCGGTCCTGCCAGACAAAGGATATATTGGGTTGTCGCTGTCGCCAGTCTACGTCACGCTTTTAGTTACGTTTATTGCGCTTCTAAAGCCGCACAGACCAACGTAATCGGAAAATAGTGAACTTACGCGACAGAAAATCAAATTTCGAATACGTATGTCGAAATTTGTTTATTTTATTTAAGTGTGTTACACATTTGAATATTATTATTAGTTATTATCGAGTGTACTTGAACTGTCGACCGGCTGTCCAACTATGTAAAAATCATTTGTGCACATATTTTTTTAACTTTTTGTTGTAAAAATTCATGCTACAATATTGACAAATTCGTGCACAATATGCTCAAAGTGATTAAGATCTTTATTTTGAAAAAAATAAATAAGCAAACCCAGAGAATATGTCGCAAATGCCTAGAGCGAACTTAAAAAAAATTTGTTATAAATTACGGCCACTTAAATTTTATTTTGGCTGCGTTTGAGAGCATTTTAATGTAGTTTGTGTATTAAAAAAAAATATATATGTATTGTTTTTTAGCCATTCTACTAAATATACGAAATTTTTTGTAATTACGCGATGTGCTGATTGATTGTTGTTGACTGTGAAATTGGCCATAAATTTAGATATTGCTTAGCTGCCTCTATAAAGTTGCCTTGACGATGACGCCAAATGTTACTACAAAAAAAACGAGCAAACAAAGCGCCTGCAAGCAGACACAGTTTGAGAGCGACTGGATTCAGCATATTAAACAAACGCTTCAACATATGCTTTCACTTTGATTTAAAAGTGTTTTAAGTGTTTATAGATAAAAAATAGATTGAAATAAATATAAAAGAGTTTAGATTTAAATATGTTGGTACATAAACAGATACTGGCGCTATTATGCTTAACACATCTTTATGGACATCTTGACCAGCATTGGTAATAGCGTGTGACTGTCAAACTGCACTTAATTTGTGCGAGGTTTTAAATAACTTTTTTTTATTTTGTACCATAAATTTATTAATATTTTTTTTAAGTTATACACATATTGAATTGTGCGTTTATTTTTGAAGATTATTTAGTACATAAGAACTATACGAAAAGTGATTAAAATGTGATTCCACCTTTAATTCTTAGACGGGGTGTGTGTCGAGAAACAGAGAAAGATTTTCAAAATAAATACTCTGGATTGTTTAGCAATTATACGCTATTTGGCAAATCAAAAAAAATATTAATTAAATACATCCCTTTTTAGCATTTAGCTTTATAGAGGATCACCCAAAAATACTTGAATGTAAAAGTCACCTCGCTTTTTCTTACGTTTTCCCCCATTAATACATTCACGAAACCCAATTATAACGCATTTTAGAAGTCCAACGAATATTCTTCTTTTGCAAAAAATATTATAAATTTAATAAAACACATTTTTTATATAAAGATTTGTAAATCCAATAGTTCTTATCTTTTTGGAATCATCTTCGTAATTTACTGGCTTTTTTTAAACAAAAATTTTCAAGACTTTCGCAAATACAATGTAACGACACTTTAAAATCATTTTAAATGCAATTTGTCATATCGTGATTTTTTGATTTTTTCTACTATTCTTTCGGTTTTTGAAATCTGAAGCACCTACTAATTACCGACATTTTAAAATCATTTTAAATGCAATAAAAAAAATCATATGAATTCATTTGCTATTTTTTGCAATAAATTTTTGATTTTGGTTTACTATTAACGAATCATATGTAAGAGTTACGCTTCGGTTGGTCCTTAAAAAATATTATAATAACTTCGTTGCTTCAATGAGATTCTCCACTCAATGAAAGCTTTCCAAGCTTTGACGCAAAATCCCACCGAAACTCAAATGGTTACAAATAAAACAATTGGTAACAGTTGGCCAGGTGTTTGCAATTTGCGTGTTAAAGACCCATGGCTGTTGAACTTTGTCAACCAGCTGACCCTCAGCCAGTGCCGTCTTTAATGTCGTTTAAGCACACTAGGGACGCATAATTCCACACATTCTGCTGCCTTGACATACTTTTTTTTTAGGCGCCACAATGTCCTTTTCATTGTGCCATACTCTTTTGAATTGTGGCATTAAAAAGAACTATTTTTATAGCTTACCTCAGTGCTGATGCTGCTTTAGAACTCACAACAATACAATAACCGCCCACAAATTGGGCCAAAACATTAAATTGTCTTAGCGTTGCCGCCGCCTCATTAATACTAGAAAATAAAACCAACCCATTAAGTTGTGACTTAAATATAAACCAAAATTCCAAAAAAAAAAAAAAACCAGTGCCTAGCTATTATAACTCCGTATTAAAGTATTTAGACCAGGCGCATTTCTTGATTTACGATGCAGTGCAGCATCGTAGTGTTTGGGATAGCAGCAGGTTGCAGCAGCTCTCAAATAAACAAAAACGTTCACATGGGCATCTATATATATATATATATATATAGAAGTTTTTCCAACACATCGTTGGTTTTATTTTATTTTTAAACACTTTATTTTTGTTACAAGCGAAAATTATGAACCGGCCTGGTTTTTTTTTGTTTTTGTGGATCATTCGAAAGTATATTAAGGGCAAGACCGGCTGGTGCTCAGACTAAGAGATATTAAAATCATGGGCCGCCAGCAAGGTAGACATAAATTATAAATGAATATTTCAAAGTATGTCAGAATTATATGCTTGGAATGATGCAGTCAATCAGTCAAGGAATTTCTATGGCGTGTTCAGGAAATCGAGCATTTCTAACAAATTATCGTACTTATTAGATGCTTAGTTTATTAATGAACCGCTAGATGCTCGCCTTGATTTTCAAATTAATTGACTGTTGATGGACAGGAATAACTAATAGCGTAAACACTTTATTAATAAAGTGAATACCCTTTTTCGAAATCATTCTTAGATTCTGTTTTAAGTACTTTTTAACTTATCGAAACGAATGTCAAGTAGGACTTCACGATAAGTGAATAGTAAATATGTACTTAATGACATAAAGTATTTATTGGGAAGGGGTATTTGCGGTTTTTGCCCCCAATATTTCGCATACAATCCATGCGATAAGATTACTCAACCACGTTTAAAATACACATCCGAAGCTTACTATCAGTTAAAATGATTGTATTTTCTTTGATAGAGTGAGTAATAAGACATCCGCCCTGACCTCATGTAATCAAAACCTAAGTTTTTTACTTACCAATAAATAATTATTCGGTGCACCGAACAGATGTTGCTATCCTGCCGCAAGATTGCCTATACAAGCTTTATCTTATTAAAGTATACACAAACTTATACAGCAATTCTTGAGTTATGAAAAAAAAAATTCTACCATACCCGCATGATAATATTTTGCCACACCGATCGAACGAATATCAGCTAAGCTTCTAATACAAAAATAAAAAGAGCGAGTCTTTAAATGCAACCGCATTGTGTTTACGTCGCTCATTGCGTACGAGACCTCGCAACGTAATGTGCACCGCGTCGTCGAAGTTAACGTAAACGCCAACGCTAACAACAACGACTGTGAAGCACTCGGTTAGCGTTAGAGATCGGCAGAGTAAATTTGCATACGCTGGCAAACGGACGCGAGAACGTGTCTCCGTCGACTTTATGCAAAACTCAAAGAACTCAAAACGCCCTTAAAGCGGTACGCGGTTTTATTTCACGAAGCTTATATTTTGAAAAGTTTTAATTTTTTCGGTGTATAATGCCTACGTCAAATATTTATATGAGTGTTTATAATTTGTAACAATAATTTATTAACGACGCGTTGAGTGTGCTGCTTGCCTGATCATAATAATAAATTATATAAAAATACCAAAGAAATCCAAAAGAAAATTCAAACCCATTTATCAGAAAAACTAAACTAAAAGTGTGGAAAGAAAGAAAAAAATAAACAAATTTTATTAATTTACCGATTAAGAAATAAAATGTGTGTTAAGAAATGCAGTGTGGAATTTTAATTGAAAATGATTTGGTAAATGAAAATATTTAAATAGAATTAAATGAAATCAAATCTAAAGTGAGAAAACATATATGTTAATTCCTAAAACGACGCATAAAACTAAAGCAAAAGTGAAAAGAAAGAAAAATTATTAAATGGAAAATTTTATTTACAATATAACTAAAAATTATATTTAAAAAATTGCACAAAAAAGTATACATTTTAAACTTTAAACAATTCCCATGACAAGAAGATTGTGTATGGTTAGTTGCAAACAGAATTTTGTTTTTAAATTCATTTATTATAGACAAAAATAGTCGATTATATTTGTAAAGAGTGAAAAATAAAATTGGAACCATCAGTTAGATGTATGCATTGGGGCACAATAGACCCATGGTGGTCGCAACAGGTCTGGGGTGTTAATAGCGTAAGCAGATGACATTGCCATCCTAGCGAGAAACCAGCTGTATTTGAAAGAGAGCCTCATAGATATAGCTGCAAAGACAGAGGAAGTTGGTTTGGCAATCAACCAATCTAAGACAAAATATATGATACTGTCTAGATACGTCGAGAGAAGAACACCACGGAATCTCAGCATAGGTGACTATCACTTCGAAGGAGTTGACAACTTTAAATACTTGGGTGTGTTGATAAAGATGTAGTCAAATTCATTAAATCCCAGAGGCTCAGGTGGATAGGACATGTCCTACGGATGGACCAGAATAGAGCACAAAAGCTTGTGCTGGCATACACCCCACTCTCCACAAGAAGCAGGAGTCGACCAAGAAAGCGCCTAATTGACAATATTGACGATGACATGCTGAAGATGGAAGTAAGGAACTGGCGCGGACATGCTAACAACAGAGACGAATGGAGAAGAATTGTTGAGAAAGCCAAAACCCATCCCAGGTTGTAGAGCTGTATGATGATGATGAACTATGTGGACCTTCAATCGATTTTGAATATATTCTTTTAAACTTGTGAAGACATGTTAAAAAACAGGAAAATTTATTTTCCATAAAACTATGAAGGATCGACTAAATGACTATTAAAATTCGATAACTTCAAGTTTTAATTTAAAGTAGCTATATGGTTTTTCGACATTTTTGAGGTGGTGTAAAAGAAACGTATGGAAACTATATGATGTATCTTCAATATCCAAAATTTGGAGTAATCTTGCATCCCCAGAAACAAGTTTTTTTTGCTGAAAAGTTGGTTGATCCAGTTTGTACCATCTCTGAGATTTAGATTTACAGACGAATCATGCACTAACAGGCGGATGGGGGTCATGGGGTCAACATATTTAGTTACCCTGATCATATCTTCTCCTTTTGGGTACAAATCTTCTTTAATATGCCCCTATACCACATTGTACAGGTTATACAATCGGAGTCGCAGTTGCATTATATAGATCTGAAAATACTTTTAAAGAAAAAGTAATAAAAAGAAGTAAATCAATAAAATGAAATTAGAATATAACAAGGAGAGAGGCGTGCTTAAGCGATATATCTTATTTCAACTCGCTAAACTAATTTTTGAAAAAATCTATTGGTCATTTCATAATCAGCACAAGCTAAGATTTCGATACTCACAGTAATCAAATTGTATACTCTATAAACAATAAAAATGACTGCAATCCAATCAGCTGTAAAAAATAAATAAGAAAACTTAACTCGGCCGGAAAATAATCTAATATATATAGACACATAAATTATGTACTTATAGTATAAAAATTATACATACATATTTAAATGTAATATATGCACATATGCACAGGCATGTACGCAGATGCCATATAAAATAAGTACTTTAAATCGACCGCATTTCAAAATGTTCTAACCGTCTCCGGTCTCTTTTTTCATTTCGTGCCATTTAGCCGACTTAACAGATTCGTATCAAATTACCAAAGGCAGCAACAACAACAGCAACAACGACAACATTTAGAACAATAAATGAATGTGACAAGCAACAACAAGGGTACAAATAAAACATAAAGTATAATTATATTTTAAGTGTCTCTACATAATGTTAAACGCACAAAATTGCCGAACAACACCGATTCCTACGCCAGTCGGTCCTACACACCGGGGCCGACGTAGGTCCAGGCCTGCCCAAGAACTGCAAACCCCATGCTTTTTGCGAATCCTATACTATACTGGGTGCAGCGAGACACCAACAACAACATCGGCAGCAGAAACAGTTGCAACATATCGCCTGAAGTGTGTGGGCCATCTATTGTTTGACATAACTCCCAGCTTCACATATTTTTTCAATGCCAACGCCAAGCGTCCTAAGAGACCATTGACCAAATGGAGACGAATCTATTCGGTTCAATGTTTATCCACGTTCACATTCCTGCATCTCCTAATGTTACTATGCTTGCTTGCTTGGAACTCAGCATTGGCGTTGCCACAGCCTCAACCACAGTCCTCCTGCATGCTCTGTGATAAAAATGATTTGTTGGCCAAGGAGCCCACAAGCAAAGCCGTATACGAAGAGTTTCTCTTTGACCATCAAGTGACGCGACAGGAGGCCATACGCGCTCTACGCAAGTTTAACGAGAGTAAGTCAAAAAATACAAAGTAAAGTCAGGAACGGACGACTTTGGCATACCCTGTATTACTTTTCTTTGCAATGAATTAGTTGAATTGCTTACTCACATATAAACTAACAACAAGCGTTTTTCTGGAACAATTTTCTCAATTTTATATAGCCCAACGAAGTAAATAACTCTTAGTATGTACAGTATTGGGAAAGACTAAAAAACCTACACAACAGCAAAATTGGTCATAATATATTCAAAAACAAATTACAATACAACGAATTTGAGGCAGAAATAACATTTGTTGACTGATATGCCCTAGGTAAATTATACGATATAGCCAACCGATTTCAATCAAATTCGAAATTTTGAAATTTCGTTTCGACTACTTAAAAAAAAAAAATTAAAAACCGATTTTGTTTACGAACGATTAAGAATAAGACTATAAAACGTATTAAAATTGGTTATGCTATTTTGACAATGAAACGAAATACAATGAATTTTATACAATTTATTGAGCGATATGCCTATAATATAGTCAATTGATGTTGACCAATTTCAACACAGCACTATAAAATACCAGAATACTTTCATACTTCAAATTTGGTTAAGATATCTTGAAAAACGAATAAAATACAAACAATTTAGTGCAAACGTTAAAAACTATTGGGTACTAAATTAAACTAAGGTGGTACGAAACACACCTATGGAAGCACTATCATACATTCTCAATATCAAAAAACAACAACCACTCTGAGATCCAGCACTTCATATAGGATAGGGGATGATTATATCAACTGCTCTAGTCACACTGATGATAATATATACTTTGGGTAACTGTGTAAATGCTACCGATTTAATAGCAGATAATTTTTTCAGGGTTTTTTAAAACCAACTAAAATTGGCTTAGTGCTTAAAACTATCTTAATCGACTAATATCTAAAAAGTAAAATGATAATAAAATTGTAAAGAATAAATATTGTTTGCTGTTAGGTTAGGTTAGTTTAAATACAAAATCTTTGGGGCGTACTATTTAGCTGCTTAAAGCCATATAGCATAATACCCTGCATAAATTTTGTTAGTTCATAGACATCGTAAGACATGATAGTCTACTTTACTCCTTTTTCGAAATTTTCCTACATTTCCTGTAATTCAAAAATGATTATGCTTAATAAAATTTACCAATAGATGCTTCAGTATCATTTCATTGTATTTTTGTTTACAGCCTACGCCACGAAAAATGCCTGCAATTCTATAAAATGCACCGATACGGTCCTAAAGTATTGTCTGGGCACGCAGTTCATTAATGATCATTGCTGGTGCGAGTTTCGGCATAGTGACGGTAAGTTGCAGTATCAATTGTATTTACCATATAAGTGTATTTATGAGCTGGCACTGTGTCTAAGCATATGGCTTTTAAAAACAAACAAACAGTTTGTATACTCTCACAGTAAATAACTATAAGTTTTGTTGGCCTTGCAGCAATTTGTGGCATACCCAGTGCTACTAACCCACAAAAAAAAAAAAAATATTGTGAATATAAAGAATAAACAGTGACGAAGCGTACTTAGAGCTTCATTAGCTTATTACAATAAATTACGGACTAATAAGCGGCTTGCACGCAACATGGAATTTAGAAATAAATGCAGAACGTTTCGCCCGAGACCAAAACCACTAAAGATCATTACGATTTAAACAAATGTAAGCACAGTAGCCACAGCGTGTACCCTAACTTATTATAAAGAAAAGATAGATAAATGCTCAGCTTATTGGTATGCGGCTGTCATCAGGGAAGTTGTTAGGCCCATTGTTAAACCGCATAGAGATCAGAAGTAACCAGAGTAGGGCACGCTTCATTGCATTGTTTTGCATAATTAGTTAGATTATATATATATATAAATATACACTGCCTTGGAGTCTTATGATTATGTTGGAAAATTTAAGATTTTTAGATCCGGCAGTTCGCTAAGAACAGCAAATAGCATTTCTTTGTATGAGTTAAAAGTGCAGTCGGCAAGAACGCAAATGAGCGTGAGAGCCAACAATGGACGCATTGACGAATGTGCATGAATTAGCACAGTCCGACCACCACTGATATATAAACGGCAAACCCACTTTTGCAACTGTTGAATTTGCAATTATGAATTCGCAATCCAACAAATATTAACAATCTTATCGCAAAACGTACAATAAATAAAACGATTTTAGATATACTTATTAAACCAATATTTTATTTTATTTATTTCATTTTAAAATTAATTATACAATGGAAAAATTATAAGCTCATTGCTAAAAGTTCTTTAATCTTGACATAGTTATTTATAAATATGAAATAGATTGCTTATACTTTTTTTCTAGTACGATAGCAATCTTCTATGAACAAGATTATTATTTATGGAGGCAATTTCCAGCGCGTCTTGTGCATAAAAAAATTTATGATGTATTGTAAACAATTTTTTGAAAACAAAAACAAAAAAAATATGTCTTCTTTTGGATTTTGTTATCAAAGTGTGCAAATAGGCAAAACAGGGGGTTTCCCTAATGGCTAAACCGTATTCAAGCACATTTTATAAAGCATTTTAAGAGTATTCAATCTTGTCATAGTTCACTTTTGTTTACAAATTTTATTCTATCTGTCCAGCGTCTGCAGTTGATAAATCTTTTCGTATGCATTCATTCTCAAATGCCTTTGTCTTGGATGGACACACTTTGGGGAACGGCATGTGTTTTTCCAACTGAATGATTTTCCTCAAGGCGTGCACTACAATTTTCCAATTCGTTTTGCTCAATGCAAGTCGCTCAGCCAAGAGCATTTTTCAATATAAAATCTAAGCGGCTCATTTTTGTTGAATAATTGTTAATGCACTCATTAAATTTAATTTTTTACTTAATTGGTTTATTGCACATTAGTTGTAGTTACTCACAAAATACTTGAAATTATTTACCTTGCAAAAAAGATATAAAAAAGATATAGTGTTGTCTATACAATTATTATCGAATTTCCTTTTAAATTTAATTTTTTATTTACTTTCTAACAATAAATGTATTTATAAAAGTCAGCCCGTTTGTAAATCGTTTTTATTAAAAGTACTTCATGCGTTTGTATACGACACTTAAAGCGTTGAGTAATCTATACGGTGGGAACCTTTCACCTTGTGGGTAATAGTTGTTAAAAGGAACCGTCTTATCAGTACTATACACACGTATAAAGTGTAGTCAACTCATCATGTTACAATCTCTTGATTTCCACTTTACCTTTGTTTGCAGTAATAAAAGTTTATAAGTTTGCGAAACTTTTTTATTAAGCTTTGTAGACGTAGTTATCAACTCAATCGATATAATTTTATCGATTTTTTCTGAATTTCATATAAATTGGTTTTTTAAGAATCGTTTTTATTGACCATTGTTTTGTAAAATGAAAAATAAAAAAACGTATGTATTGCAATTCTAGATTATAATTGGCCCATAACCTCATGTTTTGAAGACATTTTGGTATTAATATCCCACACATACCATTAATCTTCAACTAGGCGTTTGCCCAAAATATCTAAAAATGTATTACTTCTGTTAATTCTGGCAAAAATCCTGCTTTAGTTTCAATCCAATCAGATACTTTATGGGTATTGTTAAATTTTAAGTTAATTTAATTTTAAATGTGTAAGCTAAAAATTTATTTGGTAGTCTCAAAATCGATAGAAAACCTATTAAAGCTCGAGCTTAGTCTCTGCAAAAGTTTTATGGTTTATTGACACATGTTGTGAGTTTAACTCTCAGTACTATAGAAAGTTATTTTTAAAGCCGTGAAAAATATTAAATAAAAATTGATTTGAATTTATTTATAAATTTTTTACTTTTCAACTCAACAATAACTTAAATAGAAAATAATGATATATAAAGCTTAATTTTGAGGAATCCCTTGACGCCCTTTATCATACCCCATACAAAGAGTACATTAAGTTTATGCGAGTTGAGAATGTATATAATACACAGAACTAAGCTATTCTTTTCGGCAAAAACTTTTTATTCAAAGGCATTCAAGATTATTCTACTCATTTCATATCGGCGGTATATGATATAGCTCTAAAGGGGTGTTAGGAATAATCCTAAGGTAACCATATAGTTACCATAGAAAATCGCTTAAAAAATTTTTGAAAATTGTTCTTTACTAACGTAATTGTGAAAAGTGCTTCATCATCTTTATAAATTATAAAATTAATATAGTGTATATTAATCGAAACATTTTTTGAGTTAATATGTTGTGCCGCATGTTTAAAAAAAAAAAAAAAAACAAATTTAACGAAAATGCAATTAGTGTATATTTCAATAAATGCTTTAAGTTTGATTGTCTTTTTGGCCACAAATTTTCTATTGAAATATGTAACAAGCGAATTTTGGCAAGCGAAGTTATTAATATTATCAGCTTAACGACGTGTTATCGATTTTTTATTTTTTATTTCTATATTTTTTGTGCATTTGGAAGGCACACTTGCCTATTCTCTTGATATATTTCTTTTTAATATTCTAAATGATTCGCTTCATTGCTAAAACAAAATGCAACAATAGAAAAGGCAAAAAGTCGAGGACGTGCTTAAATTGATAATTAAGTTAAAGAAGCTTAATAAACGCACCTGTCATTCAAGTAAACAAATAGCTCTTGTCTATTAGTTCCAGCTGGCTGGGTGGTTCAAGTGAATACTTCAAGTTGATAAAATTAATTTATGGCTCAGTGGTGATGGCCCTATAAGTGTTGTTGTATCAAGATTACTTATTGATATAGTTTAAGTATGGAATTCCGCTTGTTTTACCGACTTACGAAGATTCACAAAACAAAAAGGTTGTTGTTTACTAAAAAAATACAACTAAAAACTACATTTTAAACTTTTTAAAATGTTTAAATAGTGTTTACTAATTACTTTGCCTGTTGTTTAACGTACAAAGAGTTCAAGAAATCAGATTTTAGCACAAAAAAAAATTTCAATACATTATTATTATGTGTACAAAAATCTTGTAATAAATTATTTAATTATTTTCAAATCAAGTTTGTTAAAAAAACCTTTGACAGCCTGTCAATTCATATTATTAATGTTTTATTTCTCAAATGTCCTTGCTGTCTTAAAAAATAAACAACAATTACATTGACAATAGAAAAGTTTGTCTAACAAGCTTAGCAAATGGCCGTAAACAAGTTACAAGTGTTGTCGATTTGCATAAGCACAACATTCGTATAAATCTAAAACAATTACTTAATCTAATAATTTCAATAATTGCATAAATATTTTCAGCACGCATTTGTCTAATCAAATTAAATAGTTAACTCAATTGCTGAAACTGTAGTATGAATATACTTCATAAAAATTTAAATTTTTAGCTATTTTTATGTACCTAAATGTGTATGTTTTATAAACAAAAGATCGATCTATCAAACGTTGCTTTTGTTCTTAATTCAGTTTTTGTATAAACAAAAATGATGGGGCATGCAGAATTTGATGCGCTACATCAAATTCTGCCATAAAGGCAGACAAACATAAGATGTACAAGTTAAATAAATGAAGTCATTCTATATAAGAATAATTTTTAATAGTGTGTTGTTTATTTTTCCAAACATATTCTATTTTATTGATTTCCGTTTCAACTTAACTTTATAACAACATAAAAATGTTTTAAATATTTCCACAAAGTAAAAACTATAAATGTCTCGCAATGAACGAGGAATACTTTCCCAAGTTAATGTTAAGTGGTTTTCCAAATAAAATACTAAATCATGCCAAGGGCATACATATGTATATATACTACCTAATGTATGTCAATAATCTGTAACAACAACAATCATCGGCAACAACTCGGAAAAAATGTAATAATACAATTTTAATAGGTACTAAACATTTTTATATTTGAGAAGTCAACTTTTCGATCATGCTGCCTCTAAGGGGTATAAAAACAAGATAAAATTTAATCAATTTTATTATAAAAGCTCATGATCGCTTTATTGTTAGTAGGATTAGTAGGACACAAAAGGTCCCCAACAATTGTAATAAAAGGACTTTCTTTTACAAGCACAGTTTGATTAAACAGTAAAAAAATATTGTCTATAAAATTTAAAATATTGAATTAGAAAAATTTTATTTGCTTCGATAAGGGCTGCATAATTTCCTTTTTTTTACGACGAAGTAACCATACACACTTTGAAAGCACTGTAATATCAAATTTAATAAAAATAAAATATTACTCAATTTTATGGGAATCGTAAAGCGACAAGAAAACAAAAATCAAAAACATGGAATTTAGTTTTGGCTATACAAATCGCCTAATTAATGGTACGGAATTGGTAAAATACAACACCCGTCCAAAACAATGTAACAATTCCCCATTATACGGACCTAAGTAATTTGTATTTTTTCTACAATTCTTTTCAGAGGGCCTGCCCTATGTACCTCACATATGCTACGTCGGTGAAAAGGTCTATAAACCATCCGTGGGTTCCTGCTTCTTTTTCGAGGAGGTCAAAGAATGTTGCTGCGCTGCTGCTTTGGCCAAAGAATGTAAGCTTATGCCACATACCATTAAATGCTCTCCAACGTAGTCATAATATAAGTTTCAAATTACTACTAAGTATTATTGCTACACTCATATTCACACAAATATGCTCACATGCATATTAACAAAGCAATGCTAATTTAATTATATGACTGTATGCCAGTTGTCTGCAATTTTTTTCCACTCGCCTGTTAAATCATCCACACCTTGAGTTTAGATAAACAAATCTAAACGTTGGCAGTCGAAAACAGCCAAATCGAATGGTAATAATTAAATTTAGTTTATTTTGCTAATTGAAATAACTCACAAATGAGAGCGTTGATGCGAAAAGCTAAATCATAAAAAATAAAAACAAATTGGTAGCAAATCAAAAGTTTACAATAAATTCAAAGGGCAATTAGCATTTTTATATTATATTTTATGAGTATTAAGTCCAAGAGTTTCTTTCAGCTCTTACAGCGAAAAAATAAACATTTAACAATTTAAGCAAATTAACAGCAACCAGAGCACATTCATAAACATGAGTAAAGTTTCAATCATAAAATGCTTAATAATTGAGTGAAAATTTATAATTTGTTGGCATATTAGCATCTGGTATTTAGTTTTCGTTATAAATATTTTTGTGTTGTTTTAATTTACAATGATATAAGAGAAACATGAAAGCTTAATATTATTATGAAACTTGTCAATTGAACGGCTTTATCTAGAAATAAAAAGTAACTATTGTTTCCTAGGAATCATAACTTTGATAATAAAAAGAAAAAATATAATGTAGATAATTTTACACATTGCCTGTTAAGTTCCCTGTGTTCTTACATAATATCGGGTTATTTTCTTAACCTTTTTTCAAAACTTTACGTTTCATTTGAATTTTTTCGTTAGATACTTATATTTTTGGCGAGCCTCTGCTTGAGACCAGTAGTTGTTGGTAAATAAGTTGGTGAGGAAGTAATTCATCCGCACAGGTCACAGGAATCGCATCACCCATTTTGAATACAACCATGGATAACGCGTTCTATTGCTAAATATCATCCTTTTTTGTGGCGCCATCTGTTTTCGGACGCGGAATTTCGGCGTTTTAGATAGTACAAGAATACGGAACTTCTTATAGTAGAATGCCAAAAGCGTTTTATTTATATATTTTTTTTTTTAAATCTTGTACATCTTAGCTTTTTGCAGGCAAGGCTTATAAAAATAATTTATTTTTAAAATAATAATTATATAAATTCGGGCAAGTGCGTAGACTGTCATCTACGAGACTTGTTGTACGTATGAATCGGAAATTGTAAATGAAAAAATATAAATAACGCACTACTACGTTTCTTTCACAATTCGTATAGCAATAATCAAAAATTTTTGCGCTAAATTTTAGATATTTAAATTATAATCAAATTACAATATTGATATTTCGTGCAACACGTACACTTAAAAGTAATTTAGTCTATAATTTATATACAACATGCATGCAATTTTAAAAATTTTCCTAAATCCAAAAATAATTTCGCATGAACAATCGATAAATTAACAAAATTTATGTGTAAAATAAACTTTCTTTTATATTTTTGCAGGGCGTCACATTTCAGGTGCTGGAAGGCCAAAGATGTTTCTGAGTGGTATAATCCTCCTGCTGTATGCGACTCTTTATTTGTTGCGCTGGCATTGGTAGGGGAGCGTGTGACGGTGTTATGTATTTATGCTTGTTTTTATTTTTTGTTAAAGTTATTACCAATTGTAAGTTTATATAGTCATGGTCATTAGGATCGCACAACGCAGCCACCTTAGTCATTTAGTAAGTGTACTTAGTCATCTGACAAATATAAAATAATTCAATAAGTTTTAAGATTTAATAAAAGTGAAATTTTTTAAATGTGCTCTTTATGTGTTTTTCATTATAAATTGTGTATATTCTTAGAAATGATTGTAATTAAGCTAGGATTGTATATTAAAACAAATTAAGTCAACGTGTACTTAGTAGTTTTTTTTTCAATATCTATTGCTTTGTTTTTTAAATGGAAGTGTTAATGGGATGAAAGATTATGCTGAACACACGGCAGTAAATGACGTTTAATGCACTTAATTTATAATCGTTCATACGAGTATGTAAAGTTATAAACTACAACTAACGAAGAAATGGGGTAAAACAGGCCACACGGTATTAAACAAAATAAAATATCATTTAAATATGCCATGATTTAATGGCAAATGTCGTGCTTAAAAACTAAGAACCTCGAGTTCAGTAAGTCGTTTTCTTATCTTAGCTAAGTCTTCGTTATTATCATTGCTTGTGGCTTTATAAGCTAGTACGAGTGTTGAGTGTGCGTTGCAATGCATTCACACAAGATAGCACATCCTCATAGTCCTTCGACCATTCTCGTAAATTGCGTTCCAAATTTTCCAGACGCATTTGACCTAATCGCAAGCCACCACGTTTAATGGCTGCATAACAGGAACAGGCAAGCACTTTAAAGCATTGGCGACGCACAGCATTGTGAGAATTGCTTTCCCAGTTCGGTGTGCTGGCGACGCATTGCCACGCCATGCTAACATAGTCAACCAATGCATCCCAGTGCGTGGAGTCGTGTAACCGCTTAGCCTGCATTTGTAACAATCGTTTAAATTCATTTAAATGTATGGCAGCCTTTGAATATGCGGCAGCATCGGTTTTTTTGCACAACCGAGAGGTAGGTAAAGATTTAAATATCAGCCGCTTGGCATAGTACAGCTCCTCCTCCAACGCACTGTTAATAAATTAATGAGATAACTGTTATAGTGACATGGGAGTTAGGCAACACTTACGTGATATCAGGCGTGGGCAACTGCTCGCGCAGTTGTTTTTCAGCGATTTGTGTATTACCAACCGCCTCTGGTTTGACATTGCACATGATCATATTAATCAGTTGCTCTTGTGAAAGACCCTGCAAAAGCACAGGAAGTGGCACATCATTGTTATATTGCGCTATGGGCCGCTCGTCCAGCTTTAGTTTCTTGACTACAGGTGTGCCCGGCCACAGTTGTTGTTTCGTGTAGGAAAGTTTTAAGGGGGAATCTGATTCCATGGGCAGCGGATCAGGCGGTGTACTGCCCATGGTCAGACGTTTGCGAGGTGAACTGCGCAAAATCATTCCACTAGTTAGCTGTAGATTTTTTGTGGGCGTTCGTTGAAAGGGGCTGCGTACAGATTGAGTGGCACCTAAGAAGCCACCATTGGCTGTATCTGGAGAGAATGTTGTTGAAAAACGACGACGCCCACGTTGTCGTATAACAAGCTCATCAGGCGAGGGAATTGACGAAAAGTTTAAGTCTTGAGCTTGTGCTATATTAGCTGCATTACCATTGTTTACCCAAATATCCATGGTTGCGGTAGGAGTCGGCCCATCTGGTGTACGACGATTGGCGTTTGTTGGAGTGTTGGCTACACGTAAGGCTTCAAGTCTATCAGGTATTTCAGCAAGAGCTTGGCGTGTTTGCAACGGAGTAGTCATTTTAACCCTACAAATTAAAAATGATTAATGCGATTGACATTCGCTGCAAACTTTAGCACTTGCACTCTTGCTTACCCTTTGTGTCGAAGTTACCAAATGAAAATAATAAAAATATATGTTACAGCGCTTCAACTTCAATCGTATTTATAAGCTTAAATAATTATATATTTAATGTAGTGAAGTTGTTTGGTGCCGTTTTTATTATTTTTGTTTAGCCAAACTGTAAAATTGCGCCAATTCAGCGTGCCTGACTAGGTGGCAACTCGTCGCTGACTACAATATGGCCAGCTGATAAGATGCAACTTTTGCAGATGTATGGCAGCACTTTAATACGTCAGTGTAACAATTTCCAACACTAATAATTGTGCAGAAAAATAGGTTCTTTTAATTTTGTTGCTCTATTGGTAACCACGTGCAGCTCTTAAAAAAATTTTTGGGTGCTGTGATTTTTTCAAATAAATTTACAAGCGAACAATGGCACAAACGAAAATGTCTAATAGCTACATTAATCAATTACCATACGCATCGTCTGTGCTTGCTTGTGGTTCGCGTTTGTATATATTGAATAAAATTTAAGAAACAAATATTTTAAGTAATATGTTGGTATATTACCAATTATATGACTGCCCACGAATAGTTGGTATAATGGTAATTATATTTTCTACATACATATGAATTCTATTTTATTTTAACACAATAATCCCAAACTGATGATAACTTCATACCAAATACAGAGCAATTATGTTGAAATCTTTTAACATGCATCACCATCTGAATGAAATAATATATGTATTATTTCAAGTTTAAAGTATTTTTTGATAAATTATTTGTATCTTTAAAGGATGACGTTTTTATCAATGGTTTGCAGAAGATTTGCTGCCATATTTGGATTATTTAGCATGTGACTACCACCTTGATCAACTGCTTTAGCAGGGAATGAATTGGTAAGTATTTATGTCTACTTTTCTACACAAATGTAAAGTTTATATGATGAGAACTTCATACCAAATACAGAGCAATTATGTTGAAATCTTTAACATGCATCACCATCTGAATGAAATAATATATGTAGTATTTTAAGTTTAAAGAATTTTTTAATAAATTAATTGTGTCTTTAAAGGATGACGTTTTTATCAATGGTTTGCAGAAGAGTCGCTGCCATATTCGGATTATTTATCATGTGACTACCACCTTGATCAACTGCTTTAGCAGGGAATGAATTGGTAAGTATTTATGTCTACTTTTCTACACAAATGTAAAGTTTATATGATGAGAACTTCATACCAAATACAGAGCAATTATGTTGAAATCTTTTAACATGCATCACCATCTGAATGAAATAATATATGTAGTATTTTAAGTTTAAAGAATTTTTTAATAAATTTAATTGTGTCTTTAAAGGATGACGTTTTTATCAATGGTTTGCAGAAGAGTCGCTGCCATATTCGGATTATTTATCATGTGACTACCACCTTGATCAACTGCTTTAGCAGGGAATGAATTGGTAAGTATTTATGTCTACTTTTCTACACAAATGTAAAGTTTATATGATGAGAACTTCATACCAAATACAGAGCAATTATGTTGAAATCTTTAACATGCATCACCATCTGAATGAAATAATATATGTATTATTTTAAGTTTAAAGAATTTTTTAATAAATTAATTGTGTCTTTAAAGGATGACGTTTTTATCAATGGTTTGCAGAAGAGTCGCTGCCATATTCGGATTATTTATCATGTGACTACCACCTTGATCAACTGCTTTAGCAGGGAATGAATTGGTAAGTATTTATGTCTACTTTTTTACACAAATTTAAAGTTTATATGATGAGAACTTCATACCGAATACAGAGCAATTATGTTGAAATCTTTTAACATGCATCACCATCTGAATGAAATAATATATGTATTATTTCAAGTTTAAAGTATTTTTTGATAAATTAATTGTATCTTTAAAGGATGACGTTTTTATCAATGGTTTGCAGAAGAGTCGCTGCCATATTCGGATTATTTAGCATGTGACTACCACCTTGATCAACTGCTTTAGCAGGGAATGAATTGGTAAGTATTTATGTCTACTTTTCTACACAAATTGAAAGTTTATATGATGAGAACTTCATACCAAATACAGAGCAATTATGTTGAAATCTTTTAACATGCATCACCATCTGAATGAAATAATATATGTATTATTTTAAGTTTAAAGAATTTTTTAATAAATTAATTGTGTCTTTAAAGGATGACGTTTTTATCAATGGTTTGCAGAAGAGTCGCTGCCATATTCGGATTATTTAGCATGTGACTACCACCTTGATCAACTGCTTTAGCAGGGAATGAATTGGTAAGTATTTATGTCTACTTTTCTACACAAATTGAAAGTTTATATGATGAGAACTTCATACCAAATACAGACCAATTATGTTGAAATCTTTTAACATGCATCACCATCTGATTGCACGTAAATTACTAAATGAAAACTTGTCTTATTATTTCAAATTATTAAAAGATTTGTATTTTTACTTACAGCTTATGCGATTCATAATGCGAACAATAATGATATGGCTTTTGCAATATGGCTATATTCCTTAAATTGGTAAGCTAACATGCAATAGTTAGAAACTACTGCATCCGAATGGTGATAAATTCATGTTACTCACAAAATTTAATTTGAAATCTACTAACATGCATCACCATCTGATAAACTTAATTTAATGAGAACATTTATAAATACTTTAAAATTGTCATTAATTAATACATCTATCTTTAGGAATATATATTGTTTCTCAAGGCACCAACGTTCGGTGCATTTTGGGCCAGAAAATCTTTGGAAAGTCAACTGGATTTTGCACCTTCTCAATCTGCAAAGAACTTGTAATTTCTTAAGTTTTTTTATTTATATAGAACTTAGTTACAATAGTAAATATATAACCTATTTAGTAATAGCCTGTGGTTATGATTTTTAAATGTTTAATTTATTTTATTTTTTGCATGATTAATTTTAATTACTTAAGCTAGTAAACTTTTAAGTAATTTACAGAGTTGAGTTGGTTTCAACTTTACAACTGAGAAAATTATATATGTGTCAAATTTATTTGTTAACATTAAAATGAATAGTATAACAAAGAAAATAGGAAAAACCTTAATAACTATAACTACCTATTCTAGGATATCTTTTCCTCAGGGAAGAGATTTTATATTAATGAGTGCATAAAGTGTACGGATTGATTTACTCATTTTATTGATTGTTGATGATATATGTTGGTCAGAAGTTATTCCTTTGTCGAAAATTATTCCTAAATATTTAATGTTGTCACCCCATTCTATTGGAAGTTTATTAATGGTTAATGGAGTAGAAGGCAAATAACAAGGATTTCTTCTTCTCGAAAAGTATATATTTTTTATTATGTTGCTTTTGGTCTACCTTACCTCGTCTGCAAAGTATATGGCATTTGTTTTTGCTGGGTTTACTTTGATTTTCCACTTATGGTAATATTGTTCTAGATCCTTTATCGCCTCTTGTAGACAATTTTCAATTTCGAGTATACCTAACTACCGGTTCTCCATATTCTACTCCTTCCTCCAATCGGATGGAAGCGGAATGGGGATCATTCCTTCCGGATCTAGTTCTGCGGAAATTGAAACAACGTAACAATCTTCGGAGTGGTATACACCGAACCAGGGTAACTAATAGAATCAAACAAGATATACCAGAAACTGACCAGAGTAGGATCTTAGCAGTCGACTTAATGGAATGAAAGTAACCAGTAGCCCATCCTCCTACAGTATGGGGTTCTAACGTCTGATGGACAGTTATACTATCTTCGGACCCGGTTAGATTGTAAGGTAATACTTATTCAGCAACTGTATGCCGCACACTGGATAACTTAATTGTCTGTTGAACAATGAGTTAGCTGGCTAGATGGAATGATGAACTCCTTCCATCTATCATCAACCCCAAGCAGATTGAGTTGGGTTAAAGCATTCAATTGTACAGATTTGTAATGACTTGTAACCATTAGTGTATTATTTAATATCTTATAAACAGATCCGATACCTACTGAATTAGGAACTAGATAGGATAACCTGTAGTGAGCTATTGGTACTCCACCATTCAGATCCTCCAATGTATCCAGACACCAGAGGCGTATAGAGGTTTGATACGAGGACTCAAATTCGTACGTTAGTTCATGATTAATTGAGTCAGATCGGATTTCCAAATCTCCTTTACATCGAGGGAGTCTTTGTACGATAGAAGATGAGTTCGATGATTGACCGGAATTCTGGATGTTGCACCATTCACCGTCTTTAAACAGAACACTCTCTAACCCGCAAAACTTCACCTTACATGCTGACTGGAAGCTTTGCTCCTTGATGCCAAGAGCCCATAACCTTACCTCTGGCCATTCTGAGAGTGACGGTGTATTCGAAAACAATAATTCACTCTTTGTTTCCTCGAATTTAGAGCAAGGAGGATTCCCGTCATTTTTCACATGGTAGATGGATATACTGCTGAGGACTATGAGTAAACAGTTTTTCCCCTCACAAACCAAGGGTCAATATATGTTACAGTATATGGGTCAAATTTCCCATCGGGTGCTTTGACTAACACAATAACTTTTGTTTGGATGTGTCTTGACTAACCTGTACAATCTGCCACAGGGTAGTCCTGATCGACGTCGATTCCTTTCTCATAGAAGCAAATGGGTAAATCATACTCCGTCCTTTTTTATTGGTTTCTCAGTCCGATAATGATAAACCCTACAAGACCCAAACAAAAAATCTTCACTAACGGTCTTGAGTTCCAACTTGGTGCAAATAACCCTCTGCACAGGCCTATTAAAATCAGGTTTGGGTTTCAGTAAAACTACATCTTGCTTGTTTCGCTGATCATATCCAAAGTTCGATCTCTCAGGAAGCAATGATGGACAAGATAATGTGTGAAGTACCGCAGGTTTAAAACTTTTTTGAGCGTTAGTTTTATTAATATTGAATAAGCTTTCTGTGGGTTTGTTAGTTCCGAAAATTTGGGATCTGATTCTATTGAATGATGGGCAACAATTTAGCATATATTCTATTGTTATTGTGGCGTTTTAATTGCATAGTTGGCAAGTATATGCGGTGTTCCTATCGATAGCAAAAGCCAAAAACAAACAAATCGTCAATCGTGACCAATGCTTCGTTGTAAATTTCACGGGTAAATTCTAAAACAGGATTATGTTTCAATCGATGCAAAATGTCTTCCAAAAATAAATAAATAATAAAATAAATCTTGATATTTTTCGTACAATTTTTTTAGACTCAATGGAGAACATGTGACCAAATAATAGCGAATAAAGTGCGATTTTGATAGGGATGAGCTGCAACTGAAGCTTCTTCTAACGTTTGATCCCAATGTAAATCATTTTCAAATAAATTTAAATTCTGACACGCCTCTCGATGCGTTGCACACAGCTCACCATTAAATTGGCCTAGGAACATTCACTAATAATAACCGCAAATAAAAACATTCATCATCATTTGGGTTGATAATGCAAATCCGCCCCAAAGCATCACTTGAACCCACTTCACGACGTTTTCCTTTTTTACGTCGTTGGCTCTTCTTCTTCGTTGCATTCCAAGTATAATACTTTGGTACTTCGCCATACAATAGCGTTTTCAAATGTATCACTTTGACACAACTTAAAAAAAGCAGTTACAGTTGTATGGGAACAGCTCCTCCAGCAGCATTTTCGACATTAAAATAAACACGTTGGCCGTTTTCAAGATGCACAGCAACAAGATGAACAAGAGTTGGATATCTTTCATTAATATGAAAAGAAAATATGGCTTCATTACTGCTGGCATATCGTCCCATTTGGTACTGATAAATCTCATCATTTCTATTCGGGTCTTAATCTATTTTATAGAATTACAGTATTCAACATTTATATGCGCTTTAAACACTTTCGACAGCAAACGATCCAACGATTATCTACTTCAACATATTGATTTTGCACTTTAATTATAACAGATCGACCATTATCCTCAGTGGATCTACGCCGATACAATGCATAATCGTCATTCATAAGCGCTTTTAACTTTTAATTGAATACTCGTGCTGTGATTGGAACTTCATTTGATTGGATCGAATTATGCACCAACATAGCGGCGACACCAAAATTTGAGGAGTAATTTTTCGAATAGACATAAAAATTAGTAGGGATAGGTATGTTAAGTGGGGTTTGTAAGTGCGTTTCCTGTAAAGCTATGATGTGCGGTTGAAATTTGTTAATAATTATTTGTAATTCATTGTAGTTGTTTTTGTATCCGCGTAAACTGGATTAGAACTAGAGTGATTTAGGTAATAAATAGACCGCTTATCCAGCTGAGGATACAGATCCACACTTGTATAAAGTTTACTTTACGTTCATACTATCGTCTGATAGCGACTTATTTTTGGATGGATTTTGGCATTTGCATTCAAGTTTTCCTGGGTTTTTATTTAATGATTTTAATGCTCTCTTAGCAGTGTTTCTTGGTAATATTTTTTGTCCAGATGAGTTGTTTTTGAGAAGGTGGGGGAGGTGTTTCTTGGATTTGCGAAACTGAATATGTGATTAGGCTTCTCTTTGTCTCTGGTGGCATCATGACATTTTTGGATAATTTGCATGTGATTTGTGTGGAATTATCCGGTGTGTTTGATTGTTTGGTGATTTCAGAATACGATGTGGAGTGTCTTTCGTTGTGTATCTCCGTAACTTTTTTATTGTCTACGTTGTTTAGTGTGTTGATGGCTTGGAATTCTTGTTGTTTCTGAAAGATGGCACATTTCTTATTTCGGGTATTATGAGTGTTGCTAGTCAAAGCTAATGCCTGGCAGTTTATGCAGTTCATATTTTATGTGCAGACCTTGTCAGCATCAGTATGGTTAGTACCTCCACAATTAATGCATTTTGCTCGCTGTGGCATGTCAAGCATGTCTATAACGAAAGCAGGATTTCAATTGGAAGTGCTATGTACGGGCGGATGGAACTTCTCTCGTAGCCGGTCATTATGTGCTATGGTACGCAAAGTGATCATAATGATAAGGTCGATCTTTTCTAGTGTGTAGTTTACTCTCTTAATTTTTCTCACTTTAGTTGCCTTTTGTTTTGCGAGTACCTTTGTTATTTCGTCTTGTTCCATGCCACTTAGTTCGTTCAAATAGATGACGCCCTTTGTGTGATTGCGTGAAACGTGAATACTGACTTCTACTTGAATTTCGTTTGTAAATTATGTCAATTTTAATAATCTTGTTGCTTGCAGTAAGTTTTGGTTTTAATAAGTAAATTTCCGATCGGGGTTTTTTTTTTGCATATTTCGACTTCTCCTCTACATGTGTAGTTTTTTAATGAAAATGGCATTAACATTGGTTAGAGTTTCATTCGTGCCTTTTCGGGTAATGGCTAAGTATTTTGGACCTTGGGTATTTATTGATTGGTTTATGTTTTATGGAATTCACAAGTGGGTATCCAGAGGATCAACCATTTTGAGCGAATTTGCAGTGTTACTTTTAAGCTTTTTTTGCAATATACATATGCAGCTGCTTGGCAAAAGTATCGAGTTTTCGTTCATTTTTGTGCATTGTGTTCCTTGGCTTTGCCCTTTATTCTTCTTTCGTTTCTTAGAATTTGTCACAGGTTTTGCTTGCCGCTGAATAGAACCGTTCCCAATGAAGGTTTATAGACGACTAAATGAATTCTTAAGTTAATCTTTATATATATAAACACACGACATAATTATAATATCTTTGTTGTAAAGCTGCAAAAGAGCTAATCAATAACAAAATTGTATACACTAAACAAATTGAATAGATACAATAAATGGATAAATAAAATCTTTACTTTATTGTTCGCATATATATAAACATAAAAACTACGTATACATATCTCAATAATAAACTTACAACAAAAAGTTACCAAACTGATTTAACATATTGCCTCGTCTGTCGCCCGCAGGCGTGTCGTTAACACCGCCACAACAACAGCATTGATAGAAAGACTATAATCTCCGTGGCCGCGTTGCAGCTGCTTTTGGCTATGTTGTGTTCTGGCGGCACATAAACTTCGTTATTGGCTGTCCTTATGGGTTCACGTTCATTGAAGTCGCGCTTTTTCTTAAAGCTCTCATAGTACCAATCCATACCATCTTTACGATCCACATGTTCAACTTGCAGCACGTCCAATTCGTTGCGCTTTTGTGCATTTGATGTCAATTGCTGTTCACTAGCTACCACATCGTTGTCTGTGCTGGGCGTAGTACGCTGATACTCCTCCGCTGTTGGTTGCGCTAATTGTTGTTGATATGGGGTATAGACTTTGGTAATAGTTGACCTGCCACCGGTTGCTCTTGAGCTAGGAAAGGGAAATGTGGGCGCTGTGGTGGGTGTACGCACAGTGCCCTGATAATTGTCCTGCTGGTAGATTTGACTTTGGGGCGTACTGCTAGTGGTAAGCCAGGAATGACTTTTGATCTGTGCTTCGTGCTCTTCTGGCGGCGGTATAAGCAAAATTGTCTCCGAAGTGGTGGTTTGTATTAATGGTGGCGGCTTAAGTAATGTAACCGACTGTGCCTCGAGATCGTCATCGTCATATTGGGCTTCCGATTGCTCACTAGAACTGCTTGAAATATTAGGTGTTGGCGGAGCAGTTGTGGTACTACTAGTAGTAGTTGTGCTGGTAGCCACTGTACCTATTGTAGCCGGTTTGGTTGCACGCAGTGTTGGCATTGTGGTTGCATCAGCTGTGACCTCAGTGACAGCATAAGTGTGCGCCTCATTACTACCTTCCGCACTGCTAGTTGGAATGGGTCTTGGTTGTTGCACTGCTACGTCCTGCTGCACAGCAATAGGTACAAAGTTGCGTTCAGCATTGGGTGATTTGCGTTGTGGCGGCGGCATCGTACTTGTGCTAATATTGATTGCTTCTACTACGCCACGCCGCTGCTGTGGATCCTGCACAGGTACAAAGCCGCCCACATGAGCTGGCACTATGGGCCTAAATCCTCCCCTTTCGATACTTGCAGGCTCGCGAAACGTTGTGCGAAACACACCAGTCGTGGTTACTGCGCCGCTTTCATTACTTAATGCTTCCGCCGAAGTGGACTCTTCATAGCGTTGACGCGCCGTGGCAGCATTCTGCTGCTGCTGCAGATACTTCTCAAACTCATCGCTGTTAGGCTGATACATACGCGTCTTGCTGCGTGCCGAAGGTAGATTGATGCTTGCCATGCGATGTGTGGCTGGCATATCTTCGTCTGCGCGTTGCTTGCGTCCCCGCTCACCAAAACCAAAGAAGCGTCCCAAACTCAAACTGGGAATGGGATAGCCAAAAAATGTGAAGGGCGAGCCAGCTGATCCGGGCTGCTGTGGCCTTCTTGTAAAATACTTGGTGTGCAGCAGTGTATTATTTAGGTCAATATTGGGATTTGCTGTTGATGTTGGCTTTGGACGTTGTGATGTGCTTAAAACTGTGTTGGTAGCATCTGGAGCATCAGTGGAGTCTACATATTGATCATAAAAGTATTCACTTTCACTGACCATTGGCCTTTCGCCAACATGATGTGTTGCTTCATAAGCTTCACATTCATCATTAAAATCTTCGGGTAGATCACGTTGAAAAACATCGCCATGGTCGTTGAGTAGAGGCAGGTGATTACCACTCCCATCTGTGCGTTCGTTGTTACCGCCTCCAAAAATTTCCAAGCCAGAGCACAAACTACGCTCCATGCGTGCAGCGCGAAGCAGGCGTCCATCCTGGCATTTTGGACCTGGAAACGGAAAGTTCGTTTCCTGCAACCAAACAGAAAGCCACTGCATTTCGCAATTGCAGTCTATCGGATTACCTGGTGAAATGCATAATCTTGTTAATACGAAAAAAATCTTGCTTAATTTATTTACTACAGACTTACCATCCACATCCAAGATAGCAATGTTTCCCCTCAAATTACGAAAAGTGCGTTCTCTAATAGTTCGCAACTGATTGTTACGCATTGAAAGCACACGTAATCTTGGCATGGTTTCAAAAGGAGAACCCTGTAAGTTGTTTCAAATAAGTAAAAGTAATTGATTTTTTTGGTAATTATCCCACCTGTATACGACAAATCTGATTATTGTCCATTTTTAATTCAACCAACCAATTGAGCGCCTTGAGCGGCATAGTGGAAACCAGCTTTACACCATTGGTGGACAAATCCAGTACCTCCAAATTACGCATGCTTCGTAGTCCCGTATTTTCCATATTACGAAAGTGGTTATTAGATAAGTTAAGAAAGACCAGCGAGTTGGCACGATAGAAGCTCTCTGGCGATATGTATTTCAGTTTGTTGTACTGGAAATGTGTTGCAAGTAGATTTGGTAAGTCCTCAAATACATGATCCTTAAGTTCTACAAGCTTATTGTCAGCTAAAACAAATTCTTGCAAGTCGTCCAGCTGTTTCAAGGAGCCAGGTTCCACATTGCTTATTTCATTACTGCTTAAATCTAAATATTGCAACTTCGGCAAATTTCGAAAGGTACCTTGCTGGAGCTCGACAATCAGATTATTGGATAGTCGTATCTCTACCACATTACGCCAAGCATTGACAACATCAGATTGAACTCGGGAGATTTGATTATAGCTTAAGTCAATGTCGCGTAAACTATGCAAATTTGCTAGACCCACGGATATATCCAGCAAAGCATTTCCTGACAAATCCAAGTACTCCAATGAGCGCTGCGAATCAAAAGCTGTAGGTGCAATGGTACGTATTAAGTTTCTCGAGAGATCCAACTGTTCAAGTCGGCTATTGTTGGAGAAAAAATTATCTGTAATGGATTCTAATTTATTGGACTGCAAGTTTAGATTGCGTAGCTCTGATAATGGCAACAGAGAGCGCTCGTCTGCCTTCGTGACCTGATTCTCTTGAAGATGCAGTAACTCCAAACGCTGTATGCCAATAAAGGAAGTGTCGTCCAATAGGCGTAATCGGTTTTGAGCCAGACTCAAAACGCGCAACTCGGGCGCACCTTGAAAACCGTGTCGCGGCAATTGTTCGATGCGATTTTGACTAAGGTCGAGCATACGTAGATTAGGTAGATGGAAGGACTTACTAGCAGCAGGTGGCAAAGTGGTAATGCGATTTCCACGCAATGAGACGCGCTCTACGATGCGCGGTAGGCCGGGAATAACTGTTTTCAGAGCATTAAAGCTGGCGTCGACCTCAAATAGACGCTCCAAGTGCTGCAAGGTGGCCGGATGCAAATTCGTAAGCTGGTTAGACGAAATATTTAAGGTTTCCAATAAAGGATTGTGCCTAAAGCTGTTAGCTGCCAGCTCTGTTAAGCCATTTTCGCTAAGATCCAGACGCCTCAGCGAAGGCAAACCAGCGAGTAACTGCGAATCTACACTGGTAAACTGATTTTGCGCCAAATCTAAGCCCTTAAGGCCCGGCAGATTCCAAAACGGCAATGGTAGCGTAGAGGTGAGACTATTATTGCGCATGCGCAGCTCTCTCAGAGCTGGCATAGCCATCAAGGCATCACGTTCAATTAGGCGCAGCTGATTATTATTCAAATGAAGCTGCTCCAAAGTGCCATGACCGCGAAGTGCGCCATAGGGCAGCTCACTTAGCAGGTTGTTACTCATATCCAGAAATCGCAGCGTAGGCAGAGAATCAAGCAGTGCTCTCAAGGCCTCCACGTGAGATATCTCATTGTTATAGATGTGCATGGCTTCCACGCCACTGCCGGAAGCTTGCAACAACGACTCGGGATGTATGCGACGTATAAGATTATTATGCAGATAGATGGTCTTTAGCTGCGGTGTTCGTAGAAAAGCGCCATATTGAAGCTCCGTGATGCGGTTGTCATTCAAATGTAATTCGTTAAGATTAGGTAAATCCACAAACGAGCCGTCCTCTATAACATTGATAAGATTGTGGTCGAGACGCAGTTTTTTTAAATGCTCCAAATCTTTGACCATGCGTCCGATCATGCCAACATCGCTAATTTCATTATAAGATAGTTTCAGGCTAACCAAATTTGGCAGTCGAGTTAAGGCACGCAGATGTATCCAATTTAAGCCATTACGACTTAGATCCAAGTTCTTCAGCGAAATAAGTCCATCAAACAGGCCTGCCTCTAGACGTGTTAGCCCAACACCTCCAGTTATGTGAATATGCTGCAGCTTGGGTAAGTGCCGAAAGATGTGGGGCTGCAATTCCGTTAATGTGGCGCTCTGCACACTCAAATAGGTAAGACTTAAAAGACCCGAGAAGTCTGGCAGATGCTTTAGCTCATCACTCTGTATGGTTATGGCCAGCATGTTGATCATGCCATTTAAGCTTTCCGCCGGAATGCTGCGCAGCTGTGGTTCCACTATAAAGATCTCTACCAAACTATTCTCCAGATCATTTAGCCAACCATTTGACACACGTTCAATGCTGTTATAACGCAGCATTAGGCGAACAATTTGCAGATTACCAAAAAAGCGTCCTGGTAAAGCCGGCAATTGATTATTTTCCAGCACGAGCTCATCGATTTTAGTTTTAATATTGCGCTCCACGGACTTCAACCCATCCATTATCTGCGGCAAGTTGCTATGTGAGCACCTGTTTAGAGAGCGCATAATATTTTAAGTATGTCCAGTAAATAAAACTGTACAGTGTGCCAATTATTATTAAAATTGGACTGCTCAAAGTTGTAATGACTTAGTGTAAATTTGGTGCATACCATATTTGTATCTCCTTGTCACGCAGCGAACAACGACACGGCAGTATGGCCTCGGATGGTGGACAACTGTCAGCTGTAGCAAAGGCTGGCCAGGCACAGAGCAGCAGCAGACAATGCAGCCAGAGCACTGGCATACCAAGCATTATGGTTTTTCTTTCTTAGTTAGAGCATGTAGAATCTTTTGCCTCTTTGGCACATATCTCGTATATGAATTGGTATAGCTGTGGGATGTGATTTATTATTTTTGTGTAAATGGAATCAAATTAATTAAAGTGATGCCCCTTTCGAGCACTTTATTGAATACAATAGTATTACTGCTTTATGCCCATAAATTTTCGAAAACAAAAATTTTTTACAGAAAAGATTATTTCAACGAATACTACTAGAGATGTCACCGTCATTTCCCTTATTTGCCATTCAAGTACTTAAGCCTTCAACTGATATTTATCAAATTTGCTGTGATGCTTTGGTTACACTTTTTTAGATGTATTATTGGTCCTATAATTGCGCTAATTTTTAAAACAGAGTCTGAGATAGCAATATCTATCCAAAGTCGATAGAAATCTATACATATAATTATTTTATTGAAATTATATATTTCGTTGGCTTTTGCAAATTTTTTTGTGCAATTTTTATGAGATCTTCCTATTCCGCACGCAGAAACAGATTACACTAAAGAAAACTTCCCTTTTCACATGCAACGTCCCTTTATACGAAAGCAATAGTTCTCTAAGTTTCCACTTCACGAGTCATTCTTATCATATTTAAGGAAAATAATTGAAACAATTTAATACTTATTATTAAACAAAATAGTTTATAAGCGAAAAAAGAACCAACGATTTCCAAAAGGAACATAAAGACCGGCATTAAAGATTACATAAAAATGTATAATAAGGTATAAAATATTTATTGTTTCACATTTATTTTATAATACATTAAAATCTCCAAACCGAAGTGGGAGCCAAAGACATTTTCATTTAAAGAAAGAAGCTAGTTCCTTCAAATGGCATATAAAAAAATACTATACAGAATTGTTGGGAATTGGGAATACCATACTATAAATATATTGCTAATAAGAAATATTCGTAGCGTTACCATAAATATTAAATCAAATGAACGATTTGTTTATAATTATAGCATTTATACAATTATTCCATAATACTTTAGATAGTGATAGTTAGACTTGGTACACCGAACTTTACATACTCCACATAAAATTTTACCTTAAAACTTTTGTTCAAACGTCAAGAAATCTATCTGAAAATTGTTTGCTATCGATTATAAATCGATCATCACATTAATTTAAACACAAAATTAAATTATTTGTCTCTGCCGAAAAAATGTTTTTCAAAGTATCTTTAAAAATTCAGAATGATGAACCAAAAGCTCCTTCGAGAAAATTTTCGACGAATATTAAGCTCTCCCCTCTACTTTGTTGACAGGTTTTTTTTTTGCTAAGTGCAACATTATCCAAGTACGATTTTTAGCCCAATAGTTGCGATTAAATTATATACGGATAGAGAAATGTCTCCGCCATGCAAAACGGACATTCATACCTAGAATAAGCTAAAACAGGAAAACTCTTGAACACCTTGAGAGGAACAAGTCGATCTAAATTAAATATTTTTCTCACTTCAACCGAGAAATCACAATTATAAAGGGACATTCTTAACAACAAAATTTAAAAAAAAAAATTACGTAATTTAGAATTTTTTACCTTTTTCCAGATTTGGCTGTTTATCTGTGTAGAAATTTAGTCAGCTGTTCATAAAACAAACTTAATGTATATTTAAAAGGTTCGTTAAAACAATTTGTTAAAATTTGTTTATATTGTAAAAGATAAATCATCCCAATTCTTAGATTAATTGGACGCAATCCTAAAAATAGACTGTTCAATTTATACTTTAATGGAAGTTTACATTGAATAAAATCTCTTAAAGCTAAATAGGGTACATAACTCAGCTGTACTAACGACAAACAACGATTGTTCTGCAATGATCCATTGCAATACCCTTGACAATGTAGTCCAAAATTACCACACGTCGAGAATGAAAACTTTGCGTCATTAATTTGAACATTTTCGACATTGGAAACAACTATAAATCAGTTTTTACCCAGTATACAAAATGCAAAGTTATCAGTTGGGTTTTTGAGCTGAAGTAAATCAAATCGATAAACCATAACTACGCCAGATAAGCACCTGCACGAAGGCTTTTCTATAAAAGTGCGCCCAGTGCCAATCATCGTTCAAAGTTATTTAGCTCTTCGTGTCGAAATGCGCATCTTCTTCTACATTTCGCTTTGTTTGATTATTGGTTGGGCCCATGGCCTGACTAAGACCCAAATTAAGGAGCTTCTAGACAAACAACATGTGCAATTACTTAAAATGGTTAAAACGGATGAGCGTATACGCTCTCATGGTTATCCAGCTGAGACGCATAAGGTGGAGACCAAGGATGGTTATGTGCTGACACTTTATCGTATACCCTATTCCCATAAGCAAGCGAATCAGGATAAGAAACGCCCAGCAGTGCTCTTGCAACATGGTCTTTTCAGTAATTCCGATTGTTGGCTCAGCAGTGGTCCTGATAACTCCCTGGCTTTTTTGTTAGCCGATGCGGGCTATGATGTCTGGTTGGGCAATGCACGCGGCAACATTTATTCTCGGGAAAATTCGATGATCTCACTAAATAGCCATAGTTTCTGGCACTTTGACTGGCATGAGATTGGCACTATTGATATTCCAGCTATGATTGATTATATTTTGAAGGAAACTGATCAAGAGCAACTACACTACGCTGGTCATTCACAGGGCACAACAGTGTATTTTGTGATGCTCTCGGAGCGCCCAGAATACAATGCAAAAATTAAGTCTGGCCATATGTTGGCACCTTGCGCCTTCTTTGGTCATGGCAGTTCATTTCTCTTTAAGTATCTGAGTCCATTGGTTGGCACACCTGGTGGCATTTGGAACTCTCTATTTGTTGATGCGGAGCTAATACCACGCAACACTTATGTGAATCGCATGACGGACACAGCTTGCGGTGAACACGGCATAGCTGAGAATATTTGCAAAAACGGCTTCCTTTTGTTTGCCAACGGAGGTTATGAGAACACCAACATCGTAAGAAAAACTCTTCAACTTTACAAAAATTGCCATTAATCTATAAATTAACATTTTTTTAGAGCTCTGTGCAAATTCTAGTTGAAACGCATCCCGGCGGCTCTTCCAGTAATCAAGGCATACATTATTTACAACTTGATGTATCCCACAAGTTCCGTCAATACGACTGGGGCACTAAAAAGAACAATCAGATTTATGGCCAGCCCACACCTCCAGATTATGATTTAAGTCGCATAACTGCTGCCACCCACAGCTATTCCAGCCATAATGATGCTTTGTGCTCTCCAGAAGATGTTGACACTCTGGTGGCCAATTTTCCCAATTTAGTTGAAGATCATCGTATACCAGTTCAAAGTTTTAATCATTTAGATTTCATTACGGCCAAAAACATGAAGGAGCTGGTCAATGACTTGGTTGTGGAACGTATCAACTCTTATGAAAGTCGGTAGGCAAATTCAAACCAAATAAATGACACAAGCAAATTATGTAGAGTATTTTATATTCAAAGTACATATGGGGGTTAGAATCAGAAACTTATAATTGTACTTAAGACCACTCCAAGTAATATACATACATATAAATATATAGAGAGCAAGTATCAGCCGGCTTATATTGTTAAACAAATTGATTGAGATAAGATATGAAGCTTTAGTTATGACACAATTTATTTCAATGCATTAAATTTATTGAGTTTACTGTACGTAGCCGGTTTGGATCTTTGGCAAATGGAATGGAAAATTATGTTATTATTACCAAATTCGGTATCCAGGAGTTTTTCTTTTGTTTTAAATCGCTTATCTATACACACTATAGCCTCCATAGGGCAAAACGATAGGCAAAATTCAAATTTTGCGCTAAATTTATTGTAATTTGATTGTTTTTTAACGTATCATTTTTTAATTCTTAGTTTGATAAAAATTGCATGACTATGTCAAAGGCAGTCTGCATAATACTTCTCTTTTTTTTTGCAAAATATTTTATATGTTCTTAATAAATCTCGACTAAATCCGCTACTCTAAAGGTTTAAGTGCTTTTAAGTACTGTGCTTAGTTAATAATAGCTCTTATATACAGCTAAGCATAAAAAAAACATTTTTCCCAAAATTTCTTTTATTGCTTTTAGGTTTGAAAGTACTTATTATGACCAAATTCCCTCTTCTGAAGATTATTTGTTTTTCTCCTGGTTGGATTTTAAGCTGTTAATTCTAGGAAAAACTAATTTTTTTGGTTTTCGAGCGGGAAAGCATATAACTGACTCTTTTGCAGCTAAGAGGTACAGGCTATCCAAAAGTAGTTCTGCCCAACATGAACTGACGCGATTTTTTCGTAAGTTTTTAAAATTTTTTTTTCATCAATAGGTTTAATTTTCGGCACCAAAATTAGCATTTGATACAGAGAAAAAAATCATTTTAGTTAAAATACATTTCGAAGCGCGGACTATTTATAAGGCGCTATGGGGGAACGCATAGAGTCTAGCGCAAAACTGTGCTCAATCATTGTCTTTATAATGATTTTTTAAAAGTTCATATCAAAGCAAATTGAGTTACGTGGTCTTCGAATGAATCAAACGATATTGTTCAACAAGACATGCTTTTTAATCGATTTTTCTTATGTCATATTATTTTCTAAGCGGGACTAAACTTGCTTCAATGCGTAGATCGCTACTAATTTTTGTTCAAAGAGAACAGGGGCTTTGCGTCTTATAGAAGAATGCAAACGTGAGTTTCTTTAATTAAAAGTGAAAGGGAATGCTGCTGCGGGCAATGCAACTAACGACCTTTGGTGTAAGAGTATGTTGTATTACCGAGAGTCACATATGAGATAAATATATACGATATATATTTATCCATTATTTATAATCATCTGTTTAGAGTTAAAATATGTAATTTGTAGAGGGCTCAAAATTACAATGCCCTCTTTATGGGTACATTATTGTTTTGATTTTTAACAATTAGTTTTTAAAATAATACAAAAAGTGGTTTTCTATAAATTAGATTGATTTTATATTAATATGTGAGATAATTTTGTTTGAGTTTATTGCGTAAGTCGTATTGGCTTTCGTTCTATACCGCGTTTTTGTCTTTTTTTTTAAATTTTTGTGCTAAGAAAGACGCAGTGTGTGATAAAAACTACTTTCCATTAACGTTTCCATAACCGTTTGTATCTACGTCAAAATCTTATGGTATATAATAGGTATATAACAGATATAGTAGTCCGATTTTGATGAACAAAATTGAAGCACTGACTTTTCTGATTTGCTTAATTAAAAAATTAGAAATTAAAGCGAACAAAATATATGCAATATAAAGCCAGTATAAGGTTTTACAAACATTACTTATTTTTAAAGCTTTAACACATCCCTTTTAGTAGCCATATTGTAGTACAATTATAAAAAATTATAAACCATACATAATGTGCATGTGAATTATTGTTATAAACATTCCCAGCATGCTTCATAAATATTGTGACGGACGGACATGCGTAGGACAGGAAGTTTGTTACTATCTCTTGCACAACAGCCAAAAAGCTAAGACCAAGTTCCCCAAATGTATCCAATGCTATGGCATACGAAAAACTAAGCCATGTTCGACGCTCAACTGCAGCTGCGCAACAAAGTTCCAAAAAAAAGAAACTTTTTGTGCCAAGAAGCGTAACATACCTTTTCAACAAAATTTTGTAATCATTTAACAAAAAAAAAAAAAACAAAAAAATAAAGAAGCAGCAGCAGTAAAACTTTGGCGTCAAGTGAAACGGCTTACAGCTGCCATTTGGCTACTACCAAGTAGTATAATACTACTAACCACCCATAAGTGGAGGGCCCGAGCTAAACTAGAGACTGCCTCAGCTTGGATGTACGCATGCGCGTTGAGCTTACAACAAACGAACCTTGAAATTATTGTCATTTTCATCATTATTGTCTGTAATTTCTTTTGCCTTCAGTTGCAACTTGTAGCATCAACTGAGGCTGGTTTACTTTTGCACGCCTCTGGGGCACACTTTGGATGTTTTGGATGTGGCGCAACTAAATGTGGCTTATGCTGAAGGTCTATTTCAGTTATAGACATGAAATTTGTTTCTGGCGACATTTTCACCAGCTCTACCAGTTTGCTCTGATTTCTTTTGAGTCTCTTCTAATTAAATAACTGTTACTAGTTCTTTTGTTTTTTGCTGCTAAGTAAAACGGTTTTTATATGCTATATGAAAATGTTTAGATGAAATGTTAGAGATAGTTCTTGTAGTTTAAAGATGCAGAGAGATGGGCCGCATAACTGTGTCGTCCTATGGTATTCTTTTGATAGCTATATCAATTATATCCTTACTCCTAACGCACTGCTGTGTAGGTAGTATTCGCGTTATGCGTTTTCGCTGCACGCTTACAAATAGTTAATAAATTGTAATTAAAAATTATTTGTATTTCAACTCTTGCTATTGTTGTTTATTTCTTAACACAAATTTTTTACACACTTTTAAGCTTTTGCATATATTATGCACATTTATTTATTTGCCTTTTTAGTTTTTCACTTTACTTTCGATCGCACTTTTGCTTTTATTTTATTTTTCTATTGTATAATTTAATTAAAACACTTAAATATGTAATATTTTTTAGTAGTTTGGTTTTTTTGCCGACCAGTCGAACCGTCCCGTTTGAAATACACGCCAAAACTGTCTTCAACGTTTTCGAGTTGGTAAACATTCAGCGTATTACTCAAGATTTCTACAAATGTTTTGAGTGTAAAAAATGTTCCAGCGGGGAAGTGTGGCCGCACTTTGCTTCCTGCCTGTGCAATATCGTAGCATACTTTGGCCACACTTGGCTGATTCTCACTCACACTCAGTGTACTTAAGTAGCATGTAAAAATTGGCTAGCCAAGAAGCGGCAGACTTGGCTCAAAGCGTTAGTTTAAGACAAACATACAATAAGTTGAGCTGGTGTATTGTGGATCCCAAGTGAGTTATGGCGTTATCTGAACTGTGACCGAGCTCAGAGGTCGCTTTAAGAGGCGCTGAATGCGGTTAGACATGCCGTTGCCTGGGTGGGGTTTTTAATATGAGCTGTATATGAAATTGCAAGTGATTTTTAAGAATTATTTATAAACAGTTTTTCAAGGTCAGTTTTGAAAGACATGTAAGCGAATATATAATTTAATGTGTAACAGCGGCTATGTTTGCTGATCCCAGCGAATTGGTACAGAAACACAAGGAAGATGTACATTTAGGAAAGACGAATGCGTTAGGCCGTGTTATTGAAATAGCGCCAAAGCACATGCATCATTGTAGAACCACAGCCAACGTTCTACATTATATAGCAAACCCGTAACTTTATTATATCGATCAGTCAAAACACATTTTTAATTGTTTAAAAATAAAAAAACTTTATTTTGTATGCTGCGGAAAAGTGCAATTTTTTTTCAACTCCAACATGAGCAAGATTTTGCACAAAAAAATAGAAAATCACTTAAAATAAGTACAAAACTCGAACTAAAAAACAGTTTTTATAGTAGAACTAATTTTTACAGTAAAAAGAAACAAAAGTTTAAGACTTATTTTCGAAAGGAAAGACGACATCGATAGCCGCTAAATAAAACCAAGCAAGCCTTCGGTGCTCTTTAACCCGCATACAGTGCTCCGATTATCAGACTGAGTAAGAATATATAAGTACTCAACATGAAGTCTCCACTTGTATATGGCCGTTAAACCTGACATTTTGGTTACCTCAGCTGCATGTTTTCATAAATCGTTGTTTCCAATGTGAAGCAGGCTTGCACTATCCTGGAATAGAAACTTGGATTTATTCATAAGAAACACATACAAGATCTTGAACGAAAACAAGAGATGGCACCAGCGGAATCCTTAATAGCCAAGCAAACACATTTCGTGCTTTGCAAATGAAATCCTTTAAAGTGATGTCAAAAATATGTATCGATACAGAAGCGTCATAACTCTTAATTGGGTTATCGCGCTCTTATTTTCGCAGGAAACTTTTTTCATTTACTGAGGACAGAAGTGGTGTATTGCGCCTGCTTTCCATAGTTTCTCTTATTAACTACTATCACTATATTAAATTAAACTCGGTCTAATTGGTATCATCTGAACATCTACAAATTAAGGTACATCAGAACGCCCAATCAATGACGAATATTCCTTTTTGCGATCAATAAACGGAGATGTTTTGTTTGTTATTCAATTTGACGAGAAACAGAAAACCCGACAAGTAGAAAAACTAAAAACGGAGTTGTTTGCTATCAAAGTTAGCATTGATAACAATTTCCATATTTATGTACCATGTTCATTTATATGAACGGAATATTTGGTTAAAATTGTTATACTTGCTTTCTGTCTAAATCTTTTGAAGAAAGTTGAATTTATTTAGTTTGTTTTGAAATTCGTATATTCGCATTCAATACTGATATGTTTTTCACAATTCACTGTCAATATGTTTTATTTGTTTTAACTCGGTTTATAACTATCTTATAGCTTTCTATAAGGTAAATTGATTCAATAAATACAATTGCGCATCAAATTCAATAAGTTTATCAAGCACAACTAATTTCTGTGCATAGAAATTATTTAAAATATTCACGCACTTTGGAAATTTGATCAAAACCCTTTGAAAAAATTATTTTATTTAGTTGCTTTTTTTTCAATATATAAAATGCATTATATTCCCCATCGAATTGACTATATTATAGGCATAGAGAAAATCACTCAAAAATAGAGCGTCCATCTTACGCTATCATTTCCATATAATTAACATATGTGTGTGGCCTGCTTCCGGTTCTGAATCAGTCTTTCCGGGATATATTCCAAACTCATAGATATGTGTATGTATGAATATAATTTACCTATTAGCTTGAACTTTAGGAAAAACGCTTTTCATATCTCCATCTCAAAATCAACTTATACCATATCTTCTTTTTGGTTACAATCAATTTTTTCAAGAAAAGGTTGCTCTATTGTTTCATTTTACTTTCATTTTGTTGGCACCAAGAGCCACATACCATTTCCATTTCCTCGCCATATAACTAAACTCTTTTTATTTTTTGTCCAAATCAAATTAAGAGCCTTATGAGGCACTTAAATCACATTTTTGTGAGTTACTTTTTGCCATTTTTGTCAGTTACATAAAGCGTCGCCAGTTTCGCAGCGCTTGGCTGCTCCTCGGTATGTGAAGTGGGCATGGGTCCATAGATGCGACTTACTATAACGCTTCCCTAATATATTTAATTTATTGTGTGATTAGTGGAAAAAAATGGTTTTCGTCTCTTTTGCTTTAAGTTTTCATTTCATGTTTCTTCTTGCGTCGTTGAGTGCAGGTTGAAAAGTGAAAATCATGTTAAATCAAATAATAATATTTACCTCGTTCTGTTTACAGTCATTCTCTGAAAAAAAAGAAAAAAATTGAAATAAATTTAGCATAATATTTTTTGAAATTGGCAACTTGCGTCATAGACGTAGTATAAAAATTAATACATATTTCCGACAAGCCTATGTTTTTTAACCCAATAACTGATAAGCATGATTTGCAATGAAATGCACTCGATACTAACGATGTCTATTTCAGGTTCATCTCACGCCTTATCTGGCGTTCTACTATATTGATAAGATTGTCTAAATGAAAGTGTTATTGCATTTGCATACAAACATAATGAATATGAATGACCCTTGTAAGCCACGTGCTTATAATTGAAACTGTTCAAGTTACAATGAACCTGCCAGACGGACAGCTTGTATCCACTCCCGCGTCGAAAATCAACTACATAGAAAGCACAATTGACAGTAAAATTCAATTTCAATTTCAATTTCAAGGTTATTTTAATTTGACTAAAAAATTCTTGCTTGTGTCAACGTCACACTTTTTTTAAAGGGGGCAGACATAAATTGTACTGCGTCGCTTTATGAAATACACTTTTCACGGGACTTGGGAAAAATCGCATAAATATAATGAAAAGAGCTTGAACGAAGAAGGGTATGTTGCTTCGGAACTATCACTGTCTTGGAAAATACAACTAATTATTACAATTTTTCTATAATTGTTTTTTTTTTGTAAAAAAAGAATATATATTATGCAATATTGTCAATTATTGAAAATTATTTTTTATTATTGTATGTTGCTTCGGAACTATCACTGTCTCGGAAAATACAACTAATTATTACAATTTTTCTATAATTGTTTTTTTTTTGTAAAAAAAAATATATATTATGCAATATTGTCAATTATTGAAAATTATTTTTTATTATTCAATTAGGGTAGGTTCATGCCGATTTCTGTTACGTGTAAGTTGTCTTTTAATAAGCTTGAGATTAAGACTGGGAATTTATAACAACGCATTCTTAGAAACTGTTCGTCGAGATCGCTTCGAACACAGTTAAAGGTCAAAAACTGTAGCACAAGACACAGGCAAAACTATTTCAGAAAATATAACAAACGCAAAGCAACCAATAAAATCGGTTTCAACTAAACGCAACACTTTCGAAAAGAAATCTCAATTTATCAGGTTTTGCTTTACATGGGAAGTTCCTGAAAAAATATAGCGATTTTCTACCACGGCAACATTGGCATAGTTAGCAAACAAAACTATATTTGCTGTTCGAATTAGGCTACAAATCATTGAGATATCTCCATACTCCAGCTTTGGAGCGATGACAGTCAAGTAAAATAGATGCATTTTTCTTCTACACGCAAAAATCTCTCCTTTTACAAATTGGTCTCAGCGCGGATACGATCCAGAATGCCTACTCACACCTCCGCAGAAACTAAAGCGAATCGGAAAAGTCTGTTAAACAAGAACTTGGGCGCAGAAGAATTATATGATAATTATATGATTAGATGAGCTGAAAAAAAATCGATTTATTTGCAAGATCTAAATATTTAAATTAGATATCTATAACCTTGATAACTGTTTAGGGCACCATCTGTACCATATTAATATGACTTCTCAAATAGATCTGGATGTTCCCTGCGTGAAAAAACGAGCATGAAAGCATCTGGGAATCATCATAAGTACCCAAATCTAGTGGCGATCAACACGCTGTATGACACCCAGATCACAGAAAGACTCTAATAAACAAACCCTCTTGACTAACTAACGCAAATCAATAATAAATTGTAACCATTTCAAATTCTACCGCGAATTGTATTTTTTAAAAGTTGAATTATTGTCAAAAATGGATAGATGCTAAA
Source organism: Chymomyza procnemis (assembly GCA_035046065.1). NCBI lineage: Eukaryota > Metazoa > Arthropoda > Insecta > Diptera > Drosophilidae > Chymomyza > Chymomyza procnemis. The sequence continues at coordinate 23,586,034 of JAWNOJ010000013.1, read as the reverse complement.
TACCGTATATATAAGAATTTTTTGTACAATATATTTTAACAGATTCGATTTTACTCTCTGCGAGGTAGAGAAGCCATCTGAATGATTAATACTATAAATTAATGAAATGGAAAAAGTAGAGCTGTACAATTTTCGAACTTCGAGGTTAAAACGCATTGTGAATAAAGGAAACTAATCAAAAAGAAAACTTTTGTAGTGGCACCCACTTTTGGGGGCCTGTCCCGTACTGTCTGCCTGAAAATCCCCCTGTATATTAAACGAACTAGTTTTTCGTATAGTTTATATGTGTACATTCCGCATTGCCGAAATGGAAAACTTACGCATAATGGACTGGTCCATGTTTCTGTTGTGGTACGTGTGTGTGTGCGTGTGTTTTTTTTTGTCATTTGTTTGTTAGGTATTTGACGGGCCTCCACGACATGAAGCTTTTCACCGCTTTCGCTTTTTATTAAATCAAATAAATTGGAAACCAAGCAAATTTTTTTTTGTTTGCCATGGCGACAATAGACTACGTTACTAGCGTCTCATGCTCTTCATAATAAATCACAAAAACTACAACGTTTTTGATTTCGTGCCAACACAACGAAAGTACCGAGCAAACGAACTGTGCAGCTCGAGCAATTTACGGATTAGACCCCCCAAAACGTAATATAGCGGAAATCTCAAGGCGGGCCAGGCAGCGCTTGTGAAAAATATTTGCAAATTTCAAAATCAGTTCTAAATTGTCACGCTGCGTGCTAAGACTGTGATTCCGTGATTCGGTGATTTCCATTTCGATTGTGGTTTTTTTTTTTCGAAAATGTTGCGCAAGTGTCTGACAAGTCTCGTGCAGCATCCAGGCCAAAGTCTGTTGCTTAGGCATAAGCCCGTGCTGCATCAGCTCTTACAGCGTCAATTGCATCAGGCACCAGTGGGCAGACCTCCTAAAATACTTATAACTGGTTGGTAGCCTGACAATGCTGTTATTAATAAATTGAAGGCCAACATCCGCAGCATCATTATTTGACAGCAACCTTGAAAGAGCCGTTTAATTAGTGGGAAAATTTCCAATGTTTTTTTAGGTGGCCTTGGGCAGCTGGGTATTGAGTGTGCCAAGCTTTTACGTTCGCAATATGGTGATTCCAATGTAATACTCTCGGATATTATAAAACCCAGTCAGGCTGTGCTCGAAAGTGGACCATATATATTCGCCGATATTCTGGACTTTAAAGGTTTACAAAAAATAGTCGTGGATCATCGTATTGACTGGTTAATACATTTTTCGGCTCTATTAAGTGCTGTGGGAGAACAGAATGTACCGCTGGCGGTGAGGTAAAGTATTAAGTCTATAAAATAGCGCAATAATAAGGCAATCTTTGTTGGTGTCAGTGAATTTTTGTAAATTGAAAAACCTATGTAAAATCGTGTAATGAACTAAAGGACAGTACTGCTGATTCCCTGCAATAGTTTACATTCTCCAAATCAAAAGTGACTCAAGAAAATGCAATATTTTCCTATATTTGTACAAGTTTAAAATTTTATTTTTTATTATTAAATTCATTTCTGCTTGGAAATGACAGAATTAATTCACGGAAATCGCAAAATAACGGCAATCATATAACTTAAACATGTTTTTAAAATTGCTTATGAAATTTTCAACGAATTAAAAATTCTTTAGAAAATACAAACATACTTTTGTATACTTGTATACTTTAATTAATATTAAAATATGTTAAAGGAACAGCAATGAATTAGCAAAACAAAATATAATAAAGAGAATTATTTTTATATTAAGTGTAATTTATTTGTAATAATTTAATTAAGGTTGAAATGTAGTTGTGAAAATGGAGAAAAATATTTCATGCAGTTTTTCTATTGATCAATCTGACGCTTGCAAGGCACTAAATCATACCATTTTAATATTATAAATTGCCACTTTCATTGCTATACTATAAATAATTGAACTTTATTCAACCCTTAAAACCATTTTACGACTTATGTGGCATGTGAAGTCACATCTTTGGCAAGACGAGCTATTCGATTTTGGCCAAATAAAATTGGTAACCCACTAACGAAAGCGCTCGTCATTCACAATAACGAACATTGGTAGTTCTTGTAATGCGATTGGTTGCTCTTCATTTCGAATGCAATGACTGGTATAATATATTTTATTTAATATCCATTCAACCAGAAATTAGTTGCTGAAAATGAGAAAATTAAATACAATTCGATAATAAATTCAATAATCAAGAAGCGCTGTTCGTTTTTAAGTCGCTTCATGGTTAAATTGTAGGCACAGAAACTACGTATACCTGACCGACTTAGCTGATAAAAATGGTTTTGCCACTAAAAATGAGATGTGAAAAAATCAACCTTTATTTCTAAACAAAATGTTCAAAATATACAGAGTCATTTGGGGCATATTTTTAAAACCATACAGTTTAGAAGTCAGTTTAGAAAAGATAAATCAAATTACACAATTTCGTTGCATTGGCATCGATCAGAAATTTAAATTAACTTTCCAAGCATTATAAGTGCTTAGTTTTTCTGGCTATTACGATTATTCCAAAGTGTGACGATCAAGAAAATGTTTCCAGTGTTCTATATTCTGGTCTTGTGCCCGCCGGTTAAACTAAAATGTTACAACGTCAAGTATTTAAATTTTTAAGATGTTAAAATAAAAAATTAGATAAAGCTATAATATTTAAAATAAACAAATACTAAGAATTATAAAAACGAAATCATATCGTTTAGGTTGAAATTACTCCCTTGCATCCTTACGCAAAACTGTAGCTGTTTCGATAATTATGAGCTTTATTTTACGATATCAAGATTTCACTACATATAAGAAAAACCTAAGTTCTATACATTGGTGATAGAGACATAATAAATACCCACAAATTATTTCAACAAAATTGCATAATTTCTAATAAAAATGTTATATTTCTTTATTTTCTGCTAACAGAGTAAATATCGAGGGTGTGCACAATGTCATTGAACTAGCCAAACAATATAGGCTGAGAATTTTCGTTCCCAGCACAATTGGTGCTTTTGGACCCGATAGTCCTCGCAATCCCACACCAAATGTGACGGTAATTTAATCAACTCAATTAACTAACGACAGTTTGTTCGATATTTATATGTAAACACGACTTTCAGATACAAAGGCCGCGCACTATTTATGGCGTTTCCAAGGTGCATGCTGAACTAATAGGCGAATATTATTATCATAAGTTTGGCTTGGATTTCAGATGTTTGCGTTTTCCGGGCGTTATTTCAAGCGATCCACCAGGTGGTGGCACAACAGGTAAACTGCAACTAAACTATGCCGCATTACAAGCTTTATTAAACAGAAGAAAGCGAATTTGTATTAACAATCATTTGAAGAAATTAGCCAATTTATGCATTTTCTGCTTTCTAACGAATTTTACAGATTATGCCGTTGCCATATTCCATGACGCCTTGCGCACTGGCAAATACAATTGCTATCTGCGACCTGATACACGCCTGCCCATGATGTACATAGAGGATTGTTTGCGGTAACTACGCCTTATGGCGCACCTATGCATACGAAAACCAACTGGCTTTTTATTTACCTTCTAGTGCACTATTGGAATTCATGCGTGCCCCCAATGAGCAGCTTAAACGACGTGTCTACAATGTAACCGCCATGTCCTTTACACCTGAGGAGCTTGTAGAGCAACTTAGCAAGCATGTGCCCAAACTGCATGTCACCTATCAGCCGGATAGTCGTCAAGATATTGCCGATTCTTGGCCACAAGTCTTCGACGATTCTGATGCGCGACGCGATTGGAATTGGCAGCATAAATATGACTTGCACAATCTGGTTGACTTTATGGTCAAAGATGTACGCGAAAACTACATAAATGCTGATAATGGCGAGCGCCAAACCTTAAAAATATGAGAGTGAACTAAAGTCGTATTTCCAAACAAGTATTTTTAATGAAAAATTATCATTTATAGCATTTAGTTGCTTGCATTTATCTACTGGAAACAATTTTCCATGTGTTTATGTACAATTAAAATATTTTTAAAAATATACTTAAATGTAAAAAGTGCCTTTTGGGGTTTGTTGCATCTTTAGCACATTCGGAACGATCAGTTATTGCGAAATTGTTTATAAATACAAACCTGAGGGGCCAGCTAAACAATCACCTTGCTTGCCAACTCCTCCGCAGTTGTATGATTGATATGCGGAAATCTTTTATATTTAATAAATTTAAAAATTTGTTGGTTAAAGGCATGTTTTTTTATGTAATACTATGGTTCTTGGCAAGCCAACAGTTTTAACTAAATATTTATGATTTTATGAAATGGAATTGCAATCGATCGTTTGAAATTAAACATGAAATATTAAAAATAGTACTAACTTTTTGCTCGTTTCTTCTTTTCATCATTTTTCAAGCTGTTGTTCCTACGATTACAGGCTGCAGTGCCTAGACTTCTAGTGTTGGGTTTTCAATGTTTTAAACTAATTACAAATGGTAATTTACATAGAACAATCTGCTTTGTACCATGGTAATGTGAAGTGAGGCTTCGCATATAGGATATTCACGAATTGTATTGTGCTGAGATGACAGGCTAAGGCGTAAAACCTTTCCTTTCTTGAATTGAGTTTAATTCTCTTTGTCCCATTAAGCAACGGAAAGATCTTAAAACAACTTACGAAGAAAAAGACTTTCATTCATTTATTAATCTTTAATATGCACAATTTGCTTAGTAAGCCCAACAACAGGGAAGAACCGCATCTACCGCCCTAAATTAACAAGTTCGTTTTGGCACAAAGCGTTTTCTTAAAAACGAAACTTTAGCAGGTAGAGCCACTGTTGATTTAGGTTCTACATATAACGTATTCTTAGTCTGTGGTTCGATATTTTGATCACTAGAAATTACAGGCAGCATCACACGGTTGCTGAACTAACTATCCATTTCGAAACCCATATATATATTGTATGTATATAAATTTTTGAGCGTCTGTCAATTTATTCCAACTTTAAAGGATCTTCTGAAATTTGCTTTTTTTAAAATGCTGCTGCGCTTTATCGTACTGCACATAATTCGTGCATATAATCTAGATATCCATTTTCGGTATGTAACCCATTACAACAGTGACAGATTGTGTGTAAGCATATTAACGTTTTCGGAACTATTTCTATGTGAAGATCATAGTGAATATATAATAATAGCAAATATATAGATTTACTGATAGTCCAATATAATTCTAGTTTGTATGCCATTTGTGGTAGTATAGTCAAATTGTTTTTTACGAAAAAATGGGATACGATTTGTACTAGCTTACAATTAAGGCGTCAATATAGAACTTTACATCCCATCGATCAATTTTGTATTCTTATTAAACCACTAAAAAAAATCTTGTTTACAGTGTCAGATAGCCGCTTTACTATTTTTCTGCAGTCTTGATCGTATCCTATCATTTTCTTCTCTTTCAGTATCGTATGTCACCCGATGTCTTTCGTTTATATTAATGATATTTCAATTGTATCTGGAAGCTCAATGTTCTAATTCTCCACACTATTATTAAAAATTTTTTTTTTTTTGCTAAAAATTCTAGTACGTCCCCTAATGTAAGTAAGTCGTTAATGTCAACTAGATACAAGTCGCAGCAGATTAATTAAGGTACCACCTACGAATAAGACAATTCCAAGGAGTCAACCGTATGAATTATATGCAGAATACTTCAACAGTGCTTTTAGTGGACGGCAAAACTTAAAAAATACACAAAAAACAAAAAATACTCAATTAGGTCTGACAAGTTATTCACTGGGAACCTCAAGGATGTCCAGCAGATAGTTACTTGAATGTGGCTAGTATTTTGTGAGATTATTATAATATCCTCAATTCCAATATTGATACAATTTATGTACAAGTATAGTTAAAATCCATATATTTTTGACTTTTACTTTAATTTTCAACACACAGATCGAATCATTCTCTTACTTTAAATGTAAATATGTTTCCATAGTTTTTCTGCAATTCATTTAATATGTTTTTGAACAATCAGACCGCTTTGATGCATTATTTTTTATTTTGTCATCAAGATCATTGTACAATCGATAAGAATCTATCGTTCTGCAACTTAACAAAGTAAAATCCGATTGATTATGATAATACTTGATGGGGTTTTTTTTACATAAGTTTTTTGAAAATATTTATTACTCCACTTTTAGCTTATAACAAATTTAGACAACACTCATGGGGTTCATGTTAAAAAATATATAGTCATATTAATTTATAAAACAACAAATTTATATTTTTAATAAATTTTGGACCAAATTGTAAGTTTAATTTAACGAGTAGTGAGTATCCTTAAGTATACGTAATAGACTGCGTTCAAAAAATGCATCCCACAAATTTATTTAATTATATGTGATGTTATATTTACGGTTTCAAAAAGATAAAAATTAAACAATTTTTTCACTTCTAATAGAAGTGCTGCACAACGTATACAATATTTAAACATATATTATTTACAATAATAAAAATCCCAAAAGTTCTCTATGTGTTCCGTGTAGATTTAAACAGCAGCAATTTATTCTTTTTTATTGGTCTCTTTCGCAATCTCTGGATACTCCAAGGTGACACCTGGCTCACATGTAAAAGTGGGGCAGCAGTAGGGGAATGGCGCTGTTTTGTTCGTTTTTTCTGTATCCAATTTACATTTTTCATTAGCTAGAGGTAACGGTCCGCAGTCCTCAACAAGTTCAAGCAGCCTTAAATACAAAATTTGCATTAATAATTTACATTAATTGTGATTTTTTTTCAGTTAACTTACTTTGCCGGATTTTCTTCGCTTTTAACACAAGTTGAACGGCCACAGAATGGCGTTAAGTCCCAAGCCTTTCCAGGCTCAACAGTAGCACATTGAGTCGCAGCAAAGCACAATCCCGGAAAATCTGAAGAATGTAATTGTCTTTAATGTTTGTACAAATTGTTATATATACATATGTGTATAGATAGCTACTACGTGTATATTTATTATTTAAACATATATTTCTGGTATTTCATTGTGTGTGGAAATAATAAATTAAAGCAGTTAACTTAAGTCTGTACCAACAATCGGTATGCTTGTTCGCAACATACCCAATGACCTTGCTTATTCAGTTACTACCATACAAATTTGTGTGTATGTTTGCTTGTATGATATATATATATACGTATATATATATGTATATATATAGGAGATTGCTTTTAAAACGCGTCCAAGCGAAACTACACCAATATTGACAAAGCACAGAAAACTGGCTTTCGCTTTCTCGCCGTGATGACAACGACCGAAAACAAAATTTGTCTACGCTGCAGATAAAACATGGAAGCAAAATTATTTTAGAAAATTTTTAGAATCTCCCAAAAAAATCGTTTTTTGCTATGTAAATGGCACAAAATAAGAAATGAGTTGATTATTATTCAAAAATCTTACCTCTTAGAACGTCGGCTGGTATCAAACGTTTATAGATCTTGATTTCATCACTAGCCTTAGCATCTGTTGCGGTCTCTGCATGTACTCTTTGAAATTGGCCAAAAACTGTAGCAATAGCAACCACAGAAATTAAATGGAAAGCCTTCATGTTACTTCAAATTGTAATTTCGTTTGTTGCCAACACTAGAAATAAAAAATTTTTAACCAAAGAGCTAAAAGCTCGTATAATCGGTGTAACTGATATTCCGCACTAAGCGAAAGTGAACACTGAATTAAAGCTCGCCGGGTCTGCGCTACTAGCATTTATAGCAGCGATGGGCAAAACTACTAATGCACTTTTCTGAGCCAGTGTGCGTAATTAAAAAAGAGCTTTTGCAAAGACTTGGGTACAATGGGACAAATACCCAACTAACAGACACACTGCGGCCTAAAGATCTATTGTATACACCAATAATTAGCGCAAAAGATCAACTGCTTTTCTTATGAAATACAGACACAGATCGCAATCGTACAAAGTGTCTTTGGTTTTTTCGTCACCTTCGTTGAAAACCCTGAGTACTGAGTAATACCACAGTCCCATTTTATGTGGGTGGTGACTAAATGTGTGCTAACAAAATAAATAAGCTACTATGAGCTTCAATTCCACTCTAATAAGATCTATCCAGCTGATTTTTTCAGAAGTCAGGATTTGTTTTGGGTAACTAACATCTCTTGCATTTGTTAGATTAAACATAGTTTTGTTTGTTAACCAACCAATATAAAAAAGAAATGGTAAATGCTTGCGAAAAAACAGTTTCAAATTAACTTCTTTATATTCAAGCAAACTTAAAATGTTAGAGAAATAATTGTATTAGTTCTGCCATTTGCCATACGAACCCATTGATTAGGCTAGACTAAATAATATTGAAATTTCATTTCAAATTCTTTTTATGTAAAAGTGGTATTGGAAACTATCGCTTTATACGATTAAGAATTAGTTAATTAAGTGCTTAATAATAATCATTATTACAAATAATTAATCAATTTTAAAAAGCGCAAATATTCGAAAAAATCAAATACTTAAGAAGTCCCCTTGGAACGCTTGATTTCAATGCGCTGCTCTAAGCGACCCTCTCAGATACACTGCTGATATATAGAATTCTTTTTCAGCTAAATTCAAATAAACAATATGTGCGCATGCGTCACGGGTTTTGCCACCGATGTAGTTCCTACTTTGCGTTCCATTGTAAACACTAGCTGACACGTACAAAAAAGCTTTTACAGAAAAAGCTCTTTTCTGTTACCTGCGAAGCTCTTTGGCACACGTACCTTCTAGATCCGGTTTTGCAATGGAAAATAAAAGGCAGAGCCACATGACAAAATACAAAATAATACGCACACTTTGTGTTTATGTATTTTGCAACAACACACCGATTTGCCAGATGTTATAGTCTAACCGATTTTGAACAAACTGGTTACAATATCGGGGAACACCAAAAAAGATTAGTGTTGCTAATTTAGTCACGATATCTTGAAAACCGACTAAATTAACCGTAGTTTGTGCAAAAAACGATTTGTTAACCGATTGGTCCAGTCAGCCGATTTTGATCAACATTGACACAGTGCTTAATTATATTAAAAATCTTTCATATAACGAATTTAGTGGAAAACCAATTTAACGAATCAAAGTTTATGCAAAAAAAAGGTATTTTACCGACATGCTTTGGTACAGCACTGTGGAGCATTACGAACCTACAGAGTAGCGAATTTAGTCGTGATATCTTGAAAAGCCGATTAATGAAAGTGACCCCCAGGAGAACTACCAATTCTAATATCTAGGCACTCATACCGACGGATATGGTTATATCAATATCTCCACCACCTCACCCTGATCACATTTGTGGTAACTTATGGGGGTCTGCGACTTTTCATACTTCCAGTTTGCTACCTTTACATACATTTTCGACCTTCAAAGTTTTGTTATACCTTTTGTGCTTGTGCTGGGTAATAAAACTCAATTTTTTATGTACATAAACTTAAATATTGCAAATTATAAACTCGATGGGTATATTATATAATGATATATATTCTACTCAAGTTGTTCATTTGAATACTGACCCTCAGGTATCCAACAACAGCGATTTTTACAATATTTTTTGCCTTTGTTATTTTATAAGTTTTTTAATTTAGTTGTTTATATCAACAACAAAGCGCTCGTTTTCAAATGCAGAAAATTTACAAGACTTTCATTTTAAAGCTTTTATTATACTTCAATACTTTTTACACTTCGAAAGCACCATACAATTTTCTAATGCCTGGAATTGCTTCGTTTTTTTCGTTCCAGTTTCTTGTGTACGTAAATTTTTTGAACTTAGTTTAAATATTACAAATAAATTTAATAAAAATTCATTATTACATTTTTCTCAGTTACTACAACCTACTTAATATTAGTCAATTAGTTAGTTAAATATCAAACTCTATTTCCTTGCATTTTTGCAGCGGCTGCGTTGTAAAGTGATGCAGGCAACCGCCATGTGTGGCTACATATAAATCAGCAGCTGCTTCTGTTGCAGCTGAGACTTTGGATTCTGTTTGTACTGCGGCATTTGCATCTTTGTGTTTAGCACATTTCTCTATGGGATTTAAGGCATTTGACAACTTATGTGGTTGTTGTTGTTCTGGGTCTGTAACAAGTAAGAGTAGAGTTTTTTGTCTATCAGTACGAGGCGTTCCAGTTCAATGGTTTTCTTAGCAATATCTAAGCCTCTAAGTGTATATTAACATGCGCTAGTAATATGTGGTACAAGTAGCTAAAAGACAACACTCGCATGAACATAAACTCAATCATTTGTTTGTGTTCAGTTCAGTGCTATAAAACCTTGTGGTTGGATGACTATTTTATATGCAGAGCTGGCTGACATTGACTGTAAGTTTTTTTAATTTAATTAATTTAAGTTTGTCCTAACATTAACACATTTAGCAAGAAACTTTACTTTTTCGCATAACTTGATAATAACTTGTTCTATAATGACTTAAGCGAATGCGAACATTTTACATCAAGTCCACATTGTTGTATTAACGCATTTAAAAAAAAAAAGCCCAATTAAAAGTTATTTCGCAACGTCTTCCAAATTGATAGACACAAGGTTTTGTAGACTGCATTTATGAACATTAATTCTGCCCTCTGGTTAACAATACAAAAACTACTCTGTCTGACATAATACATTCCCAAAATGCTTAAATATATATTTATTGCATTTGTTTATATATTAAACTTTGAGTGCAGTATTTGGGAAACGATAAATATATATTTTGTTAGCTTAATTGTATAGATTGCTTAATGTTTAGTTATCGTTTTAATTTATTGCAACGTTTTGCTTAACATTTGTAAATATTGTTAAAACTAATATTTGTTATATTAATTGCATGTGTTAAGTACTTTGTTTGATTATAATTTCTTTTGATGTATACAATATTTTATAGCGCCCTTCTCCTTAAATTTTTTAAGTATGTGTACCGTGAGGTATATGGTAGGTATGGATTGCTTCAATTAGTTTAGCCAATTCTTACAATTGCGTTGAAGCATTTACAAATGCATTACGTATACGACACAGTGGCAAAAACGAGTTTTTACTTCTCGCGCCTATATACCTCCATGTTTTGAGTGTTTGCAGTACATATAAATATACAATATATATGTGCGAGTGTGCTTGCTGTATATGAGTAATTTGCAATTTTTTTTTTTTTGGTTTTTTTTGGACACATACTTAGCACTTGAAAGAAATTGCTTAATTTACTAAAAATAAACACGAAATTTAGCAGAAAATTATAAAAGAAAAGCAAGAGACGTTAAAGAGACAGGTCATAGAAACTTTTGCGCGTATGTAAATAAATACATAAAAACGTTTGTAGGTATACACCTATACTAAGAATAATTATGTACATATACATGTAGAGTAGCCAGCCGGCATACATATATACACAAATATATAAACTATATAGCTATGAAAACGTTTCTAAATCATGTGCGACATCATGCAACGACTCACATCACGATTAGCGCGATGCAAATGACCTTGATAATGTTGGTTGAGGCGTGGAAACTGCTGTTGCTGCTGGTATTGTTCTATGATGTGAATGGCCTGTGGGGGCTGATCTGTGAATCCGCCGGCAGCTGCCATGTCGCAGTCCATGAGGCAAGTTTGTGTGCCAATTTGTGTAGCCGGCAGTGAGAAGAAATCTGTATGAAACAAAGAATATATATTAATTATATCTATATATACATGTTTCTTTTGAATAAGTAAGAAGACTTATGTCGAAAAAATTCTGGCTAAAAAATACACTGTGCGCCATTTTTTTACAATTGTAATTATGAGAAACTTATAATGAGCGGCTAAGTAACTTTAGTTTTTGTTTATCAATGAGCAGTTTCCAAAAGTAACTTTTGGTCGTTTATTAATATCTTATTTAAAATGCATCAGTATTTAGGGGAGTCTGAATTTCCTCTACTATAACGAGACACACACAAATTCAACTACTTGTCTTGGTTTACTCTGACAGCAGCAAATCTAAACTTAAGCAGAAGCCACTCTACAAATGCTTGTGGACCATTGTACTCATTTACCACATCAATATGCGTTGGCACTACTTTTTTGTTTTCAGTGTATAACGATAACCAAACAAGTCGACGCTGACGTCAACGCCAACTTGGCGTCGCGGTCAACGCTGGCAGTGCCCCAATTACCGATTGTTTATTAATAGCAAAATGCAGTCACAACAAACAAGTGAGCGCAATTGTGCTGAAGCCGGCCGCGACATCGCACAGTGGACAAATTTGCCTAATTAGCTGGTAAATTTAAAATGTTCGTTTATTTTTTTAAGAAAAAAAACAAAGTGAAGAGACGAACTGTCTTAAATACTAACAAAAAATATTAATTTATATTTATTTAATAGAATGAGTACGAAAATCTAGATTTTAGGAACGTGCGCTGACCCTAACAAAAATAATTGACCGTACACTTGGCATCTATACGATTACTCCCATCAAAATAAATGTTCAGAAAAGCATTCCTCACAATACCGAAGTGGTCATGACTGCTCGAAAAGGCAACTTAGGACACGACAAGAATAGACTGTTTTGAAGAGAGGACCAAGGTTATTACAATGTAGAGAAATATACACAAAAGAATCATGTACAGCTAAATTTGATCAACAGGATTGCAAGACCAATAAAAATGTGTTTAGAAATCCAATAAAACTAATATGGTCAAGAATAGTTCACCATTGCATGTTCTACAATGCAGTTTTATTATAAACAAACTTGATTGAGCCCGATTTGCAACGAACTATACCATAAACCATATCATAAAAAAGAATATCTAATTTTATTCTTTATGTTGCCACAGAAGCCTGTATTTAATTTAAATTCTTTTGCAGTCAAATTTCAAATTAAATAGGAGTTGCCAAAAAATCTCTGGGTATTTATTTAAAGAAAAAAAAAATAATAATATTAATTAGGCCTTACATTTTTTGCGTTGACCAGCATGGCATAAAAATGTTGCAGATTCTTAATAATTATTTAATAGTATTTTGCTTGAGAAGATGTTCTGACTTACGTTACCTTTACGACTTAATTAAGCCCATATTTTGTAGTATAATTTCTTTTATTGTTAAAATTGTTGCCTTGCTTTTTTCACATCATTTTGTGCAATACTATTCTATTTATTTTTAAACTTAATATCTTTTAAGCTATTAATAGTACATGAAAACTTTATAAAAGAAGTTTAATGACGTATAATTTTAGGCGAGTTTTGAAACCATTTTCGAAATTGTGGTTATGCAAATAATTTTAATTTCTGAAAACGTTATTTCGACCACTGTACTGTAGGCAGAGAAGTAAACCGCGACTGCGATAGCAATGTAACGCAGATAACAGGCAGATAACCAATGTACAACAATTTAATCACTGTCAAAAGGCCGCTCAGATAACATGGAAAATGTTCGGGTATCAGCAAGTCAAGGTATGATAACAATGCCTGTCCAAACTAAAACAAAGCAAATTAAGCGCAACGCACGTAACAGCAAACATACATACAGTCATGACAATTATTAATTATACTCCATATTGGATAAATCGTTAACTGAATTTTTTTTCTTTATATGACATATGACAAATAAATTTTGTCATCTTAATACTGGTTGCGACGGTGCGTCAGGCTATTGCAACACAAGTTCAATTTGAATACTTGGCCACCAGACACATAAAAATTATTTCTTTGTAAATATAGAATCATAATTTATGAACTAACATAAGTACCCAAGCTCCAGGATACTCCATTAGTTACTGCTTGGACTGTAGTTTTGTGGCTACTTGTGTCATTTGTAGGTCTTGCTGTATTTATGCGCTACACCTACGCTCTGTTGCTTAGTTTCAAAAAAGATTTTGTAACAAATTTACGAAATTTTCCACTTGGCCGCAGCACTGCTTTTGCTGTTAATGTTTTCAGAGCATTGCAAACCGAAACACGCAAATAATTTAGTATCATTTTCATTTCGTGCAGTGTGAAAAAGTCAAGGTTAAACGAATTTAAAATAAACAATTAAGAAATACACTAATTAAATTTGTTTATGTGTAATATATTACCATTAAAGTACTGCGCCGTGAGATCTCCATCGTCGAAGCGGCAACGTTTTGCCATAGCCGGTTCTGCCTCCCCCGCAGCTTCATTCAAGAAAGTGTCCATTGTAGCGGCGGCGCTGCTGCCGTCGTTTACAAAGCAACGCTTCTTGCAACGAGCCGCGACGCCGGTTTGGGCTGCTGCAACTTCGACGCTGGCATTGCTGCTGCTATTGTTGTTATTATTGTTGTTATTGTTGGCATCATTCACATAAACGTAACCATAGTAGCCATTTGATGCCATGTGTGAGACCACACGTGGATTAAATACATCATTGACAGTGGCACGCGTTGGCACAGTTTCGAAATTGGCGCCAGCCGTTGCAGCATCAGCTGCCCCATCGCCATGTGCCCAGCACTCGAAAGTTGTCAACACCATTTTGTTTGTAATACACAATATGTATGATTGAAATGCGCCGCCGTGCAATGGAAATTTACCAGAATCCACTATATGTAGTATAAAACGTGAATGAACGCGCCGTAGCAGCAGCAGCAGCAGGAATTAAACGTGTCGACGCTCACTTTCGGACTGTACCGTTCAACAGTGAGCAGTGCACAGAAAAAAAGACACACAGCACATTGGAGCGCGCTCACTCGATCGTGTTCAATAGATTTTGCTTTTGCTTGGTATTTTTTTTCTTTTCGGTTAATTACTTTACTGCAAAATACGCGGTCTTGCGAAATTTTGAAATAAAATTAATTAACACGCGCTACAACAAAATGCGGAGCTAAGCTATAACACGAAAAAATGGAGAGAGCGCGGGCTGACGCTGACGGCAATCGTTAAAAATAAACCAATAAGCAATATTTACATTTTGCCGTGTACGCTTTGTGCAGCGTCTTCGTCACACAGTGTGACCGCAAGTTGACTACTATTAAAAATACCAAACAAGACGTTAAGCAAAAAATACTATATACTCGTGCTCTATTTTATCACTATTTTAAAAAAGTAGTTGAATGCCTTTATTTTCAAATTTCCCGACTTATTTTTTATATTATATTATTATATTTTATTTCCTGGCGTGCAGCATTTTTTTGTAACAATTCAATCATTTATTATGTATACGCCATATTTTAGAGATTAGTATAATTTATTAAAATATAATTAGTATATTATGCTTATAAAATTATTTTTAATTTAAGGACTAAAAATAATTAACTAATAATTATAGTTTTAGATATAATAGTGGCCTAACTGACGTTTTCGTGATCATTTAAATATCAGCATTTTCAGAAAAAATTAAAAATAATTTTTAACACTTTGTTCTGCACTCTTTATAACTTTGCCCATGTCATTCCGCTCAACGACCCCGAACATCCGACCCAGATGACATGGCTGGCAAAAATAATGTTTTAAATATTGGTTTGTTTTTAATTGTTGTTTTACTTTCTCTTAATACCCTTACATTAAGGCACGTATACTTTAATTGACTTTGTCAATATTCCTGCTGTGTGTCGAACTTAGAAAACAATTCCGAATCCAATTGAATATTAAATATTTAAATATCCCTATATTGTGGTATCACGTATTTTCCCCAGTTTTTTTTTCTACTTTTATCGACATTCACATCAATTTGTCATTTAGTTTAGCACAACATATGATAATCATCGATTAAAGCAGGCCGCAATTATCGATTAAAATGACAAAATCATGTGATTGTCAATGTTGAAAAGAATAGCATGATAAAAGCAAAAAGGCAACAAAATACAATATTATTAATAGTGTACTTTCAAATTTATTAAAAATTGGCCAAAACAACAACAAAATGGCAAGCAAAAATAAGAAGAGCAACGGCAATGGAGACGGCGGTCAAAAACCTAGCAAACAGCGTTCAGTGGTATATTTGGCGAAACGGCGTACCGGCAACGGTGCCCACGTTCAGTGTTCAATGTTTTGTAAGCTTATTTTATCATTTTAGGATTCCGAGGACTACAGCTCATTGAAAACAGTATTCTTCTACTGCTCGCTTATTGTGTTCCTGCCCGTTGTGACCTTTTTTATACTTAAAGGATTTTTGCTGGATCAAATCTTCAGCATGACTGAGATAAGGGTCAATATAGCAGCAGCTGTAGGAGCCGTGATATCATTACACATTGCTCTAGCTCTATACATATACCGCGCCTATTTTGGAGGTACTACTAGTGATAAAAAAGGAGCTCAACATAAACTGGATTAAACAAAATTGTGACAGATGCAGAGAACACTGACTGTTATGTACAATTTCCATTTACATATGTTTGCATCGCGATTGTTACGTTCATAATTAACATTAGTATTAAGTAAACTAATTGCTATTACAACAATGTTTATGATATTTCTTTAAAACAGCTGAGTATCTGCCCGCATGTAATCGAAAAATATCTTATTGCGTAATTTTCGATAACACTTGTAACTGCATGTAAAATTTTTAGCAATGTACATTTATGTATTAAACTTATGTTTGTGAAATATGCGTGGCTTATTAAAACTAGTTCAACATTTCTCTCGCAGTTATGGTTGGACGGAAGCAGTTAAAAAATTGCTTCCAAATAGGCGAAATCGAATTTACAACTTGGGTGCCTGCTTCGAGCTGCATGATGTGGTGAGTAACATCAGTATAGTGTGTGATACAAAGCAATTCTACTACAAAGATGTAAAACATAATAAAAGAATAATTGTACAATTCTCTAAAGTAGTAGAAGTATTTCCGTTATTTAATTCAACAAACAAAAGTAGTACTCCCCTCTTAAATATTTTCTGTTGTTTGTTTGGCGTTGCCACCGCGTTGAATTGAAAAACAGCTGTTGGCATATAGACTCGTTACATTATTGTTTACATATTTCCAATTTTGTTTGTGGTGTTTGGCTCATGTTATTGACGGATATGATAAAATTTATCGCTTTAACATAAAATTAAATAACGCGGAAAACTGTAAATAAAACAATACATACTTAAATGTTGCTATGCGTGCCACAGAAGCACATCAGTTTTCGTGCATTCGTTTGCGGACAATTCGTGCTGTTATTGAAGAAAACCACCTGTTAGAACAGCAAAGACAATACAAATAAAGCTGCAAATCGGCGTACACGTATCAGTTTTAAAATGTTATCAAGCCAGCTGCGTAAAATTCCACAGTATCTGTGGACGCTGTGCCTGCATTCGGCGGTTTTAGCTACTTTGGCTACGAGCACAGCTGCTTTTACAGAAACAGGCTATTTGGTGGGGCGCAAACAGGTACATGCAAATATGGCAACAAATTTTTTTTTACCAGACCGCAGTTTTCTGGCCCCCATACTGATTTTTTTCAATTTTCAATTCCAGATCTCTCACAGTCCCAGTGAACTGACGGACTCACAGTTCCTGGAGTACAGCAATCTTTCGGATAAACAGCATCTACGAGATGCCATACGCAACATTCTGGTGCCACGTGTCGTCGGCACAGGAAATCATAGCATTGTCCGACAGTATATTGTACAGAGTTTACGCGACTTAGACTGGCATGTGGAGCTCAACAGTTTTCACGATACGGCGCCAATTGCCGGTACTTTGCACTTTCATAATATAATTGCTACGCTTAATCCGCATGCGGATCGTTATCTAGTGCTGGCTTGTCACTACGATAGCAAATACATGCCTAATGTGGAATTTTTGGGCGCCACCGATTCAGCGGTGCCCTGCGCCATGCTGCTTAATTTAGCGCAAGTACTGCAGCAGCAGCTCAAACCCTTAAAGCACTCTAAACTAAGCCTTATGTTGCTGTTTTTTGATGGCGAGGAGGCCTTTGACAAGTGGGGACCCACAGATTCAATTTATGGTGCGCGTCATTTAGCTAAAAAATGGCAGCAGGAGAATAAACTAGATCGCATTGATATGCTGGTACTGCTGGATTTATTGGGTGCACCAGATCCTGCATTCTACAGCTTTTTCTCCAACACTGAGCTATGGTTCATGCGCATGTTGGCTATAGAGTCAAGACTGTCTGGCCATGGACTTTTGGAGCGCTACATGAGCAGCGGTGTAGCACCACGCGATCCCACACGCTATTTTCAACCACAAGCTATGCGCTCCTCCTACATCGAAGACGACCATATACCATTTTTGCAGCGCAATGTGCCCATTTTGCACTTAATCCCAGTGCCCTTTCCAAGTGTTTGGCACACAAAAGACGATAATGAAAGCATAATTGATTATGCTACAACAGACAACCTAGCGCTGATTGTGCGACTGTTTACGCTCGAGTATCTACTTGGTGGTAACAGTGTGGAAGCTAAATAGTGCTAGTCTTTTACTTTGGAAAACCTTATCTAATGACCTGTGTGTGCTTGGCGTCTATAACCTGTTCATATCGTAGCCTTATTTGTTGTGCTAGAATATAAAATAAATTCAAAATTGCTATTGTGTATTGTGTGTGGAACGCATTGTTGTATATCTTGTCACGTTGCAGATATTTAAACTTAATTGGCGCTATAAAAACATTAAATATATTAACAAAAAATATTTTTATATATATTTATGAAATGATATTGTTAAATAAATTTACTTAATTCGAAAGTAAATGAATTGCTACGCTTACCATATTTCTTAGCTAATTAAAATCTTAAGATCTAACAATTTTGTATATGGCATGGGTATTGGACACTTAGAAGCTAACTAAAATCGCACAATCGCTCTGCTACTTAATACTAAGCGCAACAAGAGACACTCATACTTAACTTGACCCACTGGAGGTCACATCTGCCACTGTATTCTGCTGTTCTCCAAAATTTTTCTGAACTTTCATTAGTTGCGCTGCATTCAGTTCCTTTGGTTTTGTATCCACAACGACTGCGCTTAGCTCGACGCAGCTCTTCGATTGTGGCATCTTACTTATTTTATGCGCATCAAGGCACTGTGTGGATTGGCTTTTAGCACCGTCAGGATTTGTGCTTACATTGCGTAAATCGGTGCGCGAATCGCGGCAACAAACTTTCTCTATACAATCAACAGCCAGGCACTGCATCAAACATTCAAGCGATGCATTTTTGGAAGTGGAATGAAACTCCGGCTGTATTGTAACCGCACCAATCCCTTGTTCATGAAAGAATTGACGCACATGCTCAATTATCTTCAAATAGAGTTTTGGATTCTGGAATTGTATGTGTATAGTTGCAACATAATTATTTGCGGCCAGCTGCCAAATATGTAGATCATGATAGCTGACTATTTCGGGAAATTTAAGTACTAAAGTCCGTTCGAAAATTTCCAAATCAATTGAGCCCGGTATGGTTTGCAGCAGTATCAGGCAGGATTCCTTCACTAAAAGACATGAAAGTAAGTAATTGTATTAGAAATCTACAATAATAATAACAAAATATATAAACTTACTGTAGGGATAGCTAAGCGATACCAGCAGTATGCAGGAAAAAATTGATAGAACCGGATCAATAAATTTTGCGGTATGTTGTTCATCCTCCGCCACATAGACAATGCCTGCACAAACAATCACGAATATCGTGCTGGACACATCACGCAACATTTCCACAGCTCCCTGTCGCTTTGTGGCAAAATAAACATTGCCCACTTCTGCCTCGAGCTCTTCGCGCAGTTGCCGATCGTTACGAGATTTGCTTAACTGACGTTGCATGGGCTTGAGTGTCAAATCGCTATTACTGGACATGGAACGCTCTAGCACCACATTACCGCCAGGCGTTAAATGCAGAAAACTGCCCTGATGCAATGTATAGCCACCAATTAATAAATAAGTGAGCCCATTTAAGATTAGACCCACAAAACCCAACATCATGACGGGTATGGGCAAATGCATTGTGTCCTGATGATCAATGTGCACTAGTGTTTGCAGAGCCTCAACCACCAGTGAAAACGAAAGTGAAGCCAATATTATAAACACAATCAGCATAGTCAGTATATCAATGCGTGCCCAGCCGAAGGTATTGCGTAGCTTCTGCTCACGACATTCTCGTTTGGCCAGCTTTTGCTCATCAGATTCGCTAATAGTTACAAATACAGCTTTTTTATCCTCTTCTGTGCATTTCACATCATTTTTGTTGGTTTCCATATCTCTGGAACTTTTCCTGCTGTGTTGCTGAAAATTAAACAAACATGAAATAATTAGTTGGTATGTTTGGTTTGCTTCCAAAACTATGCATGTATAACGCCAAATTATTGTTAACATTTTAAACGCTTCGTTAAGCTCAGCCAGCGGCTTGTCAAATTGTCCGATTGTCTATTACATAAGCATTGGCTTTGATACTATCTTTTCCACATATCGTAGTACAATGCGTCAGCTTGTCTATGGCGTTGGCGTTTACCTAGTTAACGTTTTGATTTCTGGTCTTTTAGCTCTTTTTCGTGCGTTGACAACTTTGGCAGAGACTTAACATTTCCTTCGTTATTTTATTATTATCATCTCGCGGGCTACATTGAATTTGCTGGAAGATTTGCAGCAAGAAGCTTTAGAGGATTTTTATCGGAAAACTTACTTTGAACTTTTTTGACAGTAGCTCTAATACTTTGAGGCTATAAAGTAACACTTTTTTAACGAATTCCTTTTTTTTGGGAAATGCAGATAGAATGGTATTTATTTAGTAACTTTGACAGTGTTTTGCGTTTTGAAAAACTTCCATAGAGATGTGGCACAATATTACGAACACTGAAGAGCAGTAACAGAAATGTATGCTATTTTACCAATTCTGCCTAGGCCCTTTCGAAAATTAAGGGTTTAAAAAAAGCATAAGAATAAGTACATACAAACTTTGACTACGGCTTTGACTTTAAACCCAGCCAAAAAAAAAAGACATTTTTTTGAACCTTTCAGTAGAAGATTCTTACAATTTTTGGAATCTCTTTTTTTCACATAGACTCTCCAGTTCGTAAAACCATTATAAGATATAACTGAGTTAAGTTGTACTATACGAAAGAAACACGCTTTAAAATATAAAGCAACCTCGCTATCAATATGTATAACGCATGAGTTGAAATTATAAAAATATATTGTTATATGTTCATTTCGCATCGTGCTCGATGTTCTAAGTATTAATTACTATTCTAAGTATAAGAAATTGTGAAGAAAAAATCGAGCCCTAAATTTTAAGAACTTCATCTTCTTGTAGCTGCTTATACTTCGAAGGACTTCGAGTTTTTTGAGTTGTCACTTCGCCATTATATTTAAGACATTTTAATACGTTAATTTTAAGAAATTAAAAAAAAACATGTATTTATTGAACCTGTAACACAGGCGAACTATATTATAAAAAAAAATCAATTATTTAATGATATAAATCAGCGATGGACAACATCTTCAATAAAAGCTTATAAGGCATACAATTCTGGCGGAGCGCAGTCAGCACACACACACACTGTGAAACTGTCTAATATGCATATACTCCCATTTCGCTCTCGTGCTCATTTGTGCACTTGCTGACTGCATTGATTACTCATACAAGAAAATGTTTGATTGGTAAAGTTTTGCCCATCGCTGACGTATTGGCTGCAATCTTTTTTCTTAATAAATTAATTTTTTCACGACAGTCAAAAGGTGATGCCTATTAATTACTATTCGGAGAGAAAGGCAATGCTGGGCACTTCATTTTTAAGGTGCGATTGAATAAAAGGATTCTTCAAATAGCATAATTTTCAGCCATACTGCCAAAATGTCCTTATAAACCAATACTTTTCATCTACTGATAAATCAAATTCAAAGGTCAATTTGTAATACAAACTATAATATGACTCACTCCTGTTGTAGTTTCTTTGCAACTTGTTCGGTAAGAGTAATCAGCAGTTGGTGTGCCCAAACTGACTTGTTATTATTGGCATTTTGTTTGACTATTTTGCATGTTGTCTTTGCCAAACGTGCTTGGCACGCTTTCTTATATGCAAACACATGACATTTACGCAGCCATTTGAAATATTTAGAGATATTCATTAAATCGAAAGATTACTCTACTGCGCGCCTAACTATGATTAGCATAAAATGTTAAACGCTTTTTAAATAGCTCGCTTCACAACCTTCAAAGACCATAAAATGTAAAGGCTTAAGTCGCGGAGCATGTGAGCTTGTTTTTTCTCTTATCATTTCTGTCTTTCTGTCAAAGTTTCCATTTGCTAGCTTCGTAGGAATCCCAATGCAACGAACATGCTGTTAACAATAATTTTTTATCACAAACTAAACACGCTTAATTTCTCTCATTTAGTGATAACACAACAACCAGCTATGGCGGACAGACCGACCGCAGACCTCAAAGTCTGATAAGCTTGGCTACTATCTTTGCAATTAGAAGCACGTCAAATTTATTTCAAATAATAAGTGCAAACCACAACCGTACAAAACTCATAAATAAATATGCCTATACTATATTAACCATAAAAATTGGGACAAGCATTTGAATAACCAGTTTTCCAATAAATATAACAACCAAAAAATATAAAACTTTACGTACATATTTGCAAGTCAGTTAGTTCAATGCACCGGTGGGTTTGGCTTATCAGCACGAGCACGCGACAAACGCAGCTCCCAAAACCCACAAAACTGTTATACCAGCTTAATGCCGGTTTGGAGCACTTACCCGAATCGTTACAATGCAGCCGGCCAGTGCCAAAATGTTGCACAACATGTGATATGATGACATCAGTAGCGTCAGCGCGTGCGTTATGTGACTTAGGACTAGTTGCACCGCAAAGTAGCATATGGAGAGCACCAGAACCACGTAAAGCGGTATAGGCTGGAAACGTTGTAGTAGGTCTTTTATAGGCATGTTCTAGGCAGGTTTTCTTTTTTGTGTTTCTCTGACCAACACGACGTATGCGTAATGTGTGTTACTGCAAAAGCAAAGAAAAAAAGAGTGTCAGTAAATGTATTGTATATAAGTTGCAAAAATATTGGCAATTTTATTTGGTGTTATGTAAATGTTGTTAATTGTTTTTCAATCATACGGAAATCCATGACGTGCGAGGAAACACGAAATTGTCAATTTTATAGATACTGTGATACGCGAAACAGAATGTTTGCCCAAACAATTGGCAGATCACTTGAGAGCAGCATCTTGCGTTTATTTAAATCATCCAGGGCATTTGCCTCACAAATAATGTCAAGTTCATGTGGTTAACTATGAGGGCTATTTGAGGCAATACCGCCCTATATGATTCAAACATGCCATGTTTCTATGCAAATTCAAAGCATTCCATATGGGCACTTGCTTGATCCACAGCTAGATACGAAATGGCAACCTGACGATTTAACACAATGTTGGGTTGTCCACTGAAAACGCCTGCCTGGCATGCAAATGCAGATGCTAAATGGCTATCCCACTGACTAGTTATTGTATACTACACCTGAACGTGCGACAAATCGACGCAGCAGTCAATAAGCCGCTGGCATTGACGTAACTTTACGTGATGCGCTACAATTCCAAGGTTAGCCCTTTTTCGGATACCCCTTTGTAAATTGATGACCTTATTATCGAAGCGTACACATTAAGTTTTAATTACTATGACAAGGTTTTGTCTAAGCAGTGGAATGAATGCATTTAGAACTAATATGTTGTTAGTTTTGTTATCAAGTAGTTCCACATAAATAAGTCACATTTTTTTATTATTATTATTTTGAGCCTTGAAAAATTTTGAAAAACTTCTACCTGACAAAATCAAAAATTCATTTAGAAATTGAAGATATGCAAGTAAAGTTGATGGACAAGGCGCATAAATTTATGGTTTCTAAAGGCATTAGAATTACAACAAAGAATTTTGAAAAAAAAAATTTTAATTTAAATTTGGAATAAAGACAATCTTGGCTATGTCTATTTAGTTATAATAATGTTTATGATTAGCATTGTGAAGGAAAATTAGTTTGAGCCCACAAAAACTAAGTGTATGTAACACATAGAAGTCAAAGTTATTAAAAAATTACCATGATAGGGGAGGGCTGAGTAAAGCAAACGATATTTTTGTCTGAATAAACGTATGTGTGGAATCCTCTAAGGCGGCTTCTTGGCGTTAGGATAAGAGCATAAGCGGTTCGCAAATGTATTACTTATGATGCAAGTCACCAACAAAACGGATGCCAAAATCTTTGACCAAATAGCAGTTTCATATATAACAGGAGGTATCAGAAATTTTTCGCAAGTGTTTATTTGGCTGCTGTTCTCCAGATTTGAATTTTTAAATCTATTTAGTTCAAATCTTGAAATCAAAATTGTTATAAAATTGCATATTGTGCAGGTGCTTTTGACTGATTTTGTACTTCACTTTAAATTGCCTTTTCAAAACACGCGTTCTTACGATTTCAATAGTAATCATAATTGTAAGTCACTCAAACTTATTATACAGGCATGTTCTTGTTTTGAATTTCGAAACAAATCACTCGAAATCGTTACGAACGCTTGACGTAGATTTCGCATAATTTTGTAGCAATCGATTAGACAAAATATATATATTTTCCTTACGACCTCTTGACTTTTTTACTAACCAAGATATAATAATCTGTCCCTTTGTTCCCATAGGGCTATGTTCTTCTTCGCACCATTATATTCACATATCGTTTAATATTCCACGATTCTCCCAAGACAAGCGGCATTTGTTTGCATAAGAATCATGAACATATTTCAGTCTTTTTTAAACACGATTTATAAATATACATTCTATGTGATGCATTATATATCAGTTACTTGTAGCAATATTAAGTAGATGTAATTCAATGCAAGCCAGACTTAGAGGAGGCGCAGCTGTCAAAATGCCAATTCCATTCTATAGCTCATGCATAATCTAGCTAATTTGGGCATGTGTTCTATGTTCTATATAAAACTATTTAAAAGATATCTCTATACACTTGACAGTTGAAAAAAAAACAAAGTAAGTATTAAATGGCGCTCAATGCGTAAACGCAAATGATGGGTAGCCAGAAATTAGCCATATAATGATCTAATAGGCTCACTGTAGCGATTGACATATGTAGTACTGATATTCTGCGCTCTTTTGTGCGACGATTTGCTACTAAACGTTCATTTCCTCAATTAGAGCCAGAGCGCAAGTTTGATTGGATAAAGAGAACTTTGAGCAATGAGTCAGAGGCGTAAGGTTGATGCCTAAAGGGATTCTAAAGCTTTTTTTATTTTGTAACATAATTGCCTACATCACAGTTGCTAAAAGGTATGAACACGCTAGCAATAAAGAATCGTTTTTATCGACTTTAGATTATTATATCATTATTAACACTTTTTTACTTCAAAACGTTATTTAAAATGCATAGCTTGACAAGAAGCCAAAGTGTAATACAAACGGCAAGAGTATATAAACACATTTTCCTATGTTTTTTGCCCTTATCCAATATCACTCTATCGGACTTGCTAAAAACACACAATTTTTACCCATACAACTGTTTCAAAGTACCAACTTCCTGACACGCATTTGCTTAATTATTACTCTCGCGCTCATTTACGCTCTTACTGATTGCACGCTTTGCTAATGGAAGAAAATTTTTGCTTTTATTAGTTCTGTCTATTTCTGCGTAAAAAAACCTTAAGATTTGAAAAGCCCCCCACACACACACGCCTCTGAGAACATAGTGTCAATTGTATAGAACCAGTCAGTATGCCTACAGAACACTGACAATCAGCAGAAATTTGGGTTAGGCGCGTAATACCAGATTCAAATTACCAACTAACCTTTTTGTCAAAGTATTTTTTTTTTTTTTTAACCTGACTTAAATACTTTTCTTTCAATTGTCTTTCTGTATTTTCCAAATTCCTATTGTTCAGATCCGGCTATGTACATAAATCTTGCACAGCGTTGACAGCTTAATTGGCAATTAGATCAATGCAACGAGTCACTCCATCAAATCACCCAGTCAGTCAGTCATACACTCATCCACTCAGCGGTTCTTGACCAAAATAATAACAAAAACCAACATACAGTCGGTGGCCCAAAGTTCAGTATAATTCCAACGATCACAAACTTGATGGCATTTTTTTTTTTATTTGTGTTATTTATCTGCGTAGTATTTTTTCTTGGTCTTTTTTTATTTTAGTAACTGTGAGCTGGCTTAAAGCGCGAAGTGCATACAAATTGTGTTTGTTGCCAAAATAATACAACAACAACAACAACACAAATATACACAAAACAAAATTATTTTCTGCGTAGATTTCCAAACTGATAATCTTACTTTTTTGGTCCCTGGCCTGTTTCAGTTTTACATAGACAGCACTTTAATTGGACATTGGTTTGCAGTTCGACTCACCTTATAAAGCATGTAAGTCATTTACAAACACACTCGTTCAATATCTAACTATCTATCAAAAACACTTTTCGGTCATTTGAATATTTAACGTATAAAACGGCAAGGTCGCGTGCCTGTCTAGAGACACCTACGCTTTCGGAATTTTTTATTGATAAACATAAAAAATATTACTGCCTGATAGTTGGATCCGTAGCGTCGTCTAAAGGTCTTGTGTAGTATTACAAAAATTTTCTAAAGTCAAAACGAATAGAATTTCGAAAAAAAGTTTAATTAGCAAGAATCTAGCTGCATAAGTTACTCAAAACAGATAGCGAGTTTTTGAAAAGTAATGAAAGCAGTTCAGAGAAGCTTCCGAAAGAAACACATCAGCCAAAGTTTCGAAAACTAACTCAATATTTTTAAAGCATTATTTTTTTAGTCAAAATCAAACATAGGGCAGCGCTGAACAATATTTTTGATATTCCTAGATTCTATTTATGTCAACTTCATGTTGCAAATTAAGTGATAAATATTTTCAATTCATTCATTTTTTTCTTCTCCAATTCAACATACCACAAATACGAATAAGATTTCTTTTGCTAAAGTTAGATTCCTGTATTCAGATATTAAATACTATTTCTTTACAAAGAAAAACAATGTGCAAAACAGCAACAACCATAAATTGGCGCCAAACTTAAAGGAGCGCTATGGTATAGCTCAAAAATATGAAACAGAATAATAAACTTGAATTATTCATGGCCCATACCGCGGCTACTTAATATAGTAAGAAAAAAGGATGTACTCACATTGTTTACTCTAAATATAAACAAATGTAAACTTTCTATTTCACTGAAGCATGTAAATCGTAAATCAAATAAGTGAATAATTAAAATACATTCCTAATTTTGCGCATTTTTCCTTGCAAAGAACTGTTTAAATCATATAAGAACATAACGATTAGATTCGCGTAACATTTACGAGTTAATCACAAAAAAAAAGAAATTTATTGAAAAGATGTGCGTAAATTGCAGCACGAAAAAGCAAATAAAATCATGCGGATTACAGACTTCTACAGACGTAGAAGTCGTAAGAAATTAAATAAATTCTACTAATATATGTTATATTCAGAAATAAAAAATTAACAAAAGAAAATATTTTACTGCATTTTATATAGTTTTTGAAGCATATCGAATTTATGACTTCGTCTCATTAGTTGCAAACTGCAAATAGTTGCTTAGCTTTTAGACTAACTTAGCAACACGAAACACATGCAGTGCCCGGGTTTTCTTATCAAAGAAATCCGATTCGCTCCAACACAAGAACATATGTGAATAACTAGAAAATTTCGCGTTCCTCTTCCAATCAAATTTTCTTAAACTTCCAACTAGTCATCACATTTGGAGAAGTTTTAGGAAATCTACACAATTTTTTTTAGGTTCAAGGAATTATATAAAGTTTTAAAGGATGAACAATTTCTAGAAGTATGTGTTCACGGAATTTGCATCGTTTGTGTTCTTTCGGTTATTTTAGAGATTATCTCTTAGTTTAATGTATTCTATAAATAAAAGTAGTGTGCCTATCTTTATATGATCTTGTTCTTTATCCTGTATTCTACGACAGTTCACAATACTCTTACAACAATACTTAACGATTTGGGCATTATAATCAGGCACGAAAGCTAAAATCTTGTTGCAAAAAATCATTTCTTCCGAATCAATTATATTTTATGAATTAAATTGTGGCTGGAAAATAAATGGGAGACCTCTGCGAGCTACAGTTTTTGTAGGTTTTGGTTTTTTTTGCTTTTGATATTTAAAGTGAAATACCGGCAAAATCAATCTTACCCTAAATTTATACCATTTATTTATGAGGATAATATCTGTTCGCTGTTAGAAATAATATTATTTTTTTGAAAACTGTTTTTAAACTGATTTGAAAAAGTAGTAAAATTTTGCTTGCAACCACCGCCATTTTTTGCACAATTCTAACAAATCATTGCCAATTTATATCAAACCTACGTATAAAACAATTAATATAAATTTAAAGGACGTAAAATAGTTAAATGTATAGTAAGGCATTGCAAATTGAGATTATATTTCAATAAACAAATTAACAAAACTATTGTTAATTTATTATCCCTTTACTGTGCTCAGTCAATAAGTGTAACACAACTTTCATCAAATTGTCTACCATTATTTTTATTATAAATTTTTCAACTTTAATTTTTATTAAGCATACGCGACGTGCTATTTATTTATGGTGCACGCTTTTGACATTAAGCACCGCACTTTTTTAAACAAAAAAAAAATTAATAAAAACAAAACAATTTGTGGAACTTCAATTATTTAAATTATTATTTACAAGCTTCGCAGCGAAATGCCATTAAATGATATAATTTGGCTAATAAGAAAATTCCAAGCAGTACTGATGAGCTGAAATAACATTTAATAAGTTTTTCAATTTTCCTTGTACCATTATTAAGCTCAGTTTATTTTAATAAGCCCACAAACAGCTGGCCAGAACCCATTGAAGTTGAGTTGGGCATGAATTTTCAGGGCTGGCTTAATCGCCGCATTTGCATTGAATCATAGCCATAGATAACTTATATTTTTTATTTATTTTTTTTTTTTGCAAATTTATAAAGTTTTGCTTGCTTTAGCGTGTAATTAGCATTAATTTGGAAGTTTATTTTTATAAGTCGAATTTCGAAGGCAGGTGCGTTTTATTTTTACATTTTTTATATCATGCTGACAGCCGACTAATCAGTTGCTAAATATTAGACATACAAACACAACATTCTCCGGTACGTTATATTTGTTTGGGAATCAGCGGTTTTATGCTCAAGTTAGACCAGTCGTCGTCTCTATAGATAGACTTATCAATATGTGATTAAAACAAATAACAACTTTTTAATATTATTAATTTTGGCGCGCTGCAGTATGTCTTATTCCGTTCGGCTGGATAAAACTTATATATTTTATACGCTGCTTACCGTAAAAATAGATACGCGTGTGCCGAATTTATAGCAGAATATATAAAAATATGCTTTTCACAAAATTTTCTATTTTTAGCTACACGTTTAAAGAATTTTACAAAAAGCTTGCGCTTTTGTTTATTTCACTATACAAACTTTTTTTTAATCAAATATGTTTCGAAAATCTGTCACAACATTGCGGCGTTAATTTTTAAAACGGAACAATGTTCTCGGGACCGATCGACGATGTTCACTGTAGCACGGCTCAAACACTAATGGCAAGCGGCAAATATAACGCTGGCGTCGAAAGCGAGGCACTGAGCGAGACACTGACTACGGCTGCGGCAGCGGCAGCGACCGAGATCAAATCGTCCAAACAATAGTATGAAAAACGAAAATAAATTTGCAAAGTTGGGGGCAACGTATATGAAATAGAAAATTGACGAGAGACAACCGATACTCGCATACACTTAAAAAATAAATTACATATTTTAAATCTAATTTATAAGTTACTGCAAGTTGAGGATCGAGCATTCAGTTAATTTCATGGTATTGTATAAAGGCGGGCCGTCAAGAATGGAAGCTGATTAACTGATCTATCAATATTTAGTTTTAAAATAAATATACCACGCCCTATTAATTCCATTCCCGCCTCTACATACTGAGAACTGATCTTAGTTTAGTTTTCCCGTTTCTGGTCGTTTTTTTTTTTTGATTAAACTTGGTAAATTATTATGTATGAAGTAATCAATTAATCATTTGATTTATTTCAAAGAAAATGTTAATTTTAGACAACTGCTCATGCGCTTGGACACTCAATACCGCCTGTATCTGAGCAGGATTAGGTCTGCACATAAGCAATTTCTTCAATCTATCCGACTCCCTTCTTATTCTGATAAACTTCACCTTCTAAAGCTACCCACGTTAAATAATCGTAGAATATGACATATGACATATGACATATTATTTGATCGATTTAATAGATTCTTGTGAACTTCTCAATAATAATAATTTTATGCCATTAGTTCTACTATTTTATTCATCTTAAGATGCTTTGCACGATCTCTTCGGCTATTGCAAATGGTTCATTCGATCTATCATATTTTTTTTAATTATAAATCATTGACGAATTGCATAACATCATCCATTGGTTTAATTCAGCCAGTTGTCAAAACAGATTACTTTATTTCTATAATACTCGTCGTTATATTTTTTTAAAATTATTTTGTTTGTAATTTTAGGCCAACCGCACATTGTTGTTCCAATTGTTGTTTTTTAACAAATATATAAATTGCGGTAGACTCATTTTTAGAAAAACTTGTTAACTTGTTCATATTGGAAATATATGTTATAGCTCCCTCGAGGTGTTTTGCATCACCACAAAAAAATGCATATCTTTGCACTATATCATTCAGCTACCATAGAGCAAATTTGCACATAATTCGTTTTATTTTGCTTGGTTTTAAGTTGTGACCAAATTGCATACGTCAAAGTATCGCTTGACTTTAACATATAGATCCCACAAAGCTAATGGTTCAAACAGATACATTTTGGCATACATTTTATCTTTCAGGATATCGTATCCAAACTCCGTAATTATTTTTTAAGAAAAATTAATGCTCACAAAAAAGAAAAGAAACAACATTATTGTAAAGCAACTGAACTTATTGAAAAAATAATTTCGTAAAAAACTAATTCAGTATATAGCTTTTTGTACATTGTTGCTGGCAGTATCAACTCAACTATCTGTTATCTTTAAAGCGCTATACTATATGTATTTTTATTTGTGTAACATTAAATATGTATAGAAATAGATTGCTAGATTATACAAGGTTAATCTAAACTGAATAATATTAAATTTTCATATTTCATATGGTGAAATCATTACTTTTTTAAAGCGTTGCACGCTTCTGACCATATTACATATAGCTCAACTACCCAAAAATAGGTTACAGTAAAAATATTGAAAGTGAGCGTAAGCAACAAAAAGAGCATAATATGAGACAGATCGGGATATTAAGAGCATGTTTGGGCATGCCACAGTGTGTTAGCTAGTGATAATCATTTCCATTATCATTATCAATACAGTGATGGTATGCATGTATACAGTATACAGAAATGTTGACAACAACAAAGAGAACCTTGCCCAAAGAGCAGGTAGAGCATATGCCTAAGTGGGTGGTTGTTCCCGATGGCAGACGATTATAAATTTTACGATCTGTTTTAATCTTTTGGCAATTTATGCACCTGGTATCATTGGTTTATAGTTGAGTGCGTTACAAGAGCGTCGAGACTTGGCATGTGTTGCTATGACAAGTACTAAATATGTAACATTATAAACCAGATTTTTGTATTACCTCGGTTAGTTTTATTGCGCTTCTTATCTTTAGGTTTTCACTCTCTATAAAGCATTGTTTGTTATTTTTCGCACTATGTGACCACCAGCCTTTTTTAATTAAGTACACACACACCAGTTGTCTACAACTAACTGACGCCGTTTACCGAATGGTCTACAATGCTAGCAATTTTTGTGCTGCCTTAATAATATTTGTCATGGCATTTGTATTTTAACATGCTTTTTAATTTAAATACAGCATGTATAATTAATAGTGCTGAAAAGTTTGCTTGCGCAGTAACCAAAGTAGAACACCTAAGGTTAGGTGTAAATTATGGCATCGTACACAGTTAAACATTTGTTTTTATTATAAACATAAATTAAAGATAAAAAAACCTAAAACTAGATAAGAAAAGATAAAAAGTGTAAAGCTATTTTAAAAAACGCGCGCTGTACGCATAACTTAACGTTAAATAGCTGAGAGTATTTTTAGTGTTGGCAATGCTGTACAATAATTTTGCCATTCGCATGGGTTTGACATCCAGCGGCTGGCCCAACCATTTCTAGAGGCTGTGTGTTTTCATTTTTTCCGACCACCAGACATAAAATCTGTGTGGAAAAATCTAAAACATTTCTGAAAACAAATTGTTTAAGTTGGTTAAGTTCGCCAGTACATTATGGCTGCCATAATGCTAACAAAGAACATGCAGCTGGCCAGTAAGTAGTGCAATGGCAAGAAGTCTATGCCTGCGTACTAAATTATGTAATGAAGTCCAGTTGCTGTTTTGGTTTGCTAATTTATGTCTTTAATTTGCAGAGCACCATGGTAGCGGCATCGTTGGCGTGCTGTGTCTACGTGGTTATGCTGCTGCTCCCGATTCGGATGGACCACGTCCGCTGAAGACAACCAATCCGGCTGCCATGAGACGAGGCACGGGCGGTCGCAGCAGTTTTAATGGCATCGTTGCTACCGTTTTTGGTTGCTCTGGTTTTGTGGGGCGTTATGTGTGCAATAAACTGGGCAAATCGGGCAGTCAAATGATTTTGCCTTATCGCGGCGACGATTCTGAAATTATTCGCCTAAAAGTTTGCGGTGATTTGGGTCAGGTGCTGTTTCATTTTTATAATCTAGAAGATCCCCGTTCGATACGTGAAGCTGTCAAGCACTCTAACGTGGTCATAAATTTAGTGGGACGCGACTATGAAACCAAGAACTTTAAGTTTAAGGACGTACATGTAAATGGCGCAGCACGCATTGCTAGGTAATTAAAATTAAGTCAATTTAGTTATTTAAATAATTCGCTTTCTTATTTGCAGTATTTGCCGTGATGCTGGCGTTGAGCGCTTTATACATCTTTCCTCGCTTAATGTGGAGGCAAATCCCAAGCCGTTGTATGTAAAAGGAAGTCGATGGTTAAAAAGCAAGTACGAGGGAGAATTGCAGGTGCGCGAAGCTTTCCCAAATGCTACTATAATTCGGCCAGCTGATATCTATGGCTCAGAAGATCGCTTCTTACGTTATTATGCTCACATTTGGCGCCGGCAGTTCCGTTCTATGCCTTTGTGGCACAACGGGGAGCGTACGGTTAAACAACCTGTATTTGTATCGGATGTGGCACAAGCCATTATCAACGCAGCCAAGGATCCCGATAGTGCAGGCCGTGTCTATCAAGCTGTTGGGTAAGTTTATTTGAATAATATGTTACCATTAAATGAGTTCGCCATAATTTGCTATTAAATCCTTTCCACTTGCAGACCCAAGCGTTACCAGTTAAACGAGTTGGTTGATTGGTTCCATCGATTGATGCGAAAGGATCAGAAACGCTGGGGCTACCAACGCTACGATATGCGTTGGGATCCTACATTTTTGCTTAAGGCTAAACTAACAAACTTCATTTGTCCTGGCGCACCAGTCGGCGGCTTGCACCCAGAACGCATCGAACGTGAAGCTATTACTGACAAAGTTTTGCCAGGCGTACCTACTTTAGAGGATTTAGGCGTACAGCTGACTGCCATGGAAGATCAGGTACCTTGGGAACTGCGTCCATATCGTGCTGCACTGTACTATGATGCTGAATTGGGTGAATTTGAGACGCCCAATCCACCCAAATCCATTGAGGCCCGTGAGGAGTTGCGTTTATTTGCATAAACGAGTTAAAGATGTTATGATTGGACGTTCATAGTGAAATTTGTGTAAAGTGGATGTGCTTTTATCAAATAAAATGTCAATAAAATAATTAAATCAACTGAACACAGTTTTTATGTAGTTGAATATTTAGTTCTTCACAGTTAATATATGCCGAACTACAAAAAAATATGTGAAACGATGTCTGCTTATAAAAACATTAGTTGCAAAACATTTCGGTAAGATTTAAAATATAATTGACTTAATAAAGACAAATAAATTTTTGGTATTTTTTTATTTTGCAGTATTTATTATGAAATTAAATATTGCACAACACTACACAAAATTCACGATCCACCTAAAGAATATTTCTTATTTCGATTTATAAAATTTGGATATGGATATAGATTGGGATATATTCTTCCATCCGAAAAATAGGCGACGAGTGGACTTGTTTTCCGACGAAGAGACGAGAGCACTAATTTTAGCAGTAAAAGAAAAGCCTATACTGTGGAATACACATCTCCCGAGACAATATAACACCCCCCTGTACCAAACAGCTTGGAAAATAGTTGCGGCTAAGGTGAAAAGAAGTGGTATAATATTTTAAAAAGCACATTTTTTGGACAACGTTAATAACATCATATATCTTTATTTTTAAGTAAACGATTGTCGAACTGTTTATAAATCGGTACGACAAAGTTACGCATACTATGCCAAGCGCAATACGCCATATAAATATGCTGAACTATTGCATTTTTTGCCGGCGCCAAAAATTAAAACCAACGAAGAAACGTGAGTACTCTCTAACTGAAAAGTCTGAGATTAAATTGAAACGTTTTCCCTTACAAAAGATTCCCATGTGCATCGAGTTCACTTAAAGGAACAGGTACATTTGTAACAATTGATGACTCAAGTGATTCCGATCACGACAATGGCGCTAAACCAGCCACTATAACCAAATCAAATCAAAACATTGATAACCTTGAAGAATCGGCCACCAATAATGATTGTCAAGTAAGATATAAATTTAATTTTGTATAAAAATCAATGTAACATTCCTATAAGTGCTTTAGAAAAACAACGTTTCTGTGGATGGTGCAGCACAAGAACCTAATTCAACAAATCAAACATTTGATGCCCTTACATATCCTGAAATGTATGCATTTTGGAACAGCATCATTAAAGAACTTCCTCCAGAAGCTATGCCTGATGTCAGATTCCAAGTTACGGAATTACTTCAAAATATATTTAATAAATACAAAGAATAAACTTAATGTGTATAATAAATTCATGAATTTAAATACTTAATTTAGTGCTGCAACATTTTAAATAATGCAAAGTCCGTGGTTAATGTGTATCTATGTACATAAATAGAAGTGGGACCAAGTAATACTTTAAATGGATATTTCTTGCTTACTCTTGTAATTGTTCATATATTCTTTTACATTGCTGATAGCTAGTTCATTTAGCTTCCACAGATTACAAATTGTTTACAGTCAGCTGTTGCTTTAAGATCCACAAAAATGACTATCGCGCTTGCCGTTATTTAGTACATTTTCTCAAATGACATATGTTTCACTTTTTAAGATTTAGTGATGTCTGCTGTTAATAGTGCAAACTTTAAAATTTATTCAATTATCTTAAAAACAACAATCAAAGGAATAAAAACGATTGACCTCAAATGGGTGTTACGCGGAGGCTTGAGTTTGTGCCATACCAAAGCAATTGAAATTCAAATGCTGTGAAAACTAAAAGCAGATCCAAGGACATTTAATTTTACCAACTGAAGCATTAAGGGTATTTGTTGATAGATGTTATACAAAGCACAAAACTCGTATAAAATATATTGACGAACCAGACGATTAAGCATGGTTCAGTACCTACATTGAGTCTTAGTACCCCAACACAACCTCATTGAAACCATATACATATGTTACAGTTTCTGGTTACTTTGGACTACAACAAGGCTTCTTTCTATTCATATGAATCGTATTGCACAAACACAAAAGCAGGGTATTATTGAAAAATTATACTTACTGATCTTTTTTTCTATTTCAAATCACAATAAAGATACTTACATGAACATGGAACTGCCAGTATATAAACGCTGCTTGGTAAAGGGTTGTCCATCTAAATACAACCTTTTTCATATACCAGAGAGGCACAAAATTGAATGGTGTGCAAATTTAAAACTTAATCCAGCCACACTGAATCCTGCCAGTAAAATATGTGCCCGTCACTTTTCGGCAACTTTCATTGGTAAAGAAAAACTGAAAGACGGTGCAATTCCAACTTTAAATCTGGGTAAAACATAAAATTAGTCTATCAGTTTAATAGTTCATAAACTTTCTTTATCCTTTAAGGCCACAATGATGGTGTAGTGTACACTGAAGTAAAGACCAGAAAATCGTAAGTCATATTGTATTTATTATTTAACAGAGTATATATTTTATATTTTTTAAAGGTGCATCGTAGATGGGTGTTCCGGCCTAGAGCTACGTGAAATACCATTTCTCTATAGAAAAGAGTGGTGTGCAAACTTGAAACTCGATGTAGACCAGCTTCCTAAAGCGGCTAAAGTTTGCATGCGCCATTTTGAAAGGTCATGTTTTCGAAATAATAGACTCATAAGTGGTGCAATGCCGACAATAAATTTGGGTAACTATACTTAGTATTTTGTTATACTACTTGGTGAGCATTCCAAATAAAAGTAACCTTTGTTGTTATGAAGGCCATAATGAAGGTCCAATTTACAAAAGTAAAGTAAAGCAAATTCTACAAAGAAATAATACAAACCCACCCAAATCCAAGTAAGTTATATATGCTTATGAATTGAAAAAATATATATATATATAAATAAAATATTTTTAGTCTATTGTACAGATTAGTTCATTCACCGGAAGAATCCGAGCAGTTCAAGTGCATAATAAATGGCTGCAGTCGAAAGCGTCTGTTTTGTATTCCACCAACTAGGGCAAAAATTTGGAGCAATGTTTTAAAACTGCGCATGAATTATTTTCATAGCCGCACTCGAGTTTGTAATCGTCACTTTTTTACACCAGAATTGGTTATTGGTAATTTTGTAAATTCTGCAGAATGGTATTAATTTGTATTAATTGTGCACCTATTTTTCTAACGTTTAGCTCGAAAGGATAATTCGAAGTATAAGGAGATGATTGTGAAAGGAATAAAAATAAACGTTAGGTAAGTAGTCTATAATAAACAAGAACAATTATATAATTAGTGCATTGAAATTGAAAACTACGCAGTAGTTACATTTTTTTAGTTTCAGCAACCAATTCCTTTGACAAAATAGATAATGACAATAATTCATTGATTTACAGATCAACTGAACCATCAGTGCATGAATTAAATCAAGCTAGTAGTGACTCCAGGGAACTAGACGATGAAGAGTATACGCAAAACGAAGAGGAGCTTAATTTAGAAGATACTTTTACACAAATTGTAAGTCATTTTCAAAAATGTTAATTATCGAAAATTTTTGAATATCCCTTACATACAGAAAGGCAATACAAGAGTAACAGATGATGAAGATAATGAAGATGCTAATGACTTAATCAATGTACCTCGTGAAGAAAAATTTGACAGATCTGATCTAAATGCAGAAACAGGAAGTGAATCTGAAGCTGAGGTCAGACGCCTAACATATTTATTTTATGATTATTTTAATTGTTTATTTTTTTTTTGACAGAAAGAAAAAAAATCACGGAAGCGAAAACTGAATACAATTGAGTAAGATAGCATACTAGTATTAATAAAGTTCAATATTTACTTTATTTTTTTTTTTTGCAGTAGAAAGTATCAGAATAATTTGCGTGCTTTAGATGAAACACCAATGGACGAAATTGGTACATCAAAAGCAATTAGCTTAGCACGCATAAAAGGTGAAATGGATCCTTTGGAAATACTAGCAGAAGAGGTAGCAACTAAAAGACAAGTCTCTTATAAATGTGACTCCATAGACGGTGGGTCAACGCCGCAAGACGAAAATGCTGACGTTTCATTAAATTCTTCGGGTTCGGTTTGCGATAATGATGTCAATGATTTGTTTGATGTGCTTTCAATTCGAAGGTAATTTTATAATTTAATTGATTTTAAAGTAATAAAATACGTAAATATTATTAAACAGCATAAAACAGCTTGATCGAAAAAAGAGTGTTAGCTATGGCAATTCTAAATCTAGCATTCCTCCCAAATCCTCGCCGATATCCAATGAAATAAAAGAGGATACTTTCATAGTTGTTCAAAAAACAAAAGAACATTTACGAACTGAAAAAACATTCGAATCTAACATTTTAAATGAACATAAAAATATTGCACCGATTTCAAGTGAAACTCCCGTTGAAGCATGTCAATTCGCAGCAAAACAAAACCTTCAGGTGAGAAATATTATTTTACTTTTTCTATAAGTATTCAATGAACTCTTGTTTTATAGCAAAATGAAAAAAGTCTTGATGAACTATTAAAACTTGAAAAGAAACTATTAATGGCATCGTATGATAAATGCATTGCAAGAGGGTGTTCTGGCGGACAACAGCTATATCGTATTCCGAAGAAAAAAGCCCAGATGTGGTGTGCAAATTTACATATAAATGTTGATGAATTGGTTTTCGAGAGGGACAAAGTTTGCAATCGGCACTTTCCCGATTCGTGTTTTGGTAAAAAGGACGGAAGAATATTACGTAGCGCAATTCCTCAATTGGAGCTGGGTAACTTACTTATTGTTATTATTTATTGTTATATATATGAACATTTTTTTTTGTTTTGTTAATTTAGGGCATAATAAGGGTGCTGTTTTCTTTTATAATTATTGGAAGCGGAAATTTGAAATAAATCCAAATCTAACAGATGAGGAGAAAGCGGCAGCACAGAGATTGTATCAATCGAACGACTACCGTATGCTTAGTTGTGAAGAAGAGAATATTGAACTTTCCTTACCAAGTTCAACGATACTTGAAAGAGAGAAGCAGTCTTCGAATTTAACATTACATGCAAAAAAGCATCTTCTTCGCAATGTAAGAAATTCGGTTCCTTGATTTTCTGTCACAACTCATTGCATTTTTTCTATAGATTCCATCAAATAAACAAGGCCAGCATTCCCAATTAAAAACAGGAAGTTCTTTAAAATATCCAGAAATGTACGTGTTTTGGGATAGTATAATTAAGACTATGCCACCCCAGGCGGTACGCGAAGTACGATTTGACGTTGTTGCTTTGTTACAGGAAATTTATTATAAGTATAACTTCAATCTCAACTCAAACAATGAAATTTAGGCATAAGATCATTAATTTGTTGTCCATTTATATATAAGATAATTGATTTTGTTACTTAGCATTGTATGGTAACTTCTATATTGGAAACTAAGTAACTGACATTTATTAAGTTAGGTCTTAAATTTTTGCAAATGTTCTGAAGACTAATTATCACTTTATATTAGTTCTTAAGTTAAATATATTAGATCGTAGACATATATATTCTAAACTGAGTAAATCCATTATTTTTCCAGCAAGTTCCTTCAAACTCTGTTTTGGTTCTACTCTTTCTATCCAATAACTTTGCTCACAAACTGCTAAGTACCGAGAGCTCACTCTTTTTAGGAGGGAAAAATTTATGGAACTAAATTATTAGGCCACTAAGACACATTTAAGATAATTGGGCTTATTACTATCTGTATTAATAGTCTATAGGCAAATGAAAGAATAGATTTAAAATGATTAATTGTACTAAGATCCTATTTACAAGGCAATTGGTTGAAATTTAATTTCCTAGGCCTAAGTTAGAAAATATAATTTTAAATGGGAAACCAAATGCTATTAAAACTATTCCATTAGGAAACTGTGGCCATATAATAAAGTATACTTGAGCCAACGAATCCAACTAAATCAATTGATGTCTTTTTTTTTCTTTGTTGATTGCATAAAATCGAGCTGAAGTTGTACTGCTTGGAAGTTTATACAAAAGAAATTTAAATGCAGTTTTTTATGCTTTTGAAACTTTATGCCTGCATAGTTAATGTAAATGTGCAAGACTAACAAGTAACGGACAGACATAACATTATAAAATTGTCTTTTAATAAATAAAAAAAATATGTGTAACAGACTTCGTTAAAATTTAAATTGTATTTAATGCAAGTTTAAACCAAAAGTGGCTTAATAATACCAATTCAGTCTTTGGTATTACTTTTGGATTTCTAGTATTCAGTATTTTTGCATTTTTTATGCAGTTATACAACACTAGACATAATACACAATCCTTTAGAATATTTTGTATTAATCTCTATTGCTTATCAAATTTTGTTGACATGGACGACACATATATTTATAGGCGACGAGTAGACTTGTTTTCTGATAAAGAAAAGAGGGCATTACTTTTAGCAATAAAAGAACGGCCTATACTTTGGAATCCGCGACATCCAAAGCGTCATATTTCAGCCGTGTACCGAACAGCTTGGCAGATAGTGGCAGCAAAGGTGAAAAGAACAGGTAGGCTGTTTAGCAAGGGCTTATTAAACACATTTTGTTAATAAAAAAATTGCCTTTAATTTAAGTAAATGAGTGTCGAACCGTGTATAAATCGTTACACAAGAGCAACATGTACTACAGCAGGCGCAACTTGACTTATGAGTATGCCGAATTATTGTCGTTTTTACCGACACAAAAAATAAGAGACAAAGAACAAACGTAAGTACTTTATAACTGAATAACTGAGTGCTTATTAAAATGCTTGCACCTTCAAAAGTTTTCCGAATTCCCAAAAAATCACAAGATCTATTGATAACTCAAGTGATTCCAATCCTGAGTGTAGTATTGACGGAATATCAGCTTTCCCAACTCAGAAGTCAAATAGAAACAGAGATATATTTGGAAATTATGTTTACAATGGTCACAACACTGTAAGTTTTGAATACCACTGTATACCAGTACAATTTAAATATTTATATATATTTGTATCTTACAGAAAACAAAATTTTCCGACAGTGCTTCAACGAATAAAACCTTTGATGCCTTTCAATATCCTGAGATGTATGCTTTTTGGAACAGCATCATTACAGAACTTCCTGAAGAGGCCATGACTGATGTGAAATTTCAAATTACTGATTTACTGCAAAGAATATGCAACAAATACAAAGTCTAACCAAACTTTTTTTTAATTACCTGCTTTGTATCGTATTGGCGAAATTGCAGCAATTTTAATAAACATAAGTTAATGTACATAAGACACATGAGTAATAATATATTTTTTTGAAACTGATGCCTTGGTATGCGGCCTGTTTATAAAATAACACATCTAGGTTGTGTCTTTCATTAATGGCCATAGAAATTAGTCACAACATGTTTACTATTAGTTTAAGACTTCATTTAGTAGAGATTTAATGCTTCCTGTTGCTTACGTATGGATACTGGTAGTTCAAAGTCCCACTGAAGGCTATATATTATTTTTTTTTATTTTAAATAAGAATGATGATGATTTAGTGTGGCGTACACTTACCTTTAGATTGTAATAACTGCAAGGAGTTATTTTTTAGCAATTTTTTATTAATAAAAACAGTGATGAATTTTGTAATATTAACGAGACGGTGTACAGCCAAAGAATTATAATATAATAAACCGTCTAAGATTTTTTAATGTTTTGTTACATTCTTTACGTATACATGTCATAATTATTTTACATACATACAACATCTGCTTTAAAAAGGCATATAATCTAAATATTTTATTCTCGCCTTCTTCTGTAAGTCTTATTTACCTTTAATTTCCCACGGCATAGGAGGTTGATCATCAAGGCATTTACAATGTTATGTTAACTTATGTTAATTTTTAAATAAATAGAAATTTCAACAATCTTTGAGGCTTTTGTTTAGTTTTAGCTCTGAACTTGTTACTGCTTAACTTAACGTTTAGTTAATTATATTTATTATTAATATTACGCAATAACGCTGTAACCTGAAATCTAACTTCCATTACTGCTTGAGGCGGTAAGCTTGTTATGATACCATTCCAGAATTTAAACATTTCATAATACTTTAAGGCAACTTCTTCTTTTGTCAATGTTTTGGTTGGATTAACAATCGGTGCAAGAGAGCTTGGCTTTATCTTAAAAGAATTGTAAGGACTTTAATTGCTAGTGCTTTATAAAAACAAACATATTCTTACATCGGGTTTGCCAGAAGTAGTTTCGCTCATATCTCTATTTACTTTGAAATCTACAATTTTAGGAACTCGTTCTTCTTCCTATAATACATAAAATTTGCATGAGCAAAGTTATAACAATTAACTCAAAAAATATCTTACATAGACATAGTCATCATCCTCATCAATTGAAATATCACTTTCATCAATTACGGCTCCATATTTAAATTGTCTGTGAACAACTTATGTTAGGTTTGTTTGTAAATTATTCCAATTTGAAACTTACTCTGGTGAAACAATAATTCTCTTTTGTGAATCTTCTTCATTGGTAAACATTGGACTTTCATTGTGACCTAAAAGAAAAAAAATGAAGTATAACACAAAAAGTAATTTTAAACATAACTAACCTAATTCTAAGGTAGGTATTGCATTCCTTTTAAGTAGTTTGGCTCCAACTAATGCGGGTGGAAAATGACGTTCGCACACACGGGTAGTGGTGTTAATACGTTCCACTTGCATTTTTAAATTTGCACACCATTTGACTTGATTTCTTACAGGGATGCGAAATAGTCTACGTGCGCTAGGGCAACCAGGTACTGAGCACGTAAGAATTTCACTTCGCTGTAATAATGAAATAGCAATAATAGACTATATTAATATTAAAACTTAACATACTTTATTAGCAAAGTTTTGTGCATGAGAAACTGAGTCCGCGGAATTGTCACATAACTCCTCATTAATGCTTCCTTGTGAACTTGTGTTATTGAATGACGCATTTACATATTTCTATAAGAAAAGTAATATGAAAAATATTTTATAATAAAAACATAATTGTACTTACACTATTATTTGGTTGCCTACGCTTATTGACACTTTGAAAGATGTCTTTGTCACTACAGTCATTTTGGTCTTCAAGAGAATTATTAGATCGCGATTTCCTAAAATATATTTACTACTTTTTACATTTATTGTTGCACTTGGAGTGTCAGATAAAACTTACAGACTGTGGAAATTGGTTGGAGATTTAGGTTTTAAACTTCTTGGTGTGGTCATAGGTTCGTTTTGGAATACAGGGCCATCATCATGTCCTAAAGTTATGAATAGGTTACGTTATATCTATGAAAAATTTCAAATTACTGACATGCCTACCTAGGTTTAAAGTAGGCATTGCGCCATATTTAAGCCGTAGTCCTCCAATGTACCGCCTAATAAAGTGGCGATCGCAAATTCGCGTTTCTCCATTTGTATCATAGATGTTAATTTGTAAGTTGGCACACCATTTGACAGCACATCTACTTGGAAAGCGATAAAGCCTTTCCCCGCCGGGACATCCAGCAACTACACACTTAAGGTAATTATAGCTTATCATTTCTTTTTTTTTATAAATTTGAAATTGAAATACGCAAAATTGCAAACTTCTTTCTAGTTCCTGTGATAGTTTGTAAATATTGCGGCCGTCAAGTGTGACCGAATGTCAAATAAGTTTTGGTAAAAAAAGTACGACAATAAAATGAATATTTGGTATTACATAAAATGTTTTTGGTATTAAACTTAATATTGCACAGTTGAATTCAACATGATTTTTATTAAAGGGTGATAGCAATAGAATTTCCTTGAGTAAAAGACACTAACATATTTGCAAACAATTTTTGTATTATTAAATTTAAGGCTTCTGTGTTTGGTATTAACAATCCAAATAAGATGAGCTAAAATACCAGTGGAAAAAATAGCCCTAATTTTAACACATAGTGCTTGTATGGTCACACTATTTCGGACCGGGGGAATTTGCACAGCTAAACCAAACGCAGCAGAATTCGATTTGTCAACTCAAGTGCCTGTGCAGATTTGTCATTACGCCCAAATTAATTTATGATTGATGCTTAAAAAAATAATAAAATTCAAAGAGGCACACGTGTAACATATAATTATTTTCAGTGCAGCGGATGTGCTCGTGTTTGTTGTGTATGAGTGCGCTCTTGCCGCTAAAGCTTATACGAAAATGGCAAGTGCATAATTATGAAAGCAGCTGAATATACTCTGCCACCGAATGTGTATAGAAAAAAGGAGCAGCAGAACGCAGCAGCATTAGCATCA
Source organism: Chymomyza procnemis (assembly GCA_035046065.1). Taxonomy (NCBI): domain Eukaryota; kingdom Metazoa; phylum Arthropoda; class Insecta; order Diptera; family Drosophilidae; genus Chymomyza; species Chymomyza procnemis. Next base: position 23,542,071 of record JAWNOJ010000013.1, on the reverse strand, counting down.
GACAAATCAGCAAAGGACGACGATTCATCGCCGCTGGCACATTTAGAAATTGAAGTGAGCCGCATTAATTTCATAACAGATAAATCGATCAAAGCGCAAACGACAGGCGCCGCGTCCCTATATAAAAATCCGAATCGCAAAGCGAACAAATCGAGGGATAAACATTTTTTAGCGTCGGCAACGTCACCATCGTCGTCGGCGTTGTCGTCCGTATACAAGCGCCTACAAAGCGCGGGTGCGGGTGGTGTTACAGCACAAATTATATGGTGGGGTGAGCAGCGGGAAACAGCAGGTAGTGTCAGCATCAGCTGTGCCTGCAGTCGTGTCAACGCCAACCCCAAAGACAATACCCCACAGAAGTTTGCCGAAGGCAAACATAAAAATCATAAGCAAAGGTCAAGTCAACAACGCTGCCAACGTCGGCAGCAGCTACCACAACAGCATCATCCCAATAAGTTGCGCTATAGTGTACACTGTAGCCTCGCGCTATTCTTAGAATATTTGTGTGAGTGTCCGCCACTTGAAATTGTCGCGAGTTTTGGTGTTTCTTGTAGCAGTCGCAACGTCAACGACCACGACAAACCCGCTGTCCAAAGCGAACCACTTACTGTTCCTCCTCCGCTTGTGCCAATCGGCCAGACACGTCTGCCGCTGCCTGCACCACTTTTGCGCAAGTACGCGGCCAACTACGTCAACGGTAGCAATTTCGAGTATAAAACAAAAATTTATGGTTTATATCGTCACGTGGAGAGCGGTGCCGCGTCTGGTCAAGTGCAACAGCAACAGCAGCTGAAAGTCGGTGAGATTCAATTGCGCTTTAAGATGCTCTTTGCCAGTGGCGTGGCATCAACAGAGCCGCCGCCCATTAAGCTATCGGCTGCTCTCTTGTCAGATCAGTTGACCGTTGTCACCACTGGAGCTTACCGAGCTGCTACACCTCAAAAACAACAGTCGTTGCAGCAGCAGCAAGCACGAGAACACATTGCAGGTAAGCAACAAGAATGTTTCGGATGATATCTGAAAAATCTGATTTGCTCCCGTGCTCTCTCAGCTGACACTTAGCGTCGTCTGTTTATTTTGGTTTACGTTGACATTTTGTTTGCTGCCTTTTTGTTTAAAGTTTATTTATAATTTTTAAATAAAATTGAACAAATTTATTGCCTGGTTCGTTGTGCTCTAAGTCTTATGCAATCAGATCGCAATGTTTTGTTGTGTTTTTTTTTCGGCGACAACAACAAACCAAAATTGAGAATGCCCAAACAACTGCCGCTTGTTTTTTATTATTGGGAAACCCAAATATTTTGAAGCATGAAAATTATTACTACATTTTTTTTAAAAGAAAATTCAACAATAAACCCAAAATTAAAGAAAAATTTAATCGCGGTAATGTGTGAAAACTAAATAACCTGTTTTTTATATATCTATCACATATTTTTAAAAAGAATTTGGTTGAATAGATAACTGATTTTGATAAAATTCGAATCATGGAGGAATTTCCGTTAATCTTTTGCTCGCATCGCCAGATGCAATGCGAATAGCCAAAGATGACGAGAATTTACTGCGTGAAGGGCCAGATATTTTTTCTGAGCAAGCGCCAATTTTTAACAGGAAGAATTTGATTTGGGTAGATAGCAATAGAAATGTCGTTAAGCAATAAAGGCCAATAAATTTGAACTGATTTTTATGAAGTTCGATTCATAGGGGATGTCGGAGAAGCCCCGTTAATCTATGGGTCCCTTTGCCAAAGTTTCTGGGCTTCTGCTGAAGTTACGCACTGCATATACATATATTCAAATATTCCGAAAATATGCTTCGCGGAAATACTGGAAAATTGAAATGAAAATTCCGCATAAGATTGAAAACTTTGCTGTCTCTAGATCTAAGTGTCGAACGGACGGTTATGACTCAATTGCTCCTCGAGGGTATAGTATAAAGAACTTAGAGCTCTGCCACGCCTCCTTGTTGTTAAGTGAAGAGAAGGGAAAAATCACCAACTGAGTGAACTTTTGTTCAAGTTCTAATTCCAAAGACATTTCTCGGGGCCGTATGTATTCATGTATTTACATATGTACATAAACATTTTCTGCTGTTTCTCTACTGTGGCAGCAAAACTTTCCATTGCGGTATCCGCGAATACATAGATATTTATCTATGTATGTGTGTGTAAGAGAGTAAAGTGAAGCATAAAAACGTTAAAATCGAAATACATACACACACGAAGCACGTGCTGGATATACATATGAACATTAATATCACACATACACAGACAGACTGTAAGGCGTCGTACATAACAATGTACATATGTTCAAATATTATTTAACACTCTTACAGGAGCGAACTTCAAAAGTGCGGGTAATATTTTTAGTTTGGCAGCAAGCTGCTAAAGTCTGTGGAATTGAGTCACGGAATAAAAGCAAAAACACACACGAAAACGATTGCATATGTTACATTGTTTTTTTATGAATAAAATATTTTAAATTTAAATAAAGATACAATAATAATTGTAATAATTTGCAGAGCATTGACATCGCTAGCAAACAGAAAAATCTCTATTAATTAAACTAAGCCATTCTCTTCGAACAGCTATTAGTAAAGATATAGCCTTGCATCATCCTTAGGTATTTTAATAATTATAACTGCCGAATAATTAATTGTAAAATGCTAATTTTATTTTAAATTCTGGTTTTTATAGTTTATGCATTTTTTTTTGTATTTATAATTTAAACACACCTATTTAAAGTGTGATTATCATTTTTGTCATTTTGTTTCTTAAAGTTGACTAAAAGCGGGCACAAAAATGGGCATGAATCTTGATTAAATTTTGATTTATTTAAAACGAAATCAAAAAAGATCAGTTAACTAGTCGATTTGGAATAACCGCCAAAAAATACTTTCTGACAAACCTCAATCGTACCAGTTCTGTATACATATAGTTTTGTAAATAAAATTGACAATGTAGCAATTCTTTTGGTGAAAAAGTATAAACACTTTTTTATTATATATTGATTTATTTTAAGCAAAATTTCTTCCCAAAATAAGCGCCGAATAAACTATCAGGTAACTTTCGTTAAGCTCAAGACGTACGAGTTCTATATTTAATTTTAATAAATTCATTAAAATAAGGAATTTCTAATTTCCAAAAAATTAATTTATATTTTTTAACTTTGACTCCTAAGTTAAATGTTAGGGAAAATCTATCGATAGCATTTATTGGAGAAAAATTGTTTTTAAAAATCTTACAATGCTGGGTGACACTAAAGATAACCAAATTTTAATTTGAAAGTATGTTATTTGAAAGAAACTTTTTCTTATTTAACTAATACTACAGCTTCTGAAAACAGAATCGTAAGGGCATTAAATAGTATATATGTATATAATAATGGCAAAAAATGTAGTAAAAGATGAACAAATTTTGATTTGATTATAATTTTGCGTGAAGCGAATACAATTTTTAATGTTAACAAATATTTAACTTTAACTAGGAAAAATAGTATGCTTACAAAAATAAATAAGTACAATTAGAAAGCTTATTCAAATTAAAGCCTAGCAAAATTTCATAATCCACTCCTGTACGGCAGCCCCCAAACACAACTTTATCTCACTTCAAGTTTTAATGCTCAAACTATTTCTTTTGTGGCGACGTGCCTTTTTTTGGTTTGACTGTCTGAGAACAGGGGCTTTTTCGCCTTAGGCCTTCATTTCGCAAACTCGGCAAGATTATTGCTGATTCGAGAATACCAGCTGCCCAATCAACTCTGTACATGTGTATATACTATACATGCATGTTTAATTTGTATATACATACCTATGTATGTACATTATTGTAGATAATACATTATTGACCGCTGCATACGGGTTTTTTGTGTTCTACAAGAAAGGGTGAAAAACAGCTCTGAGGGGGATTCATTTTATAAACTATTTACTCGGTTGCTACATTGTTTAAAAGTAACTAACTAAATCAGTGGTAATCATTAAGTATTGCGGAGGTATGGCATGTACGTTAATGTACCTGATGGATGGATTGATGAAATATATAATACATACCATCCAATATTTTGTAGATTCGTAGTTTAGGATTGGCATTGACGATATTAGGAAATTCAGTTTATGGGGATTACACTGACGGTCAGCGTGCACTTAACTGAAGTGGGCCCTTGAAAAAAGGTTTTTAGAACGATTGTAAAAAAATTTACGATTATTTTTGTTTTATTTTGTGGAATATTTAATTTAAACTTTGTTCCGTTTTTTTTTAATTTGTTGTAATTTAATTTAATTATTACATATTGTTTTGTTATAGAGTTACATGTCGAGTATAAGTTTGTATTTATAGAATTTTTTTATGAAGTTAAAAAACACCCTAAAAAAGGAAAAGGCAAAAAAAAGACTTAAAATTATAAACTACAATGGTGTATTGCTTCTGACTACATTTTTGTGTATATGTTTGTATTTCTAATATTATTTATGAAGGATACAAATTTAAAAAAAAAGGCGTATCTTAGTAGGACGTCAATTGTGCCCTACTTTTATTGTTAATATAATATATTAACAAAAAAAAATTGATTCTAGTCATACAAACTTGCTGCTGGTTTAATTGTTTATACATACATACATATGCATAAATATTTGCAAACTCTTTAAAAATAAAAGTTAGTTCCGCAATGTATTGAACTTTTACAAGGTCAAACATTTTGTGCAAAAAATTTTCCCAAGCTGTCGATCGGCAATAAACTAAAGAGATGGAGAGTGCACTAAAACCAAAGCCAAGAGCGGCAATTACCAAAAAAGTGAGCGCATGAATAAATTCTCGCTGAGCAACAAGAGTGCGGCGGCATAAGATATACACTGCCGTCCAAATAATTAGGTAAAGTAGCATTTTGTTTGTTTTGAAATATAATTGAATCGTTAAAAAAAGCAATAGCTGGACGACTTAAAATTAGGAATTTTATTTTGCATTTTATTTAAACTTTTGTATTTGTAGTTGGTACAAAAATTTGCAGTTAATCTTAAATTACAAAAAATTTAGATAAAATATTAAAAAATGGCGCAAGCAAAACATACAAACTAATCTGTAAATGCCGCACAGTGATACGAAAGCTGAAAATTGTTACAAAAATCATATCTTCTAAACCAATCAAGCTATTTATATCTGAGAGCTGCGCAATGTTTGTTGCCAGGGTAGTATTTGCCTTCTAGTACTTAAATTCTGAGTTACTACTGGGGTTACAGCCAAAAATGGAATCAAAAGTAGCTAAAATAATTGGATTGTGTTACAATTCAAAAAAAAAAAAAATATTAAGACACGTTTTAATTGTAATAGGTCTCAAATTAGCAATAGCAGCTTGAATATTCTGCTTAAGGCCTTAAAATGGTTATATCGCCAAGAAATCAGTTCGCCGAAAAATTGCAGCTTCTCGGGGGAACTTCCAACAAGATGTTGAAACCAAATTTCAGCCAAGTCTTTCTCTTCAATTTGAAATAATCAAATAATGTTTCGCGATGACGCTGATTATTGTAGATGCGGCGACTCCTTTTCATAGAAAAATGGGCTGATAACGCCACCAGGTCAGTATACGCAGTAAACAGTCACTCTGGGTGATCGTGGATTTCTCTTCGGCGACGTGTCATTATTTTTTGTGCTCATTTATGCAGCAGTTTTGCTTTTAAACTGAAATGGAATTGAACTTTCTTTAAAAATTATTTTTGTCCAAATTGGGCATTATCGGTTGAACGATCCTATTTTGAATATTCTTAACTTCAAAGGAATTTAGTAACAGTTATTTAAGGATTCCTCATTTTTTTGAACGCAAGATAAGTTTTGATGTTTATTTATTTTTTCGCACACAAGATAAACTTATGAGCTTTTATAACTGTTGTAATTTTTTACGAAAACGAAAATATTTATTACTCTTATGCACACATTTGACCATTGCCTTATTTTGCTCTCCGCAAATGTGTCAAGTGGAACTTTTATGATTCGTCATAAGATAGTGTAAATACAGTTTGAATTCTTTCGGCCTTATCAGTGGCATATTCATGGTGAACATATTTAATTGAACAGCAGCGTACCTATCGCCGGCTTTATAACCGGTCGTTAGCTGTTGGCGGTGTCATTTGGCTTGCTCAGCTCATTGAGTGCGGTACGCAAAAGCTTTGTGTGGATTGTCCTAAACTTCTGTGTAAACACGTGCCGATGTTTGATTAATTCGATTTCCACTCTTTTGCAGATAAATCGAACAATATTAAGCCGGTGCCTATACAGCAGTGCAAAGAAGAAGCGCGGACAGTGGGTAAAACAGCCGAGCTAATGGAGGCAATGAAAAAATTGGATGCAATTTTTGCCGCTGCGGAACCACTCAAGAAGCAGCAGCAGCAGTCGCTTAGTGGTGGACTTTGGACAGCAGATCAGCTGGAGAATGACATAACTATTGCCGGCAATTACAATGTGAATTTGGAGCAGTTTGAACGTGTGACGGCATTGCAGCTGCACTTGGAGGCGCTTACGCTGCAGCCAGAGGGCACGCATCGTATGGAACTGGTGCAGACCGAAGTGCGTCCCATATTCACGGTGGAATGTCAATTATCGCATGAGCTGATAAAGCAGGTGCCACGTTCTGATATGTTTCAGATCATGCAATTTGAGTCGGAGAAGTTCAATAGCCTGACTCAATGCACTCGTTTCGCTCAAGTGGCACAGCGCCAGGTGCGCTTGCCCATAGGGAAAGATATAGGACGCATTTATTTTACCGTATGGTGGCGTGAGCCGGGCACTTGTCTTAACGAAATGCTGGGCATGGGACAGCTCGATCTAGTAGAGTTATACAACGCAGCACTGCTGGAGCAGTGCAAATGTATAGCCATACGACGGCGTGGTTTGCATTTGGCTAGCGTATACCTTAAAATTAGCTTGCGTGCAGAAGCAGCTTCAGTTGAGCAGCAGCTGGTGCGCTCACAGCCCAATGGACTGATGCTAAACGATGTGGATAAAATGAATAACAGCAATAACAATAATAGCAACCAGAAGCGTAGCAACCGTGCCGAAGGTGAATATATTTGACTAATGTCGATTGGGTGGAACCCACGAGATTTGCAGCAGCAGCAGCAACAACATCAATTACAACATTTGTCACACTATACAGACAACAACAAAAACCACAAACACAAAGCCATTGCAACCATTTTGTTGCTACCTTGCACTAATTGGTTGCATTTTTTAGTTGCCATTATAACCGTGCTACCCATCACAAGAATAAAAAAAATAAAACTTTTAAGTTTACTTGAAAACAAGTTTTAATTTTGTTTCTTTTTTCGCATTGTTTAATTTATGCATTTGATATTTTTGTTAATAGTTGATTCTAAAGCCGCTGTACAGTGGGTTGGAATCAAGTTATGCTGGTGAAATGTTCATTTGGAAAGTTCAGTTCAGTTTTCTGTAACAGCACAGTGCGTTTGAATTTTAATTGGTTGCATTCTTCTTTTATTTAAATTGTTTTAAGCATTAAAAAAAAGAATTTTTATACATTTTACATTACAAGTTTTTTAAATAATGATCTCTAAATTGTTAATGTGATTTATATTTTACTGTTTTATTATTTATAATTCACACAAATCCAAAACGTTATATGATCTTGTTATTGCCTTTTTCAAATTCTCCTTAAACCGTTTTTTTATAATTAATTTCCCATGTAAATTGATATTCACCCACTGTACCTCATTTCGATAAGTCTTTAAAACAATTATCGGCCAAGTCGATAGATCGCATGATAGCTTTGTTAAGAAACATTAAATCATATTGTATGTTCTTTTATGTTTGCTCATTCTATGTTGTATTACTGTGTTCTGCCAGTTCAACTTTTTAATTGCCTGATTATTGCGTTCTATTGCCAATACCCACACACGAGATGAGCACATGCCTAAACCGCTTGCCTTTGGTTACACTCGCTTAGTCGCAATCAGATTTTCCTATTTTGTTCCTGCCTTTGCGCCGCTTATCTCTATGCGTCTGAAGCGCCTTATATGTACATAGCTTTCGTATGTACATTTCTATTGTATATGCCCCACATGCGAGGTGCAGATTATATGTACCTTATACATAAGGCTTACGCATAAATAAAATTGTACATTTCATATTATCTTTCACAGCACCACCCGGCAACAGCAATCAGAGCGTGGGCAATAACAACAACCCATCCGAGCCGGCCTCCAAGAACAGCAACAACAACAACAACGACAAACCATCACTAGACGCTATCAATTTCATGGCTGAGACCAGTAAAGTGCGCCTGTTGCGCGGCTACATCTGTATCGGTGAGACCCGGAAACTATCAACAACTGATGCTATAGGCTGTACAGAACTTGCTTTGCAACCTTTTTGGCAAACCGAACCGTTGCTGATTCAAGCAGACAGCCAGCACGCCTTTAATTTTCAGGAGCAATTCGCCATCATCAATGATGAGAAGTTTTTGCAATGTGTGGAGCGAAAGCAATTGGTGCTAGAGTTGCGACCATTAGGCGGTTTAGTGCGTCTACCATTACATCAATTTTACATAGCCTATCGAGACGAAACTATAACGAATCATCTGTGCAAAGGCAAGGTATATTCTTTATTCAGTTCTTGTAAAAAGCATCTAACTATAATTTGTTGCCTATCCCCAGCTGCCCGTAATCTCCATTGACGGCTGGGTGCCGATTTCGAACGCTACAACTCAAGCCCAAGTCGGCGAGCTTAAATGCTTACTGGCCGTTGGCAGCGAAGCACAAATAGCTCAGCTTAAGGAACAACATTGCACAACACTAGATACAACGAATATTCAAACACCAATGCGTCGCACCTCCGATTTGTTGGACATGCTGCAAAATGCTTTAAACGCACCAACTGTAACTGCGGCCGCAACTACAACTGCAAGTGCCACACCAACCACTTACAGTTTTGTACTAAACATTGTGGGAGCTGCTGGATTACCACTTAATCCTGGTTACGGCAAGTCATCGAAAAAGCAGGCCAAACGTCAAGCGGCTGCTAAGCGTTTTCCACCTAACGAGCCGCCCAATACCTATGTCACCTTTCAGTGCTTGGATTGTAATGCGCCAACGTATAAGTCGCATGAGGGCTTGGTCTATGCCACACCTATTGTGGAACGCTCCATAGCACCGCAATGGCACAGTATATTTCAAGTTACTGTAAGCGCCGATTATTTAAGCAATGTAAGTATTGCCATTTTTGTATACTTAAGCTAGAGAACATATGGATACTAAATATATTGTTTATTGCAGTCCCAAAAACTGTTTATATTAAAACTCTGGAAAAAGGCCACATTTAGTGCTGGTGCAGCACCCACACCACTTGAGGATGCTATTATAGGATTTGCTGCACTGAATTTAAGTCAAAAGACAATGCCCAGTGTTTGGCACAATATCGTTGACTTCAATGGCCGCGTTACTGGTGGCTTGGAGGTGCGTGTTAATCCACTAACTGAGCCAGGCGCTACAACAAGCGCTGCCAGTCACGTTGACACAGCAATTGATCAGTTCGAGCAAACGTTAGAGCTGTCACATCTGCAACTGGGTCAGGCTATTAAGCGCAAGTTTACGGAACTGGAGCAAATTTCTCAGCGTCTGCGTACGCGTCTAGTCGATGTGACGGGTGAGTCTTTAGCGCCGCAATTTGATGTAACAGCTGCCTTGGACAACTGGCAGCAGGCAGGGCTTGACTTGGAACAAGATAATGAAGGTGATGATTTAGTGGCAGACTTTGAGCGAGCCTTGCGTACGCCTACACCCACGGCTGATGCTAGTGAAATGCCCACCGCACAAAACTTAGCTGATGCTTACGATGCAGCTAAGGAATAACGCCAGGCATATAAAAGCTCAGACGTATTTAGTCAGTATCTTAGGATGTCTTTACAATGGCTCAATTTATAGTTATGGCTCTGTTTTGTACTTACACTGGCATTCATTAGACTGCACCTTAAAGAATCAAGTAAATCTTGCACCTGTTACATAGGTTGGGCGCGAAAGTGAATTCCCTTTTCCTTTTTAATTTTGCAAAACGACAAACAATTCAAAAAACATTGATTTTGCTGTGCTTTTATTTCCGAATAAATGAATTTGCATAATTTTTTTTTCGTGCTCCCATTTCCGCATATGTTTGAATAATAATTATCTGCAAATGTTCCTCAATACATCGAAAAATTATCGTATTGCTTAATCAACTGACTTCTAAAATGTAAAATATTTTATTTATTTCAAGCAAAAAAGAAAGCATAAAATAAGAATCTCAGAACTTTATTGCGTATTATCAATACTAAAGGGAAGTAGAACATTTAATTTTTTTGTATAAACAATTTTAATGTATCCGTTTTTCTGGCTGCAGAAAGTTTATTGTGCTGCTCGATGTTTCTAAGTGCCTGCACTCCAAATTTATTTCTAGCATTTAATTCTTCTTTATACAATTTCAATGTTTTAAGCTAATTTTTCATTAAAATTAGTTTTGAGTTGTGCGCGAAATAACATTTTTTTAAAATATGTATCGCTAAATATGCAAGATGAAGTTAACATTAATATAATCTAGAGGTATCAAAAATTTAAACAATTATTTTAAAATAAATGTAGTGCATATGTATTTTGGCGATTCGGTTTAAGTCCACATGCAACGATGCAGTCGAAATTAAATCAATCGGATTGGTGAAATCGGGAGCATGAAACTTTTGGTTTCAAACATATTTCGCAGAAGACGTGTAGATACGAAAATGTGAGCACGGCTGATTATTATTTAAATTTCATTGGCGCGCGAAAATAGGCAACGTTTTCTTTATACCAAAGTGCGCTAATCTAAATAAAATACTTATGTTCAGCTTTGTTTTTCATTCAAGTCAATCAAATTGTTTAACAGTTTCAGCAAATTTTCGAAATTGCAACCCAATATGTCTGCATTTTCGCGCCTTTCTTTGTTCGTTACTTAGCACTAAATCAAAGCAGGAAGCGTATTTAAACGTTTCATAAGTTTTTAAAATTATAAATTTAATAAACATTGATAAATACGAAGTTAGTTTAGTCGAGGTAAAATGCACGAGTTGCCTAGTCTGACAAGGCAGGGTCTTAAGGACCGTATGTCTTACTGGTCTGCAATATTTATAAGCATTTCTACCCATATATACAATTATAATAAAATATGTGTGTATTAGTTTTGAAACTGTGTTAATCACTTAAGTATGTATTTAGTCACTATTTAAATAATATTAATAAATCGCTTTGCGAAAATTTAGCAAGTGTTTCTACTTATGAGAATCCCTAAAAACCCCCGACTTAAATAATAAACGCATTTCAGTTTTTAGTTGATCATTTTGATCTATTTTTTTTTTCATTTTTTTTTAAATACATATTGAAAAAATATTTTAATATAAAAAGTATTAAAACTATCGTCAGTGTGTGTGGGTGTATTCAAAGTTTATGCGTATGTGTGATATAGAATATACGTTACACTACAATATTTATATTTTTCTGTAAGTAATGGACATACTGTACTCTCTATTTTGGCGTATAGGTATTATTCTTGATAATGCAAGATCTATGCTGAAGCTGCTTATGGATAGCACACACAGCTGATACATTTAATTATCTAGTTTGCTGTAATTGAGCTTTCCATAAACAGAACAAACATAAATTATGTATAGGGTATTTAAGATTATATTATAAAAAAAACTTTATTGTAAAAATAGAAAATTTATTTCCGCACCCGCGCATTGATTGGGTATGAGCTTACACTTACATTCTATTATTACTTTCAGATATATATGTATGTGTTTATATATAGGTTTGTGAGTGTATTAAATATGAATGAATGAATGGGCTGGAATACGATTAGGTGTTTACGGACATTTTTGCCCCTCTGTGCTCGAGTTACTTTTTTCTTCTTTTGTTTACATTTTAAAGTTGTTTATAGTCTCGAGTTGGTTTGTTTACAATTGGTACGCATTGATGTTTGTTGACGATGTTTTGTTTATTTTCTTGTTGAATACAATTTATTTATAGTTTGACGACAACGCTTTAAAACGAATTTCAGTCAATGACAACGCGAGTCAAGAGTATTCCACGCTTGCTGAGCCATAAACTGCATAAAATAGAAAGAAAGAATAATCATTAATAATTATTAATTGCATTAAAAAAGTATAAGCGAGAAAATTTTAATATGTCTTTATTTTAGTATCTAGTGTCTTATAAAAAAACAAACCCATTTCGTACAATCTCTGTATTTTGCTTAAACTAAGAGTATTTTTGTCTTCAAGTGCTTATTTTTTAGTATATGTTTTTATAGATTTAATCGTATCTCTCCTATATGCCAAAAACAATTTTTTTTGTTATATTTTGCGCGATTTGGATTCAGTTATAAACCGCAGCTGGCTGTTCTACTTTGGAGCTATGACACCAAAGTGCAGGGAAGTCAGTTTAATTTATTTTTAGGAACAGATCTGACATAACATGCTTAAGATTCTTTGCTGAACGACACCAGCACTTAGCAGAGCTATTGGTTAATTTGGTGCATTCTTCTGTTAAGCTTTTCATTTTTAATAACCAATTGAATTTTTTATACCAATGAATGCACCTAAATTCTTTAAACAGATTTTTATTCTACTATCGTTTGAATATATGATATTCTTATTTATTTCTTTAATTCTACTTCATTGTATAATTAGAACGAGCAGCGCTTAGCTTGGGAGGCTATTCACAAAGCAATGATGATGCACATCCTACTTATATCGCAAAACAGCTGGTTTGCTATAAGCAACATTGCAGCAGAAAATATCAATTAAATGCTATTTTAAAAAAATATTTCATCTTCCCATAAAGCTGCATCGAGTGTTCTGAAGTGGCACTCAAAATCTCACTGAGAATCTAAATCTAAGCAGCTTTTATATACTGTTGCTTGTCAGCGGATTTCATGCAGTATTGGGTGAAATAGGTTATCACCCATGCCAAGGCCTGCAATTTTATCGAAAAAAAGCCAACTAAATAAAGTGCAGGTATACGGTATACAAAACCGTCATACACTCGAAAGATAAACAAGATATAAAGTGCTGGAGTAACCTGGCATTGGAATACACCAATAAGCGCTTAAATAAATTAAACAATACACATTACACTAACATAGGCAGAATGAGGCTAACAAAACTTTTGTTTACTTAGTTAAAAATACTAAAGTTATTTGTGAACTTACCCAAATCCGGCGCCCAACAGCAGCGACAATACATTAGTAAACAATAACGAGTATAAAATTTCGCGGGAGAAAATCGAATTGGCACCCAAACGCTTCAAGCGTATGGAATAGCCCGTACTCTTTTTCTTCTCTTCCTCATCGCCAATGGTTGAGCGTTCAAACTTCCAATCTCTATTAGGCAAACATAAACAAATTAAATGATTAAATAGTAAAAAATTTTAAATACGGCAAATCAACCATTTACTTTGGTGGTTGCTCATCAGTGCCACGATTCCAGTTCTGCAACCAGTCGCCATTATCTATTTTGTGTTTATCGCCAGCCTGTGAATGCATAGAAAATAGAAAAGCAGTTGGTAATTATCAAAGTTCAAAGCTGTTTAGCGTTATGATGACTTACCTTAGTCCAATAATTTATGTATACATTTCGCAGCTCGTCATCCGGGCATAGCTCTGATTGTGGACTATTCGGTGGGCTTTTGGGACTGTCGCGTGGTGTATCACGTCTAGAACTGGCCAGTGAGACAACGCGACTGGACTGATTCGATTCACGCTGTGCCTCGCGCAAAAGACGCAAATACTCTTCACCGTTGGCATAGGGCAACGGTGTGATTCTGTCAGGACTTTTTATACCAGCCATGGATGCTGTTGTGCTCAGTTCAATCCAAGATTCTGCAATTGGTTGTAGTTCAAGTTAATGGCTGGTTAAAAAAACGCTTCATACTTGGTACATAACACGACCCAATTTCGTTCAAGTGTTTATTGTACTATGATAAGAACAACGCTCCCTTAATTTGAAAAATAAAAACACAATTTTTTTTTTTTTTTGCTAAATACACATAACTTTTATACGCGCACACACATTCAAAAAAATGTTTTGTCTGTGTCTGATTATCAATAAATTTCATTTTCAATCAAGTCTATAGCGCGGCAAAAACATGCGACTTATTACTAACTATGCAATATGTTAGTCAGGGCACAAATTACATGTAGACACACGTGTTCTATACGACAGATAAGTTATAATGAATATTACATTTAACACAAAAAGTTCGCTACAGTGCAATTTGTCAAAATTAGTTGACTCAGAGCATGGAGTAAGGCGCACTTTAGTAGGTTTGACTGTATATTTTCTGCTCAAAGTAACTAGACTACAAGTGCATTATAACTCACGTGGCAGACCAATCATGTTATGTTTGACGTGTAGGCAATTGAATACTAACTGACATTTTTGCACTAGAGCCTAGACGCTGCAGCCTGTTGCAAAAAAGAAATACCTTAAACCAGGTAGTGAACAGCTTAGAACAGGTAGCATACGTCACAGGTAAAAGGCTAACCTATTTCACAAATATGCTGAAATATAAATATACCAAGTTCGGCTTGCTGACTCATGGCACGTAGGCCCAAAGCAGCTGAGCGTATGTGTATTATAAATGATAATAACAATGGAGCCTGCAACGAGCCCATTGAACCGTCACACACTTGTGCACTTAAATAAGTATTGGATTCAAAGAAGTGTTTGCGTTTATCATTATTTTTGATAATATATGCATATAATATATACTTAATAATTGACAGAAAGCCAAAGGCGCAATTTCAGCAACAAATAGCCAAGGGGCGGCACAGGCAAGTGAGAAAACTGTGTAAAAACAAGCCGATATTTTTTTGTTTACTTTGTTTTCAAAGCGGGGCAAAGCACTCCCACACCAGACGCAAGTGCTTTAAAATAAATTTTGCATATAATAAACAAACACAAATATATATTAATAAAACTCAAAAAAATTAGCAGCATAAGTAAAAAAATCACTCAGACGCAGTGCTGAAATGACGTCAATTACAATTATGCCAAAGATAAAATTATAATAAGTAAGCAGAATGTAAAAGACATGACAAATATGGCCAGATGCTATGCATGGTTGGTTGGTTGGCTTGGGCTTGCAAGAGTATGCGAAAACGTTTGCGTGTGTATGCGGCTAGCGTTGTGCCTTTGTTTTGCTGGAAGTTGTGGAGCCTTTGTTAGTAATGGCTGCTGCAACTGCGCAACACGGGGGCAATGACAGACAGACAGAGCGGACGTACCAACCGAGCCATCAACAACACCAGCAGCAGCCGCCGCAGTAAAAACAAAAGCTGTTAACAAAGGAAAGAAAGGCCTTGGTGGCTAGAGCGTTGTTGTCGTTGTACGGAATGTTTTATGCGGATGCGAGTCAGCTCAAAACATCGTTTCTATTTTTAACTAACTATACATGTATTTATGTGCATATATGTATGTATATAGGCACAAACAATAATAAATAAGAATCACAACAGCAACCAACACCAAATGACGGTAGAGTACAGTGTTGCCAAATCGTTCAAAACTTACCACCCAGCAAATCTTCTGTCGATTTTGGTGTCGTAGACATTTTTGTTTTTGTTTGTATGTATATATATGTGTGTGTGTGAGTGTGTGTGTTTAGTTTAGTGGGCTACGCCAAACGAGCGCTTATTTTTGTTTTTAAGCCAAACGACGTATACTAAAAGATAACCCGTTTGGTCGTTATTATTGCTATTGTGTTTTGCAAAATAAATTTATGCAGATTAAATTAAACTTTTGCCACAGGGCCCTTGTATATTGCACGTATGTATTCTTCGTGTTTTATTTTGATTTCGTGTTAATGTATGCGTGAGAATATGCGTTTTACTTTTTTGTTGCAGCGGTCTTTTGCAC
Organism: Chymomyza procnemis; assembly: GCA_035046065.1. Taxonomy (NCBI): domain Eukaryota; kingdom Metazoa; phylum Arthropoda; class Insecta; order Diptera; family Drosophilidae; genus Chymomyza; species Chymomyza procnemis. Next base: position 23,526,154 of record JAWNOJ010000013.1, on the reverse strand, counting down.
TGGTTGCTTGTTTTCTTTGAACTGTCGTACAAATGCTCAAATTAGCGCGTTGAAATCAAACTGTCGTTTCTTTTTTTTTTATTAAAATACAAGCGCTTTTTATTTGTAATAAATAAACACTGTTTCGTTTACGCACACAGTTTTTGGTTCAAAAACTTAATGCGTATTAAATCTTTTTGTTGCTTTGCTGTATGTTTAAATTGCAAGCTGCTGTCGACGTCAACGTCGTATCACAGCAAAAACACGAATACAAGTAAAATTCACGAAGACTGCACAACAAAACAAAAGCGGTGGCTTGTAGGCGCTTTTTGGGTTTTTTTCGTAGTATTTTTCTCTTTCAGGCGATTGTTTGCTCTTGGTATTTTTTCTGTTATCGCTAGTACTAATAGTAATCGAATAGCATGTAGCCAGCCGTTTGTTACAAAACGTTACGAGCTGCATTAAGTGATGTTGCTGTTCTTTGTCGTTTATTGCCTTAAATGCTATTTCAAAACTTAAATTTAATAAACAAAAAGATGTTATAAATTAAACTTATATAATACACAGCCTTTTTTCAACTTCTCAAGTGCTTCGATTTGTTGTGGTACGTTTTCATTTAACCGGCAAAAAAAAGGGGAAACCAAGTGCCTTCAAGTAGCTTTCATTTGTTGTTATTCCTAATATATATTATATATATAAGTATAATTTAAATACATATATAACAATAATTATTAGGCGATTCAGAGTCATGTTAAGATAGCTGCATATTTTTAATTAAAAGACGTATTTAAAGTACATACGGCGATCTCTATATTAACGTGTTTTTAAAAACAAATCAAATGTTTCCAAATCGCTTTTAGCTATGTTTCGCACAAAGTAATAATTATTGCCTTCCACCATGGCTGCAGGTGAGATATACAAGTCTTTTTGTTTATCGTACTGCGCGCGTCCCAGTAATTTAAGAAATTCATGACGTTCGCGCAAACGGAATTCTCTGGAGGCCAACACCTCCGGACACTGTAGCAACTGTGCATGCGTTAGGCCCATATCGTTGTGTGCATAACTGAAACGTTCAATAAGATCGTCTGGCGCTACATAAATAAAAAAAAAAATTAAACAAATTTAGCTTAATGGTGCATGCACTAACTTACGAATCATTAGCAAACGTGGCTTTCTCACTATTAGACGACGCAACTCTTCCTGATCAAAGCCCATCTCCTCTCGCATGGAAAATATAGACTTACGCAAATTTTCCATATTGTAAGTTATAACTTGGGGCTGTTTAGTAGCTAACAGACGCAGGCTAGAACCGCTTAGTTTGAATTGATTTTGAAAGAAGCCCAAACGTCTATCAATGCGTCGTGTAGAAAACATAAGCCAATAAGGATTTTTGGTAAAAATATTTTGTCGCGCAACATCCGTAAATTGCTTGCTCTTTAGGTACTCAACACGTGTATGCAAATCATCAATATCTACTTTAAATAGTAACGGATTTTTTGTTAAGATGTGTCCAAAGCTGTCTGGGGATACGCCTTGATCGGCGAGAAAAGACAAATAGGGTTTGATATTCTGCTCAAAGTCTAAGCGTAACACAAATTGACCAATGCCTTTACGTCGTTCCAGATCGTGTAGATTTACACCCAGACTTAAAAGTTGTTGTAATGTGATTGAATTATTAACGTGAGCCGCCAAATTAAATGTGGGCACGTGCGCCTCCCGGCTGCCGAAATCCACTGCTAGTTGGCTAGCTTTGTTTTGCTTTTGCAACTGACGCTCCTGCTGTATTTCATTTTGTGCTAATTCTGCTTCTAAAGATTTTATTTGATTGTCGTCAATTTGAAGATGTCGTAGTGCGCGCAAATTGCGCAACTGGGTATTTATAAGTCCATTGTAGTTTGTTTTTTGTTTGATTTTAATCAATTTATTAAAGTTACGTAGCGCACAGTGCATGTTGCAGACAGCTGTTTTTTCACGTTGCCATACTGTCACAAGCGATAGGCGCTGATATCGGTGACATCGATAAGATATTGGCAACTTAATTTTGTCTGCTTTTGTCTTACATTCCGATCTTGTGTTGTATTTTTTTGTTTTGTATTCTATTTTATTAACATTTAACATTTAAAAGTGCGCATTTTAAGGGCAATACACTTTATCTCCAAATTAAACAACATTAGCATTTGCTACAATGGACAAGCTACGTCGAGTACTGAGTGGAGATGAGCCTACACCGGAGGAAGAAAGCAGCATCATTACACAGGTGGGCATACAAATAGAAATGTTTTATACATATACATTCATTACCTGCGGGCTCTTTTGTGGTTTCAACGAGTTGCAATAAAGTTGGCCAATTATGCAAAAGGTTTCGTTTAAAGCAACAAAACATACTGCAAAACGATCACACGATCAAGTGTGAGTCAACTTTTATTGTCAACTATCTACATAGCCATACATAACTTAAGTTAATACACCCACTAATAAAACACATGCATATGACTTTTGCAGATAAATGATATGTCCACATTGAGCTGGTCCACCCGCATTAAGGCATTTTGCATATGCTTTGTCATAGGTATTCTTTTGTCCTTTTTGGGTTCGATTGCACTATTTTTGCATCGCGGCATTGTAGTTTTTGCCGTATTCTATACGATTGGTAATTTAGTGTCTATGGCCAGGTAAGCATAATCTATAATTATACGTTAACCTTATTTAAATAAACATATGAATTTCATAAATGCAGCACCTGCTTTCTCATGGGTCCTTTCAAGCAAATTAAGAAAATGTTTGCTGAAACACGTTTAATTGCCACCAGCATCGTCATCATCTCCATAGTTATGACATTTGTAGCTGCTATTGTGGTATATACAAAAAACTATTTTGATTTGTTTTTGATTCTTTATTTTGATTATTTTTTTTATTTTTTTCTGTAGTTAAAGAAAGCTGGACTCACACTCATATTTATTATTATACAATCTTTGGCCATGACTTGGTACTCACTTTCTTACATACCATACGCCCGAGACGCAGTCAAGAAGACAGTCTCAGCATGTTTTGAGGTGTAACGTATTAGTTTGTTTGTACATAAAGCCCACGCTTTACTTATGTAGCTCTTAAGTTTCAAATTAAACAATATGTATTAATCTATGTAAATGAAGAAGCTTTTGTTTTCTTCTCTTATTAACAAATCGTTGGTTTTAATTAGTTATTACTATACATATTACATCTTTAATTTTATCAGTACAGTTCATAGAATTTGTATGTACAGTTAACATAGAGTGTCTTGCATCAATTCGATCTTTTAATTGCTTCATTTAATTTTCTTGTCCTGACTTGAATTCTTAAGCGACAAATAACCTAAAAAAACAAAACAAAATTTAAATTTATTTTTGAATTACAACATTCATATATTAGACTATTTTTATTTTAATATCGTAGTGCGTAGTGCTAAGGGCATCTATGGATTTACTTCTTGTATGACAAAGAAGCTCTGTCCCATGTGCTTTAAATTGGGTGGGTATGCATCCAAAAAATGTGTGCCAGCAAGGGAAAGTTAGAATGAAAGAGTTGTAAATGGCATAAAACTTAAGACTAGCACGAATAAGCTACAAAAATATGGCAATTAATGCACGCCACGCATAAAGCTGCGTTTACACTCGACACAATAAAAATGTGACACTTGAGCAGCTTTTTGGCAATTTTGGTACAGAATTTTAGAAAAAGCTTAGCATCAATTAGTATCATCTGTTACAGTGTATACACAACTTCTCAGACCAGAGAGGCGAGTGTGAACGTTTTCTAAGATAAGAGTTAAGAAATTTAACTAACCTTTGGCTGGCGTGCCTGTTGCAGTATCTGTCTTATGTACAGGCGTCATTGTTACCTTATTGCTTTGTCGTTGCTATAACAAATAAGGTAATATTAGATTTGACATTAAGTTGAAGCAATAAAACGGTTACCTGCCACCAAACAGCAACATAGACGAAAGCTACCGAGATAACCACCTGCACAGTAAGCCAAATCACTATATTTATAGCTTGCGTGCGCTCAAACAATTCCTTGCCATTTTTAATGCAAAGTATGGCTTCAGAGACCATAATGGCGCCATATACCCAGCACTGAGTGCCTACCCGTTTGCATCGTGTATCGGTAACATACACATAGTATTGCCTGAAATTATAATTTCCATTAGCTAAATGTTTCATTTAAATTCGAAAAAATAACTTTACCTTACAGATGGTGCCACAAAAAGTCCAATAAATATTAATCTACCTATAACCATAACATGATCTGGAGGCATCTCAAAGATGTGCTTCAAAAAGAAGGTATTCAACTCTGTCACCTGCCAGAAAATAACCAATTGTATGACAGCAGCAAATCGCATAGCCGTTGATTTTGGATCCAACCAGCGTATGGCTGACCAGCTTTCTGGTGTAAATTGCAAGACAGCACGCTTGATTTTGCCTGTTGTACTTGAGATGTCCTTAATGCTGGCCCATTTGTATTCACGCATTTCCAGAATCTGACAGATCTTTAATCCCACCCAGATGCCAAGTCCATTGCATATAATGACATCCAGAATAATTGCATCCCACCAGCATTCAATAAAGTTAGGCAACAGATGTGCAAAGGTAATCTCTGTAATTTCCCACATGACTGATATGGCCCATAAAATGCCCACGTGTCTAATAAGTATGGCCTTAAAGGCCCAACCTAGAAAATGGCCCCAAGCAAAGACGTCCAAATGGCCTTTAACACGTTCCCAGGTAATGTCTGTACAATTGACGCCGTATTCCTAAAAAAATCAAAATTAGGTTTAGTTTAGAGAACACAACATTTAATGAAACTTATACCTTTTCCATATCTATATGAAAGTTCTTAAGCTTTGGATCTAGCCAGTAGAATATACTCCGTATTGTTTGATACTTTTGGAACATGAGAAATTGTAAAGCAAGCAAATATAGCACCGAACAACCAAAAAGTATACGCCAAACGGCTGGATGCGGACGCGTAAACGGTCCATTGGGAAATGCAATAACCGAAACAATTAAAAAGAAGAAAACTATACAAAGCAGACCGGCCCATAAATTGTCATCTACATTGTCTTCATTTCTGAAAAACAAAATTCAATATTTTAGTAAATTGAAATAATTTCAATTACATTTTTTTTAAAGGGCTGTTATCAGCATGACCTTTGCTATCAATAAGACGTACAATGGCCTTTTAAAATTGGCGTCAGTGCTTCTCAATGTGAAGCACATTGCGTTTGGCAACATATTTGGCATTTATAGTATACATTGGCAATTTTTCTGAAAAAGTAATTAGAAAACGTATAAAGCATAACAAGGTTGACTACAAAAGATGGAGCTCATTTACTTTGGGTTGCTAAAGCTTCTATACGCTTCACGTAGTGTACATTCCTTTATTTAATTCACACAATTTATAACTTTACAAAAAGGATTTCGTAGCAGGATTGACTCTAAGGGAGCTAAAATTCAAAAGCCTTGCACGTATTTTATTATTCAATACTAGTATTAAAATTTTGAATAATTTTTATATTAATTTATAAGTAATTCATATTTGGCTGCAAAATTATTTAATATTCAGCACTTGTCTGTATAAAAATGTCAAAATTGAGCAAGATCGATAAGAGTATGGACTAGTGTCAAATGCACAAAATTTAACAACATACTATATAAAACTGTGCATATAACTTACCTAATAAAGGCAAAATACATCACACACAAGACGGATACAGTTAGCAGTGTTATAGTATGTGGCGTGTAGAAATAATCCAAGGATATATCATCCACTGGGCGCTCATTGACTATGACAAATGTTTGAGCGATTTCGTCCTTGCGTTTGCGCCGCGCACCTGCACTATTTCCATTGTCACTATTGCGTTTTGTTGGTGTGGCGGGTGCGCTAGCTGCACCTGATTTAAATATTGTGGCTGGAGGTAATGCAGTAATGTGGTCACCAGGATTGTCTTTGGCGGGCGGCGTGCCACGTGAATTGGAACGCTTCTTCATTGCGACTAGTTTATGTTGTGGCGTTGTGATTATCAAAAAACGAACGTGTCTCTTACGCACACTCTATGTCTATGGCGTGATTAAGGGGTGCTGTAAATAATCCGTTTGGTTGTTGTTGGTCATGAAAAGCATGCGTACGCGGGGAGAGCAGCAGATTGCGCAACGTTCGATTAGTACACGTGAACTAACCGAACCAATTTGTTAAAGTTACTGTTTAATGACAATTGCAACAGCTAATTTTTAAGCATATCACTCCTTTTGCTGTAGCAAAATACAACTTTTATTTTATAATTCAATTTAAATATCTTTGGTGTGTGGTGTGTACATGCAGCATTATACCGCCGTGCTGCAGCAGTGCTATCAGTTTTTGCTTTAGCTTTTGTTTTGACACGCGAGTAGCGTTGCCAGACACACTGACGCCGGTGCTGCCAGCTTTATTTTTCGTTACACGTTAAATTTGCCTTGTGACAACAAAATGCAATACTTAATTATTTTCATATAATTAAGAGCAGTTGTGTACTTATAACTGATTTCTGAAATGATTTTAAGTGTATTACTTACATTTTCGATATATTTTTCATGCAATTTTGACATTCATTCTTAGGTAGTTTAGCTGTCAGTTTCAATATATTTAAATTTTAAATAGAAATTGCCAAATCATGGAATTTTGGTCAGTGCTAGTTATGCTCACTGCTTGCATTGCAATTGGCGAAACGGTACGTCAGCCCATCAATCGCCTTACTTTATCAAGAAAAGTGCACAACCTAATGAAAATGAGCAGAAGAGATCCAGTGTTACGCATTAATAGCAGAAAGTTTTATAATTACATTACGAACTCGCGCAATTATTCTGTGATATTGGAGCTCACAGCAATGTCGCCACGACATAACTTTGAAATGTGTGACTATGCGCACGAAGAGTTCAAAATTGTAGCGAGTTCTTACCGCTCTCAAGAGCCTTATCCTAATCAAATTTTCTTTGCCATGATTGACTTTGACGAGGCTTTCGAAATATTTCAATCGTTGAATGTTGACGTGGTACCTACGATTATACATTTTCCCACTAAAGGAAAACCAAGAGATGAAGATACAATGCAAGGAAGTAGGTTGAATTTTGGTGCCGCATCAGTTGCCCGTTTTATTTTCGAACGCACGGATATTTGGATACGCATTAATCGACCCTCGACCAGTATTGGAGTATTTCGTACTCTGGCTCTAGCAGTCTGTGTTGGAAGCTGTCTTTATGTGAACGGCTATAAAGGTGAAATTTGGTTTAATAAGAATACATGGGCCGTTGTAGCTGTGTTATTTTGCTTAATTATGATGTCGGGTCAAATGTGGAATCATATTACTGGAGCATCACTGGCAGGCTTAAAGAATAATGGTAACATGGTGCTTGTTTATGGAGCTACAAACGGTCAGTATATCGCTGAGAGTATTTTGATTTTCGTCGTGTACGGAATGATTGTACTGGGCATAATTTTGATGATTGAATCCGGTAAACAACAAAATAATCAATGGTATATTACTATTGCTGGATTGTCACTGGTCATGGTGTTTTTATCCTGTTTGCTGGCATTGGTTGGTAGAAAGGCGAAAAATTATCCTATGAGATTACTTTTCTATTAGAGTCAATACAAGTAGTTAAATTAAATCAGTAAACCGAATACGATAAAGTTTCTTAGGCTGCATTTTTAAAAAATTATATGCAGTGACCCATTAATACTCAAATTTAGTTGAATAGTTTTAGTTTTTATTGAAAATTGTCAAGTTCTGGCAGCACTGTCATATTAAACTTTTATATGCATGTGGCAAGGCCAACAGTCGCACTGATAAATAAAATGAAAAGAAATCTTTAAAATTGCCAAACAATTGTGAAATAATTATGTTGGACAAAGTAAAAAATGTTATTGTAGTGCTGTCAGGCAAAGGCGGCGTAGGCAAGTCAACGGTGAGCACTCAGCTGGCATTGGCATTACGCGAAAGCGGCAATAAGGTAAAGCCCATTCATTCTGCTCTAAAAAACACGTCATTTGGAAGTCTGGTTATTGTTCTTAGGTCGGCTTGCTGGATATAGATCTTTGCGGACCTAGTGTACCTTACTTACTGGGTTTGGAAGGTAGCGATATATACCAATGCGATGACGGTTGGGTGCCAATTTACACCGACGAGACAAAAACGCTGGCAGTCATGTCTATTGGTTTTCTTTTAAAGAACCGCAATGATCCTGTAATTTGGCGTGGTCCAAAGAAAACAATGATGATAAAGCAGTTTTTGTCTGATGTAAAATGGGATGAACTAGACTATTTGATAATTGATACACCGCCTGGCACATCAGATGAACACATAACCGTTATGGAATGCCTACGTGAGGTGCCTTGCAATGGCGCAATTATAGTAACAACACCGCAGGGCGTAGCACTAGACGATGTGCGTAAGGAAATCACATTTTGTAAAAAGACTGGCATTAAACTGCTCGGCATTGTGGAGAATATGAGCGGGTAAGATAATCCAAATCAAGATAGCATATACATCTTGCTGCAACTTAATTCAACGGCTGTCTTACTTTGTGTTTGCTTTTTTTTGTTTTACTTTCAGCTTTGTCTGCCCACACTGCACTAGCTGCACCAATATATTTTCCTCCAATGGTGGCGTTGAGCTGGCTAATTTTGCACAGGTGCCTCACTTGGGCACGTTACCCATAGATCCACGCATGGGTGTTTTAGTGGGCACGACAACATCAGTTTTAACAGCACTACCTGACTCCAGCACCGCCGAGGTCTTTCGCGGTCTAGTGCCAAAGCTGGCTGCAGCAACACAAAATCCTGTAGTGGCTTAAGGTATGTGCGTATTTTTGTAGCCGCCCAAATTAAAAAATAATTAACAATATTCATCGTTTGTTTTGCTTATTTTATTATAGCTAATTAAACATGGGTATACGTGGCCAAGCAACGCAAGTTATGAGTCCTTTGGCATAATTTGTATATATTTAAATGTATAATTTCTATGTAATTACATAAATTAGTTCATGTATAGTATGTGTAAACGCTTAAAAGGAATGTAAACAGTGAAATCAGTGGTGTTACTTCCTCTTGAGAGTTACTTACTTATTAAATATTTTCTTTTACAACAAAGCCAATTTTGTGAGTTTTTAGATGTATTTTTGAGTGTATGTGAAACCTAACAATAATATATGTATAAAGTATATATTTTTTAAGATCTAAATGAAATAAGATATATATAGTTAAAGTGTATGCATACAACAGCTCTGGGCACACTGTCTTATAACAATTTATATCAGTTTGTGTTTAGTTGATTGAAAAATCTTCTTAAATAATACTTCTTCAGAATTATCACAATGCATAAATAAATAGGTCGTTAAATTAATTAATTACTAAATTTTGTTAGTGTTTTATGGTTTGAAGCCAATGAAAGAGAAATCATCAGAATCAGATAAGCTGAGGGCTTCGTGAGCATTGTCTTTGGGCGGGCAATGTCGAGAGCGATAATATATTAATAATAAATAATATATATATGTATATATATATATTTTTTTTTTGTTAATCGTCTAATTTTTTAAATTAGTATTTCTTTCTAACTCTCTCTTCCGTTGTCTCGACGTTTTGTTCTGTTGGACGTTGAATATGCAGTAGTAAGTTGATGTTAGGATCAGGACACCAAATTTTTGGATCAAAAATGTGTTAAATCTTAAGAGAAAGTTTTAACAATTTAACGTTTTACATTTTCTTTACGCTCGCTCCAACAATCAACTCGTGTTGGACTTAAGCAAGCAATTAAATCTCTAATATTTATGTACATAATATAAATTATTGTTTTTTTTTGTTATTTTTTACAACAGAAATCTTATAGATTGGATGCCACTAAGCAAACCTTAGAAGAATTTCTGTTTATTGCAGTCCTTATTTTATATAGCTGAAACCGTGGTATTTGTCTCACTTAAATTGGTGTCTGAATTGGGCACTGATGAGTACAAGGGCTTATTGATTTTTCGATTGCGCTGCTTAAGCCAAATGACTGTTAGTATCATTGCTAAGCCCAGCAGACAAATGGTGCTAACTACAATTACTTTAGGCCACAGGCCCTGAAAGTTATTAAACAATTTTGGTGGATGCGTTGTGCCAGCATGCACCAGTCGATAGTCTGTTTCCTTAATGCTGGGATCCTTGTGATAGCTGTTGAATTCTGGCATGAGCGGTTCTGGAGCAGTTGTCGAAACAGTTGAGGCAATTGCTACCGTTTCAGTAGACGTATACATTGTGGTCTCTTCTTTAAAGCTAGTAAAAAACTCAGTAGAGCTTGTATCAGCAGCACTTTCTGTAGTTATTGTACTGCTTGGCCGCTCGGAAGTTAGGTCTTCCTCCATTGTAATGCTTTGTGTGGTTTCTACGCTTTCTACTGTTGTTTCTTCATTCAATGTGGTTGTCGTAATAACACCCTCTGTGGTGCTACTCCCTACCATACTGGAGCTATAATCTTGAGTTGTTGAGCTGCTTTCAATGTTGTCTTCAGTGCTTATGGGCGCCATGGTCTTGCTTGTCGTCGTAGTTTCATTAGGCAAACTCTCTTGGGTTGTTGAACTGTCCTCAAACTCCGTTGATTCACTTGTTGAGGTGCTCTCTACGCTTTCAGTGCTAGCGTTCAGTGTAGTCTCACTCATCGTAGTATCCATGAGTGAACTTTCCGTATTTGTTTGGTTAAGTTCCAACTCATCTTGGCATATGGGGCAGCATTCTCCTTCAATATTAATAGGATCAGGACAATTTGGTTGTGCGCATAGTGGTCCTGTGCACTGCGATTCTCCATTTACGCATAAGCAAGTCGCACAACTATTCTCAGCCCAAGTGTCACCGTGTAACTTGATAACACTCTCGCCTGTTAAGCAATTACGTTGTTGCTCCTGCTCTTCTTCAGCCGCAAAGCATGCATCTTTGCAGGATATTGCATCACAGCTGTTGCATTTTAAACAAGACGTTGGCCAGTAGATTTGCGGTTCGGCTTCACAGCTGGGTTTTGTACCACACTCATAGCTACGGCAACAGCTGCCTGACTGAGCTGTACCTGTGCTCAGCTCAAGTACCACCTGTCCAGCAGGGCACAATGGTTTTGGTGGGCAGCTTTCTTTGCACTCGCAAGAGATCAACGCACAGCAAGTCTCGTACAGATCACGTTTGCTTCTATTTATGACTGCCGGCAGCTCAGCACTAATGTCTACTAGATTATGGGTCTCGTTTTTTGGCACTTTAATGGGCTGTATAAGCACCTCCTTAACTTCAAAGGTATACTCATAGTCACTTGTCGGTTCCATTTTCTTATCGCTCACAATTGTGTCAAAGCTGCTGTCTGTGCAGCATTCTATTCCCGCACATTGAGGTACAAAGTCTGAAATTAAAAAGAATGTTGCAAAGTATCGGGTTAGTTGACACTTTTAAGGGGAATATTGTATGCCGATGTTTTGTTTTTTTTTTTTTATTAACTATAGCAGCATGGTTAGGTAAATTTATAAAAATTGGAATTTGATTATTTTTTTTTTGGCATTCATAACATAAGACAAAGTACAAAGAGACTCTCGTTTAACGTTTATTTATTGTTATTGATTTTTGACATTTTATCATTGAATTAGTGAATGCGCGGCACACAGCCGTAGAGTAAGAGAAATAATATTTGTATTGAAAAACAACAAAAAGACCAACAAACAATATTTGTTTTTGATTTTTGCCTACGCTTTTGGGTTTTTATTGTGCAAAGAATTTCTTTGCACCGATCAAGATCTTGCGCTCGTTTCATTCAATCAATTTCCAATGTGTCATTTAGCTCACTGCTCCAGTTATTTGTATACCCTTTACAATGAAACAATAACAATCAGAATAACAATAGCCACAACAACAACAACAACAACCCCACAACAACAATATGTCCATTACAAGGGAACCAACAGTTGCTGCTGCAATTGATGAGCTCAAAACTTTCCCATAAAATTGTTTTTTTATTTCGGAATTTATGTGATATTTAGCGAAGCTCATAATAAACATGACGTCATACCCATCAATAATTAAGGGAAGCTCAAGGTGCCGTACTTTCAATTGCAAGAAACGGTCGAACGTCGTTTAAGACGATCCTAACATATGCGAGAGTTACGAAAATAGAGCAACAAAAAAGTAAATTGCATTAATTTTCCGATCTAAACTATTGATTGAATCTAACTTGGAGAGTTCTATATATATTCTACATTATATAGATCTGCAGCTTTACAAGAGGTACTCGAAGACCTTATGATTTCAAATTGAATTCTGATCTTGAACAGATATATATTTAGGAAATAGATTTTGAATTATTTTGCTGGAGTTTCAAATATACGATTGAAAATATATTGCTGTGTCTGAATTCAAAATTGGTTATTTCACCTTCTTATATCTCTTTGGTTGAAGTAAGATAACACGTAATTGCGTTAGTTTAAAGAGTTATCTAAAGTGACATCTATGCAAAATAAATTTTCGAATTGTATAAGGTCAATGAATTCATTATAAGGCTAACAGTTTAATATAATATAAGTATGGCAATTATTTATTTAAATGCATTGAAGTCAAATATACAGGATCAGCCCAAAGTCAAGTCTTGTAAACTATTGGGAATATCTAGTTTACAATTGCTTGTCAGCATACAGCCAATATGCACTGAATATTATTGATGATCAGTATAAAAACGTTATAAAAGCAAAAACAATAAAGGGTAATTTTTTAGCTGTTTATTTTTGGCAACACTGTGTTTTAAAGTGGCTGCAAGCAAGATCTGTTCAGTCTATAATTAAACCATAAACTGACTTAAAGTTTTTTGGGGCAACCTAGGGGTTCTAAGGGTTCTTTCAAATAGATTCTACAAAACAATCGCCCAATTGGCACAGAGTTTTCTGAGCAGTTTATATTTTTCCAGATCATGGGACTTATAGCCTCAAGACTGATTTTTGTGTTGTTTATGTTAAGGCTCTTGTCCATTGCGATAAGTAAGCAACGACTGACGCACTAATAATATCGAAGTATTTTTTCGTGAGATACCGGACGATATGTTGCAGAGGGTATGGCAAAATTGAAGCAAGAGTATCATTTACATGAAATTATCTTTAAACATTAAATAACATCGATCGTTCAACTAACTTAAAGGTATAGGATACATTTTTCTGATTTTTATGTTATTTTTAAACTAATTTGATGTTTAAGCTTTAAAAAAATTCCACTATTTTCGCTGAAATTGAATTCAAGCTTTAAAAAATTCCTTTATTTTCGCTGAAATTGAATTCAAGCGTAGTTTTGCAAAAAACTCCAAGCATTAACAATAACTTGTTACTTTTCGTAAAGCTAAGCCTTTAATTTTCCATAGACTAAACAATCCAGCTTTTCCTAAATCAAATTCCGTTTTAATGTCTTAGCTTCAAGTGCCATACCAGCTTTTTTTTGTGCTGGAATTTTATGTACACTCTTTCCGCAGAAATAATTTAAAAGTGTCGGATTTACATTAAGCAAACAATTTGTTGCTTATTTTGAAAAATATCTTTACTTCCACCACAAATTCGCAGCGATTTATATAAAAAAAATATGTTATATCACACAACAAGAATTCAGTAGTTTGTGGGAATTTGTTTAAAAAATACATTATCATTACACGTTTTATCATAAAAAACATGCTATTTAAAATTTATTTTTAAAAAAGCCGATAAAAATATGCTTCCATATTTAGTAAAAAGTAGTAGGAACTAGTCAAAAATGCTTAGCTCTTATCAAGTAATAAACCATTGTTACTTTCAAATACTCAAATTTATTGTTTGCGCTAAAAAACTAAACTCGTTTGAGTAATTTCATTCTGAAAGTTTTCATATATATTTTTTGTTTTTTCTATGGAAAAGCTTTACTATATTTATGCTTACCGACAGAAATTTTTAAAGAGTGAAAAGTACGCTTAGTGCTTTCTTCTCTTATTTTTTTGCACTTTGGGGTTTATTGACCCAACTTTGAAGTACTTTTTTTTTTGGAACGATCGTTACTTCTACTATAGTCAGCAAAAATATATGAAACGCAATTTCAACAGGTAAACATAACATAAACATATTATACCTATATGTGTGTGTGTGTGTGTTTGTGAGTACGTCCAAAGGTCCAATTCAATGTAAATTGTTTAAATACACATCCGCTTGGTAAAGCCCAGAGAAACGTCTATAAAGTGGGTCGCTCTTATTAGCGACGCAAATGGCATTAACTTAAGCGTATAGTATTTAATATAATCGTACGTTTCATTAATGTTGGCTTAGGATAGATGCTAACGTTACATATCCAGATTTGATTAGAATAAACTAATACTAGATATAGCAGCATCGAATTAGTGTCACACAACGCCTACAATATAAATCCTTGAGAATACTCTTAGGCGTACACCCAAAAAGCATACGGAAAATCAGCGCTCGATACACCGTGAATCTTCACAATTACTAAACTCCGAAGAACACAACCTCCTTGCTATTTATTTATTATAATTTAGGAGGTACAACGTAGTTGACCTAAAGTTTAAACAATTTTAAAATGTTAAAATTAAGTTATATTAAATGATAACTAGGAAACTTATCCGTATCCCTAGCCTGATGGATGAACTTTTTATAGACATGCACCGTCGCACATCTGGGGCTGGCAAGGAATTTGGATTTACAGTGTAAAAGATGAAAACACGAAGTAACATAAAGTTTAAATATTTCTTAACAAAGAAACCAAACATCAGCGTACACCAAGTTGGGTTTTTATAGTTCGTAATTGGTCAAATATGCTCGATTTGGCGAATCAAGATGAGTTAAGAAGAATAGTTAGACAAAGAAATATATTGAAAAATCCGCTTATAGGATAGGAATAATTTACGCATAAGACACGAAAATGATCGTGTAATGCATAATTACATATACCAAATGGTAATGCTGGTGGTTGAAAATAATGAGTTACCCTGGAAAAAGCATAAAATTTAAAATACTTTAAGCCCTAGTCTTAACTTTATTGATAACCTTGTCCGAATAACTAAGTGTGGTCCAGGCATACTTACAAAATTTATGGAATTTATGAGTTTATATATTTTCGCACAACTAAGATCAATACCAGTGGATCTGAGTTTGCACAACAAATAGTTATCATTTTTTCAAAACCTTTTTTAAGTAAACAACCAATTTTTTTCGATTTTTAAGATCATATCAAGGAATATATATATAAATATATAATATATATATATTATAAACTCTAAATGTTTATTTTTTCTGATATATTAGTACTTCTTAAAGCAACTTTGTGTTATTACTTTTTGTGAAAGTAAATTTCTGAATATTTAGTAGATTCTCTTAAGGATTTAAGACAAGTCAATTAAAAATTATTTTTGCAAAGATGCCGAGGTGCAGGTAAGCATTTTGTTGGAAAAATTATGCTGGATTTGAATTTCCAAGGCAGATACATCCAGGTACAGACGCTGATTTAGTTGTAGTTGACTAATTATTTTTTGATCTCAAAGAAGTTAGAAAGAAGTCTTTAACTTGAAATTTTTGAAATCTTTTATTGTTTTTGTAAAGCTGTAAGTGAATTTTGGAGAAATATTCATTTTTGGAAAGATTACGGGTAATAATACTCATGCTCCTAAATAGCGAGCCCAGATCTACTTTGTCAACATTGCTAAGGATTCCAAAAGTGAAGTTTATTCACAAATTGGGAAAGTAATAATTCAGTATTGTAATTAAACCCGTTTAAAAGCTTCACAATTTTCAACTATAATTTATATAACATTTGTTTTATTGAAGGAGTACAACTATTTTTAGTTGAACTTGTTTTATAAAAATAGTAAACAATATTTAAGATGATTAGAACGTGTATATTTGCATGGCTAGCCTTTGAAATAACTAAAAGTTAAGAAACTTAAAAATGAGGCAAAGGCTCAACGTTAACTAAGTGAGTGGCTCAAATTATATTATTGTTTAAGGATGCTTGCTTGAAAGTGAAGCCAAGATGGCAGTTATAAAAGAATTAATAGCTTGAATAAAACTTTTAGAAAGAGAGAAGACAGAAAAGAAGCATGTTCCTTTTTATTCGAAAATATGAGAGCCCATATAGGCGATATGATGGATATGATGATGTCTATCATTTCTTGCAGTGAAGATTGTTTAGATGGTTGGCGTTGATATTGAATATTAAAACGTATTTCCCACCAAACAACAAAATAATTGTATCCAATGCCTTATATAGGTAGTTCAGGGAAAGATCATATATGATCGGCATTTAACAAATACCAGAAGTGATAATTGCGTCATTTTACAGCTCGCAATATTTTCCTCTTATATTCAATGTGTTTATATTATGTAGATATTTTTGTTATTTATTTTTTTTTTGATTGATCTACAGTCAAGTCTCTCGAATATCGAAGGTTGCATGCAAAAATGCAATTCGTTTTGAACCGCTGTGCCGTGCGTGTGTACGAGAGTGTTGTGTGTTTGTGTGCATGTGTGTACACTGGGTAGGTGTTCCAAAAGTAACATGAAAGTGACGCAGCTTCAGCGGGTCGTCGTCGAGTCGTTGTAGTATCTTAAAAATACATTTTTAGTACAATTAGCAAACTGGCAGTCATTTAATCGGTTTGTTGACACGCCGCTGACATGCAAAGTTACTTAAAACTTAAAACAAGAAGAGGAGGTCGGCACAAGTGGGTCCAACTCGGATTGTTGCGACTTGGGGTCGGGCAACCACAATAACCACAGTAATAACAACATGCACAACAAACAATTCCAACAAGTTGACAAAGTATAGCCGATTTGAGGCAAGATACTGTCAGTTCTAAGCTAAAGCCGTATACTACTACACATATATATATATATATATATATATATTATACCATATACGATGCTATACACAGACACGCCAGTTATCTATGTATATCTATCTATATATATTACTATGACTATGCTCCCCCGCTCTATGCCAAACATTTTTCATGTCTTTGCCTCGGGTCTTATGCCTCTTGACAGCCATAGGGTTTTAATGCTAAGCGTTATCTTAATTATAGATCAATTATAATAAAAAAAATTGCGAAAAAAAACGACTCGAAACAAACGGCATTTAAATACCCTTTCTGAGAATTACTTGAGCAAGTGAAAATTTTAAACATTTCAGACAAAACTTCTTAAAGTTACTTTCTCAGTTTCTTAATTTATTATTTTTTTTAAATTAAAATGGCAAGTTAGAGTCAACCATTTGACTTTGTCATTTTGTAATTGTTTAGTAATTCGAATTATAAAGCAAAATGTTAAAATTTTGTACTTAAGTGAAGATCTTATGTTCGCCATATTTTATATTTAAAAATCCAATTATAGGGCTAACTTAATGCAGTGATTACCACAAGGATTTTCTGAGAATAATATTGAAATAAGTGATAAATTTATAGAGATATATGTATTTTAATTATAAATTTATTGATATATTTTAAAAGTTATAGTATGCAGGTTTAATATTATTTTTGTGTAATTTTTGCTATGATTCTAGCTAAAAATGAACTAGTAAAATTTTTATTTTATGTCTTGATTTTAATTTACAAGATCAACTCATTAAATTGCTTCAAAGGCAGAGCATGGGTATACCTCTATTAATGGGTATTCGAAGAGAATAGGGATCTGTAGTTTATAACCTAATCCGATTGACGGTGTCTTTAATTAATAGAGGTGTACTTAGGCAAGTAGCGCTGATATTTAGATGAATTCAAAAACTTTGTTAGATACTAAATAAATAAAAATAATTTATTATAGTTGTTTTTATAGGCTACACAAGCCAAAATGTTATAAAATTTGTAGACGATAAAGATTTATAGAATCAAAATTTTATCGACACACTTTCGATATCAATTTGACAAAAATTATAAAATCTTAAGCATTAAGCTGATATTATTAGCTTTTATAAAGGGTGTTTTTTTTAGAGGTATAGAACTTTAAACTGCAATAAAACCACGATGCATTATTCGATTGACATGAATTGTATTTATCCGAAAAATAATGTTAATATGATTTCTAGCATATGACCGCCACGACTGGCTTGGATATAGTCCAATTTGGACGTGGTTATATGACTGATTTTAATTCTACACTACCATCCCAATGTACTGATGATGAACCTGTTCGACCGACAGCCACACAGAAGATTTCGAAATACACACCTCTTTCGGCTTACTAACCCTTCGCTATTCATTTCAATTTCAGCCGCCAAGTCTTTTTAAAAAGACTAGCTTACATATTCGGCTGTACAATAGAACTAGTCTGGCATTTATTATTTTGCACTAAATAACACAGATTGTCAAGGAGTTAGGTGAATTTATGACCAAATTTCGAAACGCATTTGCTTTAAGTCAATTAAACGTATTAAGCAGCTATGGAATTTCAAAACTTACAATACTGGAAGATTTTTCAAGACATGTTCTGGATGAATAGTTCTAAAAAATGCGTTGCAACACAATTCACATATTCTTCAAGCTACTAGAGTGAATGGGTGGGTACTAAGGCATTCATAAAGTAAACTGAGTTCACTTCACTATATCCGCGCTGGAAAGAGTATAGGCCAAACAGTAAGTATTTATGTGTGAGTACTACCTTTGGGCATAACAATATGCCGGCAAAAACTCTGGATATGGCTTTAAAATATGATATCTGACAAGTATGAAGTGACAAAAAAAAAAAAAATGTCAAATACAAATTTGTATGCCATTTACGTGCCTAAGCTTTACTTGACTGCCCAGTAATTATTATTATTACTATTTGTTGTTGCTTTTTTTTAAACAAATTGAACAATTACAATCCAATTCTACATCATCAAAAGCGCAAAATGCCTGATTAATGTCATATAAAATGTATGCATATAAACAGATGTACTCTTGATTATAATAGATGGATCAGCGGCACATTATTATTACATTTAAATATATTTATTTTTAATAATTATTTTAATGGTATCAGTAATTGCTTGGACGCCGTCATGTTGCCACAACGCTTATTGAAGGCTTACGCGCTGGGATTACTTGTGCTTATATGTCAATTAATGAATTCCGCATTGCCAACTGTGCGTAAGATAAGTAACCAGACCTGGTAATAGCATCTGCAGCAAGGGCATATACTAATTAATTGCTTCTAAACGATTACAGCGCGAATTCGAGATACGCTGGGTGCAAAGCAATTGCACGCCCATTGATCTCAATGTGACGGCCTTGTTTGAGTGCAGCATAGTGCAAGTGCGTAAGCGTCGTGGTAATTATCTCAACTCATTGCTGGTGCTGCGCAAGGATCTGCACAAGATGGATGTACAGCTGAGCATGAGCATGCCGAGATTGGGACCGCAGACGCAACAGCAGCAGCAGTTATTTCAAGTGCGTCTTAATGCCTGCCAAATGATGAGCTTTCAGAGCAAGAATCGTTTTCTCAATGCGCTGCTTAAGAAACTGCTACAGTCCGGCAACTATCATTGTCCCATGCTAGCGGTGGGTAGCACTCATATGACCATTTGTGTATATTATATTTGACCCAGTTTTGTGCTGCAGCATGTGAACTACACCTCCACATATTTTGCGCTAAATCCGGATTATTTTCCCGCACAAATGCCGGACATGAATTTTACAGCCAAATTGAAATTGTTTGGTAACCAAAGTCAGCCAATTTTGAAAGCTACTGTGCAGGCGGAGTTAGTGCGTCGCTTATCGTGACGCATCCCATAGATATGCGCGCATATTGCCAACAACATATAAGCCATATGGGCAGCAAGGCAGCGCGTTCATGATGATGATGATGATGTTGATGATGAGTCTTTGGCAAAGTTCATGCGACTGACTAATGGGTTAAGAATGCGTTTTGATATTTAGACTAAGCCTGATAAGAATTTTGTTTTGGTACGACGCTACTTAGCACATAGTGAGCACAAAAAATAAATTAAAATATATATTTGCGAATAAAGTGCAGACATAAGTTGTAGATTAGAAATAAAAAGCTAAAACCTCGAGTTATCAGGCACATAAAAAAAGAAAATTATAAATTGAAATGACGTAGCGCCATATACGATCTTCCAAGCGATTTCTAGGGAATGGTTGGATCGTAAATTCAAGTACAATGCAATTGTAGTGTACAATAGTACAAGGCGGCCGCAATACGTTAAACCCTAAATTATTATATATAATAGTAATATATACCCACTACACCTAGTTGTTGTGTCTTGTACTACCAAAAACAAGCCGTTTATTATCAGCTACCGCGTACTGCTTGTTTATTTATAACCATTAAAGAGCGTTTTCATTTTTTGTTATTGTTGTTATTGTATGTTGGAATGTTATTTAGACGGTTATTATCTGCCGTCTCTGTATTAAATATTATTTCAAGCGCCTAACTAGTCACGGGCACAGATGGTTGGATACGCTGTTGGGGGTAAAGGGAACATTGCTTTGGGGGCTGCAAGTCAAACAAATGGCGACGAAATTAGTTGGGAATTTTTAGCTGTTTTGTTTTGCTTTGTTATGTTTGACTAAGGAATTCCAAAGTTTATTATGGCACACACACACACACACACACACAGACACATACATACAAAAGATACACACTAGATATAGAGTATCTTGTAGATAGCAAGCTCTGACGCCGTCTGCTGATGTAAATAAGCAAAAATGCACTTAAGCTTGTTGTGATTTTGGCCCTATTTGCAGAAGTTGGCAAATATACACATATACAGCTATTTATAGCCAGATTTATGGCACGATAAAAAGCAGAAGGTGATAAATACATACACACATACAAGGTCTTGCTACAAATTACAAATTTCAAAATAGAAATGAACTTGAACGTGTTTTGGAATTTGCCATATTTACATACCACAAGTAAATGTAATATTTTCATTATGACACGGCAAAATCCCAAAATTAAATCTCAAGGGAATTAGATTAGCGCGTTACGCTTTATTTATTCGCTTTATTGCGGGGGGCTTTATTATTATTATTATTACTTTTTTTTTGGGTAAATCAGTTGATGTTTTCTCTATCATATCCACTTTTCATCAAACATTGCGCAAATGCTGAAAAGAATATTTTTAATATTTTTATTTATTTTGCTACGGAGAGTCCAATGAAAAATACGGAAACCATAGGCATAAAAATTCCTTACATTATCACAGCTGTTCAATTGAATAGACACCGAAATTTTGCTAACTCGGCATATGTTTTGAGCCAATTAATAGACAATATATAGCTTCATGATTTGATATTTTTGCTTTTTGTGTATCAAGTCATTCATTGTATTCATTTTTTGTTCTATTCGAAATCGTTGATTTCACACATTCGGCATTATTGTTATTTAATCAATTTTGTCTAAGCTAACGTTAATTGGTGTAGTTATTCAATTGAAAGGCGCTGTAATTGAAATCCTCTTAAATAAGTTAGAAGTGAGTTCAGGGAAAGTCAAAGTTTGCGCTATTTGTAGTAGAAACACAGCATATTTTAATTTCTAATCATTAAAAGAATTAAGCATTTCACTCAATGTATGCAAGCAAGTGCAACACTTTGCCAAATCTGGGTCTATTATTCCCATTAAAAGCTGTCAAATACTTAAGGTTTGTGTGTGTCTTAAATCGGAGACACGTTCTCTTTTATTATGTCCGGCTCTAGTACTAAAGTCTAATTAAGTTCCTGGTAGATTTGAGTTTTTTTTAGGTTGGTCTGCATGAATGTTACTTTAGAACAGGGTATTCGATCTCTTTATGCTCATCAGTTAATCATTCGCTATCTAGGAAAACCTTTTTCTACAGCTTTCATCAGGTACTCCCCTAAAAGTACGTTTTGGTAGTTTTATTTATCAAATGTGAAGTGTATGTTGTGTCGCATAATGTGGGTAGATTTAAGATTCTAACATCTAGAGGACAGGTTATGTTTATCCATAAAAAGCTATTGAAACCAATTTTGAGATAGACAAATGTAACATCCAGAAGAAAAACTTGTATATTTAAATTTTTTATATAGCTCACATAGGTGTGTTTTACACCATATCAAAAATTTTGGGATGAATAATACGAAAACGATTTAACCGAATTTGGCATGCAAGAATAGTTTACAGTCGCCTAGCACTGTCAATGTTTATAAAATCGGCTATCTGAATCATATAGCTGATTGATTTTTTATGACCAAATTCCTCTACTCGGAAAGTTTTAAGAGTTTTATGATACTAAACCAAATTTGTCAATATGTGTAAAACGGTCAAAAAAGTAGGGTTTGTTTTAAGAGTGATAAGCAATATAAGTAATTTTTTTTTGCAGAATAGTGGTACAAGGTATCTTAAAGTCGCCTGCGCCCAGCTTTAACTCACGCTACTATTATTTCTATGCAAACATTTTAGGAAAATTATTTCAATTTATAAGCTTAGAAAAAAAATGCAATTTGGTATCCTTGATAATTGAAAGCTTATGGTAATCAGCTGACGATTCCAAATGCCTTTTGTTCTCTACTTGTATTCCACAGCTTACTCCATTTTATTTCCAAAAAACCCAAAAAGTTGAGTTGCGTGCTGTTTGTGGGTTGGGCATTGAAGTTCATTTAATTCCATTGGGTTGGCTTTTGTTCGAAGTTGGAAGTTTTTTATTTATTAACTGAGTGAGCCATATTTTTTTTTCGACCTTTGCAAGAATAGCCCAAAACTTTCCAACTTTGCTAACTTCAGCACTCCCACAATAAAGTGTGCCCCCCTTAATGGTATGTAAATGGGTTATTTGGTCTCAAATGGCTAAAAGCCAACAGCAAAAAGTCAAACTCAACGCAACGTACTAGGTCATAAAATAGTAAACAATGTTGACGCATTGGAAGGGTACGAACGCACCGAACATACATAGCAACCAATCGATTCAACAAAAAAAAAAAGAAAAAAATGAATTTGAAAAAATAAACCCACACGATATCTAAATTATCAATGAAAATATTTTAAAAACCAAAAAAGCCGCAAAAACAAAAAAAAAAAAAAGAAGCAAAATAAGATATCCCAACAACAACACCAACAAAGCCACACACAAGCAACATGTGTTTCTGCGAAAAAATATAAACAAAAGACAATGTACGTAATAGAGCAGATCCACAGATATACAGCTGTGACTAAGTATACTATATACACAAGCATATAGCAGAAACAGCAGCAGCACCTTATAATGAAAACATTTTTCGCGATTTTCACAAACAAAGGAAATTCAGCGTTTCTATAGATAGTTCTTCACGTCATTGTGTATGACGTCGTTGGTCAGCTTTTTGGAGGTCTGCTCTATAGGGTTGCTATGAACAACAAACAGTCAATAAATACAATGCGTATTAATAAATAAAACAAAAAACAATAAGTATTAACAGCATTGGAGCATTAAGAACCGATGAGTCAGTTTGTTAACATTTAAAAAATGAGTTCATTTCGGGATTGGAATTGTTTATCTATCTATTTTTTTTTTTGAGAAAAAATCTGCACAAATTAATGAGTAAGATGCCAACTCTAATCATTAACTCTGCTTTATTGAGTAGATGAAAAAATCAATCTTACCTGATGTATCTATGAAGCTGGCCGCAGGCAATGTGGCAGCATGTATGCTGAGCTCCAATAGCATCAATATATGTACTATATACCTGAGCGCTCCCTTGCAGTTCATGTTTGTTTTATTGCACAATTATTAAATTTATAATTAAATTTATATAAATATATAATGCGTCTTTGATTTGTTTGTTTTTTTTTTTGTTGTGTATCTGTAGCGATTTTGTTTTTCGTTTGTTTGTTGTAGCTTATGCAGCAGTGAGATCCTAAAAACGAAAAGAAAAAGGAAATTTTTATAGAATATTTGTTGTGGTCACAATGGTTGCCAAGGTAGACAAATTTTGGGGTAGGCGCGTAATGGCCCACGTACTTTTGCGTTAAGCACGTTGTCGACGCGTCTACGTTAATAAGAACTTTTTGCGTAAAAGTAGCAAGACAGCACGATTAGATTTTGTTGTGTTGTAGGTTCGAAGTGCCAGAAGTTATATAACGCATGGAATCAAAAAGGTTACCCACAAATTTTAACATAGAACTCGCTTCCCTAACGGCTAGCAATCACTTGAACACTACAACGCATAATTTTCATATTTTCGAAAATAATGCCGAATGAATTATATGCCAGCCGTCTGCATCTTTTGTGACAACCTACCACAAAAGTCTACCAATAAACACTAATAATCTGTTGGAACTTAGAGTTACAACGATATCTGGTGGAAGAACGTATATTCCTAGTACCTTGTTTTGGCATATTTGTAGTATTTTGTCTCAGAGCTTACTAAGAGTTTGAACCACTTATATTGTTAATTGCAAAAGAATATTTCATTTCTGAAATCTCTTTCTCTCGAATTCCACAGCATGGTTCGCTGTTTCTATTGTAGTTTACCTTGATCATCTTTAATACATGTCACTATGTTTGAATAAAATAATGATCTCATAAAGATGCATTAGAGCAAAATTGTGCACACAAGACATTTTGAATGTTTTCTTTTTAAATAATGTAGAATAGAGAATACCCTCAAAGAATCGTAAGAAGGTGAAAATTATATCTTCCAAATCTTGCTCTATCCCAATCTTGTTGGTTTCTACCAAGATTATGTATATTTAAATTGCATTATGATCTCATAAATATTAATTATATTACAAATTAGAATAAAATTGTGAGCAAATTACAGAATTCAGAATACTCTCTACACAAGCATTATAAAAAGGTCACACAAGAAGAATAAGAAAGGCTCATAATTTATCAATTAAAAAAAAACATGTGAGTATTTAATTTTAGAATGAATTTTCAAAAAAAAAGTTCCTAATCAGTGTAGGCCAAGCTTAGATTAGTCTTGATGTTAAATATACACTATACAGTTCCAAAGAGAATACTAAATAGTATTTAAGATTTTGAAAAAAAAAGATAAAAAGTTTAAGATCATTCGGCTAAATTTCCCACTTAATCAGCACAGGGTGCACACTGCGAGGCCTGAATTGGGTTGCATATATCCCACTGTCCCCTTACTTTGATAAACTTTACCTTCTCAAGCTATTAAAGTTACTTTCCGAGTAGCTTCTGGCGTAATTCGTATTGTTATTCCAGTAGTCTTACAATTTACTAGATCTAATTATACTTTGTACCATTCTTTCTGTGCCTTACGTACTAATTATAATAACTTTTATATCTCTTTTCCGAACGGTCCATTCAACTAGCTTCTTGTTCTATTTTATTTTATTTTTATTGTAATTTAAGGTCAATGCGCTTTATTTGCACAAATTGTATTTAGAAGTTTTTTGAAGATATCTTGACTTTGAATGCTTTGACCCCTTAATGTTTTTGTGTTTTCAAAATCATGATGCCAACATAGCGTCAATCGTTTTACTCGAAGTGTGCCATTGTACAAATGGGGATGCCCGACTTAAACAAACTATTTTATTAATTTTACTACATAAACCTATGTGTGATTCAGCGCCATAAATCCTCAACTCATGGCGTCCTTTAAGATATCGCTTAACTTTAATGCAAACAGCAAGATTATGCTTTTTAATTGGGAAATATGTTTTTGATTAAAACTCATTTGTTATTTGGCATGTCTTATCTAGCCAATTCTTGATAACTGACACTGGGAGATACCCTTGAAAAAAATGTTACTTTTTATCTAGATCTAAGATTTGCAAACAGCTCATAGCAGTTTATATCTGCCACAAATAAAAGCTCGTCTGTCCGTAGTTAATAGTAATTAATATTTTCAGCTGAATTAATGTCACTCTAGTGCTATTTCAATTTTCCAATGTAAGTGACAAATCGACTGAAAACAGCTGTCATGTAACGATTTGTGGCAACAAGATACTTTTGGGCTTATTTGTTGCCAGGTTGCTAATTTAGCCCATGCACTCACTCGCTCACTCATTCAGCCAGTCATTTAAGCCATTAAAAGTTCAATATGTACTTGGCACTACGACTAAGTAGGGTAAACTTTTTATTACGCCGTAGCGAAATGTCTGCAGTTTTTATTTTTGTAGTTGTGCTTATTTTGTAGGTGCTGCTTTTGGACTATCAACTTTTTGGAGTTATCAGCCGAATGCAATCACTTTGGCATTTGATAACATATCTTTTTGGCGTATCGACAACAAATACATAATACCAAATGTTGCGACACATGCAAACTTTTGGATTTTCAAATATTTGCAAAACAAGAAACTCACCGGGAAGCTCCCTCAAGAGTCTACACCAAAGCAAAAAAAAAACCAATTTGGAATACAATCGAGGCGAAGCTTGTATACGCTGCTTTTTTTTCAATTTGCATTTATAATAAATAATAATTGTATAAATTTTCAACGATTTTTATGAAGTGAAAGGAAACGTATGAAATCAATGCAAATGTATTGCAAGGTATTTGGGTACGCATTGTTCAAGGAGTGTCATCTAACCAATTTTGGTGAAACGCACTGGAATAGTGCATACGAACTTATAAACTTCTAACTGATTTTAGGAATTTAATACCTATAGTGGTTTAAATACTGTATAATAATTGTTTTAGAAAGATACTCAATCAAAACTTACAGATTCTGCAAAGCGAATGACCAAACTAAGAAGCATATACTGGAAGCCTGTCCGGCGCTGCTGTACAAAAGAAACAATATATACTACAGGAAAATGCTACTTATTAAAGATACATATTAAAAATAAAAAAGGAGACACGATAGAACCACAGTTCGCGATGTAAATTTCCCACAACTCTAACATTAATACTAATTTGGTGATTCTAACTCATGTGGCTGCATAACTGCATTAGAACAAAAAGTTCGTTGTATTTGGGCAATTTTATAGATTTTGGAGATATTTGCAGGATAGAGAAAATAGTATGCATAATTAGTAGTAGCCAGCACTGCGTTACCGATTGCCACAGGGGTACCATCTCCACTATCAGTAAGTGGCATACTCCGTTGTAAAGGGTATATAGAGAATTAAAAGAAATGTCAACAAGAAGAACCAGAAGAAAGCACATGGTAACGCAGAACTTTGAATGCTAAGAGTGACATGAACACTCAAGAGTTCAGGTCCACCTTGGACGAACTTTAGATTTAGCGGCAATTAAGCTACCTATTCGCTACCACTGACCACGGCGGTAAGATGTTTAATGTCAATACCATTGCATATATGCCCTTTATAAAGGGTATATGAAGAAACAAAACAAATGACAACAAGAAACATAAGAAGAAACAAAATGTTAGTGTCAGGATTGTGATTACTAAGAGTGCCATGAATATCCAGGAGTGCAGATCGGTCTTTGGTTTTAGAGGCGATGGCCACTGACGCACGATGTTAATAATGTCAAGTGTACACTTTATAAAGGGTATATAGAGAATCAAAACAAATGACAACAAGAAGCACAAGAAGAAGAAAGAAGAAGTCAGCAGGCAGCATCAAACGACGCTGCTTTGCAGATTTGTTTTATATGCTTTGCCAAACAAAAGCCAAACACAGAGAGCACCACCACCACCACCACTACAACAACAACAACAACACATTAATGATGCCTTAGTCATAGGCAACAACAACAAAAAGCAAAGCAAGAAAAACACCGCACACACAGATGTGTTTAGTGTTGGTTGGCAAACCGAAATTAAAATATTGCGCAGATTGTGTAAAAATTAATTTTAAGGTATGCCAAAATAACCAAAAAAAAAAATAAAAAAAAAATCAAATAAATAAATAAAAACCAAGTAAAATTAAAAATATTTTATGTATATGTAGCATATATGGCTTGGTCAAAAGTTGGCAACAACTGGAGCAGCAGAGCGCAGGGGGCAGGCAGTAGTACATCGAATTGAGACGTCGTCGACACGACAATATAAAATTGGGGCACAACAAGGCCTACGCACGACCAGCTCGCCGAGACGTAGCCATAGCAGAGATCACTTGCTGGCAGCGCTGCTACCTTTACCTTTTTTTCTATTAACTACGTTTTTATTTATAGCGCCAGGGATTGCGATTTGTTGGGGGCAGTGTGGAAGGCGCATTCAGGTGCGCTAAAAATCACTTGCTGTCT
Organism: Chymomyza procnemis; assembly: GCA_035046065.1. Lineage (NCBI taxonomy): Eukaryota > Metazoa > Arthropoda > Insecta > Diptera > Drosophilidae > Chymomyza > Chymomyza procnemis. The sequence continues at coordinate 23,498,028 of JAWNOJ010000013.1, read as the reverse complement.
TTCTGCGTCTTTTTTAATAAAATTCTTAATATTTTTTTTTTCGCAGACAAGCAATGTTTATATTTGCGTCTACTAATTTTTTAAAATTGTAAATTAATGTTGCAAAGAGCTACAATTACTTTTTGTTTGTCCATTTTAATGGGTTTTTGTTTTTTTGGGGGGTGGCTGGGTTTGGCCGCAAAATCACTGTAGCGCGCACACACACTTTTTTTTTTGACTTTTTTGATAACAAAATTTCGTGTGTTTTGATTGTTATTGTTTAGTAGCGCATTAAATAATTCACACAAAATCACTTCTCACTTTTGTTACTTTTTTGCGCAGACGTTGCGTACGACTGAGAACGAAATGCTAACTAACGGCGCTATAAATTCAAAGTGGATCCGAAAGCGAAATGTGGAGAAGCAAAAATAAAAGCGCGCGTGCACGTGAGCGTAAATGAGCGCGATCAAAGCGAATTGAACAATAACAAGAGACGAATTTTCTCTCAGCTGTTAGTTAACAGCCGGTTCCGTGCGGCGACTTAGGACACCTCATGCAAAGACAGAATGCAAAGACAATCGAAGCAGCCGGCAAAGCGCGCGAAATTTAAATTGGCGAATTTTAAACATTGAAACGCATTTTTTTTTTTTAAATAAAAATGTGAATAATAAATGAAAATATGTTTATTTATATTTATTTTGAAGTTTTTGCAATGCAAATTGCAACATTAAATGTCAATTAAATGCTTATTAATTGCATATTATTATACTATAATTTTTTCCAGTTCTTTTTAGTAATATTGTATAAAAATACATTATTTAATAATATTTTACTGAAATTTACGTATGCAAATGGTGTATTTGTAAATCATTTTATATTCCTTTGGCACACTTACCTACTGAACTCCAAAATATATATAAATACCAATCGATAAATAAAACAATGAATTATCAGGGGATCATGCCAACTTTTTCATTCAAAGTATTAACCATTCGGTTCTGCACATTTAGCCCACCGAAGAATCCGACAAGCCATTTGTCGACTTCTTCAAAGTTGGTGAAGCACTGCTCTGCAAGTGAGTGTCCCATTGATGCAAAAAGATCATAATCGAACTCGGCGAGCTCTGAAGACTACAGCGGGTGGAACAATATTTTCCAATCAATTATTTTTACCGTGTCTTTCACCAATTTAGTTGTATGAGCCGGCGCGATATCATGTTACATGATTACTTTGTCGTGGCTTTGGGCATTTTCCGGCCGTTTTTCTGTCAAATTATTATTTAAGTTACTAATTTGTTGATGGTAGCGATCCTTATTAACCGTTTCACCAGATTTTAATAACTTTTAGTATAACTTTTTTTTAATAACTCTTAGTACAACACAACAGACTGGTCCTACCGCACACAGAGCAGTGTCTCACGGCTAAGGCAATTTGGCTTTGCAGTCGATGGGCCGAGACCCATGCTTGATTTTTGGTTTCGGATCAATTTTTAGTCCGCCCTGACAATTTGATGTAGGAAAAAGATTCCCTCAAACTGTTCTTCGTTGGTAAAATATAGAAAGCAACGAACGCCGCAAATGCAATTTACTTAAAATTTACTTGGTAAATAAAAACTACGTAATTATTTGGACGAATTGTGCCGTTTGTATTTTGAAAGGTTATGGTCGTTGACCATATGAATGACACTTATACCAAAGATATATTATTTATTATTATTGTTTTTGTTTTTATTCTCTTTGTTTATACCAACTCAAAGAAATGTTTACATATTGCTAGCTAGATCTATCATACAAAACGGCAAAAAAATGCGTTTAAATTTAATATTTCGACGTTTAAAATTCACCAATTCAAATTTCGCGCGCAATGTCAGCTGTTTTGATTGTCTTTGTATGTTGTCTTTGCATGAGCTGTCCCACCAAATCGGCTGTTAACTAACAGCTGAGAGAAAATTCATCTCTTGTTATTGTTTAATTCTCTTTCGGTTACAGCAGCAACCTTTTTCTAACAAAGTGGCAGCACTGCTAAAACAGCTGTTTAAGTTATTTGCGTTTTATAGCAGTTAGCTTTTTATCGCTTTAAGCACAAGCTGCCAGATGGTCAAAAAGCAAACAAAGTTTATGCACGATCTGGCAGCATGAACTAAAAGGACGTTACATTATTTGGCTATTTGAAATTATTTTAAATTTGCCATATTATTGTTTATTTCATAGCGCTTCAAGTAAAACACAAACATTTGTTAATAAGCATAATGTTTTATCACATTTTTAATGCATATTTAATTTTGTTTCAAAACATTTAAGTAAAATTTTTATCAGCTTTTCAGTGCCTATGGACTTTGCGCGCTTCGCAGAATTTTATGTAGATTTACTTGCTCTTTGTTTGTTTTCATTTGTATTTGTCAATATCTTACAAAACAACGCCAACTTCTCAGATTGTTGAAACATCTGACTGCAAATTAAAATTCGAAAAATTTGCAAAAATAAAATTTATTTTCTTTGCTTTTCTAATTTCAGAAATGAAGCTTGAAAATAGCGTAAAATTTTCTAATAAACTCATAATAAGTATCTGAAAACGATTTAGCGTGTTTGACATACTTCTGGGAAACAGCAGGTTTACAATTTAAATTTTTGTTTAAAAAAATTTAATGGAGGCAAATTGAGCCCAAAAAAAAAAGTTTATTTTTCTCCCCATTTTTTTTTTCTTTTTTTATTTCTAACATTTTATGCTTTGAAATGATTTTCTTATACAATTCAAGGTGTGTAACGCGAAATTATTTTATTTATAACAAAACCGCTGCCATGGTTGCCGCAGTTTGTAGGGTTTAATTTTTTTAGGAACTTACATTTTATTTGCTTTTGGTTCAAATTATTCACTTTTTCATTATAATTACAACATAAAGCTAACATAAAGACAAACTAGAAATATAAGCGAATATTTATATATTTATATTTATTATTTGAAAGTAAATGTAATGAACTTTTATGTTCGTATGCAACGAATCAAATAGTCGAAATTATATCATTTTAATTTTACAATTCTAAGCGTAATCCGCATTAATTTTACAAACGCCAGCACGGCTGCATTTTTTGATTTATTAGCCAAAGTTATGGCCAATAGAGTTACATTTTTAATTGCTTTATTATAAAATAAAATATTACAAATTATGAACATTTCCATGCGAATGTCAAGCAAAATAAATACAATTGCTTTTTTAAATTACTAAAATTTTGTTTCATCTTATTTTTAATTATTATTTTTACAAGTTTAGAACAAACGTTGATCAGAAAAAGAGCTGGGCTGAACATAGGCTGAACAAGAAGCACAGACAACTTTTACGCATTAAAAAGAATCTTGTTGGGTAATCCCAGAAAACGCCGCTAAGACGCAAAAAATGATTGAAAAACCATCCTTAGACGCAAATTGCAGAAAAAGAAGAATATACATGTATAGTTCCGCATAAAGTGTATGCAAAAATATAAAATTGGAAAAACGCCACCTTAAACACTGACAAAGGCTGCTTTCCCGATCTTGAAAATGTGTACTTATTCAGATTTTTTTGTAAATTTTGAAAAATTTTATTTCTGACTACATATAGTCCGTCTTCGGCACGCCAAATAAATCTACGAAATAAAAAAATGAAGAGATGATGGGAAAATGCAAGATGCAAATAAAAAATTAAATTATCGTAAAAGTATGCAGAAATGGGAACATGACAAGTATTCCCATATAATATTATGCGGAGTAAAATATTTGGAAATAATCAAATTTTGTTTTGTAAATTTGGTAAGCCGAATTTCAAAATTGTATTACTTCCCTACTGAGTCCTGATTATTATCCTAAAATTATTCAATTTGGATTGCATCCTAAAGAGCGTGATTGTAATTTCGAGTATATAGCTGCAAGAATTTGGTTTCGATTATCCATATTCTTTTTTAAGCTTTTTATAAAGATATAGTAAATGAACTGCGCCCGCTTCTTGTACGTTGTAATGTATGAACAAGAGTAGGCCTACGCCTTTCGGCACTGCGACCCTCATGGGTCTATAGTGCCCCTCCTTGTACATTAGGCAACAAAGGAACTGCACAAATTCAACTCAATAAAATTTTAACTTTGAACGGAAACATATTCCATACAGGGTCTTATTTTAATTCCTTAACTTTATACTGATCTCGCCAGATCCTGCAACTATAACGTTTAAGATGCTAATGCAGGATGTGTGTATCCCTTGTATGTCCTTCAGAATGCAAACATTATTTTTAAGCTTTGTCTACATGGCGCTTCATAATTTAAAAAAAAATATAATAAATAATGCTTCTTCAAATACTTCAGATTATCTGAAACGTATTATTAAGAGACAGTGCCGTCTTTTCTATAGAGACTATTAAACTTCTTGATGTCTTGTATAGGATTTTTTTGAGGTGTAGAACTTTAAGTTGGCATTACTCTTCAATTTGGCGACCAGTTTAAGTTTGGCAATTCATCAGGAATAGACTCACGCCTGATCAACGCTCGTAGAATGGGACCCAAACGAGATAGCCGTTATTCCCAATTTTTATAAGCAAATTTTGTTTAGCGATGAAGCGCACTTCTGGTTCTTTCTGCTGCATTTGAAGTAAAGCTAATCCTTAAGTGTATGCGGAAACAGCGTTACATCCAGAAAAACTCAGTGTTTGATGCACTTTATGGGCTGGTGGAATTATTGGTCCGCACTTCTTCAAAAACGATGATGGCCAGAACGTTACAGTCAATGGTGATCGGTATAGAGCCATGATTACTAACTTTTTCATTCCTGAATTGAACAACAATGATATTCAGGAGCTCTGGTGCCAACAAGACGGCGCAACATGTCACACGGCTCGTGCCACAATCGATTTATTGTAAGACACGTTTGGTGACCGCCTAATTTCGCGTTTTGGACTTGTGAATTGGCTTCCAAGGTTTTGTGATTAAACAACGCTAGACTACTTTCTGTGGGGCTATGTAAAGTCATTGGCTTATGCGGATAAGCCACAAATGTTGGGAAAAGTCATCAAAAATTGTACGTCCAGATTGGACTATATCCGAGCCAGCCGTGGCGGTCATATGTCAGAAATCATATTTAAAATGTAATGCCACAAGATTATCTTTCGGGTAAAAACAATTATGTCAATCGAATAATCCATAGTTGCTTTTTTGAAATTAAAAAAAAAAACACCCTTTAGTATACTGTCTGTTTGTACGATATTTTTCATTACAAATGGATATTGTCAAAAACGGATGGATGTGTATGACAGCTACAAAACTTTAAAGTCAAAAACCTACAAAATTAGCTTTGTACGTAATGTATCTGAAGAATATCTATAAAGAATGTCACAAATTACTACCCAGGCGATGTAGCAACATTCCAATATACGAAATCAAATGATGAATTAGCGAACGACTTATAGAAAATTTGTTCGAGAAATCTTGTGTTTCAGCTTCTGTTAAAAATATATAATATAATAGTAAGGATATTTTATATACAGAAAACAAAATTGATCACAACATAATACAAAAAACTACATTACGGTCTAGTACGGAACTGAAGCTTCTGGATAGTCAAATAAGTTTAACTTAAAATATTTTTTAGTTTTACGCAGAGAGTTCCACTGCGTACTGTGCTCCGGGGGGTACAATTAACCCACATGCAGCCCGCAAGATATTCCATACAGTATGACAGATACCCTCTTTTCTATTTGCTTCTGTAGTGCATACAACTACGCAGTGAGTACATTTCTTCCATTCTAACGCACTGAGCTGTCGATAGCTTGGAATTCCATTCTTGTTGCGTTTTGGCTTGCATTTTAAGGCGTCCATCCATTGGTGCGTCTTACTGACAGCTCTGGTAATTAGCACGCACGCCGCTAATTAACACTTCTTGGGAATATTGCTTTTGGCAACTTCTTCGACTTGGTTAAGAGCAACGTCGGCGTCGATGTCTGTGTTGCTGCCAGCTACTAACTTACATTTTAAGCCAAACTTACATTAAGTTTGCAATTCTTTGGGGACTGCAAATTGCACGCGTGGCACTGGCTCCCGCGCTCTCTCAAAGCGAAAATGCCGCCGCACTTTTTGTTGTTTGTTTTTTTTTTTTTTGTGTGTTTTTTCGGCTGCATGTTGCATGTATCCTAAAATGGTCAAGGTGTTTGGCGGCCTGTTTGCGTCTAGTTGTCGTCCGCTTATGGGCAGGCATGAACGCCGCTGCGGAGCCGCCATCGTCATTCGCATCACCATCGCCATCCCCATCGCCACATGTCTCCAGAAAAGCGTGAAAACTGTGCCTTTCGGGGCGTTGTCGTCGATCTTATGGCCCAAGCGGAGGTCGCCAAAATAAAGATCTTGCGGCTACAGCTCATCTGCCGCCGCTGCTCAAAGATTGCTGCCTTGGAATCGCTGCGCATGCTGCTGCTGCTGTTGCTGATGCTGATGCAGCCGTTGTTGCCAAAAAGGTGCAAAAGGCCAAATAGTATTCTGTTGTTTATGTTGTTACAACTCAGCTTATTGCTGCAGTTGTTGTTGCCTTTGGATGGCGGAATTTAACTAGCAGCAGCATCGGCACCTGATGTCATCAAGTTTTTTGCTGCAATCGCTGCTGCCACCGGCACAGCTACACTGAGCGAAATTTCGCTGGGCAATTTCGATGCGCCAAATAGACGAATGGTTTAAGTTCATTTTTGTTTTTAATATGAGGAGAAGACAAAGACCAACTGTTAGAGATTATTAATATAAATTGATTTTTATGTTATAAGGAATGACAGTTGGTAGGGGTATCGCTGATATTTGCAAAAAAAAAAAAAATTAGCGCGGGATTCAACAATGAACAGATTTTAACATCCGCATGCCCCACCTCTGGAACGTAGTAGTCAAGGGGACTTAATTTATTTCAATTTCTTACTGTTCCGCAGAAAATCGATTCATTTCCATTTAAAGGAAAATTCAATTGCTTTGCTAAATGTGTAAAGTTTCAGAAAAACAAACTTCAACTTGGAATCACTACTCATTTCATATATGTATTTTTCCAAATATCCCATTTCTTGCAGTGTTGCCGCTAAGCTTTAAGGGTTCAACATAACATCTACATCGTTTCATTGTTGCATTTTGTTGTCGTTGTGGTTATTCTTGCTGTCTGTTAATAGCGCTGCGGGCCAAATCAATTCCACAATGTGCAATCTGCTGTCTGTGTCCGATGTCCCACTCTTTATACACTCCGCCCGACGCCCCAACAACCCGCGCAAAAATTTTATGGTATGACAATAAAAGTGAGCCATCCTCACTCTACCGAGCTTCATGAGCTAAGCTGTTTCGTAAACATTGCCACAGTATAATTATAATCCATTTTATTTGCTAGACTCTAGCAGCAATTCCATCGATCATGGCAACTTGTTGCGATTCGCTATTAACCCCCTCCCAATGCCCCTGCCATGCAGGTCACGTGTGTGCGCTGACCTGCAAGTGCTTGTCCAGTGTGTACCTGCAAGTGTGCCCCTGTACAGTGTGCATGTGTGTGTGTAAGTTTTTTCTTTTTTTTTTTGCATTGTATGTCAGTCAAATGGCGATTATTGCCGTTATTGTTGTTGCTGTCGTTGTTGTTGTTGCAGTTGTTATTGCTGCGGAGACTGCACGCCAAAATGCCAAATATCTAATACGCTTCCAACAAAACGATCAAATTCATAGAATTCGCATAAAGCAGCAAAAGCAGCAGCGGCAGCTTCATCTTGCTGGACAATATTTCCACACTTGCTGCTCGATCTTCTGCTGCTTCGTCTTTATGCACCACTCCAGCTTGTTGTTACGTAAAGCAAACAAAACGCGCGACAGGTGAATCGGCCGCCCGTTGACTCGCCCCATACGGTCAGCCACAGCCCATACTGGGATGACCATACCCGTACCCAATACAGGTAACTTTTTTTTGGCGTTCACATGTGCCAGCGCTCATCGGCAGACAGTTCAGATGATCGCTGCACAGTGGGACAAAAGTAACATCTACCAAGTATCAAAATGCCTGCTGAAAGATAATCACTTACAAAAAAAAACATGGAGATATAAAGCCAAAAAAATCTTAAAACAAAATAAAAATTTTAAATTTCTTTAATTTTAAAAAATTTTCTTTAAATAATAAATTTGTCACTGGTTTCCCAAAACAATACAGATGCAATTGTACCATACCACCTTGATCAAACAGTTTCCGAAATTTATTTAAAAATATTATTTTTTTCATTTAAAATAATGCTTATCGACCGCCAACATTTGATCCAACGCTCGAAGCATTTTTTACACTCGGATTTTGGTATGTCCATCAGTGCATTCCGCGAATTTTCCATTTATCAATCCCTCTCGGCCTCCCCTTAGTGATTATTAAACTGGATGGAACAGAAAGGTAGCCAAATCATATCTGTTTCCTGACATTTTATGATACATTGCAAAATCCAGTACTTCGACATGGATGAAATCCACGAGTTTTGTGTTCACAATTGTGATTTTATTTGTTGAAAAACGTCAAAAGCTTCCAAATAATACACTTTGCTTACTTTCTGGTCTACTATTTATTATTTTTACTCTATCGTTGCAATACAGAGTTTTGCTTTTGGCTTACAGAACTCTTAGAGGAAAAAATTTATGACTTTCTAAACCAATCTGTAAGTGCTCTAAATTTTCAAATTTTGTTCAAAAACCTTTTTAAAATAACTGCATGATTTAAAATAATTTTTTTTCTTAAATGTGTTTTTTAAAGGTTTATTTGTAGCACTTCTAGTATTCGTGATGATTTGTCAAACGTAAACGTAGTCTACATAACTGGGAACCTCAGAGATGGTGGGGCTTTTAACTTTGGTGGTCAATTTCAACTCGTTAGAGGGTTACAGCCGATCTCACTAGCTCCAATTGTTTATTCTAAGGGAGGTTCATTTCTTCTTTATTTTTTCATCTGAGTGTCGTCGTCCCCTAAGTCGTTCTTCGCTCGGCTTTCGCCAATATCTTCTTTGCTGAGATGTCTTAAACTAAACAAATGACATCGGAAACTTTCTGAGGTAATACACTAAACGGCATCTATGTTGTAGAGCTCATGGTTCATACGTCGATTCTTATCCGAAGGTGACCGAATATTTTGCGAGTAATAGGGATCGAGTATTTAAATTTGAACTTTTTGACAGGTTCTCTAAATAAAAGGCAATACCGTTTTGCAGGCCCAATATTTTCCGGGCCGAAATTTAATTTTTCTGTACTTTTGAAGCGAATTATTCAAAAATTACTTACTGTGGCACGTGTCAAGAATATAAGGAATATAAGAACCATTATGGAGAGACTGTCTTCTGTGGGACTCCAGCTGGCAACATAAAAAAACAGCTGCGGTATTATTGTAATTAGTAGCAGGAGACGAGTTAAGACGGTGACTATACGGGTTGGTGAATCACCTCAAAACGAGCTATTCGCTATCTGGGCGTCATGATTGACACCAGGTTTAGCTTCAGAGAACATCAACAGTATGCCCATAAGAAGGGGACTGACTTCTAAAGAGCTCTGTCGAGGATTCTTCCAAACGAGCGCGGACTCAAGTAATTTGGCAGAATTCTTCTCTTGAGTGTTGTCCAGTCCACAATGCTAGTGCTGGCTGGGATTCCCTCCATTGATCTATTAATAGAGGAGTCTTGCACTGTAACTCAGAATGGTGGAAATCAGCGCTCAAGGGTAGGTGGACTTACAGTCTTATTTCTAAAGTTGAAGCGTGGATAAATCGGAAGCACGGACAGGTGAGCTTTTTCTTACCTAATTTCTAACTGGTCACGGGTGCTTTCGTAGCTCTCTGCTCCGTTTTAGAAATGAGGAAAATGGTGACTGTCCAAGCTGTGGAAGAGGTATCGCAGAAGATGCTCAAAACTTTCTATTCGTGTGTCCTTGTTTTAATCGTGATAGGGAGACAGTTTTGCGAGCGGAGTGTCACTATCGAAGGAAAATCTGGTGCCAATGATGCTAGCCAGTGAATCTGTCTGGAATGCAGTGGCTCACTTCGCTGGGACCGTGATGAAGGAGCTTAGAAGGTTGGAGCGGATAAAAAGGCTTGTCTGACGGTGGTGACTTTCTTGTGAAGTATTGTGTAAGTTGTTGTTATGAAATAAAACAAAAAAAAAAAAACAAATGTCACGAGAAATCTAATTTAGTACATTAATATGATCGACGTTATCGTTATGAGGCTAAAGGAACACCGCTCGTTGCTCAAAAATTTGAAACTAACTCATGGCTTAATTTTCTTACATAGTTTTGTATTCTTTGGATTATCTTACTCTTTTTTTGTATTTTCTTTTATTTCGATTCTTTTTTTCCTTTCCTCTCTTTCACCTTTTCACACGCCGAATCTTGTGGATACAAGATGCGCTTTCGCTTTCATTCAAATTTTAATAAAGCTTTAACCACTGTGCCATGCGTATGGTGTGTGTGTGTGTGTGTGTGTGTGTGTGTGCCTCTGTCTCGTTGTCTGCCTGTCTGTCGTCCGTCGTGTGGCGGCCGCCTAGCTGTTTATGTGCGTCTAGCGCTCTCTTGGTTACTGCGAACTCGTACTGTAGCTTTTAGGATCTTCTTCAATGCAGTGCGGCCCAAAGATCGATCGCTGCATTTGACCGTTGCTGTGCCGTTTCAGGTCGTCGTTGTCGTTGTCGTTCGATCGATCGCTTGGCGGTTTAGCTAGCTTCATACTAGCTGGCTGGCTGGGATGCTGACCGACCATTACTTGGCTTTGGTCAATTGATGACCAGTTCGATTAGTTGTTGTTGGTATTGTGTGTTGCTGGCTTTTTGGTTACGGCCTTTTAGACTTTACACCTTCTTTTATTATTTTGCTATTTATTTTGGCAATATTCCACTGAGCTGTTTGTTGTTGTTTGGTGTATTTAAATTGACTACATAAATTTCGTTTGCAATATTTGCTTTAATGAAGTTTTCGTCCCTCTTCCCTCTTCCCACTCGCTCTATCTCTCTTTGCCATTTTTATTAAACAATTCTGTTGCGCACTAAAAATACGAAAATTAACAATTGTAAATTGGTGAAAATTATTCACAAATTGTTAATACACTCCATGGTACAGTCATAAACATATGTGTGCAAATTTTTTTTTTTTTGTTTATAACGTTCAACCGCACATCCAACCCTGATTCAAGATGAGCCAGCCATTAAATATGCCGCATGGTATGAGCACCACCCATCGGCAATGAAGTTTCATCACGTAAGACTAATTAACAGAAAATAACCTGTACACTTGTTTGCCATATGCTGGATTGTCTGTATGTTTGTGGCCCCCCCTGCCCTGCCCTGCCATCACCCACCCACAAAGCACTTTAAACGCCTTACCCTCTCATCAGCAAAGTAACCACAAGCCCAAGTCATAATTAACTTGCTGCCTGCTGCACTGCCTCACTTGCTGACTAGCTCAATCTCTGGTTAGCTGAGCGACCAACCGATCGACCAACCGACCGACTAGTACCATCACTTGTGGGTTTTCGTTAGTGTATGTAGGTTTAGTGTTTTGGGTTTGGCTCCTCGACCTCTGCTGGTGAAAAATTTAATTTTCAATAAATCACCCACCAATGCTGATCTAGTAGAAGCAGCGGTAGGTCCCGCAGGTGGAGTCATCTTTATTAGTTTTAAATGGTCAGCTAAATTTTATGTGCAATTTTTCTACATTTTTGTCTTAACCTTGTAGCTACCATAAGTTAAATATACGCTGTTTTACTTCTACGTTTCTTTCTTTAATCAGGTTCCGGATTGTAATCCCTCTGTTGAATTCTCAGGCATTTCGTACACTTTAGCCAGGGAATCGGGCAATAAATAAAAATTCCCATTAAGCTAAGTAGCCCCGAATCTACAAATATAGAGTATATATTTGAATGTAGCAGACCTTAGTTATCCTTATATAAAAGTATTATTGTTTAAATCGAGATGACGCAGGACCACCCGATTGAAGAGCTATTGAAATGGAGAAGAACTTAAGGAAAAGTTTGGAGATGTTCCTTAAATCTGCACATTAGTTCGTTTCTATGAATTTATAGCGAATATTGTAAATTCCTTATATCTTAAATTTAATTCGTAATATAATATTTATGTTAATCGTTATCTCTAATCATTTGGGTTTCCCCTGGATTTATAACAGGTGAGAGACTTCCAGTGCAAAGCCCTTAGTTCACTCGCCAGCATAAGATTTGCTTCGATAAAAACAAAGATTTGCTTACTTTGTCTAAACGGTGCTACTCACAAGAGATGTTTGTTTTTCTACATCGGCTAAACTTAAGGTCAATCTGCAATAACGCATCAAGTTCCCCGAAATTCAGAGCTATGTAAGTCTTTGTACCAAGAAATGGATGGTGTCGTTGTGTAGGTCGAATCGTTTGTCTTTCTCACGATTTTGCGTAGAGTGAAGATCGGGTGTACATTTATATCTTTAGCGTTTGTCGAAGGATTCTAGCAACCAGCACTTATTGGAAACTAGATGGTGTGAGATGCACTTAATTGGTGTTATCGGGCAATTTTTTAACGGTGAGATTCGTGCTTGGAGAAGTGATCCCGGATTAGCATTTTTATCTTGGCAGTTTAAAAATATTGGCCTTAGTCCTTGCATCAGATAAAAGTTTCGCGATTTTCTTGCTTCTGACTTTTTTGCATTTGTTGCATCCTTGAGTCGGAGTAAACATTGAAATAATGACGTAGGCTGACATGCGTATCGTTCGATTTAACACGGTCCCTTTAAACTAATCTCTAACATTCTATTGGCTTAAAACCTTTGTTGGAAGTGATCTTAAGTAGATTGAACTGGTCAGCGTTGCTATTAAAGATGCATTGACGCCCAATCTCTTCAGTCCCAAAAGACGATGTTCACGTTGTGTGCTAAAAAGGGGTTCTCTGTTCACGATGTATCTCTCTAAATCCAAAAGTTCTTAATCGTAGCGAAGTCTCCATCGAATTACAATGATGTAATCGCTTTAAAAGCGAATCATACAAAAATCTCGTTTAATAAGTCTTCGAAAAGAAGGGAAGATCTACAGCAATATAATGTGCTTGTTAGCGCCATCTACAATAGTATATATTTTCACAAATGGGTTAGAGTAAGGACTACGATTTTTAACAATTTTTGATTTCTTTTGGTTTACGCTCATTGAAACTGCCACCTATTAGCGTTCAACAGGAATGGTCATAATAAAAATTGTAAGTTTTTAAAAATGGCCAACACTTTTAAGCTTAATTGAAAATTTAAACAAAAAAAAAAAAAAAAGAAATCATTATTTATTGCGAACATCTGTCACCTTAATTATTTTTCGTAAACAGCGCAGTATTTGCAACGAGTAACGCTTTGAAAGTACTATCCGCCAAATTAGTTACATTTTAATATGACTCCAAATAAAAATGATTTCCAATTTTATTTGTTTATTGTGCAGCTGTAATTGAAAAGGTATTTTAGACGAGTTTATTTGATGTATTTTTTTTTATTATATGCAAAAGTTATATGGTTACGAAACAGTTTCGAGATAAGTTTGGAACTCGTTCTCAGGCGTTTCCTGGTCAATGGTTTTGTAATAGTAGTGCCATAACTTATTAATTAGATGTCGGAATTTTGCACTTTGCTAAACTCAACTAGTTTTGGCAACTTGAATGAAATATAGATACTCTTTGTACAAAATTGTACCAGCAGAATTGATTCCATAGAAAGTTTTTCCAATTGCTCTATCAAGTCCATTTTAGCATAATCCAGTTAACTTTTTTAAGGTCTGTTGTTGATCGTTTTTTGCTCAGACGCTCAACGGGTTCGTATAATAGTAAAGTTGACAAGGCATGAAGCTCTCCAAATAAGCTAGTGAAAAGACTGTAGAAGACGAAGGAAGTAAGCCTAATCCTTCATCTATCTATGTCAGTCATTGTATCCTTTTCAAAGAGAAATAAAGGATGACAAGATATAAAGTAAACCGATTTGAACTAATCTTAGATCTGACTTCAAGACTCATTTAGAGTGCAATTCTAACATGTAGAAGCATTTTTGGAAAGTTGAAACAAGAAGAATGCACGCAATTATTCTGTTTCCTTTGAAATTCGAATTTATTAAAATTAGAACTAATTACAAATTTCAACAGAACTTTGACATCGAATCGAGCATATATATTTTTCTCGGTGCTCCTAATGAAACCACAAAAAATGAATTTGTATACAGACTGACCCCTTGAGATAAGGAATGTTGCTTAGATAAAGTACTCTGAACCACTACAAAATCACTCAGTGTCTGCAGAAGAATCATCATGACACGGGGCAAAATTATCTTGAGGTTGGAAATAGAAAATAGGAAGTGCCGGAAGTAAACTCACTTACTGGAAATTGCAACACTGGGCACTTCGTTTATATTCAAACGTGATCATCCAAAGGATCCTAACCGACTTTCAGACATTGCAGAATCATAGCCAGCTGCTGCTTGTCTATTATAAAGATTTATTAATTAACTTGGCTCACCACTTTAGCAGCAACTTAAAAACTACAAACATTTATTAATCGTTGCTTGCGTAACTTACTACGTATCTACTGGGCCAGAACTCTATCCAAACAACGACTGTAGGAGGTTTGCAGGCAAAAGTCCGTTGAAAAAGAAATCGTAAGGCGCTAATACGGATGGATTCCGAAAAAATTCCCCACGCAGTACTGGTATGGAAACCTCAAGGCTCCAGAGGGAGAGGCAGTCCAAAAATAATCTGCCGCAGGACAGAGGCGGCAGAAACCCAAAAATCGATGAGCGAACTCAGTGCAATAGCAAGAAATAGGGACAATTGGAAGACGCTTTCGTAATCTGCGATTAGACAATGTTTTTTAATCTTTTTAAATTTAGCTTCCATTAATAATAATAATTAATTAATTACACATATGTAATATGTAAATTCATGGCACTTGTTAGACAAAGAAGCAAGCTTTTGGGCATGTAAGTCCTGACTAGACTTTGTGTTTCGATAGGGGGCGCTCCGATAGTTCAAATTTAAAGAGATTGGACTGACACATATATATTATATGTTCATGGCAGTCTCTACCTCTTACCTCTATCGTATATGTTGGTACTTAATACTAACTGGTTGCTGGCACACACATGTAACATATTACAGCCTTATATTTTTGTAATTGCTCCTTGTAGTCGACGCTGTTTACCATGCACTCATCGCACGCAATCACTAAAGGATCAAACTCCCGCACAACCCCATATAACTCGTCCGAGTGCATAATTCTGTTACCATCTGCATACCATAAATATATGTATATATATAAAATTTTGTGTAGATCTGCTCTCCGGGAAAACTATAAAAGCTCCAGCATACTAGTAGTTGCACTCTGCTACAAGTTAGTTATTTGGACTTGTAAAATTTTATTGGCCTATAGTTGAGATTTTATACGAGTTGCGCAATGTGCGGCGCGCACAGTGGGACATCACCGCGTTTTATTTGCAACGGCAACGCAATTAATTGCTACATTTTCCGAAAGAAAATTATGGGCTAACATCAATTAGAGAAGAGTCGGGGTTTGACTTCCCCAGCCTGGTTTGCAGTCTGGTTAACGTATTTAGCTATCTTTGGGCCAAACAAAATAATTGCGCCAAAAATAGAAAATAGCTTAATTATTTAGGATTTGTAATGGCCCATAAAATATTGGTATATATATTGGCAGCAGGACCAAGTTATACTTACAATACATAAAGTAGTAAAAGGCTAGGTAATTTAAGCATTTACCTTTTTTTTTAAACTATTTTGGTGAAGTTTTATTACCAATGTTTGTGGTTTATTTTGCCTATATTTGTCAATTATTTTATGGTTAAGATATTTGTGGGTTTGTGGTTTTTAAATGAAAGCTGAAATTGAATATAAGATTTTAAGATTTTAAAGTTATGTGATTTTAAGAAACTTAAGTAATTTAGACGTTTAGCACAATGTTTGGTATTGTAGGATTTATAGAAAAAAACAGATTTATGTTAAAAATGTAGAGTAATATTAATCATGAAATAAAGCGTTTGTAGCAATTTTTAAACGGTATGAACAAAATGTTTTTGTAATTTTTTTGTTATGATTTTGAATATTCTGCAAAAAGTTTGGTCCTTGTCAAACGAGTATAAAGTAAATTGTGTACGTTTTTATACACTCAAAATAATAAAAAATAAATGAAAGATGAGGATTTAGACAGCATGATGCAAAATACTCTTAAAAGAGTTTATTGAACTACTAAAATATTTCCAAAGGTTTGATTTTAGAGCATAGTAGCAATGCTAAGGCATAGTAGACCGTAAAAATTATTGGTAATTATGTTGGATTGGTATTGAAAGTTCTCTCTCTTGAGCATTAACTTCAGTTGAATTAAGTATTTATAAATATACAAAATATGAAACATTGCGTATGCTCATACAGCACTAAAAGTTAGAAAAATATCCTCAAGCCTTAGGTGAGTAAAATCCTCTAGAAGTAAAAGACTCCTGAAGTTAAAGCAAAAAGTTGCCAATTTAGCTTCTTAAAAGTCCAGAAGATAAACGTTATTTTTGGATTTGTTGCTTGTTTGAGAAATTTGATTCAATTAATTTTTAAACTTAATATAATGCTGTACATATTAATTGTAAAAGCTAGTATAATAATCTTGAAGTAAATAGAAAGATTATCTCTTTCAAAGGGGGAATTTTAAACAACATTCTAATTTTATAAAAAAATCCCAAAACATTCAGAAAAATTTATATAGGCTTTATTTGTGTCGAAAGAAGCGATCGATGTAATTTAATACATTAAGTAACATTTTGGCAATTTTGGCGTAAACTTTATAACATATAAGTTAGTATCTTTCAAATAAGTTCTTCAATTTTGGCTTAGATCGCGTTGTTGTAGCTGTATGCCATGATTCAAAATTCTGTTAAAACTGCATATTGTGTGGTTGTGTTAGTTAAAAAAAATAAAATCATCGAACTACTCCCTAATTCGAAAAATTCGTACCAAACAGTCACTTATTGTGTGTGGCTTCTCTTCATCGACGTGAATGATTAATGTAACTTCTTATCTACATTTTTGCTTATTATAATAGAATAGAAACATTGATTAGAATTGATTTTTGCACTCTGCTATTTTGGGGCGAAGTCTCTGTTTTTGAAAAAGTATAACCGTCCCATAATGCATACCCACCAGTGACAATTTGGCTTATACACGTATTAGTTCAGACAGCAATAAATTTGGAACTGAAAAGCTATTTTCTATAAAACATTTTCCTTAACGATTATGAATTGTTCTCGAATGGAAGACAATTCATACCTAAATTATCTGGCCAACTGTACGTAAAGTTAATCCCGTCAGCTGTTGAAACAGTGTTGCCAAAAGAAGAGCTGCTAAAAAATCACCCTTTATAACCGATAAGTGTGTCATTTTATATCTTGTTATTCGAATTGAATAGCTTCACATTCAAACAATAACTGCAGCTGCAAAAGTGCCAATATTTAATAGTTCATTGCCATGGAATTTGTCAATTCACTTAGTTATGTAGCACATTTTTTGACATCTTGGGAATAATCTTTTGCTACAGTAATGTTAACTTAATCAGCAGATAGAATATTTAGATCTTTTAATTTGATTCTCTATCTGATTTGTAGGAAGCGCTAATCACTTTTCTAAATTAGCCTGGTCCAAAACACCAAACTTGCTGCTAACTTGGATCAAAATTATGAGCTCACCTCATAAAAATAACAACGATAAAGGAATTTCCGTGTATAGATGGCATTGCCCAAAATGTTATTTGTTCTTCTTGTTGTTGTTGCTGTTGTTGTTGGTATTGGGTTATCTTCGGTGGCTCTGGTGTGTGTGGCAAGTACCGCAAATCTCGGGCATAATTTGCATATTTAATTAATTCACGATAAAGCGTTAAATATGCATAAAAAGCGAACCAAAAAAATAACCAACAAATGACTTGAAAATAAGTTAACAAAAAACCGAAAACAAAAACAAATGTATGTACTCTAATTTGGTTGTCAAAATGGCTTTAGTTTAAATTATTTGGCTCGCAGGCGCCAAACGAATCTTTGTTTTTTTTTGTTTGGTTATTTCGGCTTTATCTTTATAAGTAAACAAAACCCATATTATGCATAAGATTTATTGGTTCAATGAGAATTGACATGACAAAATGGTTAGAAATACAAATCTTGGGCTAAGCTATGCGCTCGAAAAATATATAAATTTTAATTAGTGCGCCAAGCGATATTTGAGATATCATCGGGCAACGAGATTGAGATCAAGATGGAGCGCACATCGTGTGCATGGAGTCAACTCGTTGGCATGTTTCACTAATTAAGTCAAAATGAGCGCGTGTTTTGGCTTTGTCTTTGCATGATCTTTAATAATTTCGAAATATTTGTGGCATTTTCCACTACCATGTCTTGTTGCCCTTTTTCTGCTCTCTATTAACACACATTCTATCTCGTAGAGCGCCTGTACCATACTGATCTGATCTTGAGTTTTGTTGATATCCCGCAGTGTGAAGCGATATATATATACTTTTTTTTTGATGAGAATTTATCATTTTGTTTGTCGTATAAAGGCAAAAGGCAAGAGAATCCAACTTACTGGCTGCATCTCGTCCTCCAGCTACTCCTTTGCTCAAGAGATCTCGTTCGTGTTTTCAAAACTTGCTCTTTTGTCGATCATAAATTGGTGCAGTACCGGGCAAAGCCCACAGCAAATTCCTCTGCAAGCTTGTTGCAGTTGACATGCCAAGTTGCTGTAGACTGTCTGGATTGCTTCTGCTGATGTCTGGCTGGGAGATGCTGATAAGCATCAGTTCATGTGGCTGCTGCTGGGTGCTGATTACAGTGCTGACTGCTGCCAGTCTTGATGAGTCTTAGAGCCTTACCTGATTCCACTCAAATTTCATTGGTTATTGTGATAAAATTGTTGCTCCACTTCGATACTACGTTGGGCATTTGCCATCGATTGATATTGAAGTACAGCCAATTGAAAGCTGCAGTACTTGAAAGATTACTTCACTGACCTTCTAGTTTTTCTATATGCAAACATTTATCTGCTCGCTCATATATATGGCTTGATGGGTTCTCTCTGAGCCTATTGTGTAGCTCTTCAGGTTAATAAGTTGATTCATAAACGATATTTCTTGAGAGGAGCTAACGGAAAGACGTACCAAAAATTGTCGCTAGAAAATTTAAAATACAGATTTCTTGGCATACAACTATTTTTAAAAATCCAACTATTTTTCTCTCAAATCTTTTTGTTATTCTTCACAAATTCGTTGATGCAGCTGCTAAAATGTGGGCATGCGATTAAGGGATCTTTAGCAGGCACTTTGATTCTGAATAATGTCATGAGACCTATTTAAAAATTTGAGGTTTTTCGAAATTGTATATGTTGATTATGAACTTTCCCTTTAAACCGCCGTGGTTATGGACCCTATAACCAATAGCATAATCTTTGAAATATTTGTAAGATGATTTAAAATTGCATCTAAGGCTCCAAATTTTGGTAATGATATCGGCAGTTGACTAAAGACCTTTTAGGGTCTTTTTCAGTCGATACTTTTGCTGCTTACGATTTCCCCAGACTATATTTATTCTACAAATTTCGTGTTTTTTTTTAGTTTTAAAAAATATTTTCTAAATATAAATATTATGTTCTTTGATATTCAGAGATTTTGTATTTTTCGTTAAGTATTTGTTATATGACGTAGTTTCGCTTCGATCTCAATGTAACGTTTACTAAATTTACAATTAATAAAACGTTGTGGTGAGTATTTCTGATTTACTTGAATGTGTACCATATAGACAGTGGCTTTTTTTATGTTGAATGGTCATCATGAATTCTTTAGAAATCTGAAAAACCTTGTCGGCTTTGGGCATCTTCAATTTACATATCTTCAAAAGCTCAGAACGTAACATAAATTTGGTGCCTTTTAGCAAAAGCTCCACGTAATAAGTTGCGTTTAATACTCCAAATCTGACTTACACAACCTTGTCTCGGAGACTGACAAGGACAACTCACAACTCAGTAGACTGCAAGCAGATTGGCATCGGAGTCAAGTACGATCTACACACCTAATCATAGTATATAATAATATAAGCATAATCATATTAAAAACCGAACCTTTCTAGGTATAATATAGAAAGGACATTGCGTAGAAATTTCTGAATCATTCTGAAAATCAACAAAGTCTTTGTGAGTGTTGCCGGTGCCATGAATATAGGGTTTCGCTAGGAGTAGGCATGTCCCGACTTTCCTCATGATATTCTCCACTTTGGATTATCGTAATGGATCCCTTACAAAGAAACGCTTTTGACATATTTGTAAGAGTGATTTAGTCTTCAGAATCAATGCGAATAATATTTATTTTTTGCAAAATTTGCTAATTTTGATTTATTTTTGAATACATTATGACCAAATTCAATATTCTGGACTATTTAAGTGTGTCCAAGTGTCAAGTCAAGTTAGATCAAAATGAGCTCACTATATCATTTAGCTTGCAATTTGGACAACAAACGAAGTTTCTTTTGTTAGATCCCATTATACATTGCACGAATCTTTTCGGATCTTATGCGCTATTAACCTTTACGATTTCTTATCTTACGAACGGTATATTATCAATCATAAATAATATTGATTCGCCAAATCGAGCATTTTTGTTCTTTCTTCCCGATTTCGTCTTTTACCTTGTGAATCGAAGTTCCTAGCCAGCTCAAGATGTCAGATGGTACATAGCTATAAAAAATGTACCCAACAGGCTAGGATTAGGGATTAGTTTTATATACTATATATTTTCCTCGTTCTATTTTATCATTGGTAAAAAGAAATGCTGACTAAAGGAATTCCCATATGTTTTACATGGTTGCATTTACCTCTCCAAAGTTATGATTTTCTAAAATGTTCGCGCGTTAGTATTTCAATAGATTCCAAACTAACTCTTAAAAGCTGCACAAAAAATATAACTTAATTAAAAATGTCATGCTAAAGTTGTCAATATAAATAAGAAAATAATATTTATTTAAAAATAAATAATAGTGGCACTAAACTGGTAGAGTTTGTTTAACATGTGTGCATGCCAGACATTATGTATTTTGAAATAAATGCTTATTTAACACCTGCATAGATATTACGATTCTATAAGTTTTGGATACGCTATGCTAAATCTGTATAATTTAGTCATAAATTATACGACTCGTTGCACTAAATCAAGCCACGTGTTGAGGGCCATCATTCTTAACGTAAATCCAATTAACACTTATTGTGCTTTATTATGCTAAATGTACACTGGCAAAAATCACGCCCCTAATTGCGGCAACAATTGTTGCAACACAATGACAGTGGGCACTGGCAGCTGTCAGACAGTGGGATGGACGACGGGCGTACAGCCAGTTCATGGCAGTCGAGTTTTGTGGCGCATTCGTATGGGAGCTCTGTTAATATTATGCATACTCCATTTGCTTATATTAAAAATGATTTTGTATAGAAATTTCGCTTTTATTAATTGTGTGAATCGAAAATTTTCACATTCGGCTTTTTCGCAGAGTTCTCACACAAATTTCCACTGGCAGTCAAGCATTTCCAACACCATCGAACGACACCTGCTGTTAGTATAGCGATTTATCATGGGCCTGCTTAAACGCACATCCATTATTATGGCTACTGAACCAGCCGGCGGCGTTCAATTGGCCAACTAGCTGGCTTTTTAAGCCTTTAATTGAACAATTTGTAACAATCATGTGCACAAAATAGCGCAACACTTTGGCTTAAATAGTTTTCAATGGCCACGTTTCCATGGCCATGGGACCACTTTGGTTTGCGCCATTTTGCTTGAGCTCTTTGAAAATTAATGTGGCCCATTAAATTGGTTTATGCCGAGTGAGAAGATGCCTTCGAGAATGTAGAACAATGCCGCAACGAGTGCTGAGTAATGACAAGACCA
The DNA here is from genome assembly GCA_035046065.1 of Chymomyza procnemis. Lineage (NCBI taxonomy): Eukaryota > Metazoa > Arthropoda > Insecta > Diptera > Drosophilidae > Chymomyza > Chymomyza procnemis. The sequence continues at coordinate 23,476,105 of JAWNOJ010000013.1, read as the reverse complement.
AGTCGAAATTGAAGATTGATCAAGTTGCTTGCATTTTGTATGGCTCTATTGGACTCTTGTTGGTTTTTCTATTTTAACTTGTTATATAACCTTAAGTTGCAGGGGGTATGTTTGGTTTGTGGGAATGTTTGTAACAGGAAGTTGAAATCTTGGGGAAGATTCTGTTTAAATTTACCAAAGTTATTGATGAGCCTCGGAGTGGTTGATAAAGAAAGCTATTAGAATATTTATTTGTATACAAATGGTCTAGATATTGTATTTTCTGCCTTGTGTGCTAGGTATGCCACTTACATCTGTGAAATGCAACTCTTTCGTCAGCGAAGGAGAGTAAAAACAGAAATCATATGAAGCAGCCGCTTTTAAAGAACCACTTGTTAACAGAAACCGATACTTTCCATGGGTCTAGAAAGTCTGGTCGTCCTGGATGAACTGGAAGTGAAGTGCTCAGTTAAAGATTAAATAAATGGAAGATCCTGGGGCAAATTTAAATCAGTACCATAAAATACAAGGAGAAGTGTTTTTTTGAGGCCCTCGAATAGATAAATGATGGTCTTTTAAAAGAGCAGAAGTCGGCTCTATACAAAAATATGAGCAGTATGAGAGGTTGATCATAAATTAGAAGAATTATATTCTTTATTATATTCTAATTATAATTATATTCTAATTATTATAATTATATTCTTTTTCTTTTCCCTATTAGCTTTTAAATAAACGCCATAATCACCTTTAACATTGAATTAATCGATTACAAAAACTACTAAAAATGCATTAGTTATAGAAAAATTAAAATTCTTCTATGAAATGATAAATTTGAGCGAATTTGAAAAACTGAGGGAAACTGAGTTGTTTACAAGGTTTCGTAATCTATCACACCGATAACCGCATTATATTGCGGATAAAACTGTTTTATGAATATCGATAAGGTGCTCGATTCTCTTAATTCATGGCTCTTTTGAAAAGCCAAACGAGTATATGTATTGCAAATTAGTGGCTTTTGCAATGGCACCACAACATCATCGGAGTATACTTTTATAAAGACGACGAAGGGCGGAACAATTATTGTGATCGATGCTAAACTATTTATTACAAAAAGTATAATATTTTAATATTTTTAGATCATGTGTCCTAAGGCCTCGACTATACAATTTTATGTGGGTTCTATAATAGGTCGCATATCAGACAGGATAAGCCCGCAATGATTGATGTCATGAAAGCAAATGTTTATTTATTAGATGCAGTCCGAAATGTTGGAAAATATACGAAAATATATATTACTTCTCTTTGTTATTTGCGTAAGTTAGAGAATCTTATATAAAGTTATAAAATATTAGCTTTTATATTATATTTATTAAAAATTTAATGAAACAAAAAGCAAGTATGTTGCCTTTTCCTTTGAATGAACATGATGTGCAATAGCTATGGTTTTTTTTTCGATTTGCTATACCAATCAGCATAGTAATTACTTTATTTTATATTTGTTGTTAGTTAAAAAGCTTAATTTTTTTCTTGGTTTAGTTTTATTTGTTATAATTTATTATTGCTTCAGGGTAGAGGCTGTTCAAAGGCAAGGTCACGAGGATTTGTTCTTCTGAGTTTTCTTGTGCTTTGACTGTTGTTCTGGAAGTTGAACTCCAGTACATATGTGTGGTTTCGCAGAGTCTCAACTCATATTGTCAAAATTTGCTTCCCCCTTTTTAAACTATTCCAAAACCCTTTATTTACTGCACTGTGTTCATGCAGTTTGCTTTTAACCACCAAAAGCAAAAAAAAAAATACTCTCATTTCGTTGCCGCCTCCAAGATTGGCATTGTTTGCCAAGTTAAGACTCCCACAATATAGAGCAAGCATATCGTATCCAAACTTCTCAAATGTATGCCCATTACTTGCTATTTATTTAAATGTTTTTTTTTTCCACAATTTTGTGCATTGTTGTTGTTGTGGTAGACATTGTAGGTTTGTTATATTTAAGAGGGTCATTTATACAGTGCTTGCTGCGGAGTGTCTTGTCTTGAGACTAGAGACCATGAATAATTGAAAGCGATAAGCTATCGCATTGCGCTGACATGTTTCACGCATTACAAAAGTAATGATCATTGCTGGTGGCGGACCCCCTCAGTAACTGTCAACAGACACCTAGCCTGGGGGCAACAGCTTTGTTGCAGTTGCTGGCACTTTCTGGCACGCGAATTTCACACCATTTCCAATTATATATAAGTACTGGCAGGCAGTGGTTTCCAGAGGGCTAGACACTTGCCTATGTAAACACGCTCCACCTACTTGCCAGCCCCTAAAACCATTTTGTGAATTTGATTAATAAAACCTCGCGCAACAGATGCAAGCCAACTGATAAGGTAAGGTGACTCTAGATGGCGGCAACATGATGAGAAAGAGAGCGGGCCAAAGACAGAGCGCAACTACGACATCGGCATTGGCATCGACATCGACATCGACATCAGCGTGTTCTGCTCATCGTCGTCAACGTGTTGTGTGGAAAGCTAATCTTTCAATTATAGACAATTTGTCAAATGACTTACAGCAACATCCAACGAGACGTGTTCCCCCAGCAAAGTAACCAGGCAGGCAGGCTGGCAGGCAGGCATAGATACGTATAGGGTGCAGCTAACAGCTAGCAGTTTGTCGAGTTTCAGGGAAAGAGCAGACAGACTAGACGGTATAGACGGAGCAGCCAGCATGCGAAGCTGACGTAAACGAAGTCGTCTGCGCTCAATCATAGACCCATTTATAGGCGTCGAATTACAAGAACAAACTAATCGAAATCATTTATCACGTCAGTTTGGTGCAGGCGTCTCTCACTCTTGTTGTTGTTCCAACTATTCTGAGTTTCTTCTTGTTCCCATTTAATTTTTTTTTTGCTATTATGCTCTGGCTGCAACGGCGGTTGGTCTGCTGTTGCTTGGTCACCTGGTCACTGGTCCGTATTCTTGGTCAGTTGGTGGGCAGCAATCAGCACCTATTGTCAGGCCTGCGCTGTCGAGTCCCCGCTGCACAACCCATTGAAATTGAAGCGGGCGGGCGTGCGTGAGTTGAACTTGGCCTGCGACTGGCAGTGCAACTGTGCCCGCGGCCTGTCGTTGAGTAATATGATTAATTGTTAATTCATTGGACCTAAGAGGAACTACAGTGAGAACCACTTGGCTTACATTAGCTTATCACAATTTGTTGATGTTGTTGTTTTGTGGGCTGGACTCGATGCTGGTTATTGCTGCACTAATTTGTTGACACATTCAAAGTCGCAACATGGACGTTGCATATCACTTGCCTTAGCTAATGGCATCGTTGCACATGCTACATTCAAGTGTTGCTTTATACGTTTTGGTTTAACATCAATTTACTGCCACAAATCGCGCTGTCTGTTCCACTAATTACCTGCAATTTGTTATGCAGCCAAGGCGCTGCGGTGTACCTGAAATTTAATTATGTTGTTTATCGAGTTATTTGCATATGGCTGACATGGCTGTGAGATATTTGATGGACCTGACAACTTTAGATTTTAATTTTTCGCTTTTTTTTGCTTTTTCTTTCGCTTTTATAAATGTGCAATAGATTATAGATCGGGAACAAGAGTTGACTGCAAAATGGCAAGCTATTTTATACGCAGTGCTGGGTTCATATGAATAATAATAGTAAATTTCAGTTTTTGTTCGAAAACAAGTAAAAAGAAGCACTTTATGAAATAATCTCTTCGACAAGACTTTCGCTTGTGGGATAAAAAACTTCTTTAATTCAATACTTTGTTGTATAATGAACAGCTAAAGGTAATAGAAATTTGTTTATTTTTAATTTTTTGTTAAGAACTGGCAAAGTAAGTCGATGTAATTGTTTATAAATTTGGCGCGTGTGGTATGTGGTAAGGAGTTTAGCACCACAATAGTGTTTGACAGGTGTATCCAAACATCAGATTTAGCAAGAAGCACAAGCTTAATTCCTTAAAAAATTGTTCAAATATTATGAAAGTGATTAGTTTAGATTACCGAGCTTGGAAACCACCGACATATCTATACAAAAGTGCAGAAAACATTAAATGGATATCAGTGTAGACATGATCTGGAGTAGGAATACATGCCTATGATCAGAGAGTCCCATACTTACACTCAGAGTGACTTTAATCGAATACCAATAGGGTTTGGAAAAAATAAAAACGAAAAAACTTTCATCTATTGATCAATAGTTTGTAAGTATAAGAACTTTTTAAGAATTTGTTTTTTTTTAAATGTTTTCCAAGGTTTAAAAACTTTAAATATAATCGTATTTTGAATTTTTTAAAATATTGGTTTATTGGAAACGAAATCGGGAATAAGAAAATTTGGTACACAAATACAAATTGTTTGTAGCTTAAAGTATTGAAGCTATAGTAGGTAATATGTTTTCAACAAGAATCGTTGGAAGTTGTTCGATTAGCGCAAAATCTACATTGGAAAACTTAGAAAATTAATATCATTTACTTATTATTAAGCTTTTGAAAGAAATATGTTGACATAAAGCATAATTTGTTTGTGCATTGCAATGGCTGCAAAATATATAGAATGTGAATTCTCCAATAAATTAAATTACGCCAAAATTAAAAAGGTAAATAACAAGAATTTTAGCATTAAATCAATAAATTTGAAGCTTGTTGAAATGATCGCTTATACCTTTAAAAATCCAGATAAAAACTTAGAAATTAATTAAACAATCGAACAATATCCATTTCTTTTAAGTTGAGTAAAGGCACAATCACTACATATTATATTCACCACTAAAATATATTGCAAATTTAGAAATAATCCATAAAATAACTTGTCGGCATAAAAGTTTATTAGCATTTTTATTGAAGATCAGAAAAAGCGGTTTAACTCGAAAACAATTACTACATGTCTGCAGCGAAACAAAAAGCGGAATTGAATGATTTGTCTATACGCAGATATTGTAACTTTTATAATTATTTAAGAAATGGTATTTCAAAAAATTTATATTTATTTTAATTTTATAAATAATTAATATGACATTATTAGATGAATTAAAGCATTTTGGTGTAGAAATTGATCTAATTAACGTTGGTTACCCATCACATAAACAAATTGAACGATTTTTAGTGTTAGTATTTAAAAATTTTTTTTCTTATTAACAATAAAGTGAATATTATTGATTATTGATCAAGAATAAAAGTAATCAGGCATTGCGTCTTTGAATGTTTTCGTATATCAATTTATATATGCAGACAATTGGATTATTTAGCCACATTTCGCTACAGAAAAATACACATGATAAAACTTTTTGTTAAACTTAAATCGATAATACGGCTAAACGATCTTCTTAAAATCCTTTGAAATTGATATTTCTTGGCTAATTAGTCGAAGTATCAAATAAATTATTTTCTTACTAAAACACTTGGAATATAAATAGTTTACATTGTTAATTTGTTTACAAAATAAGTACGAATCGAAAAATTGATTTACTGCGTTAATTTGATCAAATTGAATTTTGATTTTTACGTACATTCAAATTACGTACATTCGGTTCAATAATCTCAAAAACTGATTTTTAATAACAAATAAATAAAATAATTCATTTTATTGAAATACAAGAATCCTGCATCTGTCAATATGCAGTATTGGATGCATGGAAAACACATGACTTAAATAGAAGTACATTTTTAGAAGCACTTTTTTTTCCTCGTTAACCAAATATTATTTTAATTTCCGTGTTTAAGCAATCACAAACCCTACTTTATGCCTCTTTTGCTTATGGCACTACTTTGAAGTGAAAAACTAAAAAGAGCTTCCATTGGAAAGGTGTTTTTCGTCTTAAATACTTTTATGTGTTTTTTCTTATTGTACAAAAGTTCATGTTAAATTTTAGCAACAAAAAATAGATTTCGTGTGCAAAATTTAATTTTGCAATTTTAGCTTACATTAAGCCGCTTGTCCACTGGTCTTGCTCGTTCATCTATTTCCCAGATCTTAAATTGTACTTACTTAGCTAGTTACTTGCCGTGAATTACGATTACCTAGTTGCCCTGTTGGCGGAAATAGTTTTCTTGTACCAACTTCTAAGACAACAACGCAGGTCTTCTTTTAAGTTTTTTTTTTTTTTGGCATAACTGTGCGTTGACCTTTTTTTTTTCTTAAAGGTTGTTGTTGTTTTTGTTGCTGTTGTGTGATAAATGTGCAACATTTAGGCGCGATTTGGGGCCAAGATAAACAATTTTGCCCAAATGTTGGTTATACTCAAATTTTTCTGGGCTTGTTTGCCGCTGCTTGTTAAATATGTTTGTTTTAGCATTTTTAATTGCTTTAATTATTTATTGTTTGGTTTGCTTTTGGCCAACTGACTTATGTACCTGCCTCAAGAGGCATTCATACGGCGCTGGCGACGATCTCGCGGCTGGAAGTCGCCATCAGTTGCTTGTACCTAAGTAACATACAAAACGAAAGACTTAAGCAACGAACTTGAACGCAATTTGTACGCAACTGGCAAACGCTCTGGCAAATGGCTGCGTAGATTTCAATCAATAAATCAATCAATAATTGTGAAAGCTGTACGGAGAGTACGTCTAAGCAGCAGCAGTAACAGTTGCTACACTGAAAACAAAAGTGGAGTCAGTTGTGTGTTAGAGACCATCACATAGACGACACTAAATTCAGTGGATCAAGCGCAGCAGTGGGCTTTTGAGCATTTCAATTTATAGATATTGGTTAAATTAATAAAATCGGTTTAATTAAAAGTCAGACAAATTATAGTTAATAACTATAAAGTAACAAAACATCTGGTCAAAATTAAATGCAGCTGGGTTTCTGAAGTTCCCACAGATAAAAGAATAAATTTATTTTATCGATTTTAAACTTGTGTAGGAAACAGATGTGGCTAAAATTATTCTCAGATATTGATTTAAAGGCTTATTTTATGAGTCAGCCTTCGGAGATCAATGCGATTCAATGCCTGAATAATCAAAGTAGACAGATTAATTGCAACTAAAGCAAAAATGTAACTTCTGTGAATATGTAGTCCAGTCAGCAAGAGGGGAAATAATTGCATCAGCACAAGTCAAGCATATGCATGTGAGAAAGTTGACAGTGCATCGACAGTCCTCTACTCTAATTATAATTGAAATCCATTATTAACTGGAAGCATTTTATCAAGAGTACATACGGTGGTACTTTCATGGTAAGCAAAAAGGCGCATTTTTGTTAATGAAAGATACAGAAGTATCCTCATGATCCGCCATTGGAGCGAGGACAATATAGAGGAACGTACTTAAAAAAACATCGTGAAATACTTTACACTAGTCATATTGGTCCTAAAATGTATATTTAAAATTCATTCAAAACTTGGCTTTAAATAAATTGCTATACTGATTGGTTACTTCAAAAACAAGCAACTTTTTGCCAAGTGTATAACAACTATAGTCAGCGACAAGCATTGCCTGGGCATATGCTCATCCGTCCATCATTCATACGCAGCATATTTCAATTAACATTCATGTGCTGCGTTTTTCCCGTTTCACGGGACTTGGGGCCGCTGCCGGAGCACCAAAGCCGAAGCTGGTGCCTGTCATTTTGATGGTACACACTTGAGAGTATTTTTGCGCCTATATAACAATTACATTTTGTCAGCTGACACAGTACTCTAAACTTTATGGCCGTGGCTCGAATGGCTTTAGCTACCAAAACAGTAGCCGCTTGCTGACCAAGATTAGCAAGCATGTTAGCCATATGAGAGCCGGCATAGCTGCAGGGCAACGAAGCACCCGCAGCGTTAACCACCCACCCGAAAGTAAACAATATGGTGAAGGTTTCGCCAAAGAATAGCCGATTTATATGAATGGCATGGTATAATTTATATTGCTGTTTTTGTTGGAGTCGGCGTTGCTGTTGTTGTTGGGTTTTTGACATTTTTGTCAAGTCATCAACGCACACGGTGGGACGTCTGGACGTTGGAGCCCGTTGTGATCGGTTGTTAGCTGTGACTGATTAATTTGGCTATTATGGCATTTGGCTTTTATATGCCACAGTTCGACATTGCTAATACCGCAGCCGAAGAGGTTAACTCGGTACAGTCCAAAGCAACCTGCAGCTCCCCCTGATCAGCGCATACAGCGGCTATCTTTGGTTTTGATTTTTGGCCAGCTAGATGAACATCTTTGGATCGATTCGTCTCGATCTTCTTCTGCTTGTAGCACGTCAAATTTTTTTTGTGTTTTTGTAATTTTTTTTTTAACCGTGCTCATAATAGCCCCAGTTAATTGCTAATAGCCAACGGTGCAGATTTCTATGTCAGTTTTAAGACACGTCAATGAAATGCTTGATTTGGTCTGGACTTGGACTTGAATTTGGAGTTAGTTGGATTTAAACTGTGCTTATTAAAGACTCTCTCGTAATTTGTAATTTGCGTTGCGGCTATGCAAATGTGCATGACGTCGACTGCGACGCTGGCAGCGACGTTTGCGGCGTTAGCAACTCGTTCGTTTCGGTTACAGTTTGATGATAACAAATTCATTGACCTAAAAGGTTTTCATTACCCATGGGTCGGGTCGCTTGGTCCGTTGGTCCATTGGTCTACTCCAGCTTAATTGCTGTGCTTTGAAGTTTTATTTAATTTTTTTTTTTTAGATTTTTCGGTTTTTTGCGCTCTTCATTTGGGGCGGTGAAATTCAGTCGAACTCTTCGCCGTTCCAGCGTTTGGTCATTCGTTTGCACATGGTCGGCGGCGCTTTGCCAAATCACTTTATTTAAATTGGGCGCGGCATATTTGGCCTTTATTTTGGCTTGTCGTGCAGCATCATTAACATATCTTTGGATTCATTTTAAAATTTCACTCTTTGCTGGTAATTAAATCATCTGCCAAAAGTCAATTTGTGTAGCTATACAATCATATGATTACAAGTAAGCCAGCAGCATCCTATCATATTTCAACAAGTTTTTCGGTAAAGGCCTTCGGAGTTATATATTTAATATAACTTGTGCGAACTTCCATTAAAGACAGGGATCACTATTTGCTTATATAAATTGCAAAATTTAGTTTAGGTGGTAAGAAATGGATTGCAATATTATGGTTGATATTATTTAATAAAATAATTTATATTGTGCAGAAGTATCTTAATCACGAGTGATGGCCATCACAGTCAGCTGCAGGCATACTTACTGTTATATTAATAGTATTAGCAGGTCTGGATATCACTACTCACAGTCTATAATAAGCATATCTACATCGTAAATGAATCAGAAAAGAAGAAGCTGTATGATTTGATATATTAGATCTGATATTTATATCAATTCAATATTCCAATAATAACTTGATGCAATAACCGTGGCTCAAAAAGAATAATTCTCCAATTACGAGCCTTAAGCCTTCAAAAATTTACATTTTACCAGCTTTAATATGGGAATCTGTTTTTTTTTACAAGTTTAAAGAATGTATTGTTCATTTTTGATCTTAAAAATCATGGTAGCTTAATACGCACTGCTACTTCAGAAAAACCCTAACTTTAGAGATTAATTTTGGATATGGCCCACAAATGTTTCTTATGGAAATATCAAAGACATTGAAACATTGCTCTTAAAAACTGTAAAGCTGCTTTGTTTTTCAAAAAAGAATATAAAAGTAGATGGCGCCAGCTATAATTCGATTTCTTAACAGTACAATAACGAATACGAATGAAATTGTATGCCTTGTTTGATTGTTTTTGTTTTTCTGAGCTGAATAATAAAAAATTTGTAGCATCAATCATCATCATCAATAGACATATTCAAGTGTACTAATTAAATTAAAATAAAAAATAATACTAATAAATAATATGCATAAATTGCGTGATTTTTGCATTTTTGGATAAATGAACAAAATTTGTATTATGATCTCTTAAAAATGGCTTTTCATTCACAAGTTTAATGAATTCGAAATTAGAAAATTGTTACAAATTGCTAACAAGTTTTTACAAGTTAAAGCAGCTGCTTGAAATGCATATGCAGTTGCAGAATCTTGTACCGAGACTTGTTCGATTGGCACATATTTTGCAGCCCTGCTTTTGCGTATACGCAACATCCAAAGCTTCGATTGCTTCATTTATCAGTCGCACACACTTACAATTATCATAAAATTTTATCGCTGCTCCACTTTATGCGTTCTGTCTGCCCCAACCGGCACCTTAAGCGCTGAAATTATTGCATGCAAACAATAAAAACGCATAAAGAGCAAAGTAATGCGCCACTTCTTATGCGTTTTGTTCCGATTTGACATTTAACGTAAATCAAAGGCCTACCAGGGAATAAAACTGCGACTGCTGGTGGGACAATACTCATTCATGCGCACGCAGATCAGAGGCGGATTTGAGAGCATCGATAAAACGGCGAGATAATTATAAGTTTCTTATGCCTCAAAAGTGTTGCCATTGATTCATAATTCCAGTATAAGAAGCGTTTTAATTGAATGCAGGGAATGATACTCGTAGTGTATTTAGCACTTTTACCAGCAATTTAAAGCATTTAGTCTATTCCCTAATACTCTCTATACTGCTCACGAAGGTGAGCTTAGTGAAAAAACGAAGACACTATTGTTTGGGGGAGATTGGTAAGTCTCTCATTTAAAAATAAGACTTTTCAAAAACTTTCCACTTCCCTAGGAAGCAGAAAGGGAAGCTTTGGGGTGCAATATACGCTGGACTACAGACGCCACTTTCTTGTAAACAATACAATACAATATATCTTTAGCAGTGACTTGAAAAGCTAATGTAAGCTAACATTTCTTTGTATCCGTAAGCAGTACAGTCAGCAAGAGCGCAAATGAGCGCAAGAGAGGCAATGAAGCCAATGCATATGACTGCTGACTACTCTGTGGGGTTAGGATGCACATGTCTGCTTCATAGAATACGCAGGCTAAACTGAATATAAGGCTCTCCCGCCAATAAATTTAGCTTGAGATCGGCACAGATCTTGTGCGTTCCCCATGATAATTTTATTTTTTGGAATCCGCACCTGGTGCCAGCAAATGCCACGGCATGAAGGCGCACAAATATTTAGTGTTAATATCGTAAATTGTCACAAGTTGGCCCCAATTTGCCGGGCGGGCTATAAATTTCGAACGCAAAACGCAACAAAAGGGCGGCATATTTACAGGTTAAACACGATACTCAAGCGGAGAGTGGGCGCGCTCACGCTCTAATGCTCTCACTGTTTGTCTCTCTCTCTCTCTCTCCGCAAATTGAGTTCTAATTGTGAGTCGGATATGTTCGTTTGTAGACTTTTCTTACCCAATAATTTAGGTTTAGTTCGCAGCGCGTATTTTCAATTAGACCTCTGAACCTGCAACTGAGCCTTCAACCAGGCTTAGGCAACGACTCAGTCTGAGGTTTGGGCAACTGCAGCAGCATTCGTTGCGTTCAGCTCTGGCCACAAATGTTGGCCAAAGTGGCTTTGCCTGTGGCTAGGTCTGGTCGCGGCTTGTTCAGCAGGCGGCACCAAGTTTATAGTAACGTCTGACAAGTTTCGGCTTAAACTGCTTGTGTTTCGAATATTTTAATGAAGTCCATTGAAGTCGATGCGAGCGAAATTGCATTTATAAGCCGAGCTTAGTTTTTTCTTTTTTCGTTTTATTTTTAATATTATTTTTATTTTCTTGACTGTAACTGTCAGTTTTTTTTTTGTGGGGTTGCAACCGATGCGCGTTTATTACAAACTAATGAAGTCGAGCCTGGCACTTAACGGTATGATGCCTTGTGCTATTTTTTTTTACAATTTTTTGTTTTGTTTTTTATTTTGGGTGGTTACGCAACTGTCGGACAATATGAGGCGTTGAATGAAGGCTTTAGTAGACATTAAGCAATAAAATTTCGTACACCTAAGAAAATGAAATATTTTCATTTTAATTTAGTTCAAAGTGGCCGAACAAAATAAGTTTACAATTAGTGAGAACTTTTTAAATTGAAAAAATAAAAAAAAATGTTTAGGTATAAGTAGCGAAATATTTAAAAGAATATATTGAAATGTACTCGCTTCCACATTCATATTTAAAAACCATAAAAGGCGATTTTTTACACTTGCAAAAATAATTTATTTTTTATTTAGATACTTATTTAGTATTCTAAGATTTTTGCCTAATAAATTTTTAAAGGCAGCATGCAAAAATACTTTTTTATGTTAATGTTTTTATTATTCCAAATTATGTTTGTCGAGTTTTAAACTAGAACATGCTTAAATAGTTAAAATCGTGCGTATTTGTCTTCCGCCGACCCTTTCTCTAATGATTTTATCAACAGAATATAAACTTATAGAACTCAAATATTTGAAGCAATATAAAGATTACACAACCCAAACTAACAGTGACGCATACGTCTCCAATTATGGTAACTTTTATTGATCACAATTGGCCAACGGACTTAAGTATTCCGCACACCCTTAATGTAATTTGGTATTGTCTTCTGATGGAGAATAAACAAACGGACAATTCACTGCTAGTTCAATGGCCTGTCAAGCATCCAAAACTTTTGTGGCCCGACCCCAGTCCAAGACATAATAAATAACTGCTGTCATTCATAATGTCAACAGTGCCTGCCAACATTTTGCTGTTATCTGTGTGCAATTCTAACAACAACATTGTGTGCCCCCTTGTTGCAACTTCTGTGGTTTACATCATGGGAACGCTAGCTGGTTGGCTGTGGTTGTTGTTGTTGCTAGTGGTGGTGGTGCACTGTGACCAGCTTAGCCACCTTGTCTGGCCAAAACGTTTTGGCCACATGTGTTGGCTCGGTAGCAACTATTCTTTGCTTTTGGCAGCGCACATTTTGCTGTTGCGTCTGCGCTTTGACATCTTACAGATCAATTCATGATAATCGCCGGGACCACCGCCAAACCTATCCAGCTTGGGCCACATAGAAGAGGAATACAAGCTACTTTGGCATTTTGGGTGGTTTCCATGGCTGGACATGGTTGCTTTACACACACACACAGGCTTAAAAAGAAGATACTTTTTACCGGAATTTAACTGTTTTCATTGGAATTGAATTTCCAAGCGCTTTTCATGTGCTCTGGCACAGAGTCACGTGTAATCGATATTTTTCGAGCATGAGCAAGAGGTTGCAACGCAGACGAACCAAGACGTGGTACCAAGACGACAATGCTCGACTCGTTTGGTTAGGCAGCAGTTAAAGGGTCAGCGCATGTTTGCGCAAGGCGCAACATGCCACCGAGTTGAGTTTAGAGAAGCATCTGAGGTAGCATTAATGGCTACAACTCAGTCCGTAACTGAGGCAAGCAGTAAGCAGGAGCTGAAGTTGGTTGTTACATGGCCACAAAATTGTGGCACAAATGAAATTATAGAGTTTATTAGAGTATAATATTCTAGTTCTTGTAGACGTTCCTCAGCTGCTCGTGCTGCCTCTATAGCCATGTATCCGTGTTGCGTGTGGCAATTGGCTACTGGTCTTGCTTGATAAAATCGCATTTGGCATATCGATAGCTTAGGGGGATTTTCTTGATTTAGCTCGCTTTGACTCTGGGTGCCTCATGTTAAAGTAAAACTCAAATCGAGTAAAAGAAAAAAATTGTTACTTTAAAAATGCATAAAATTGGCAAATACATGAAAATTAATTACAAATGTGTGCAACTCTGGACCAATGAACGAAGAGCTGCAACAGCAGCGTCCAAAGTCGTTACACGCTTTGAAATTTATGTTCCGGCTCAGATGTAAATCATTTCGCTATGCCACGCTTACAACTGCATCCAAACACTCATCGGAGTTCAGCTCAGTTCGGCGCGGTTTGGTTTAGTTGGGCTCTGGTCTACTCATCCCGAGTTAAGTTAACTCAACGCTCATCGAGCATTGCGCCCTCTAACCCTACATAAATTCAGAGGCAACTGTGCGGACAGTCAAGTGGCATTCCTTTGCCCTGCCAGTCTGGAACAGATAGATACCAAGATAAACAAGTATGAGCAGTGTAGCAATAAGCTCTTGACGAATGTATACCCTTTTCCTGGCAAAAGAGCTCCAAAAATTTGAAAATAATCAATTGAAGGCATTACTGAATCAAGATACGTTCCAAACAAAAACCAGACTCACATAATCTTTGATAGTAATTCAGCAATAATTTCCGTTCGGTTTAAACACTTGGGATGCAATGAAGGTCTTATCTCACACGACAACTATTGGCTTTTCGAGAGATACATATTGATTACTGATATTACCGTTTCGCATGTTTTGAAGATAATTTATAGATAACATTTTTTAAGCTTCAACTTACCATCACTAACTTCTAAATTAACAAGGTTATAAGTCAAAAAATTGTAAAATTTTCCCAAAATGCGAAAGTTTGAAAATGGGGCGCCTTAGATGTTTATATTAATGAAACCTAGATTCAGCCTAGGAAATAAGTGTTCAAATCGAATTCTAATAAACACAATCTGACTAAAAAATTTGAGTGTTGGGATATTAAAAAGTCGTGTATCTTATAAAACTTTTTTCTTGACTTGACAGCTAAAGCTGCAGTTGACAAAACAGAAAATTTTCGAATAGAGTTTGAATAAACTCTTAATTTTAGAGTCGAAAATTCAGTATATTTTCAATACATTCTAAATAGAAATTATGAGACGGAACTAGTCGTACGCTATGACTTAACAAATAGAAATACAAATGAGAGCATAAGTATTGTGCATATCTTCACTTTCTAAAATACTCTGCTGTTTTGGAATTGGGGGCCTTGAGAGTGGTTGTGGGGCAAAAAGTTTGAAAGCGCATTTGAGACGAAGAAAGCAAGGAATACTGGAAACAAAGGGAGTACTGACATTTTCTTTGAATCTTTTATGTTAAGTAAATTGTATATCTTACAAAGATACCCTTTCATACACTTTATCATAGACAAGATGATTCACAATGTTAATATGCACTATTTTAATAGAGTATTTAAGGTAAATAACAATGCTTAGAACCACCTTAGAGCTCAAGAAAATTCGAGTGTGAATTGATTTTGGGTTTTTGCATTTTGCATACAAGTGGCAGACAGCTTGGCTGTCCACAACAACAGCAACAACTTGGAGAGGTATATATTGTATGCCACCTGAGGGGGCATCGTCAAGTTGAGGCTGCTGCTCAGGAAGCAACTTGAACTTGCATCTGCATATGTTTTGGCAATTTTGCGCGCCTTAGAGCATGCCTGAAAATGATTTGCTGATCGTCTTAGACACTCCATCAATTCGTGATTTTTACGACCACAATGTCGCTCGCGCTTACTCCTTCTCCCCTTCCTCTTTCTCAACTCTTTCTCTCTCTTGCTCGCTCCCTCTTTCCCCCTGCTCAGTTAGAGAACATGCGCAACGAAAGCATTATTTAACGCGCATTTAGCAAATGCAGCCAGGGACAGGGCCACAGAACACACCAGGCTCCAAATGCTGTTGCCTCTCTATTGTTGTTTTTGGCAACTCTTCACCATTCATGCCGCGTTCCATAACTGTCGTCTGTCTCTGGCGTCCTCTTTGTCTTTCAACCGTGTGTCTGGTAACTCGGTGAGATGGTTTTTGCTACTGAAGTAGCCGGACGCTGTGAATGTTGCCATAGGCGAACTACTGTCAGTCATTCGTCCCAGACGCTCTGACGTCAGCGAACTACGGTGTTGACTTAGCTGTGGCTAAGCTTAAGCCTGACTTGGCTTGTTTAGACTGTCTTTATGTAAATGAGTTCAAGCGAAGTTTTTTCTTCTTGTTTCTACTTTTATGAAAAATAATTTAATTATATTTAGATTCGAGACTCGAATTACTGAATGACGTTTTATGCTTAATAAACTTTTATTTTAACACCATAAACTATGGGTATGATTAGCAAAAAAAAGTCCTTTAGTAAGTAGAAAATCGAAAGTAATCAATCCTTAATTTTAACACTAATGTAAGTTCGAGCATGTTTTGTAAATAAAGTATACTTTTAGGATTCTGTACTGTTGTTTGATTTCGAATTTTGTAAAAGAAAACAATTGAAAATGGTTTTGGTGTTGTTAATGCTATATGATAACTATATATAATTCGATATTTTATTACACTTAAAGAAACAGTTCAAAGCAACAATTCCTTAGTTTTTAGCATTTACTTCAAAATTTAAACATTGGCACATGATACCAGGATGACCCAAGTGTATATATGCAACTCTTGCCATTGGATAAAAGTTTTACTTTTATGGTCTCTTGAAAAAAAAAATATTTTAAAGAAAATAATTTCTGTTGAAATATAATTAATTATAATTAATATTTTATTGTAGGTAATAAAGTTTTAGTAAATGCAAATAAAAATCTTTTAAGTGCTTTCCTTATTGACTCCATATGTCCCATATAAAAAGCAGTCATTATAAGCATATTTCCATTTTACGTATAGTTTTGTATGTAAAACATACATATACCTACTAATTGAATATATTTTTAATTTATTTTATATATATTTCTTTTTTGATAAAGACTGAACCTCGATATTTTATTTACTTTTTTTATTTCTACAGTTTATGGAACAAACCATATTGTTAAACTTTTAATTTCCTTTAATCGGTTGTTTGGTACTTAAAACAATTGTAAACGCAAATATTTGGAAGATCTTTTTCTGCATCTGATTAGTTTTCCTTAAGCTGACTTCTACACGCGTAGGGAGTGTGGTGTTGCTAAGTTCTTTCTATGATGTAGCACTAAAAGAGGTAATAAAAAAAATTCTTTGTAAAATCTCAAAACTTCATTGTACGTTGTTCCAATTTTCTAAAAAAGTTTCACCTAAAGTATATATACTTTTTCAAAAAATAAAAAATATAAATAATTTTGCATTAATCGATCAGTCCCAATAGAATTAACCAAAATTAACCAAAGAGTCAACCGATTTAACTAATGCTTGATATAGTATTGAGGAACTACTCTGAAGTCCTTATCGACAGGTCCTACATGATATAGGTAATCAATTTTGTGGTAGAGCGATTTAGAGCTAACTTTATAAAAAACTATATATTAGTTTACGTACTCCCAATAATAAGCCGAATTATACTTCTAGCGCTTTCGTTTTTTCGAGGTTTTTGGTTATTTCCGTTAATGGGATGTACGATATTTTAAAAAAATTATCAGCAGTGTCATAGTTCTAATTCTTGGGTTCCAGGAAAGACAAAGGTATGGAATTGCCAATGCTAAAAATTTTAAATTTTGAATAATTTTTTAAATTGTGATTTGTGAATAAAAGGTGCATCCAAGAAAAATATTTCTAAAGGTTCAATTTAACATGTATAAATAAAATGTGTATTACGTTAAAAATTATTACCGCTAACGTTGTTGATAACATCGTATAATAAAGAGTACAATTTAATTAAATTATTTCGCAATTAGCTAAACCACGGTCATTAACTATTTCAGTGGTAAATCACCAGAGACAAGTAGGTGGTAAATTACAATAGCACTGACATGAAGAACATTGGACTTGGGCCTTTATCATAGTAAATTACCAAAATAAATGTGCCATCGAGTCTGTTTAGATTTAGTTATTATTCTATAAAATTTAATTTACTAAAAATATTGTTAATATTTAAGTTAGCACTGCACGTTTTTTAAACCGAAAGTGCGGGTTGTAGCATATTCTATTTATGGTAAAAATTTTGCCCATTAGCAGAAAACTCTTTTTTTCGCTTGATTATAAAAAAAACGTACAAAAAGAAAGCTTAAATGGTTAAATAAATTTGCTAATATGTTAAAATGTTTTTCCAGAAAGACCAGAATTCCTGATTGCATTTCTAGTGTCATTATGCGTTCCAAACTCCAACTCTGGCATGCAATATTTGTAAAAGTCCACCAAGTTATTGGCATAATCTCATAGTGTCCACATTTATGTGCTGCCCACTTGTTCAGGTCGAAGCTAGTTCTGCATCAGGTATTTCTAGGTCGTTTGCTTGCAATCCTCTTCAGTTAATATTATTGTGGTTTTTCGTGGTTGTTGCTATTGTGGTTGTTGTTGTTGATGCTGCATTGGCTTGGACGCTGGTTGCAATGATTTAAAGTGTTGCTTTGCATTACATTTATTGCCAATTGAAATTTGAAGTGCGTGAGAAAGTTGAAATGGGGTCTCTCGGCTTGGCTTAAGTCGCCTTAGCCAGAGTCGGGCAACGTTTGGTTGCCCAGTTTTTTAGCTGTTGTTGGTGCGCTGCTGTTGTTGGTGTTTCGCGTTACCTGTTGGCCTTTGTGCCATGGGTTAATATGAGCTAAAATTGCTTGCTTAGCCTTAGTCCGTTGGCTTGCTGGCCATATGGTTTTGTGGCCAGTTGCTCGAAGTGCTGTGATTTGGTAACATTTTTCAGACACTCGGGCCTGGCTATTAGAAAGTTTTTTTCTTATTTTTTTTCACTGTGGGTGCGGTGCGCCATATTCGCATCGCCATTTTTTGCCAATATATATACACGCACACACAAACACACACACACACATCTTTGGCATATCAAGTGTATTATATGATGTTGTTGTATTTGTTGCTATAATATGTTGTAGCTCCACCTCCAGCTCATACCACAAATGAAGCCAATTAAATGCTTCGCTTGTCCGTCCAATTGATTTGTTTATAAGTTGCACAGCTTGTGCACATAATCAGCTACATAAATTAAGGCAGCGAAACGGTTTGTTGCCAGCTCCGTGGCTCTGAGGCACTGCAGCACTGTAGCAGTGCAACACTGCGGCACTGCCCATGCTGACCAGTGTAAATTGCATGCACTCAACGGCTCAAGCAAGTTTTGGGCGGGCTTATGGCAATGTCAACAACAACAACTACAAGTATAGCCAGCAAAGACTATGATGTTTCCACCGTGGACCACAACATCAACGGTTGAAACTTTAGTTTTAATATTATAAAGGTAAATACCCTCATGGATGAGTATGCTGAATTGTTCATAAGTCTTGTTGTTGCTCATTAATTAACTCAATATCATTATTACAAAAGTATAAAATGTGTATAAATATATTTGCAAATATAATATAATGATTTATGTTTCTAAGGGCAAAAAGGGCCTTGTACTTAATATTCAAATGCTTATAATATCTTCTGGTAGATTTACCTTATTACGACTAAGTGTTGAACTCTTTTTAATAGCAATATTATTATGCTGTAAAAATTTTGCTTATTGTTAATAATAATAAATAAATTAATTTTGATTTCCCACATCTGTGACTTAAAAAGGAAAGTTTATTGGTTATTATTTCAATTCTCAGATTAATTTGCCTTTAGCCAGAAAGGAGGCAATATTTAAAGTTATAAAGAATAATTGAATAATAGAGTTTTGATTATCCGTATATGTAGCTAAGGTTTCGGATTGATTTTGGATTTGAAGATTATAAAAGAAAGTTTGTTGAGAATTGTTATAATTACTTATTAATTCGTAGTTAGCGTTATTGTATGTTTACGTAATATTTAAATATACTAAGTATTTAGCAGTTAAATTGTTTCTATTTTGTTATGAGTTTGGCTGATGATGTTCGAAAACTTGTATTACTAAGAGGATTTTTTGTTGGTTTGAAAGGTATTGATAATATACGCCTTGTATATTGAATTACTAAAAATAGTTGTTTTTAGCGATGAAATCAGCAAATCTTAATTTATAACTCGATTACAATTTAGTTCTTTAACAAAAATGATTTTAAAAATTAACTAATATTTCCAACGATTAAAGTTATTACATGCATAAAACTTATAAACCAGTGGGAAAGTATTCTATTTTTTTTGTAATTGTCTCCGAAAATCTTACCAACAAATTTTAAATATGTGTGTTTGGTTCCTTATTAGAATTTATTGTATTTAATAAATACAAACAAAACCAAAGTAAACCTAAAAGAAAAAAAACAAATTTTTCTTTTTAACTAGTTTGAGTCTTGTTTTTTTGTACGCTCGGAAAGTATGGAAGCTCATTTTTATTTCGAGGACAATTATGAACTTTTTTGTTTTCAATTCTTTTCGTAATTTGCAGATTAAAAGAGCTAAAACAAAAAACGCATAAAGATAAGAATCTAAAAGATGTATGCAGAGCATCCACCATTTGACACATAAAAGTTGCTGACTTTGGTAAGTTGTCAGCTGACTGTTGCTGTTGTGACATTCTTGGTTATAATTTCATCATTAGCCAAAAGTTAAGTTGCAACGTATACTAATTTATTAAGAGTTGGCTGCCAGCACATTTAATGGCCATACTAAATCTTGGTTAGCCAGCGGCAACGGCCAGCAGTCGTCCAAACAGGTGACACCCGTCTTTGTCAGTCAATAGTAGAACTCGTTCAGTGATTTTGCGCACTTAAACATCTAGATATAGCCATATCGCAGATACATACGTATCTTAGATAACTAACTGTGTTTTTTCTAATACATCTTATAGCGGCAACTTGTTATATACATGTCCAATATTCATACCTAAGCCATTTGTCTATTGTTGTTATAGTTGTTGTTAATTTTTTGTTTTTGCCATTTTTGCCTCTTTTTTTGCATACATTTATTATTGGCCAATAAACTAGCAGCTTGATATCAGTTTACATTGCCTTTGCCATGTTGTTAGTTACAATTTGTTATTGGTCAGCCAAGCTGCGCTGTGTTGCTTGCTGCTGCACTCTATTGAACTACCCCTTTCCCAAAAGTGAAACTTTTTTTTTTTTTGACGACTTTGCAATATGAACTAAACCCGCTCGGCTCTAAATACTGGATATATATATGTATGTATATATATTAAGTATACGACATGCGTGTTTGTGAAATGACTTTGTATTGCTGTGCTCTTTACTCAAGTGGGCCTCATCATAATTTCCATTTTGCGGTCAGGTTTCGTCCAATCAGCGCTTTGCACATTAGACGCAAAAAACAAGCATAGAGCAGAGTATATAAAATAGAGAAGCATACGCAGAGTATGAAAAAGCGGAGGAAAAAATTGCGGGCCACAACAAAAACAACAACAACAGCGCAGATGTTGATTGCATTTTTTGTTGTTGCTTGCAGTTGTTGCTGTTGTTGTTGGTTTTTTTTATAACTAGCGCTTTGTTGTTGCCGTCTTAGTTGCATTGCAATTGCACTTGTTGTTGTTGTTTTACGTTGTTGCTGTTGCTGTTGTGGTTGTTGTCGGCCATGCCAGCCATTAGCGCAGCAGTGTGAAATTCGATATTAGTGCAATTCATTTTCAACAACTAATTTTTGCCAGTCGGGTCGGCCATTTCAACAACGTTAAAGTTGACGTTGACGTCGATGTCGATGCCGATGCCGACGTCAACTGCAACTGCAAGTGTAACTGCTGCAGTGGCATCATCAGAAATTGTGAATTTTGTTATACCCTGCAAATGCAACGTGGAAAGAGTAGTTACGAATTGTATAACATTTGCAACAAGCAAACAGATTCAAATGTTAGTTGGTGTGCTGAATTGGCTATCTTTGAAGCTTTTTTCAGTGTTTTACTTAAAATTTGGAGAACACTGAGAGCTTAGGTACTATATACACGATTCTACCGGAAAAAGTATGATATCAAAATATTTCATAATTAAATAATTTAATAAATAAGTACACACAAAAAAATAAGTACACAAGTACATAATATTATTCGAACTTGTGTCTTCAAAGCAGTACGAAATTTTCAAGTTTAGATGCATACATTTGGAACGTAGCTATATTAATAATTTATTTTTAAAAAGTAGTTCAAGAAAATAATTAAAATAATTACCCTTGACTATGGTCATCGAACATTGTTAAATGAAAAGTAGTTGTAAGAATATAATTTTATTTCCCATTTCATCGCTTCAAAGGCATCTATCAAAAGCCGTATGAATAGAACAGGGATCTACAGTTTATAGCCAAATCCTTAAAGCGGTTTGTTTGCTTATATTACCTTGGTTAAGTATTTTGGGTTAGACAGATGAACCAGTGTTGCAGGTTTGAAATGAATCACCGATTTTCCGGCTTAGAGGCGAGTAATAGAACCACATATGTTTTAACAAGTACTAAATATTTTTGCAGTTTTTCTTCTGCTTCTGCTTCCTTGAATAGATGAGTAATTAAAAAGATATTTATTTTTAAAAGCCTAAACACTTTATTCATAAGTGTATTCAAATATTTTCAGATGTATCTCCAAATGTGTTATTAAGTAAATAAAACTTGACTGGAATTAAAATTAAATATGTATCTAATTAAGAATGTTTTTAACTGCGAGATTTTAAACAACTGAAATCGTTTTAGAGCCATAATTAATATTAAAATGTATTTTTCTCGACTATGCTTTCTTTTAAAATAAAAACCTGTAGCTTTTGAACACGGATTTTCTTAGAAACTACAACAGCATATAGCATGATTTCATTCGAGATGCACCATATGTAAAAAATATTAGAAGTGCGCAAATGAAATCATATAGCGTTTTCAA
The DNA here is from genome assembly GCA_035046065.1 of Chymomyza procnemis. Lineage (NCBI taxonomy): Eukaryota > Metazoa > Arthropoda > Insecta > Diptera > Drosophilidae > Chymomyza > Chymomyza procnemis. The sequence continues at coordinate 23,453,752 of JAWNOJ010000013.1, read as the reverse complement.
TAATTCACGAAACGCATTTTTTCACTTTTCTGACAATGATAAAAATCGAAATTGCCGTATTTAATGGATATATAATTCTTATGAAATTCATGGAGTGCCATTATATGGTTAAATTTGATTTTGAGGACCGCTCGAAAGCCACCTTTCTGCCAAGTTTCTGCAAGGAAGGCATATTTCTCAATGGTAAACAATTTTGTTTGTGTTAAAATAAGATTTTGACCATACTATATACTATATACGTTTTGGACTGGACGAACGAGAAGCATAGGCGAATATTCTTGGCGAAGTAGTTATTGTACCGGCCGAGAAATTTATCATAGGAATATAAATTGCTCTACTAATTTACTTTAGTTGGGAATTAAAGAATTAAAATTTAAAGATTGAAAATTGAAATAAATAAAAAGCAACATGCAGCGCAATCTTTTGTTTAATTAAAAAGGTATTCAACATTTTTAAGCCAAAGGAACCAGTATTTTTTAAACATTTTCCAAAAGAATTTAGCTGATTATTTTGTAATATTTGCACTTTAAGGCTATACAGTAAAGTGAGTTGCGCGAAAATCTTTTGAGTTTTTCCATGTTTCCATGTATTTCATGGTGAACTAGATACTTTGGGGTTTTAAAAGCAATGAATATTTCCATAACTTAAGGACAATTTCCATGCATAACAACAGCAGCAGTAATTTATGTTGCTATACAATTTTTTTTATAATACATTAGTAAGATTTTTAAATTCATATTAACTGGAAGTAATAGGAATTAGACGATATAAATAATTAATTTATATGATGGCTCACTCTGAACTATGGGCTGCATGTTACGTGTGCAGAACAAACAATACAAAATTTGAGAAGAGCCTCAAATCTTGGCTTCTATCTATGAAATCCGAATAAAAAATGTACGAACTTATGCTTTGAATTTTTTAACAGCTTCTTAAAACCTTTTTATCTTCATTTACAATCTAGTTTGGCAGTCTTCATCAGTGAAGTGAGCCACAAATAACGCTACTAATTATGAGCTTCCATTCAGCCATAAGTTTACTGTCCCAATTTGTAATTTAAAGTATTCGATTAACTTTAAAAACATATCCTTCGGGAAGATAAGCTTAATGTATGCATGAAGGCGTCTTTCAGGTTTCTTCAGAATTATAGAACATACAATTTTGCTCAAAAATATTGCAGTTTCCTCTTTTTTTTGAGTGTACAGGGTATGGTACTGCCAGGCACCGCCTAGAGTATATCACACTGTTTTTTTTAATTCCCTACCTTTTCATTTTTTTTTTGCACATTAATTTTAAGCTTTGGCTGGCCGCTTCATTAGTTAGGAAATTTTTACGATAGAAATTGTATTTCTATTGCAATTAGCACATTTTCGTGTGATTGAAGGCTGCCAGTTAGACAGCTCTGTAATACCTACCTAGTACGTGTAGTACATAGCGGACGCCGACGAGTTAGCAAGTTTCCCAGTTGCACACAGTTGCTCCTCGCTCTTTTGGGTTATTATTTCTGTATTTTAAGTTTGTAAGTTTAAAGTCAAGACGAGTCAAGTTGAGTCAAGACAGTCAGTTAGCCATATGGAAAATTAATTTTACTTTGCGCGTTACGCCCCAGCCATACTGTTGGCTCGACCCCGACCTGTTCTTCACTGATTTCTGTTTCTGTTGCTGTATCTTTTATTTTTATTTTTTGCCTTTTTTTAAATTTTACGATTTTTAATTACAAATGGTACTTGACGAGGACTGGTCGGCATTGGTTGTGCAATTTGGCACTGCTGTTAATTGTTGGGTCCATTTGAGGAATTTGTATCAGGTTTTTCGACTTTTAAAACAAAACAGCAAAAAATGATTCATATTTTGATAATAATTGGATATTGTAAAATATTTCAACGAATACCAAAAAAATGCGACTTGCAATTTGTTTCAGAAAATACCAGCTTTTAATTCTACATTAAATTCGGAAAAAGTACTGTTTTTTGTCTAAATTTCCATCTGCCTAAAGACAATTTGTAAATAAAATATTGCAAAAAAAAGGCTCTTCTAGATAAAAGTATGCAGATGCAGCTCCAGTCAACTGGAAAGTTTACCATAGGTAATATATTAAATGTATGCTTAGTTCATGGCTTTTTGTTTTTTGAAAATTGAAAGATTCTGTTGTTCAGAGAAGTATTACGTTAGTTCAGGAATGGAAATCATGTAATTGATTTGTTCCGGCGTGTCATACTTTGTGTAAGCTTACAATGGGGAATTTAAGGTTCTGGAATCATTTGGAGATAGAAATTGGGTTTGCGATCAATTTGTAATTAATTTTTTTGTCTTTGTGTTAATCTGTGACCTGCAAAGAATAATTTCTTTCAAAGCGCTTATAAATGATTTTTTTAATGGTATCTAATAATGAATTTATTTAATTTTATCAATACTAAGAATGTTTTCAGTTATTTTTAACAAAAATAGCAGTTGCCAACAACAAAGTATTTAATTTTTGCATAAATAAAGAATTGAAAACCCTCAAAGCACGAATGTTTTCAACCCGAATTTCGGAGGTTCAATACTTTGCAGCAAAAGTACTCTGTTCGGAAACGTATATAAATTAAAGGTCCTTCTTGTCTTTGAAAGTTAGTAATGGAGTACACTGTGTTATATTTCACGTTTGAATGACTGACACTTAATGGCAATGTCTATTTAATATACTGAAAAAATAACATTTTTTTTAAACTATTTGGCAGCGTAGTTGAAAGTACTAACAATAATATTGTTAAATTTTAAATAATTTTACTTTTTCTAAAGTTATGTCTATCCCCAACATAACTTCCAGGCTATAACTGTGGAATAATATTTGTAATAGTAGTAGTAATAACTTGCAAAATCTAAGTGATTATCGTATATCGATTAAGGAAACTGACTAAACATAGATAAATTGACTGTGAGTTTGGTAGTTTTGGGGGAAATATCTTATTTTTTTAAGAGCAACTTGTGTCTTATATTTACATAATTAATCGTTTTAATTGCAGAAAAAATAAGTATTTGTATATAGTGTGATAGTCAAGGGTTTCTTCAGATTGCTTCTATCTATAGTTTTCTCTGGAGGAGATGGCCGAGTAGTTTCTAATAAATGTCATCTAGGTGCCATGGTACAGATATATCGAGAGCAATTGTATTGAAGTTACGTTTAAAATCCAGAATTCTACATTGGCCAATGCCTACAGCCTTAAAGGAGAATCGAATCACTTGAATTTCACGGCAGACTTGGCACCACAATGTTCTTTTGTAGTAAGGACTTTAATAGGGGAATGGTTTATGGTAATCTAAGCCGCTAAGTGTAACGTTAGTTAAGCTCTACGGCATTGCTTTGAGTTGTGTAACAAAAGAATCCGTATTTTGAAGTCAAATTTTTTCAATGCCAATCACAATTTTTTTTTTCGCTATAATTTTGACCTATCTCACTATATCATCGAATTCTGAAGTATCGAGTGTATTAAAATTATGTCAAGTCCTTCTAGATACGATTTTAAGACATTCCTTTAAAGAGAAAACTTCAGATTTAAACTTTTTTTTTTATGTTTACTCTAGTTCAAGTGCATCAATACGTATTGAATCTACGCTTTACAATGAATCGGCTGAACTTGGCCACATATGAAAATTTAAAATGTGATTAAAGTTTCAAGCGCTGTTATGATATTAAAACTTAGGAAAAATATACTTAAAACAAAAAATAAGAAATTAGGTTCGTTAAATATGATTGACGTTTCATAATATCTGTTAGAACTTTCGGTCTCGCAACCATATTAAGATCGTATATGAAAACTGATGAAACTTTTTTTTATTAATTAACATGGAGCAACAAATAAAAAGAAGACCAACAAATTTTTAATTGTACAAAAAAAAATGTATACAATATTAAATGTTTATTAATAAGTAATAAGTAATAATTAGTAAGTGTTAGAAAAGGTGTACAAGCACACATTACTAATAATTTGTGTTGTTTAAAACTTTTATGGGAATGGATTTTCTAGTGAAACTATTGTGCCCAGCAGGTCTATGGTCATTTCCATTTATTTAACTTCATTGCCCCATTTTCCGACTAGTCCAAGGTACTCACTCATATAAGACATTTGTGTCATCCAAACTCTCTATTCAACTCGCATTTACCGCGGGGTGCGCGTCACTTCTGATCAGTTATTATTATTATTATAATTATAATCAAACAAAAGCGCCTTTTTGAGCAACCAAACAATATGATTTTTGATTGCAACTAATTGTTGTAGAAAACTTGAAGAAATTTATCAAACAGCCATAAAAAGTATATCAACAGCATTTGTTGGTATGGGGTTTTCACCTGATCCCCTGCAGAAAACACACGAGAGCCGTAAGCAGTCACTTGACCAAAAAACCAAGACCCAAGCTGGCATAAATTATGAATATATTTAAACAAAAAAAAGAATACGAATAAAACGAATGAAACGATGCTATGTATACGAATAGAAACAAGTTCAAAGCGCACCGTTTGAGCGCTGTTGAGAAATATGAAAAGCGCTTTTTTATGCTTTTTATGTTGTTGTTTATTAATTTATTAAAAAAACATTTTTGTATACGATCAGCTGCCGAGTTTATGATTTTTATACTCTTTTTTTGTGTTGGTCACAATAATTAAATTTAGATTAAGTTTAGAGACGAACCGCAAGGTGCTGCTAGAAGTCAACAATCGAAAATCGACGTTTTGGTCCACAGTAGTTTAATGTATGCAAATTACACGCTGAGCTTGAGCTCGGGTCGCTAGTGTGCAGACAGAATCTCGGATTGACCCCGAACCCTGACCCATGGTTTGGTTTGAACATTGCTGACATTGAGCGCTGACTGCTGGAAACCCTTTAAACGTGACGAATCGATTCCAAACGATTTTTTTTCTCTTCTTCATTTTTTGAATATGTAAAATCTCTGGAACTCAAATTTGTAACACATTTCTCATAAAATATTTTCTTGCATTGTCGTTGTTATTATTATTATGGGTATTGTTGTTGTTGTCGTTGTTTATGGCTCGCATCGAGCAACACCCATTTTCTCAACTTTTCGACTTTAATCGCTTGGCTCGTTTGTATAATTTTTCGAACGCTTTCCATTTCGTATGGCCCAAAGTTCCCAAGCAACAAGTTAGTTGCAGCTAACCAATCACTTGGTGCTTGCATTGTGGGCGTTGCTAATTAGGAGTAGCTCAATTTGATTTGTGGAAATTTATGTTTTCTTATTTGTTTCGGGTTCGGCTTGGGCTCAACTTAAGTTTTTGTTTATGATGTGTGAGCTTTAGGCTGGACGCATTTTAATGAGTCTGTTGCGCATAAATTTACTGTACAGACCTTTTGGCATTTCGATATTTATGTCAGCTAATTGACCAAGTATCATATGTACACGGATTTTAAAGCTGACTGGCGGAACGTGCGCATCATTTGTGAGCCGCTTTCAATTGCTGCAATAACTCAATAAAAAAATATTGTAAATTTTTGCATGAACCTGGACACACAGACAAACCTAAAGATCAAATTATGCATGCGACCTGTTGCTTGCCGCGACGACTCCATAATCGGGTGAAACGTTCGGCTATGATGAGCGCAGATCAATCATAGGCGGCTAGCCGTGATTGCAAATCCCAGTCAGCCTTTTGGTAATTTAATATGGCTAAAGATCAACTGGCAGGCTGACTGCAAAATGTTCCCGCGAACTTTGTGCACTTGCCAGTGCTGGCAGCTGAGTGGGATGACGACAAGTGTACGCCGGCAAGCAACTGGCCCATAGCCACTCTAGACTGTGCCGCAATTGATTTGTTGCTGCAAAGCAACAATAGATCTTAATGCCTGCAACCGTTCCAATAAGCGGGCGTTGCGGACCTTCAAGCCGTGCGAAATGCGCTCATCGATCTTGGGTCAGTCCAGTGCTACAAATTTTGAACGTTCGGGTCATAGTCATAGTCACACGCTGCCTGATCTTGTAATCAGGCACAGCGAATTTGTATATGGCCATGCATGACGTGTGGGGTGATGAGCGTGCAGCCTAGACCCGATCTCTACTCATCACCACAACATACTGTAGCACAGCACACACATCATCATATCGCTGCAACGTTGCGGCACGTCGGTGAAATGTTAAAGTTCCAACAAACAAAATCACGATTGACATGCCATACGATTGAATGTATTCGCTCGTACGAGTGTATGTGATGTGCTGTTGGGTGCAGAAAATATAATTTCATAATTTACAATTTCCATGGGCAATCAGCAGGTCAGTAAAATTAGCGTGGCCAAAAATGATTGCCGCCACCTAGATGACGAATTGAGAAACTTGACTACATACTGTCATTCATCATTATCGTATATAGTTGTTATCCAGTATGGACTCGTCGATGGAAGTATTTGCATTGGCCACACATCGTTAAGATATGACAGCGATATGTTACTTATGTTCAATATAGCAGAGATATTGCCCACGATCTACTTGCTGTGATGATGTTCTAGGATCAGAGTATATTGTTCCAATATTTTATTAGATGGAACCTTTTTAATATATTTCCTATGGCTGTTTAAAGTACTTTTGGGGCTTTTAAATATTAGTTTACAGTCGAAGCTGAACTGATCAAAATTGAATAGAGAGCTGTAAAAGGATAGTAAAACGTGTATTCCCAACTTTAAATCTGAAGTTCAAGATTTGCAATTAGAAAACTAACATGATATAAAATAAAAAGTGTTATTCAGCAAGTTGTTTAAAGTTCTCAAGGCGTCCAGAAATATGTATTTAATTTATTGGCCATATTTGGGTTTGCTTATAAACCTATAGGGGTGATTGCTCTTATTTAATTAATACTTTTTAAAATGTTCTTTAAACACTGAGCGAGGGTAGTTCACGTATTATATAAGTAAAATTAGGTATTAATGGTTTATTTACTTTTATACTAGTAAATGTACATATGCTGGCATATCTGAGGTTAAAGGAAAACAATTAAATTGGTGCCTTCACTTAACTATGCAAAATGTGGTCATCGAAATTTCACTGCTATTAACCTTAAATAGAAATATTGAGAGCTAGCGTACTGTCGCTTCTTCTTTGTGGTAAAACCTTGTCCTACAAGAGTTTCTGGCCTGACTACGTCCCAAAGCAAAAGCTACGGGTAAGTACGGATTTAAGTGACATTAATTTGACCAAATACTTGCGAAAACTCCATATGAGGTCGCTTAAAAATCAACAATATAATCTCCCAGGTAGCAGGCGCAATACGCCGAAAAATGACAACTTCCAATTTAGCAGATATATGAAAATAAGATATAAGAAACATGGCGTTGCAAAAACTACAGTGGGCACTCTTTATCGATATCCCAGCCACCTCTAGCTGGAAATCGTATGACGTCGAACAAAGCTTAATAATAATAAGCAATACAGTAAAAACAAAATATCGAAAGTTGATGTCTAAAAATAATCATACAAAAATCGTCCAAATATATATTTATGCTTCTAACCACCGATAGGAAAGCTTTGGTTGAGACTTAGAGCAAAGTCGCACGATTCTAACGATACCGGAAAGAGTACAAAGAGTATGCAATTTATTTTTTATTAACCTTTTTGCTTACCATGTTTTCTAATAAGCTTTACATTAAAATTTTAAACGCTTTTTCAACCGTTTTTTAGTTTCTATTGATTCCATTAATAATATACAGAAATCTAAAGAAAACAAGCGTATTCGCGTGGTTTTACGAGTCCATTTACCTGGCATAATTGACAAAATCAATAATAGAGAAAAGGTATTGCGTTAACTTTGAGCTAGCTATACAAAAAACGCCCATATAAATAGAGATATCTCCATTTATCGCTTTTGGAGCGATGACAAAAGTCAGGGGGAAAACATTTTATTTTTATTTTAATTAACTCTAGATTAAAGGAATCCCTAAAGCCATATAACATTTCTTTAAAAATGCATGTTATTCGTTATTCTTTTTGCAATAACAATTTAGAAAAAATTAAAAGACGCATGCGTGTTAAAGTTAGAGAGTTGAAATATTTTTATGTATTTGCTTTTTCCAAGTTGAAATATTTTTTGTTGAACTAAAACGCCTTAAACTTGGCACACTGAAATTGATGATTTTTTTTATATAAAAGATATTTTTTAGAAAGCTTTTTTATGGCAAGAATATTAAAAATTAATATTATTTACAACACATATTTAATAAATATTAATAACAAGCAAAAATCTTAAATTTTTGATTAATCAAATCGCCGTAGACTTGGCACAAAAGGTCCCTAAATGCAATACAATTTTGCAAAAATATATAACAGTGTTTTGTGAACTTTTGTCTATAAAGGTTGATTTTTTTGCAACACTTCTTAAAAAAGCTGACGTGCCTATGTGTCTTGTATTTATCTCAAAGCTAAGGTTATCTAATCTTATAAATGTAAAAATTGTACAACATCAGCCTCAATTCCGCCTAAAGTTTGTAGAAATTACAATGTACTTATGGAAAGCTTGCGTTCTAATGCACAGCCCCATTCACTGCCTTTTTAAGTTTTATACAAATACAATAAGTGAATGTCCAATGCAAGTTAAATCTTTCTAATCTTCCATAATGAAATACGATATGCGATGTTGTTGCAAGTTTGCATCTATAGCGAATATATGCTGTACCTCTACGATCATGTGTGTAATTACACTTGAAATAATTGCAGCATTGCTGTGTTGCAGTTGCACATAGTCGGAGGTCACAACCCGTAGCTTGGCAATCGAAGCTCATGAAATTCAATGCCAGCCTCTGGCTTGGATTCCTTTGCTGGATCGCTGGATAAATTTTGTTGCTGTGTTGTTGTCGCATGTAATTGGCTGTACATTTCGACACCTCGTCGAGTGCGACAGAACAGAAGAAAACTGCAACAACTACAGCCAGTGCAGCAACAAAAAACAACAACGAAAATAACAACCAGATGCGAGCAGGAGTCGTAATGAGCTTGCACAGAAATATGAAGACGCCACACCGCCGCACCATTTGGTATCGCACAGTGGGCGCAGCTAACAATCTGACCAAAAACCAAAACCAAAAGCAAAAAAAAAAACCAACGCAACTATGGTACATCCATTAGTTGGCCACAAATTTAGTTATAGAAAGCTATACGCCTTTTAGCCATAGCTTGATTTTCACCCAAAAAGCAGCAACAGTTTCTCTCCGCACACACACAAACACACGCATACGCACACAGATACAGCGATACATTTGTGGCTGTAACCCACTGTTTAACTCGGCTTATTACCAATAAGACAAATCCTAATTATACAATAAATTCCATTTTGCATGCGCAAGTGTTTGCGTTTTCACCTTGTCGTTGCCGTTGTTGCCGTTGTTGTTGTGGTTGTGTGGTTGTTCCAAGCTGATGTTTGACTAGGCTGCTCCGCCTCCGTTGCTGCCGCCTGATAACAATCTCGCAAATTTCTGCGCAAACATCGAGCCAACAACATCAACGTACTGGACACACTGTGACTGCACAGCTAGATCAAGGGGCCTGCCGTAGGGGTGCCAGGGGCTGGAGCCAGCTATAAAAATAAAACTATAGACTAAACGATAACACACGACAACTGTGCCCCAACTTGATGTCTAGGCGTGGAGCGTCTGTGGAGCTGATGTCTGCGCCGGTGCGTCTCCATGTAATTGTGTCTTGTTAATTTCGCATATTTGAGCAAACGGCAATTTACAGTTTAAAGCATCTTATAGTTGGCGGCCAGTTCACAACAAATGCAACAACTCTCTTTTCAAATCCAAGCTTAAATTGAGGCGCCTACTTGGTCTCAGTTTCAAAATGTTATTTAATACACTTTAAAATCGAGGGTATATTAATTATAATACGATAGTATTGGGTTTAACGCTCTTACATTTTATGATAAAAATAATAAGCCGAGAGTTTTCGCCACTTAGGATATGGGCCTTTGCAGAACTTAAGCGATTGCTTGTATGAGTAAGAAGTGCGAGCAGCAAGAGCGCAAATAAGCGCGAGTACGCTTGTACTTGTGCTGGGTGTGCTCGCTCGCTCATTTGCAGTGTTACTGACTGCAGTGCTTACACATACAAGAATTGTTTGCTTGTAAAAGCTCCAGCAGCCACCAAAATCGAACTAATCTATTGTGAACCCTTGTAATATTTCCCGAGCGCCATAGCTAGAGTTACCGAACGTCTGCTACCTTAAGTATTTCATCCATTGAGTTTTACGTTTTATCCTTGCGTTGGCGTATGTCATACTACATGTCAGCCAGTTCAGTGAGCTTTCCGATGTCGGTACTGGAGATTCATTAGGGCCACCAATTTCTTAGTATTTTTAGTTTTTGAATTGCAGTTTTTTCGTAATTTTGCATGCTTCATGGTCGTACAAATAACGGACTTAGCATTTTAATTAAAGACCCCTAGCTTGGACTTTTGAGAAAGTAAGTTTGATTTCCACAAAAGTTTGCAAAACTTAAAACTGTAAAAACCCATCCCTCTAGGCAGGTGCATGCAGTTCTAGATTATTTACAAGTTATTCGCAGCTTACCCGTATATCTAAAGGACTGTCATTATCAGCAAACTGTGCCCGGTCCAATTGCCTGAAGTTCGGTATTCCCAAGAAGCTTGTCCGTTTTTTGTTTCACTAATAACATGACGTACAGTTCTGTACAGTTTTAAAAGACTCTTCTTTTCCTCGTTCTGCGGAACGGGGAAGTATATTGAGCAATATAATATCCAACGAAACCCCAATATCAGTTAATAAAATGTCACGAATATTTAGTTGTATATACAAGCGGACTTTCATGGCCGTTCCAAGAAAGCCAGGCCGCTATTATTCAAATCTAAAAATTAATAAACTCAAATCTTAGATTTTAAACCACATTTTTTACTTCGTAAAATATGGTCACCAACTATCTTCTTATTATTACTGAAGTGTTTATCTTACAGTGATCAATACTTTTTCAGTTCTCAAAAAAGGTCTGATGACCTCCAATGGGGAAAAACCCTTATCTCTGGCTGACTTAGCATGTGCCACAGTTTAATTTTTACTAAAAATTATTGTATTTCCCATAACTTAGTCTTGAGAAAATAATTGTTGTGCCGACTATAAAAAATATAACCATTGCTTATATTATTTTCTAGTCATCAGTTCTTAACGGATTATTCTGATTGGAATTATTGTGGAAGCACCCAAGCAAACTCGATCAATACGAGGTTTGATTAAATTGATGAAAAAGGCTTGGCGAAATATTTAATAACTACTTATGATAAATAAGATGAAGAAAATGAAGGACCGACATTACCTGACGTAGATAAAATTTTATGTTTTTGCATTCATTGGGTTTATTCTTATTAAGTTAACAATCGAGAAACCAATGCATATTGCCTATTACTGATTCACCTAATCGATAATAATCGATACTTATTATTTTCGTGAATATCGATTTTTTATTCAGTACAGTACAGTTGGGGAAGCAAAAGAGATAGACTAAAAGAATAATATAATTAATAATATAATGCTGGTTTCTTAACTAATAGCAATTAAGAAGACTAGTTTGAGATTTTTTAATAATGTTTTCTTTAGAAATTTAACAAAACTTGTTTTTCCGAAAAATGGTTATTTCGTAAAGTAACAGGTGGAATTGCTCTTTTAACGATTTTATCATATTGAAAATTTCCACTTAATACAATTTAAATTGTTATTTCTTATGTTTCCTTAAGAGTATGACTACTTCGCATATGTATAGACCCTACCAGATTGTAACTTATACCTCGGATTTATCTTCTTTGACACATTTTGCATAGCGATAAAAATGTTTTTAATTTGTAAGTTGTAGTCTTGAATAGATTTTCAAAAATCATAAGGAAACCCATTAAAATAATCAGTTAAAGATAGTCACCGTCGCAGTCACAATGCACCGTGCACCCGCGGTCTTATGCATTTATATTGTGCATCTCTCTATCACAGGCGGTACCAGCTCAGACCAAATCTTCAGCATGGTAGCTGCTCGGTTTTTGCAAAAATTTGTTATGCCATTTGTTGCGACGGCTGCTGGAAATAAAGTAGTCTAGCTTATGGCATATTGCACGAGATTTTGTCAGTTGGATGATAATAAAAATCTACTGCATGTCAACGAAATCTGGTTGGGCCAGCCACACTGCGATGCTGGAGGTGAAGACGACGGCAAGGAAGTTGTTTTTAAAGATTAAGATGATGACGAGGACGAGGCCGAGGACGACCGGCTGCCAATTGGATCGCTCGTGTTTGTAATGCCAGCGAAAAACGTCTGTTAATTAAATTTAATTAATTGCAATTTATTAAGTTAAGCTTATAAAAAATGCAACAACGCATTTTATTTGAAGTGTTAGCGTTAAAATAAATTTTACCACTAGAATACTAACTATTTTTTTTAGTAGCAATTACATAACAATTCTAAGGTATCGGCATTGCGAAATCTGCGTTTTATATAATCTACAGCTGATTTGAAATAAACTGGCTTTCATTTAGGGCATTCAATAAATAAAAAATAAACGAAATCAAATCCAACCTGTGAGTAGGCTTATAATTCACAATTAGTTTAATAATCATTGAAGTTAAGGCGATTAATCAAAGTAAATTTTAACTAATAAAGTACAAACAAAAAAAAATGTTAATATATGGTGATTATAGTCCTCGTCCATCATCTTGATTTTCAAACAAACCTTTTGTTCCACGTCTTGGGAGCAATAGAAAAAGAATCGCTATCTCCAAAAGTAAATAAAATACCGGCTGTATCATAATTTTTATAGTTTAAAGAAATAAAAAAAAGCTTCAAAGGTGCATTTTTATTTATTATCCTGAACAGCACAAAATGACTTTTAAAGTTAAGTTGATAAAAATAAAATTGATCAATAGAGATTTTTTTGTCTCCAAGAGCTGGTTTACGACGTTTTTTTTTTAATATAAAACGGATTCCAGGTTTAGTAGTTCAGGTGCTAGAGATAATTGGACTTACGAATTATAACGCACAAGATAAGCACTACATATGTGCGTGGGATATTGGATTTTTCTAAAATTCATACGATACATTACGATTTTTTAAATCTTATACTCTGTGAAGAATTGGCACTCCCTAGAAGTAAACGATTTAGCTGTGTAGTAAGGAAATGGCGATTGTCGAAAAGTTACTATGCATTAGAGCAAAGACTCCAAAATTAAAAATTGTGTATTTTGGTGTATTGTTTGAGTCAAAAGGCTTCACAAATTGTTTTTTTTTATAAACAAAAAACACGATTCTAACTTAATTTTTTTTAATAAACACTTGTCATAATAATAATAGTAAAATTTATTGTACATATCTTTGTTTTATTATTCATAACATTGCTTATCTTATCCTATCAAAACCCTCATGAAATACGAAAAATGTGTTGAATATTTAGATAAAATCGATTGGTTTTCAAAAATGGTTAATATTTTTTTAATTAATGAATTTCGCTCATATTTTTTATTTTGGTTTATAAAATGGACCACCAAAATTACTTTTCAAAAATCGCGTTTTTCCAATATGGTAAGTCCCTAAAAGTAACCAAGTCAGATGCAGGTAACGCTATCATTATGCTGAGCGAAAACCTTGATACTTTTAAGATTTTCTCAGGTTACATGCGATTGGTCATCGGTTGTGGAGACCAACCACGGTGTAAAAGTAAAGTACTCAAAATCTTAACTTTTGAAAATGTTTTAGCCATTAAATGATACAGGATTATAAAACCTATAGAAGAACATTTCGATCGTGTACCAACGCCGTAGTAGCATAAGTAAAGCGTCCAAAATCGAAAAAGTGGTAAGCAAGTATATTTCTTATTTTTAACTTAATATACACTTTGTGAATAAAGTGCAGGGTATCATAAGATTGTAGCTTTTTTTGTAGTTGAACTTTAGCCTTTACGCTATGAATATATCCAACTAGTGCAGCCTCACCAGCTACCACAGTATGACTTAATAAGTGCAACTTGCTGCGATACTTTTTCAAAAGTTCATGAAGGTTTTTGTTGTATTTTTTTTTTGTTTCAAAAAACCCTAACTACAATAATAACCGTTCGCTCTATATCTGCAAACAGGGGCAAACGAAGACAGGCATATGCCTAATTTATTCACAGTCACGTTGCTGGGAAAGAATCACAGCTTAGTAGTAGCATCAATGTAGCCAGCCAGAGCTTAGTACCTAACCAGAAGTGAGTGAGTCAGCTAAGTGCATCAATTTCCATTTAACTGTAAGCGATATTTCGCAGCAGCAGCAGCAGCAGCTAAGCTCGGCAGGTAAGTCCATGTCTTGTGCAGAGGAGAGTCCCATCGAAATATTGCCAATATTTGTGCTGAGGCTGTGCCAAATTGCGAAGAGGCAAAAAGGCAACTGGGAATGAATACGACTTGTCTGGACTAGCGCAGCGGTGTATGGTTATGTCTTTGGCTTCGTCTATTTGGCGCTGTCTAAACAAAAGACTCAAGCAACGAACTTTGCTTGGGCGCTGAGGTGTGGGTGACATCTTCAGCGCAAACACTTGAGGCGTTTGAGCTATTTGCGTTGATTGTCAAGCCAAACAGTCAGTCGAGTCGGTTAGTCAGCCTTAGATTCAGATTCCGACTTGGAGTCTCAGCTAGAATCGTGTATACTTTTTTTTTCATTTATTTTGTTTTTTTGTGCTACCGTTGCTCAAGCAACAATAAACGGGGATGCTTCAGTTTGGCAGTTGGTTTTGTTGGTTTGTTTATTTTCCTAACACTTCAATTGGCATTCCATACAAAACAAAACCAAAACGAAAACAAAAAATCGAAAATTGCAAAACGTGAGTAGTTTCGAGTTCTAATTTAAAATAATTTTTGTGTTGACGCTTTTGCAATTTTGTGACGCCCGTTTGCAATTGCTTGACTCTGTTGCCTTCCATTTCGTAATAGAGTCGTTAAGTGCCCCTCGTTGTCGTCGTCTTCATCATCATAATCATCAACTAACATGATAATTGTCATCAGGCAACATCATCATCATCATCATCGGCAACGCTGTAGAGTCCCCTGTCATTGTCGGCAGCAGCTTTTGGTAATTTGATGAACGATTTTTGATAATTTCATTTTTGCACGTTGTGCGAATATTTCTTTCCTTTTTTTTGTTTTGCTGCTTTTCTTGTGCCATGCTTTCGATTGTAGCCGTATGAATGTACCTCGGTGTTAATTTTTTTTCTTTGGTGACCCGTGGTTTGCACACTGGTACAAAATATGAAATTTAATGTCAAAACTTTGGGAATGTATTTGAAGGGCATGGTATGCATTAGGCAACGATGGCTTTTTAATTGCCGCTAGTGTACCATTTGGCATTATACACAGAGTCCACTCGCTGGATTCTTATTATATGATACTTCTAGCCTAAGTCGACATTCAAACTATTACAATCTATGAATATTTCTTAGACTCAGATAGTCCATTTATTTAAAAAGCTTTTCGAGAGCAGGATATTTATATTTTTTGCTTCCATTCGGTTTTTTCATATTTTTTTGAGAAAAAAGTTATAAAAAGTATGGAAATATGGAAAAAATATATTTAGTTCTATTTCGACTTCTATTTTTGTTCTATTTTGTATATTTCTAGCACTGGCACAGTCACCAAAATGACATTATTTGCCTAAGTAAATTTATTAATTGCATACACTGTCCTTCGGATTCGGCTATAATCTGTAGGTCCCTGTTCTCTGCGAACAGCTATTAATAATAATATCTCCAGCTTCGCCTTTGGACCGATGAAGATTTTTTTTATACATAAACTTTTAAAACCCGTCTTTAGATTTATTTATTAAAAAAAAATTCCTATTCAGAAAATTAAAAAATGCATTTTAAAAATAATTTTAATTGTATTGTTCGTTCGGTGTGGATTGCCTCCAATACGTTCTGGGTAAAAAAAGAATACAAAATTTGTCTCAAAAAATGCAGATTTTGACACAGTGTGCACTGTGGTGAGCTTTTGTCTGATTTTAATATCAAGTGCAGGCGGCAAGTGGGTAATTATTGTTGTTGACGTGCTGGTGCATCTTAACAAAAAAACAAAAAAACCTATTGACCACTCAACTGTCAATACTGGAGTGGGTACATTTCCAATGCAACCCTGCTTCTTGTTCCCCCCTGCTTAACCCCCTACCAATCCAGCCATAGCATGCTTGGCCTTGTTGTGTTTGCCATTTGAAGTACTGCACTTTTCTGGTTGCGCCGTCGAACTTCACCTGTATAAGATTTGCATATATGGCCAAGTGTTTTGGCTGGCCATTGCTTTGGCTCCTGCTGCTTCTGTTGGCTGCTGCATCTTTGAGTGTCCATGAATAGTCACAAAGCATTAAGCACTTCAACTTCAACTCTCGCACAGCTATATGTATGTACATACTATCTATCCGTATGCCTGTAAATGCTGATGAGCAGGGCGCACACAATTATCTATACAATATGGCAATCACATATGTGCAGATAGATATTCACATACTCTATAGAGAGACCTCTCCAGCAGCATTGCGGTTTTTCTTCTTCTTTATTTTATTTATTTTTTTGCTCAACCAGTTGTCCAATCTAGGAAGTGCATGAGTATGCATTTTCCATATGGCCATGGTCGCATGATCGGTCGGTCGGTTCGGCAGACGGTTGGTCGGCGGGTCTGCAGTTTGGACCATCCATGCAACTTTGGCTTTGACTGCATTGCCATTTCCTCATTACTCGTCGCTTACACAGGTCGGCAAAAGAAATTGAACTTTTTCACACCAGAATCGATTGTAATTGAATGCCTGAGGGCGCTCTACGGCTGAAGCTTGGGCAAATGCATGCGAGCACAGTACCTAGGTACATATGTATATGCCGACTTTCCGCTCCCTGCCAACAGCTCTGTTAATGCAAATTTATCCACTTTGACATAGAAAAATCTTTGAACGTAGAACTTTCCCAAAAAATAGCTAAAATGGTAAATGGGGCCAATGCCAGGTATCATCAACTCCAACACCAACACCTCCAACAACAGCATCATCAATATTATTGGCACCACCAATGGCGTACATTAAATTGCTTTATTTTGGAAGCTCTACTGATGAGCAGCAGCCAGTTGATCGTGGTTTCTTGGAGGAACACCTGCTGCTAACATTTTGCTTTAAATTGAAATTTGAAATAACGAATTTGTAGATGAAAATCAAAATAACTTAAAGAGCGAAAACATTAGAAAATACATAGCGAAGCGTTAATACACTTGCTTTGAGCAGAATAAAATAGCTTTAAGCGATTTATGAAATAAGAAAAAGGTTTAAAACCATATCAGATAATGTACATACAAATTCGGATAATTTAGGTGTTAGGTGTTGTCCATATAAGGTAAAGCAATAATTATATTTTCAACTATTTCTGGATAAAGTTAAAATGTTATCGTAATTTGGCAAAGGAGACTTAAAGAAAAGCTTTTTGTTATTTTTTGCTAAACAGAAAGGAAAAGTAGTCATCTCCCAGATTAAGAGATATCTAGAAAAGTTCTTAAGAAAAGCATTTGTAGTACAGCCAATAATGAGTGTCTAAGATGCTTAAGCTTGAAGAAATTGATTGGGACACTGCTCGAATTGTGACACTGGATTTTTGGTGAGTATCAATACAAAAAGCGATTATTTCTTTAGAAAACCTTTAATATTTGAAAAATACTCATTTACTCCATTGATTATTAAGGGGCCAGGAAAACGTGCAAAAAATGATTTTTATATGAAGGGAATATATTTGATATAGACTGCAAATTTTTTATTAATTAGAAATATATGAGATATTTATGATATATAAATTACAACAAATAAATTATAAATAAGCTTCATAGTTACTAGCATAAGTATAGGCGATAGGACTTACAAATTTTTTGTTTTGGTAGATGTTTAATAGCAAAAGTATTTCCGTTTACCATATATTGAATTCACATTTTCGGCTATAAAAAGAATAGGTTGTACAAAAAATCTTCGTCCTTCCGGAGAATTTATATAAAATATTTGAACGACCCTTGTACAACCAAACTGCTGTACTATATGTTTCACTCGTCCTTATAATTCTGGACTATTGCTCTTGCATTTGAATTCCTCACTACCAACACTACACATTTTTTAAACAAATAACTGTCAAATTTCTTAAAATTTTATAACTTATGTACATCTTAATGTCAAACCTTTTATAAAAGTTATGCAACTTAAACTCATGGAATATACCACATAGGGCGGAATTAAATAGAAAAAAAATCATTAGCTGTTGGCGATTTCGCCACAATTCTGCCCCACTAATTTCTCAACAGGCGCCATTTGCTATGCGTGAAGATCTCACCGAAAAAAAAAATATTCCCAGGCCCCCACATAATACACTATGTTGTAGCGTATCAAAATTTATGGCTTACAACGATTCAACATTAACAAAAAAAAAAAAAAAAAAACCACCAAAATGATTCATTTACTTGGACCAACAGAAGACCAAAAAATCAAAGCAGAGGTGTTTAATTACCAACAAATAAACAAAATGGAAACGATTAATTCAATTCGCCAATTTTATACAAGCTTAAAAAATAAAAAAAAAAATGGAACCCCGTTATGGTTATGGCTAAAACAAAAACACAATAAACATCAAAAATACAAAATAAAAAAATTTAAGAAAAAAACGAAAACTATTTGAAATTGTAGCTAAATTTGTGGTATCTCGCTTGGTGGCTGCAGAGACGAACATTTGCCTTTTGCCCTGGGGGTAATCAAAAATCAGACACAAATAGTATCAGAAAATAGAAATCCCACAATAAACACAAACACGTCGATTCACGATCGTTGTTAGAGTAACTGGTGTGGTTGTTGTTGTTGCTGGAGTTGATGTTGTTGGAGTTGTTGCTATGGCCCAGCCACAGTGAGACAAAACACAATAATCAACCTCGAAAAGGTTGTGTGCCATTTATCAAATAATGTGTAACTTGCACGTTATGGGGTAGGGGCTGAGTGGCGGTGTGGGTGGGGGGGACCCCGGAATACAACTGGACAACCTGGTGTGTGAGCGTAAGTATCGTTTTGCTACAAGCATGATACTCATCCATGGGCGCCGCTTGCCAATGCGTCTGGCTGGACTCACTCGCCCATACCCAGTCACAGTTACAGCCTGGTCTTTGGGTCAGACATGTAAGTTCAAACTCATCCGTCAATTGCTGGGCTTTGGACTTAATGGATCGACGCACACTCATACGAACTTGTGCGCATGGAACGACTAGTTGTATTTTGGTGTTGTCATTTATCATTTGATTTGGTTTTGATTGTTTGTTGCTCTCTCTCTGGCGGCCGCCTAATAATTGTTAACAAGTAAAGTCTATTTAAGCCTTGTTCTTTTTTTATCTAGTGTGTGTGTATTTGTGTGAGTGTGTGTTTGTTGTCTGTTTGGATTGTTTTTAATTGGTTCACATGATTTGTAAATTAAACAATTGTGTTACATGTTCAGCACCAATCACAATACCAACAAAAGTCTACCGACAAGCGGAAGGTTGTAATTGAAAAACTATTATACGTTCTTAATAAAATGAGAAATACGTTAGCTTTGACACCTCTTTTATATAGGAAATTGGTGGTATTTGTACATGGAAGTAGATCGAAAATTATATTTGGGAAAAATATCGGCCAGTTTTGGAGGCGTTTAACCGAGAGAAACCATAAAATAATAAGTAACAAGAAGAAAAAGGATTTTCGATATAATAGCAATTCTTTCGAGTTATTTGTTTTTATACCAAAAGTTTCGATAAGCTAGTATATTATGCTTTCAAGGATGACTCGATCAAATAATACCAGACAGAACTAAAACCTCGACTTTTGACTTTAGTCAAAATGATTCAGGGACAAAGAAGCGTCGCCTTTAATGGAATGTTTTTAAATGTTGGTAAAGCGTGTATAAGTGTGTGTTCCAAAAACTCTATACGCTTACAATATAAATTAAACTAACAATTTAAATTTATTATATACCAAATTTATTGTATTCTGTAGCTAATTTGTATTTGGTTCTTCTTTTTTGAACTAACGATGCTTTTATAAAGATGGCAGTTAGTAGTAATAATATCAAAACGAGAGTTAAGAGTTAATCATTGAAAGAAGTAATCGCTGAGAAACGGCAGATGAGGTCTTGTATTTTTCATAAGTATAACGCCAAGCCATACACTTTTATAGTTACTCTTCAGATGCTTATATGTACTTGTCATCTTTTGACGAGTATGTCAAACGGATCTGGTTCACTTCAAGAAAGGTTTTGCAAAAATGCGTGGCTAGAGATTTTCTTATTGCGATAAAAACCAGAGTTTCAAATCTAGAGCTATAATAAAATTACCTTTAAAGTGACATATATAGGAGTTTTCTACATATACTTGGTAATTGCTTTAATTTTTTACAAAAAAAGAAAGATTTTAGTCAATATATATTATATAAACTCAGGAAGATAAAAGACGTTTCAAAAAAAGTTTTTATAAAACAGATGCGAAACAAAGAAAATGTTGCAATAACGTTCTTCCTTTTAAGATATTCCTATTAGGATGCACAAAAGATGGTTCCAACATTCATTTTTTACACTTTGCTTATAGCTAGCATATTCCGCCGAAAATCTCCACAGATGAAACTCTTAATATTATGGGGTAATGTTTTAGCATTTAACTGAATTTTAAATTTTTTCTTCTTTTGGCTGGTTTACAGCTATTTTGTAAAAAGTATCTGCTGTATATATGACCTCATAAAATATAATTGGCGCAATTTCTCTTTTAAGAGACGTATATGAATAATGTTCCACCTACAGAAAATTGGAACCACATATATATTTTTTCTTTGGAGAAAAATTACTATTTTTGTGAAAAAATCAGCCAATAGAATAAAGAAAATAAAGAATAAATAAAATTTTTGAGTTAGTAAAGATTTTCTCCAACTCTGAAGAAAAAAAAATCAAATTTATTATTATTCTAACGATATAAGCAAAACTCGAAACTACAAGAGTTGTCTCACTCGAGAGACTTTTCTATATTACAGACAGATGGTCTCAAACGCTTTGTTCCGCAATACGTTTAACAATCAAACAATTGTTGTTGGCTTGCTTTAAAAGTCTTCTTACAGCATCGATACTTTTCGATACCATTGCGTTGTGTATTCAAGCCAAATTGTAATCAGGCCCATTGTTTGGCATGCAATACAATTTATTTGCCGCATTGGTCAGCATTTAAGTTGGAACTTATCTATGCAATGCCTGTGGCAAAATCTACACGCAGTGCCATTGTCGACCCCCAGTTCGACCTCCAAGTGCATAAGTTTTCGCTCATTACAGCGGAAAAACTCGATCCAAAAGATTATAATTGATTAAGATGAATCAGCGTTGCGGTCAAATGTTTGATGGGAATATAAATTGTTTGTGGTTTTGTGTAACGACGAGTGAACGAACGTCATCCAAGTGGCCGGCAACCAGTTGGCCCGCCCGGCCCGGCTCAGCTTGGTCTGCGACGCAGCCTAACCAAATTAAACGCAACATTTTAAGCTGCAACACGAAAAATGCAACCAAGCTGAGCTGGCGGCAGCGCCGCTGGTGCCGCTGATGATGCCGCAATGCTGGCAGCACATCTCTGCTAGCGTCATCAGCACAATGCCAAAATGGCACTCCATCGTAGCATGGTGCCATTGGTGCAGTCAAGGCGGTAAATCTAAGCCGTGGTAAATAAATCAATCGCACTGCAAATTTTCTTTTTGCTGCGTTTGATTTGGCTGCTCGCCTAGGTCTGGCACTATTGATGAGCAGCCATCAATATTTGTCTAGTTCGAGTTGGAATGTGAGCTCTCCCCGTCCCATGTTTTCAGAATGCGTGTCTTGGTCTGGTGTGAAGTTGGTTGATTGCGTGTGGCTGCATCTTCTTCCTGTTAGCTGTTTAGGGGCCACCCAAAGACCCGTTGACCGCAGCTCATCGCCAGTTTTCCTCTAATGGGCCGCAAAGAGAACACAGAAACACAAAATAAACATAAGATTGGGCTCAAGGTTTCGCCAGCTAATTAAACGGCAGCAGCGGTTGTTCATATGACTTCTGGCATAATATACACACCTTCGCGTAGCGCTAGTAGCTTCAGTCCATTTCATGCGAGCTGCCCACGGTTTGAGCCCACGGCAGTCATCAATGCACTGATTCATTTCCAGCGAATTTACAGCAAAAATTAAACACAATAAAATATCAAATTATAGCTTATTTATATTGCATTTGCATTGACTTAATTGACAATTGGTCTCTTAAGGTTACCCCCAACCATGCTCGATTGGTTTTAGCTGCCAGAACTCGGCGGCCCATTCCCATGCTGCCTGATGACGTGTTGCATGCGACGCTTGTTTTCTGTCACAGAGAAACAATAAGAAGGAACCCACAAACGAAACCTGAAAAATCAAGTCTGAATGACGACGACGCATGTGGGATGTTAAAGGTGAGGTTACAAGCTGCTGCAACAGCAGCACAGATACAGATACAAACAAAAAAGAGTAAATACAATAGTCAGCAGACATTGGAACCCAGCGTCGTAGCTGAAGCCCGTGCCCAGACTTGGCTGCTCGCGTTGTTCCCGTTTTGTGGCAACGTGCGCCTTGCCACACATATGGGCACGGCGATGACAAACTAAGCGTCAGAAGACCAAATGTTGGACAAATCGACATATGGACGAACAGAGTCAGGCAGAGGTGCTTACAAGTGGTGTACGCGTGCTGGGGTAAGTAATGCCGGAAGATAACCTAACCTTAAAACTTGCGCCTCGAAGTAATTACTACAATATGAAGTCGATTAAAACGAAGATTTAAGCTAGAAATTATTGATAAAAAAATTATAATTTTTTACATAAAAATAATTTCTAAAATAGAATTTTGTGTTCCTAAGTTACAGCTTGGAAAACTTGGTGAAGATGATTTGTATAGTAAAGTATCTCAAAACAGCCTCAAAAAAACAGACCTCATGATATTTATTTAATATGAATTATGCACTTTTTCTTTGAATAAATATAAAAAAATTGACAATGAAGTCTCGACTCAATGAGAATGTTAAAAGTTGCGCATATAATTAAAATTGAGCTACATAACAAATGTGCACGCCCGTGTCACGAATCAAATTAGTCTGCACGAGCGCATCTCTAATGTAAACATATCTTTAATTGAAATAAAGAAGTTTAATTTAGCGAAGAGAAAAAGTGTTGTTCCCAAGTCTAAGCTGCTGGTGGCCTGGCCCAGCCTGGTTGGGAAAATTGCTTGCGTGGGATTGCATGAGTGAATGCCTGTGACAAAAGATTAGCTCAAATTTAACTGTGCAAATATTTATTTGGCTCATATGTATATATTAGATGGCGCCATATGGCCATGTGTCGCCAACATGCACGCATGAGCCGACATGGACTTGCTTAACCATATGGACAGAGATTTCACAGCGTTATTACGATACAATTACAAGTTGCAGACCTCCCCCAGTTGCCCATCCCACTGCGTATCGTTCGTGGTCGTTGCTGGCCTGGTAATTGCAATTGAAGCACAATCAATTACTTGCCGGCTGGTGGTAGTAGTCCATGTCCACGTTCATGTCCACTTGCACTCGCCTGTTTGTACATTCGTCTTGAGCTGCGTTCACATTGGGTAAGCGTCGTCGTGGTCTTGGTCAACGTCTTGGTCGCTGTTGTGTCTTCGATGTTGTCTTCTTGAAGCCCCCAAGCCACATGCTGTGCAGGCTGTGCTGCTCTTGGCTCTGGGCAAGATTTACTCGCTCAGCCTCACTTAAATGGAGCTAAGCGAGTGAGTTGATTGCGTGCAATTTATTAAGACGCGCTAACAAGACGTGTGAATGACCAAAGCCGAGCGGGAAGCAGCAGCACTGAGCCACCATTTGGCTGCAAGTTTGGCGTGTAATTGCATCAACGTTGCCGGTGGTGCTGTCGTCCATATTCAATTGACATTCCAGCTGATTACCAAGTATTTAATCGTTTTTATTTTTTTTTAAATGAGTAACTTTTTTACTTTACTTAAATAAAGTAATGGTTTTTGCAAGTTAAATAGGCAAAAAATTAATTAGTTTTTGTATAAAATCTAATTTCCAAATTCCCGCAATTCGTGGTTTTAATAAATTGTAAGTTACTTTAATTATTTCAAACTTATTTTATTTGTATGCATCAAATTATGTTAAACAAGTTAAATTTTACAACACACTTTCTTGCTATTTGCTTTGGGGTCACGTACAAGTAGAACTTAACGCCTACTCTACACCAAGTTGTTCACTTTATTACATTCAGTAGCCTTGTTAAGCATCCTCGAACTACTCATTTGACTGTGGTGTAGCCAAGCGGTTAACTAAGTATTTGAAAATCGCTGGAGCAATGAGAATCGGCAACTTCGGAGACAGCCTGCAGGCGCACTGCACGTCTATGTGACGTCCATTGTTGCAACTTATTGCCTTGGCTTTTCCTTATTTTTATATTGCAGTTACCAACTATGTTGAGATCGATCTTTGTGCAAATGTTTTTTTTTAATTTTTTTTCTCGATTTTGTAAAGTTGTTGTTGCCTAGTCTTCGTCGTCATCGTTGAGGAGGCACTTGTTGTAGCCAGGTAGCTTGATGCATTGGCTGCCAGGTTGACTCTCCGTGCCGAGTGTGTCCGCCTCCGGTTATTGCCTAGCCTATGAGTTGTTAAATGTTTAACACGTGATATGACAAATAAATTACATATGATCAGTAGAGGAGCCAGGAGCTTGTTACAACTGCAACAAGCCACGTCCAAGCTATGACTTAATAAAACTATCTGCAAGTACTTCATGCATTATGAGTATCGTATTTATATTGAAGCTTTAAAAAAGGCTGTTCAACAATCGATCAGTTTAATATTGTTGACGTTTTGCGACAACCGTCATTCGTCATCTTTGCCATTATTATGATTAGGGTTTTACTTCAGCTTGCATTTTTTAGGTCCTTTTGTCTAGTAGTCTTTATAATTCATTCAGCTCGGCTAAAACTTTTTACTTTCAGGCTTATAGGATAATACAACCAAAGCTGGCTATAATAATCAAAAGAACAACATTAATTGGTATTATTCGATTGAACCATTTGTAGAACTCACTTTTTATACTGTTTCAGTTCGCTACAGTTTTCCGTGTAAATCATATTGCAAAAATGTTCATCATTGATTTTTACCGAAATGTATAAATTAAAATATAAAATAAACATTTCAAAGATTTCAAGTCAAATGCTTAAAAATAAATATTAATTAATGCAATACAATTTTGACAAAGGCATTCTTTAAAAATTTTTACAAAAGACAGATGGAATGAAAACTAGTGTGCATCTATTGTTGTAAGAGTTATTTAAACTAAACGAACTTTCTTACCCTCTATCATAAATGTTAACACCTATAAGAAAAACCCCGTCACTTGAAGTAAGTACGACCACAGAAGTTGATGTAACCATGTCTATCTGTATGCCTGTCTATCTGTATGAACTCCTTTTAAAATTTGCCACCTAACAGTTGGTATTTCTTTGACTTTATCAAATTTGAACATAATCAAAAATCGAATTATTATCCGATTCTATGAATCGATAGCTTGAACACTAAGAATAACTCACAAATCTTCAATTTCTTCACTGATCAAGTATTTTAATTAATTAAATCATTAAGTTATTTTTTTTTATATTGAAAGTTTTAAAACTTCCTCCTTAAATATGTTTACTATTCTAATACTTTTGTATACCCCAATATCTCGATATATAAGTTTAAGTTTTTTTTTTATTCTAAGTCGACTGCTCAGGACTTTAAACTTACATTTTAAAACTGGTTGGAGATTTACAGGAGTGAAATGTGAACAAGTTGGCTTTGAATCACTTAAAAGGTAAGACGTATAGTAAGACTGTACAATCTGCAAATTTTTACTACTCTTCAACGCAAAGTGCCAAACTTTTTATTATTTAGGTATTAATAAAAAAGTTATTCATTTAAATCATGCTTTTATGCTTTTATATATGTATATTCGTACAAATAACAATATTTTACATTTCCAAGACTAATTGTTATTAAAAAATGAGTGGAATCCAGCATGACTGACACCCCACGCCAAAAACAATCGAGAGAAGAATTTATTGTTTAATAGCAATGCGTAAAGATAGCTTTCTGAAATGCTTTCATTGCGAAATAGGCTTTTACAATCGAGTAAGCTCCAATTAGCCAAAAAACACCATTAGCCAACTTCAATACTTTTAACGGCCGAGTTATGGCAAATAGGTTTCACTGTACTGTGCTGTTCTGTGCCAATTCCCATGCCATATACCAATATCGAGCTATAAAATTATACTGCTCCAATGCTAATGGTTCGCTCTGCTTTAAGTTTATAGAAGAGCATTGAAACCAAATGCCGACCACTTGCTGCTGCCCATAAAACACTTGAAAGACTCCATTTGGCCCCAAGAGAGTTGTAGCTTGAGCCAAAATACCACCAATAACCGATGCTTTGCATGACGAATAGAAAAACTAACCTAAAAGTCACGCTAATAGTAAATTGAGCTCTCGCCATATTCAACTTTTTTCGACTTGCAACATTCGCAGCATGTTTTGGCAACACATGCCACTTTGAATACTGCAGTGGACACCATACACCCTGCTCCTGCGCTAATGCCCAAAACACCCGCAGTTGCTATGTTGGAGTCAAAAACTTCGCATACAAATTGCAATTTTTCATATGCAACAATTGACACCCTCTAGGCACACGTCGTCGTCGTCGTCGTCATCGTAGTTGTCTGCACAGAAAATTCCCAGACCAACGCAGATCGTGTTGTTGTTGCTGGAGTTGCAGTTGGACGCCTGTTGTTGGTCGTCCAATCGACGACCATGATGATGATGGTAAAGTGGATTAATGTGGCATGAAATGATTTGGTGAAATAATGCAGCCACTCTTGTCTCAGTACTTGGTTTTCCACTGGACGACAACATATAATGGCGTTTACTTACTCGCACCATGGTCTGTCGTGTCCTGCTCCTACTCCATGTCTCCATACATCGATGTCTTCTTGCTTACACGCATGCCCGCTATAACGAGTTTTTGATTTGGTGTAGCTGGTAGCAGCTAACTGTACGGATTTCAGCACAATTTCCATTCTGCCAACCCGCATGGATATAGGCATGCAGGGCAATTCCCAGGCTTTGATAACACAATTTGTGCCTTCAAAACGTCTTAACGTTTTACCGCAAAGTGCATGTGGGTTCATCCATACCATCTTCAAAGTGGTTCTTCTTCTTAATCTTGTTGCTGTCCTCGTTGTTGTTGTTATTGGTGCCATAGTGGTGTCATGTGTTCGAACACTTTGCGTCAAATGGTCGGATCGCATAGTGCGTTGTGACTGTGTCGGTGTCCAGCGGTTATTACCACCAGTAATAAAGCCACACAAAACGGCCACTTGTAACGGTTGTCGATTACATTGCCCGTCTATTTGTTTCGCCGTACTGATCCACAGCTTGAGATTGTAGATCTTGGAAGTGACTGGCTTGCCTAACTTTCGCTACATATGGAAATTCCTGAAAAATGTTGTGCCGAAAGTAATCGCAGTTACTTAAAAATTATTTAATATTTCCAGAGTTATCAGTCCAGGGCTGTCTACTGATACGTTTTTGAAATAAATTCTTTGATCATATGAGTACGTCTAACTTATCAGTTTATATAATCACTGAGACAAAAATCTTAAATAAATAACGACAGATTGCCGATCTGGTCCCACTTTTAATACGTTGTATATATAGGTACAGAAGGTATACTCGATTTTTGTAATAATGCAAGTAACAGCAAGAAGCAAACGTGGCAGACACCAAATTGCTTATCATAGACTAGTGTAGCGATTTAGCCATGCCAATTTGAATTACCTAGATTTTGGAAGCCTTAGGACTTAGATTCAAATAATTTTACTATCAATTTCATTTTTCTAAAGACGGTGAAATTTATTGAATTATGTTGATATCTGTCTTCGTTCCCCCAAGGTGGAGTTAGGCAGAGCTATCTGTGACGCAATACTTGCATTAATCTGTAAAAATGGACAAAGTCTGGCAAGTATGACGATATAAGTTTAAATAGAATATGTACAAATTTCACCACCCACTGCATCACTGCTTTTATGCAGCCTAGTGGTATAGAATCAAACAATTCAGTATGATAACAGGGTTCTAATAAGTAAATATACATTTAATTTTTAGTGAAGCAACCACCACCATATCAATAGACTTATGGTATTTTTTCTTTACCCTTTCATGTCAAGGAAACTCGTCCCATTCATTTCGTTTCGAATTCAATTTAATAGCATTACTATTACTCTTACAAGATTCGTAATCTTCAGAAATATACTTCAAATAAAAAAAAAGGAACCAGGCATTCTGCTGTCAGGACCGCTATACTGTATGAAATTTTAATATCTGCAACCTGTCTCTCCTCTATAATATGTCCCCAATATTGCCAATATCTCATCTTGCGGTACCACAGTGCATAACACCATGATGACAGTATGTAAAAATCAGCTCTATTATGTTTCCGTAGCTAAACTTAAATAATAGCCAACAGACTCAAAGTAGTGCTAGACCAAATCAACATTGCTGAAGTGCTTTCAGTACACTCGCCTGTATTCCTGAAGCTTCACCAATATCCTGAAACCAATGAGCAGCACGGCACAATAACTTTTTACAGAAGTCTTCCACTTTCACTCACTTTAATCTAAATTAAAGGGTTTTATACTTGAACCGAAAATTCGCAATCTTAACTTGATACACCGAAATTTTCATTATGTTTACTTTAATCGATATACATTTTGTGCATACGGGCTAGTAGAGTAATTCAGGTTACCAGGTAGATTATGTTAACTTAAGTGTGCACCCAAGTATAGTGACTTGTATGTCTTTGTTACCGATTCCAATTACAATTCTTATTGCATTAACTATCCAAACTGTTGTTTGAATTTATCAAATTTTTCATTAAAATTCTTTTGGAATCACTTCGAAAAGAGCAGTTCGTGAGCTGTTAAAAGCGAAGAAAAAAAATACAACCAAATGATCTCCCACACCAGAGAAACACATAAAGACTAACAAGTACGTTGCACTTCGATTTTCGTGCTCTACATAATTCATCATCAATCCACACAATCGGGAACATAACCCAGCCGGTTGCTGCGGGCAAACATCGAGATGAGAGTGAATAACTGAGCGAGTGACTGAGTGAGTAGTGAGTGGTGCGGGTATTCGGATATTTCCAATCATAGTTTGCAAAAAATATTAGAGCAATTTCCTATCTAGTGGGAGGGGGAGCATCGCTTGGAGTAGAGTAGGGTAGAGCTTTTGCCACGTTCATTTGCTGTATGACTTATTTGCCACAAAGACAGGGCGAAAGACACAACAAGAAGTACATGGTCGTTGTGGTGGAGCTAACTGAGCAGTGGTCCAGCTTCAGTGCTGCCTCGTTTTGGTTGCACCTACAGCTTAACGCTGCCAACTATCACTTGGTGGAACTGGTCGCTGCAATGGCAATGCCGTTGACGATGACGATGGCGATGACGCTGACGATGCTATCGTGTCGCCTTGACTTGGCTTTCCAGGCAACACCATTGGACTTAGCGCTTTGGGATTTGGCTTAGCCTTTGCCAATTTACCTTTGTACATTTCGGTTTTGGTTTTCGTTTTTTTTTAGCATTTTTTTTTTTTTCTTTTTTTCCGATCAAACAGCACAGTCAACTTTGGCATGACTTTTCATCGCTGTCGATTGTCGTGATCAATTGAGAGCAATTTATTATGAAATGAGGGTGAATTATATGAATGAGCGTCGAGGCTTCTCCGCTGCGTTAAGCGCCGCACAATTCTTTTGATCTTGTACATCGAGTTTTGGGTTCCAGTCAGTATTGGAGTATCGTTGCGAGTGCAGCTTATGAAAAATCTTTTCAAC
The DNA here is from genome assembly GCA_035046065.1 of Chymomyza procnemis. NCBI lineage: Eukaryota > Metazoa > Arthropoda > Insecta > Diptera > Drosophilidae > Chymomyza > Chymomyza procnemis. The sequence continues at coordinate 23,423,796 of JAWNOJ010000013.1, read as the reverse complement.
AAACATCATTTTTTCAAACACCCCTGAGTGCCACCCGACGCCCCCTGTTAGTTCCAACTCCTACACAACGATCACTTACAATGCAATGCTGATGACTTGTTGCACTTTGCATTTGGTTTGAGTTGTGAGTGTGATTTTTAAAAGTGTTTTACATGGGAAACGACATGATCCGTTGAAATGCAATGCGAACCTAACCAAAATGAACTCAAACCTCGATATCGATATCGTTTGGCTCTTTTGGAGCTGTCTGCTTTTGCCGACTTATTGGCTGGCAACGTTTAAGTGCAGTGGTTGTTGCTGATGCTGTTGTTGTTGTTATAGGTTGTTGTTTGAGCCTGGTTCAAATCTGGCAGCAGATCGTTGTTGCTGTTGCTGTTGTTGTTGTTGTAAATTGTCTGTCGACAATTATTTTATTATGCTGTCAACACTTAAATGTAATAATGCCAATAATATTGTTTTATGACAGTCGCAATATCTTTGTGAAACTTGGCGCATTTTTCGTGTCTGCGTTGGTGTTGGTCGACTTTTATGAATGAGTATCTCTCTGCAGCCTTTTATGCCTGTGGGCTCCTTTGCTGAATCTTTAATGTCGGTCTAGTTGAGGTTTTTATGATCTGAAGCTGTAGCTCTATTCGTTTAAGTTAAATTTTAGTTGGCCAAAGATAGAGGTCAGTCATGATTTGATCGGGCCAAAGTTACATATACACTGGCAAGCAGAAGTTTTCGTACGCTCTGAGAAATGTCGGAAATTAAAATGGCATTTAAAATTGGGACAATATTGTTGGTTCCTGTGCACGTGATTATGCCAGTTTTGCAAAGGAATTATATACTAATGAATTTTGATTGATTTTTCAGACTGAGTTTAGTTTTTGTTATGTTTGTTTGTTATGTATGTTATGTTGCCATAAATAGTATTCTTCTAGGTAGTTAACCTACGAATTTCGCAAGGATTGTCCAAGGCAAAAAATTTCAATGTACATGCGCGAATATTCGACTTTTTTTAAACCTTACTAACCTATTAACTAATTATTAATTACACACTGTGTAAGCCGAAAAATTATGCACGAAATTAACCTTCTCTTTGCTTAGTACAAAGTGAGACACATCTGCATTGCTATTTTGACTGATCAAGCATACTTTGGCTATATTTGTTATCACTAAAAAGATTTTCCATAATCATTAAATCGAGTTTGAAAATTAACGTTGACAGGTTTTTGAAGTAAAACATTTATGTTGCAAGTAACACTACATTATTTACATAATGAAGGGTGTTTCTTAAATAAAATAATTCCATTTAAAGTTCAACATTGTGCGCAGACTGCTGTGGCCAAGTGTATGCCACAAAACTTTTGTACTACATACCTAGTTGACGTGGGAATTTTGGTGCGGCTAAGTGAAACCCAATCAAAATAAATGCTCGTAGTGCTCGGCTGTCAGGTTTATGGCCAACAATATGGCCATAGTTGCAATTGGTTCATTAGCTCTGCAGACAGTCGATTTATTTTGAACTTTTTTCCCCCTCTTGTATTTATTTTTTGATTTTCCATTTTTTTGGCAATTTGTATTTGGTAGTGCCGTTACTGCCCAATTTGAAATAGTTTCAAACGTTTTTCATTCTTTAAAAGAATGTTTATTACAAGCAGCTCTTTGTTATTTCAAAAGCCAAGTACAATACTAATACGACTTTTACATGGCTACAAAAACGTGTAGTCAAAAATTAATTAAAACTTTTGCTCGTGAAGTTTTATTGCTATTTAGAAAGAAAACCCCATTTTGTAGTGGCTAACTTTTAAGGTCTAACAATAGCAAGCTAAAGTTGAGGCAGCAGCCACATTGACCATCTAGTTGCTCATATATCATCTGTAGCTGTCTTCGGTTGGCATTGTGCAAGTTCCATGCAATAGAATATTCTATGTTTCTTCGTACACAAAACAAAAGAGTTTGGACCAAATGAACTAAGCTAGTTGCGTCTCTGGTGTTATGAAAGGTGTTGCCAGAAAACACGAGTTGGGTACACCCGTTTAACTTTAATTCGTAAAATTTCACTTTAAAAACTATAAATGCGCTTGGTGATGAGGCAGCATTGTAAAATTCAAACTTGCAACTTGTCAAAAATTTAATCAAGCAATTCACGAAACATTTAATTCAATATATCTCGCGAACAGTAAGTTCAAAGATCAGTATTACAATAATTAGAGTATTACGAACTCGAGCCACTCGAGTATTCATTTTATAATTCCATAAGTTATTGTTAACAAAACATTCTTCTAATTAGAATTTTGAATATTAATTTTAATACATTCCTTTGCCCTTGCCATTATGTATGTAACATACTCTCTTGCGAATTAGCTTCTTGCAACTTCGTGAAAGAGTCGATTCTTGTGATGATAATTGGGATGCCAAAAGCTTAGAAGTTAAGGTAATTGCGAAATATATTTTTATGTTTTTATTATGGCAGAAGGGGGATCATTTTTGAGGTAAAGATTTATGTACTTTGAGAAATATTCAGAAAATTAAAACTTTTAAGAAATTTAAAATAAGTTATGATTCAAGAAAGCATGCACAATACAAAAAAAAAAAAACTCTCCCAACGAAATTTATGTTTGTTCTTTCAAAGTCATCTCCAGCTTTTTTCATTACAAGCTGTATATCGCTTCATAACGATATCTCTTGTGTGGATACAAATATTACTGGGATCAAAAAAAAAAAGATTTTGATTAAAAAAAAACTCAATATCTAGATAGTGTAGCATCTCAATTCAAAGAGTTTTATAATTTTCCTTGTTATATAGTATATTCCGATTTTCTTTAAATCAAGCACCTTCTAGTTATTGGGTACACATGCGTTCTGCTAAATTTTGAATTTTTTTAGAAACTCTGAATTTTCCAACCGCTTTTATTTTATGCTTAGCAGTTATTAAAAAAGTAATGGGCTTGCCTCTAGCGGACTGATTCATGGTTATAGCTATAGGTGCACATGAGTAAGAGTGAGAAAATAGTTATTTTACTTGGACAACTTGGTAATCGATCAAGAGCTCCAACTGATCTGGAATGAATTTTGTTGCACCCTTTTCTTTTGACCTTATGTGTTCTTAGGTGCTGGCTGTTTAGAAGTTGTCTAAGTTGACTTACAATTTGATGTATCGATATGATGAGCCCGGGTCAACTACGGAGAACTACTAAGTTGCAAGTTGGTAGCCTACCACCGAATGACCAAGAGTTCAGGCACATTGATCACAAGCAGGCAACGTGTTGGGAATGGAATTTCTAATCAAATAATTGCGCTTTGGCGTTCAGTTAAATGCTCTCAGGGGGAGAATGGAGTACCAGTTACTTTTTGGCCATTGTGTCAATGCGGCTTCTATCAACTCATGGCCATCAGCTGTGGTGGTTTGCTCGTCGGTTGGTCGCTTGGTCATGCCGGGCTCCATTGATATAATAAATAAATGTCTGTCCGTTACGTTCCAAATGCTGCAACCAATGTCGTCTCTTATTGTTGCTGTTGTTGCTGGTGTATTCAGTTTATTGTTGCTGTTGTTGTGCATCATTCAGCCTCATTTCGTGCAGATGCTTTGCGCGGTTGCAACAAACGGCGGCTGCAGCAACAACAACAATAACAACCATAAGAACGACGGCGACTCTTGCCACATGGAAATGTGCGCGCGTTCAAACTAAATTGCTTTAAATTAGCTTTTCGGTGCTTTTTTCGGTGCCGCCACTGCTGCTGCCAAGAGAGAATGCATTGCAGTTGCTGTGGCAGTGTCCAACAGGTCTTCATTTGCGCTTTAGCCTGCCACCGAGAGACGCCGTACCTGAACCATACCAAACAATCCATCAATCCATCCATCCATCCATCCATGTGAGCATGTGAGTGCCTGCCGCCAGTTCAAGTGCTCAGGTCATCATGCACATCTACTGCACGTGGTTTGTTGCAGCGTGTGCGAGTGTATCTGTTTATGTGACGTAGACAGCTTGTGGAAGTTGCAAGGAAGCTGCTATGTAAGCAGGTCGGTCGGCTGCTTTCAAAAGTTGCCGCTTTGCTGCGCTTTAGCCAAGTTTATGGCACTGGCGAATGCACGGAATGCGCGTGCCCACTCCGCACTGAACCTTACCACACCACGCCACACATCATCACAGCTAGTCTCCCCTTCGCGCCGTGGTAGGCTTTGTTAGGCCAACTTGCTACCACACTGTCTACCTTTTTGCCTTGGCTCATAAAACTTTGTAAATCTGCGTATTTCACATGTCAAGATTTTGCAGGCGCTGCTGGCTTGCCCCTGGCCAGGGCCAGTCGAACAAGTGCAGCCGTAGAGCTGCGCTTGACAGATTTATGGAATTTGCAGCATTTTGCCAGAGCATTGCGAATTTACTCTTGGAGTCATTTTGGGAATGTTTTGTAGTACACATAGAATTCGGCGCTGAAAGCAATTGCGATCTACCGCAGCTCAAAGCAAGTCGCGCCAGAAGGTTTGCCTCAAGTAGCATGGGAATTTATTTCAAAGTAGTTCAAAGTTAGAGTTTTTGCGTTTCCCACTTAAAAACAGAAGGTTATTAGGCTGTCAAAAAGTCCATAGCATATTTAAGGATTTAAAGAGGAGCCATGACACAAGCATTGGCACTTCACTTGGGATTTTCTTCATGCAAATATATTGAGCAATCTTGAACTCATCATTGCCTTTAGAATCCAACAAGAACTAGAGAGATGCAAATTTATGAAACGGCATTTGTTGTTATATCTCAAATATATTTTATAAACGGCAATTTTTTCTTAATTACATCGTTTCGCTTTCGGCGAGTGCAACTTCAATTCAATCAGGGTAGTTTTATTTCTTATCATTAATAAATTAATTACAATCTGTCTAGATTAATAGTAAATAATTGGTATGGTGAGCCTCGGTAGCCTAGGTATGGCTAGCAAATAGAAGCTATTTACCTAGGAAAATCACCCCATGCTACGCCTTTGGAGCAATGAACATAGTGAAGAGGAATAATAAAAACTGATATTAGAGGACTTGGAATTACAATGGCCCCTTCCCTTTGCAAGGGAAAATTATTATTTTAGTTTTTTAGCGTATTTTACCGTATCATGATTTAAAATGTTTAATATTTTGCAGACTTTATTGCTTATACCAAAAAATAATTTTATATTATTATATGACCTAGTTCTGCTGGAGTTTTGCGCTTATATCATCTTGGTTGAAGTGTTATTCCAAGAATTTTACCATTTGTAAATTTCATTTGAGTTAATTGTTATCCCTAAATACTTTGCATTTGAATGCAGCTTGATAACTTCTTTCCTTACCATATTTTGATTGGGTGTCCCTCAGAAATTTGCTTGGAGAATATGACGTCTTGTGTTTTGTCCTTGTATTTCAGAAGTAATTCTCTGCGTGTAATTGGAAGACAGGGTCAGTATAGAGTATTTGGGGATAAAAATAATATTTAATGCTGTAACTAAACAAATTTACTACAACTTCTATATATCGTTGAAGGTAAAAAAAAGAATTGTACATGGTAAATTATTTGTTTTCCATTTTTATAGTTGTAAAAATTGTTGTTGCTTTTGTTAACGCTTTTGGTATGTTTTAAGGATGTTGAATAGAGTCTTACTTGTATAATTATTATTTGAATACGAGTATATAAAAAATAAATATACAATAATTCGTATCATTAGATACTTAATATTTGCCGCTGCTAGAGTTGATTAAAAGTAGAATATTCCATGAAGAATAATGCAGACTTTGAAACATCAATAAATAAAACCTCAAAAAATGTTTCCAACTCTTTTAAGGATAAAAAATAGAGGTCAAATGCATAATTATTGTCGGCATCTCTCAAAGCAAAGCAAATTTAGCTGCAGTTCTGTTTTTATGCATGTATTACGTTGTATATACCCCAAAGTCTCAAAGGAAGACATTTTATTATGGCATTAAAAGTTTAAATGGTGTATATTACAAGAAAGTTTACTCCTAAAAAACTTAGTAAACAAAAAAAAAAAAAAAAAATAAAAATAAAAGAACAGTTTAAACACTTAAGCCAAAGTTTTCCTATTAGTATTGCTTGTTATTCCATTAAATAGATTGGTGGCTGGGCTGGGGACTTATTGTGTACAAGTTCCTTTGTATTTCAGCGCGTGCTTTGTTTTTAGATTTTTTTTTAAGACTTTGGGCCATTTAGCGGCATTTGCTTGTAAAGCTTTTAAAATTGCCTTGAGCCAGGTTCAACTGGTAGCAACTTGTGTGCGTCTCTTTGCCAGATCTGTAACAATTAGTGCTCCCAACTTGTTGCTCCTTTGTTAAGCATTTAATCATTAAAAACTGCTTATAATTATTTGTAGAACTCGCGTTTTAAAGACGCTTTATTTAAGTTTGACTTTTTTTTTCGCTCCATCTGGCTTTGTGATGGTACGCCCAAAGAGCTGCCGACGCTAAAGTTGATGCGATTCCAAAACAATTAAAATTTGAAAATGGTCAAACAACAAACTTGGCCATTAATCAAAATTAACGCCACATGCGCTGCCCCAGGTGCGTTACTGGCAGTGGCAGCAACAGGTAGACAGCGTACAGTTAAAAAAAAAAATAATACGAAATATTTAACGAAATTTCCGCATTGATTTAAAAGATGATTTAAAATATGCGCGCTGGCTAAAATTAAGCCAAAAATTTGATTTTTGATTTCTGATTTTGTTGTGCTATGCAAATCGAGAACTTAAATATTTTGAAAACAAGTTGATCGCTATCCGGCTGGCTACTCTCTGGTAGCTTGATGGCACTTTGATGGTAGTTGATGGCTGCTGCCTCAGCTGCTGTTGTTGGCCAGATTTGGATGCATGATTTATGTTTTAATTTTAACGTGGCATTTTGGCAGTGGCAGTCTACCAAAGTGCCAAACTGGCCACTGGGCTAGCTAAAATAGGCCAGAAAATGGCGTGACTGTAAATATATTAAGTTTTTACTTTGTTTTTGGATACACTGTAGCCATAGGATCAAGGGTTTCCAAGATTTTTCTAATGTATGTTTAGAACAAAATAACGTCCAGTAGCACTTATACTTACATTTTGTCTACCATAGCAGTTTCGTCCAATCTCAATACACTTTTGAGCAAAGATTAAAAACCTTTACAGCAACACCAACCAAAAAAATTCCTTAAGAATGGACTAACAATATCAAGAACATATGTAATTTTACAAATGACTTACAAATTTCTAACTAAGTATATTTGAAACAAAATAAATCTATTGCCTAAACAAAACTATAAAAAGTTAAATGACAGACGTTACGCTAGTATTTGCATTGAATTGAAATTGCAAAAGTTTATTAAATTTCACTCGAAATTCGAATGCTTTTAAGTACGCCTTTCATGATTGACAGTGTGCAGTGTATCCCATTTTCGAGCAGCTTCCCAAGTGTCTCAAATTTTCTAATTTTTTTCTTCATTTAGCTGAGTGCCATTTTAATGTTGACTGCAAATGTTGGTGCATCAATCATACGCCGTGTGGGTCGCTGCATTTAATGAGCTTTCAAGCGGCTCATTATGATTAGTCCTCTGCCTAAGTACAGTTCAGTAGTCAGCTACTACCTATTTCCAACCCGTATGGTCTCTCCATTTACTACCATTACGACTACTTCTTCTACGACTACTACCACTCACTATTCATTGCTAACTGCTGCTCACTGCTGGGTGTTTGTTTGATTAATGATCAATATGGCCCTTTCGGCTGCTCTTGTACAGGTTAATAAACTTTCCATGCTACATATATGGTAATATGTATAACTATAACAGTTTCATTAGCTGGCCACATTAATTAAAACATTTTTGCCAAAAGCCATACACAAACCTCACAGTGATTGTATGGCAGCAATGTATAATAATCATAATAAGCTTGCAGGTTTGCTGGACTCCCCATAAACACTTCAATGCGCATGCGATATAATAGCCAGTTTCCAAGCCCAGTCGAACTCATATTTATGGGGAACACAGCAACAATGGAGCACGTTGTGCGGCATGTAATAGCAACATTTTATAAACAACTTATTTCCTTAATTGATTGTTAACAATGATTGCGCAAACGCGCGCAGAACCCGCCAATGGCCAACTGCCACAGGGTGTACGGATGATGCTGCTTCGGGCTTGAATGCTGGACAGGAACGTTTCAAGCCGCACACTTCTATCACACTGCCTGCACTATGTGTATGTTGCTGTTGTTGTATCTATTAACCACGCACTCCATTATTATTTAATAACATATTTCTTAAGTATCTGCCAACCCAGTTCAGACCACAAAACGAGCCATAGACATTGCCATCGCGTACTTGACCATAATTTGTAGCCAGTTGAGTCTAGTCAGTTCGCCTGGCTCGTCCAAGTGATTGCCACCCCATTAAAAAACACAAAAATACAAAAAAAGTGTAAATTCCAACTATCGACGCTGAAATTCTCTGCAATCTGTGCCAACTGCTTGTATTCAGCTTAAAGCAGATTTTCACGTCGGAACCAGCAGCGATTATTGGATTATTTCTTTACTGCGGGCCAAAAGTCGAAAGATTTTGATTGAATGAACTAAGATCTATAAAAGCTCAATTGAATAAACTCCATCTGAACTGCTGCTCCAAACTGTTTGCCATACGCCATGTGCTTCATGAAAATAGAGTGTAGAAATCAGAAGTAACTGCTGCGCCTTGAATTTCTCAGTCCCTGCCTTGGCTATGGGACTCCTGCCTCGGCTAGCTGCCACGATCACTCAATAATAAGTCTAGACAAAGTGTAGCTGAGCTGTGATTGTCGCTTTCTGTTGTTGTTGCTTTTGCTGCTGAAGGTGCCTCCGTAATGGATCAGCAGCAGCAGCCGCAGCAGCAGCACATCGGTGTGCCAGGGCTTTCAAAGGCAGACTTGTCTTGCCCTGCCTAGAGTCCCCCAGTGCTGTGTACGTCATCAACAGCCATCAGCCATCAAGCATCATATTTGTTGCATGATTATGTGGTAATTGCGGCTGTCAATAAAACTCCCCCGTTTATTCTTTATAACCGAAAGCATTCTACGCCTATATTTTATACAAACCACAACTTGGCAGCTTCTTTTGGCCATAAAAGCCTTCAAACAGTCAGGCAGTCACCCAGTCAGCACAGGCCAGCTGGTCTCACATTCTATGACACTCTTTGACAAAGGAGTGACATACAAGTACTTAAGTGATTTCTTTACACCTTTTATGGAGTAGTTAATGTGGCCAAGGTATGCGCCATGCATTCAGCCAAGTCATTCTCTGCTCCCCATGCTCAGGAACATGATTATAGCCGAAACCCAAAACCCTTAAGCGCAGTTTAACTTCTGGCGCTACAATACTTTTCGTTTGATTAGAAACAGTCAGTCGAAAAGAAACAGTTTAAAATTATGCAATTTTTACTATAATTTTTATAGTTTCTTTGAATTATTTATCGGGAGTCACTTTCGTATAAGCGAGCTTTGGGAGAAATTTGGAAGTATTATAATGGCTTAAAATCTTGAACATACAAAAAACTGATTTGCCGTGTGTCTATTAGACTGAGCCGAAGTGTACGGTTTAAAAGCAATGACCATTTTTGTTTGCATAGAAATCATTTAAAATGTTTAATATATTGGATTTGTCTATGATATATACTTGATGCCAGCTCAAACTTCGATATCTGTCTATATTTCATCTAGTACTTTTGCAGGCGTTAAACAAATCTAGCCGTACAATTCAATTCCGCAACAGTACTTCACTTTTTTTTATGACGACTCACTTGGCTTTTACATCCTGCTGACACTTTTCCTTCTGGTTGTTGCATACAATTTCGGTTTGGTCAAATTTAATATACACTTTTTATCATAGGGTAGAAGGTGACTTTGACAAAGATATTATTATGATTATGATGTAAATTGAAAACATGATATTACCATGTTCATTTGAGCTAGAAAAAGTTTTCAACCATAATTCCCTCTGAAACTTTAAGAAGCATAAAACCTATAATTTTGAAAAAGATTATGTTTCAGGTTTTGAATATGATGATTATGTAATGATTTTTTAAATTTACAAGAACTTAAGTTGTTGATTGAATATGAACTCGAAATTTGAAAAAATAGTCTTGTGACACCTCTTGACAGTTTACCGGCTGTTTTTCTTACATGTTTTTGCGTATAGGTCGAGTTCGGATTCCTTCTAAGATTACAAACATAAATCAGGTTCTTAAACGATCTTAATGTCTGGAATGTCTATGGGTGCATGAATTGATCATACTTTGTCGATGCTAATACAACAAGTACCTACAGCTCCAATGTGATTTGAATTCTTTAAGAATCGGTTTATTATATTTTAGCGCTTGTAGCCTGAAGTGGTAAAAGATAAATTCAAAACAAAATTTATTACGTTTGCTCGTTCTTATTTTTATATTCTCAATTGCAACTTGGCTATTCTATGTCTAAGAGAATTTAGTACGGTTCTGATATATTGGGCCGTCTTGGAGTCAATATACAGCTTTACACAAATGCACACTTTAAGGATTAAATCGTGCAGGATAATTGCAGAAACACTAGAAACATTTCCGTGTTTGCTTCCAATTTGTCCCACGTATTATAAGATTAGAGCATATGTGTTTTACTGTATTCCTCGATTATTAGCTGGATCATGTCGAAGTTAATAAAATAATGTTTGGTATCCTTACCAAGTAAAATATAAGAGTTTAGATGAAACTATTTTTGGAATGCTGTTAATAGTCGCTTTCAAAGTTTGCTCAAACAACAGAGTTACTTTTGAACTCCACGTTTTTTTAGGCAATTTCCGTTTCAACTAGGCATTTGCTAGCCAATTTGAGGCAGTCATGCCACACTTACATATGAGAATGGGCCAAACCCAGATATGTGGGTGTAAGTTCCTGACTGAGTTTTATGTATGTTCAATGCGTTGTAAATGGACTGCATTAAAAGTAGCTTAGAGTTTCATCGCCTAATCGCAACTTGTCTGGAATGGAGCAGTACACTAGTTTACCTAGTTTTAACATGGTATTAGGTGTAAATATTGGCACACAAAATGGGCACAACTCGCCAGCAAATTTGGAGCGCTACGTTCATGGGCATGCGTGTTTGCGACCTGGGAGTTCCCAACTGTTGGTGTTGGTGTTGGATGTTGCCTGATGTCGTAGGTGCGGAAAATAGTCTATTGCCATTAATGCTAGATTGCAACTCTTTTTAAACTGTTTTTTTGTGGCTCGATTACTTAGGCCACAGACGTCGCGACGGCATTAGGGTGTAGCCGTCGTCAACGTAATGGCAGCATCTTTGAGTGGGCAGCAAATAAAAGCGCGAAACGCTTAATGGATTTGGAGCATATAAATGAAAGGTGACGACGATGATGCACAGCATGATCATCATCATGTGGTTACATTGAGAGTAAGTTGGGTGCGTCTGCCATCGTTAGCTTGTTAACCAACTGGGCTGGGTGTTGGCTTTTGAATGCTGCTGTTGCTGCTGCTGCCGGAGGTAGCACCGACTGGAGCTGTCATTCGAGAGCAATCTTTAAAGATCAAACAATAAACTTGAAGCGAACGCGTTGAACGTATTTGCATGCAAATTCGTTCGCTGTCGGCTCGTCGAAGTGTCGAGCTATGTCAGTGGTGGAAAATGTGTCTAGCAATTGAAATTTATTTGCACTACTATTCAGTGTTGACAATGCGTCGAGCTACGTCTAGCTTGCTCGCTCGCTTGCTCTCCCTCCCACTGTGTTCCATTGGGTGCCTTGAGCGCTCGTCTTTGTGATCAAGCGCGCTCTACGATTCTGGAACGTCAGGTCGTCAAGTAGTGCGCGTCAGTCTAACAGTCTGACAGTCACTTTGGTGCAGTGGAGCAGCTTGGCGGCCAAGCCTGCAGAAGGCCTGTTGTCTAGCAAAGCATTTTGTCGCTTTAGTATGCTTACTGACTGCCATGGCTTCTGTTGACTTTCAGACGACGCGAATCGACGCCAATAGATTTCAAGCAGGGGTGCCTCTGGTGGTAGCACTTGAGGGGTTTCCTAATACCAAATGTGTCCAGATCACTTATATATTTAGTACGACGCCTCTGCAACTGATGCTTACGTTTCGACTAACTCTTAAGCTGTAAACGCCGACTGCGCCGCTGCCTACGACTCTGACTTCGGGGCTAAGCATTTGCAAAATGTCAATCTGCTGCTGCGCATCAATTCAAGTGTGAAATAAATAGAAACGAATTCAGGTCCCAGATCTAGCATTTGCTATAATTTTCGCGCCATTTGGTGTCTAGTCAGTGCCGCCGACTTGGTATAAACGTCGCAGAACTGTCAGAGACTAGCTAGCTAGATCTGCCCAAGCCAAAGGCAACAACAATGAGCAGCTTTGCAACAAGCTGTGGCAGAGTAACGTGGCAACGAAATATGTTGAAAGTATTTACAATTACGCAAAGATTGATTGAAATAGATTTGAGATTGATTGGCTTTTTTCTGTGTTGCATTGCAATAGTCAAACGAGCAGAGTTGTCGTTTCTTCTGTGGGAATTCAATGGGAGCAGTTGCACTTGCCGTGGGTGATAGGTGTCAAAGTTACTGTTAAATTTTTTGGTAAGCTTTTTTGTTTTGAGAGTGTTTGGTTTAATGAATTGCCTTAGAAATTGATATAAGGTCTCGATTTGATTTGAGAAACAAGCTAAGCAAAATTAATACTTTTTAATATTGTTTGAGAGTGCAGAACTAACAATTACGGAAAGAGCAAGTACATGTATACAGGGCCAGCCATCTGAATCTCTAGTAATTAAGCATTGATTAACTATCGCGTTAACCGATTTGCTTTCTTAGTTTTCAAACTTTCGAACGAGTACAAATGTGCACTTAGATATTTTAACAAACAAATAACGAGAGTAGTTTATGCTTCGCAACTTAAAAGCGTTTGTCTTTAATTGTTTACAGCTTGATAGCTTTAACTGCTATGGACACAAATCGTATCACATCCATTTTTGCAATCAACATTAATAAAATGACAAGATATATGTGTTTTCATAATGATTTTTAAGTTATTAAGGTCTTTGCCTTTTAGCCATGAAAGTAAACTAGATATAGCTTGATTTGAAAATCATTAGCTTAAAATTTTAATTGGACTGACGTCATGCTCTTAATTGGCATTTGCTCTATATCTTATTAAATGCAAAATAGGCAAAGATCAAACCATAACATAATTTGTTTAAGTTTGTATAAAATTTTAATATGCTGATACTTCGGGTCTTTGGCCTAATAGCTGGTAAGCAGCTCACGAGATTATCCATGCCTGAAACGTAAGTTAACCAATTTTATGAGCTTCATGGTCTTCATACTATGGCTCACTCTTTGACACAATTCTGCCGCATAATTCGAAACCCATAAAAATCGTTCATCTAAATATTTCTCTGATATTATTAAATACATATCTACATTGTTTTTATTTTTTGATTTCTCAGTATTTTTTTTATTGATTTCTTTTAAGATTATGCGCACAATTTGCATACAATTCATAAAATAAAGAATACAAAATAATATAATAATTTATGCTATACATAATTTTAAGCTGCTACGCATTTTTTAGCTTTTGCTTTTTTGTGTTTTTTTATTTATTTGTTTTTATAACCATTAAAAATTTGCTAATTGTGACTAATAACTTGAAAACTAAAGCAAACAAATACAATAGTTTGAACCTTTAAAATTCGCTAGATTGAATCGATATTTTGCTTGTTTTTATCTATACTTTTTGTAATTTGAATACCATAAAGTACAATAAACAACATACTGTATAATCGTAGAACTCACACACTTGCCTATAAATTAAACTAAATACAAGATACACATACTACATACATACAAAAATGAAATACTGGTTGCGAAAAAACTGCGCAACACTTTTCAAAATTTTTGATTTTGTGGGTGAAAAAACGTAAAAAGTGCCAATCTCTTCGATATCGATTCAATTCAAATAAGTGACAAACGATTTTTGCTCAACACATTTGCACGAAATAGTCGATGTCCTGTATAAAAATGATAGCCAGAATTGTATATTTCTAGAAAATGCTAGTTATCTAAACTATCGGTTTGGAATATATATATATATATATCTTTCATTTTGAGTGATAAACAAACTGTACAAACTTTTGCCCAAAATTGCTCTACTATTTCCCATGGCTACCGCACTAAAGTTAAACCAGTTTTAGTATATGGGAAAATCGATATTGATATCGAAGAGATTTATATTTATATAATACGTTTAGCTTATTTTCGCTCCACTATTTTGTTATTGTTGGTTTTTTTAGATTTTAACTTAAAAATTAAAAATTCCACTACTAAATTATGCAAAATACAATATATTAATAAGATTGACCGCATACTTTGCTACACTTTAGGTTTGATTTTATCAACTATTTGCTTCTTTTGTACGTTTTAAAATTTATATAGACATAATTTTTGATATTTTTTGGCTAACCGAAAATTTGTTTGATAATTTTTAGTTTGCATAAAATTATAATAATTTGGATCTGTTATGAAATCTTAAGACTGGGTGTACAATTTATATGCTAATTGACGGGTTGAGTGTTCCCCCTCAACGGATTTAGCATATTTTTACGATTTCGTTAGTTATTTTAAACGATGTGATAATATGTACGGCAGCAGGCAGCATGCTGAGCACCAGATCTAGAATTTGTTAATCAGAGAGCTTTGTTTATGAATTTCTTTTGTTTACTTTTTGCTGGAACGTTGGAGTATTTGGTATATCGGCATTAGGGTTGTGCGTTTGCTCATCTGTAGCAATTGATGGCGGCCATTTTTGTTGCGCATCATACTTTTGTGGACAAATCTAGCGCATTGGAGGTGGTCACTTTAACGGCAGGTTCCAGAGAGGCTTCCAGTTTCAGCCGTTTACTATTCGCTTCAGCGTTTTCTTTGACAAGCGCGTCGAGCTTGCGCTTGACAGCATCCAAAGCTTTTCCAGCTGCTTCATTATCACTTGTGTTGTTATTGTTATTATTGTTGTTGTTGGTCTTGATGGTTTCTCTGCTGCTACTGCTACTGTTGTCCTCCTCAGCAGTAACCTCCAGTTCTGTTTGTTCTGCCGGCTGGCCATCGACCTTTAATTCTTCTTCATCTTCATTATCATTATGATTTTTATTAACATTTTCATTATCACTCTCGCCATCTTCGGACAGTGCAACATTTGGCTCATTGGCGCTGCTCTTTCTGCTGAGTGTGCTGCTTATCGAGCTGCCTGTAGTCTTCATGCTTAAATCTATGGGATTATCCTGCGCATTGGCTTCCTCGCTAGAGGCGGCTGCTACTGCCGCCTGTGTCAGCTGCGCCGGTGAGCGTGGTGGCGTCATGGAAACAACCAAATCTTCTTCATCATCATCAACATCTTCAGGTTCCCTTGCATCACAAACGCTGCCGCGTGCTGATGTTGTACTAAGCGCTCTGTCAGCATCGTCTTCCTCCAGCTCTCCATTGCTTTGTCGACTCTTTACACGTTCGCGGCCGCTCTCCGAATTGGGTGTAACCAGCGCTGATATGGAGTAATCCTGTTTGCTGTGCGGGGGCAATTTGGTGGCCAGTGGCGGCGGACTACGTTGCTGTGATTTGAGCACTGCATCTAAATAGAATCTTTTCGTGAGCTCATCTGCCGCCGTCTTGCTGCCATTTGGTATAATGTGATTGTTATTGTTGTAGCTGGCTTCGCTCTTGGGGCTATGTGCAGCATGCTGTGCCTGCTCTTCTTTATGCACTAGAAAGGGTGAACCTGTAGGCAGCGGATTCAGCGCGGGCGCAAAACGTTGTGCTGCACTCGCATTGCTCGAGTTGAACAAATGCTGCACTGCTGCAGCGGCCACAGCGGCCTGCTGTTGCTCCGGCGTGGGCTTTAGCAGACCCTGATGATGCGAGTACAGAGCGGGATGATAGCCCTGAAACAGCAGATGTGATGGCGGCAGAAAGGCAGGTGGCGGCATGACTGACATGGAGCCCAGGCCGTGAAAGGGCAGCGGCAGAAAAGGTGACAGATCTTTGCGTACATGTGGAGGTCTGCCGGGCGCACTGCTGCTTGTCGTTTGTGTGACATCACCAGCGGCACCCGAGGTGGGTGGTTTAGCATTGACATTCATTAACGCATTGCCACGCCCGCCCACCTCCACCGAGCTGTCCGAGTTGTGTGAATCAGGCGAACTTACTGATGGCGAGGCAACGACAGGATGCTTGAGGCTACCATAGTCGACGCCATCTAAGCCTAGCATCATTAGCTCCTCTTTGCTGCGAGCACCCGAGGCAGCAGCATAGAGACTGGGATAGGCGCCTGCAGCATGACCTAACATGCCCAAAGCTGCGGCAGCAGCCGATGGCGGTGGCACACCACCCATTGACTTGACACCATTCGCACCAGCACCTCCAGCCTGTTGATTGTTATGATGTGCTGCCATAGCAGCTGCAGCCTGCTGCTGTTGCTCCTGCAATAAACAGTGTATTTTGAACCAGTTCGAGCGTCGTCCATAGCGTGAACCACTCTTGGACATGCCTACCATGAGGCATTTCTTGAGACGACACGCTTTGCAGGCTGTGCGATTTTTCTTATTGATGATGCACTCGCCATTGTTCTTACAGTCCGAAATGGAGGAGAGATTATTGTAGGACCGGCCAAAAAAGGACTGTAAGCAAAACAAGGAGTGTAAAATTTATGGAATTAGTAATGATAAAATATGTTAGTTTCAGTAAATTAGAAATTAAGAGTATGATTTTTAATTTGAGTAGTTTGCAAGTTTTTTACCCGATAAATTCTCTTTTAGCTGATAGGTTTCTTTGATTTGTTAACAAAAAATTTAAGGTAAGCTTAAATCAAAATGTAATTGTTGCAAATGTTGAAAAATAAATGTTCCATATTTAATTCGCATGTTCGACTAGGGTAAATGAAGGCTAAGGTAAAATTTTTCAATAAAGGTCTGAAATATGGGCTCTGATTAGAGTTTATTAAAACAGATTGTATAAAATGTAAACTTTGATTACATACTCAAACTGAAAAACATACTCAATACATTATTGTCTTCATTTTGAGATAATGAACATATTGCGCTGGCTGTACAGTTCAAAATGTTTTTCAAAATATTCAATATCAAAATGCTTATGATGTCATTTAGTCTAATGATCATTTTCATTCAGTGTTCAACAATAATCTCTCATTAAATATTTTGTGATGATTCATCGGCTGCACACATGCACACACAATATATATGAGTGCTGTTGGTATAGGGCGCCCGACCTCTTAAGAGATCCAAAAAAAAGAAAAACAAATCCACCTACACCTACAGCATAAACCGTTGGCTGGGGCACAATCAATTGCAACAAAACAAACAAACAAACAATTTAATTCAATGCGGCAGCAGCAGCAGCAACAACAACAATAACAACAAACAACAAAGCCATGAAAAGACTACAACATGTTGCTGGCCGTCTTACCCTGCTGCTCAAAGCAGCGCACCTCACCTGACTCTCTAGCCATGACTGACTCTCGACTTCGACTCAATTCAAGCCAACTCAAGTTGTTGCATGTTGCAAAGGTTATGCTGTGCAACACTTATGCCAAGTTACTATGTTGGCAGTAAATCACCACACAGCAAGGCCCAAAACTTGCAATCAAGTTGTTGGCGATGAAGGCGTTGGGGCGAAGGGCAGCAACGGATGCAGTGGCTGGGACAGTTTTGTCAGTATTCAGTCATTCATTCGACTCACTCATGCAGCGACTGCGACTGACTCTTGGAGTAAGTAGGTGGAGTTCGTAACGATACGAAACCAACTGTTCCAAAGGCAACAAGCGGGTAAGGTGACGCCGCTGAAGAGTTGTATTGAACTGCCTAGTACGAGGAGCACAAAAACAATGCGAAAATCCACTTTTAAGGTTAATTGGGCACCAAGATTACTGGGTCGGAAATGGAAATGGAGGATTTGTTTTTTTTTTTTTTTTTTTTTGTATATTTTGCAGTTTTCAGTTTCATTTGAAAACGTTGCGTCCGCCGGCTGCAGCTTCTGCCCTCGTCTGGCTCTCCATTTAAATGGCTATTTGCAAGCAATTTTGTACCTTGACGGATTCACTTTTGTTTGTTTTCGTTTTTGCCCCCCTCTTCTTCTGCCATTTGTTTATTGCAGTGTATTCTTTGCCAGCAACATCATCATCATTGAAGCGTTTCGGTGGTTTCGTTTTTTTTTTCGCAGTGTAGTGGGCGTCAAATTAACCAGCCCACGCCATGTTGAGGCAAGCACAAATCAAATAATGCTGACCTACAAATTGTACATTAGTTGACCTTTTCCCCTTGGTTTAAACGAGTCTCGGCAAACACAAACAAATTATTTGGTAATAGGCATTAGGGAATATTTAAATCAATTATTTATTTATTTTTTTTACTCTTCAAGCGCGTTGTTAACTTTGATCTTAGCCTCGGGCCAGACATCGAAATATTCCACTTTTTAGAATGGCCTCTCATACCTTTGTGGTATTGTCACGAATTGAGATTTGTGTTGGTTTGGTTAAGAACCAGTTTGAAGATTTGTTCTTTAAGCTGTGCTAGTTAATATTTTTACTTATGATTTTTAAAAGATTTTGATTTATGCAATTGCTTTGAGTGACAGCATAGTCGGGAAGCACAGAGTGATGGAACAGGAGGGATAGTGTGTCTGCAGCAATAAAGGATAAAAATCGCTTGAAGAAATTTGAAAACTAATTAAAAGTAATACTGAATGTTAATATAAGAAATGCTAATGAGTTCAAAAGTCAGTTAATAAAGTCTTAAAGTATCGTGATGATAATCGACATTGGAGTTGCAGGTGACTCGGGCATCTCAAGTACCCTTGGTCAACTTCGATTTAAGGATATCGTTATCAAGTAAAAGGCGTTGATAAAACTGTGTATAGACGTATCTCAGAAGGAGAGATGATTGAAAAATGAAGATAGTATACATTTATAAAAGTTATTAATTTATTTTAGGCAAGAAGATACGTAATAAGAGTCAACGAATTATTTGCTCTCTCAACTAATTTTATGGTCAAAGTTGAAATTTGGTTATAAGAGGTGTGCCCACCCATTAAATATAGAAAAATTTCCTTGTTTTATCACATTAAGTTGATCTTCATCAGAACTCTTTTAAGTTTAAAAAAAAAGTATGAAAATACTGGAAAAAACACACTATTTTTGAGCGAGTTTTGTTCAAAAGAGTGTAGTAAATTGCGTTTATATTAACTGCACGATTTCATATCCGAAAAAGTTCGCTCTATTATATCCAAAACAACTTATGAGCTATGAACGATTAAGTGTCAACTTACCTTACAGCCCTCGCATGTGAATGCTCCAAAGTGAAATCCCGCCGCTGGTTCTCCACAGACCTTACACGTCTGATTCATCTGCAAAAAGGTAAGCAAATGGAAAATAAATAAATAAATTGCAAGGAATAGAAATATTAGTTTTAGAAAATTGCCTTGCACTATAAAAACTAAAGCAATAAATTCATAAAATTTCAATTAAAAGCTACAGCAAATCATGACACGAGCATCTGATACACCTTCCTCCCTTGGCAATTCCCCCGAGAAATGGTCAAGGAGACGACAGCGAAGCAAGTGCGCCGCTAGCAAAATTCACACGCATTAAAAATTAAAATGCAAACATAGTTTGTCATATCGCGAAATTGGTATCAAACAAAAAGGACGGCAGGGGAGAGTGTGAGAGTGAGCGGGAAATAGAGAAGACCAGGGACAACTAAATGGAAATGGAAATGGACGCGACTATGGTTACCCATATCCATGTCTATGTAGCCATAGACAGAGTAAGACCCATAGCCTGGTGGCGTACTTGCACTGGTACTGCTTGTTCGGGCATAATAAAATATGAAGATGGAATCAAATGAAAAATTGCCCCAGAGCAGCAAACAAGCAGCGTGTAGAGCATTTGCATTTATATGGACTTGACTTGGCTTGGGTTTAGCGATGGCTTAGCACTGGCTCGGTCCCGGTGGTTCTCTGCTTGCTTGGGAGTCAATGCAATGTTTGCTGCATTCAAAGAATATTTGTTTATTTATTGCGAGCGAAATGTTTATCAACAAATTGCCATCATTGTTGTTGCCGAGCTCAGCATGGCCTGCTGGGTTTGCGTCTGGGCCCGGCAGAGATTGGCTTGTGTGGCGGCCGCTTGGTGTTGGCATTGTCGCGCAGCATTGCTGTGATTTAAGTTGTAACTGGAGCAAGTAAGTCTTCCCATGAGCTTAGCTTGAATGATTAATTATCAAAGTACTGGTAGCGTTTTATAGCCACTGTCTGAACATAATTCCGTTTTGCCTCATCTCTTCAAACAATTGGCACATTACAAAGTAGAGAAAGTATTCAACACATTCACTTTTGGCCAATAAATCCAAATCCATCCAAAGAAGACACTTCAAGTTGCGAGCGCTACTCCGCTCGCTTTGGGGCAATCAGAAGAAGAATGCCAAAGCAATTGGTATAGTTCGCTCAGTTCCTTGGCTTGTTGGCCTGTAAAACATGCTAATCTGATTTCGTGTTATGTGTTGAGTTGAGTTAAGTCTTAGTCTCGGTCTGCGTCTGCGTCCAACGGACTTGGGTAGGAAATAAATTTTGTCTACGTTTAGGTTTCATAAAGCGTCGTCGGCTGCAGCTTGTTGTTCCGCCTGTTGTTGTACGGATTAATCGACAAATAAAAATCACATAAAATAAATTAAAAATTATGAGTTTCAAGTTTCAACAACTTGTGGATTGGCAGCAGATTTAGTTTGATTTTAAATCACAACAACAAAAGTTGTGAAGTAAAAAAAATATTAAAGAAATGTATACGTCATTTACTATAAATATGCCATACATAAAGATGTGCCTCTTTGTACCGCATACATTATTGTGTGTTATTTATGCAGACAATGTGCAATATTAAGAAGCAATAAACATATATTTTACAACAGATAAACGACACATTCCTTATGGCCTTCTAACAGCTGATGACAGACCCCCAAAGCTTTGCATTTGATTTTTTTTACTTTTTGAAATGCACTCTGTTGTTAAAGATCTTAGTTATTGTCATTATTCGCATAAAGCTTTGTTTTCTTGATATATTTCTATCTATATACAAGCTGGCACTTGCTTCATTTGCACACAATATAGAAATTCCCAATTGATTACTGGCTGGCGGTATTAAGTAGCCGCCGTGTATACGAATTTGTTCTAAATTGTTTCTGCATAAATCATAGATATCAGATATAATATTTTGAGTTCAATTTATTACCGAGCGACTTGAAGTAAGTGTATAACAGTTGAAAATATATTGGAGCAAAGTTTTAATTAAGTAACCGCCGTGTTGTACAAATTTGGTTTTCATTTTCTATATGAATTCAATCAATTGCCAGATTTTTAGTTGAACTCATAAGAAGGGATTACGAGTAAACACCTGCAAGCATTTGGAAAGATAGTCGAATTGGTTGAGCATTTTGCACAGTTACACGGCAAATTTATTCAAATTTAGTATTTTACTAAATATTTTTGCATTTGAAAGACTAAGTAAAGTTAATCATCTAATAAGTTGACTTAATAAGCTTGTAGACGTAGCTAAGCTGCATTAAGAAGCCGCCGCATTAGCCGCATTTAAATTTTAAAATAATTTTATTTATTTAAAGTTCTTAGAGCTAATTTTGTTTTGCTTTTGACTAGATTTTTTGCAAATTAGATTTTTTAGAAAAATATAATATTCATTGTAACAAACGAGTACATAGATAGGGGCGTCAAGTTTGTGAGTTATCTATATAATTTATTTTGAACGTTATGACTGTTTGGTGGATTCTTCTAAAATTATTGTTGATCATAATGGCTGTTAATGCTCTGCTTAAACTTAATATGATATAATTAATAACAGTTTAACATTAACATTTTTAAACACTAATTTAATTCAAACAATTCTTTGAAGTACACATATAAATGCGCAGATATATTTTCGATTGATTGCATAATGTTGAAGTTTATCAGTTGTTTATAAAAAAATAAACAATTAACAACCATTAAGCGAAAGTGTTATAAATTAAAGTAAAAATCAACGTAAACGATTGACTTAGTGTTATCGAACTCGATACACTCTTGTTTATTCATTGTTAGTAAAAACTCATAGTTACACTTTTTGTTCAAAATTAAAAATAATTACATTAGGGGAACCCCGGTTTGAAAATACTATTTTTTACATTAAATCCAATGCCAAATTATAATTAAGATAATTGTATTTGTGGGTTGGTATGTAGTACGTAAAATATCGACACACAGTTAATTAATTTACTTTTTCTTGCATTTATAATTATATTCATGTAATAGCAGCACATTTTTAAGTATTCTGCAGAAATAAAAGTACGCCTTTCACTTAATTGGTTATTATAATAAGAATAAAATATATTTATGGCAAATCTGATTTCAAATAAAAAACAATCCGTCATTTCTTACAAAAACAGAAAAATTTCCACTAAAGCTTATTATATTTTATATAAATATGCTAAAATCAACAAAAAGCTTTAAAAATTTAAACAACTTTAAGTGTATGCAGTGTATAAAAGTAAGTAATGCATTCTTTGATACTTTGCATAATAAAGACATTTTTTGTAGAATCTTTTTTTTTTACATATGTATTAGCTGTTCGATCTTATTGTTGAGAACAGGTAGTTAGAGAAGCAGGTTACTAATTTGTTTTTGTCTAAAGAAATCGTTCTCATTTATTTTCTGTGATTATTGATGAGTTTATTGCTGGTAAATGCAGCATCCGATATTTTTGTTTTGTCTTGCCTCTGATTTAAATGTAGCTATTTCTAGCGCCAATTTATATTAATTAGTTAAAAAAAAAATACAAAAAAAAAATTATTAAAAAAAAACATTATTCAAAAAAATCCCCAGTGCAAGTTTTGTGATCGATTTACAAAAAGTTGCGCGTCATCGCTGCTAACTTGTCTCTCAAATACGGACTCATATTAACTGACTGACAGACCAAAAATATTTTGATGTTGATTTTTTGTATGTGATTAATTATAGCAACTGTTGTTATAATCGTCGTTGTTGGTATTGTTGTATATTTTTTTATCTGTTTTTATTTTTTTTTATTTTATTTTGTTCGTTGTTAACCTTACTTCAACAAAAATAGCAAGTAGAATTTAAAAAAAGTTTTTTTTCTTGTCAGATGATGCAATAAAAAAATATATACATTTGTATGTTTGTGTATAAATAAAAGCAATACGCTTTGTGGCTTATTATAATAAACATAAAAAATTATTAAAAATAATTCTGCTTTAAATTAAAGGCACGTTTACTCCAGTTTCGCCATAGACAACATCGCCTTGGTTGACTTCGTCGTTAAGCTCTACGCTAAGTGTCATTAAGAAACGCAGAGACTCTGCCTTGGCGTAGAGCCAGCCAGATGAAGGCATTGTGTGCTTTGTTGGCTTACTTGACTTTTGTTTTTGTTTCTTCAAACCAAATAAGCGCAAAAATAGAGTTATATACACATACAAAATAATTGCCCCCACATTTGACCTTGATGGCGGTCTATAGACGTGTATGGTTGTGTGTGTGTGTGAATATCTGTGTGTGGATGCAAAGCTTGTCTGCATATGAAACAATTTATGCTTGCCTCCACTTAGTTTAATTTTTTCATCTTTTTTTTGTTGCAAGCAATCATAGAATAGTAAACAAAAAAAAGGTATAATTTAATTAAAACTGAAATGAAATCATGCACAAAGACATTAGCCTTAGTTTGGTTGAGCAGTTACACTTTGAGGACGAGCACATGCATTTTATTAACTAGTTGGTCATCAATAGTAAGAGCCAATATAATCATGGAAAGCAATTATTCTCAAATATAATAATTTGAATATAACTTTGATTTTCTCCTATTTTAAATTTTCTCTCATTGTAAGAGGTTTATTTTGAAACGAAAAAAAAGTGTTCAAAAAGAGTTAATATTGAAATAAAACTATCATATCTTAAAATTTTGCCATTATTTAATAACATAACCAATATTTTTAAAGCTAACAGTCAGCATTACTTGCGTCTATACAAAAATACAATCTTAAAATGCTTTCGAAGTACTTGTTGAAAAACTCGCCAAATAATTTAGATTTTTACTGAATATAAAAAGGTTATTTTAGAATAACGTATATTATTAATAGAAGAAATTAATAGAAGAAATGGCGAATGCGTCTTGTTTTACTGTCATCGTTGGGTCGCACTTTTACAAATACGATGACGCTATGTTATTCTGAGCGCTATGGCGAGATAAACAATATTTAAAGTGAAAGTATGCCAGAATTGGCCGCCATAAACTAGACTATTTGCAGTACCAAAAATCTTTCAACACTAGGTAATATCTTTCTAAAAAATTTCATATTTTTCTGAATTTAATATTTTTTAAAAATTCAATAAGCAAGCTCGTAAAAAATCGCCCTTTACTAGATGGAATAAGTCTGATAAAATAAGTGTACCATTTAAAATTATATTGCGATTTTAAGCATTCTATTGTATTTCTAAATTAACTTCACGGACAATCATACATAAATTTTAAATATGTTGCTTGCAAGTGCTGCTGCTTTCTGATATCTTAAACTTTTGGTTTGAGTAAGTCATTTGTCAAAACAAGTGGTATTGCTCCTATTCTAGCACGGTAACTATTCAGAGCTTCTTAGATATAGAAATTAAATGCTATATTATATTCTGTAAGAAATTTGATTTGATTTCATTGTTTCGACGATAGAAAAATTCTAGAGGATTTTAAATGTTATAAATCATATGATATGCCACAAAAGAGTATCTCACTTTTGTTAAACAAATTGTTTAAAGTTTGCTCTACTTTTCAAATGCAGACATCTTAAAACTGCCAACGTATGAATCATTTATTCGGGTCACTCCCAAGATCTTGCATATTTTTTACGTCCACTCAGAAATTCTTGACAAAATTGTTATATGGCGTGTTTGAACATTTTGCGCTTTCTTTTTTGCCGCGTTACAAATACTTTAGGCCTTAAGTCAGATAAAAGTCTGTGGCACATGCACGCATTTCTTTGACCAAGACCAAGTCGGCGGCCTATCCCTCTTGCTTAGTCACGGCCAACGTCGGAAACCATGAGCTAGACCCATAAATGCATGGCTCTAGTAATTTGTCAAATGCTACAGCAAATGAAAAAAAAAAAATAAGTAAAACAGAATGTGCACATTTCCTTTTGCAGTTGAAGAAACTGGAACTTGCAATTTCATGGCCTGAGCCTGGGCGGTGATGATGCTAATGCCCTTATGTACCAGTTAGCCCTCGGGGAGTGATCAATCATATTCGTTTTGGGGTTCATGTGCGTGTGGAAATTATTATTTGTTACACTTTGAGAGTGCGCTAAACAGCGCTGTATCTGCTTTTTTTTGTGTGAATCTTTTTTCACTTTTTTTTTTATTTGGCACGTCTGCAAATTGTTTAATTGTTCGCAACTCTTGAAATATCTAGATATTTGACAAATGATGTTTTCGTTCGAATTTGACAGAGCATGATTTGAGTGTATGATTGAATGAATAGCTGACCGGGTTGAGATGGATGGATGGCTGGAATGGTTGCAGCTCACAGTTAGGGTAGCCAAAAACTCCAACCACGTTTGTTTGTTTTGTGCACATTGTCAGTCGGTGCCCGCCCTGTGCCAACCCTCGCCACAATTTGGCCATTCATCATCTTTTGAGTGAGTTCCTCAAATGAGCGCTGCAATTGTTTGTACGCACAAGTTTGTCGCCTAAGTCTTTCGTTTGAATTTTCACAAAGGAGTACTTAGGGCTAATTGTTGTGCTCAGTCAACTGCAGCTGTCTATAGCTCTGTTAGGTTAAAGCTCTATCATTATGAGCTATGAAAAGGTGCTTTAACATGCACACTTACTGTTAACTGATCATCATCAGCATCAGATCTGCTGTCACCTCTATCCATGTGCAGGTACTACCTTTGTATGAGTATGCAACTTCAACCTGTCAAGCAGGAAACGTTTGCGCACATCACTTTTAGCCATTTAGATATATGTATAATGTATGCTAGATGTGCTTTGTCTTGTCTGCTGCGAACTTAGCTCTCTCCTCTGTCTCCAACATCGTCATTATAATTAATTTGTAACTACATTTTATGATCTCATATAAAATTTGCATGCATTGCATTGCGCAGCAGTTGACCTGGCCTGTCGACTGCAAGGTTTTTGTTTTACCATTGCAGCAATTTTATTTACTTAGATTCAAATAAAGGAAGTTAGTGCGATGCGAAGACAGAATCGAAAGTAATATAGCAACTTTTGCAATTTGGTATATACACTTTGTGGGGCACGTAATTACTTTCAGCAACGTTTAAAATTAGTCATAACATAGTACTGGCCGTAAGGGAGGAATATGACTGTAATGTTCATTTCTTGTTACAACCATGCTCTAGTTTGCTTCATCAATTCGTTCCATATTATCCGCTCGTATAATATATATGGCGAGACTAGTGATTTGCAAAAAATGTGAGCATAGCTATAAAAAATGTATATCTATAGGAGAATGAAATCTTATGAAATCTAAAATACAAAAATCTTCTCTAAACTTATCATTGTTTTTACTCTCTTCAAATGAAGTGGCAAATGTATTGAATCCTTCCACTCCTATTTACTAGCATTACAACTGCATTACTTTACGTTGAAGAAAATGCCGATTTCGAAGAGCTGTTACACATTTAAGCCTCTTAACTACTAATTTAATATAGGCATGTAAGTTTTAGTAATTTTTAAATCGGCCTAATCGTTCCTCAACGTCGTCAAGATCCTAATGGCAAAATCATATTTTTCGCCCAACTGATTGTTATTTAAAATGTATTCCCAGACAACCAAACACATATATATAGCTCTAGCACTAGCTCAACTTTGTTTGCCTCATTTTCAGGTTAAAAATGTGCCAAGTGCTTGTGCAATTTCCGCTGAAAATTCGAAAACGAGTGTCAAACAAATTGCATTGACGGAAAACTCCATCGTCAGACTAATTTTCAATGGAATATGATTAACAATTTTAAATTTGCTCGCTTCTTGCAGCTCCAAACAGAGGGACGCATGCGTGCCCAGTCACAGGCAAAGCTGCTGCCATGTGTCCTAACATTGGTCTCTCTTGCCAATCTTGCTAACAGTCGCAAGTTTGTCTGGCAATGGCAAAAAACCAAAGTAAACGATTCGAGTGAGTGAGGCTTGTTATGCAAATGTATGCAATGTATCCGTGGCTGTATGTAGCTGTGTGTGTGTGTGTGTGCCATGTGCGAGTATCTGTGTGAAATGTGCGAAGTTTATGCGCATTCGTCGTGTTAACTTGGCTGGAAGCCACACGTTTGCAGACCGTCATGGCATTTGTTACAATTTTAAATGTTATTTAGACAAACAAACTTGGACAGACGCAAAAGTGCAATCTCTTCTTCGATATTGTTGTTGGTGTCGTTGTTGTTGTTGTTAGTTGTGTGCCAATTGTTGTTTTACAAGTGTTCAAGTTGACATTTGGGTCTACGTGTTGAGCTAGTAAATTTAAAGTTGGCTAAGTGTACGACGATGATGACGATGACGCTGGCGACGTAGTCCATTAAGGCGACGCCAAAGTCAATAGCGCATTGACAGCTGGCGCCCTCTAGCGTGCGTCTCTAGCGAATCCATGCTGCCCACATCAAATTAATCACATGTCAGCCTCAATAGATGTAACATACACACAAATGGCCCATACAAAGCTTAACGTGCAAATTAGTAAGCCCGGCTTAAATGCTTTAAGTCTTTTGGAAATTACATTTGCTAATACTCTTGCATTTGGTTGGGTATTAATCGGTTGTGAGGCATTACAGTTGCAATATCTTCGCGGTATCACATTTTATAAGAGATATAATGGCTATTATAGTTTCTTACTTAGAAGATACTGTCAATTTTTGTTTTTTTTTGTTCTAATCGTATGGGGATTTAAAAGCTCGTGTGTTCCCTTTTCCTCGTAGAGCAAAAATAAACATTAAAATTACTTGATAATTTCTAAAAATCACGATGAAAATGCAAGTC
Organism: Chymomyza procnemis; assembly: GCA_035046065.1. Lineage (NCBI taxonomy): Eukaryota > Metazoa > Arthropoda > Insecta > Diptera > Drosophilidae > Chymomyza > Chymomyza procnemis. The sequence goes on along the minus strand of JAWNOJ010000013.1, from coordinate 23,395,710 downwards.
CTGCATATACATATCATTTAGTTAATTTCTAATTGTAACATATTAATAGCAAGTCTATGTACTATTTACTTGAAGAAAATAAAGTATAAGTACAAGTTCTCACTTTTCAAAGAAATATATTGTAATCTGTAAGATCTTCGATTCCCTTTGTATTGGGAAAGACTCTCGCATACGAATAAACCATGTAATAGCTGTAAGGCCTTCCAAAATATTGTCATACAACTTCTGCGCTGGCTCGAAGAACGGCAAAGAAGATGTTCGAAAGAAAAGCCAATGATTGGGACGATTCTGAACCTTGATGCAGAGTCAAAGTAAAGTAAAACTTGCCCTTTCTTGTTATTACTAATTTTCGAAGATAAGCCCAAAGCAGGGGCACCTTGTGACAGCTGTTACCCAATGTTGAAACCCACCTTTTAAAGGGTATCTAAACGCTTGGGTAACCAAATTTAAATCCTTTCTATCTCATTTATTTTTATATATATATACTTTTTTTTGCATTAAATGCTCAGCGTCATGATTGCATGATTCGGCATAAAATTTTGTTGTTGAGTTGCTGCTGCTGCTGTCCATTCGTTTATTTGATTCAATGAGCATTTAACTGCACTAGATGCCAATGACTTGACATATGCGAAGCAACAAAAGCAACAAGAGAACTTAAAAACTCTGACAAATGACCAACTGCAGCAGCCGTAGCAGCAGTTAGTTCCAAAAGACTTAACATGATGCTGCAGTAGTGAAGCTGGAGGAGCTCCTCCAGTCTATCTTTCTTTTCAGACAAACTCTCAAGTGTTGTGCAGTGGCAATCTAATTGTCAAAATGAAACAGAACAGAAATATGCCAAGATTTCCTTTGCACTAAGTGAGTGTTTGTGTGTGTGTGTGTGTGTGTGTGTGTGTAAGTGTTTGAACAAAACGAGCAACGAAACGAAAGACTAAGGCAACAAACTTGCTGAAAATTCCATAAATCACTGCAAAAAGAGAGTAGCGAAAGAAAATAAACCTTTTGGCGAAATGGTTCCCATAGAGTACCACAACACATAGCCCCAAAACACAAATTGTTCGTTTTGCAAAAAAAAAAAAACGACATCAACAAAAACAACAGATACAGCAGCAAGTACAAGCTGTGCACTGCTCTTATTTAATTGACTTTTGACTTCCGAAATCAGGCGACGTTCAAAAAACAAAAAACCAAAAAACAAAAAAAAATAAAGAAAATAAATAAAAAGGTGCACGGTCACAATGAAACAACAAACAAAAACAAAAAAAGAAGCAGCAGCAGATGAAGAGTGAATAGCAACAACAAAAAAAAAAAACGAAAAGCGCCCGCGCAGATAACAAGAGAGACAACAAACAAATAAATCGCATGCAACAAACATACACACACACACATGCCCACAATGACTACGACCAGTAAGCAGCAAAAAGACAAAACAAATAAACAAACAACGCCAAAGACGACGACAATAGCAACAATAACAACAACAACAGCGGTTGAGGTCGTCGTTGACGTCGCCCAATGTTGCACGAGTCACAGGCTCAAAATGTGGCTAAAAGTAACAAAAAAAACAAAAACCAAAAAAGTGCGCTGCAAGTGCAAATAAAAGAGACGACGCGGACACATTTACTTATCGCGCCTCTTTAAGGCAGCCAACAGCAATAACAACAACAGCAACAGCCCCATCAGGAACAGGCAACAAGCAACAACCAACAGTGGCACGTTGGCAACACTGGCGGCGGTGGCTGCAACAACAATAATAACAACAGCGCAACAGGCATAGCTAACAAAACACATGCAAAACGCTGCGCGCCACTTGCAGCTGAGACGAGGGCAGCTTAATAAGTTAGTCAAAAATATTAAGTCGTTTTTATTAACTGCATGGAAAAGAAATCTCTACAGTGCACCAATCGAGACCACTTGGTAAAAATATTCAATCAAGAGCTGCATTGGCTGCTAGTTTACCTGATATAATGGTTTCAGGAGTGAAAGACAGTTTTCGTTTTGAAGGACATAGAGCAAACTGAAAGAAGATTTCTTTAGTTTGAAGTTTATTGATTGAATCAGATATTTCGTAGAGATTCAACAATTTTGGCACTAGCTTGACTGGGGGGTGCATAATAAAAGCCTATAGGAATTAAGGCTTATACGAGTAAGTAAACGATAGGTGGAAATGGACTTTATTGCCAAAAGGATATAGGAGTATAAAACAGCCTGAAGCCACAAGTTAATCTCAAGTAAGTCAAAACTCTTGGCTCTGATCTAGATCAAAATTCTAATGTCTCTTTTTATCGTTTTGTAATTCCTGCTTAATGTTCAGCGTAAGTTTCCCTTTCTTTTTGTAATAATCAGCCCACCATTACTGTTTTAAAGTATTATAATTATTCGACCATCATTTTTCATTCTGTTCTAAAATCACCATTTTGCAAATATGCTTATTAACATATACAATATATGGTTCTCTCGGGCTATCATCTTCTTATATGAAAATAGAGAGTATACTGCAAAGTTCAAATAAGTTCGTTAAATTCTTCAAGTAGAGCCATTGTATTATCTTACAAACTCATGTTAACTCCTTTTCGGATTCGCTTATGTTTCTCCCAAGTCAAAGATCAAGTATATTATAGAGCAAAAAAGCAAATAAATAGTATACAACCTAACTTTAATTTCCACATTTTGTAACCCTTCTTATAGTCGAAATTTGGACCAACTAGTTAAATTTCTTTCGGGAATAATAAGCTTTTATTAAACGCAATTGCTCAATGATTCGCAAAGTCATAAAGCTGCTCTCGTACTTAAAGTGCCACTGCTGCTGCGGCTAGTTGACCAACTTCTGCCGGCGACAGCGATGCTTGCTGCGCTTCTAATGATCCAATTCCCACGAGCTGCGACGCTGATGACACTGATGACGATGGTTACGACGGCGACGAGGAGCAGCAGCAGGGCAGCTGCACTAGCACCACCATCAACAACAACAACAACAACATGAAAATAGAAGGTGGAGGTTGCCTCAGCTGGCGAACTTGCTCGCTGTATTTATTGTTGGCGTTGTTGTTGTAGTTGTTGCCTGTTTAAACAACTTTCAAAGTTAATAGTCTGCGCCACGGCGAGACGTTTGTGCCTTTAGCCACATAGCAACCCAGCAATTCAAGCAATCCAGCTAAAGTAAAAACCTGGCCAAAACGCAAGCAGCAAAGCAGCAGGAGTCTCAACCAAACTCAAGAGCCAGTTCCTTTTGGCACTAACTTTGGCTTAGGCGTGTGTATGAATCATTTTCGAGCTGTTGGCAAAGAAAGCTGCTGCCAGAAAGCATTGGCCAAGTGTAAATGTGCTGCAACTTGTTCACTGTCCAACTTGGCTATTATGTCTTGGTGCCTGCCAGCTAGGGTGGCCATTTGAACACTTGGCGTATACACAATGTTCATAAATCTGCATGTGTGTATGAAATGTTTCCAATTAAAATGAAATTAGCTTGTATCACTTTTTTGTTGTTTATTTATTTCGACATTTTTTTTTTTTTGAGTGCGTGGGAAGTCTGCAATCTATATAAAACACACTTTGCGCTTTAGTTATTATTCCATCAGTTAGTGTTGCCAATCTCGGCCAGACCCAATGCCAGTTCAATGCTAAATGCCAGCGTTCTCTCAACTCATCTCGAAGCGCGAACCCGATCGACCGCACATGTTTGCTTAATTCATTTGTCACGTGTAACCAAAGCCAAGGTAATGTATATATGAACGAAGTGAAAACGAATTTTGAATACACTACCAAGAAGTGATAGGTAGTTCTGGTACAATCAAAAATTTTTGTGTATTAGTAGTAGGTTCAGTCAGCTAGTCGGCATATGAGCACGAGAGCGACAATGAAGCAAATGTTGACCCATTGTTGCATATGCTCTCCGCGTGCTATGAAAACTGATAGGCTTCCCAGCTTTGTTATAGAGATTTATTCCAAAAGACAATGTAAGTTATTAGATATTGATAAAAAAAAAAAAATTACTCAGCAATTGTACTTTGCTCGCTGATTGCCTTCAAAAGCTGGATGAAAGTCCTTCTGGAAAATTTTCCAGCACACTATCTTATGCGATTAGATCCGATTTGCAATTCTTGTTAACTGATTAACTTAAATACACAAAATATTTGTAAAAAAAAATATTAATGGCTTTGTAATCGATTAAGGTGCGGCTAACACGATTCGCACATTAAACTCTATATGAAGGTACAAAATGGAATACAGTGTCCGAGAGCATCTTTTCAATACGGTTTTATTTTGCCCATAGGACGACACTAATAACAAACTCAAAGTTGGATCTGATCGTGCCAAGTCAACAGCAATAATATATTATTAAATATTTAAATCTACTCGATCTACAAAACACTGTCTAACTTTTCCATGATATTAAGTATATTTCCATTTTAATAACCATATATTTTAAAAAGTAGTTTTACATGATTTTTATAATTTGTTTGCCTTAAAAATTTAAACTGTTCACTATAGAATATCTAGGAAAATAATAGGGCAGCTTCGAGTGAATTTGATTATATACAATCTAAAAGCAATATAATGCCGCCTTCATTTGTATATAAAAGCAAGTACTAGGTAATGTTCGACAAATAGAAACGAAATCAATAATTGTAGATTCGCTTTGAACTAAATTGAAGAATCATAATTTTAAGTTTCTTTTGTTGTTGACTTAATAACTTTATTTGTATGGAATTGAGATTAAGTACTATATGAGTGCAAAATAATTTGCGGAAACCATTGAAGGCTTTTTTTAAAATACATCATAGCTAGTTGGAAACTAGACAGATGAGTTATATGAGTATCCTTCTTTTGAAAGATGAGGTTTTTTGTTTTTTTTTTTCATTTCCACGGCGGTGTACCTCCAGCGCCGGTAACCCATCGCATGCACGATTTTTTGAAAGATCTTAAAAGTGATAAGATTGCGCTATAGGCTCAGTATGATCGTTATATTGCCTGCAGCTGACTAGTTCACTTTTAATGATATTTTACGCCAGGCAGAGATTGTCATGGCGCTTATATTGTTTTCGGAAATATTAAGAAAAGTATACAGTTATTTTAACTTTGTAAATGAGATTTTGTGCTTACAGAGACGTTAAACTAAAACTTTTGAATTTAACTTTCTGAAAGGAAGAAAAGAAAGCCTTTGAGTATTTTAAGAAGTAGAACTACTTGAAACTAGAATTTGGTCAATACCAAAACCAAAAAACTGGCTCTTTTATCGTCTTACATATTAAAATTCTCAGCTAGTGCCTCAATGTATCCTATATGCAGAATACATTTTGTACAAGTGTATAAAGTAACTTTTCATATTAGATCTCTGTGATGTTCATATCTTATATGGGTTTTTATAGTTAAATAAGCAGCTAATAATATAACAATGGGCACAAATTGTGAATGGGGCTAAAAATGTAAGCGGACTTATCGAGACACTACTTAGCTTCGGGCGCGTCTATATATCCAAAGTCAACGCCATAGCCTAAGTCAGATTTAAAGTCATGCAATAAAACGATGCGCGCATCTCATGCAATTTATATAAATTTATTTCAATTTACTGTGATGCACCGAACTGAGCTGGGTCTGAGCTTAGAAACTAAATTGTTTAGTCGCAGATCGTGCAGAGCGCTGATATATAGTTACTGTAGATAGTTCTTAACAAGTTTTGTTTAGTTTTAATTGTGCAGCTGAATAACTAGACGTTATTTCTTCTTCTTCAGTTGCCGCTGTCGCTGTTTTTTTTGTTAAGTTATGTTACAAACTTGGCCAATTACTTCGTGAGCTGAGCTTGAGACTCTTTAACAATTCTAACAATGATGTGCCCGCTTTGCATTGAGCATCGAGCATTTTGCAGCTCATTATGCCACGCATTTGATTCAGTTAAACGCCTTGGCCTTGACCTTAAGCCAAAATGTCTTGCCATTACAATTATAACGAGCCAACAATGGCAACAAATAACTACCAACTACGGTTACTAACCACTAAACGAAATTATAACAATTTTAGGTTTGCTTCTTTGATGAAAGCTAAATAATAAATGCACAACAACAATAAGAAAAAGGGGCAACTTTTGTTGATCTGACGACTTTTTAATACGCTTACTTGAGCATAGAGATTTTTTTCATTTAGGTTTGTTTTATAGATTGCTCTCAGCTGGTGTGGCGTTGATAAACTAGATGGGTACTAGAATCTAAGTTGATATTACAGGCTATAAACAGAAAATTGAAAACAGAATATATGCACTATAAATGTGCTGTTGGGAATATAAAGCATTTAACTTAGTGTAGTTATTGTTATCGATTTGCACCTTAAATCCAAGATGCATGCTAAATGCGTTATGAGAAGTTGGTCACGTACAAGGAGTACGAAATAGATTTAGTGGTAGCGCATTCGCCGCGAAATCGGAAGGTTGGTGGTTCGATTTCATACTGCAGCTAGCAAATAAATGTACGAAGCTGCTGTTCGGATTCAGCTATAAGCTGTAGGTTCCTGTTCTCATCGAACCGCCTTTGGCGCGATGTCAAAAATAAGGGCGAATATATTTATTTAAAGTAAAGTCTGGACTTAAATGAAGTCATAAAAGACATACTAATTTCGAAAAACTTTTAACAAAAGGGTTAAATTTATACAATGACGAATCTAAATTTAAGGAGTTAAGAAAAAACATTTCTCAACTTTTAAGTTATTTATTAAATTAAATTTATTTTTAAGTACTTTTACTTATTTAAAATTTTTTAAGTATTTCGAAGTAAAAGCACAAAATAAGTGTATTTCGCTTTCTACCGCGCCAAATGACTTTTCTTTGCATAATATTTTTCAGACCAGACGTATTGCCTTCTAAGGCGCACATATTATTTGAAACATAATCATCATCCTATACCCCTTTGGGTATAGGGTACAAATTCAAAACCACTTGGCGCCAACAGGCGGTATGCGTAATAAAAAAGTGGCAACTACGTTCAACCAGTTGGAACAGCACTTGCTACCGCTGCCTCTGCTGTTGAACTTGAAATTGAAATTGAAAGCAAAGGCAACAACAACAATAACAACAGTCAAAAAAAAAACGCACACCAGAATAAGTATTATAGTATATGGCACGTTGAGGGGAATCCAACTATAAAAAATAAGACCTTTTGGGGTTTAACAGCCACGCCACGCGCTAATTTGAAAATAATGCGCTCAATCATTTTCACATTTCGACGTTGGCTTTTCATGATCAAAAGCAAGTTATACTTAGTACTACTTATGTATATACATACTAACATATTGCATACGGCACACGGGTGCTATACTCCATGTGTGTGTGTGCATACTTTTAGCGGTCGCTGTAGAAGTCAGTCGTCTTTGCTGATGATTGTCTTCTATAATTACATAATATTGCATAATTTGCTGTTTTGCCTGCCAAAGTAAGCCGCATATTGTACTTGGTTAGTAATTTTGACTGTTTTGTTGCTATTGTTGCAATTGTTGTAGTTGCTGGTTGTTGTGGCCGCTTGGCTTTGGGATTTATGCTCTGTTAGCTACAAAGACGAAGACAAAATCGCAGTCCATTCCATCGAAACTTTGCCAGTCTGCCACTTCGATGTAGTAGAGTACAATGTTGGCTCATTATTAGTCGTTGACCAAACTGTAGCGTCTGCTAAAATATTTTCATTTTCATTATGCGCACACTTTATAGAGCAAAGACTCCATCAATTCTATCGAAAACTTTGTACAGAACTCGTTTTGAAATTTTCTAAATGAAGCTTGTATTTGCACAAATAAAATCATTGAGAGTTAGCTACATTTTATGGGTTTTATTTTTATTTTTCCGTCTTAACCAAAAGCAGGCAATAATGTGCTTGAAATATTTATGCATAATTTTTTAAAAATAAATTGGAACTTTTTACAAGTGACCCGTAATATAAATATTTGTAAAATACGTTTTTTTTTATGAAAATCCTACAACAGTACCAGATTACAGGCCTCTAAAATAGCCAACGCTTATGGCATAAAATCGTATTATATGCCTTGGTTGCTGAATGAGCGCATGTCTGATCCATCAATGGAGGCCAAAAGATAATTACATATCATAGACGCAAGCCTATAACGAACAGGGCAGAGTTGGGTAATAATCTTGTTGAAATTATTCCTCAATATTTGTTGCAAAGTTGATCGGGGCGTTTACATGATTTGAAATAAATAAATCAAAATATGTAGGCATAATTTCAACGTGTAGGTGATATTTCTTAAAAACGAATACTGCAAGTTAATTGCTAATCTTTAATTTTCTGAAAGAATCATAAACAGCTCAAGCAAAAGTCGCCTTTGTAAGAGCATACACTTTTCGTTTTTCAGCGTATCTAGGTACGACTTGTTGGATTTGGTTTTCGTTTTCAGTATCAGTGCACAATGTAGTACTTAAATAATAGAAGTTTAATAGCATTTTGTTTGGTACTTTGACGGTTGGTTGGTTCGTCGTACAGACGTTGAGTCGCTCTTTTGGTCTCTTGGCCACATTTGCAAGTCGTTAGTTGCTTGAAGTTTTTTTTTTGCATTGGTTTTTGAACTACTAATGCATTCAGCTGTAGGATTTTTGTCAAGGTTATGCTATATGTTGATTTTTTTTCGTAGTAGCTGTTGTAGTTACTGTAACGGCGGATATAATGACATGATGTATGGTGTGTATACACAAATAGATACATGTGTAGGGCAGCAGCATCTTTGTGGGCTTTGCCGCAGAGGAAGTTTAGTTAAAAGTAGTGTAATTGTTCTTTGGCAGAGCGGCCGTATCGTTCAAGTTCGTTGCTCAAGCAACGATTTGTAATAACTTGGATTTTTTATCTTATTTTTTTTTTGTTTATTTGGGTAGGTAAGTTTATTGTTGTAGTTGTTGCATTTGATCATTGCAATTTGAGCATGCAATGGAGCAGATTTCATTTCGCCCTGCAGCTGACCGCTAATTTCGCTCATTAATCATCGCCAAGCAGCAAATCGCTCTCGTGTTCAAATGCTCAACGGTTTGGTAACTGATTACATATGTACAGCCCACAAAAAAAAAAAATACAAATAAATAAAAAAGATACAAAAATACAACCAAAAGCAAACTAAAGTGTAGCCTAACTGAAACCAAATCAAAATCCTAAAAGGAAATGTGCACACATGCCACTAAAAACCATCAAGAAAAAAACAACAGCAACAAAACACTGCCAAGAGGCAACTTAAATGATGCTGCACCTCCACTTTGTGCACTTGGCTACTTTTGGGGCTATTTTCGCTGAAATAAATCTGCAAACAAATGAAGTTGTTTGCCAGCTTGTAACGTATTCCGTGGGTAACTCAATTCTAAGACCCAGTCTTAAGCTGCAACTAAGTAAAGTCATCAAGCCGCATGCCCAGGCAATCATTGATCTTTTGGCACTCACAAACCCAAAAAAAAAAACATCAAAAACAAAAATCCAGACCATGGTGAGTTGAAGGTAGAGAGGGTGGCGCTGTTCATGCTCGCTCATACACGTGTGTCTGACGAATTATAAATAGTGCAAATGCGTGCAGTGCATCATCATCATTTGTTTTCGACCAGGCAACAAATAGACTTGTCCAAGTCCCATTCGAAACCATAGATTCATCTTTTGCCCTACATGCGCAGACGTGCTTGGCAATTATGTAACACAAATCATTCCAACTTTTCAGTTCTTAACTTGTTGCAATTGCAAGTGATGTGTGTGTTGATGTCTTGTGCTTTCTCAGCCTTATGTGCAGCTTGTTACATGCGAACAATTTATGTAAAGCTCGTCTTGTTGGAAATTAATATAACAGCCGATAAATGCCTAGAGATGAGAGATTCGCTGTTTCTCTGAAGAAGAATAATTTTGAAAATCTAGAAATTTTTTAGGTTTCTCAAACACTTGAATATAATAATAAAGAATAAATATTTAGAAATAACAAAATCTTCTAAAATTGTAGTGGGTCCTTAATATAGACTTACGAAACCAAAAAGCTATATTAGCTATATATCATTAGTGTAGAAAGAAAAAGAATAGTTCTTGATATCTTTATAGAAAAGAAACAAATTGTTTACCTAACAAGTTTATGGAATAATCGGCAGCTAGGAGCTTATTAATCAACTGCAAGTGTGCCCTTATATTGTGGCTGCCTGCATTTCTTACCAATACAAAGAACTGTATTACAATGAGTTAAGTCCATCTCTGGCTTAGGAACTTTACAATAAGCTATCAGTTGCCAAATTTGGTTGGAATATCTTTATAAGCAATTCAAATTCAAAAGTGTATAAATATCGGGTCAACCGATTATGGGAGCAAAAGTTTTCAGTGATTTTTCTAAAACTTTGTAATTTAAAAAAAAACAGGAACGGATTTAGAAACTATGAAATAGAGCGCTCTCGCGACTAATAAAAGTAAAAATTTATGTCAACCATGAAACCGAACTCAAAAATCCATAAAGAATGTGAAATTCGAAATGGAAAGTAACTATTTTAAAAAAGTTCCTGAGTCAAAAATTACTTGAGAACAGTTTTTAGGGTTAAAAATGGAATTATATTTCGAATAAAAATCGTAAAATGTCCAAAGCGTGTTTCGCTAGCAAAATTCACTTTTATTGTAGATACTTCTTACATTGAGATGAAGATATTTTCGTTGAATTATAAAAAGTTATGTCGATAATTGAGCCTTCTTATAAATTATTATATATAAATAAAATGAAATTTACAAAATAACTCTTACTGTCATCTTTGTAATTTTATTAACTTGTAAAAGTTTGTAAAATAGATGCGAATATCTCATCTCTAAAAGTTGCTTAAATGAGCAAGTTCGTTTCCTAAGTCTTTCGTTTTTCGTTTTAGTTTCTCCAAGTCAGGCATATTCTAATTGCAAGTTAATTTCTTGTTGCGAACATAAATTTAACATTCTAATTGAGTTATCAACCGCAACATGTACACACAAAAATTCCAACAACCACAGGAGTAAACAACGCGAACGCAACAATAACAACAACAGCAGCAGCAGCAACGAAAGCCACAGTCACATGGACATGGAGCTGCTGCAGCATCCGCGCTTAGTTGTTGCGGCAACTTTTACAGCTTTTCAGTTGGTTTCCACGCATGTGAAAAATTACTTGGCTACACGGACAGCCATATAATATATATCTTTATGTTTATATATGTATATATATAAGCAACCAGTTATGTGTGTACAGGACTGTGAGCAGGATTTTTCGTTGATGGCGGATTTGAGACGATTTTTGTTTTAAATGCACCGTGCTTCACTGTGGGGTATGGGTTTAAGCCCCTTAAACATCCTCAATGGCGCGCTTGGGCATTACGTGAAGTCCACAACAAAAAGCAACGAAAATTGCAACAAAATTTTAACCTCAAAAAGAACAACAAACGTAACAACTGCAACAACAAGAGCAACAACAACAATAAACGCAGTAATTACTGTTCTGAGTTTGTGTAGCTCCATCGCTCCTCTTGCTAATTTAGCTGCTGCTTCTGTTTTTTCATCTGCGGGAGCTGTTGTTGTTGTTGTTTAAGCCCATCTGAAGAATTGCAATTTTCTTTAAATTTTTCCTTGCTGTACACTGCGGCTCAAAGGGTATATTAAGTTGGAAGTTACTATCGTTAATGTTTATATTAAAAGCTTGAAGACTTCGATGCAGCCGAGCTTTTATCTGTGTTGCTATATATATCGTTATATATATGAACATGATTATCAAACGGGATTTTGGGTGGGTTTGCTTCTTAAGATTTGCAAGTTCTTGCAGCCTTTAGATGTCTTGATTTTAACGGTCAATATATACATGATTTCTTTTTGTTTTGTATTTTACAATAATACAAAATTTGAACAAATTGATTCTCAAAAAATGAAAATAAAAGCTATTTTGGTAAAATGAAACGAATGCTTTTCAACAAAATTAGAAAAAAGTGTTTCTAAAAAATTAAAATAAAACCTATAACTACATGAAAATATATGGAAATGCGCTTTTGAACATAAAAAATATTTGAAATAATACAAGATACCACGCCTCGATTTTTTCTCTTATTTTTCTCAGATTTTTTCAGTGCAATAAATATTATCCATTAATATAATATTTTACAATAAATGCTAAAAAGAGACAGACATCTTAAAATATTTACAATCCAATCTGCAATAGTTCTAAACTTACTTTAGCGATCGATAACATCAATACGAGTTTTATACACTGAATGGCATACTAATTGTAAGTTGCAGTAAATGATGCAGCCAGCCTTCATTAAAAAAAATGTATTTGCCAATTTTTTTATTCTTCTTGAAACCAAACTGTTCTCGTTATCGGCATCTTTAGTTTTAATGACAAGTGCCATCCACTAGCAACAGATCGAATTCAAGTCACATAACCAAAAAAAATAATGTCGAAGTTAAAAATGAATTCGTATGATATATAATTCAAGCTAAAGCAGCTTCGACTCGATATTTTAATACATAAAAGATAATAAATAGATTTTTTAAACCAATTTGCAATTAATATTCAATTATATGTTAACGGAAGCAATCGAAAATACGCTGAAAGAAAAAAATAGATCGAAAGAGAATTTGGAATCCAAAAAATTGAAAAAAAAAATCGGATAAATAGAGAAATATTAGTGCAATCAGTGAAACATTTACTAAAAATCTATAAAACAGAAGTACATAAAATTGGAATGCTATTTTACGTCTTAGTATTTTAGTTCGCGTCTCGAACCCAAATCCAGTTCAGTTGCAATAACCTTTAGTTTTCTCTCAATGCATACAGCTAACAGAGAATTGAGTATTCGCAGTGTGACAACTGCAACTTTTTGTTCATGTTTATTTTTTTAAGTATTTTTAGACATTTATAAATTTTTGTTTATTTTAAACAAAGCTTAGTCGCGTCCAAAAACCAACCAACTGACCAACAAAGCACTCCAATCCAGAATACAAGAATCTCAACGTGCAGATATTTTCCTGGAAAAGACGCTGAGTCTGACCCAAACACTGCCTCGTAATTAATTTACTTTGTGTTTGCTCCAAACCGAGAACCACTGCAACCGCTGGGGCGGCGTACGGTAAAAATATTACCTGAAAAAAATCCATTACGCAAATGTTTATGACCAAAATGGGCAGACGAGGCTGCAGTTGCGGTTGCAGCTTCAACTTCAACTTTAGCTTTGGCTTCAACTTCGGCATTGCCTTTGGCTGCAGTGCAAATAGCAATAGATATGTCGTACCACTCTGCCCGGGCTACTGCTAATGCATGCGTGCCACCCCGTGGCCAAGAGGCAAGTGCATTTGACTGTAAAGCACAACGGCCAACGTTGGCAGTCCAAGGTGCCAACTTGCCGCAAACACACCTGCAACATAACGCACCACGTAAAAGTGGCAACTCTCCAAAGTTTTTTTTTCTTTTTAATGCGTTTTTATGCTTATTGAATGTTTCCTGGTTTGATGTTGGCATCTTTTGTCTTAAAATTATTGTCGATTTTTGGCTTGCTAATACATATTTGATATTCATAAATTTGTTGGCCTGATTTTGTATGCTTGTTGTTGCTGTTGGCTGTTGTTGTTAGTTTCATTTAAATCAAACATTTAGTTTATCATCTCACATTTCAGCTAATTAACACTAACGCGGCCCGCCTCTTGGCTTACGACAGCGCTACGCACCAAAGTTTGTGCTCCAGTCCCCCGCCTAAGAGAGCTCTACGAAAATCAGCTTAAAGTCATAAAAAACGCACTTAAATAAAATTTAATATTCAAATATTGACATTTAGTGCCATGTTAGCAGCAACTTACGTGTATTTTTTTTTTTTTCGTTTTGTCTTCTCTTCATTTTATCAAATTTCTATGCGTCCCTACAAATATGCATATACATATTTGTAAACATATATGTATAATTATAGTTGTATAAATTTCTATAGAAATAAAAACATGAGCTGAGCAGGCATTTTTTTCACATTTTTTCATCATTTTTTTTTTTAAGCATTTTGAAACGCTTAATAATATTAACTAATTGATCTGCATTAATTTAAGTTGACATTAAAACGGCAAATGTCGCAAAATAAAATTTAAAAACAAACGAGATGACGAAAATGTAAAACTTTCAGTATGGAATTTCAGATACTCTCAATTTGGCATAAGAGACTGGCTGACTGGCATTATTTAATAAAAAGGAAAAATTTCTGACTGCAATTGAGCACAATTTCTGAGCTCTTAAAGTCAACGTAAAAAATATTAAATATTTTTAATATCCCATTACATGGGAGCCTGTCGGTAGACTTTTTTAAAGTCATCATAATTCTCTGATAGATTAATTAACATACATAACATTATACATATAAGTATTTAGCCAAAAGTATAATTGTTTATATTTATTACTTCTAAGTAAATTTGTTCCACTTAGAAAGCTAGAGGGGAAAATAACGCTATCCTAGTATAAAAGACACACTTTTTCTAAGTCTGTAACAATTCCTGTATGGTTCTAAAACTTTTGTCACTGAAATCAGGATTTCAAATCAGGATAATTATAATATTTATCGCACACTGTTTATTTTTTGTAATTTATTGATAGATATAGATTGTTAATTCTTTACTTAAAGTTTTAAAATATAGATTTTGAGTTTATGCTTTATAAATCGTTGCGAAGACTTTTTATTTAGACTTTTTTATTTTTTTTTTATTCTTATTCCGAAATATTTTCTAAAGTTTAAGACAGACCAAGAGTCTGATTAATACATCAAAAAGCTGTTTAATTTATTTATAAAAATATCAATAGTTTTGTTTAATTATAATGTCTGGCTTGAGTATTTTTTATTGTGCCAATCGATTTTTTTAAACAAACTAAGAAATTGCAACAACAAGGTGAAACATATACAAAAATAAAATCAATTAGTTTTGTGGAATTTTTGCGGTTCTAAAGTTTTCGCAGAACTGTAGGTGCAATTGGTAATGTTTTATTGCAATGAAGTAAAGTTTTGTTCTACTAATGAAACTATGAAATGCATTAATTGTTACTAATGTAAGAACTACAGATTTTAAAAGCTTAAAAGTTTTATCTAACAATACATATTTTTTTATTGTTTAAAGCAGATACGTTGTTTGTAAGTAACAAACTTTAAAATATGCGCTACATCACACTTGACAGTATCTGCATATTCACTTTTTCCACCTTCCATCTTAGGTGCCAAAATCGATAGCACCTTTGCAAGGGTATTACAACAAATAAAAAGCAATAAAAATCAAAGTATGCTAAAACAACGGGCAGGTGAAGTTTAAGGCATCAGACGAGGTAGCTGCCATTTATGAAAATATTATTATAATTATTATTTCTATAAGATTATGACATCATTTAAATTTTGTTTATTTTGCTTTTGGAAAACTGGTTAATTCGCCACTGTTTTAAGCCGCATTCATAGGCTATGCATAATTATTTTCAAAAAATAAAAAAAATATGTGTACATTTGTATGTGTGCATATAAGCAAACCCATAACTCATAAAAAAAAGTTTCGCGGCCTAAAATCGAAATCAATATGCGGAAGAGCTTTATGAATTTTCGGCATTTTGTACGCTTTTTGTCTATCAGTATGTTGCTCTTATCAACGCCCCTGGATTTTCAATAAATTTTTTTATTTTATTTTTGATTTTTCAACACGGCTGCTGCTTTGCTACTTAACCAGCTGTTGTCGTTGTTGTTGTTGTTGTTGTTGTTGTTGTTGGCTTTGTGGCTTTGTTTATCAGCAACAACAACAAGAAAGTCAAAAATGCTTTGCATTTTGTTTGTTGTTGCTCATAAAAATGCTTTTTATCTGATTTTATATGCGTTTTTGTTCACTTTGTAGCTCGTAAAACATTATATTATATATTAATTTTTCTTATAATTTTTGTTATTGTTGTTGTTGTTGTTTTTATTGTATCGAGCGCTCTTCATTTATCATGCGTCCAAATTTTTGTCTACTTTGTTATTTCATCTTTTTATTTTGTAGAAATAAAAAAAATGCTTTTATGTATTTAATTTGATTTTTTTTTTAATTTTATTTTTATTTTTTGAGCTGTCATGTGTTAAAATATGCGCTGTTATACGCTTGTAAGCTTGATGCTTGTCTTTGGCTTATTACTTATACAATCCATAAAATCAATTTAATATCTTTAATAATAAATATAGCATTTAAGTTATACTACTTCTATGCACTCATAGCTTACCGCATATGGGTTATCCTGATTCATCATTGCTGCGTTTGTGACGTCACTTTAATGTCTTGAACTGAAAAATGAAAAAAAAAACTATAATAATATTGGTTAATTTATAGACATTTGACATTTATTATTAAAAACTAAACATAATAATTTAGAAAATACAAAATAAAAATATTTTCAATATTTTTTAGAGCATGTCTATAAGTAGAATAATGCTGCACCCACTATTTGCGAACGAGCCAACAACGAGCAGCGTTTGCCTTAAATGTTAATTGTAAGTCTGACTCATGTTCTTGTTAGCCAAGAACGACCATAAAGACAATAACAAAGTGTACTGGCAACCAAAGACTTGGCCATGTCTTGGTCTGTCTGTGTTGGCCTAGTACTCAGCTCTACTCTAGTCATATGTTAACTGACAACAGGTGTTTCAGTTTGTTTGTTGTTTGTTGCATTTGCATTTAAACTTTGTTTTTCTTCTGCTTCTTCTTCTAGTTGTTGCTGTTTTTGTTTTCTGTGCCCAAGTAAGCATGTATCTTAACATGACCATACTAAGTACTTTCACACCTTAACTACTTAGTTTCTCCTCTTTTTTTTTGCGGCAAGCTGCTACAGGAAGTTGAGCATCTTGTTTTCCGGTCTAAGCTGACCAGGATGACTACGAGCTGCGCAGGCAATCAACGACCTTGATGTGTTAATTTGTCAACCCAGTGCAGAGTTAACAAGCTGTAGCTAACACCAAACAGACGTTCAAAGTAAAACAAAAGACTTAAACAACAAACTTGCGGCTTATATAAGGCATTTGGAGCAGAGCTTCAAGTAGAATAATTTCAAACAAAATGCATGCAATTTTCAGTTAAGACTTGAAGCATTTATAGAACACACGCTAAACAACGCACTTCTAATGATATACACTGAGAGAAAATTTGTGAACCATTAAAATCAAAACCTTAAAGTTTACATTCGCTTAACGTCAATGCTACTGTTATTCGACAGAATTGAAATTTATATATTTGGCTAAGCTTTGTTTTAACTTACTAAAAAGATAATAATGTTCTAATAGGTCTAAAATTAAAAGCTAAGCCATAGACATATTGTACACGAACGGGGCAAATTTAGTAAGGCTTTATTACTTAAGCAAAACGATGCTATAAATGCAGCCTTAATGGTATAACCTGTGTAAGGCATCCACTTATAACTCTAAGAAAATATATTTATTTGCCTTCCAAACCAGAGATAGACAAAACCGATTTAAGCAAAGTAATCCAGAGCGGAAATGAGCACGAGCACGATAATCAAGCAAATACGTGTGAAAGAGTTAACACAATGACAGATGTACGTGTGCTAATTGCGCTGCAACAGAATATTGTGCATGCTATGTAAATCGATAATCTCCTTATCGTACTTCTAACTGTTACCATCAGATAGTAGATTTGCTACTTTGTGCTGTTTTAAATCTCTGACCTTCACCAATAATTTCTACTTTTAATCAGATTTATTCACAATATATAAACTAATTACATATTTAAAATTAAGAAGTTTTCCAAATTCCACTATGGCAACCTTAGAAGCTCTTTATACGTTATTGTACCATATGAAAACTTTTAACTTGGGCCTTAATTTTTTTTTTCCAATTTTTGATGTATGCTGTTGCATTGAAATTATTTTCAACCAAAAAGGGCTTATGACGTAAGAAAACTAGGTAAAGTTTAAGAAAATCGAATAATTTTTCAAGTTCAAAAGTCTGGAAAACATAGGTAAATCTATTGGTGATGTCCCGAGCTCCCGCAACAAAAATATCGATAACATTAGACTTTGCTTTATTAGAAATTTGTATAGCATATGAAACATGATGTAAGCTCTATATTAATGCTTTATATAGGAAATATTATTATTTTTTTTTTAATATTCAGAATAGTTGATAGAAAGCAAAGAGACGCTTAAAATATAAAAGGGCTGACATCTACGTTGTCTTACAAACCGTAATACATTAATAATTATAAAATTATTCGGTCTTAACTCTTATGCAAGCATGAAGGGTAAAAATCCTGTAAAATTCCAAAATAGATTAATAAATAAATTTTGACAATTTCCCGGTAAAAAGTTCAATTTATCACTAAGTTATAAGCTATAGAACCATGGCAAAATTTAAATGGTACAGATAGAGAGAGTTTTTTGTGAGAGGCACAATTTTGCGAGAGAAAGGACAGCAAACTCTCAATTACAATACCATGCTTATTCTACCATTTGTAAAACAATGTGTTAACTTTAAGTTTACTTGCAAAGTACCACCTACATTGAACGATTTTTTCGCACAGTGTATTCACGTACAATAAGCATGCGTGTGTGTGTTTCTGAGCCCATTGTAAATATTTGCCATGCATATAAACGTTTTGGGGCTTGTCATCCACTAGAATCGTCGTAACTGTGCAAATTCTTAGTTTAGTAAGTCGTCTAGTTCACCTAGTTCGTCTAGTTCAATGTCATTTACAAATTGCAGTGCACTTTTATCGAAGGTTTTTGTAACAGATTCAAAAATGTTAAGTGCGCTTTACTTAGACGTAGTACACGCTATTTACAATTCAAAAGCAAACAAATGCAGTCTGGATAGATCTGAGAACTGTGAGTTCTGTGTTCTGGCCTACAGGCTGGAACTTGTTGTTGCTGGCCGGCATACATTGATTCTGTTATACATATGTATACATACCTTCATACTTGTATATAGTCGTAAAGTTTATTTGCGTACCCTTCTACTTTTTCATAGTTGTTGTTGTTGTTGTTGGTATTGTTTTGTCAGTTTTTATGGTCATACTAAAAAGTGCACTCCCCGCTTAAGTAAGAGAAACTTTCTCACAGGTATGCCAAAGTCAAGACACTACTCAATATGTATAATTAAACCATATAGGCAAACAGTCAAGAGAGTCAATGATCCAGCCAGACAGTCGTCCAGTCATTCAGTCATCCAGTCAGCTTTTATCTGCTCGCCATCTTTTTCAGTTTCGTTTTGAACATTTTTACTCGTGTTGTTTTTTTTTTATTTTTCGTTAATGAAATTCACATGTTTGATTTTAATGCCATGCCATCTTTTATTTGTATGATGAATGTGTCTCAGTATTCATTCGTGTATTCATTGCTATATCGCTGGCTCTCTCTCTCTCTCTCTCTCTCTCTCTTTCTCTATCTCTCTCTCTGTATATCTTCACATTCAAAGAGATCAATCTTACAAAGTGAACTCAATTTTTATTCTGTATTATTGATATGTTAATAACAAAAACAAGATTTCCACAAAACTTACAGCATTTCGTTTAGATCTAGTATCATAAAAATTTAGAGCGATCATAAAGTTCATGTGATATGAAATCTATTAAATTTACTTCGATTTGTTTCTGTGTTCCTTCGTGTTTTAAGAAGTTATTTTAAAATAAGATAAGCTAAGATTGTTTAAAAATTCATTTAAATTGTATATCGTGTACATGTAAATCTCTTTTCCTGCCTAATATTAACATTTGGCTAAAATTAAAAAAATATCGAGAAACTTTTTTATGAAGACATTTAAAGCCCACGGCTTATCTAAACAAACCAGACTTAGAGTGTTCCTGGGATCTTTAATAAAAGATTTGAGTAAATAAAAAATTGAAGCTATAATAAATGTTTACAATTTTTGGAAATTAACAATAAGAAAAACTGTAGAGATTTGTTCATGAAAATTAATTTTAGTACTTACTACTCTACTATTTGGAATCTGTTTTAAGCCGAATCGCTAGAATTCTATCGTAGTAATTAATTTATTGTTTGATGTACAATCGATATCGTTCTCTTAAATGAAAATAATCTTATAAAATTAGATTAAATTCGAATTTGTCTAAATCGTTGGCTAATCAAAACGAACTTGGCTTAGTATATACATAGAGGCTTTACGCATTTAATTAAAAATTGAAGCTATAAGAAAAATATATACAATCTTTGACGATATTCGAAAGTAACAATCAGAAAATGTATATAGATTCATTTTTTAAGGAAAACTGTCTTATTGCAAAATCGATATCATTCTGTCTAAATATACTACATTTATCTTGCTTATAAGAAAGTATAAAATTGCCAATACCCTAACCTCTACACTTAATTTCAATTTCAAACATTTAGTCTATTTAAAAAAAATGTATTACTGTCTATAGAGGACCCCAAATATAAGAATCAATAGTAATATTTTTTTATATATAAAAATTTAACAAAATCAATTTTTTTTTTTTTTAAACAAAATCAAATTCTAAGCTTTCTTAACATTCATCTAGCCTTCAAACTTATAGTGGACAGATTATCAAAACGTTTTGAGGTGTTTATAAAGATATGGCAAGAATCGTTGTTTTTAATTGACTAAGCGAAGCAATTATTGTCGAAGTATACAACGCATTAATATTATTTGGCCCAACAGCTTTGAAACAGTGTTCTCTTAGGATAGTATTCGAAAGTAAAACTGCTTATGAATGTTTCTACAAAACAATATTGAGATGGTTTTCAGTTCATTGAATATGCTGTAAAGATTCTACAATACTTCAACTTTAAAGTGCAGCAGCGCTAACCAGATTTTAGAGTAAGTTTCTGTCTTTATTGCTTATGTAGAATACTAGCTAGGGTTCGTATCCAAAACGTTTTTCTGCTCCACATAACTCCCCCACCAGTTCACGTAACAGATAAAACACATTATTTATAAATAATTATTAAAAGATATCATTTTATAAGATAAAATGACAAAAATGCATAAGCTTATTTCTTTAAAGATAAATGAAAAAAAAAACAATTCTATTAAAACTATGACATTAGACATTTTTACCTTATTGAAGCAACTGCCACCTTGAACTAATATCCCAATCAGCGTCAACAAATTTTCAACACTTTTCCAAAAAACACTATTCAAAATACTAAGTGTAACGCGTTAAAGTTTTCTCGTATGTGTTTTGCGTTTTTAAGGCGCATTAAATTTAATTTTAGAACCGCAAAAAATCTTAAATCGTTTAAGTCGTTTGTTATGTGCGCACATTGCGAACATTTAAGTTTTCATTAATATATTATTTATTTTTGTTGTATTTGTGTTTCACCTTGCGCCAATAAAACGTCACTCGTGTGTGTATGTGTGTGTGTTTGTGTGCTTAAACTCAAGTGTTGTTGTTGCTTTTGTTGGTGTTGTTGTGTTGTTGTAGCTGAATTGCACTTGACTTTAGAACTTTGGCGAGCAGCGTGAAGCATGTACTACAGATATGCATATAGACATATGGCTATACACTCACTGTACACACATGCATGCATATAACTCAGTAGCTTACACACACACGTGCTTGCTAGAGCTTTGTGTGTGTGCGTGTGTGTGCATCCGTATTTGTATATATAACACACAAGCGCAGCTTTATAATTTACTGGCATCTAATTAATATATAGAGCTGTGCTGTTGCCTAACCTTCTTAGCTCTCTTCTCTTCCGTGTTGGGACTGTTGGAAATTGTTACTAGACCACACCTTTATTTAGCAACAAAAATAAGGGGCGCACTCGTACGCGCACTCACTCCATACATAGGCGCGCACGCCTCGGTTTTTCTTATAGTTGTGTGTGTATGTAACTTTTATGTAGGTGTGAAAAGTATCTCAAAGCGGCATCTTTAAAATAAATACACATAGGCGGCACGCATACATGCATAAGATAGCAAACAAAATGAAGTTTAGTTAGAGCGCAAATGAACTTTGAACTTTGCAGTCACTTGTTTTCTATATTTTTTATTAAGTTTAGAGACATTTTAATTCAATTAAACTAATTTGCATGAAGTTATAGTTTTTTTTTGTATTTAACTCGCGTTATCCAGCACTGTTGATATTTTTTATTGGCGCAGTGCAACAAGCGACGGCATTGCTGCGGCATATACGACAATCACAACCGACAACGACAACAGCGGCAACGGCAACAACGACGACGCAACGAAGACGCAGACGCAGCGACGATCCAGCCGTACGTACGAAACGCGATCTCTAAAGTCTAAAGACTGATGTTAAACAGTTCTGCAAAATGCTCAGATACTTTGCAATCATCGCGGCAGCAGCGCAGCAGCTACACTAACAACAACAGCAATAGGTAGCAATGCGTTGCGATGTTGGCAGCGGCAGCGGAAACGACAATGTTCGTGGACAATCGGCCGCTCGGTAGCTGGCGCTGTTGTTGCTGCCGCTTCGGCTGCTCGGCTACTACATAGCAACAACAACAGCAGAGAAGAAGATACTATAAACAAAAACAAAATTGAAGAAACAAAAAACATATTCGAGAGTATATAAACTGGTTGCTCTGTTGCTGTTAACTGTTGTTGCTGTTGTTGTTGTCGCAGCAAACAAAAACAAAAGACTGCAAAAAAGCAACAAACTTGCTCATACGCTCATCTTTAATGTTTTTGTTGTTATTTGTTGGCAAAGAAAATGCTCTAACGGTGCTCAACAGCAGCTCAAAACGCAGAGAGTGAGAGCGCGCTTGAGTGCTGTTAGTTAAAAGATCAGTTAACATTGCACTCAAGACAACTGTTAATTTTGAGTAATAAAGTGGAGTTAAATAAATGGAGCACAATTGTCTTTTCTAAAATTTTTAGAAATGATTTATCTATTTATTTTTATCTTAATCTTTTCTCAAAAAATCAAAATATCGCATACAATTTTTATATAAAAACTATAGTATACATTTCAGCTGAGGTCAAGCAAAAATTAATAAATATGAAGGTTTGTAAAAAGTATTGAATTTAATTTTTTACTTTTAAGTTATTCTTTATATTGATCCGTTAAACATAAAAATGTAAGTAGAAGCTACATAATATATATACAATAGATATATGCATACAATCCCAGATTTTCGGCAAAAACTGAGTTAATTTCAATTAAGGACCATTTCATAATGCGATTAGAAAACCACATATAGGAATATTGCGAAAAACTTAGATACTATAATTACGTCGTGTATCCGTTTATAGTTTACATTTAGGTCAAAATCCAGAAAAAAATGAATGATTTTTTTATTAACCTTGTATTGAGCATATAATAATATATAACTTAAAAAAAGGGTTTTTTTTTTCAACATCGTAAACCAAAAACTATCGTAATCACAAAATATTATTTTTAAAGTTGCCTTAATGATTGGTTTGTTTTAAATATTGGTTTAGCTTATTTTTATTTATTTTTTTTCAGATATGTCAATAATTATATAATATATATATATATATATATATATATATATATATATATATATATATATATATATATATATATATATAAAAAATAAAATCATACGCCTTTAATGGCTAAACAAACAATTTAACAATGCTTTAAAAATGGCTGCTTTATGATATTTGAGTAAATTTAATAATTTGGTTATATTTTTGTTACCTGAATAGAAAGGATTGCAAAATACAGTCGCATTATAAATACAGATCCATGGTTCAGTACTCTTTTCACTTATTAAAACAAAAATGCGCACAATCGATTAAAAACAAAATATTTTCTAATTCATACGTTTTAAAAGTAAAAAAGTTTTTTTTATTTCAATATGTTTTTTCGTTAAAGACGTTACCTTCTCGTTTTGTGGTTACTTTGTGGAGTGATCGCTAGTAATGTTTAAATGTAACAATTTTGAAAGAGTTCACTCATGATTCCTTAACCAGTTCAAGTTCTATAAACCTATCGATATGATAATGGATGATTTTACTGCCGTAAGAATTTCAAATGGACGCATTTCTTAAGAAAAATTTGGGTTCTATTCTTGAATGAAGCATTTGGGTTATTATAGTTTTTTTTTGTTATTGTTTGTATTAAATGAAGTATTTCATTCCATAAACTAACAGCTAACTTTCGATCATTGCTAAAATAAAATAACTAAATTAAATAATAATAAATATATAATACATTAATTGTAAAACTTAATACTTAATGTGGCCTAAGTATATGTATGTTTTTTAAATAAACAAGTGGTCAAAAATTTAAGCAATCTCAATTATCTTGAGTTAAAAATAAGTTGTACCCAACATTGAGTTGCAAAAGTCACTCATTTAAGTCGCGCTCTGTAAAGCCGTGTCTCTCTGTTGCTCTTACTCTCACACTGTTACTCTCAGTATGCTCTCACAAAAAGCAACAGAAGAATTCGTTACGACATTTGATTGGCTCGATTAACACAATCGGAGCACCGTTATAACCAGTATACCAAACAGCTCACAGACACATGCTCGGCTATTCATACATAACACGTACACATGCGCAGCTGCAGCGTGCTCATTCCCGCCTATGAACGAAATGTGAGATAGCTCACACATGCTCACACGCACGCACACACACACAAGCATGCGCAACTGTATGTGGGCTATAAATAAAGAGCATCAGCGACAGCTGCCTATTTGATGTTGGCTAAAAAGAGAACGACAGCTATTGTTGTACTTTCACGCTCACGCTCGACTGATCGCGACGAACTTATTTACTTGCATATGTTCTCGTTTCATTGACCAATGCAGAGCACACTTACACACACAGACACAAACGCACGCGATCTTCAATCAGTGACGACTCACATACATATGCTTGTTTTGTATATTAACAGCTGGTCAAAGCCTGTGGGCGTGGCCTATTTATTCAGCACAGCTGTTCTTATGTATATGCCGCGTTGTGGAGCTTAATTATACTGGACAAGCTAGATGCATGGATTATCAACGAACTGGATTGGATTACCGCTGTTGAAGCCAAACACACATTTGTTAGCATACTTCCCCAGTGCTAACGGCGCCCCAGCTTGTCGCCTTTTAGCTGCAGTTTTGGTTAGCTTGGACGCCCATACGATCTTGTCAAGCTGTCAGACTATTATCATTAAAAGCTATGTCTGTTGATAGCTCAAAGACATTTTATGACACCTTCGAGATTGTGAGCTGGCATATTAGAAAAAACACTTGTCTATGATTTTACTGATGCTTAGAGATTCATGCATAAATTGCATATACAATTGCCTCACCCCACGGTATTTTCTGATTAATTTGCATAACTCTCTTTTTGCAATAAAAACGAATTGGAGTCGTTAAACATTAAATTCAATTGAGCGTTAAACTCTTTAAAACTGATTGAAAATTATGGTCATTGTTGTTCGCTGAAATCAAAAAATGTAATTATATATATATTCAGAGATCCGGCAATAATTTTGAAATTAATTTTAATTATCCAAAAATGTAAATAAAAAACTATTGAAACAGGAAGATATTTTGTTAAATAACTACCACTAGAAAAACTACATTTATTAATATTGCGAAATATAAAATAAGATTTGATTGGAAGAATGTTGCCTCAATTTATTATTCATTCCAATGTCACGAATTGAATATAGTGTTTTCAATTAATAAAGTATTTTATTCTTTATCTCAAGCAAAGAATCTGAGATAATATTTACACAATTAGTAGTCAATATAGCCAACTGTTGAGAACCCCGGCGTTCTCGGTAACGCGTAAACACTTCACAATCAATCAATTGCAAAAGAAACAAATATTGGAATTAGGTTAATTTTGTAGAACATGTCTTTTGCTGCTCCGATTAAAGTTTCAGAAAACCAGCCTGGGGAAGTACCCCTTTCATAACATAGTGAAACAATATGGCATCTTAAGCCACCTTCCACTGTTACCTATGCCATCTTTACATCTTTAAGGCTATCATTTCCTAACAATGTAAGATATTTTGTAAGATTTTGATTCGAAGCAATATCATTCATTGATTTTCCTTGCAGCTTGTAACCCGCTGTTTCTCTCATGCTCTCGGGCACTCGGGTGACGGCATGACTTTGACTTCCGCGTTCCCAAATTTCACACAAGTTAATCCAATTTGCAGTTTTTATGATAGGCAACAAAATCCTTTCAGCTCGTTATCATGTGTTTGTTTTGAAACCCTTTGGTATTGTCGGCACAGCCGTTCGGGAAAAAGTCGAAACATTTAGAGGCAGGCAGGCATGCGGCACGCCCTAAAGATGTTGACATGTTTTTCGTCTTCCACTAAGAAAGGGGTGTTTAAGACCATTACCAAGTGCGTGCAATGCACAATGGCTACCAGAGAAAAGACAGCAGTACTGTCGTTGCGCATGCTGTGGCTGTGGTTGCCTTGCGGTTTGTGGCTGCTACCTTTTCCGCACAACTGCCACAAGGCACAACATGGACTCGCCTACGATGGTTTTGTCAAATTTTCATGCTTTAATTTTGCAACCAAACCAGAATTTGCATGGAATCCGGCTAAAAGAAAGCGAGCGAAAGTGCTGGAGAGCAATGGAGTGTATTGGTTGATGATGGCCTGGCTAATCCTTGCTGAGCAACAGATTATCCCTTGCAATTGTTTGCTTGATTGTTTGTTATTGAAATGGTCACATCTTTGCTCCATGTGCGCTTTTTTGAAGAAATGCCCCGGTATATATAGTACAACAATTGGCCAGAACAATGAGGGCAAAAAGGCATGCGGGTTGTAGCCGTCCGCGCCCCTTTTGGTTACACTTTAATGCGTTCTAATGTATGTGACTTTTGGCAGTTACATTGGATGGTGGCAAATCTCACTGCATCTCTCTGTCTCTAAGAGATTGCCGCCGTTTAAGTGACTTGCAAAAACGCCATTCTCATTGTCCTGCTGCAAAAGGCAATCAGCATGCAATGTGCAACAAGCAACAATCGTCAATCATCAATCATGGCAGTGCTCAATATAAATATTTCAACTGAAATTAGGTTAAAGGCAAAGAAAGAGTATTTGTTAGCATTGCCATGACTGTGCGCAAAAGCAGCTCCAGTGAGCTAGATCCAGTTTGAACTTATGTCATGCCAAAAAATAACTCACCAAGCAAATCGCAATTTGAGTCGCAGTAGGAATAGCAGTCCCAGAGTTCTCCAGTACCAGTCTCAGTTGGATTTGCTGCTCATCTGCAAGACTGTACAATAAATTAATTATAAATGCATTAATCACTGCCAAAACTTTGACAAATACTGACATGAGCGTTCGCCGTATGCCGTATGCCATTTTACCCGCACTTCATCTCTTCAGCTCCAGCTATAGCTCCAGCTCCCCTATATGATATGAAAACAAAAATTTAAAACACGTTTTCGCGCTTATTTCTGACTAATTTATGCGTTCGAACCAGCGTTCGTCGTTTTGGTTTGTTTGCCGAGTTTGTTGAGTTTGTCGAGTCAGTTTGCTGCGCAGAACATTGTCTTGCAAAATTCCACTTTACGAATTTTTTTCATTTTTTTTGTTGGATTTTGATTGAAAGCCCCAAAATTGATTTCCTTGCGGGTTTTTGATATACTCTTTGCATGTTTCATTTTTGGCAGCTATATGGTGTTTTTTTTTTTTTGATTTTGTTTTTGGTATGCAAATGAGATCATTGATCTGTTTTGGTATCGATTTGTTTTTGAAGACGTCAACGGAACCCCTGCTACAACGTATCTTGCGTGCCACAGAAAACTTGAAACCAAATCATATTTGACCCTTAGGGGCACACGCACACATACATACACACTCAAAAACAAAAATGTTAATTTGAAAAAACAATAGAAAATAATACGTATTCATTCGTATATAGTCAGTGTTTATATGAAAAATGTGCACACTTGTTAATCCATTGGTAGTCGTTGGTTTTATTTTTTTTGTAAAAATTTCGCTTTTGGTCAAATTTTTGTAATACTCTTTTTTTGTAGAGCTTATTGATGAAGATAATCATGCAAGCATGATTGGGACTATTTGATGAAAACTGTTTTTGAACAATTTACTTATCGCTCTTTGTCAAATTTAAAAATTTTTTGATTGTTTTGTTTTTATATATTATTATTGACTATATTTTCGGAGACTATACCTAATGCGTGATTTTAACAAATGAGCAGAAAATAGTTACTTCAAACTTCAAATGAGTTAGTTCAGTGTTTATAGATAAATAAACATAAAAGTTGTAAATGGTGTTTGTTTGAATGTTGAAAGGGTAAATTTCAATCCTTAAACAGTCCATCAGGCAACTCAATATCATTTTTGGCATATTTTTCGATTGCCAACCATTCAATATGTTAATTCAACAAGATGAACAAATTGTTTGAAGAAGCGTTAAAAATATTACAATAACATATCTTTCAAATAAAAAGTGTTGCATGAAAATATTCACAAAATATTATTTAGACCTTTAAATTTCCGAATGCTTAGAGGTGAGTAAGATTTTGTGGGCACTTCTGGGCTCTTTTAGCTCCTTGTGTTTCTTTCATTACGTATAGAAAACGCATCAGACAGACGCACAAACTTATCGCCAGACCATTTCCAAAAACAATACATGTATATATTTGTGCAGTTCAAGATTACTTGTGTGAAGGTAACATGAAATTTTATAGGTGCGGGCGTCCAAAAATTAATACATTTAATATTAATACATTAATATTGTAGATCGAGACTTAGGCAAATCGGTTATCAGCGTACGATTTTGTATATTAATGACAAAAGCATAGCAGTATTGCTATTGCTATATTGGGCGAAGACTTATTTTATTGACCAGAACCAGCTTATTCTGGTTTGAAGACTGAAAAATTTTTTTTTTAAATGATGCGCGAAATGAAATTTTTGTATTATTTATAAAAACTTCAAACATCAGGCTACGGTTGCGAATAAGTAATAAATTTGGTATCTTAAAAAAACTTAAATCCCCAAATGAAAAGTGTATCTTAAGTTTGGGCTGTTTAAATCATAATTTTTTCCACAGCCCTTTATTTTTTGTTTTGTTAGCTTTAAGCATTGTGCGATATTTCCCAATTTGTTTTTTTTTTTTAATACTTTTTGAATATAATCAAATTAATTATAATTGTCAAAAGAGAGTTGACTGACTTTTCGTGCTTCTGGTTTAAGACATTGATAAATTGACAGATCATCTTGGCCATAACTGGAGTGCCAAGTTGAAAGGTATTGTCACAGTCGTAAGATCAATTAACTCTCTGAATGCTTAAACAACAAATTATAAACGAATCAAAAAATTTCCATTGATCTGCTAATTCCATATTTTATAGCACAAACCGTTTCAAAAACTACTGTAAATATTGTGACCGAAAGAGTCAAGAACAGCTTCCGTCCAGGCTACTGTCCCGAACGCTAAGCGCGACACAAAGAGCAGCTCATAAGCTCTAAAAAAAAAATGAGAAAATGAAACCCATTTCCACGCAGCCATTTCCACCAGATTTGGGCAGCATACAAAAGTGAAGCATTGTTGTATGAAAATGCTCGAATGTCGTCTAATTTGTTACTTGGCATTTTGAAGTCATAAAACCAGCCGAGTTTTTAAATACCAATTTAGCAATTGTTCAACACATTTTTTTTGGGTAAACTTGTGGGAACCAGCCAAAAGTTGACATCACATCGCATCGCAGACGTCTCAGACCCAAATTCAATGCATAATTGTAACGTCTTTGTTGTTGTGATTAACACCTAGAGAGCTGGACCAAATGGACTATGAAATTGGAGTCGAAATGGTGCGAAAGGTGCTTAACCTCGACATTGAGGTAACATTAAACAAAGATTTTGGTTGATTTGCTTTAATTTCGCCGCTCGAATCCTATGGAATTTTGTGAATTTATGCATAATGGATGTACATTAAATTCATAACGTTGCTCGTATGAAATGAGTTCTGTGTTCATACACACAATAGTGTGGAGTCAGTGGAGTCAGCTCAGCTCGGCTCAGTTCAGTTCAGCTCAGCTGAGTTTCGGTTTTAGTGGGTCATAAATGGGAAGATTTTTCACAGCTGATTGTGAGAAATGTGCGCTGAATGCCAGGGCACTGTGTGCTGCCGTCTAACTAGGGCTTAATTGTGCTCCAAAACTGGTGTGAGTAGCGACTGCTACTACTATTACTACTATACCCGCTCTACGGCGAGTCATTTATAACTTGTGGGAAAGTTGCCTTTGATACAACAGGATGACTTAGGCTTAAACTGGGACATTACAGGCAGGCGGCACCTGCAAACTTACTGCCATAGCAAATCATTTCGAAATGAATCATATATCTAAGTCCCCAATCCAGACCCAGTCATGTATCATTGCGCTGCTCAGTTTTGAAAAGAGGCGTCTAACAAGAGAATTGTAGAAATATATAAATCACATGAATAATTTTGTTGGCCATTAAATTAAAATATGTGCAGTGACTCAGCCAAAGCACTGGCTGCTTCCTTGGGCATACTACTAGGTGTGATATCTAGCCAAAAGAAAAACCAATTTAATAAGTTTTTTTTCATTTTTGAGAAAATATTATTTTAAATGTGCAGCTAGCTGAACTTGACCCAATGATATTTAGTCAGACATCAACAACTTAAACTGACCCGAACCGCCCCTCGACGTCATGGCTAAGAAAGTTAACCCAGTCGTTGTGATTGGGGAGGGAGGGGTAAACGGCCTGGGCTCCGCTTGCTGACAAATGACTAAGGTCGCACAATGCCATATTGTTGTTGTTTTTGTGAGGGGCGGTTTCTGTTTGGACGGGCGGCAAGAAGGTCGCGTCGTCGTCGCCGTCTGATGCATCAAAGCGCAGCTGTGGTGGCGACTCCAACTATGAAGCTCACTTTGCGGACATGGCTGGCAGTGTTTAATGCTGACTTTAAGCAGGTGTTCCACTAGACAAAAGATGCAACCACAACAGCAACAACAACAACTTGGCAGAGATGCGCACGAATTCCGTTTTTAGCTGCAACTTTTCGCGCGCGGCTTAGGCGCTGCCAGTTTTCCATTTTGTTGCAATAAAATTTTAATAAGAATCTTTTTCTATTTTTTTCGTTGCTGCTATTTTTTGCATCGATTAGAATTGAAATATATATATATGTATCTATATGTATGTCAGTCAATAAAACGTTGAAATCGTGATGCGACCATGTTGCAGCTCAAAGGCAACACTTGGTTGCTTTTGTTGTCGAGCTAGCTCCATTTTTGTATTAGCTTTTGCTATGATTGCATTGCCGTTGCAGCTCTGACAACGTCACTATCAAAGCTACCCCAAGCCCCTGCAACAGCTTAACCATTTCGTACACTTAGCTGCATTTGACTTGACTGTCATTGATAATGCACTCGCAACAAACAAAAAAAAAAAAAAAAAACAAAATACAATAAAATCAAATAAAATTAAATGCGGACAAATGTTTTATTGTTTATGGAGTTTTTCTAATGCAAATTTTTGCTAAATATATTAAATGACAGCTGAATTGCTGAAATGCAATTTACAAGAAAGAACAAATATGGCGTTTGCCATTTGGGTGTGTCTCGACTCGTTCTAGAAGTTTGTATAAGCTATAACAAGTGCTAGTTGCAACCAATTTATAAGATTCCACAGTTTTCCACAGATATTTAAATCTTAGCAAAAATCATCAAGAGAAAATTGTATTTCTTTCAATTTCTTGGATAATCTATTGGTTATGCATTATTACTTCTTTATATAGCCAGTTTGCATGCCTTGTGTTACTGTCAAACGCTGTTCATGAAATCGACTTAAAAACTCTAAACTTCTGCAAAATAATAAATTTTATTCTTAAAACTTATACAAAGTAAGAGAGGAGATTTTATAAATATAATTGAAGAACTATTTTCAACGACGAAACCTATTTCTGTTTATTTGGTTAAGCGAATGAGCAAAATTGCCACATTTGTACTGTAGAGCAACCAATATATGTTAATTTATTAAATTAACTTTGAACATTAAATTGTAATGATCGTTCATCAACTCAAATGATTATTATATATCTTTATTATATACGCATTTTTTAATGTGTTCAGAAGTTTTACACTTTAAACGATGCTATAAATGTAAATCAGCACAATTTTTCGCTACAATTTTTAGATCCTAGAAATGCCCATATATCGTTTTCAATAATAATGTTAAATAAAAATAGTATTTTACTCATTTAAAATGATTTTGTTTTATTTCATTTTTCATTTTATTTTTATAATTATATTCATAATATATTTATATTTATAATTTATTGGAACAAAAAGTGCACAGTTGACCTTAGCTTGCATTAATATAATAAATAAATAGAACTAGAACGAGAAAAAATGTGGATATAAATCAATCTGCGTTTCCAGCACGCTGAATGAACTTTTTACTAATATTCACAGCACGGAATGGCCAAGGACTGCGATATACAAAAGCTAATTAATTTTTAAAGTACGAAGTTTAATGAATTGAAAAAATAAAATATTGCTTCAAAAATTTAGTATAAAATTAAGTTTTTAATGTTTATTGTTAAGTGGTAAAAAACGTTCAAAACGCTCGGACTCTTTTAAATTAACCTAGAACTGTATGAGCTTTAAGATGACATAGATATTGTCAAGAGCAAAACGGCTCAACATTAATTTTCTGCCTCGGGCATGTCATGCGTATAGTTGAGAAAAGATAACATAGGAAGATTAAAGGGACGACATAAGCTTTGGTGGAAAGACTGAGTACAGCAGGAGCTATCTTTCCTTAGAGCAACCAACTGGAGAAGACGCGAGAAAAGCAGGATCACCTGGCGAGAGTGAGGTCGGCTTTAATTTTATAATGGTATAAAAGGACATTTCAAGTATTTTTTTTACTGTATTCATAGGTACGAGGGTATATTAGATTGATATAATGACCTTTTTCAGTTCATAATATAGCGTGACATACTTGTACATAATAAAAGGTAATAAATGAAAGCCCACCCAAATACATTCGTGTTAATGAGTAAAATTATAATTTTTTATTATTTTGTTGAGTTTTCATAATTATATTGCGAAAATATACTTTATTACATAAGTTGCGCGAATCGCTTTTATTCAACCTAACCTCACAGACTTATGAGCCACTTAACTATGGGTGAAGACTCATCTAAAATACGAAATTGCTTCTTAAATATTCCTGAACGCATACAAGAGATCATCGCTAACTCGGCGGCTTGTGTCGCCTATATCTTCTGGTGACTTCTGTCATCAACTTCTCCTATTGCTGCCACTGGACACACGTAAGGACACTATGGTCAGTAATCATCGGCGGAACTATATAGAAAATCACTCGTCCGGCTGACCGCGTTAACTTATATATATATTTTAATACCGGCTCTGATGTTTTACTATTTTTGTTACAAATTTTTGTTGTATGAATTACTTATTTAAGTATTTAATATTTAAACAAAAACATGAAATAATTATATTATTTGTTGAATTCATGAATTTTCATTATAATATTGCTTAAACATTTTAGGACACTATATGTTTTGGCTACCAGTATGAGGTTAGGGCCACAATACTGCCCCGTATCGCTGTAGTTCTGCCGAAAAAATAACTCTTTTATTTTGTTGTTTTAATTAATTTAAAAAACAGTAATAGAAAATTTTACCATTTACACATGTAAGATTCCCTACACGATTTTAGTGCAGCTCCTTATGGTGCTTCCTGGTTTAACCCGGTGCACATGTTATTCGCGCTCCTCACACTGGTGGGTCTAATTAAGATACATTTTAAGTGTACCTCACTCAATTAACGTGCCACACAGATGCACACACACACACACACACACAGATGTTGACCATCAAATTTGTTTGACAGGGGCCACTCAACACCCTGAGAGGAGCTGAATTTCAAACATGAAATTTATTATGTCGGGGCGTGCCCAAAAAAAAAAAGGGCATCATTAAAGTCCACCAACCGCAAATTAAGCGCTCAGTTTGTAGAGATCTAAAAATAAAAAGACAGTATCTTTGAAAGAACTCACTCATTTGAAGTGCAAACAAATGCAGTTAAGCCGACATGCAACGTGTGTATGTCGTACTTTAGAATAACAACAAGAACCTGAACCAGAACAAGAGATCTGGTAAGTACAATTGGTATTACCCATAGATTGATGCCTAAATAAGCAAAAATATTTCCTCGGCTAAGATGCGCATTTAGAGCGCTCACGCATATAATTAGCAGCGCATCGACGGCACGTTGCCAATGCACATAAGCCGGCAAGTCGGGGCTTAGGATTTCGGAAACCACACATACGCACACAGAAAGGACAAAAAGCCAACAAAAGGCTTATTTAAATATGGGTACACAGTCATACACTTATCCGGGGTCTATGCGTTGCACAGTGGACGCATAAGTCGTGTCACATGTCAATAATTTTCCGTAAATGTTAAAAATTTTAACCACAATTCTAACTTCCTGTGCGATTAGCTTAGAGACTAAGAAATTAGTCTCTGGTCCGAAGATACACATATACCATACATTTGTTTTCTTATATGTATTTGTGGAAAACTCAAAGTAGCAACATATGTTGCCGTTTGCCAGTTGGCATCCTGCGGCAATTTCATGCTCACTCACACGGCATTTAAGTGCGGCAGCAATGGCCGTAGTAGAAAAACAAACATGTTCATAAATTGTATCTTGTAGATTACAAAAGTATCAATTTTGCTTATAGACGGCACTGGCTATTGATACAGTCATTAGTTTGGCTACTGGCAGCGCCCACCATTGCACACTTTAATTACCCAATACATAAGCCAAGAAATTAGGCTGTCATCGGCGTTTAAAACTGCAATACAGAAGAGTATACTAATGGCAGGAATTTTATTTTTAAGGGTTGCCTAAGCGTCGACAGGAAACACTGCTGTAGGTCAGGCTTGTCAGCTGTTTTCCTTGTTTTTTTTTCGTTTTTTTTTGTTTTTGTGAACTTGTTGGCTTATATAATGCCTAATGGTGCGCTCATTATAGCATCATCGTCTATTTAATTTTATATTTGCAATCATACAGCAAGCACATTTTGATTAATAAACTGATTATTCATAAACCACAAGAGGCACATTGAGGCAGCCGGTGATCAGTGATCGGTGATCGGTGATCATCTTCGAGCCATGATGGAACACCGTGCAGCTTCTTGTTAATGAGCCCGATATGTGCTGTTGATGAGTTAAGCCGTAGTGAGCTATAGTTTTGTTATACGGTGTTGATAAATTTTGTTTTTTAGTGTGAAGTTTGATAGCTGAGGTCATGCTATGGATTTATTTCTATAACTCATATATCATGCTGATCCGGTACAACAAGTTATTAACATTATTAACGGGGCGTCAGCCAACACCTGTGTATTAGCTGAATTTCCGCATGCCTTGATAAGCTACAAGTAACTGAATAGAGCCCAAAGTTGAGTCCGTTGACGGATTACGCAGCAACTGATTATCCCAGACATTGACCCAAATCATGCAGCGTTGAGACGCAATCAGCTATGAGCACGTTATAATATATATTTTCTCTTTTTTTTCCAATAATAAATCAAATGCTACAAGATGATGACTTGGCGTGGGAATCTCAAAACAGCGAAATAGTTTTAATAATCAAAAGTGAGCAAACGAGAAACAAAAGGTAATCAATTAAATTTCTTATCATTGTGGTGCATCTCAATTGATTGGAGTTGGAGCAGTGCCAGTGCCAGTGGGCGCCACAAAAACAGAAAATACCACAAAAATATTGAAAGTGTTTGGCTACAAATTTAAATTAACAAGCACGAATTTCTTGTAGTTTTCAAGATTTTTTCTACCCATTTTGTTTGCTGTTGTTATTGATTTTGTTGTTTCTTTTAAAGCTAGGTCACTTCAGGCACAATCGAAAGGAGTTCCAATTCGAGTTTGCTTCAATGATTGAATAGCTAATAACAAATCATTGACAGTTGACTGTACTAATTTCACTTGATCTTGAGTAAAAAGAACGTTTTCGTCATCAATCATATTTACCAGCAATTTGTGCATCCCAAAGATACTTTTCATTTGCCAACTGTATACAATGGATAGAATGCAACAAAATTATATCATGTGTTAAAAGTTATGACGGATCATCAAAGGTGTAAATGTGTTTGGTAGCCCAGTATCGTTTTTTTTTTTGTTTTTTTTGCGCACAGCTTGATTTGGGCTCTCCCATATACTTTCTACTCACCATTATTCATCTCGCTGACGAGCGTTGAGCCGATTTCCGCCTTTGGAGCAAGTATCATTTAAAAAAAAAACACAGAGAAAAGAATCAAACTGAAACTTGGCAACGTGCAAGAACGCCCAATCAAAGTGAGCCAACACAAAAGGATCGTTCAACATTTATGATTTGATATTGACAGCCGGCATACAAATTGTTTGATGATCAGTCTCAAAGACTCACTCACACTCAGACCAACGCTCCTCCTCAGCCCCTGTTGCCGCCGGGTCTATCTCGTTTGTTGTTATAAAATTAGCTCAAACTTCGTTGGCAACACAATGCACAACAACGTGACGAGGCCATCAATCATTACCATTAAAAAAAGTATAAAAAAATACGATACACAGAAACCAATATGAAAATGCCAAGTTCAAAGGCCTAAACAGCCGGAACAGCTGACAGACTGCAGTTCGTTAAACCGCCCATAACTTTAGGACAGTTCAAGTGTCAGGACACTCCCTAGTTGTAGCTATGTTTAACTGTACCATACCATGATTTGCTGTAATCTACCATATGACGTTTACATCCTAACCTTAATTGACTTTAGACAAAAAATTTATCAAGTATCGTCTATCAATGCCTGGCTGTCAAAGCTTAATATCTGTGACTATCAATTGTTTTCACATCTGAGTTATCTTTTTTAATTTCGCGTACCTCTCTACGCTACATTATTTCGGTTTGGCCTGACCCAGGTCAAAGTTGAGAGTGCACTAAGCACTGTACCTATACTATTCGCGAACACTGTATGCCAGTGTAGCTTGGCATGTGTGTGATGCGACTGTTCATGTTCGTAGCATGCCCCTGTCGCATAGTGGTCCAGAATTAAACAATAGCATGCAAAAATTGTTAACTCTTTATTATTGCATATCTGCTACATAAACGTTGGCTTGATTTATTGTAAGCCAATTGTTAAGAATTAGACGATATAAAAGTTGCATGAATGCCGTAATTTTTGCCAACTGCCAACTGCGCAATTTGACCTTTGGGCAAAGGATACATGAAAATGCGAATAAAATTGTTTAATTATTTTCTTTTATAAAATCATCCATCTATTTTACAGCTTAATATTATTTATTAAAGAAATAAAAAAAACTTAAAAATATATATGTATCTATATAATAAGTAGAAATTCATTTCAATCTTAGAATTTAAAGCCACACATTAATTACAAATTAAAATATAAGACACAACTTATTTTTGATATATGTATGTATCATAAATATTTTTTAATATTCAATCTTAACATTTAATAAAGCTTGTTTTTTAATAGTTAGTAAAATCTTCTTATCAATCTCGATTCCTTTAATGGCCGTTGTAATTACGTTCATTACGTGCAATTATGTTCTGATCAGAAAATGCCTAAAACTACTTGTAACTTATTTCTCTAAAAGAAACTTACATTTTAAATAAGATTTTAAAAATTGCGACCACTGTATGCCGAAGCTGCTGTTGCTGATGCTGCTGGGCCGTGTGTGTCGCGTGTTTCATTAAGGCGACAAACAACAAACCTCTCAGTCCACTCAGACAGCCAGCTAGTCAGTTGTTGGCCAGGCCAAAACACAAACACACAACACACAAACGATCGAGCATCCATATGCTGCTGGCCTCAGATTTCCAACGATGATCATCAGCATCGTCGCTGACCTCAAAAATTGCGAAAAAATAACGAACGTGCGGTAAAAGCGTCGCCAAAGCGCAAAAAACAAAAACTCCAAAAACAAAAAAAAAAAAAACAAAAAAAGTACGTATGCCTCCCAGATTTAGTTTGTTGTTGCTGCTAGTAGTAGAACGAGGAGTATGTGCCACACCTGTTTCATGTTGCAGGCTCAAAAAGCCACAAAAGCCAGCAGAATCTTCAGCAGCCGCTGCAGCAGCCATATCCAGAACGCGCAACCAGAAATCAGCCTTGTGAGAATTTTTCTCGTGTGTGCACAACAATTTTCATCTAACTGACCTTAGTGCTGGCTGGCAACGCATTTCTTTTACTGCAGCATGTCAGGGGCAAGTCGGGGCGGCGGCAACTGCAGCGGGGGCATAGCTGATAATGATGGACTGTATTAACCGTTAGGCTGTAACCTGGCGGCCATACCTGCCGCCTGTACGACAAGCACAGGCAATCAGTGGACATTTTTGATAGTTTTTGGTCGGCCATACCCCCGAAAAACCAAAAAGAAAAAAATAACTCAGACACTGATCCAGACTTGTGGGAAACCAGCGAAAACTATTGCCAAATGCTTGGTTTTTTTTTAAGTACACTTGGAGAATGTGTATATGCAGTTTGAAGTACAGTTTGTTGCATGTTGTCTGAAAATATTAGATAAGATATTGGATTGGAATTCGAGTTTAGTTTCAATGGAGAGCTTATCTGCATTTAGTATATTTGGTTTCATAAGGTAGACAAGTTTGGAATGAATGTGATTTGGGCCAAAAATGCAATGAAATCGACCTGAAATCTTAATAGCTTATTCAACTTGGCGTTCCCAGAAAATCTGGCAAAGAAAGCATTAATTTATTTTATAAAGGAATAACTTATTATTATGAATAAGTAAATTAAGTAACAGTGTATAAAAACTATTGCTACACTTCAAGAAAAAATTTTCCAAATTAATTAATTTATTTTTTGAATCAATAATTTACAATCTTAGACGGGTATTTTAAAAATAAGATATATATTAGTAAAAAATTCTTAAAGCAAAAATTCTCAAAATAGTCTTGCACCCAAAACAAGTTCGTACTTCCTAGTTTTAAGTACGAAATGCGACCATCGCACAGTGGTATGAAAGCTACAGTCGAGTTTGACAATAAACCTGATCTCTCCGAACATCTATTAACAAAGATATCAGTCAGAATAGTCAAGACAATCATTTATATTTTAAGTACTAAGTACTTGAATTTTTCTCAGTATAAGTTTTACTTCACTAGTTCTCCGAAATTGGACAAATCGAGTTAATTTATTAATTTAGGACATGACATTTATGTCTTCGTTTAATAATGTATTATTAAGTATTAATAGTGTTGGAAAACACATTTATTTTTCTATATTTGCAATAAAATATTATATGATTTTTCAGACAGCACTTTCATAAAGTATCGATTGTACGTTAGTTACAAAAATAATTCGTATAATATGTACAACTATGCTTATAATCTATTTTTTTATAATCACCTCTGAATAACAATGAAAATACTAATGTTTGGAAAGATTTTTGGTTTTTCGAGAAAATATGTCGATTGTAGCAGCGTCTTCTTTATAGGCTTCAAATAAATTATAGTCATTAACTTGGATCGTCTATTTTAGCCGCCAGCTGCAATTTCCAAGCAAATCCTTATATAGTCATTTAGTTAGTATGGACAACTTGACTTGACTTGGCCTATGTAACTGCTCTAAAGCGCTTACAGCTAAAGTTTGTTTTATGATACCAATAAAGTGTTAACCGACCTGCCATAGCATCCTTTAAACTGCCAAATTGGCTAATCAACATGAGAAGATCAACTGGGTTAAAAGGGTATATAAAATTTGGTGCTGCAAAGTCAGTGTGTTGTGATTTTTATTTTAACAGCCGTCTTGGCATTTTGACAAGCGGTTCGCTTTCACCTTCCTTCAAAGTTCCACCATTAGAGTCTCTGCGAGTCAAACGCTGACACATTCCCTATGCCAAGCAATTTGAACTTGTCAAGTCTAATCAGTTTTCCTTTCATTTAGCAGACATTTACGCCGCCAACGACGTGGACGATGACTATGATGATGGCGTTGACGACGACATGGACGACATAGACGACACTTACGTCGTTGACGCATGGTCATAGGCGATGATGACGCAGGCGCAGGTTGAAGCGGCGGCAACAACTTTGTCGCAATTATCAAAAAGCGCACAAGTTTTCACACGCAGCCAGTGGGACAAGGAGCTATTAGATCCATGGCCTATCACATAGCAGGCACATAGCTTTGTTGTCCGGCTGACAAACACATCAGCACTAATTACGGCTCATTATAGTGACCAAAGTGTAACATGTTGTCAGCTGAGGACAACAACGACGAGTGGCAACAATTACAAGCTGGCAACAAGGCGACAACTCGTGTGCAATCACAAACACTCACATGCGCATGGAGTCGTTGCCGGAGATCAGCAGCAAACATCTAAACACCTGACAGTTGTATTTAGTTTGCAAGTGTCGATGTAACGAGGGCTGTCTTTAAAGTATTCGC
This sequence comes from Chymomyza procnemis, assembly GCA_035046065.1. NCBI lineage: Eukaryota > Metazoa > Arthropoda > Insecta > Diptera > Drosophilidae > Chymomyza > Chymomyza procnemis. Next base: position 23,355,327 of record JAWNOJ010000013.1, on the reverse strand, counting down.
ATATCCATGAATACAAAAAAAATATAACTACGAGTTTTATTCCAGGGATTTGTAGGATTTATGCGCACTTTTTATTATATGAAAATCTTTCACATTCATGTGCTTTTTATAAGTTTCCCAATACTTTGGAGGACCAAGAATATGTGTAGTAGGATTTTTTTATGGCAACGCTGAGATCTCTTAAATGTTAAACAGTTTTTCATCTGATCGATCCACGTATTTTTCGGCTTGCCTGCCCTACGGCTAGCTGTTTGAACTTCTTCAAACATTGCCTTCTTAGCGAAGTTGCTCCACCGATACAATCGCCGAACGTTACAATCGCATTTGCCATTGTTTGAGCTTCTGAGTGATGGACTTTTGAAAGAATACGCACTTGAATAATCTCGAATATGTTTGCTCTTGAAGTGATCAAGTTTTATGCCACACGTTGTCATCCTAAGCTTTTTTTATAGCAGTCGCAAACATTTGGACTCAAGAGTACGGGTCTGACGACACATTTTAGTGTTTCTTGTGGATAAGGCCAATAAGCATTGGTGTGATGCTTAATTTCCGTTCACCTATTTCAATCAATATATATTTTATAAAACACGTAAACTTTTCGTATTCAACTGTGTTCATAAACCTGACACATTGATTATCGAGCAATCGACTCTATCACAGGTATGTAACGCATGCCAAATAATGCAATCTTCTATAGACTATTTTTGCAAAATCCGCTAGGATTAAAAAAGGTAGAGTTAGTAGAACAATTATTGTGGCAATAATTTTTCAATCCATTTGCCGTTGATGCTATTGAGATATAGTTTTAATACTCTACCATTTATAAAGATATCACTTCGATCATTGGAGATCGATCAAACTATTCAACAATTGAAGTCATTTGACGACCAAGCGGTTGAGGCCGTGTGGTACCTCTAATAAATTTGGTTAGACTTTTGGATACTTCAGAAACCTTTGGTTGTACATTATAGCAAAGTGTTTTTTGCATTATACGAGTTATTTAAGATTTAAAAAATGAATTTTTCAGTTGTTCTCCACCGTTTTAATGTTCCAAACCCGTTGCTTCGAAGTACAGCCTACCCTCGTTTTGTTGAAGTTGGCACGGCCAGCAAGACAGGCGACCTGGCCATTTGTGTCATCTTAGTGCTTGTCTTCTTGCTTGAACAGAGCCGGCGGCTAGCTGGCTGAGTGACCATTTTTGGCAATGACGACGCCAGGTCTGAATTGAAAGTGCTCACCAAGAGAAGCATTCGCATACACGTTGGTTGCAACACTAAAATTTGGAGTTGTTTTCGACCAACACAAGGTGCACATATACCACAGATCTGTGCATGACAATTAAGTTCTTCAGTTTTTGCAATCTGAAATTAAAACTTACTTGTGAGAAAAAGAGGAGGAAAGCAAGTGTCGATGGGTACAGAAATGAACCAACAGGCCATCGTAAATTAGCTTTCTTGATAAACGAAGTAAAGGTTGTATTAATCGAGCGTTCGATTGATTGCTCGTTGGAGCAATCGAGCGATCGTTCGTACAACGACGATGATGATAATGATGATATCTAAAGCGCTGAAAAGCATTCAAAATCAATGACTCTTCTGCAATGGCCAAACATAAGTACGAGTACTTACATAGGCAGCTTGTGTAGCCTGCTTGTTATAAGTGTATATATCATAACTCAATTGAACGTACTCTCACTTGAAAATTTTTCAAGTTGTGTTGTACATACAAGTTCAATGTGATACCCAAATCACTTATGAAAATCGCTTGTTGTTTGGCTACAAACCCTTGAAAATAATAAAAAAAAAAATACAACTACGCCATAAAGTCTTCAACGATCGATCGGCCGTTGATCACCAATCGTTCGAACGTCCGATTGTCCATTCATCCGCTCGTTCAAAGTTCGTGTCAACATCATCAATTTAATCAATATGTATATTGGGTTTTTTTTCTTTTGGTATAGTCGTTGATGCTCTGCTCTTTAATGGTTTCCTTGCACCTAGTGCCAGAAACATTTTGGTTACAATGCGCACGAAACAGTCGTCTATGACCGACCGCCCATTTTGCATTGTTGGATACTGGAGTACTACGAAAAACATGGAAAATTACAATTATTAAGCATTTGGCTTGTTTGTTTATTGGTAGGTGTATTGAGGTTATTCTCTAAATGATACAGCGTTCGTTGAATAAAGCGATCGAGCGCAGTTGCGATCCGTCTGCTGCGATCGTTCAATTGAACGCCTGATGACCAGCGCACAAGTGAAAATTTTGAAGATGAATGAAAATTGCTGCCTAAATGGCCGGCCATCGAACATGATCATGATCGGCCATGATCGTTCATAATATGACGGCTGTCCATGATCACTTTCTTTAAATATACATGTATAAAAAAACAAAATAATAATAGCAAGCTTTGCTCGCATTGGTGACATGTGTTGGTACTTAGAGTATACAACTGCATAGTTGACCCAAGAAAACACACAGTAAAAAAAGAAGAGAAAAGCAATTATGATCAGCCGTCATTATCAAGAGCTGCCATAAGTTCCATAGTTTGAGTAAGTCTAGTTTGTGTGCTACACAAAGTGACGCCCTAAGGCGCTACGCTTTAACACACACAAAAAAAAAAGAAGAGAAATAGTAAAAAATCTCAAAAAAAGGCAGTAAAGGCGACCCTGTTTAAGTTTATAAAAACTCATTATAATGTCTTATAAATGCACTTGTATCAAGTGGGATTTCTTGATTGCCGGCTCTGCCCCTTCAGCCACCCTCGTCTTTGATATTCGCTGTCTGCTGCTCGACTCTGTCGGGGCTCTACCCGAACTTGGGCTCTCATGTACATCGTCGTCGACTTAGACACATAGTTCGCTCAAGATCATAACATGACCTTTTGACTGGCAGTGATTTCTACGCCCACGCGTATAAAGCAGACCCAACAGCAATACGGTCATACTCGTATACCAACAGTGTGCTTCGCTAGTAGCTTTTGGTCTTGCCCAGCTCTGTGTACTCTACGGTGGTTGTGTTGTGGTGTTAGTGCTGGTGGTGGCTTTTGTGGTTTATGTATGTTTATGGAAAATGGGTTATGAGATATTTCTTCCTTTTATCTTTAGCCATTTCTATTTGACCATGGGAAATAAATTTCTGAGTCAGCATACTGCACTTGGTTGGGTAGGTTGGACGCTTGTAGTTGTTGCTTTTGTTGCCCTGTTGTAGAAAATGTTAATCGAGTTGGTCAAACTGGCGGTTTGTGCCAAGATTGAACGCATTCTTTGCCAGCAGATAGCGAAGGACGTTTTGTATTTTACACCTACGCTGTGTATTTAACAGCCTTAGGCCTTGAACTAGTGGGCCAAGCCAACTATATAGTAGAAGATTTAACTTAGGTGTACCACAATAAAGCTCCATAGCTAAATTGTTCAATTGTTGTTAAAAGTCGCTACTTACTTCTTAATAACACAACACTAAAATCAAGAGTATTTCATATAAAACTTGGCCCTATGAGCAACCTACGTTCTACTGATTAAGAGACTTTTGTAGATATTTATCTTTATACATTGCTCCTTCAGCGGCAGCACTGGAATGTAGAAGAATAAATAAACTTGTATAGAAACTTTACAACTTACAGAAGAAGAAGAACTTACAGACTTAGAAAAAATTTATCCCAAAACACCGGCTATTGCATTCAGCAAACTCGTTAATACACCAAAAAAATTATTTTTTTAAGCTTTAAACTTGTTGCATGTTAAAAATAAGCTAACCACCTTAACTATCCAGACGTCATTGTAGAAAAATCAATATTTCCATAAGGAAGTAACTAATCAACTGCTAACTGTTATACACACTGCCATCCCTCTGTTCTTCGCCAATATTATTTTTGTCTATTATAATGTAATTTTAATTTATGCAAATGTTTACCTGAATATTCTATCAAAATAGTGTTCACAAAAGTCATAGGAAAGTCGATTGTCAGTGTTGATTGACACGCAAGTGTTCCAAGATCTGAAGGAAGAGTAGCTTTAACAGGAAGGAGCTAACTAGGCGCGCAAGCAACACCCACAAAACCAATTTACAAACTAACAAAACTGACTGCATTAACCCACTGCACGTGTGCAAGGATTCCGGGGCTCCAAGGGCCCTCCACCAAATACTAAATGGCCCAACTAACCCCATGAATTGTTTACCAGTCATTGTACATAGTCGTTGCCAGGACGACGTCACAAGGCATTCCAATGCAAAACAAATCGAGCTACTGGCAACTTTGACGGAATTTCGTACATTTAGTACAATCCGAATAGCCTTGGTGTGGTGAATGAGAAAGCTATTTTAGAAATAGAGCGAAACACTAAATTTGAAGTAAAAAAAAACTTACAACTGACCGACCAGAACACCGGGAGTGCAATGAACTAGGCTGGTTTAGTTGTTTTATGACAGTTGTGCTGTATAGACAGACGGATATGATTACCGGGCCGGAAGCAAGGCAAACGCATCGATTATTGGACTTGAAGAAACAGCAATGGGCTAAGGAAAGAGGTGGGTTTAAGAACTATTTGCATATGTGATAAGCCCTTCAAAGCTTTAGTTTTCAACTATTGCAGAAGAAATTGCGCGCATGGATGAGATGTATACGAGTGCGCGACTGCAGCAACATCACCAGCACACTTCACACCATAAAATTGAACGCACATCCATACGCACGTACTACTCCAACTTGGATCTGAGTCAGCACTCTAACCAAACATCGAGTCACTCTAGGCAGCCTTACCCGCCAGCACAAGCCAACCAGGATATGGAGCTATTGCTGCGACAACCAATGGGGTACCAGCAAATGCAGCAGCAGAGCAGTCAGGATTACGCAAATCAGTTAGAACGTTACATACAAGATTTGGATATGGATGTTGATGCAGATTTCGAAGACGATGATATGATGTATAGACGCGCTCGCCGTGGTAGCTATGCACCAGGTATGACACGTCCAATGCAGGTGCCAGCCAAATATATAGAGTTAGTGCCAACATCATTACAAACCGCCAAAGGGCGATTGCAAAACCCTCAGCACCCGCAGCAACAACAACAGCAGCGCCTCAGAAGTCCCAGTTTGCCTGCCATAAGACATAGAGAGTATGTAAAGGCGGCCAATCAACTTGGCCAAAATAATAACAACAATGGGAATGGTAATGGCAAAGTTAATGGGAACGGAATGAAAGGCTGCATGCCAGCACAAACAAGCGTTGATCCCGGCAACGTGCCTCATCGATTAAATAACCACGTAAACAGTAACCCTGTTGGTTGTCAGGAAGAGGATACATCAGGCTATCTGAGCGATACGCCAAAAAACACACACACGCCCGACATTTGGTTTAATGACGCCGCCAGCCAGAATGGGAGCATTAGTGGTGTGGGTAGTGTGGTTGAGGAAAGGGTCCCTGTTGGTGCTGGAAGACGATTGAAACGATCGATGCAGGGTGCTGCGCATCAACAACAGCCCTCCATGGCATCGAAACCACGTGAAGCACCACAACTCAATACCACCTATGTTATAAAAGGACGCCATCAAGCGCAACCGGGTTATGAATCTGTGACAGCGGATAGCTTTATGGCCGATGGGTATGTGCAACACTTTCTAGACATTTAATTCAATGGCTATATAGTCATATGTTACCTCTTTCATAGTCTTTGTTATGTGACAGCACCGCCCAGTTCTTCGAATATTAGCTTAAGTCGCGATGTTTCAAGTTCCAATACATATCAAGTACATACCACCAGCTCGGAGCAGGGTGACTACTTTGTGCATGAAGAGCGGGATCGAGAACGTGCGCGTTGGGCTAACTATAATGCCCAGCAGCAGTCAGTACCAGCGCCAGGTTGGCTAAGTCGGGGCGTGCATGATCTTAAAGACAGCGAGGATGATGTCCAGAGTATGCAATCCTCATCGACATATTTGCGTGGTCAAAATGTGCCACTGGATCCACTGACATTAGCAGAGCGTATGGACAAGCGTCGCAAAGCATCTGAATACCACAATGCAATCAAAAAACAGCTCCTTGAGCGTGAAATGCTGCGCAAATGGGAGATGGCACGTCAAAGGGAGGAGGAGCACATTGAAGAAGAGCGCCTACGCAGGCAGACATACATGGAACAAGAGCGTTTGGAAGTTGAGCGTCGACAGGTGCTCGAGCGTGAGGAGGCACAGAAGAAAAAGCAGCAAGCCATGTTAGATGCCATTGCCAAAGCTGAAGTGGCAGCCAAAATGGAGAAGCAAAAGAAGCGAAAGAATCGTGTTCCACCGATGCAGTCACAAGCTCCATTCGATGCGAAAACAGCAAACGCCACGGAAGGAAACCCAGAATTGCTGCGCGTACAATCAGTAGACGAAGATGACGAGGAGCTTCAAAAGAAAGACGAAAAGCCTAGCTTTGTTGAAGCTGAGCCTGTTCAATCCACTACACCGCGAGCAGCTCCGCCGAAAGAACCAACAACTGTGACAGAGGAGAAAGTGCTAATTGGCACCCCCATTAATCTAAGGCGTACTATAACCAAACCCATCAAAGTGCCTGCAGAGGAGCAAACTGCTAATGAGAAAAAAGATAATATGGCACTGTTAATGCAACCGGCTACTTTAATCCCATTGCCGGTAACAAGCGATATTTTTGGACTACAGAATGCCATAGGTAACCTACAGATTGCCACCTACTTTATGCAGCAACCCCATATGAAGCCTACTACAGCTGAGAACACTTACTCAAAGGCTACGATGACACAGCGCACGGATACTTCAATTTATACAGAGGATGGTTATCAGGCGGAGAAAGAGGAGGGACTTGATACAGCACGGTCTGGCCGCACTGCACTCGGCACAGCAAGTGGCTGTTTTTCGCCGGATTCCTTGGAAGTGGGTCTGGTGCACGACCAGGATAAACTTGCCTTAATTCCCTTGAAGACACCGAGTAGCTCCACAATCAACCCACAGAATAAGACTGGCGAACGCAGCGCTAGCACACAAACCGATGTAGAAACCCAAACCGAGCTGCCACTTAATTGTGACTTGTGCCTATTTCATGACAACTTCTATAAGGTGCTGCTAAAGCGTGAGGTATCCACAACGACCACAACACAAACGCTGAAAACACAAACGCAACCGGCTAAGGAGTCAACAGCTGAAAAGGATCAAGAGACTACAACTACTACTACAACCACAACGACTACCACATTTAAGGCCAAGTCCAAGGAAAAGGACAAAGACAAAGATAAGAGACAAAGATGCAAGGACAAGGATACCAACAAAATGGATGATCGCCCCAAATGGGGTGTCAATAGGCCGGTGGTGCAATATGTAAAGGCCAGTGATCGGGATCCATTTTGTTTGCGGAAAAAGAAAAACTCTGTCTCAACAGCCAAACCACCCAGATCACTTTCAATGGACTCACGTCTTGATAATATAGCTGCACCAGCAGAGGATCAGCTAAGTGGTGACAGCAACTCACAGGAAGAGGAGGGCTTTATGCTTAAGGCACGCAATGTCTGCACTGAGATATTGCCCATCAAAACCGATGAAAAAGGACGCATTTTTCTGAACTTTCGCGAAGCCAGTGCCATCATGAACGAAGATGAAATCAAAGACAAGCTGCGTCAAAAATACTTTAACTTTGGACGCATACTGCCACGACGCAGTTGGGCTTCAGCCACTCAGCACGGACTGCCATTTAGCGTGGCTGCGGCAGCAGTTAGCACAGCTCCAGCAAACACTGTAGGAGATCTTGCAGATGATTAATTCTTACAGCTATATGGTCCAATTTATTCATAGAAAAATAATCGCTTGAAAGAAAGCGAAATTATATTAAGTTTAATGAGTGGCTTTGCATTTAAAAAATTGGTTAAAAAAATAAATTTTTAAACGAATGAAAATCAAATTAACTAAAGCAACAGTTTTTGATGAAAAAGTGCCATAGGGTCAGAATTTAAAAACTTGAGGTCATATTTTATAAAAACTGTCATTTTTGGGGAATATTTTTTTTTTATTTGGAAAATCAATATTATTTTAAATAATATCTATAAAATGTATCTGTAAGTAACCAATGTAAACGCTGAATATATTTGTATCATCTATCTTTTGCACCTAAAAACCAATTAGACATAGTTGTTGATTGTTTCAGTTGTTGGGTTGGTTGATTGGTCACTCGAATCCTTCAACTTGGCAGTATCTATTAGCAACATTGTAGCCAAGTTTACGCTGAAAGCTACAAATCAAAATCCACCACTTGTGGTTGCTTACAAGGCTGCTTACACGACTAAGTCTCTGGCTAGTCAGTTTGCGGGTATGTACTGCTCCTGAGCCTGTCCAGCTTGTGTTACACTTTCACAGAACTCAAAATGCCGTATATCACGCATTTTTACGAGCGTTCGCGTAAATTTATGCGAAAAATCGTAAATCCATAAGCCAGCTCGGGACCAAAGCAGAGTAGATACGAGTAGGTATTACCAAAGTATCCCACAGTATCCCATAGACCTCTTCTGCCTTACTAGTCAAATTTAATAGGCTTGGGGCGGTCTTGGCTGTTGGCAATGTTGCCAGTGGGCGCTGCATATTTTTGTCAATTAACGCATTTCGTGCGTTGTGTAACTATGAGATATTTCTGTAGTTATGTAGCTATTTTGTAGCTTTTTGGCTTGTTAGCAAAGTAACTGCTGCCTGCTGCAGACGCCTTATAACAATGCAAGCGGCTAAGACCCACAGAGGAATTAATTTCATTTGTTGTCTCTAGAAACTAGAAAATTGCATGCTTATGCAACATTGCTGCCAAAACGAAGCCAAGGTGTTGCCCAGACCAAGAAACCGAAAGACTTGGCAACAAGTTCAATGCCTCAATGTGCAACATATTAAAGTTGACCTTAGCTTTATTTTGGATTTTTTGTTTTTTTTTTTAGTTAGTTTTGGGCAAAGTGGCCGCAGCAAAGAGACAACAAATTTTAGATAATGGAAAAAAGTTCTCATTCGTGTTCTAGTTTCACATTCACAAGCTGATTGCATGTTATACACCCAAAGTTTCAACCATTGCACACTGGTACTAAGTTGGCTTTTTTGCTGTCATATGCATTAGGGAGTGTGGCCATCGTTAGCATAATGGTAGCGTACTTTCTGACAATCCCATGTAGAAATTGATAACAACTGTATTTCTCGATATAAATTGTATATAAATTATTGTATAAACATTTTTTAGGGACCAATATTGAATGTGTTTATAACATATGCGTGCATATGTTACTCTCTGGAAGCGTTTCGAACTTTTTATAACTTAACAATTTTGGTATAGTCTACAGTAGTATATGTATCTTAGCATATAAGGCTATGCTCTCTTTTCGTATTTTCACATTTAAACCGTTAATTCAACAATGTTCGACCAGTGTGCAATGCATTCAATGTCACAAATATGTACCGAACACTTCACATGATATCTTATATGGGTATTTGTTTATGTACATACCTTGATGGCATTTGGCCCCCTTTGTACATATGCCAAAATTCAAAGCAGTTTATACAAATGATTAATGAAACTGTATTTGAAATTCATAAACATTATTTAGACTGCGTTCCGGCTGCCGAAGCCGCTGTCGCTGTCTAACCCATTGCCCGATTTCTAACCCTAAGTGATTTTGAGCACTTCAAGCTGTGCCGAAACTCAAGCTGCTCCTGTACCATAAAAAATGACACGAGTTGCAAACAAAAACAAAATTAATGACAATGTTTAACATCATCAATGGCTCAATGGATACTTAAAGATGTTTGCCAAAAACGCGCCAGGGAATAGTCTTGAGTGAGTGCTCTCATCCAACTTAGCAGCGAGTTGTCTATCAAAACGCTTAACGAAGCAAACTCAACGATTTACCTAAGCCACATTGATACAACTGGTACCAACTAGTATATAGCCCATTTTCATGATTAATGGTTACCACTTGGATAGAAGAAGTCTAGTCGAGCAACGAAAAACATTCGGTAGTTCAAAGTAGTTTCCATTGTCTGCAAAATTTTGCAACTGTTTTCTAATTGTGTTTGCCAAAATACTTCCAACTGTTTTCGTTTAACTTAACCATTTGTTTTGACAATTTTATGCCCACTGACAGTAACTCAGATTTGGGTTGTGTGCTACCCATTTATCATTTTGAAATCTATGAAAAAAAATTTGAACGAAATGTCAAAGGATTTAAGAGTCCTCAGCAGCTGTGAGCAGTTTCAACCTGAAAGTTAGTGAAACTGCAACTGTTTTCTTTTTTATTTAATATGCAGATGGCATATTTGGTTTTAGAAATAATTTTTTTTATACGGTTTCCCATTTTGATGGCTGTGGCCCACCTAGAGCAGTTCCCGAGCGGAAATCACATACAAGCAACATAAAACATAAAATGCATGAATTGATCAATGGAGGTCTATAAATTTGTAACTCTGGAAAGTCTTGTTTATGGGTAATTTATGAATGTCTTGCTTATCATGTGAGTTGAATAATTGAAGTTACTTAGTTTTACGAGTTTCCCATATTTTGAATAGTTAAATTATTTTTCATTTATTGTTATATTTTTAGTGTACTTAGAAACATTTGGCTATTATGGAAATTATAGAAAATGCTTTAAAGTTTCTTTACTGAAATATTCTTAAACAAAAATTTTTTTTTTTACTGTATTCCTCACTACCTAGTGCTGGAAGAACTTTGACATAACCAACTCGAAATTTTATCTTTTTATTATTGAAGCCCTTCAATATCTATGACGATTTATCATGCGAATAGTGTTGGGCGGGTGAAGTTAATGTTCACGCTTTCCAGAATTGTATACTGTACTCATTTCAAAAATCCGCCGTTAAATCTAATATAAGAGCCATGATTAGGGTGTTTAATGTAAAGGTAAAAAAGCATCATTTGAAGAAGAAGAAAATTTTTATTAGGGTATATGAAGTTATTAAGAATCGAAAAACATCTAGAAAAAAAGTCAGAGTAACTAAAAATAACAGATGTTTAGAGGTTAACTAAGATTGTTATGTCTCCATCTGTGTGAGCCAAAGAAACAACTATTTAGAAAAAACTTTTTGCCATCAAAGGGCATGCAAAACTTTCTTACTTTTTAAGCTTTTTTCTGCACCTGAAAAAAAAGTTTTGAATGAATTATTTATTTGTGTCTAAAAATATTTATACCAAATCATCAATTTTTATAGTAAGTTTATATATTTCTAAGCACTTAGGCAAAGCCGGTTAACTAAATCATATAGGTGCCACGGAGCAAATCGGTCAAAAAAACAGACTACATTGAATTTTTTTATATTTCGTTTGTTTTTCAAGTTGTTAATTTCGGGTTTTAAAAGTATTCTTCTACCAATGACTGCGTCGAATTTGATCATAATTGGTTGATTATATGTATAGCAAACAAATCGGTTAAAAAATGTTTCTTAAAAAAAATACATAATATTTCGATAGTTTTCAAGGCTAAATTCGAAATAAAAAGTTTTTTATTTGAAACATCATTTTTTAATTTACTTTTTTATTCAAAGGGAATTACGACATAAAACATTTATTTCGGAGTACTTTAGTATTACTCAGATAGATGTTTGTTAACAAATATTTTCAATTCTTCAGTCACAATTAAGATACATTTTGACTGAATCTGAGCGCTTTTAGTACCTAAGTTTCTGTGCCCTAACTAAATCGAATAACTAGACATCCTCTTGTAATGTTGCATGTATTAGCTAACTACCGTCAATACATTGCAGCAGTCGACAGCTGCTAGGGAATAGTTTTCATGATGCTGAGTATGGCCACACTTGATTAATTTGCTAAAAGGATTAAAGTGTCAGCCGTTATTTGATAACTTCCGTACAAAATCCAGAATACAGCCCAGATGAAGTCATCAAGCAGCCGCCAGGCAGTCAGCTAGCCTGCTCAAATCCTCAAAACGGAATAGTCGTCAACACCGTGTCCGATGCTGAGCAGGAAATTGACATTTATCACACATTTCATACCAAGTTGTTTTATTTTTTCATCTCATATTTTTTATGGTCGTTCTGCTGTTCATTTTTTATTCGCGCACACGTCGCTGCCTTTGTCTTCATTTGCGATACAATATCCTGTTCTCGTTTCAATTGCCTTGTTTTTTTCCCTGCTGTCTTTGTATTCATCTGCTACTGCATTTGAATGTGTGTGTGCGTGTGTGTGTGTGTATCTGTGTGTGGCTGGCTGTATCTTTTATGTAGAGATTCGCTTTGCCTTACCGTGCGCCATTATCATAATTAATGTGACTTAATCAAGAATAATGTACGTTGACTTTTCTTAATCAAGTTATCCAAATGAGAAGAACTTGCTGCAACCCTTACAAAGATCCTTTCTAGGAGAATGCGGTCAACCGCAGGCACAAAAGGATACAATTGCTGTTTGGCACAATTAACACACTAAAAAGGGTTGAAGGTCAGCATGAACTTTGAATAAATAAAATTCACATCGTCTTAATTTTAGGCAACTATTTGCATATTGCAATAAAAATGCTTCTTAGCCTTCTAGTGTCCTGACAAGATTTATGTAGCCTGCAACAAACGTATACAAACTATAAAAATTGTTTTCAGATTTTATAGCTCAAAATTTACATATAAAGATTTGGGACTATTTTTTTCTGTTGCTGATAACTCTCGCGTACATATCAAGTTCGACCAATCGGCCTCTGAAGAGTGAAGTGCAAGAGTTGTATATATATAGGTATACCTCGTTGTGATCTTAGCACAATCTCAAACTCAGATATAGTCACACTCTCCCTGCTGCCTGCTCATTATGCGCACATTGTTGTGATTGTGGCTTTGACATTCGCACGAAATGCGATCCTTATCAGATGTTCGAAATAGACATGGTATTTGCTTCTCCTTCTCTCACACTCTGTGTCTCTGTACCAGGAACAAGAAATCATCAGTTATTTGTTTTGCCCCCCTGTAGTAACATAGTTGCTACCGCGTACTTGGCCGGTGTGATTCCTGGGCATGTTGACACATTAATGTCCTGCGTGCGTGAGGTAATCGCTAGATTGTAATCTAAGCGTTACTAACAACAATCGTGTTTTTGTTACAATAGATAGACTGCATCTGCATGTTTCGATTAATACGATTGTTATGCTTGCTCTTGGGGTCTAGATGCGGGAAACCGTTAAGTTCCGCATTTCCGCATCCATTTCAATTCCTGTGGCCAGATCGCTGCGTGTGATAAGTCGCTTAGGTGTGAAAAAACAAATCATGTGTATAAAATTTAAAATTTAGTACTTAGCCTGATTGAGACATTTGTACTATGCCCAGTAGTTGTGAGCGGTGGCAACTGTACCCGCTATCACATTAATTGGCGGGCGTATCTTTTTCAGCTGTTTCCACTGCTTAAACAAATCATAACAAATCCTGCTGCTACCAAGTTGGCAGCTTGCCTGCAATTTATCATTCGACAAACAAGACGCAGCAAACAATGACCACGCAAAGGACTTCAATCACAAATAAAGAGACTCTTTGGAAGTCAAGACTTTGTTCTTGGTCTCTTTGTTTGTCAAATTTTATTTTTTGGAGTGCTTCGGCCTCACCTACTAACATAAAAATGAGTAATTTTATATGGGTGTGCAATGCCGTCATATAAACATCAAAGTTTATTTAGATGAGCATTTTTTTGTTATTATTTTTGGTTCCCATAGACGTTGAATTTTTTAGTGTCCTGATTTCCAACTGTGCCCAGCATCCAAGCGACCCCAAATAAAGGCATGTTATTGATTATTTTTCGTATATTTTTTGTAGGGTTTGCTTTTAACGTTTTTCCTTATGTTTTTCCACATTGTCTAGGGCGTTAATAAAAAATGAATTAGTGTATCAGGGTTTTTATATTTTCAGTGCAACCGATTCATATCTTTGTTGTCTTTCTTTAGCATTGAAGGGGCCGATGATTTATTGTGGCTCATAAATTCGGGTCACTAGAACGATTTTTATCAGATGCGGAATGGTATAGTTTATTAAACGAGACTCAAAATGTGATACATATTTTCACGTTGATATCCTGTACTCATACATTTAAATCTAAAGACTTTATTAGATAGGCATGACCCAAAGGATAGGTTAACGTATTTGTAGTCATGAATACATATTTAAATACCATATTTCAAAGTTAAAACTCTGCATTCATTTAATTGGATACATTGATTGCATGGGGACACAAAGCCGACTAGCAAAAGCTATGTGGCTAAAGGATCAATATTAAAAGTTTGGTATCTTGAAAGATCAGCAGTTTTATTAACTCAACTCTTAAAAATCTATTTAATTAATATTCATTAACAATTGTTATTTGTTAAAATCTTTTAATTAGCCTTACTATAAATTTTAAAGCGTTTAGGAATGTTAACATTTTTAAACTTAAAGTAAGTTAACTTAATTTAACTAATTCGAATTTATAAATTATATGGCATAGTATACCCAAGTAGGTACTTATGATTTTGTTAATTTCTTGTGCATTAGAATGGAGCTAGATCAATTAAAAATGCAGATTAGCCATGTTGTTATATAAAGAAAAACAAGTAAGCATTATTTCAAAAGAGGTATAATATGTTATATTTAATTTTAATTGTATAATATGGGTATTTAATTGTAACTTATAATCAGAATAATTTTAAATATTTTTAAATTCAGTGCCAAAACGTTGCCTTTTAAATTCATTAATTTGTCATACCTAACGATTTTTTAAAAATGATTTCAAGAACTCCTTTCTAATTTCAAGCCTACTTAAGTTGAATAAAGTGACATCTTTATATTGAAGTAAGGAAAATAAAATTTGTGACCGGCCACAGAAAGGAAAAGTGGATCAGAAATGTATCCAACATTAGATCTTTTAATATGTACATGAATGTTACTCAGTTTTCATTTTAGTGAGTTTTTTTAAAAAGGCAAGTTTATTGGATTTCTTTTTATAAAATAAGTACGTATGAATTTGGTATGTTGTCTCGTTTTTTTTCATTAAGAAATGTATAATGTATAATGTATTTAATTGAAGGAATTCGCCAATTAAAAATATAAAATAAAATGATGGCTAACATTAACGAACGACATTTGAATACCTGTACCCACAAATTTTTCATCATATCGTGAATATTTTTTAAGTTCTCTCTGTTGATATCCTTAACCTTTCTAAAAGAAATATTTTTGGTTACAAATCTTCACTATGCGAGCACTATATTATTGTATAAATTCGACGAAGTTGTTGACCATATTGAAATATAGTAGTTATATGTGACGAATTTAGTCATATCTTGTATGACAAGCGTATTTAAATGTATTTGTATAAAAATTGTTTATGGGAGCCACATAGGACATAGGTTTTAAAGGGTCAATTTTGGTCGAATTTTTTTTGAACTAACTTAGCATAATCTTAAGGTCTTAACTTTTGTTAATTTTTATTAAAGAATCAACTAATTACTTATGCTCTATTTCATAGAACTGACTTGATCAAGTTTTATCAAAATATGTAGACAAAAATTCAAATTCTGTGAATACTTGAATAAGAAAAGCCGCATTTGAACTGAAGAGCAACCCAGAAGGCATTGCAAAAACTTGCAATGAATCACAAAAATAAAAAATCTTAATTTTTTAAATATAGTGAGAGGTATGGTATGGAGCATGCGCTGCGCAGCTTTGGCCAGCATTTGCATTTGCATCTGCAAAATTAAATTATATTGATCTTTGTATCCATTAAACTATGTGTTTCAAATTCAAAGCTCTTATAAAATTATTTATAAATAAACAAACATTGGATGTACCAATGTCTGTTCCTTTTACAAATAATAACAACCTACAGACTTTTTGATGTCTAACGATTTTCTTCAATTGAAAAATTAGAGCAAATATATCAAATGATAGGGGATAAAAACTTCTCAAGTTTCATTCCACGTCCACTTTTTTATATTTATGTTATCAATATCGACTTTAAACTGTTGCACATAGATCTTAATAGATTTCACTTATTTAAAATGACATTTTATTTACATACAAAATTTATTTTAAATTCCTATTAATTTACATATTTTTATTAGATATTTGTTTTAATAATGCTTAATTAAAGGTTATTTAAATGCACTCGTTGGAGTAGCAAGCTGCAATTCGATAGCATTTACTATCGTCTTTTTAATATTGACCATAAGGCCCACATAATTTTTATAGACCCAAACTCGCCATAACCTTTGTATGGATTTTCTTGTGAATACTGTGTCCAAGGTGGTAACTTTCCTTTTGTTTTAAGCGCCATACTTGTTATATATATTCATTGTATGCCAGTCACTTTGCATTGCCACTTTTGTTGATTTTCCGAAAAAAAAAACAATTTTGGACAAAGGCGTTTTACTAACCTGCTCGGAATTGTATGCCCGAACACTTAGCACATTGAACTCCACTGGTTCACTAGTTTAGTCCAAATAAAATATTATTTGTTTGGGGTTTTTCGTTTCGCTTTGCTTTGTTTTATTTTTATATGTGTCGAAAACCAAATTTTAATAATGTTAATTTCTAGCGTTTCATGGGATTTGAGATTTATGGTTTTCGTATTTTGGTATAATTATGAGCAAAACTCATAAGGTGTGGTGTGGAGTGTTTGGCTGCGGTGATCAGTGCGTCGGCGTGCTTCGGAGCAAATAGGCGTTAATTGTTTGATGTCGGAGCGGAATTAAGCTAACAATCAAACTGGTGTGTCTAATGAGTTGGTTAGTGAACAATTGGGGAAACTGGCTGGAGCCGTCAGAAGTTATCAATGAAGCTGGAATTGGTGCTGCCAACTTAGTTAACTTTTGGCAGTCAACGTAATTGTTTTTCTTTTTTGCTGGCGTTTTTCGTTAACTTCAATGTAAATGACTTAACACTAACCCAATGACCCAATAGACAAGTTCTTGTAGACTTTACTTAGCCAGTTTTTTATGGGGTTGCTTGTGTGTATGTATATACCTTGTGTTTTTTTTTTTGGTAATTATAACGCTAAATCAAGCAAACCTCGACCATTGTTTTAAGCCATTGCTAAGATATGCGCACTTAGATAAACTTGGCTTACAATGGCAAACAACCAACAAGCACAACAACAACAACAACAATAATGAAAAAAACGTGCATTATAATTATTTTTATAATAAACTTGACAGAATTATAGTTTTTAGCAATTAAATTTAAACAGACAACGGACAACAAA
The DNA here is from genome assembly GCA_035046065.1 of Chymomyza procnemis. Taxonomy (NCBI): domain Eukaryota; kingdom Metazoa; phylum Arthropoda; class Insecta; order Diptera; family Drosophilidae; genus Chymomyza; species Chymomyza procnemis. The sequence goes on along the minus strand of JAWNOJ010000013.1, from coordinate 23,338,123 downwards.
CAAACAGACCTAAGAACCGAAAAACTAGCAACAATTATGAGAAGAGAGATATACACGTCGACCGACTGCAGTTAAGCGAAAAAAAATTACTAATACCTATAAAAAATAAAATAAACCAACAACTGAAGCTGCCGTTTTCAAGGCTAAAGTTTAAAGAACATGTTCGTGCTGTCAATAATGACGATGATGAGTCGCCAAGGCATCGCTTCACTGGATTTGTGGGTTTCACTACCGCCCGATCTGGTCGCATAATTAATGACTAAAAGATCTGTCAGTCAGTCAGTTAGTCACTGCGTCAGTCAAACTCACGCTTCATCTAACGACAATCAACATAAGAAACACAAATCTTCATGTGGTGATTGATAATCCGCAAATGCGACGCAGCACCACAACAAAACCCCAAAATATAAAGAAAAAAAAAACCTGCTTCACCTGCCGCCACACTCATAGTAAGTAACTCTTTACGAATCATAGACACAGTCACTCCAAAAACTTTGATGACTCTTTAGGTACGTATTAACTTTTGTGACCCGCAGGAGTGGCCAACCAGGCCACATGAATCAATCAAAGCCACAACCCGTACCACACCACAAAAGCTTGCAAAACATTTGAATTTTGCACAACAAGCAGCGACAAGTGCAGCTCACTTAAAACAAAAGACTTCAATAAGCAACGAACTTGCCCACATGTCCCCAACATGTTAGAGCCGTACTCTATAGGAGCAGTTTCGATGGGAATCTCTAACATTTGTGTGGTCTTTTTTTTGGAACATTTTGATTTTAATTAACAGCTTCACAGCACATTTCAATGGTGAAACTTATTTTCGGTATTTTCGGAATCTCAGCTATTAACATAAGACGGCTTCGATTTGAGTTCGGCCAGTTTTTGTCAGACTATTAGGCTGGAGCGGACTGAACTGGTCTGTAGTTGACTGAAATCAATATAAAAATGCGCAGTGAAAATTAACACGCTTTTCAGTTCACGCTCATTGAGTAAATGCCTAGGTGTTTGTATGTCGCCCATGAGTATTTGGACCCACCACCGAGCTTGTCACACAAAATATGCAAATGTGCTCGAGTTAGTTCTACAAGATAACCTTGTATAGAGGTAATACACTGACTTCTGAAGTTGCAAAGGGAGTATAATCCTGTAAGGCATTAAACTCATTGCCATCACGTTGAATAGATTTTATAAATATTTGATAAGCATATTAGTGTATTTAATTATGGGACTCTACTTATTTTGTTTTGTATAAGATACGAAAATTTTTATATATTTAGTGTAATTTTATCGCATGGAAAGGTGAAAGAAAGTTAATAGGTTTTTCGTAAAACTGTATTCTTAACTAAAAACTTCAACTACTAAACTAAAAATATTCGACTTACTGCTAATTGGAAAAATGCGTATTTTACGGGGTTTTTATTTTTTGAAAAGCCCATAATAATTTGTTTTGGAAAAAAAAAAAACAAAAGCATTAGCGGCTTGGAAAAAAACACGATATGGGAAATGATACAGTAAATAATATTAATATACATAATTTATCAATTTTAAATAAAATATTTCCATCTTTACAGAGCATGAGCCTGAGTTACTCCTAGTGACTCAATACTTTTTTTTTTAAATAACAATTTAATTTGAATATGGATTAAATATTAGTTGTGAAATGCTTTGGCTAATCGCGCAGCACATGGTGTTTATTAATGGGTCAAACTCAATCTTAAATGGGTTGTTAATAAATTTTCAACACTATGAACCATATTTATATTTATTTTTTTAAAAGCTAATTATATATTGATGTTTGTCATTGCATCTCGAGAAGCCTATTGCAATAGCACAATTATTAAAAAGAATTAAATATTTATATACTTTTTAGTTAGTATATTATTGTGGATTCCTTTTAAAAATAAGTCGTAATTATCTCTGGAAACGTATTTTAACCTTTAAATTGTATAATTTTCATTAAATTTATTTAACATTAATAAAGAAATATCTATTATTTTTGTTTTGAATTTATAAAGTTCAATAGGCTTTAATTTGATCGTTTTTTTATGCTATTCAAAGTATTTTATTTACCAAATCGCTTGTTTAAATAATTTAAAATATTGCTTAAATCTTGCAAAAAAAAAAAATATTGTTCAATTTTTATTTTTGTCAAAAAATAAAAAACATTTACTAAATTTATTCAAGTAAGAGCATTTGAACTTTGGTGCAGACTAAAATAAAAGTTAATTTGAGGCCTCTGAAATTATGCTTGTATGTTTCTATTGAAAAACAAATTTTTAAATTTATAATTCATAATTTTATGGGCGTTAATATAATGCGGAAACGTTCAAGAAAAAAAAAACATTTTATGCTTGTGTGAAAACATTATTACTAGAAATGGGCGAATTAATTAGTTTTAAGAATCTCTTAAGTTTCATTCGTGAAGAATTGATCAGCTTGAATATATTCCCTTTAGTTCGAAATACAAACTAGACCTCCCATAAGTCGAGCAGTCTAATTAAAAGGCATATTATGAAGGTTATTAACATGACAGCCAACAGCGCCAGCAAACAGCCGATAAAACTGCAGTAACCAACCAACAATAACGACAATAATATTAACGACGATGATGATGATGTTGCTGTTGATGATGACAAAAACAAGCCAATGGATTGGAATGAGAATGAGCACAATTCAAATCAATGTGAAGGCATTTGTAAAATATTTCGATTAAAGTTTTGACTCAGAGGCTACTGCAAAATAATTTTGTATTGGTTTGTTTTTGGTTTTGTTTTAGACTCTGCTTGATATTTAATCCAATTAACGGAGCGCAGAGAGAACATGAAAATTATCGAAATCAGAAATCCCACACACACACACACACAACACACAAACATCCCGAGATATTGTCACTAATGAGTTATGATGCACAGACGACATAAGCGAACAACCAAGGCACCAGCTGCAGGCCCAAGAGCTCCACTTGGAACCAACTGGCAAGCAACTCTTGGAGTAGCTGCAGCCGCATAAAATGAGTTGATGAGCGCTACTCCGCTCAGCAGCGGCAGCGAAAGACGCTTGGACAGAGCGCCAGTGCTGGGAACTGTTGAACATTTTAAACCATAACATTTTATTAACATAATAAAATCAAAATTATCAACAAAGTCGTCAATGTCGCGACAACGTAGACAAGGCAGACGAAAATGAAAATGAGACAACTTTGGAGGTAACGAGGCAGCAAAGCCATACCAGAGATGCATATACATATATATTTAAACTCTAGCTTAACTCTCTGATTGGCATCTGTAGCATACTGTGAGCTTAAGACGATCACCACCAAGATGATGATGATGATGATGAGGAGAACGCGCACGTCATAGCTGAGATTTGTGTTGAACCGTTTTACAAACAATTTGGAATTAAATTTCATCGAGCTGGTGCATAATATATACTAAACTACAAGCGTTTATGTCCGCAGAGAAAAGTTGATGGCGCTTTAAGCGCCAAGTGGGTCCAGCTGGCCCACACACTACACCTGAGCTGCCATATCTTGACATACTTTAGATTATGCTGGGAGCTAGCTGTCTGTGGTCTATACAAGATGTTATCTCATGCAGCGTCAGCCAGTGCTGCACTTGAACAACTAGTCAGGCAGTTGGAGTCGCTTGGAGTCACTTGGCCAGAATTGGCCCTATATGGAATTATGATTTACTATAATGAAGCATTATATAGGCAAGCGATAAGCATCAACTTGCACTAAAATGTCTTTTGGGAAAACATAATCGTAAAGCTGATGAGTTGTTATAGTTTTTTAAAATATATGCCCATTGGTTCATTATTTGGTATCTTTTCTTTTTGGGTTAAGCATTTCGAGAAATTAACGCCCTCATATGGATATCGTCAGCAGGTCCAGCAAAATGCCCAGTCATAAATTTATTATGAACTCCCCCGTTGAGCTGGTGGAGATCGCTGCTCGTAAACAACATACAGAAATTACTTGTTTAAAATTTGTCACACCATTAGTAAAAATCCAAAAGGGAGTAAGAAAAAAGAGCAACGAAGTGCCAAGCGGCGAAAGGATCTGTAGCGTCCAGCAAGTCGAGGCCAGCGCCCAGTGACCAGGGCTTGTTTGCTCTTGATTTTATCAACCGCAAAACATCTACTCAAGTGTCAGTGTCACTGACACAGCGGGGGAGCTGCCTTGTCTGAGTTTGGTCTGAAGCTGTAGACCATCCAGGCTCAGAAAAAAACAAAACAAAAATAATAAAAAAGAAATAAAAATGAAGAACCAGTCGAAAAAATGCCAAAACGCTTGAACTGTATGCACTGCTACGTGCACATAATGAAAACACCCTCAACTTAAGTGCATAATTTATAACAAGGCAAGTTCGAGTTCCTCCACAGACAATGAAAAGATTCGCAAATACCAGACACTGCTTTTGGCCAGATATGCATATGCATGCGTGTGTGAATGTGTTTGTTAATAAATTTCTTAATAAAAGATACAAATTCAAATGCATTTATCTAGATCAGCGAAAAGCGACAAAATTTAACGCTCATACCATTTATCAGTGCAACCAAAGAGACGTTATTATTTTTTTTTTTTTGGCACACGTCGTTGGAATCTTCTTCAGCCTGCTATGGTAGACTGGGTAGGGCCTTGCTGTTGACCAACAACCAGTTGAACTCAATAAATATTTTGACTTGACAAATTTCGCAGAACAATGAAAATGAAACTGCCAACTATAACTTGAGCACGGTACGGGGTTCGGGGTCGAGAAGGCGTTACCTAAACCTACGATCATAAATTACACAGAATAATATCATGAGGCCACAAAAGAATTGCGAATATGTGTAAATTTGAGATACAAACAACAAATGGGCGGGCAAATCAATCCGAAACAACTTTGAACACGAAACACATTTGGTAGCATGCAACCATCAGTTAATCAGTGTTGGATAACGCATACATACAAAGCAGACATAAGTGTTAATAAATTGTAATACAAATGCATTAAAACAAAAGACTAATTAAATGACTGTACTTAAGACGACTAATCGCCAAGAGCGCCTGCCTACCAACTGTGGCGTAATTTCTATAAATGCTCCGCTTTTTGTACAACTCCAGAGCAGCATAGACTATGGCGGGCCAACCTTTTGTGGTGGTCATTAATTCGCACTTAATATGCTTTTTATGACCAAGTCGACGCAACGGTCCATTCAAACGGCGCGAGGTTATATGTGCAAAACAATTATTCCGCAATTAAACAGTTTGCACTTTGGTCCAAGTTGCTGCCTTGGCAACTCGGCTCAGCTGCGGTATATATGTATGTACTTCCAGGCATACATATTAATGAAGTCTACGCAGTCATCCCCCTGGGAACACATTGCGTGCTAAGATATATGTTTCGTCCACTGGATAACAGCGAGCAAATCACTTAAACGCCATAACAACACCCCAGGCAAATGACCACCAACAAAACCGGCGACAACTCCGTCGGACTTTAATTTTTTTGTTTCTAGTTGCGGATAATCGAAGGGAGTGTTAAATATGCTTCAAGTCTGCAATATTAAATAAAATCATGGCAACTTTGATGTTTTTGTTGTTGTTGTTGTTACGGGGCAGTCCTTACATCTCTTAACGCTGCACAGTTCTAATTGCCACATTTGTGAAATGGCTCAGAGCCAGAGATCGGTGGCCCGATTGTTGACTAAACTTAAGGTCTTTACGACCAGCTCGTCATCATTTGTACGCATATCTTGGCATTTTTTTTTTGCTTCATCGTACCCTGTGCGGCAATTATTCACTTAAAGCATCAAGACACAGTGTCATGCTGAGTTGCAAGCTCAAGCTTGAGAGTTTAAAATGGCCACTTAACGGAGTTGCCTCAAAAGGATGTAACGATTACACAAATGCTCTGCAACGATCGCCAATTAATAGAAATATTTCAAAATATTTAATAATTATAAAATATAAAGTATAATAAAATGCAAGGGATATTAAAAAATAATTTCAATTGCATTTCGACTCAGTAACATTATCTGTTAAGCAACTTTTCTATGAAAACTTATATTTTAATATAAAGTCATTATTGATGCGTCCTTAGGATTTAAAACACACAGCAAAAGATTTTGGATTTTATAAGTGAAATTTAAATTATATCCTGAGTACGTTTTAGGCACTCTTCAATGCGTCAATTTTGTATACAACGAAGCATTTTGCTGAATCTATATAAGTTTGTGACAGAAACACTTAAAACAAGCAAGATATTTCAAAAATATAAATACCTTGTATGTATCAAGTAATTGTACTGAAAGTCCATGTGATTCTTCTATATATATTGTATTATTTTTGGTTTTTCCAATCCATTAACGCCTTTTGTATACGCTTATGCTCCTTGTGAGGTGTGGGTTTACGAGCTCCGCGTTCTTCCGCAGGCATTTTTATCCTGAATATTTCATCGGTTGCATTTGTGTATCGCTACATTTTATTATGAATTTTCCTTTTTTACCAGGTGATGGATCCAGACCCGATAACTAATCTGATCTTATGAAGATCTTTAAGGTGTTAAGATTGACACTCAGGCTTAGTAGAGTAGCTGCTAGAGTTGGCTGCATCTGACTAGCTCTCTTTTAGGCTTCATTAAGGGTAAGCAGCATTTTTCTATAAGTATACGTATTTCTGGTCAGCATGAAAATTATAATCGACATCGGGCAGGTTCTTAATTAGGTGCAACAAGGTAATACATTTTTTACTCTAAGAGGATTGGTGAATTTGATACAACTTTATCGCTACGAACTTTAGTTATGTAGATCCAATAGACAAGTATGAAATATATTCGCGAACTCCAAGAGTAAAAATTTTAGTCTTAATCATTAATATTTCAAATTCATATAGAAAAAAGTGTCAACCGCAATTTATACTAACAAATATTTCTAATGAATTTAAAAAGTAAAAGCAGCATAATCGGGACTTCAATTCCATTTTCTGACTTTGTTCATTTAATAATAGTTTTGCTTGCATACCCTTCACATTTATAGTTTTGCTCACTTAAGTTAATCTTTAAAATGACACACAAATATGAATTAAATTCTTATAATTGAAATTTCGGGGAGTCGAGAAAAAAAATGAATTATGAACCTTTCTATGAATCCTACACAAGATATATTATATTTTTATATGAGTATGCGGAGCATTTATACAATAATATTTAAAAGTAAGTTGCATAATATGCTATACTGCTAATATAGATGAGTAGTTAAATGTATTTCCACTTTAAACATTATTAAGGAAACATGTATTTTTCAAAAACTCAGAAATTATTGTATCATGTTCTCCCACCAAAAAGTTCCAAAAATCTGTTAAAATATGTTTTTCTTAAAGATGGTTTAGACTACACTAAGTGTTATTGAGCCGCTATAGAGAATTTCAAAACCTCACCTAAAGATGCGAAGCTAGTTTTCAAACAGATGTCTGGTAAGAAATCAGTTTTGTTACCAAACTGTTCACTAAATTGATGGACTTATTGAAAAGTCAGAACATTTAATTCAAGCACCAAAGACAATTGTTCTATTAATAAAGCAATTCCAAAACGATTAAGAGCACCAACAACAACAATAACAACTAAAATAACTTCAACAACAACAACAACGTTGTGGAACTGAGTGGAACGCCGACATTGTGGTGACGTTCGCTGATGGTTGCTCGAAACTCATTTGGACATTTAATGCCGACAACATGAGTGGCCACAATGCGTGCCATGCCACATACTCGTCGCATTGGCAGCCCATGTGGCATGCCACATTGTGATGAACTTTTACGAGGGGGTAAGCTTTTCGCTGGCCACAGCAACAGTTATAAATCACTCGCTGCGGCCTTTGGTTGCTGCTGCTGCGGCTGCTGCTGCTACAGCGGCTGCTGCTTTATGTTGTGGCATCAACAAACGGCAGCCCGGTAGGTAAGCCAAGTGTTGCACAGGCGGCGACGCTTTCCTTTCCTGACGGCGCCATAAATTTAATTTGAAATTAATTTTTTTGCTGCTGCGCTACCAGGCTAAACTGCCAGGCCGGGCCAGGCCAGGCTGGGCCAGAGACCAGACCAGGTTGTTGCTGCACTATGAGCCACCAAATGGTTGGGTCATCAAAATGCTAAGCTATGTAAATGATAAGCACAATGCAACTCTTGTGTGCAGTTGTTGTTGTTGTTCGGAACCAGAGATGAACTGAACATTTTGTCGTCGTATGTTTTGGCTACCAAGTCGTCGTTGACTTGGCTTATTTTTGCACGCCAACTAAATATGGTAAGGCACGCATTTGTTGTAAAATGCAAAATTGAATATTGGTGGCAAGTGGCAGGCGGTGCAAGCATGCTGGCGGTTGGAGCATGTTGCAAGAGGTTTTTCCGCTCAGCCTTTTGTAATTATGAGCAATGAACTCAATAAAAAATTGAAGTTTTCATTTGCGAAAGTTTTTCACAACGCTCTGTAGCCACTCACTCTCTCTCTCTCTCTCTCTCTCTAGCGCTCTCTCTGCCTGTCTGTTTGTCTTACTTACTCCACTGCACATTTGAATATCAAATAGGCCACGTTGGAACATTTATTGTTTGCCCGTTAAGGCAACGAGGAATGGCCAAAAGTTGGCCATGCTGCAAGGGCATGCGAACTAAATTTCTTACAATTATGAGACCAAAAATAGTAAGGGAACAGAGCACAGAGCTGAGAGCAGGAAGCAGGGACTAAAATGTTGAACGCGGCGAGGTCGAGTTTGGCATAACTGGCGCTGCAGCGCGTTTCCAATGATGAAGAGACAAAGCATGGCCAGATCCATGGACACAACACCAAAACGGTAGCAACATTGCCAGCAACCGCAACAACAACCGCAATAACAATTGTTATTGCATGTGGGAGGTCCTTAGCCGAACCAAATGCGGCCACAACGGTGGCGGCATAATGACAACCGCAATGGACCACCAGGTGAGCTAGTAGTGCCCAGGTTGCATCCGTTGAGATCATGCAAATTTTGCAAACAGGCGACAAACTTACGAATTGGCCATGTCAATGCTGAACAGCACAAACGGTAGCCGGGTTAACCATGAAGCAAGTGGGTGGTTTGGCTTGGAGAGAATAAGTTTCTTTTGTGGTATAAGCGCCAATGTGATCATAATCTATGGGAAGCTGTGCAGGAAGTGCTGCGTTATTGTTGCTGATGTTGTTTTATATATATGCTGATTGGCATTAATAATGGATTATCACGATTAGCGTTCGGTGGCCTGGCCATGGTCATATGGCGGGTGCATGGAAATTATTAAAGCCGCTGTTGCCTTTTTTTCGGCGTGTTCATATCGTGCGATCATCAAATAATGTGAACGTGTGATCAACGCTTACTGCTGACGATATGGAAGCTAGCTTAGCTGGCTGGCTGGTTTGAGCCGAAGACGGGGCGCGGCTCCCAGTTTTGGCAGCAAAGATTTGGACCTTGTGTTACACTAACTTATTTATGCGAAATATTTTGAAATCGTGTTGCAGTGCAGCATGCGAACGCACGACAAATGGTGGAGCTCGGGTCAGAGCACGGTGGTGAGCGGAACAGCACCAGTCAGACTATATACAAACATACGTGTAACGTGGCAGAGTTCCAACGTGTAGGCATGCGACCATTGGAAAAATCAGCAGCCACTCCAAAACGGCAGCATCGTCTTCATCACAGCTCCAAAGCATAAGGCAAAGCACAACGTGACCCTCTTTTTGCGCCTGTAGATCACGAATTATTCAGAATTTTTTCATTTTTTTTTGTTTATTTTATTTTTTTTTGGCGCTGTATGGACGCGATTTCGATATTTATGCTGAGCTGAAGCTGTATCTGTAGCTGTAGCTGAAGCTAAAGTTTGCATTTTAAACATTGCTGGCCAAAATGCTTTTGGCTTGTTATGAGTCATGTGAAAGCGCCAAAAAGTCAAGAAAGCCAACGAAAAGCAGCGAGCGAGATTCTGCCCGATTGTGAAAATTATGTTTGCTCTGAGCGAACAGCGGCAATTGAAAGAACGAAGAGAGAAGATGAAGACGAAGACGAAGACGACAAAGACGAGCAACAATCGTCCAGGTACGACATATGCAGACAGGTTCATGCGCCCGGTGAAAGGCTACCATCAGCAACTAGTAAGTCGTCTTCAACGTCTCCACCGTCTTCTTTGGCCTAATCGTCATTACCATTGTTATTAACATGATTATCTGCATTATGTGAGCAGCCGGTCAAAAGAGAGTCAGCCAACAGCCAAGTTGAAAGTTCAGACGGCGTTTAAGCATGATTATGAATTGGGTCACCAGGCGGTTGGCGGTTGTTCGTTGCTTGTCGGTCTTAACTTTGGTCGTCTCGCTCAATTATGCCAAGCCAAAAAAGAGTCACCGGCTGACATACCAGGCATCCATCCCAGCATCCCAGCAACAACGAGGCATTTCAATGGCAATGCGTTTAGGCATAAATGGCTATGGTCTGGCAGCCAAATCAAATGAAAATGAGACATATCGCTAGCAAAATTCAAGTCTTTCACCAGCAATTGACAGGTGACAGCCGGCCCAGAGTTTGGGCCAAGACTTTGTGGGAGTGAAAAACCGTGTACTACTCGTATGGACACTACATGCGAAAAATCTCAGTGAAAACGTGTTTAGCTAGTGATGCGGCTTATTATATGCAAATTAGAGAAACAAACTGAAACGAATGTCGTCGGCACATGAAATCCACAACATTGCATCGTCAAAGTGCTGCCCATAAAGAACAAATGTCAATGCCCACCAAAGTCCAAGTCAAACTGCTCCCTTGCGCCTGCAGCTAGTTGACATTCAGATGTTCCATGTTGCCTGCGTAAATTCACAAAATATTGACACCGTACACAAACGGTTCGAGGGGCGCTGATCCTCTGACATTGAGCGAAATGTGTCTTCTTGCGTCAGCAACAACAACTACAACAAATCCAACAACAACAAAGAAGTTGACTCCAATTGCGGGCGGTTTGTTTGTGACGTTTGCTTAACAAGAAGAAAATTGCTGCAATTCTTTACAAGTTTGAGCGTCACTCTTAAAGTCTTTGTGCATTCCCATGTATTCCCATGGACATGACCAGCTCGAGCAGCAGCAGCAACAAAAACATCCAACCAACTTGTTCCAATAGTTGCTCTTGTTAGGATGGCAGTAGAAAACCTTATGCGTTCGCCATGCGTTTGTCATTCCAAAAGTGTAGTAAATTGTGTGGCACTTAAGTCAACACATGCCTGCCAAAGGAATGGAATTGCGTCCAGGTTTGCACAGCTAATTTGCATATGCGCTCAAGATTTCTATGTGCTCCATTTTGACTTTGATAGATGTCGTGGAGCCGCTTTTGGATTCGCGGAAAGCAACAAAGATGTGAACACTGCGATTAGACTTATGTCGATCTACTACTGGAATTGTGAATTGGTGGGTATTGACAGTTCGGTTTGAACAAGTTTGGAGTTTTTACTATTGTCTGGGTTTAGTCGTAAGTTGCAAGAAGCAGTTTTTGAAAAATTATGAATTTCATGAAATTGCAGCCATTTAATTTTAGTCCACGTTTTGATTAATTTTACAAAGTTCCATATATTTTTTTTTACATATTTGGATCAATCAGTTTTAGTTTTTATATCTGTAACATATTAGAAGAGAACATTAATTTTTTTCCAACTATAATAAACCCAATTATTCTTAATATTTCCATACAACATTATGCAAGACTTTGTCATTTAACTCATGGATAATTAGTTGCACACGACCCCCCGTAGGACACGCAGCTCCCGCTGTCAGCACCATGCTCCAAAATGCTCTATGGCTCCAGTCTCTATCGACAACTTTGCGCTTATCACACGCGCTATGCCGCCACACTCTCACTAGACAAAGTCGGAGCTGAGCAAAATTTGCAATTATAATTTTTCGCCAGAGTCTCGCGGCTTTTTCGTTTACTCTTTTTCCCAGCCGCCTCTAACCTGGACCGCGATTTAATCTTTGGTAAGCTCTAGATGCCCAGTCCGAACAGTTTGGTTGCTCTGGAGCTGGGTTTAACAATTGAATTTTTAAGTTTTTGCCATGTACCAGCCAGCCCCCTAGTCGTAGTGCTGTGCAACGTGAGTCAACAGCTCTACAGCCTACCCCCGATAGCAACCCAATTGCCTAACATCCTTTGCATGTCTTAGTCTAGTGGATACTGTTGCATTTCTCTAAGCGTTGCCGCCACAAGCGCAGCTAATTGGATTTCTCTCCTGGGAGAGCTTTGCCGCCAAGCCGCCAGCTTGCCAAGCTGGTAGGCCTCCAGTGCACCACTGGGCCCCTACGACTACGTAAAACATATCGATAATGTCTTGATCAGTACACTGTCTACATAGCCTGGCTAGCTGGTCGACTCTTGTGGCTTAAGTCCGAGCAAATTGTAATAGTAAGGCACACTGAAAAAAACTTTCTGCATAGATTCTCTTATTAGATTTAGTTGACTGTGTTGCATGTAAACGATGGTTAGTTAAAGCAGTTTAACGAACTAGTTTAGCTCAAGGCAAGAGAGATGATAATATTTTTAAGTAATTTAGCCAAAAAATTTGAGAAGACTATTATTTTCAGATGCCCGCTAAGCTTTTAATTGGGAAACATCTAAAAATGAACAACGAACTACTGAGGAAAACGAAATGCTTTCTTTTAAATTATATCAAAATAAGTAAAAATGCGAGCAGATGACGTTTCGAAATGACCATTATTCGGCAAGATAATAAGAGTAAGGCTTGGACGGCTGACACGGCTCTTTTGCAGCCTTTCGTAAACCGTCTTACAAACATGAAAAATTGTGAGGTATTTAAAGTAAATACCAGTTCGCGACTCTAGTCTATTAAATGTTTTATAGTTAAGCAAGAAACTACAAAAGTTGAAAACCAAAATGACATATAAACACTGAACGTGACATTCGACATCATGGGATCTGATCAGGCCTATCACGTCGGGATATAAAGATAATTTGAGAACTTTCAGTTAAAGGTAAAGACTGCACGTAAACGATCTTTCGAAAGAAAGACTATAAAGTTTAGAAATATAAAATTTCGGTAAATATTTCAATTTTCTTTTATTAGTTAACCTGGCTTAAAAGATAAGGTGACTACCGGATATCCAACCCATTCATCACTCCAACCAAGCTGAATTTTTTTTCAGTGTATCTTTGTGTACTCTATTGTACATACTTGGCGAATTTTTTTTTCGAATTGTGATACTCAGATGAATGATTTCGCAGGCAACGCGTGTAAAGCAGCAATTAATTTGTTGTACGGAGCGAGTGCGGCACATGAACTTTCAATATGTATACGTAAAACTCGGTCAGAGCGAGGCTTCCATGACACAGCTACAAAGTTCGTACTCTATGGTATCGGGATATGGTACTTCGTGCTGGGTGCGTGTTACGTTCGAGAGGTTACAAAGCAATTATAAAGAGGGGCCACTTGGCCGGCCATACGTTGCCGTGTTATAATTCTCTTAGCATATGAAAAGCAACAGATCTGGCGCGCTTATATCGTGTAGCCGACCGGGCGACACGGTGCGACCTCTATGAATATTGAAACGACCCAAGCTAAAGCGAGCCGAATGTAGCAAAGAGAAGACAAACCAATCGAGCGAAATGCAACCATAAGCCACAAAAGGTAATGCTATAGCCGAGTTGAGGGGCGCAGGAGCTGCGAGCTGGAGACCGTTGTGGTGCGTTGGGCAAAGCGCTCAGCGCACTTTTGTAATCTACGCTATAATCATACACTGAGTAAATTCGCATAGCCGCCCATTATTCCACCCACTTTTTTTTTGGTTCGAAGTTGGAGTGCAAGCCAAGCAAAGCATTCAATTTTTGGCTTGGATCTGACTCCGCGATCGTTCGAAATCGGCTTATTGTGCATTATTTTTTTTTTTTTTTGGTAATGCTTCTCCGGCTGTGGTTGTTGTTGTTTTGCTTGTTGCTGTGGTTGGCTTTTATGCAACAAAATACACTTAATTTTTGGCCTTTTTGCTGCAATTCATGAATTTCACATGGCGTTGAGCTGGTATGGTGCCTGGCGCAACATCATCAATCGATCCTCGAGAGCGGCGCATAGCGGCTCAGATGATCTACATTAAGAGAGATTTTTGCAAAACATCGCAACAACAACAACAACAACTAAAGACAACACGACCATGGCGGCCGGTCCGACCTTTTGTAATGGGCGTGGGGCGTGTTTTGTTTAAACTTGTGCCGATCTTACTTTGGTCTGCGTTATGATCTCTGGTACACTTTTTAAGTAATTGCATTATGTTTAAGTATTTTTATGTTTTTGTGTTTTTTTTTTTTGTATTTTGCCTGCATTGGTTTTCTTTCGTGGAGGTGGGCCAACTAGATTTGCTCTTAAAGTCTAACAAATTGGGCCTCGACTGAGCGCAATAATATGCATTAGGCCAAAGCTATTAGACATCGTTTTAGTAGCCGACATAAGTTCTCCAAACGATCTTAAATTTGTAAACACATATTTATTAGAACGTGAATTAGTTAGTTCAGTTCGAGAAATATTTTATATAGCCGGTTTTTCTTTTAATGCTGCGACTCTATGGAGACTCTTGTAATACGAAATCAATTTAAGTCGCAGCCTTATTGAGTCGCAAGTCGATACAACGTAACCGATTCAAATTTTGAACTTGTTGTATTTATTGTTTTTCGTTTTTTGTATAACAAATTCTTGCATTAATTTCAAATCAATTTTCTTCACAGCTTAGCCCTTATCTTTTCACCAAAAAAGGTAAGCTCAAAGCAGAAATATAGTTCCAAACACCAAGCCAGTCTCCATGGTCAACGATATGCTATACTACGATACCAAAGTATAAAACAAATTTCTTAAAGCTATGAAAACAAAAGAACTTCATTGTTTCATCGCGACTGTAAAAAAGATTTATGCGTCCAGTTGAAATCATTTATCATGCTTAATTAAAATTGAAATGTTTAGCTGGCTGACTTCTTCTTCTCTAGTGCTGTGGCTCACCGTAGCTGGCTACCATTCTAATGCCATGCCAACTTGCTTATTTTTATACTGTTTCTTCTTCTTCCCAAATCTCCTCCTGCTTTTCTTCTTTCGTGTATTATTAGTTGACACATTGTTACACAAAATGCATTTAACCGGTTTCTATGGAAAACCTCTGCTTTAGGCACAATCTTTGTCCCACTAGCCGTTGGCATTGTCTCTAGTTGGTCTTCTATGGATCGTATTTAGCGGTGCGTTTCCAATGCAAAGCGGCCGTTTATCTTTTAATTGTAACAGTCTGTAGCATAAATTAACACGCTGGCTGTCAGAAATGGTTTGAATACATTTACAACTGACTGTATCAATGATAAAAGTTACCAAAAATTTGCATTATAATAGCAACTGGACAACTCTGTTTCACTTAACACTAAGCCGATTGCTCCATGAAATACATAAATACCTTGTCTTTTTCAACATCTATGTAACTGGTGATTTTCTATTGTACAATAACTTTGAGATGATTCAGTGGAATTGAATCGAAATCGGTGGTTTTTACCAGTTATTGTTAATTTTATGCAATCTATAATTTTATCTTGCTTTGCCGATATAGATCAGCTAGCAATTCAGAGAAATTGTTGTCACTATAATTGATTTTCTACAGAAAAGTGTTGCATTATTTTAACACGTCAAATAGTGTATACTCTACTTTTAAGACTTAAAATATGTGGAGTTGCTGTCGACACAAAATGCTGTGCTTTGTTTTAGGTTTGTGTGTATCTTTATAAAATAGTTAGATAGGAGATGGTGAGTTAAAGGCTAATACACATTCCATACAACTCAAGAATTCATTTGGCAAGAAAATTATTAAATATTCAGTATTCGACCAAATAATTGGAACCGATTTTGAAGGTTTAATGCCTGTTTTGCATATATATTACAATCATTTAAGCTAATATATTTGTTTGAGTTATTTTTTTTTAACTAATTATATTCATTAAATAAATTATTACGATAAATAATAAGAAAATTTTTTTTTCAATAAGACTGCCTCTTTCAAATCCCGCGGATCTTTAGCAAAAATATCTCAGCCAGTTGCAACAAACATCTATATGCACATACTATAGGGTTGAAAGAGATTTGGTATTATTGTCATTTTGCGCTATATGCGAATTTAATAATTTCGAGTATTTTTGTGAAATCTCATCCAACTGTTTAACATTGCCTTTAAAACAAAAAACAGAGAATAGGATTCTCAAAAGGTATCTGATGAAATGGCTAAATCCAAGACCGAGTTCCACAAAGGATCAACATATGCACATTTCAGTGTTTTTTGAATACTTCAAAACCATAAAATCTAATTGAATCTTAAGCGACACTATCTTTCTTTTCATACCCGAAATATTGTAGTTAAAATTAAATTACAGTCTTTACAAGTAGCCATGTCGGCTATATAATGATATAGCAATATTCACAGAATTAACTTTGAAGTAAATAGCTCTACATGGCAGACTGAAGCTGACCAACACACTTCATTAGCTGAAAGACTCTATTATACATCCCGGTCTAGTGTACAAAACTCAATTATTTGCTGGCCCTATTAGTTTGGCATATACGATTCTAATATTCTTAACGTTAATTTGTTATTAGCTTAGTATACGTAGTATATAATATGATGTGTCCGTAACGTTGTTGGGTTGTTCGAATATTATATGGAGGTGTGGTGTCAAGCTACAGTTATTGCTTACAGTTGTACAATTGTTAGCTATTGTTTTTGTTGTTGTTGCCCACAATCGGCATAACTTGAGCCGAGTTAAAGTTCAGTGATGTCATTACGTCCAATTCACACCTATGTTTGAATTCTCAGTACACTTCCAATACGCGCTAGACTCAAGCCCAAGATCTACTTTGGTATGTTACTACGGTGCTGTTGTATCTCTTGTTGTTTGTGTGATATTTTTTAAAAGCGATCGCAATCTAAATGAATTTAGCATTTAATAACTTTATTTGCTAACCAAATCAAGCAATTACTTGTAGCTTAAAATAAGATATTGTGCATATGGACCACCCACGAGTTAAACGATCAAGTTTTGATTTAAGATATGAAATTATATGCTGTTTGAAACCGTTTCTCATAAAAGTCAAACAATCTTCTATTAACATTGGCCCCTAGAGTATAGTTTAGAGTAATTATATGGGCACATCGAACTGATCAAAACTGTTAAAGTGGACTCAGAAATTATATATCTAGCGTTTAAAGAAAGTAGTGCACCGATGGACTTATCTGAATTCTCGGTATATAAGTTTCTAGTGAGAAACCAAGTCTGTTTTGAACACCTTGGGTCGTTAAGGAATGATTTGCCCAAAAATTGAGATAACTTTCAAAAAAGTGATGGGCATTCACTTAACAGATGGACAGTTCGTCTCCACAGCTGCAGCAGAAACTTTCATGGGGAATCAAACTTGACCATGACGCCTTTTGTACAGTGAACCTTCACAAATTAAACCACTATTGTAGTATTCTCTTTGTGAGAGTGTATGCTCTTTTTGAATTTGTTCATGGGCAGTGTGCTCTGAAGATGCGACAAACGAGAGTGAAGGCCCACTAGCTAACCAGCAGAGCTCTCTCAACACTCTTAATTTCTTACCAAACTCTTATGCGGATTAGTTTACTTCTGATAAAGTTTGATATCGTACCTTGAACATGGCCATCAGCAGGAATTCCAACGTTTCAACCGATTTCCGAACCGAACTTTCCATGCTCTTTTTCGTCGCATATATTTGTGTCTATTTGAACGAATTGCTTTGACGTAGAACTAAGGTAACGAAATAGAAAAATCTTTCAAAGTTTACATCCATTGCTTCAAGCCAAGATAATTTAAGATATTTTTGTAGGAGCTTGAAGATCCTGAAAGTAGATAAGAATTAAATATCATCGATTCATTAAGTTTGAATTACTTTTTTACCCATTTCAAGCAAGCCGAAAAAAAGTGAAACAGAAGGAGATGTTAGAAATGCGTAAGAGTATATTTTAATACCGGGATTAAGTCATTGAAACATCGAATCGTAATAAAGAAGGTGAGAATCAAAACACCGAATTTGCAAGAAAAGTTCTCCGGACTTGAGTTCTAAAAGTTATATTATAATTCGGAGCATACTAATGCTGACGAAAATAAAGTAATATTGATCAGTTGGAAATATAATAGAGGCAAACGATCACCAAGAAACATTCTGTTTCGGCAAATGCCAAGAAAATACATTAATACTTAATATTCTATCCTTTTGAATAAGACCAGGAGACTGATCTAGCTGAGGACTTAAGCTGCAACATACCATAGTGCCATCGATTCAGTCGGCACGTCTTGTCTCTTTTGACTCTATGTGTACCATCCAAAACATCAAACAGTCACAACAGTCACAAAATCAGTTCGCTGGCTATTGTTGTGCGCCCGAAATAGTATCTTTTTTTAAAAGACATAGTAAACTCTACCCTTGTAAGCTT
Source organism: Chymomyza procnemis (assembly GCA_035046065.1). Classification (NCBI taxonomy): domain Eukaryota; kingdom Metazoa; phylum Arthropoda; class Insecta; order Diptera; family Drosophilidae; genus Chymomyza; species Chymomyza procnemis. The sequence continues at coordinate 23,319,631 of JAWNOJ010000013.1, read as the reverse complement.
TGTTATCATTTACGCAAGCGTTTTGTTTTAATAAACTTTGGTTACTTGTAGGACTTTGGACAAACCGGGTATAGAGTTGTATGTTGTTTAAATATACTTTATTATTTTAAGACATCGTTACTAAATTTGAAATGCGGAGTTATTTGTAATTTCTGTTGACTGAAAAGCATGGTTCAATACGCATAATTCATGTATTTTGGTGATTAAGAAGCAAGCACATATATCTCAACTAGCTTGATAAGTAAGCTTGTAGCGGCCCTGTTAAAGAGTATTTCACTGTTGCACAAAGACTGGCAGACAACCTTTTGAAATTATTTAGTTATTAAATACGATATCTTGTTACAAGGAACTGGCTGTGGAAATAAATAAAATATGAGTTCGCACAAATTTGTGGCCCAAGTGTTTTGATTTGGAACTATTGAAAAATGCATAGGTCTCAAATGTCAAGCGATTCTAGGGAATGCTGCGCAAACGATTAGAGAAAATTGGCTGTCTTTAAAGCTAGTTAATGTTAAATCAGTCCAAAGCTGCCGCTCCCAACTTAAATTGTCTTTGGTTTTACGTTAATTTTTTTTTTTTTTGGTCTTTGTATTATTTATTTGGAAACACTTTTGTAAAGAGTTCTTGTTATCATTAAAAATTAGCACCTTAGTTTTAAACAAACCAAAGTTAATTTAAATCAATGCGCAAAGGCTTGAAGCTAACGAAGCTCTCAACTCGTGCGTTGCTGAAACAAATGGCAATATATACAAATGTATCTATGTGTGTGTGTGTGTGTGTGTGTGTGTGTGTGTGTTAACAAAAACAATAAGCGCTTCCAAACCATCCTTGCCCTCATCAGTTGGCTGCTTGTTTGTTGGGCTCCAAAAAGTGTTAAGTATGCTGCCAGTTTGGATCTGTGGAACTGTGTCTCTATGGATCTTTGAATCTTTGACTCTTGGGTTGTTTGGTTGTTTGCTTAGGCAATCACTTGTTGATAATTTTTGTTGTTAGTGTCAATTGTTGTTTTGTTTCTTGTTGTAGTTGTTGTGTCTATTGTGTGTCTGTGATGATTTATACAATTTATCGATAAAAGCGCGCAACAAGCGTAGCGAATGTGCAGAGTTAAATGGCTTTTTGTTTTGTTTTTTTCTCAGTTTTTTTTTTCATTCGTGTTTAAGCTCGATTTTGGGATCTTACTTAGTTTGGGGTCTTTCGCATCGTCGACGATTGCATTTTAATTATGTCTAATGTCTAATGCTAATGGCTCAGTAGCATTTGTTGATAGTTTTGTTTAGCGCAGCCAAGTAAAAATCATTTTTAGCCTCGAAATTTCCAACTATCTTTAAAAAAAAGATACATATATATATAGCCACTTAGATCAGGTGGGAGGTCTTTTTCACACGGCCAGCACTTTGGTTAAGTGCCCTTCTACTTCCCAAAGCTGCGCTTTGATTTCTGCACAATTAAATATAAATTATTCCCATGATCCATCATCAAATCACAAATGTCTGGCAATCATACAAGCATTCAATCATTGTTCGCTGGCTGCGTTCAAATTGTGTACACCACCCACAAATAACAAACATTGGCCATCTGCAACATTCAACTAAGGCCAATTGTGTCTGTCTGACTGTTGTTAGCCCGCTTTTTAGCCAGGGTGTTAATGTTTGATGGTTTACGATTTCGATTTCGTTTTCAGTTTCATTTGTGCAACAATAAAAACGTGATTAAAGATGTTAGCTGGCTATTTTAGGAGCACTCTTTGGATGGGTTGTTCGGCTGTTTAATGAATTTTCACAATTATTGCTTGAAGCTTGTTGTCTGTGTTATGTTAATATGAACAATAAAAACTTTTAAAAACTAACATACAAAGCAAATTTTGAAGAAAAAAATAAGAAACCACGATAAATACTAAAAATAAAACCTTTAAATATTCTTTTTAATTTCGAATTGGAAAAGGATAAGGAAGTATTCTTACAATATTCATAAGCCACAAAAAAAAAAAATCACAAGCATGGTTGAGATGATCGTCCAATAGCAGTTGCCTGCATCTGCCAAATATATTAAACTTTGAAAAAACCAATTGTCCATCTACCTTAGCCTGACCCCCTATTTCCAATGCTACCTTAAATTAATACATTTACATGTCCAAATTAAATTAAAACAAAGTGATTCCAGAACAATCAATTGTGTTAATTAAAAATTGAAAAATTGTAATTCCAATTTATTCGTGAAATCCAAAAATATTAACAATACTCGAAATTATAATTTGTATATGCAGTAAGTATTTCAATAAAATTATAATAATTTAAAAACCAATATATTGCTTATCTTTATGAATGAACAAAGGATTTACGACTAAAGTTGGAAACATCCAAAATCAATAATTATTCCCCTTTTTTTTCCCATAATAAAATTAAAAATTCTTGTTTTTTCATTTAATTCGAAATAATACATGTATTAGCTTTCAAGTCTCAGTTCAGTTCATCGAATTATTTATTTGGCTTTGGACGACTAACTAAATTTGTAACTTGTGTTTCGTCTTCTAACTCGTCAGCACCTCATCAATGGATTTATATTCCACATTATTCGATGCTTCACATCAATCACAACTTAGTTTTTTTCACGTTCCTGAATTTTCGAGAGTCCTGTCACTTCAATCAATGTGCCAGTTTTGCAATACAGTTTGTAGGCTTACATTAATTTTCTTTATTAAAAATTTTTGATTTGTTGGTTTCTGTCTTCTGATGCCAAGTATTCTTTTGAAATACTTCGGTTTAACGGTTTTATGTTCTTTCATGTCTCCGAGTAAGCTTAAAGCATATAGTTCATATTGTTACCAAAGTTGAAAGAATAAATATTCTATTTTAAAATTGTAAACTTTATATACCCAAAAAAAGTATATTTAAACTATGTTAAATTTTCTGTTGAAAAGAAATAAAAATTATATGATCTTTTAATGTTTTCGGAATTTATAAAACAAAAAAAAAATATACTTAAGTAAAAAAAAAACCAAAAAAAAATATAATTTATTAAAAAAAAAAAAAAAAAAAAAAAAAAAAAAAAAAAAATTTTTTTTTTTTTTTTTCAAAAAAAAAAAAAAAAACCAAAAAAAAAAACAAAAAATATATAAAAAAAAATTTTATTTAAAACAAAAAAAAAAAAACCAAAAAAAACAACCCAACAAAAAAAAAAAAAAAAAAAAAAAACCCCCCCCCCCCCCCCCCATTTCAAAAACCCCCCTTAAACCCCCTAATCCAACCAACAATACAGTCATTAAAATTAAAACATTTTCAACAAACTTATGACTTATAAAGAGTATTTTGAAATCGGCGTGTCATAATTATCTACATCTTATCGAATTTTTATTAAGGCGCAACACGATATAAACTCAAACTTGTCTTGCGAATCCAAACCTCTAATGTGGGAAAAAAGTTTCAACTTGACGTAGGCGTTGTCTATTTGCTCTAGGCCATGCCTAAAGTCAAAATAAAAAGAAAACACAAAAAAATTGAATACGTTTATAACGGCAAGTTCAATATTCATTCATACATGCATTTTTTATGCTTCATTTCCTGCTTGTCCCCAAAAACGAATATATCGAATACATGCTAAAGCTCACTCAATCTGCATATTAATTTTTACTTCTGGAGTTATAGAAGTTTTTGGGGGCGCAAAGTGCATGGCGGCCATACGAAATGTGCATTTAATTGATATCGAACTCAATTTACATAACGTTGCCACCACACATACTCCGAATATATTTATAATATACTATTTATTTACTTAGTTTAATACACAAAATATTTTCATTAAGAATCAACAGTTGGGTTCTTTACTGTTAGCTGGATTGCTTTATACAAAGCCGCCAGCATGTTGAGGGGGAAACTGAAGAAAAGACGGGCACACAGAAAGACAGACACATGTCAATTGCAATTCAACGTATCGGTTGGGTCGGTAAAGTTCAATAACTTCCATGTATCTCAGAACTTTGATGAATGCGCCAACAACAAGTTTTGCATAATAACCGATCAGAAAGAAAAAAATGATATGTCTAAAAGTTTCTATAGCAGTAAATTTGTGCAGTTCTTTAGACCTCGTTTTTTTTTTGTACTTCTTTCTTCTGTCATATCTCAATTATTGGGCTGTCAGTTGAGGCTGGCAGATGCGTCTTTTAGAAAATGTTTCGGACATTAATGGCATGCACTGCGACTGTTGCAGGAGACAGTGCAAGGTAATAAAATAACATTTTGAAGTGGTAATGAAGCAATTAGCTTTTCAGTGTAGCTTTGGCCCACAATTTCTAACATTTACGACAGGAAATTGCGTATTGCATTTAAACAAATTTGAACAAAAAATTTTTTTGGTTGTTTTTTACTTCATATTTAAAAACTTGCACATTTTACGATCTATCATCCAAAGTGATAGATTAATGTAACTGCGTGCTGCAATTGCTATAGCTTTGATTTAGGCAAACATTACGCGGATTCTTCCGGAAACAATAATAACAATAAAACCCTTTGCTCATCACATAGCTATGAAGATGTGCGACTTGAGCTTACATGAATTCTATTAAAATTGTTGTGGTTTCACGCGCATGTACGACAAGATCAGATAACATAACTAAATGACTAGTAATAATTATAATAATAGGATTAATAATAAGCTGTTTTCTATTGAACTTCCAGATTTCTGCCTCGAGAGACGGAAGTTACGCCAATAATAACTTAATCATTGGCCAGCTAATAAGACAGTCACAAAGACATCAGATTCAATTTGTTTTTGTAACTTTAGCAGCGAGGGGGAGCACCCTGTTGCTAATACGTTGTGATATTTGAAATTTAGCACTTGGAGTCCGTACAGTTATGTCAGCAATAAGTGCAGCAGCAGCAGTTCCCTATTTGCGTCCAAGTGCAGGGGTAACTATTTGTCTATTTGTCCAGCCACTGGCCAATGACCAACACTTTTAATGATCATAGGCTGGGTTGGGATTACCGACCACCGTATTTGTTCACCATTAGTATTTGTTATTATTGTTATTACAATGTATTTGAATTGCTCAAGAACTGAGCGAGTGACCGGGTGCAACCGAGTCTGAGACTATGAAACAGCTGCCACACAGCCAGCTTACAAAATTAGCCAAACTCTAACCGGCAGACAAATGCACTTTGTTCTGGCCAACGACAACAAGCTGCAGTTTAAGTTGGTGCTGTGGCTAGTGCTGATGATGACGGCATGCCTCTTGCCACTTGGCCAAGTTAAAAGAAGCCGCCAAACAGCCCTGAAGAGGAAGCAGAGAGCTACGGCATTGGCGGCGGCAGCTCTTCACTGGGCTTCGTTCGCAGTGTTTGCCTCCTTAGAGACGACGTCATTGTTGTTTACACAATTATTAGGACAACAAGCCGCCGATCGCCGGCAATTGCCGCTGTTTACACGACCGCCACTGGCCACCATCAAATGCAATCAAACCAAGGCCTAGAATCGGAACCGAAATCAAAGTTAAATGCCATCGAAATGGTGTCCGCGGCAGTTGATGTGAATATTTCTGTACTCTGCAGAGCTTAAGGGTTTGAATAGAAATGTTTTGTGCTCATTTTATACCATTCCATTTCGTTTCTTTTTATTTTATCTTTATCTCGTTAAATTCTGGAAATTTTTCAGAATTTCATGCAAAAATCGGGTTAAAAAACAACTGTTAGTTCTTTCGTTATCGCAACTAATACAGAAGCAAGAAATATAAATATTGTACTTAAAAAATTTTGTTTTTTGAAATAAATTAAAATACTTGTATGTGATATACCTTAACATAGCCTTAAATTTGTAAGCAAGACAAAATGCCAAAGCATTTTCTCTACTTTTTTAAACTCTACACCTACATTAGTTTGTTTTGTCTGTCGCATCGGTACGGAGTTTGAAGATTAGCAATAGCCAATTACAGAGTATCTTAAAATAAACAATCCCAATGTTTCTTCTGGCGTACACTTTTTAAGTCACTAAAGTGTCGAAATGCTTCAATACCAATTGTCTGAGCAAGTCTTAGATTTTGTTTTTCATTTGTAGTCATTTTAGATCTATTTATTATTATTGTAACATCCCACAATGTTTCATCACGTAATGAGCCAGCCAACTTAACACCTGCAGTCCAGGCACGTACGTTTCATTCAGTTAATCCTTACCAAAATTATTGCAATATGTTTATACAATATGATGGAAAAATAACAGGAGCATTAGGCAATGAAATCCTCTGGCTAAATATGAACTTCAATTGATTTATTTGTACAAATGTATCTCATAAATTGACATACCAATGCGGTACAGCAAACTCACGACAAACTGGCTAATTGTGCATGCTAATGCATGCAATTGTGTCAAAATTCTCTGCATCTTGTTCGAGGAGTTCGTAGCCAGAAACAACAGCAGTTTAGGGGCATGGCCAGAGACGGTTTCACATACGACTTTTGGACGTCGATCTACGTGAAGTTCAGCTCGAGTTGTAGGTACACTTGGAAAAACAGAATGTTTGTGGTTGTGAAATCTTCGGCAAAAACTAATTTCCATTGTTTATAGGTGTGAAAAAGGAACACGTAGAAGTCTCTTGATATGCATTATTTGAATAAGTGTAGGTTTTATCAAAATATAATGTTGACAAAATTCATCGGATCAAAACAAAATGTTATTCTTAAATAGTGCATTCAAAAGAAGTTTGCACACGCGAATTTCTCAGACTACACCAACAAAAAAATCAAAAACTAAATATTCAGTTTATATGCTTACACATATGTGTACTTGTTTCAGCCCGTTCAACTCGAAAAACCCAAAAACATTTAAAACATTTGTCGAAACGATGTTTTTATTTCGAATTAAATAAACATTTTGCAAACCAGATCTTGTTAAATAATGTCAGTGCACTTTTAAAATTTATCAATTTATCTACCGATACATCTTTTTAAAACTTCTATTCAAAAAAAAAACTACAAAGTTTTCCAAATTTTTGGCTTAAATGATAGGTTTTACACATTAGGCACATTTTCGTAGGCTACTTTTGCGCTCAGTGCTTTTGGGGGGCTGCTCAAAAGCTCGTAAATTTATAAATTATTAAACATTTGTGGTAATGGAGTCAGCTGGCAGTTGGCAGTTGGAAGTTGGGAGTTGGAAGTCAACAGACAGTCAATATGTACTCGAAAGTCGACAGTTGGCAGCACGTAGCTAACTGTGGCCCCTTGAAATGTACCTAAGATGCAGTCAGAGGTGGCGGGCCACTGGAACATGACCGATATTGAGCGGCTAACAGTTAGTCCAGCTAAGATCCAGTACAAAAAAAAAAAAAAACCAAACAAAACATAAGATGACGTAGACGACGCTGAGGACGATATCAAGACGGTTCAACGATTAATGCCAATGCACATTTAATGCACATATTTGGCTTTTGTGTGCCACTCGATTGGACTTTTTATACCATCGTGACGTACGTGTGTTGCCTGGGTTGTTAATGCTGTTCTGGATGCTGTTGTTGTTGTTGTTGTTGTTGTTCTGATGTCATGTCAGAAGGTGATATAACATGAATGCAGTTATTAAAATCAAGCTTACAGTGCGCCACAAAAGTAAACGCATACACAGACACATATAATATATATATAAACTTAATTGAAATAAAACTAAAACAAGACGAACAAAAGAGCAAAATCTTGAAATGAAAATTCTTGGGACTTACTTGGTCTACAATGTTGAAAAACAAAGCCAAAGTTTCAGCTGCGTCAATTCATTTATGGCTTAGTCACGTTGGAATAATTTGTTTTATGTTAATGTTGAGCATGGCGCATTGTAAGGAGCCAGAAGGAGTAATCCGAAAGCAATGTATGTTACTTTTTCCATTTCCATTGTATTTTTTTTTTGGTTTCTCTTATATTGTTTTTCCAATGTTTGTCGCTGGTGTGCGCCTCTCAATGAATTGGAATTTAATTTGAGCATTTGGGCAAATTTCCAAATGCAGTCGTCGTGGTGGTTCCAGCAACCAACAGACAATTGATGCTTGACTGTAGCTTGAACTCCCACTTGCAGAGCCCCGACAATCTCCCCCGCGACTGGCAGGTGCAGTTGTTACTGTTGTTGTCTACGACTCTTATGTAGATAAAAAGATATTGTATCTGCGACTTTGCTGCTTTGTTGTGGCAAATGTGGCCCGCACGCAACAATTTGCTACTGAATTCTTTAAAAAGAGTTTGTTGTGGTTGTCGCTTAAACAGTTTCAGTTGTTGCATGTAAATCGCAAGTAGAACTGCTTAATCGTGAGGCGTTCAGTTGAAAGCAGTTGAAAGGTAAGCCACCAGTAGCAGCATATTAAAAACTAACTTGCCTCAAGTTACCAGCCAATATCTCCATTAAAGGAAGTGTATCAAAAAATTAATTTAAGAGAAAAAAAAAACACACAAGGTGGTCAATACTAAACGAGCACACTACTTCCGTTGACGCCCCCATATTCTGCTCTGCTCTAATGATCATTAAATATTGGGATTAAGGCAAAGCTGTGATGCGATGTGATGTGACGCTCGCCGGCAAGTGCAAAAAATAAAAGAATTGTTAGCAGCAATAAGACCCTAAAGAAAACACCTTGGAAGCATTTAATTCCGGCGGAAATACAAACAACGCCGCACACACACACACTGGCATCTCCCTCTTAGCTCTCTTGTATCGTATCTCATCATCATCTACCATTTTGCCATTTTGCGGCTCAGCTCAGTCTGAGTTAGTAATTAGGGTCAAGAATTCGCACGCTCAATTTCAAATTGAAAATTGTAGCAGAGTCAAAAAGTAAGACTTCAATAATTGAGAGATCATCTGGGGTAACAGGTAATAACCGAGCAATTTAACTCATAACACTATGTGTGTTTTGGTTTCTGTGTGTGGTCCTGATCTTTGACAAATGCTCTGTAAAAGATTGACATGTCAGACAGGGCCACGGAATGACTAAGTGTGTGAGCATGTTTTGGTAGCTGTAGCGCCGGCTAGACATAGGATTTAGGCGGACACGAAATACTACTTTTTGGTAATCGCTAGCGCCTTTAAGAAGTGGTAAGCAAGCGTCCATAAAAAGGTATGTTATAACTTAGTGACCTATTTCTTTTAAAACATTTTAAAATGATTCAAAATTTTGCAACACCTGTTTGGATATGCACTATACTTGTTTTTTTTTTTTTTGATACGACGTAAATTTGCCATCTTTGCTATTTCGAGCACACTTAAGACTTCGGTAATGTACTGATAAACGGTCCTATAGGATATATTTAATATTGATTAAACCGTCTGGAGTATTATGCAATTTTTGCTCGAGTATGCGTTGCCGGTACCTATTGAATAATGTAGAAGAACAAATTAATAAAGTCAGCCGATAGAGCACTACGAGATTTTGTTAGATAACGTAAAAAAGATGGAAGAACGCTGAAGAGCAGATAAAGTTTTTGGTGCCATAGTTGCGGTTTATGATCGGAAAACAAACGGACTGAAATGCTGCCACGCCTTGGTCGAAGTTAGACAGAAGTTTTACCTAATGCTACCATAAGCTTACAAAAAAAACTTGTTAACCAAGTTGATCTACAAAAAAAACCGCAGTCGCTCTATTTGATCACATTGCCCAATAGCAATTTGCTAAATGCATGTTGTGTCTTCATTACCTCATTTCGAGTACAGTCAGTTATCGATTTCATTACCATAAAGAGTGCACATTCGAAACGCATTGGAGTCCGTCGGGTATTAAAACGAGTATATTCGTATTTGAATTCATATTCGCATTGGTATTGGTATAATAAAAACGGTTATGCGAGCTACTTTAGTTGTCATAAGTGTCACAATGTGTTTTGATTTACAACAATAACGGTGTCTATTAAACTTTATAATTGTACCAATAACCAAAATAAAAATAAGTGAAATAAAAACGACAATTGACAAAAGAAGAGGCGAAAAAATGGGGAAGACGGGGTGACGACAGAAAGGTTTTGCAATGAGCTCCAAGTGTCGTTCAAGTTGCAAGTTGATTCAAGAGTTGGCGGCGTCAGCTCATTGTCAATACGTGGCACGTACGATAAATAAAATGAAGCACAAATAAGCAAAAGTATGGATAATACTCGAACAGACGGAACGCGAGAGACTGGTAGAAGGAAAATTGGTAGGTAGACAGATACGATACCAATATATAGCAGGCTTAGGTATATATGTGTAGTAAGAAATCATATGTCTTATTTTGATATTTATGCGTATGACAGACCATTTTTGGCGACCTAAGCAAATAGGGGCGCGCGAATAAGCTCGCAAACGGCTTGATCGGTTTTGGTTTGACTGATCGATTGGCATGATCGGTATGATATCGCTATCGCTAGCTATGGTTGGGTCATTGGCTTTAGTTGGCTGGCTAACTTGGTGGCTGGCTGGCCACTTATGTATGTTGGTTGGCGGCCCAAATCTGGCTCTAAAGTGTTGCCCATAAGTGTCTGATTGTTTGTGTATCATAATACAAAATGCTTGGGCCATATGTATGCGGGCCAACTTTGAGTTTGTTCACTGTGCGTAAGTACAGTAGAACCAATTATGGATTTTATAAAACAAATGTGGCATGCATATTAATAAGGCCCGCTTCAAGTGTGCATGTGTGTGTGTGTGCGTGCGTGTGTGTATAGATATTTGTTATATTCGTCATTTTTGTATGGCATGGTGGCCCATAAATTTCAAAATGATTTACTTTAGTTTCATGTGGAATTATTTTACGACTACATATATAAATGTTGCTCTATGTGTGTGAGTATCTCCATTTGCTATGAACGGCGGAAATGTGATTAAAAGCATATTTTATACTCGTATTTAGTTGTATGTGCTGATAAACCAACTTTGCAGCGCTTTATAGGCCTGGACATGCGTGCAAGGCATGCAAATGGCTTCAACTCTCCAAACACACAAACACATGAACAGAATGCCATAAAGCCATCTTAAATCCTGACCAAGCAGTATAGACTGTACAGGTTGTACCCCCTGTGGTGGTTGCTTCTTTCTTTTTAGTTTTGTCTTTTTCTTGACTCACTACTCGCCGAGTGTTTATGTCAACGTACTGGCGGTGCACGCTGTTGGCCTGATGACAGCCATAATTCTTTGCCATTCGCCCCGCAGTAGATTCTGATCAGCTGCAGCAACCACACAAAGCAGTCAAAGCATAAATAAGTGCAGAACATCAACGCCATGGTGCAAAAATTGTTATCATCATCATTTCTGATATTTAGTGGTAGTGTCAACATTGGCTGCTTACAGACACACTAGACGCCCGTTGTTCGTTTGCTGGTCACGCTAGCAGCTCCAAAACTGGAACCAAAATTTAAACTGTAACTGAAAGTAGCAGCGGAAGCAGCACTACTCTACTCAACTCTACTCTACTCTACTCTACTCTAATAATATTGCTCCCACGGTAGCAGTCGCATTGAAGGTCAGCCCACGGGCAATAAGCTATTGCTATTGAAAAACTCTGGGCCAAAGACCAAATTACGCGACGATCCGAGTTCAAAGAAGTTCTCATGAAACAGAACAGTGGAAAAACAATGAAAATGTTTCTAATTTCGACTATTTGCTTCCTGCCTGTACTGTCGCTGCTCCAAATAGAAAAACTTAACGCCACACGCAAACGTCAAATTAACTCGATTACAAAAGATACACAGGAGTCCCTTGAAGATTGAGTGAGTGTGAGTGTTAGCGTGAATATGATTGAGATTGTGATTGCCATACAAAGATTAACACGAAAATTGGTTCCATATTTTCAAGATGTTGACAGGCAGCAGTCTCTAAAGCTCTGCAGCTCGAAGGCATACGAGGCATATTGCACATTATGGATACATTATGCATGGATATAAATCAAAAGAGTTCAACTTGTAATGCATAAGTTGTCAGCCAACGCAGTCAACAATATTAAACATTATTGAAAAGATACAACAGGCAGCACAGATAAGGCAATAAACGAAGTTGGGACGCCCTTCTTTATGAAAATACTTATTAGGTGGATAATATTTTGTAGAAGCTTTGCCATACCCCTTACTGTTTAATACGATATTTTACTGCAATATTCTAGATAGAAAAATGTATTTTGCTGTTCCATAAGAATAATTAGGAATGATGAAAGAGGTATAACTAAACTCTAAATGAGAACTTTAAATAAAAATATCTTCAGAAACTATATAATAAAGATCTGGCAATCTAGAAATTGTTGCATTCTTTCACTTATATTATTATTATTTCAACCTTATATTTACCCGAGCATAAATTTTTGATTATTTTTTATCATTCACAACACTTTCTGCCGTCAGATACAGCTACCGAGGATGGGCTTTCTATGTAATTTGAAAAGCACGGTAATAACTAAATGGCGATCTTTTAAAAGCTTGTTCATTTGTCTAAAGTGAAAAACAATAAATTAAAAAAAAATGTATAAAGATTTTGATATTTGAGTACATTAGTCAAAACATTTTTTCACTCGAGAGTAAATGCTCGATTAATTATGATCATCCATAACACCTTCTGCCGGAGGATGCAACTGGCGAGAATTTAATTTTGTAAGAAATATAAAATACGCACTGATAATTGAAGGGTGACTTTTGAAGAGTGTGAGTTCTTGCAATATTTCAGGTTGCTCCTCAGTCTAAATGCGGCAATTCTGTTTTTTTTTTTCGCCTTTTCAGTCAGCTAGTATAGACCTTGCGAGGAATGTAATAAATAAAAAGCTAAGTTTGCTTTACCGATAATATTTTGTTCGTTTCATGGTTAAACCAATTGACCAAACTGTTGCCAAAAAATTACTTACTAAAAAGACACCCTTTAGTTTAACATGAATAGTGCAATAAACTTTCACATATTCACTGCAAATACCGCACATCCGTTTTAATTATAAATTATTGGACACATGAAAAACCGATTCAACCGTATTTTTATATACAAATATTTAGATATCATAAAAATGTCCAAATGAGGCTGACCAAAAAAATCATAAAAATATACTTTAATATATTTTACTATGGCTATTATGGTTTTACTTGAGGTTTGTAAGGAGCATTAAAATTAAAATAATAGTTTATTTAAGTAATGTTGCTGATAATAAGTAGAAAAAAAAGTTCTTAGCATGTGCTCACGATTTCAATTATGTGAAAATATTTATGTCTTGAAAATATTATAGGATTTTTTAAAACCTTCTTCAAAATTATCGATAAAGTGTTGCATAACAGGATGTTTTAAAACAACTTTCCTTATACTCATTATTAACAATTGTCTCAATTGTTCATTATCTCTTAATAATATATATGATGAGCATTTTTGCGACATAAAACTCTTAAATTTAGCATTTATTTTAAACGGGAAATTATTCATTATATATTCGTAATTATGCAATTTTAATTCTCTAGAAATTGCTACAAATAGTTAAAAAAATGCAATATCATGTATGTAAATAAAATGTGAAAGCCTTATATACAATATTAATAATCTGAGTGGGCAGTATGTATACAATTGTTAAGGGTAAAATATTAAACTCAACAATTTTGAATTATTTGCTTAGCTAAGTGCAACGTATGTTTTTCAAGTCGAAATAAGAAACACTTTTAAAGTCTGTTTTAGAGCTGTTCGAGTTTTTTACAGAGCGGGTGTTTTATATTTTTTTTATGATAGTTTAGTTTATTTTAGCTTTATTTTTATTGGATATTAGATTTACGCTGGTTGTAAAGTATATTGCCGTTACAGTATACATTTAAAAACTTAAAAGATTTTTAAAACTAGCAAAAACAAATATTAAATCCTAAACAGCTATAAATGTACTGTGTATACTCTATGCAGCATATCAAACAAAATTTATTCTAACTTATGGGAATTTAGCTCAATTTTTAATTATCTGTTTACATTTTACAATATATTCAAAATTATATGCTTTTAGCGGAAATTATCATTGTCACCATTGCACTCTTGCTTTCAATTTAAATTATTACAAGAAAATATATACATATTGTTTGCAATTTGCTGCTGCTGATCAATAAATACACAAATCTAAAAGTACAAAATATCGACAAATATTTTGTCTTCAAAAATGATTATAGGTAAAGTGCAAAAATGGCCAACTGACGACGTGTGGTGGTAGCATTAGGCAACACTAAAATAATATGCATCAGCTAAGCCCATATAAAGATGACATTTTTTAAGAACTTCTGAAAAAATTACTTCGAGATTAATGAAAATAGCAATGTACCTGTATTCTTCGTACTTTCTTCAATTAAGGTCATATGAACTACAATTTTCCTTAAATTCTAAACCATTATCTTTCTAAGATTTTCAACATATGAACATTTCGTGGATAAACTCACGACTATGTCCAAATTCAAAATGCACATCCAATTCTTCGAGTATCTCAATTCCGAATTCAGTTTTGAGACTCTTTTCTATCAAGTTGTTTTGATATAGTTTATCTCTCTGGAAATGATGAGAACGAAAATTTTCTGCTTGTTTATTGTTAATTTTGAAATTAATCCCAAATCGTCTATTGGTATATTCGCACAATTTATATTCGTTTTAATATTTGATTAAATTATAATAATAATTTATTCAAAGCTGTTGGTTGTTATTATGTTATAACTTTTAAAACAAACCCGCTACTTATATAAGTAATTAATTTTTTTAAATCTAAATTATCATTTAACAAAGTTATTGCCACTATTAAGTTTATAAGTAACAAAGTTTAATTACACAGTTAAGGAATTCAAATAGACAATTAGAATTAATCGTTAAAGTAGTAAGAAGTAGTGTTGGCCAACTGCGGCAGAAAATCGTGTTACTTCACTTTTAAGTTAAATGCATAATCAAAGCACAAGAAACAACACGTATGTAACTATGTACACACCCTAACATATGTATGTATATCAGTGCAGTGACTCACTAGGCTCCATTGTTATGATTTATCTGAGGCAACTACACCAACAACAACAACACAAAAATAAATTAATTTAAGCAAAGTAGTCAAATAGTTGCCACGCTTGATCTTGTGCCGAGGCGTTTAAATTGGGCGCAAATCGAATTGTATCTATGAAATACAATGATTGCATCGATAAATGGCATAGGTATTGGCATTTGCATTTCCATTTCCAAATGAAGTTATATGCGCGTAAGAGACTGCTGAGTTAATCGAGTTTTAACTTGGCCCATAAGTCACCAAGCAGTCTGGCAACAGGCAGCAGGCACAAGGCATAAGGCCATGGCTCCAAGTGCTGCTGCCATGATGCCATTCACTTGGTGCATGCAGCTCGCCCGCTTCAATTAACATATGCTAACAAGTTGGTCGCTTTATGCCGCGTCTCATGCACGGAACACTTTGTCACTTTGTCGGAGCTGCAGATTTCATAAAGGGTGGGCCTAAGTGATTTTTAAATGAAATTAATTTCAAAATGCAGCTCTTAAGGCGTTATCTTGGCATTGCATTAAATTGTAATGAGATCATGGTAGTTAGTCGTCAGCTGTTATTAATAAGACGCTTTGCAGTTAACTTATTGGCCATTAAGTAACAATTAGCCAATAGTTTTTCACGCATATTGATTTCCTTGTTAGACATACTTGGAATTTTCATTTGAATAACTCAATAAATGATTTGATGGGCATGCAATGCATTCGATTAGAGCACGGAGAGATCCGGCTTGTTTATCGTTTTTATTAATATTAATACGCCAAAGTTCACCATTGTTTCGAGTGTTGGAATTCCCCCATGGGAAGTCGCTTGGGCTAAACTAGTTTAGCAAATGCACTTGGCCATGACTAAGTGCCATAAATGCATACAAAATTCATCTGCGTAAATTAGCGAAGATGCTGCGCTATAATTACGCTATGCTTTGCGATTTGGCGTATATATACATTATATAAACTATATACATATATATAACCATAGACAATGTGTATATACTTAGCAGTTTCTCAGTACGTAAATGTTTTGCCAAATCATGCACAACACCTTTATACCCTTAATAACCTTTTTTACAATTTTATCTTAATTTTTTTTAGTTCCAATAAAAATATTAGCCGAGCTCATTCACTCACAGTGCCTCAGATTTGTAACTTATTATTTTTCCCGCAGCAGCACGTAATTTCTATACTCAGCTGAGCCGTTTTGCACCGCAATGATTTCCGGCTGACGCGCCCGCCAAGTTAACAGCCTCCGCCCGTCCCTGCCGACACTCCCCTGAAACTACGACTTGAACCGTTTGCACATTGTTAACGTCATTCAGTGGTCGAGCTGAATGGGTAAAATATCAAGCGTGAGAAAATCTATTATTATCTATGGCGACTATTATAGACGACTGCTATAGAGCTTCTAATGCCGTGGGCTGTTGCAATTGTAAGCGGAACTAGACGGTAGCATGGTCAGTCAGCCAACAGTTCTGATGACGACGTCATCAGTGTAATGGTTTTGATGGAACCGCCGACAGGGCGTTTAATACAAACGCTTACATCTGTTCATCAAGTAAGGTGATTTACTCAAAATCGGATGCTCGAACTAAAACTGATTCCAAGAAAGCTTATTGGATTACAGCGAAGAATACACCGATGATCCGTAATAAACAATTCGAAAAAACAACTCTAAAGCCGGACTTACTAAAAAAAATACAAAATATCTCTACAGTTTAGTGATATGTCATACCAACAATTTGAAAAAAAAAAAATTCCAGGGCGCCAGTATATTGTATTGCATAATATTTTAATACATATCGAATTAATACTTCGAAATATCCAGAACCTTTTCAGCAGAACAAGCCATTATTAGTCTTTATAACGCAACATTTAAGGCAAGAAGTTGGAAAGGGTTCTCTACTCTAATGAATAAATATTTTGGTAATTTAACAATTTCCAGGATGAAATCGCACTAAATTTATTTTATAATTATGTAATTAAAATTTTAATGTTATTTATTTTTAAATATTTATCACTTTTTGTCATGGTATGTTTCATTTGAAAATGTCTTTGAGCAAGTTCATGTTCCAAGTCATATTTGTTTTAACTTTAGATTTTCCTTGATTCTTTAATAATAAACGGGGAATTCGGTGGTTTGATTCCATCCAGCAGCACTGGTGCATTTGCCTAGCAGTGGTATATAGGCGCAATTTACCTGGCAAAATCACCCTACGCTTTGCAGCGATTGCCATAGTTAAGTTGATTGGTTTCCTTAAATATCAACTAATCGATGTTTCAAAATGCATGGTTGAGTGATATCGACTCTCTACCTTTGTACTAGTACTTTGTACTAGAAAGGCATAATTTCTGAGCATCACTAGAATGGTACCATTTAAGATAGTATTTGGAGCACGCAAATGGCAACATTTGAGCAATATAAGGTAAGTTTAGTTAGACCTAGACACTTATTTTATCATAAAACTGGGAGCAGAAGAATAAAGGCTTAAGACAAAGTGATGGGTGGAGAGAAAGAGAAAGGGAAATCGTGTGGGTAGGAAGAGAAACAGGAAAAACAGACAAACCAGGCCATCAAACAATAGTTTGTCCAGAAACAGGGGTTGATTCCTAAAAAGCACTGAGTTGCACAATAACATATATGTTGAATATTTTTTAAAAAAAATCTTACTCTTCGCAGCTGTAAAAAATGAAGAGTGCTCTGGAGATAGGACACACAAGAGAGAAGATCGTCTCGTTCATGTTATATTATAATTTTTGTTTATATTTTAATCAGCATAATGGCAAATCCCATATATACCTGGATGCTATAAAAGAACTCATTACTTAAGAGGTATGAATTTTCAATTCCAATCATTTTTTATATAAATACTTTGACAGAGCTTCAAGGGAATACTCAACTCTTCTCTTATGTAATGTTTAGGCTACTGCTACAGTAACCTTTTTCGCTTGCTCGTTCTTAACGTCTTCGATCAGGATCATTTAAACATACAAGTTATTCAGCAATGTATTCCATTGAACTTAACTCTTTCCCCGCAGTAACATCACCCACTCAAGTGATATTTGCTTTTCAAACTCATGCATAGATATGTTTTATTCATTGACACAGTTTATTGGAACTTTCAAGTTAACAGCATAACATCAGAGTAATAGGTACCACCAAAGATCGACCACACAAGCCGCTTTCACAAACTACCGATCCATCGATCTTTGTTCGGTTTACTTACCCACTGTACCAAGTGAGATGACTTAAGATTCGTTTGTCTTTAACACATGCATCACAAAAGTATGATTGAGGCGTTTATTAAACACTAAACAATGCTTTAAGAGGCTAAACTTTTTCAAAATGTATTATGGATGAATTGATTTACCATGTGTTTGGGGTGTGGGAATTCAAATTATGATAACTTTGTCAAGATTATTTACATTTTGAGTGATTAGCACCTTTTGGCCTGAGAACGTTAAAGATTGAAGGGTTACATTTTTTTTTTGTGTTTTTGTACGGGGAACTTTCTGTTGCTGTTTTTGAATCCGCAAGACATCATTTCTTTTTATAATGCAGTTCAAAAGCGTTTGATATAAATTACAGCCAACCTACATACTCTGTACTCTGTGGTCTGTAGTAGTTGGCTTTGTCGTTGCATCCAAAAGCCAAATTGTTTTTTAAAAGCACCATTTTTATTACTTCTGATAAGTGATCTCGCGACATTTTCAATTTTAATAGGGTCTCAGCTCCAAGCTCGACCACTTTACAAAGCGATGCCCCCCTCATACACACACACACACACATACGTTCGAATATGGCCGACCGCAGGCAATGCGTTTACTGGCCATGGAAGATCAGGATGCAGGGGTTACGTTTGGCTTGGCTCAGTTCATTTCTTGTAGCATTGCGATCATTTGTCGTTGCGTTAATAAAA
Organism: Chymomyza procnemis; assembly: GCA_035046065.1. Taxonomy (NCBI): domain Eukaryota; kingdom Metazoa; phylum Arthropoda; class Insecta; order Diptera; family Drosophilidae; genus Chymomyza; species Chymomyza procnemis. Next base: position 23,300,777 of record JAWNOJ010000013.1, on the reverse strand, counting down.
TTGCATCGAGTCACATTTGAAACTGCTTTGGAGGGGTCGGATGGGACACAAAAAAAAAAAAAAACTTGCGCCTAGCATAAGCCTGGCCAAGTCATCTTTGGCGGTGGTCATAGCCAGGCAAGTCAGCCAGCATCAAGTATTATTAATAATGCAACAAGCTGCTCCGAGTTGGTGGCCAATCGGAGTGTGAGCGTGAGGAGGAGGAAGGGAGACTGCCGAGAGGTCACCTGAAAACGTTGCAAATAAAACGGCAACCATTTTTAATATGATTGTATGTCATCTTAAGCCCACAGCGAAGTCGCGATCCGATGCAGTCTAGGCATTTAGCCATGTGTAGCCATTCGGATACTCAAATTATCATGGTCCATTGAGTGGATGGACACTATGTAGCCAGTCAGTTGGTGTCGAAGACAATTTTTCATGAGCTGAGCATTTTGGTTGGGGCATATCAGGTGTGCCGTGTACTATTGTATACCCCAGCGCACCGCTACTCCCAGCTATTTAATGGGTTCGCCTAAATACCTGCAGCTTTTTTGTCAACTGAAAATGGGTGATAATCCGTTTTGACAAATTCGACTACATGCTTGCTGGAGTATTGCCTAAGCCGTTGATCATTGTTGGTCAAGGTTCAAATCATGACAACTGGAGAAATTGGCTAAGTGTGTTTGCCTTAGTCTCGTTGGCTGCAAAAAATTAGCATGCTACAAACGTTAATACACAAAACTGAAAAACAAAGTAAAGAAATCAAGTTGCATATGATTAATGCCCCTAAGAAAATCAAGATATCAAAATTATGCGTAGTATGCTACTGAAATCATGTGAAATTCTTAATAAAGATAAACTCTGAACGGAAAAGGACCTTAGTTCATGCCTCAGGTAGTCTTTTTTTCCGCACTCAAATATAATGGTGCATGCGGATCACGTATGCGGCGTGAGCAAACTTTAAGTTAGATTAATCGCTGCGTAACGTATTGTATTGAGCTGCATGAAAACTGCATTGATTATAGGAGAAATGTCAAATTGAAAGGATATGAGCATTTCCTTTTTGAGTTATGAGCGATTTCCGGTTGCTAAATATGATGGCTGCATTTCTTTAAACTTCATGCCTTCACAAATGGCATTTATTGCGTGCCCAAGATTTATAACAGTTGCAGTTAGCAGCTTAGCCTGATTTATATGCCACACTGCAACTGTCCAACTGTTTCGATGTTTCTTTTTATTAATTTTTTTTTTAAATAACGAGTATCTACCACCTACTGTTAAGGGTCACCAAAGAGTGTTATTGTTACCACAATCGCACATAAAGACATAACATACTAAATAGATCACTTGCAGCTCGCACCTACTGAACTAAGGCATGCCACAAATTGTGGCAATCACAAGTGTGGTCTTTGCTGGCGCCACTGCGGGTTGACAGTCTGCAACCATAGAGTGAAAATCGTCTGGGCAAGGTCAGCAATTCTATGAAATCAATTGATGCCCGTATAACGCCTAGTTTGTTGCCTAAGTCTTTTGTTTGTGTTCTTTGACTTTCAAAAAAAATAAAAATAAAAAAATGCACAATAAATGTACAAAAAAAAAAACAAAGAATACAAATGAAAATTATTCCAACCTTGACAGCAAAGCTGCGGAAAATTGTATTGAAAAAGACATGAAAATTAACCCAGAAAATGTTTTCAAAAACACAAAATTTAAGACACAAAGAGCCAAAACAATAAGACAAAAGAACTGCGCTAAACTTGGCATGTGTGTTGCTATGTACACACTTTCTATAGGGTGCTTTTTTAAGAGAAGTTTTTGATTTATTTGAGTGAAGCTCACCTTTTGCAATTAAATGATTAAAAATAAGCTTTTACAGGGATTCGCCAAATTTCATTAGATAGCTGTTCAAAAATATGTGTGGACGGACAAATCTCTGGCACCCTGTATACGTGTGCGTGCTTACAAGTTTGTCACTCATACACAAGAGCGTCGGCCCTTACTTAAGTTCAATGAGTCGAACGGTAAAACAATGCAAAATACCTGGTTCCCAGAAGTGTGCCACACGACACAACCCATAGTCTGCAGCCGTCGACTTCTTGTTAGTGTGACTATGTATGCCTCTGGCATTGTGCAACACTAGAGACCCAACAAGTACAAATTGAAGCTCATATATGACACTTAAACTGATATTAAATACATTTTTGCATTTTACAAGGTTGCACAATTAAGTCAAATGGCCAATTTCACTGCCTAAGATGCGTCAAGTCTGGCACACGCCTTATGCTCCTTCTGCTATCCAGTTACTATGCCACTGACAGTGCCCAAGTCATTGATATCTACAAGCAGTCATGTCACCACCACCACCACCACCCCACTTGTCGTACCGCTGCAGTGCCCAACAAGTGCTGCCACCTTCAACAAAGTCCAATTATGCCCCAAAGTTGGCTATACTTGGCTGCTTGTGTGATTTTCAGTGACACAGAAACTGAAATTGTTCATTGTTCCAACTGTTTGCTCGTTAATGACTTGCTCCCCATATCTCAAGGTCAAGTTAGGGAAGTTATTGTCGACGCTTCAGTAATTTTCTATAGCTCTACATTGAAAAATTATTTATTTATATAAATTGCCCCAAAGCTTGGCAGTACATTTTTATATTTTAACATTTTGTCAATGTTTTATTAATGGACAAGATTGTGGCGCGCTCAAGCGTAGCGTGTCAAGCGTTTTCGAAAATTGCTGGAGCGATTTATGAGAATTTCATTCTCATTGAGAGCCCACTAACTGTTGAATAATATTGTTTACAGCAAGTATGTTAAGGTAAGCGCCAAAGTCCCCCACATTTATCTACTTAAGTGAGAAATCGATCAGTATTATCATTTCAACTGGAAACCACAACGAAACCAAAGAAATTCCATGACTAATCAGACAAAGTGTGACTATGAAATTCTCATTAACTCTGTGGCGGGTATAACTCAAATTAGATCATGTTTATATTAAACTGTTGGCACGCTCAACAGCTTCAACCGTGGTTTCTATACGTGGTCAATGTTCAGCTCCAAAGTGAGTCGCCACTCTGGCGACTCGTACCATTTAGCTGGGCACACATTTTGAATATGTCTTTGCAGTGATTTCAATTTGTTTATTTACTTAACTTTTTACGTTTTAGTCTTGGCTCTGTTTGAGCCAATGCTTTAAGCCAACAGCGTAAGCGCGGTGGCTGGACCAGCTTCAAGATGGAAACACAAAAAAAAACAACACTGGTACTTCAGCAAATATTGCGGTAACCTAAGAATAATATTTTTCTTTGTGTTTAACGTTATTTTGCATATCTTTGAGCTAATTTTTCGAAATGGTAGCTCTTGAAAATGCCCCTACGGGTTTTAAGCACAAGCGCTTAATGAATCGAGTACGGCTAAATGAGGCCATTAAATTTGTTGGGTATAACCGCAGCGATTTATTTTTCTGTGTGGATCTTGCTTGGAAACGAAGAGCATAATATGCTATACAGAATCGTAGATTACTAGAATATAAAATTTCAACTTCAACTGAACTTTTTTTTTTTATTACATAGTTCAAAAAGATATTTTATTGATAAATATACATATTCTAATTTATCTAATCTTTTTGAAATTTAATTTGGCAGAACTCTAAATATACCCATAATGCAGAATTTTCAGCTGAATTATTGTCCCAAAATGAATTATTAGTTGTTAATATTATAAAAGTTCAACAGATCAATATATGTCCTTCATAAAATACAAAACATAAATCATACAGATATTTCCTGTCCAAATAAAGCTTTTCGACAATCTTATGCCTAGATGCGATATCCCTGAGTAGCTATATAGCTGGACTAACAAACAAGATTTTATACAATATTACTACTTATTTTAAGGAATTTATATATTTTGTTCTTTGAGTTAATTATTCATGTTTGACATGTTGTATCGAAGTTAGTAGTTATGCCTCATAAGACCTAGTGCCACATGTTATTAACAAAGTACAACGGAAGCTAAAGAAGCGCCAACTTCCTGAAGACACTAACCAAAAAACTGTCTGTTGCATCCTCAAAGGGTTACTTTTTCCTTTGTTTTTTCTTTTTTACACCGGGAACAACTGCTGTGGAAACATTAGAAATTAGTACCCTAGATATACGATTGTCTTAACTGATTGTTCACAGCAATAAATTTATGAATGAGCAGAGTCCAATGGAAGCGAACCCAAAGAAATATTAATGATAACACACACTGGGACATGTGTCTGCATACGAACTAGAGACAATCAAATCAATGCAAAGCAAAGCAAAGTGCAGCATTTGGAGGCATGCAACAACTGACACTTGTTTGTTGTGGTGGTTGTTGTTTTGTATAAACTGGGCTCTGGAGCCTTCACAGAATGAGAACTATCGAGGAGTAAGAGCAGCAGCAGTCATCAACCGCTGTTTGTCGTAGACAACGTCAATGTCTGCTGTTGACTTAGAATACTAATTCAGTTGGCATGGTAGCGGGTTAGGCCTGAACCGAAACGGCCGGATGTGCTGACGATGACATTTGGTCAGAGCTGGAGAGAGAAAAAGACCAGACCCTAACCAATATTGGTAGCAATAAAAAGCTAATAAAGAATATGCCCCGCCTGTCTATATGGGGCTGACAAGTGTGCCCCATGCTTGCCACCGCGTACTGCTTACCTTTGTTTATGCACTAAACGCGGCGTTTAAAAATTCATAAACGGTGCGTTGCCATTGTAGGTAGCTGTGCTGTCTTGAAACTGCCGGGATTAGCAAGACAACGAATGACGCCACTCGTCCGTGTATTAATGGCTTGGTACACTTTAAAACAGCTCAGTACCGCTGGCCAAAGGGAAGTAGTGCAGCCATTGCACGTTTATGTATGCAAAACTAGTTTTTATTTTTAGGGCCCATGTCTGGGAATCAAATTGAGTATGAAATGCTTTAAACGAATTCAATTCGTATCGAATGCAATTGGGCTGGTACGCATTCACATGCTTAGAGAGGTACACTTGGAGTTACGTACTGCTGGCACTGTTGCCTGTTGCAGTGCACCCAAACCGAGTCAGACATTTTGCGTGTTCGACAAATTTGTAGCTGCTGTTGATCACGTTTTAATTGTAAGACGACGCGACGTGGCAACAACAGTTCCAACAACAAGAGCAGCAACAACTGCCGGCTACTGTCTGAGACTGGCGCCTATTCAGGCTAATTAGCATGGGGCAAGCGCCAGGCGGGCAGAGGCCAACTTAGATCTAACTCTTCTTGAGCTCTGGTCCCATTCACACTCTCTAACCAAAAAATATAACCAAAAATAAAAGAAATAGAAAAGAAAACGTAGTATAAAACGTTTTACTTGGCTAAATCGTTTTTAATTGTTGTCAATACAATGTGAAACCGATACCCAGCATTTGATAAAAATTACCTTAAAAAATACAACGCTCTCATACTCTTACTTTAATTGCAGCTTGAGAAATTTAGTCCAGCACTTTCCATTAGAAGCAACTCCAGATCAAGGCCCAACTAAACGCTCATCATTGTGTGATTGTTATGCGCGGTATTTAATTGCCTTGTAAATGCCCTGCTTGGTTTCAGTCTTCTTGCAACGGTAGCAGTTTCATTGTTGTCTCTCATCGTCGTCGTTTACGCACACAGGAACCACGCATGCGGCGTGCCACAAGTTGCACGCATTTCACGACTTGAATGTTTCGAGTTGTCAGGCGAAAAAACATCGCCTTGGAAGACAATCTGCTATTGGCGGCATCTACAGCTAAGTGTTCGATATACGAGATACGACAAAATCGAACTGGCATCGAGTAATGGCGACTACTTTGTCTTGCAACATCTTTGATTGTTGCACAACAGCAAAAACACATACGAAAATTTGCACCTGTTAAAACTTTTGTGATCTCCTTGATAATCCACGTACATAAAACTAGCATGCCAGTAACTAAGTCTCGCACAGTGAATACTCCAGAGAGTGGACACTGTTGGTTTGCCTTAAGTTGAAGCAAAATGTTACAAATGGATGAGTGTATTTTTTTGGAGAGGTTTTATTTGTAGCCGGTTAGAATAATTCAAAAATACAGAGCCCATACTGCTTTGAAATGTCTCATATAAGAAATATCATCAGCCGATTTTCCGATTTCCTGATGCCCAAATGCTCCTATATCTGGTCCAAGGCAACAAATAAGTTAAAAACGGATTTGCCGAATTATTGGTAAACAGTTAAAAATCAAGTGCCACATGTGACTTCAGTATATAGAGAGTTTCAGTTGAGCCCATTGCATCCTTGTTTAAAGCTGAAAATTCCAGATAAGCTTCCGTTCTTGTATTAAAGCAGAATAATTTCCTCAGCATATACTGCACAGGATGCACCCCGAATAGATGAGTCAGGCATCCGGGAAGGCTATGCTATGAAACACAAACCTTTTTACTATTCAACTCTAAGACCGTTGTTTCTACTTGCGAGTGCTTACTGTACCGCTGTATGGGGCTGCGGAAATGACTCGACCTGCGAAATAAAAAAAATCAAAAGACTTAAGCAGCAAACTTGGCTCAAGCACAAAACGTGCGCATTGTTTATTTAATTTCAAAAAAAAAAAAGAAAACAAATAAAAGAGAGGAATTCAAAGAAATTGGCACATAACCAAAACACTAAGAGCCCTCAGCACGCACCTAGCACGCTCGGTATCGATACCACCGACTTGAGCTCTGGACTTGTATTGACTTTTGTTGGACATGCAACGGTAGCAGAACTCTAAATTATATATAAAGCACATGTCAACAGGCACATCCGCGCATACAAATGATGCGCTAAGTGGTCAAGTTCTGGCTAAATACTTACTAGACAGGGGGCACCTGGGTATGGCCAATTGTTGGGGTGGTACCAGCGCCAACACAATAACCAAAAATGGGCGAGGCTCTAACATTTTGCTTGAATTATGGAAATTATTTAGCTGTTGAATTATTGCAATTTGATGTGCGTCAAAGAAAACTTCATTACTATCCTCATAATCGGTTTTAACATCGTTATTAGCATGAGTGGTGGAAAAGCACTTGCAAATGGATCTTGGGTTAAATGTCTGCTTATTGCAGCCACATAAACTGCCAAGCGTGAGCTCATCATATACATACAATACAAATGCAGTTGCCATGGTCAATAACAACCACAATAAGACCAAGTGCAGCAACAACAACGCCAACAAATCGGGCAAGAATATGCGCTTGGCGCTTTGATCTGACACCGCCGTTGCTTAGCGGGCTCACTTCATTCATTGAAGTTGCTCCGACCCAAGCTGGTCAGTCCGCGCGTCCCAGCGTTCCTAACCCAATCGCTGGCTGACACCTCTCAAATGGTCTAAAAGGCCGTGGCCATTAGCCAATATAACTGCCACGCAACGTTTTGTATTTTATCATGTCTACAAAAGTCAAAAAGCCATATTACATCATAACGCACAAAGCGGCGCACTGCCGCAGCCAAAGTCAGATGTTGTTGGATGTTGATCTTCAGACTGGATTGGACTGGACTATCCAAGCCTCGTCGTATGGCTGATTCGTTTCGTGCCTAAGTGGCCTTTTTGGGCTAAGCATTTGCAGTCGCAGCAGCCAGCATGATTATTTGGTCAAGTATTGGACAAACCGACAAACGGTTTTAGAAACGAAAAAGTAAATCCTAAAGTGTTCTAATAACAAGCCAAAACTGTTTTAGGTGATAAACGTAGAAAAGTCTTTGGGAAAATCTCAAATTGTTTGCATTTGTCAAATAGATTCACAAAAAAAAAAATACGAGAAATAACACGGCGGGCGTTTTGAGCTGGTTAAGATGCTAGCCGACTTAAGCCATTTCAAGCATCCTTTTAAACTAAGCAAACAATAGAAGCAGAACCAGAACTACAACAACAATACCAACAAGAACAGCAACCACTGTAGTTGTTCTAATAAGCCGCTCTCTTGGCCTGATCATGTAGTGCAAACAGACAGCTAGCTAAAGGTACTATGAAAGGAGTTGATTGTGTGTCGGTCACTTTTAATGTCCGGTACTCACTCATAAACCAAAAACAAGAAAAATAAAAAAACAACGCAAGAACCAAGTGAAAACCCCTTTGAGAGCAGGAGTTAAAAAGTTAAAAGCCTGCAAACAAAGCAAAGCAACCTCTTGGATCTGTGCTCGCGTTTGTGTGTCTCAGCTAGAGCAGTTAATTAGAATGTGCATCAATGATGATGATGATTTCGTTGATGATTACGATGATGGTGATGATGATCCAAATGAGTGGTGTTACTGACTATGCGTGTGTTTGTGTGTGCTTTGGACAAATAACGAGTGAAACGCGGCCTGATTGAGTGCTAGCAATCGATGCACTTTGAGCTAGCCATATGAAAATCAAATCAAGTCATAGTGCCAAGTGCCAAGTGCTACCACACCATACAAGTGCATTCAACAAACAACGCCAACACCAACCAACCCACAGTTAAGAGTCAGTGAGCCCCTATCTTGAGTCACGTCAGAAGTTAGGAACGCTCACGCTGTGCCGCATTGCAATATTTACCAAATGTCAATGGAATGAGTGCAGCAGAAGCTGCATCAGCATTAAAAGCAACTGGAACTGAAAATCGAGTTTAAACCAGTCGAAGTCTAAATGCTCTGAAAGTTAATGAGACAATTTTAAAAAAAATGCTCTACAAATATCAATTCAATGCTAGCTGAAATGTTTTTTATTTAATTCACATATATTTCTTGCTGCGTACTCGATTTCGTGGTCGTAGAAATATTCCCCATGTTCATGGAGTTTATCAATATTTTTGAAATGGTGTTCGAGAACGCAGACGGCCAAGCACGTTAGAACTAAAATGGAATATACTAGATCTTCGAGGGTCTTGAACAGACTAAGAGAGTCACTGCGTACTCACTGCTAGAGAGCGGTTTCGATTAAAAATAATACAATCGATTTGAACCCTGCGATGTAAAAGTTGTAAACTTTCCGTAATATCTATTTTTAAAGCACAAAATACAATTTTTTATTAACACCGCTTTTTGAATTGTCTAATTTTATAAGGATTAAAGATCGTCAAGCATAATAACTAGCTGCAGGTAATAAATTGAATCATTTTTATCCAATTTTATCAGGGAGCCTGATTAAAAATTTTTTATATAAAAGGCTAAACCAATGCAATATTATTTTTCAATTACAATTATTTTTGAAGAAGTATCTAAACTATTATATGATATTTTTTTAAGTTGTTGATTTCATTTTTCAACTACCTGTGAGAGATTCTAAATCAGCTAGACTCTAAAATAAAAAAATAATGTTCTAAAGCTTGAAATAATTTAATTTTTGGAATATGCAGCGAATGTTATTAAATCATTCTAACAGTTTTTATCCATTTTCGGATTTCCTCCTACTGAGTTGTAGGTAGGAGATCTGGTATTAAATAAAAAATTAATTCAATGTTTGGATTATGTTTTCAAATTATAAAGGGAAGTTAAATATTATTTCTAAAGCATTTTCGACTATGCTATAGGCAAACGTTGTGTTAAATCTATTTTTCTCGTCGTTGGCTTAATCCCACAGTACACACCACTTGAAAGAGTATAAAACAGCAGAAGGTGCACCATAAGAGCAAAAAATAAAATAACAAAAATTTACGAAAAAAAAAAAATAAAAATAAATATCACTAAACACAGGCGCAAACGATCGCGCACGTTTGGTAATGGATCACACGATCTTCAGCCGCGTAGCCATTCAGCCAAGTGCATGGCCTGGCCAGAGCAGGGCCAGGGAATATGCTCCTGCCAGTAAATGACATTGACAGTGACACTATGGAGCAGCAGTGGAGCACGGTGTGTGTGTGTGTGTGTATGTGAACGGTGTGAGTGAGCGTGTGTTTGTAAGCATATCAGTTGAACATACAATGCCCGACCAGGCGCATAAGTGTTGGGAGCTGCTTCAGAAGCTTAAAGTGTCAGCTCAGGTGATTGCTGGCATAAGGCCAGAAGAGCTGGAGGACAGGAGTAGCAACGAGTGCAACTATGTATACATTGGGTCGCACACGTTGCTGAGAACATGAAATTGGGAGCAACAGATCAGAGCAGACCAGACCAGGCCAGTACAGGCCAAACCTAATGATGTCAACCCTTTTGGCAGCTGTGTGGTTAGATCTAACATCTGAATGTTACTCGACACTATTAGACTAATTTAATGGGTAAGCACATAAATTTGGGGCCAGCTAACCGCCTGGTATGTCGTTATGGTTGGTGGTGGTGTCTTCCAACTAACGAGCCCAGCCAATATCCTGCTGCGGCCTTTGGCCGTGTTGAGTTACTACGGGCTGTAAATTGTGCATTTTCCCATTAAAATGGAATTTTTGAGTTTTTTACGATCTATCAAAATCACTTGTACTACCATCTAGGCTCAAGACTACGTATGGTCTGTCCGGCTGTGCGACCTTTTGGACTTCAAATCTAATTTCATTTCAAAATAAATAAGGGTAACAAGATAAGCAAGTCAGCCACTAAAAAACAAGCAATGAAACAATAACCAGCGCGAAGATAACCATCAGATTCGCCTCTCGTTAGGAAGCAGGGAGAGAAATATTGAGTTGGGTTTTTTTTCCTTCGTTTTTATATTCGTGGGCAACAAGATCGAGGTGTGTACGCAGCACAAATTAATATTGTGGCATGGCATCCTGGGCGGTCGATTGAAGGCGCACGCGGTCGGGGTCCAAACAGACGCACACACAGGCAGTAAAAAAAGGACATCATCAGCTAGCAAAACAATGAGCAAATTTGTCGTAACACTTACCAAGAAAGTCTGAGAAAGCAACTAGAAACTGAGCATCAAAGCCAGCTGCCTAAGATCTGATGCAGAGCAGCTCGCTGACTGACTGACTGAACCAGACATGTACCATGGCATGCGTAAGCAATGCGCTTGACCTGCAAGTTCACTGGACACGCATGTGCCTGAGAAAATAAACAACAACAACAACAGCACCAGCACCCAATAAAATCTACAAAGAATAAAAAAGCCAAATAAAGAAAAAAGAACTTGGACCAGCAATATCTTGGGGTCGCTCTGTCGGCTGGGTTGCTGGAACCTTAATCGCAGCATTTTAATCGACACGCAAAGTTCGTTTAAGTTAAATAAACGTTAAAACGAGAACACAGCATGGCCAACAGATTGTGTAGCCCAAATGGCAACAAAGGGGCAAGTACATGGTATGCCATGATATACAAGCAAGCGGCATGCTCCGCACGTAGTAGAAGGGCCAGACTTTAGAGTCTTTGCTGCAATGCCGGGCGCAGAACTGACCAAAGAACGCAGCTACAATGCGTGCGCTATGTTCTCTGGTTGCCTCTTCGAGTGCCAACGTCTGGACGTGTGTGGGTTTGTGTGCTGCAAATGCTGGGTGTGTACGAAATGTTTAAATTAAGGTGGATATCAAGTGCACCAGATCACTAATTACCAGCGCCAGCTAAATCCGCGTGTGAGCCAAGCGCTCCTCTCTTCACTTGGAGCAGCATACACAGTACAGCGGTTTCTTTTTTCAGCTTCTTTCTACACTACTTACAGACTACAGAAACAAAATTGTTTACTTTTGATTTTTTAAGTCCAAAATAAAAGGTTAATGGGTAATCAATAAAGATGCCAACGATAAATGCTTAAGTGGGTTAATGCGTTGGATTACACACATATTTACTGATTTAATGGTACTATGGAATGATATTGAAATCGGATAGTCGAAACTTCAATAACATAATTATATAAATGGGCCCACAAGGAGTAAGATATTTGAGGTGCATACGTTGAAGACGTTTTGAGCTGAGTTTAAATAAAAATCATCAAAATTTTACGTTTTTTAAGAAACATCCCTTGAAATTTATATAAAAATTGATATACCCTAATGAGCCCATGAGCGTTTATGCTTGAATAAGTTTCAAAAATCTTCAGTCTTTTTTCTCAAAAGTTCATCTACCACTATTTTACACACATTTTTTTATATAAATTGAGTCAGTGGTGATAATGTAGAGCTCAACCAAAATATAAGTTTTAAACTGAGTTTGAAGGCTGATCACTGCGTATCCCTTAATTAGCGAAACGTAAAACCTTTTTTTTGATTCATTTTGAATAGCTGTAATGATTTGAAATAATATCCCAATCGCATACGAAAACAGTTTTTTTGTATACGATAAGACTGCTTCAAAAAATGAGAGAGCACTTCTTTTTTGTAGTAATCTTTTTTTTCGTAACGAATTTGATTAATTCTTCTGTTACTAGTTGCTGTTACTATATTTCCTTTTTAAAGATTCTCGTTTTTAAAATTTTTTTTTAAATAGATACTGCTGTAAAAATAAAACTTTTGTAAAAGTTCACTTAATATTTTAATTCCTTTCTATTATAGGAATATAAGAGTAGATAATTAGACGCAAATATTGGTCAAAACCTCGTCAATGGGCTTTGCATTCCTTAGTCTCAAAAAATGCTCCAACTACGAAACCTAAGAGCTGTAAATCATGGAATTGCATTTTCGAACACATACAATGTGCCAAAATCAAACGTTGTGATAAAATAATACTACTAATACTTTTTAGATAGATATAAAAAATAAATTATATAAATAAGCTTTACAATAAATAGGTTTTAGGCTTTCCAAGCATTATATCCAAATCGTTCGATTATAACTAACCAAACGTTTATAATACTTAAGCAATTTTCCTACTTCGATTGCAAAAAAAATGGTCGAAGTAATGCCGGCACCTGACTTACATGAAAGCCATGTTTAAATATTTGGAGATCGGGATGCAAATAGCACATGACGTGTCTATCTGTCTTTATATGCCATACTAGTTGTTAGCTAAAAGGTATTGCTTGAAGACAATTTAATAATCAGTTGGTAATCACTCAACTTTTCAATAGATTTATGTATACGAGGATGTAGCGATTAAGAGATTAAGCGAAAACCAACAAATGATCAAATATATATGTGTAAAAATTTCTGTCTTTTTTTTTGTGGTGGAAACGAGTCAAGTCTTGCCAATTGACTCATCTTGGACTAGCAAAAATTATCTAAAGATTGCTACCGGACACAATTAACAAGCAAAATAACTTTGCTAAAAACATTATGTAAATTTGTGCATAATTTCTTTATTAAAACATGTTTTACAATTATTGTAGAATGTGTCAATAATAAATGGCAAAAAAATGTTTTTGATTTTCTTTCAATTCAATTTAATTTAAAATGCAAATTTCGTATTAAATGCAATGAATAAAACACATAAAAAAATAAACTCTACATTATTGAATGAGAGTATTTGCAATTATCTAATTTAATAATCATGTTCAAATCAGCACTACTCTATAAGGTATGCATGTTGGTGTGTATCTCTATGTGTCTGTGTGTGTTTGTTTTGCATGCATTAATTTAAAAGCTTAAAAGTTTAAACATAGCCATTATACAATTAATATTGTTAGATATTGTGAGTGTAATAAAAAAAAAGCAGGTGGTATTAGTCAGAAATCCGCTGCCAGCTGCACTATTTTTAAAGATGTGCTCAGCACGATCCATTGCTATGTGAACGATCGTAAATGAGCTGTTGCCTTCTCTAATGAATCCAACTAGAAAATAATCATAAAGCATATTTTATTGGTTATGAGACCTTAACCTTAGCTTAACCTCAAGTCTATATTATATTATGACCTACAACGATGAGTAGAACGCGGCCAGCGCAGGCCTACATAAGTGGATGCCTATAAGTAAGATACTTTTGGCGCCATCTATGTCTGACGGCGCCTGCGCCTGCCCAGCGTAATATGATCGCCCGCTTGTCTGCTCGTTTTTCTTCTATGCGTATATTGTAGATTACCTTAAATGGTTAGCCCCCCCTGCCTGCAACATGTGGCAGCATTGTTGAGCCATTGGCGCCTGCTTTTTGACAGTCAATAAAAATTTGAAATGTTATACTTTTTGGTCTATTTTAATGTTAAGCGTTCGAAAAAGTCAAAGTTGTCTATTGTTTTTGGTATTGTTCGCTGGCTGGTTCGATCTGTGTATCTCTTTTTGGGTATATCAATAATTTATTAGATGCATAAATGGCTTTTTGATTGGCTTTCAGATTGAGCCGATTGAAATGAACCACTTTTTCAGTTTGACAGCACGCCTCGCCTGAAAGCAAGAAAACAAAAGACTTAGGCAACGAACTCGGTCGAGCTTCAGCTCGACGCAGTACGTTTCGTTGTCATCTTCTGCTTTATGTCTTTTCATATGTCTCTTGAAGCGTTTTTCCAATATGACTATTTAATAAACTATAAAAATAAATTTAGAAACAATGACGAAAAGATACACATTGGAATGTGATCGTGCGGCCGTTAAGCGCACGCCATTGTTTATACCCCCTCTAGGCCCATTTACTGCCTACCGCACCATGCCGCCTCATCATGCATATTGATAATATGTACATATATTATAGTGTATTTACAATGTGTATATAATGCCTACTCGTTTTTATTGTGGTTATTGTTTATTATCAGACGTTAAAGCGTCAACTTTTTGACATTGCCACATTTTACAATAATCAATATTTGCATCCACTTATCCTGCCTGGCTAGCTAGCTATTCGTTGATTTTATGAGTCTAAAGTTCTACCAAACTACTCAATATATCAAGCTTCAGTTTGTCTTCGGCTTACAACAAGTCAATATCTCTAATTAAGTGATTAAAATTCTGGCCAACAATATGCCGTATGACTTTTGTATGTGTTAATATAAAGTTTATTATTTGAAGCAGCACGTGGTCGACCGACACTCTTGGCTTGGCATTTGGGTGTATCCCTGCAGTACCGAAGCACTAAAGCCCCATATAAGACATAGGCCTGAGGTCGTTCTCTGCCGCTCCGAGCAGCAACTAGCACCCAACACTCCAACAGCCATGCCATCGCTACATGAATATAGCATAACAAATAGGCCGTAAGACGCAACATTTTTGAGCGTAACATTTGTGGCATTTTTAATTTACTGCAATGCATTTGACATACGGCACTTATTGTTGCTATATCGGTTTTATTATCATTCATCCATTCATTCAAGCATTTATCCATCCATCTATCCAACGAACTGCAGTAAAACATTCATGACTCTGTACTCGGACTTTGACGAATTTATGCCCTAACATTGACAGCCCACGCCCAAAGTAAGACCCTGATTATATGATATTTTTAGAAAAACACATTTTCGGTAAAATTTTAGATTTTTATATAAAAAGAAAGCTATAGCACTTAGTTTGCAAATACTGAAATTTACTCGTTTTACGGTAACTTAATTACTAAAATTTTTAACATTTCTAGCAAAATTTTTAGTTAAAGCGATATTATTATTTTTTTTTTTTGTAATGTACAGATGAAGTGAATAGCGTCAATCAATTTTCCAGTGTCATATGGGAATATCCAGACTACAGACTATTTGAGCGTTATTTATAGTAGTGTTATTTATTAGAAAGTAAAATAAATCATGAACTAATCATAAATATAAACCTTTTCTTAATAAGTTTGAAATTGAAAATAATTCCTATGTATTAAAATTTTCGCCACATTTAAGATAAATTGCTCTAATTTAATTTTTGGACAAGGCGTGATTTATTGAAAACACATCTTTTGATTATACATCGTGAAGTGTTCACGATAATGTTGTTTTTTCATGTAAAGATAAAATCTTTGTAGAGTAACTTTACACGTCTTTGTAACAAAATATCACAGTTTTCGTTTAGCATTTATGTTTCCAAAGTTTTATTTTTATAAATGTTTCTCAGCGTTCACATGATGCAGGATGGAAGAGATGCTGTGATCCCATACCTAAACCTCAGGAACTTAAGCATATTCCTATCGAAAGGAAAGTAATTTAACTGAAATACTTATGAAACTTCTTTCTTTTTTGAGGCCAACAATCTAACAATTCTAAAGCTTTTTTGATAATGCTGCTATGTTCCGAACATTGAATAAAAATTGTTTAATCTTCAGAAATAACGCTAAATCCTTTTTTCTGGTTAACCAGGTAGTTTTACATCGATTTTTATATTATTTTATTATTTTATTTACAACGAATGATCTTCACATCGGTTTCTATTTATATGTCATAAATATATATTATATTGCTGGTATACTCGCTCAACTAAAATATTTGGAGCTGGGGGTTGTGCTGCTTCTATGCAAGTAGAACAATATATTCTGCTACGTATATATTTATATACATATAGTTGACGTTATTGCGTCTTGACGTAATTACTCAGTTATGCGTCAATAACCAATTATGCCTACTTCCGAATTTCATTCCGATCAAACAAGCAAACTACTGTCAATACAACTTTAATGCAATTTATCGTATTTTTCCCCAAATTAGTTGCAAATATTTATTTGCAAATTTTTACTAAATTTAAGTTGAACTTAGGTAAAAATAAAATTGCCTTAAGCATTTAGAATCTAAGTATGCTTTATACGATTACGCACTTGACATAGCATTCTTTTGCTATTTTTCCGAGGATCAGCGCCTGAAATCTGAAATCGAAATATAATTCAGCTTCATTATTATTCGAATAGAATTTTTAAAATTTTTTGAAACTCGTCATGAAAATATTGATTTATCCTTAATTGCTTCAACTCATTTGGGAGCTTTCTCTGAAATATATTAATGAAAATCAGATATGATGTCCTGAAACAAAGTATGTTATTTTTCAAAATCATTTCGAGATCATCTCTAACCTTCCAAAAAAGAAAAACCAAATTGATTATTTAAATTTCTATAAATGTATTTAATTTTCATTTATTTCTTAGTCGAATAATTAATACAAACAAACTAAAGCTAAAATTTATGTTAAACTCAAACTAGACTTTTTACTATTTTTCTTTGCTAAGCTTAACTATTTATATACAATATTGTTTGGTTTTGGTGGGGAGGAAAAGTGGTTTGGTTTTACATTACAATTAAAATGAGAAAAACTTTTAACTTCAAACAAGCTCAAACATTCTTATATACAATACAATAAGCGAATACTAAACAAACTTTTAATACATACAATACAATATTTATGCGTTTTTTGATTTTTTTATAAAAATAATTTTTGGATTCGAGCTCAATTGTGTGAACTAGCTATCTCCCTCTAGGCGCAACTCAAGCTGCTAGCCAACAACAAACCTGTCCGTCTCTCGGTCTTGCTCTCTGCGCGCTTGTATTTGTGTTTGTGTATCTGTGTATGTATGTGTGCATGTGTATACGAAATTTACATTTAAACTTTTTTTTTTTTTAAATAACACTAAACGCAAACAAACAAAAACAACAACAACAAGAAGCTCCTCCCACTAAGCCACAACAAACAGCATTTGGCTTAGACGCAAACAAAGATGCCGCGCATGGCGCTAGCCGCATTGTGGGCCACAGCAAATCCACTGCGAGCTGCACCAAATGGACTGCTGCTGGATTCGCCAATGGCATTCAGCTTTTGACGCTTAACAGCTTCGTGCTCTGATAGCGAGGACGAGGAGGATGTGCAATCTGCTTCAAGCTGGTAAAATTTGCGGCGTGGATCACATGGTGTCTCCTGCTCGTATTGGCTAGAGGCATCACTGTCATTGAAGCTGTGCACTGAGCTGCGCGATGCTTTCATGCTGAGATCCATGGGGCCATCTTGAGCCTGTGCCTCAGCATTGCTAGACGCAGCAGTGGTTTCACCACTTATGGAGCATACGGACACCGGAGAGAGTGATTGCATTTTGGCGGCAAAGGACAGTGGCGTGGTGTTGACTTTGTGCTCGGGAGTCAACGTAGGCGAGGCAGTGTGCACTGGACTATGCGTAGCCAGTTGCTGTGTTGGCGTAGCACGTATGGCAATGGGATTGTGTATGGTGTGCTGTGCATGTGGTGGCGTTTGACTCTGTGAGTGCAGCGATTGTGCATCCTCATCACATACCTCTATGGGAGTTTGGCGTGCCGATGTGGGTGGTTGGCAGGCGGCTGGCGGCGTAAAACGTTGCGTTTCAGCTGAGGCTGCTGAATCCACAGACTGACGATGCTTGTACATTTCCTGACGATAGGCAGCATCAGCGGCTGCTGCGGCAGCCGCGCTGGGATGATAACCGGAGAAGAGCAAATGCGGTGGCAGCTGAAAGGCGGACTGTGGTGCGCCTATATTTGGCAGCGTGTTCATCATACTGAAGAAAGGCAATGCTTCGGGATGACGTCCAAACGGTTCAGCCAAATAACTAGGATAACCCAGCAGACCCATGTGTGGATGACGTTGTTGTTGTAGATGTGCGGCAGCAGCGGCCGCCATGTCGCCAAAGCCAGAACCCGCTGTGGGTGAGCCGGCACAAGGTGGCACACCGCCATTAGCCTTGGCTGCTGCCTCGGCCGCCTGCTGTTGCTGCTCTTGCACTAGGCAATGTATTTTAAACCAATTTGAGCGACGGCCATAGCGTGAGCCACCCTTGGACATGCCTACGGTATAGCACTTGCGCAGCCGACATGCCTTGCAGGTGGTGCGATTTTTCTTATCAATGATGCACTTGTTATTATTTTTGCATTCACTTATGGAGCTGACATTATTGTAGGAGCGGCCAAAGAAGGACTGCAAAGAGGCGCAAGCAAAGTGGAAAAGAAAGTCAGCGTAAGTTGAATGCTTCTAAGTTGGCGGCTGCAGCCAAAAAGGGTTATGTGCTATGAATGTGCTGAGCAACTTACCTTGCAACCCTCGCAGGTGAAGGCGCCAAAATGAAATCCTGCTGCTGGTTCTCCGCATACTTTGCACGTTTGATTCATCTAAAAATAGTGACAGAAGAAAGTGCGGCTTAGTAAATGCTATAATCCATAGGTATTCCAAAGGCTTAAAAATAAACTGTTGCACGAACACTAACCAAGTTGAACACCATTTTGCATAAGTTTTTCCTTTTTTTAAATCAATTTTTACTTATTTTTTAAGAGAATATATTTTATTTTTCACTTTTCTATGTGTTGTGCACGTTGACCGGTCTGACTTAGAACTGATGCGCAAACTCAAATGCGGACTGCTTTTAAACCCAAAGGACTACAGAGCGAACATTTTTTATGACACGTAACGAAAAAACTTAAGCTGGTGGATTATGCAACCCTATATGCGTGCCATAAAATTCTTGCCCTTCTACGGCAATGTCATTGTGCAGGTAATGCATGTTCCGGGCAGAGTTTGATTTTTTAGACGCTCTGCTTGCCGTAATGACTTAAGAGTTTCTTCTTTTTAAAAAATGACTACAACCTTGACGTTGGTCATAAAAGGAACTGTCCAAAAATATTTGCCAATTTTTTCACATTTTCAGCTCTGCGAAAAAATGGCAAAAACCAAAAATAAAAAAAACAAAGCCAGGGTTTGTAAGAATTTTTCGCGAGAAATAGTAAAAAATCGAAGTAGTGCAAGGCCCATAAAAATTGCCGACGGCACGATCAACAAAACGTGAATTGACTTTGGCTGGACTGGACTGGGACAACCACACTTACCTTGATTTGTACTGCGCTGCAGTTGTGGTTCTATAAACAGTTTTTTGTTTTTTAGATTTCCAGGAAATGCCCTTAGCAATTTGGCTGGGCTTTATTTATTTTTATCTTTTTTAGAATAATTGGATTTACACAATTTATTGCGCTTTAGCAATTCAATATGAATTTAACACTTTAGAATTTTATTTTTTTCACACTTTATATATTCACCCAAAGCGATTTGTTCTTAAGATTTTCCGCTTTTCTTTTTGGATAAACACAACGCGCTCTAAACTCACGATGTGTAACTCACACTTCGGCTACTAGCAGACGAATGATTTCTGGCTCAAACTCGTGCCAGACAAGAAGCATTTCTGTCTGTGGATTACTGGCTACGGGCTATGTACTCAAGTCTACTCCACACAAACATACACACGTACACACACACAGGCATACCAGAATCGAGTTTTGGTCTCTGATAAATCACAGTTGATGCGATCGTCTCACCAATACTAACAAAGCACCACCGTTGTGCTCTTTGAGTCACTGTTAAGCCACTGTAAGTCGGAGAGACTGTTAAGTGAGTCGACTGCGCACTGTATTTAGCATTGTGCGCATTGAGTTTCCATTGGAGCATTTTCACTCGATTTACATTGCTCTGATATTATTCGTTATTTGATTATTTATTAAGGGCGTCCGCATGTCACTCAAACAGCTGAGAGTGCGCCTGACTTCATTTTTAACATTTACTCATATCATTTGCCAGGGGCGGAGCTTGGGCATAGCACATTTGAGCTGCATTTTCCTTATGTAGCCGACGGTTTTTATTGTGTTGAATTGATGGGTTTAGAGTTTTTGAAAATTTCCTAATAACGTTTTATTTCTTTTTTTGTTTCAAAATACTAGGCTAACGTCTAAATCATAAAAAATATTGCATCGGCTTTACTCAATGCGTTTCGTTAAATTTTGCTAAAATTCAACAAAGGATTGTAAAAAAGTCAAGGTAGCTAAGTAGAACCGACCTTTTCGCCTTTTTCTAATCGCCTCAATTTAACTGACTTGGTTTTTGCGAATTTCCGCAATAACCAAATGGTTAAATTTTCCGCCTAAAAAAAACACAAAAAACGAAAGTGGCAACAATGACATGACTTTTAATCCGGTTTAATCCCCGGCTTAAGTTTTTTGCGCGACATGTTGTAGTTTTGGTTTCGCGGCTATGTGACGAGTTGAAATATGACCCGGCCGGCTCATCATAATTATGATCCTAGGATTATCTGCAGCTTAGGTATGTTGATCCTGCGATTAGGTAACAAAATCGCGTGCTTAGGTAGCCGCAACAACCAAAAAAAAAAAATAAATAAATAAATAAATTTGTAAAAAAGCCGAGCAAGCGCGTCCGCTTTCGTTCATCAACGGCCATGTCATAAAGTCAACGGGCACTGACCATAAAAACTCGAGCAACAACGAGTAACCCAACCGAGACAGAAAAAAAAACAGATAAACAGATCACTCCGCAGAAATTTTTTAAGTGGAAAAGGGATAACTGAACGTAGTACATATGTTTACAAGAAATAACCGTGCCCGAGCGCACCATAAAAAAGTCAATTGCCGCAGCGTTGCGTAAAAAATGCGAATTCATGGAATTTACTATGGCTTGCTGCCGTCTACCTCAAGGACACGCTACAGGAACTTGCTTCTTGTCCTTAAAAAAATATGCATATAAAAAATACACCTAAAAAACTAAACAAAAATTACCTTTTTTTATTTTGCTAAAAAACTACACGCGCCCATTTCGCTGACTTTTTGACTTTCGGTTTAAAAAGTTAACTTTTTAATTACCGCTTGATCATAAAATGGTAGAAAAACTCACACAATGCTCATACGCCTAGTTACCTGAACGAACGAAATAGCGTGTATATAAACGAACGAGCGACTCTTTCAAGTCAAATGTCAACTGGTTTGCATTAATATAGTTTGAACATTGGATTGCATCATTGCCCAGTTAATAAACAGCAGCTGCCGAAACTAGTCCCCACCTCCCCAACAAAAGGCGCACATATCAATCAATATTAACAGCCAACCCAACTCTAGACAAACCACTTGATTTTACTGCGACTTGGCTCGTGTTGTTTTAGTCATTACGACAGATCGCCACCCCGTCTCGCACGATTTGTCCAAGCATTTGCATATTTTTGATTTAACAGCTCGTAAGTTCGCAAGATCTCGAGATCTCGCCAAAATGGATGCCTAACTTGAATATTATTGTTATTGAGATTTGTTGCGAAAAATGTATTATACATTTTCAAAGCGATATATATATTCGAGATATTTCAATGATTTCGCGCTCTTTGACTGTGCATACTCTAATCGATTGAAATATATCTAACAGTTTTTTGATTTATTTCTTGAGATTTTTATAGATTTCTTCTAGTTATATTCATAAAGACCAGTTTATTATTTTGCTTAATTTATTATTTTTTAGTTGAAAATGCAGTGGCGTAGTTGCAATAATGATACTTCAAATATTCAATCCAATTTGCAATCAATAATTTTACCATGGCGATTTTATAATTATGTAATATATTAAATTTAAACAGACAATCAATATATTCTTCTAAATAAAAATGTCATAAACAAATTATCTGCTATGGATATTCACTATAAAACAAAGGTAACCTTTCCGCCTCAAGTACGTTGCACTCAGTTCGAGCTCCCGCACCTTCTAGCTACGCCCCTAGACTCTAGTATAAATATTTCACACCAAATGCGATTGTAGATTAGAAAATGGAACCAGTTTTGAAACAACAGCGTATTTAGTTAATGTCATTATTGTTAATTGCGCTTAAAAATATCATAATTACTTATGGAGTTTGCATTTAATAAACATGTTTCGATCTCTTCTTGCAGCCTTTGTAGCCGTTGATAAATTGCTTCCAAACACCCAACAGTCTATGTAAATATATAAAAAGAATATCGTAAACAATAATTACTTTGTTATAGAATTATGAAAATTATGAAATTATGCAAATTAAAGTTATGATTATTGATCGCAAATGGTAGCCTAGCTGCTGCTGCTGTTATTCTAAGAACGCGCGCACGGCAGTAAGGGGTTGATCGCCATATAATTAAGACTTTTTGCAAACAACTGCGTAAGATCTATAATCGAGCATGATAACATAAATAATAATTACGTCGAAATTATGACATTTGCTTTGTCGCCGAGATAACGCATTTATTTGCATAAGCTGTATACAGTAAGTAAAATGCAAAAATGTTGAGCCCTTTAACAGCTTGATGATGGAGTTTCCGCCGATTTAGAACATTGAGCTGTATGCCCAGCGCGACAAACTTCCCACGGATGAGCTGCTGTACATAATCGATATCCAATTGCCACATGTTAAAGATTACTCAGAGCTCTCAGTGACTGGGCAAAACCGTCTAGCGGAAGTTATAGTATTATAGCTGCGGTTTTGATCGCGCTTTAGTGAAAAATTTTTACAAAATTTCCGCATACATATTTGGTTTTTCACACACTTCGGCAGCGTTGATCTCAATTAAATCCGTTTGACCACGAAAATGCCACTACTCAAGCAATCCTGGCTTTGGAATTTTTGGCTAACCAAAGCAATTGCACAAGATATGCCAGCAAAACAACAGCAACTAATCCACATCTAATGCCTGTTAAGCCTTGCGTAAGTTAAGCTAGGGAAACACGCAGTCAATGGATGGCTCAATGGGAAACTCCCAGAGCAATGTGCTACACATTTAAGATTACTCTTTGAAAATATAGCTACGATTTATAATCAAAATGAATTGCGCTGCGATAAAAAGTATTTATAGATATATTTTATTGTACTTGTTTGTTTTATTACAATAGTTTTAATTAATTTCCATGCTATAAAACTGACCGGATGGCAATGCCAACGCCCACCAAGTCCAGCGCCGGGAACACTTTTATGGCCACCTCTGATGCAACAAGTGCACCCGCCTTAAACTAATGCCTCATGCCAGAGCTCCACAACCGTACCAGAAAAGGAATATTATTATAATCTAATGGAGTACTAACAGACATTTGTATACACTCTAGCTGGTTTTAACAAAAGTGTGGGAATATCTCAAATTTTTGATATCTATAAGGCTCACATGTTGAGGCGAGTAGGGATAAAACTAATTTTATAGAAAAGTTATTCTTTGAACTCAGTTTTTGCCACGCCCTGTTTTCTGGATGTTCCATAATTCGCATATATCCATAATACACTTCAGCCTTTGGATACAGTGTATAAACAATAAGTTATGCAAAGCGCATTTGTGCAACGTTCGAGCATTATGCTACGCCTTGGTATTCCATATGTGCTGCATTTCCTGCCAGGGCTCATTGCCGCATGCGGGTTAAGAAACTTATCCGCCACTGGAAAGAGTTGAGATGCATAACTGTTTTAATGTTAAATTAATTGTTTGGTGGGGGCTCTCTATCTATTCACTCATTGGATTACTTTAAAATGCAGCACCACAAGCGTTCCAGGTTTTTTGGACACAAGTAAAACCCATAAAGACGTCTAGCTGGCGCCGCTGAGACAATTTAGGGGTTTAGCTGTTAGAACGCATGTTAGGCCCATTAGCATGCGGCTCGCTTGGGGGCTGCATTTGACGTCGTTGTCATCGTCGTTATCGCCATTGAGTCCCTCTCAATAGGTAGAGCAGAGCTCCACTCACTTACTCATTCATTCGTTCATTCATGCATTCATTGGTTCTGTTGTTACATTTCCAATTAGCTGCACGTTCGTTGGCTGTAGAACATGTTAATGTTGCGCTGAAGTTCTTTTTGGTTTTTGGTTGGGAACAACATGGACTATGCGAAGTTTGACCACAACATGTCCTGCCGTCGTCTTGACGCCAAACACCGATCTGCCGCGGCTCTTTGACTTTCGAGTGTTTGCTTTTTTTCTGTTTGGTTGACTTTTTATTTTGACAAACTTGCATGTCATTTGATTTTATGTTCACACGGGACAATTTATATGCTAATTTTCAGTGTGCATCAAAGGCAGCCGTAGCCCAACACTGATGAAGGTGTTAAAACTGCAATTACCTTGCATTTAAATGCTCAATTAGTGTGACAAGTCAGAGACAAAGGCAAAGACCGCCTGGAGTAACTAGTGGAACAGCGCACATGTCACAAACGAGCTCATTGAACCTAAAATAATGTGCCCATAGACGCTACTCCTTCGCATTGTATAAGCCTAGGCTCGGCAACAAGTGCACTTAATAATTATGAATTGTTTAAACCAACTAAACTTTCTATTAGCAATTTAGGCGAAGCGGATTTCGCCAAACGAATATTTTAGCAATACTCATATTTTGCGTGTCTATAAACTGTCCCTTTTTGTCCTTTCTATTAATAATGATTACTTTGAATGGTATTATAGCAACCAACCTCAACTAATACTGTCTGTCCTGTTGTTAAAGACTTCAAAGATCCTATACTTTTACCATTACACATTTTTTATTTTTCTGTTGCCCTCATTCTGAATAATTAAATGTTCACTACTGTGAGGTATCTTCAACTCTTCTCGTCTGGCCATGTTGAACTATAAACATAAATTTGTCAGTCACATTTGCATTATTGTAAATAATGCCAGAGGACTTCTTGCTGTTAGTAGAACGTTGTTTAAAGGGGTATATTAACCCCTGTACTCCGCTTCGCTCATCTTGGTGTCCTCATTAACGCCTTCATTAGCACAAGACTGAGCCAGTACAAAAAAAGTTTCTTTCCTTCGCGTTTTGAGGCTTAAAAGAGGATGCGCTTATCTAACTCCCCCTTATTCCGACCGACTTCTCCTTTTATGCCTAGCTACCTTTAATAGCTGCAGATCATTACATAAGCTACTTGGCGTCCGTATTGAATCCTTGATCTTTCTGAAGTTATTTTTATTATCCCCTCTAGGGTAACTCATTATTTTATGCCTTTACGAGTCTTCCTCGTTCGAACGGTCTATCTTGATCTATTTTTGCTTCTTGACTTGTCTCTCTGGGCATCCTTTTTTGAGCCCTCCCTGGTTTCAACGGTGATCACTTGTGTATTTTGCTTACATATTGTTTAATTTGTATTTTTATTTACTCTTTTTATCCTGGCTATCAAGTTACATTCCGTTTCGTATCGTTCTAAAGTTTACCTTCCTCACTATATTTTTTCTTCGTTACATTTCTTAATATTTTATCTAATTATTATATGTAAATAAATACAAATTAATATTTAAATACATTTGGCCGCCGTCTCTTTGCGATAAATCCAGCAAACCCATTTTTGCATCTTCAAAATCCCTTCGTGTAACCGACATATGCTTAATATTCCTTTTAGATCAGTTAAACTTAGCTTTCTTAAAAATTGAGAATTTTGGAAGAATAACTTTTTTTGAATATACGAAAAGTGAAGACAGAGTAGAAGCCACTATCAACGGTATTGTAGGAAAAACAAGCTATGGCTCCAAGGACTATTAACCAAAATATTGCTAGATGGTAGGAATCTTAGACGTCGTATGGCGTCTTCCTTCGTCGGATTTGGTTAACAATATTCGAATTTTGATGAACTGGATAATATCCAAGTTGTTGAAATGCTTATGCAGCTCCAAATGCGATCTCCAATGCAAATTGAAATACTATAAGCTACTTACTGAGACCGTATTAAGTACGATTCTTCGCCTAATCTCCAGGGTAATATTATTTTGAGTCTTCATGGCGATTAATAAGAATACTTCGAGCGTTACCTCATAACGACGAACTGTTTGGGAAATAGACGATGGCCAAGTTATAGAAATCATAATAATATCGGATGATTTTATTTAAATCAGCAACTTACAAATACTTAGTTCCATTTATTTTTCGCAGTGTACGCCTCTCAATGTGTGCCAGAAATATTAAATGCAAAGTGAAAATTTCGCAGAATTCATAAACAAATTGCTGTGTCACACGATATCTACTGATGCCTACGGTTCCATATGGACCAACGATCGATGCGTAGATCGCCTTAAACTCCTAAATTATAATAAAAGTGTAATCGTAATGTGTGCTTATGAACATAATCTGCAGGTGATTTCACATGAATTAGCGGTGCTAAATGTCAGGCCAAAGCGATATCACTGCCAGTTCAAAGCGGTGGTCGGAGTGACTGTCGAACGAACCAGTTTCATTGGACATCATAAAAACCACATCCACAATACAACAGCCTTGATTCCCAACGATTGATTCAAATGTGTATGCGAACGCATTTCGGTATGGTAAACGCATAAACTGCAGAGTGTACACAAAAGTTGACTCCGCAATGGTTATTGAAATGGATTATGGAGTTCAGTGGAGTCCAGTGGAGTCGAATGGAGGCGAATGGAGTGGATGCAGTTGCACTTGTTCTTGCGGCATTCATAAGTATAAAGAGAGAAGATATTCATAGTGCATTTTGTATGAATCTCTGATAAACTAGGTTGAGCTTGGTAAAAGCCATTTCTTAGTCATGATTATGGCAATAGCTTGACTAAATTTCACACGATTTGAACGTGGCCAGAGTCTGTTGAGTGTTTCTTGGATGGTATGCCATCATCCAATACCACCAAGAGTTGCTTCATTTATATGACTACCCGATTTTACGACACACTTTGTGGCTATTTATGCGGTGCAGCAACCACTTGGGTGGTATATCGAGCACAGCATACATCTCATTAGCCTCACGTTGTCTTGCTTGACCATAAATTTTTTGATTTGTGGCCAAGATCTTTCCAACTGGAGTACTGCACATGCTTGACATTTTAATGGGCCATCAAATCTGCATGCCACATTAAATGAGTAGCTTTGCTAGTTTCGTTATATACCATTTAGCCATTGAACCCGACCTTTATTGTGCTTTATATCAAGTGTCTAATAGCTGCTCATTTTGATACCATCTCCAGCAATGGTCAGTGCTCGTCTGCTTCTCCAGCTTGTAAAAGCTTTTGTGCCAAATTGAAAAACCTACTTATGGCATTTGAAATGCATTTTATTTTGGCAACGTATTGTGGTTGCCACAAAAAAAATCGGGGTGTAACTGCATTGAAACTTTTAACAGCCGCAAATACTAAGCAAAATGTGGAACAAGCATAATCGCAGCGAAAAGCCCTTAAGGCCTACAAATGAAAGCCACTGCAGCTATCAATCCTGACCAGCATCGATCTCTGTGTAACCGCACCCGCAATCGCACCAGTTTGCTCAGTCAAGCATATTGTGCTTCATTTTTTTTTTTCATTTTGTGGGTGTGTGTCAGTCAGTCAATGTGTGGGAGTTGAAAGCGATCGCTTTTCCATTCCCACAACAAGGAAAAGCGTTACCCTTTTTATTGTATACGTATATTTTAGGTTTTATCGCTGGCAAGTGACTACGTCGACGGCGATCTGGCACTGATCGTGAGCTTTGTCAGCTTGTTGGCCTTTTGGTCACCTGCGCTTAATTTCCACCATGGCGATGCCAGTTTTGCGATAACTTTTTTTTAGGCATGAGCAAAAAGTGGAAAGTCAGATGGCAGCTTAGATCTCTGTGTGACTGTGAAAACAACTGAAATATGTTATAGAAAATTGGGCACATACCACACAACACCAGCACAAGGCTCAATGGAAAACAAAGCAAGGCGGGAGCAAAGAGCAAAAAGCATACAAAACATTTGCTCATTTTGATTTGGTTATTTCGTAGTTACACGAAGCTGCAGCAGAAGTTAACTTCTCTTGGCCGCAAGTTGACCTTTCACTGATCCGCCATCACCGTCACCGCTACAGTCACTACCAGCATCCGTACCAAACACACTTAAGCTGGAGCTAAAGCTGTAGCTGTAGCTGTATCTGTATCTAAAGCTGGCCACTTGCCGGAAGCAATGGCAGCCGGCTCAATGGCTTCCAAATATATATCACCAAGCGAATATCTACGAATTGATGATGATTGGAAGCACAACAAACAATGAGAGGGCACAGCATTGGATGCTCAAAGTTAGTGAATAAAAAAAAAAATACTAAACAATATCTGTAAAAATAAAAACGCCCAACGCCAAACTAGCAGTTGCCAAAACTAATACAAATACACACAAAAGATACTGATTCAGATACAAAAACAGTTAATACTGCATCCATCCAATGCCCAATGTCCGATTTTCCATTCCCGATGCACATTGCACATGGCCCATTGTCTTCTAAATGTAATGCAGCCGTAGGGCAGTTTCTTTGAGTTGCATCGAAGTTCAAGTTGGCAGTCACTAGCAGAAGCGGCTGAGCCACCAAAAGGGAACAGTCTAGTGAATCACTTGAAATATTTGAGAAATCACAGGCCAAGGTTAGATTCGATATTCAAATTTTGGGTCAAGCTGCTGATCAATGTCAACCATAATTATAGGTTGCACCCAAGACACGGCTGGCCTATAAAGCTATAGAGGCATTAGTTTGCTTTGTCACTTATTGTTAAATACTAAATATGAATTTCGTATAATTTAATTATGAATGGAAGCAAATTCTTAAATAGCAATAAGCGTTAATCAAAGTATTTCTGTAATTGCTGTATATCTTTTCAAAGTAGAAGCTAGTAATGCAGTCACTCAGCAACCAAATTGGCCCCAAAAAAAAGATAGTTCTAAGGTACATAGAACCCCCTTGGATACCTGTAGAACTTAGCCGTAATACCCTCATGCAACTACTTAATCTCAGAAATGATTTTTTTTAGTTTCTACTAACAATACTTACACTTGATCTTTCCCCTTGGTCTTTCCATCGAAGTCTTGAAGAGAAGGAGAAGAGTTTAGTCTTCATTCGCGGCTCCTGCAACGAACAGAAGGACGAGGTTCTTCATCCATAAGCAACGCATGGCCGAGCTAGCGCAGACGAAGTGATAGTCGTTCCTAATGTGAATGGGACCAAAGATTTTGCAAAGTGTTATTCTCTCAAACACCCTAAGCGAAGCTGCATCCCTCCGCGACACGACCCATGCTTATCGTCTATATCCATACACGGAAATCATAGTAATTCTCATAATCTTCGGGTTGCAGAAAAGATAACCCCCTTTTTGAAACCTCGAACAGAGAGGCCCTATCCAGAATATATGGTGGAGCTCGATGCCATTCTGTAAAAACGAACCAACCTCGCAGCATGTTGGCACATGCCACCTAGTTAAACTGGCCCATGATGGACTTACTCGGTTTCAAGTCACACTGACAATACTGAGTACCTTGTATCAGCTGGCAATAAGACTATTTTAGTTAATCGGCACGCACTGTGTTATTATTCTAAACTCGCATTTTTTACACTCCGTCGGCGGATGGTAGCGAGCTATTTTCTTCAATGGCGAGATAAGTGGCATAATTGTGTATCTGCATCCTGTTTCCCGTTTTCATTTCAACAGTTAAAGGCTTTGGTTTTGAAACCTTGCGTTAAATGGGTACCTTGACAAATTACTATTTATTCGATGTTAAGGGCACATCAATTTGTTGGGATCGCTTCAATTCTATCTCTTTTAATTTCACTATATAATAAATATTTAAAAGTATTTGATAACATAAACAAATCTGTTTCGCAGTAAAGGCAAACTTGGATACAAGAATATTTTTTAGCAGCAGTTATCCCTTTTAAAATAAAAACTACCTGATGCTTAAACTCCTTGCGGATATTTTAATGCTTCGGCATACAAGTGTTCAAAGTGTTTAGGAAAACAACTTGGAACGTTATGTTTAAACTCCACAAAAATGTAGAAAAAAACTCGTTATCCACAAATGGCAGCCTCTCACTTTTACTCCGCATGTCCATTTTAGAGACCATGTTCAATGCACCTTATAGTCATGAGTAATTAATCATTAGTTACCCTTTTTGGCCTTGGTTATGAATCAATCGCTCATCAAAGGAATAGCTTGCTCGCTAATAATAGACAAGTAGACAATAAATTTTACTGCCCATAAATTGCAATAAATTACTCTATTCAATAATAATCGAACAATTTATCTCAAAAAATCAATCAGCTGCATATCCGAGTGTGCAAAAACTGGACAAGTGCCAATGCCATTCCCAGTCCTTACAAATTATGTTTAATTAAAATTTCTGTATTAAATATGACACAATGCTCCGAATTCCAAAGCGAAATGTCAACCCATTCGGTGTGCCATGAGATGGATACCCAGGCTGGTTGGTTGTTGTAATTATTATAGCACCCCAAAAGATAATGGTCCTGACTGCTGCTCTCTGACTGACTGCTTCTGTGGACAATTCATTTCGCATGGCATCATTTATGATTTTGTTTTATTTATAAAATGCCCATTATTTTGCGGTGGTATGTGGAGGTTGCTCCTGCAACAACTACTCGCGCTCCTCCAACCTCCCTCTGTTACTCCTACAGCTACAGTTTGCTACTGATGTGGCAATGATGATATTTACAATTTTTTGCGTACATTTGTCGCATAGTTTTCGTTTGGTTTGGTTTTGCTCCCAGTTGGCGGTTCGCGCCTGTCTGGCTCTTGGTCAGAGCGGCATGTCCATATCTGGTGTTATGACAAATGCTGTATGTAATTATTGTACATATATATATATATATATATATATATATATATATATATATATATGTATAAATATATAGCTATTTTTTTTGAGACATAAAACGGCTGTGAAGTTCCAGGACTGTAGTTGCGAAGAACAGAGCAAAATGCGGCAAAAAGATATCAGAAATGTCGCATATTAATAACGCCCTGTACCAGACATTTTATTTGTTTCGTTTTGTGCCTTAATTAACCCTTTTTAAATTGGGCATAATTAGGGAAAAAATACACTGAAAGAAATAGTTGACAAATATTGTTTTACATCTAGGTTTTATAATACAAATTTCTACAAGAATTGCACTATCTTTAGGGGTTGTTAAATATAAATACTTCCACATGTGCAAAGTATGGCCAGAACCGAATTTAGATTTTAAAGTTAAATTACAATATAATTTAAATAATAAATCGTGATACACGGTACACTCTATCTGTATACTTAATAGTTAAGAATAAAATTGCACAAAAAAATGAATGATCATTAATCTTCTTGAAAGTCTACATGAAAATAAGTCTTGATTCTTGGTACTTATGGCATTTTCAACAAAAATCCATAATACAAAAACAAAATTTTAATTGAGATATGTTCACTAATATTTAGTATAATAGAGAGAGCTGATGCGTTGTCAATCAAATTGAGCTACATATTCAAAGAAAAATTTTTATATCGCATCAAAAAAATCTAACCCAAAAATATAGCCTCCCCTCTCACTGTGTTTTTCAGTATTTTGAAATTTATAACTAAAGATTTACCACAAATTCTCGAAGTTTTATAAAATAAATTTTCTAGCAAACAATTTTAAATATTAAATCTTAATGTATTGAAAGCAATACACTAGGCATATCTCTAACAAATCAAAAATCTGCCAATTGGGTTCTCCAGTTGTTTCAATATTTAGTAATTATTACTAAATTTTTAAAGATCTAATCTCAATATTTAACTGCAAAACTTTTGAACGGAACTCGGCTGGCCATTCGTATTATTTTTATACCGAGTTGAAATTGTATATAAAATCCAGTTGGAGAAGTCGCAAGCCCCCAAAGCAACCTAAAGTATGATCAAGTTGACCAGAGCAATATTAAATACCTATATCCCTCTCTATGAACGCCTAGATCTCAGAGATGGTAACGGATAGAGCAACCAATTTTTCAAAATAAATTAATTCGACGTCATTGAAAATAGTACAAATATATCTTAAAGCACAAAATTAATTTTATTTTAATTTCTGAAGACATTTCAACCAAATTCGGGACTCGACAATAATAGATCCCAAGCACTTTTTTTGACTGTATCGTATATTTGCATAAAGCAAATCGGCCAAAAATGGAATATGACATCCTGTCTGAGCACCAGTATTACATTAAATATTACATATTTCGCTTTTTGAATTCAAAAAAGCGTATAAAATGATCTGAAGTATCAAAGAAGAACGAATCCCAAGACAAGATTCTTGGGTTCAGTATGGATCAGATACTCAGGCAGAGTTACGTCTAATAATTATAAGGGGTCAATATATAATGTTTATGCATTATTATATATTTGCTTAAAATTTTTTCGGTTTAATCAAATAGAGCGAATTGTAATCACTCATTTTTTGTTCAGTGTATTTGAGCGGTCATCATTATATCAGTCACATTCGTTAATATTTTTGAAATATTTTCGCGTAATTTGTTGATATCAATTTACACATAGCTGCTGCTGGATATAATTATATCATTTCGATTGATCGTGCGCCATGTCTGCCTCTGAAATATAAGCGAATCCAATGGCATGCTTCAGCTGGCTTACTGGATTCACCAAACTTAATGATTACCCATAAGTTCTAGCCATTTTGTGCCAGTGTAAAATCGCTTTGGATTCTCAGTTGAGATCGGTCGCTGTTGCTACTTGGTTGCGCATATAGCTCAGCGGGTGAGCTGGCATAATTAAAGCTTCAGCTGAGACTGAGCTAGTAGAGACAGACAGGTGCAGGGCACACGGCAACAACTTGCCATACAATGCTAGTCATCGTCATCATTATCATCGTCATTGTCTTTGTCTTGACGATGATAAATGTGTCGCGTGATCGGACATAAATGGTTTGATTTGGTGGCACATTGGCTGCAGTGCATCAGTAAAGTTGTCGCGGTTTCCCAGCCCAACTACTGCTGCTGCCACACTCAAAGCCTGCCACGTTCGCTCGATATTTAAAGCGACTTTCACACTACACTCAATTGTATGTGGCTCTTGAGGATGCTAGGGGCTGTGCTTGTCTTACCAGGCCCTATAAGGACAAACGCAAGCACGCACAAATTTGGACACATGCTGCATACCAAAGTCGGGTTGCCACGTAAAAGGATACTTTTACTACAGCGCACGGCAAACGCCAATAATTTATAAAGCGGACAATAAAATGTTATCAAAAATACAAAACACAAAAACGCGGACAGGCTGAACTAAATGCTGCACGCCTGCGCATGCTGAACAAGCGCACTGCATGGCAACTGGGGGCTGCATCTTGGCTCTGGGAATGGGCACTTTAGAAGATGGGGCCCATAAACTGAGCACAGACTGACCAAGCGGCAGACAGAGGCAGTGGGAACATTGTTGTTGTTGTTGTTGCTGCTTGTTGTCTGTTCAACGCACCGGGCGCATGTCGATGATATATGAAATCATATAATAGCAATCGGCAGACACACAAACACACACACATAGATACACACAGATACAAACTGTGTGTAGTTTATTAAATGCGGCAAGAAAATGACAATATCAAGCCCCTTTTTTTATCTTGTCTTCGTTTGTTACTTCTCGATTTATTTATGTTGCTTTGGAATCTTGCTTAGAATTTGCCATATTTATTTATTGAATTGAGTTAGCTTAAATGTATATTTTATATGGGCGACACTGGACTATTGTCAAAAGAGTGTATATTTGGCTTATTTCGAAAAATTAGTCGCTAAACAAACAAACGATGTCTGATAGATATGCAGATTTCTCTAAATAGAAATTTTTTCAACTGTTGCATAGATGGCGCTAACAAACGGCACGAACTTCTTAAAAGCTGTTTCTTCTGCGCGCTAAAGTGAAATCTTTAATGTGCTGCAACTTAGTTTTATATTAATTTAAATCTTAATATCAGATATTTATTTAGTTTAAGCAAGTTTATTTTTTCACTTTTAAATTAATGCAGAAAATTGGATATATTAGGCTCCGATTATATCTAACTAAATGGCGCTAATATTGAGCCCTAATTCTGTGTAATCAAGTAAACAAGTTTTATTATATTTTAATGAAAATAGATTTAAGCCTTGAAGTCCCATAGCCTTTATTACAACAAAAATTCAATGAATAGACATAATTTAAGTAATTTTTAACAGTCATCGCCGTGACAATCTTATACTCTTTGGCCAAAATCAATTTTATTTGTAAATTTAGGGCAATTGGAACTTCTCTCCAACATACTAACAATTCTAAATTTCTCCGAATAATTCGTAGTAGCCACCCAAATAAGCACATTTTTTTGTTAAGTTTTGAGCCTTTCTATAAACCACATATCATAATAAACCTGCTAGTTTCAAAAGGAACTTATAACTTCGAAATATTCAACAAGCTGGAATTAAAAATTGCATAAGCGTCTTATAAATCGCAATTGAGTGTTGTCTTCAAATTTTCAGAAATGTTCAGCTGGAGAAGGCTTAATTGCTGTCAAAATTTTATACTTAAAGCGTCGAATATCTGCGTCGTAAATAGTCTAACTACACGGTACAGTAAAAAGGTAGTCAAAGAAAGATTATCTACTAGAATATACTTAGGATGCCCAATAGTGACATTTCAAGTAATGCTCTTGAATAGAATTTTTAAGGCATCAGCGGAAGATGTCGCCCTGCAATGATGTTTATACAAAATAATCAGTACTGACTGAAGTTTGTAGTCTGCCTTTATAAGTGACATTTAATTTAGTTTATTTATCAATTTATTAGTTTTGTTATTGTTGAAATCAGTACATAAATCATGCCAAATAAATAAAAACAATGATCTGTAGACATGCGCGACAATGAAATATAATATTCTGTCATGTCTACACGAACACCTAACTACTACTACTAAGACTAAAACACTTTGTCAGTTTAGTTCTGTGCTCAATTTTTATCCCATCTCAATTCTAGGACCAGATACTTTGCGTCAGCTGGCAATATTTCTAAGAGAAAAATTGCACGATTCCATATACGCAAGCATGTTCCACCTTTCATTTCCGACTATATTAAAAGCCTATAAAAAGCCGTCTTAGATCAAGGATATCAGAGACTTCAAAAATGGGCCTCATATTGCTATCAACACAAAAGATCCACCAAAAGAGCTTTATTAAATTATTAAAGAAGTACGAGTCTAAATATTTGAAATATTCTCAATGTGTTTATAACAGCGCAACCAAAAAAACTTGATCTAGCCATACTCCTGTCAAATATAATACAAAATTTTTTCACAACATATTCCTTGTATGCACTCCATTTTTTTGCACTTTAGGTTTTTTCCAAATAGTTAGAATGCGAAACTTCGGTAGTTATTCCGAGAATGGAAATGGAAAAAATATCATGGAAAATCAATCCATGCAGGGAACTGATGAAATCAATATTTTAAAATTCTATTCGGGATATGAAAACAAACGATACATTTTTGTTCAATTATAGTCTACCTGAAAATTAAAGAAAGTAATCTGTACATAACGATTTGAAACAGATGGAAAGCTTCTCTATTTATTTGAAAATGTATATCTGATATCTGTTAAAAACTGCAAAATTCAAAATTAATTGATTTACAATTTATTTAAAATATTTATCGAATTTGTTTTAAAGTGTGCATGCGAGTTTTCGTATAAAAAATAAACCCGATATCGTATTTTTGTATAAAAAAAGTTGTTGCAAGTTATCAAAATTGCCATTCACTTAGTATTTAAGTTAGTATAAGTTAAGATTCTTAAGTTTTATTTGTTATGCAATAATTGCAAATTTTTAAATCCAAACATATTTGGTATTATCAGATATTAATTAGTACATTTATGTGACCTTGCAATGTACAATTCAGAACGTTTTACATCTATTTTATGCCGAATACCCATAAATATGAATCGATTTATTTTCTGACTTTGCGGGACTTCAAATTTTATGCAAGTTCTTCACACACGAATAGTTGGCTTTGGGGCACAATTTTTTTCGTAGTCTTTTCTCTGTTTTTGACGGCTGTAGATCCTTATAAGACCAACACTAATTCATTAAAAGCATCTATTTCAAATCGAGCTATCTATAAAATCATATGGATAATTTGTTAAAATTATATTTATTTTCTATATAAGAATCAGAAACACAATCTCAACATAATAAATCTTAAAAACTGAATAACATGGATTAATAATAAGATAGATAATTTAAGATTTCAATCTGAATTTAAATGATCGGAATAAAGTTGTTTTAGTTTGAACAACAGCTAATAAATAACAAAGAATATTTATATATCGACTGGCACGTGGGTAGACATATTTATGTATGAACCTAATTTGATTGTCTACAGATAGAAAAATAAAAACTTAACTTAGTTTTAATTGTTGGGTAACTTTTTGTTGATTTATTTCTAAAAATTTTCGATTTACCAATAAATAATATAAAACTAGAAAAAAAAAAAACAAAAAAACTTGAAACAATGCATAATTTTTTTGGTTTATGACTAATAATGATGTCTGAAATTCGTAGAAAAGGCGATTTTAAAAGTGAAACGTTGAATTATTACTTAAAAAACTTAAGCAAAAACTTCACATAAAGAACATTTAACTTTGAAAAGATTTTTCGGGTTAAACCCAATTAATCACTGATGGCCAAGAGTCAATATTTCTTACCAAGCTTACGCAATTTGCTTAATTAATACACTTTATTTTTTTATATATAGTTAAAACTTTAAAATATAGCAAAACATACAATATTAGATAATAATAATAGCCTAATTTGTGACTACAGCCATACAAATCATCAAATGTATTAAAAACTAGTTCGGCCTTAGACTAAAATCGAAGATAAAATAAGAAATCGTTTTAATTTTAATAAATCATGTTATCAGATTTAAAACTATTTCGTATAGCAAGTTGGCTTTTAATTAAAAACAAAAAACATATATACATATAAGTCTGTATATTTAAATCGGAAACACGATCTTGTGAATTAATTGCGCCAAAGTAAAAGATTAATTTCAACAGATTAGAAGTTATAAAGAGATCAAACTTAAGAGCATCCATAAGCATTATAAAATTCAAAGGGGATCAGCTGAAATTTAATCCGGAAATAAAATGTTTTAATCACTGATTGACAATTAAGTTACGACCTATTCAATTGTCAATCTATATAAATCAGTTTGGCAATGAATGACTAAACGCCTTCTGTTCTTATTGTAACCATTTATTAACTGAAAACAAGGTGATGTCTTGTGTCGCATGTATGTCCAGGCCAAACCCTTTTAAAGTTATTGCTATTCATTCGATATCACATTGATATCAAAATAAAAATTATACGCTCGATGGTTCTTTAAATATTTATATATCGAAATGAAGTGCTCATAAAATGTGCACGGCACGTTTCGAAATTAAATCATTTTAGTTGGTTATATACATACTTATGTATATTTGTATATTCCCTGAAATAATTTGGGTCTGTAGCTATATAGCACACACAAGTACACTGAGCGAAGTAAAAGTATACATTTCGATGCATTCACTTTATTTAAGCATAATTTGAGGAAGAGCAGAGAGACAGTGAATAGCTTCCTAACCTAAATTTCATTTAGAATTTTGACTAAACTAAAGAAATTAATCGAATGGTTCAAGAAATTAATTTAAGTTTACAATTTCCATCAAATTCGAATTTTTTTCAGTTCTACAGTTTAGTTGAAAAAATAGCGTGTACATTTTTAAAGTTATTTAATTAGAAATTTGAAATGGTAGCGCAATTTATTGCATTATTATATAAAAATCGTAAAAATCAAATTAGATAAAATACATACGGAATAATACCTTGGCGCTATAGCTTCCTTCACATGAAAACTTAAAATTGATTACGGGGACCGCCTTTCGGACTTGCCTACAAGCTGTAGGTCCCTATTCTTTCCAAACGGCTATTGATAGAGATAACCCCATACTCCGTCTTTATAGCGATGACAGCATAGTCAAGGGGAAATAATTTTTTCCAATCAGTACTTTTTTTAAACAAAAAACTTCATCGACATCTTTTAATAAATATAGTCCCAATAAATTTCGAAACCGTCACATAGTAAGCCCTGAAAGTCTATATCAAGAGTTTAAACATAAGACAAGCTTTTCTTATTTTTTGAAGAAATTATTTTAAACGAATTGTAGTTGTTATTTTTCAAAGTTGATTACCAATTCCCCATACTATTTCCTTAAAATTAATTATACATTATACATACCTCCGACGAAACATGTGTGACTCCCCTGCTTGCAAGTCACTCGGAACTCTAAGACGTAATTGAGGTAATATAAGTAAAAATTTCTTCTGTGTTTAAAATTTTAGAGTTCTAATGCATTTAAATAAAACTTTGCATAAATCGGTATGCAAATGTGGATAATCAAGTGTTTACATAATTTCCAAGACTGCATGTATTTGCTTGAAAACATGAACGTAGAACATGCCAAAGTTCGTTATTTCTGCATAAGCTTTTAATCAGCTTCATTGACCTCAAACACATTCCTTAAAGGTTTTCTTTTTTGTCATTGCAGCCAGAGTAACTCGTAATTTTCGGCATCTAATACTTCCATTTTGTAGATCCAATTATGTATTGCATGATCCTTTTGCTGCCTATACAGTTTTATCTTTATGATTTGCTATCTTACGTCAGCATACTCGAACATAACTCATATTGATTCCCCAAATCGAGTGGGGGCAAGTTGAGCCCCCAACTTGGTCAACGCTGATCTTTTAGCTCAATTTGGTTAGAAATGTTTAAACTTTTGTTACTTTCTGTTTTCATCTTTAAGATTGTTAGTACAGGTTGCCAAGTTCTTAGAGGTTTGCACCAAATTGGCGCTTGAAAAAATCAATTAAGAAATACAAATTGAGCTTAAATTGGAAACTCACTCATATAAGGTATCTCTATGTCCTAGCATTTGTTTTATACTTAATCAAGAGTGAAGCAAAAGAAATTTTTTTTATTTTTTTTTCTAACTTGTAATATATTTATTTCATTTCATCATATGAGATAAGAAATATTAATTAAATAGTGCGTGCCTTCTGTCATATACATACATAGATGCACAATTGTAGGATTAAAATTCTTAAACACATTATAAAAATAACTTTATTTAAAAGTTCCACAGTGTTCCATATACTGCGTCAAATCGCGAGATATCACTATCTTTGTTGCTTGGAATCTGTCGCGTATAGGACTTGAGATCTTGAAATACGTAACTACTATCAAATATATCTAGTACATTCTGGTATATTCTAGAGTATTTTAATTTGTGGCAGCCTTTAATTTTGTTATCAAATTTTGTTGTAATAAATAGCCAACCATTTCGCTCAGTGTATACTCAACACCTTCGCCTTCATCGTTTCGCTGTCCAGAAGAGTATTTTTTTTTTCTTTTTTTTATAAGACAATGCGACGATTTTTATGGCGTGGCAAAATTTTATGGCTTGCTCTCTATTGTATTTAAAATATGCAAAAGAATTTAATGGGATCTGTTTTTATTTTAATTTTTATTTTTGTTTTATTCGAGCATATAAAAACGCAGAAGCGATAAAAATAAACACAAAAGCGTTGCCCGAAAGCGCGTTAAATGTAGACTAATGGCATTTAATTTAAGCCGGGGTCGCTTAATGGCACGCACGATCTCAGTTATTAAGTCAACGCCATATTGCATGAAATCTTTCGATGCTGGCTGACGCTTGCCATGTCGCAATTGAAATAATTAAATAATTGTGAATACCATGCGTTTGGGATGGGAAGAAGTCAACTTTCTCTACAAGCAGCCATTCAAAATTAAATCACTTTACGCACTTTAAGCTCCGCCTTAGTATCAGATAAGATCACGGTCTTTGCGGCGCCTTAAACGACACACAAAAGTACAAAAAAAAAACAAAAAAATGTGAATCCAACAACAACAACAAACCGAAACCAAATAGCAATTTGCCGTTTTTTGAACCATGTTCAGTTCGAAACACATTTGCGTGCCATGCCGCACAATGGCGTAATTTACCACTTAACATATCAATTGTGCGGCTATTAATCAAACAACAGCATAGCACAGCAGCAGCAGCAGCAGCAGCGGGGGATCCATTGGAGCAGAGTCGACTCGGACCCGGGCCACGGCTCTAACTGCTTTGATTTGTACGCATCGCTTGTCAAACAAATGGCCAAAGTGTACAATCTCTGGAGGGGGAGGAAGTTTTACAAAATACATTTTTCATATCGTAAATGTCCATCAAACCATAATAAGAGCATAAAAAGTAGAATTTTTTAACACCTTTTTGTATCCAGCAGATACACTTGAGTTCTTTGTGCTGACCACAGTAGCTTGAACCGTTTGGCTTTACATTTTTTTTTTATTTTATTTTTTTTTTTTTGTTGTATCCCCGTCTCGGTTATGATGCTCATTGGCAGTTGGACAAGTCGACTGGCTGTCCGATCTTGACGATAAATAAAATCTAAACGACTTTACCTCCCTCCCAGCTTCAATCACAAATAACTACACTCCCCTGCACTATTACATACATTCTACATATTTCATTCAGCTTGTCAGCTGAACGGCGTCCATCTAATTGCTTTTGTGTGCTCCACTAAGGTGCGCAACATAATTTGTAACGCACTCCATAGAGAGCGAAGCCAAAAAAAAAAATGTCGAAAGGACCAACGAACTACGAATACACTGTAGTCACGTGAGCAAGCAAAATTGAGTTTAAAGACAGTTGTTGTGGCGTCTTGAAAAGCATTATTAAAAAAATATGGCCCTTAATCGCTCCAAAGGCAGAACATGAAGTTATTCTCTATTAATAGCTGATCGGAGAGAAAAGTGAACTTCAATTTATAGCCGAATCCGAATGATATGCTGCCACCACGCTACCAAGGCCCACGAGGTCCTGATAGGAGTGACTAAGTATGCAAGATGTTAGTAGAATCAAATTGCAAGTTGTGTTCAATCTTGGACAAGTTTAACATCTGTCGACGATGTGGCAGACTCTTCTAAAACTATTTTGCAATGCCTTTGACGAACTGATATCCAAAAGTTTTAATTTTGCGGTGCGGCCGCAGCCTACTAAATGCTTGAAAATTTAAAGTGTATCTTCTAATATCGATGTGTCATCGTAGTTTCTGTGTCCTGTGCAATCCAAGAAGTTTAAAATTATGATATAGGAGACTTTACTGGATCGAGCTGACCCCCGTGTGGAGGTAGTCGACTAAGGATCGGGTCCCCCCCCCCCCCCACTCCGCGCGCAACAGCCACCCCCCCCCGTCGCTGGCGGCCTCTCACCAGACCCCCGGGCTTCCCCGGCATGTGGGACGCAAGGCGACAGGCGCGCAAGGGGAGTGCCGTATCGACTCGAGCGAGAGTTGAGGACCTAGGGATACCTCTGAAGGCTCTAAACCACAAATCGGAAGTAAGTGCTGCAGTCGCTTCCGACAGAAGGTGGCACAACACGACAAACTGTAGAACCGCTCGCATTATGTGCGGGAAACCCAACGCGAAATTAGTCGAGCACATCTTGCAGCTATCCCGAAAGGACTGCAGACTCATGCTTGGCCTACTAACAGGTCATTGCCTGACGGCTGTCCATGCCAAAAAGCTGGGCATCACCAACAACGATGAATGCAGGAAATGCAGGGAACCAGGGGTGAGAGAAACTCTGGAACACCTTATATGCAACTGTCCTACCCTCTTCACCCCGAGAACTCACTTCCTAGGGACACCAGTGCTTGACTCGCTCGCAGAGGCGGCGCAGAGGCCACCCCAGAAACTGTTAGCCTTCGCAAAACATACGCGCATAGTGGATGGCTAATCTGTCCACGACTCACAGCCGAAACACTCCGGTTCCACTAAGGATCACATTGATCTATGTGAGGTCCCCTCCCCCGGGGGCCTGCCGGCTTAACCTAACCTAACCTAAATGAGGTGTTGTAAATGTTGAAGCCAAGGATGTCGAAATTTTGCATTTTGGAAAAACATGAAAGAAATTAAGTTTTGCACGGGATCGTGACTGTAGATAAAAAGTTAAAAATATATATGACGACAATCATCTACATCATCGCCAGATCATAGCATTCACGGTTCATGTTATCGAGTAAAACTAATGCATTCGAGTCGTTCATTGCGTGAAAAAAACATGACAAGGTAATTTTACAAGATGATACGGCTTGATACTAAATGGCTATAAGGTTCAAAAATTATCTCGAATTGGAGGGCGAACCCAAATCGCTGTATGGAGTGAGCTAACGTAGCTAACGTTTGCCTAATTATTTGGGGGTTTGTCGGTTCGGATCCTTTGCAAAAATCAAAGGGAAAATGTCTCAATGAATGGAATGAATGTTTGAAATTGCCAGAAAGACGGAGATAAGTAGTCGCTACGTTCAACACTTTAATTTATGTTCATTTTGCTTTTTAAATAAAAAATGGAGCCAATTTATTTGGTTTTTAATATAAGATGTATACCAACTGACGATGATAAGAGATGAGGTGACATTAGGATATATGAAACAAAGGCATCTACTACGTAAACTGCAAGGCATAAAATATCAGTTATTGTATCCTTGACATAAGCGAGGTAATCTTCTTATGCGCCACTTATATCAGCAAACTGTTATGATAGATAATAATATATGTTCAGACAACCTAACTTACATTGAGCCACTTCGAGCATTGATGATCCTCAGCAATGCCATCATATCATCATGTCAACCAGGAAAAGTTGTTCTTAGTAGGAAACATTATGGAACAATAGTCACCACCATAGAATCAGTCGCCTATATAGTCGAATTTTCAAGTTAGAAGCACAACCAAGCTCTGTAGATTTAGCCGTTCATGGTACTAGGCAGTTATCAGATTATAGGACACGGGCTTGGAAGAACACATGCAGACCGTTTGAATGGTACTAGTAACTTATTGCAATGATAAAACACAAATGAAGACAATAGATAAAGTCCTCTGTGCTCTCGTAGCTACGAACAGTCGCAGTTAAAAGTGCCTCCGGAAATACTCTTCTTCTGTACCAAGAGAATTGCCTGAGACCTTTTCTTGGTTGATACTTACGAGAAGGATATAGCCATGCCTTGCTACTGCTGCAAGCTAGCATACCCGCTACACTTATTTTAAAGGGTATTCATCTAGATATATTTATTGTATATAAACGTAACAACTCAATAATAAAATAAACTGTTGCCGTTTCTCACCTGCACACTTCAAAACACTTAAGCGCCAAAGTATATCTTTGATCTTTTGAAGATACAACTCACTGAGATACCGAGTGACCCCCAGACACTTGACTGCCGTTGATTGCCGCTCAAGTGAGAGACCCCAGAGCACTTGGTCTAGAAGTTTTGAATCCATAAAATTGATATGAAAAGGCAGTCGTCGTCGTCGTCGTCATCGTCGTCAGTGGCACCAATTGATGGAATGTGCTTTTGGTCAATCGGACAAAAAAATATTGAAGTGTTTGGTGGTTTATGTGGCTTATGTCGTGACTCAGCTGAAATAGTTTGAAACAAAGAGTTAGAGTTCAGTATAATTTGTTTTAAAACTATTTCGGAAATATATGTAACAATGCAAATGCGGTAAGAGTGAAGCATAAAATATTATTATTATATTATTAATTAAAATATTGTCATAAATATATATGAATATTAAGGAAAGACCACAACGATAAATAAACTTGGGATGGTGAGAATTTTAACCTTTAGGCCTATTGTGCTCCTTTATTTTGTCTTTGAGATTTTCTCTTCACCCAAAGCTACATATATATTTTAGGGTATAGTTCTATAACAGAACATAATCTTCCTTCTATCATGCGTCAGCGATAGGCAGACTCTCAACATATGCTTTTATTCTATTTGCAGAATCTGCAAGTTTCGCTTGAAAAAATTCCTAAACTTATTATTTATTTACTTATTTATTTTATTTATTAACATCTTTAATGTTTACTTAGATAATTAACCAAAGTCATACTTTAATTAATAATCCTGAGATAGAATCGAAAACTTTAGTGCAATAATTTTAAACTTATTGGAACTTCTTGAAAAAAACAATTATTGAAAAAAAGCAAAGTATATTTGAATATATT
Organism: Chymomyza procnemis; assembly: GCA_035046065.1. NCBI lineage: Eukaryota > Metazoa > Arthropoda > Insecta > Diptera > Drosophilidae > Chymomyza > Chymomyza procnemis. Next base: position 23,256,425 of record JAWNOJ010000013.1, on the reverse strand, counting down.
TTTAGTGAATTTTTTAATTGTCAATTTTTCTTTAAATGCTAAAAAATGCCGAAATGTATTTTCCAGTTTTAGTTTTTTAGAATTTTTGAACTTCAAATTAAGAATCATTTTATATTATCAAATTATTCATTTATTCCTTTCATATTATTCAAAACAGTTAATACAACGAAAAGTCGGATACATCAAAAGTTGCCGTAAATAAGAAAAGGGTGACTGGAGAAATTGATATTCCCATGTTCGTCTGAAGGCCTATAACTCTGAGATAATACGATTTAGTTTTTCGATATCGAGGCTAAGTAGGGATATTTTGCAACAACTCGCAATGATCAAATAGCTTTGATATAATAATAATAATATTTCGATATAAAATGTGCTGAAAATAGGTTAATTAAAATATATCGGTATTAAAAAAATCGATAATAAAATCGAATATATCACAAAATTTGTTTTAAAATAAAAAGTAGTGATTCAACTATTGGTGACTGGTTGATTTCTCAGGTCATATGGATGGGGTGCTTTTATACAGCGAGCATTTATTTTTCATGAAGCAGATTACCAGATTTCATTGTATGTAGTTATAATTTTAATAAGCCATTTACCTTCGATATGGATTCCACGATATGGTTGCGAAGACTCAGCTGGCATTAGCTTCTCCACATAAGGTAAGAGCAGTACTAGGATCTTTTCTTAACAAAAATAAAACGCTTGAAGATTTATGTCTGTTAAGCAGCTGACTGCAGACATTCGCAGAAACTTCGAAAAGGGCATCCCCGACTTTAACTTACGTTATATTTATTAAAAAATTCTTAAATATTTATCGATTGCAGTGATGCACTTCTGCTGTAAACTGCAAGTATTTCATATAATAGTCTCCCGGAGTAAAATTTATAAAAATTTCAATAAAAATGCTTTGCATACTTAAAGGCTGATGGGTCCTAAATACAAAAATTATTTTAGTGCTTTTAAATTATTTAAATACCTCGTCGGAAAAGTGTTCAATGTGTGTAACCACAAGAAGTAGGCGTGGTAGACCTGAAATTTTTGAAACAAAAATGCTTATCATAATCTCGGGTTGGCAATATCCATCTGTCCGTGCGTATGAACGCCTAGATCTCAAGGACCATAAGATCAAAAGTCAACAAGCTTCATGCGCATTCCCATGCGCATTCTTTTGCAGAAGTTGAAACTTGCGAAATGATGTCGATTTTCTCATCGATCCCCCAAAGTAGATTTTTGTCTTTTATATGTAAATTATTCAACTATAAATTTAAACATTTATTCCAAATAGAAGCCAAAGAACACCGTTGACCAAGATAGGTTTTTATAGTTCATGATTGATCAAAGAAGCTCGATTTGGGGAATCAAGATAAGATAGGATAGATAAAGAAATAGATTGGATAGACCGTTCAAAGGAGACGAAATTATAGAGGTTATTATAATTTGCGCATACTCTGGAAGCAATGATGAAAGACATTTTATTAAGGAGAGCGTTAGAGTCGTGTTTGCTGGTATCATTGTAGGTCATGAAAAGTTTAACGTCATCTGCATACATGAGAATGCGAGAATGGGAGATGATTTGGGGAAGATCGTTTAGAAATAAATTAAAAAGCAGAGGACCTAAATGGCTACCTTGTGGTACGCCTGATGTGACTTTAATCACTTTAGATGCAAAGCCTATAAAAATTACCTTCTGAACTCGGTTTGAAAAATAAGACGATATCCAATTTAAAACGCCAGACGGAAAACCCAAACGTGACAGTTTAAAAAGGAGAAGGCTATGGTGTATAGAGTCAAAGGCTTTACTAAAGTCAGTATATATAACATCAGTTTGCTTTTGTTCTGTAAAACCATTAATAATAAGAGAGGAAAGTTCTAAAAGATTGGTGGAAGTAGATCTACGTTTCACAAACCCATGTTGGGAGGATGATATCAGTGAACTACAGTAGTGTTGCAATTGAGAGGTAATAATCTTCTAAAAGATTTTAGGAATCGAAGAGAGCTTTGCGACATGCGACAGAGTTAAACAGACGGCACAAAACAGGGTTCGTTGGAAGGCTCTAGTAGAGGCCCCAAGTTCCCAGGCGGAATAACAAGGAAGAAAAAAGAAAGACATGACAATGCTCGATTCCACGTTACACGAAAACGCCGAGTTGGTAGGTCTTAACCCAACCGTCATACGCTTCAGACGTTGCCCCAGCAGACCATCTGCAGCTGTTCCGATTGATGTCACACAATCTAGCTTCGCTCATATACAAATTTCAGAAATTGTATCGATACAACGCCATGGATCACCTCGAAAAATGAGCGAATCCGCATGCAGCCCCAAGCATAGGAAATATCAAAAACAACGCTTAGAATTTTTTTTTTTTTTAAATAAAAGCCATGAAGTAATTTATTAAAAACAAACAGAGAGAGTCACCGATTATTCTTAATAATTGCAATTTTAATTATATTTTAATTTTCTCTCTCAAAAAAATTTTTAATAATATTTCTATTAATTTCAAGTTTCATTTATTAGCCAAAGCTGTAGATAGACTCAAAACAAAGTAAGATACGCTTCCTGCCTGTTTTTTACATAAACTTAACTCAAAATTTAAATTTTTAATTAAGCAAAAAAACGAATTTTTTATTTCAAAAAATCCTTTTAAACAACAAAAATTGATTAAAATAAACCACCGCCTAAAAGTATGCAATGAAAATTCATTAGTGCAAAAGGTTTGTGTCACTGCTATGCGTTGACATTTTACAACACTGCCCATGTTAGCTTACGCAGCAGTTAGCTTGTTAGTGGCTGCTTCATGTGGCGCGCATTTCAAACGCACAAAATGCTTCTAAAAATTATTTTAGTTCCCTAAAATTAAAACGAAGTATTATTTTTTTTTAATTAATTCAATGTAAATATTACAGTAAACTTAAGAGCCGCCTGCCACATTGCACTTAGCCAAGTTTGCTCGATTTTCGCCCAAGTTACATTTTATTCCATTTAACGCAAAATGCAAATTTATTTAATTATGGCCATTTATTTATCTTTATTATTCTTCTTCCATTTTTTTGTATATACTTTTGTATACGCAAAAAATTTGTCATTTTGTTGCTATGCATTGTACTACGAATAATTAAAAATACCAGCTTATAAATTTTTTTTTATTAATTTTCTTTTTTTTGGTTTTGTTTAAAAGCAGCAACATTCGTAAAATGTTCCAATTTTTTATTATTATTATTAAGTATATAATATTCATTAGGAATAGTTGTTAGAAATTGCAAATTTATACATTACGTAGGCGCATCTAAAAACAATAAAGTAACAAATGTCTTAAGATACACGCACATATTATTATTATTATTATTATATGTATATATTTATATGTATTATTCTCATATGTATGTATATCTTTTAATGCGTGTATGTATGTTTATATATCGCATATACATAAATAATTGTATTGTATTGTTACATATTATTTATATATTATATGCATGGCCATATTATAGAAGTAAGCATTTTAACTGTACAAGTTTCTTTTTGGTTTTATTTTTTTGTTTATATTTTTTTTTTTAATTGAGAGATCATTCCGTATGGCTGATAAATTAATCCCCCAAAATGATGCTGTAAATATATAAGTTTAATTGTTAATATTATTATATGTCTGTAAGTTGTATTTAAATTATGTTGTCTGCACTTACATGCGTTTTCTTAACGATTTTCGCTTTCTGCGCAACTTTTTATATGTAAATTTACTCGGTGAGATTTTATAGTCTTCATCGAATTCCAATTCGAGTTTTATTAGATTTTCTAAGTTTAATTGGCAGTCCTAAGAAATAGAAATTTTTGTTATTTATAAACTGTTTAAAGTTTTAAAATAATTGTTTGTTTAATTGAAAAACTTATATTAAATTAGCTGAAAGAAGAGGAGAAAGCGAGTGACGCCAACTACTTGAAAACAAAAGAGACAATTAAACATAAAAACATAAAACAAAATTGACAGGTTTTAAAGTTTCATAAACTATTTTTAAGAATATTTTGGCGTCTGGAAGCGCATTTTATCTGTTGTAGTTACTTGTAGGCAACCTTAAGCCTAAGGCACAACCTTAACACCATAGTAAATCTAAGTTTCCGGAACTGGTGACTAGCGATAATATGGTGTCCAGCAGAGCATTTTATGTATGCTTGGCGTAGGAGGCCGTTTCAAGACAATTAGTTAGATGAAAGCAACCTGAACATTATGTCAAACCTAAGCAACAACTTTAACACCTTAAAGATCTGCTGCGAGATTCTGGTTGGCTCTGAAAACCATCGCTTGCGTAAAATCCCATAATAAAACATACCCATATACAAGTGTCGGAAATCTTACTGCTTTTAATGATATGATCAAGAATCGTAATGCCTGACAACCATAAAATGCTAAGATCGCATACTCACACCTCAGAAGTAGTCCAAACGCATACAAAAAGAAAAATAAGAACTTGTGAGAAATTTCACGTCATTCATTTCACAAAATGATTAAATTTTCATCGCTTCAAAGGTGGAGCATGGAGATATCTCTATAAATAGCTATTCGTAGATAAATGGGAGCTACAATTTATAGGCGTATACTAACGGCGGTGTCTTTAATTAATAAATTTAATTAGACATTTAGCATGGAATTACTTCATTTTGCTAGCGATGCCAGTGCTAGGTAAATCGAAGCACAAAGGTAGACTATTGTAGAACAACCGACTATCGATTTTAAAAGCGAGTACATTACCTAAGCCCACTCTTCATTACTCTTTACTTCTCTATCTGCCTAAAAACTAGTAGAGCAACTGCAATATACAGCTGTTGACCACTATCATGAACACCATGATCCTACTAGTGTTTCGTATTTCAACTATTACTTTTAAAAGGTATTTGGCATAACGTCCAATGCTAAACTTAATGCTAAACTTAATGCTAAACTTAATGCTAAACTTAAGAATTCATACTTTCGGAGATAAGTTGTTTCTTCCTCTGTGGTTATGACAATACTCGCATCTGGAATGCAGTTGATATTATCGTTGAACTGTTTTTCTTCACAAACAGAGTAGAAGCATTTTTAAATGCCAATAGTGACGTTCCAGAATGCGACGTGATTCAGCTCGACTGAAATATTTCTAATATAATCACTAATAAATATGAAGCGAACTTTTTATTTGTCTATTGTAAACTTTTAATAATTATAACTCGTTTCGATTGGAAGATGTTTGCTGCAGAAAATGCGATTGGCATATTAATAAAAAAAAAAGGCCGAACCTAGAAACTCAAACAAAAAAAAAAACAAAGAACCAAATTTTCGCATAAGGACGTTGTAACATATTTGTCAGTTGAAGCTCCTAAAAGAGAATAAATCTTTGCAAAATATAGAGCTAATTTGGCATCATAGATTGCGACACAATGTCTATGACAAGAAGACTAAGCTACTTGAAGACACATAAATGTTTGCATACCGACGGCAGAAATTGCATTTTACATAATATTCACAGTTTCTCAAGGAAAAAAGTTGACAACCCACAAAAAAGTCAACACAAGCGTGGATTCTACGGTTCTAAAAACTTTTGAACAAAATTCACATCGATATTACGTTTTTTTCATTTGTTAAAAGTAACTCTCTTACCGACCTTTTTTGCTATGCAAACTACTCGGTTCATCTAAACTTTAATGATATGATTTGAGTAATATCAACAAAAAAAAGGGGGAAAAAACGCCTTGAGTATTTTAGCAAAAGAACTTAAAGATCGATGCACATCGGAAATATGATAAATTTTTATTTAACAGCAAGTTGCTTTCTACCAATATGTCAAATTTAAAAGATTCTGAGCTAAGAAAACATGACTTTCAAGAAATTGTGTTTTTAAAGATCATCTTAGCATACAATTGCTAAATATATGATTTAGCGAATAATTTTGAAACAATCGGATTACTAGATGCAAAGATATCGGTTTAACAGTGAGCAAATATTTACTATGGTTTGAAAAAGTTTAACAAATTTTCCCTCCCAAATCTTCGTTGCGTATCGGAATCATCACATTTTGACTGATAAATTGGCTCAATCTTAAGAAATAAAGACAATGCAAAAAATATATATATTGGTTCTTGCAGAAGAAACTGGAATTTGTAAAACAATCTTCCAGGTTTTCATCAAATACGCGCCTAATTTGGCTATGTATATTCTAAAATCATTTTTTCCGTTGTAAGGATATACGGCTGTAAAGAAAATGAAGCTATTCAGAAGATGTCGAAATACATTAACAGAAAAAAGGTTACAAAAAATTAGCCTTAAAATCGATTTATGACACAAGAATTTATTACGAAAAACTGTCAAAATTAATGGACTACTTTTTATGAAATATTGTAATATTTATTATTTTTGGGTGTATTTGGAAAAAGACTAGAGAAATACGTAATCATTTTTTGCTTATCGCCACGATAATAAGAAACCAGTACTATTTATTCATTATTTACAATTTCTCTGCAAAGAACATTTATATTTCTGCGTAAAATATTATATTTTACATGCATTTCCGTCAAAATAAGTCCTAATTATAATTCCAAAACTGTCTAGTCGCTTATTAAAAATTTTTACAAGAATATTCCAAGAATGGGCCATGGTAACTGCTCTGCTTAACGTCATCATTTGTTACCAAATGCAAATAAAAGCAAGTTCAGGAAAACTTTGCATATAGCTCAATCTGAAGAAACTTAAGCCAAGTTTAAAAAGCAAAAGTTTATCTCAACTTTAAACAAAATAAACTTTTAAGTAACGCCCGTGTTGAAGCAAACTGCCCAAGGAGTTGTACTATTTTGTATTTACCTCCAAATTCTTAAAATGCCAACTTGAATCATTTGGTGAGCCACCGCCCGTGGTCAACTGGCTGAGACAGGTGCGCATAGTGGGCCAGCACTGGCAGCGTTTATTGGTTATCTCACAGCCCGGCTCCAAAACTATTGTCTCCTGCTCTGTGCAATTATTTTTTTGGTTATGAGTCAGCGCGGTCAAGTGCTGCAAATCTGAAAAATAATAGATACGACAATATATGGTCATTACAATGTCATTAGTACGAGATATCTATCAGTTTTAAATAGGTGCAGCTATTAATAAAGACATTAGCTTTAAAATCGAAACTAATGTTATAAACAATGAACTATGCTTTAGTTGGAGCACTTTAAAGTTCTATCAACATGCGCTGCAGTACCATATTGCTATGCATCCTGACATTGATTTATATGGCAGGCTACAACGAGGCCAAAGTAAGTTGCAGCCCAAAACAATTAGTGCCAGCTCTGACTGATATAGTTTACTCAGAACAACTACAACATACAGATGAACAGCTTCAACTGCACGTCCAAAAACCGGCAAATACTGGAACTAGTTTGTCATCTCTATAGGCCACGTCTGAATCCTATACTCTATACACGCCTTCAGCTCAACGAGAGCGTTCATCACTTTCAGATACACTTGATCTTTGATATATTAAAAAAGGACAACAGCCGCATGAACATTATGAACACCAAATTGGATGGTTGCCTCTACATGAGCTCCATCATGGGCAATAACAATAACAATATATTTGCCAAATTCCTAAAACGCATCAAAGCCGTGAGCAATATGCCCAATGGCTGCCCGCTGCTGGCGGTAAGTGTTGCCAACTTTTACTAATTGTGTTACTGACAAATCGATTTACCATTTATTAATAGCGAAAACAATACGAACTGCGCAACTATACGATTAAACCCAACGATTATCCACCACTAGCACCACAAGCCAAATGGCAGTGGGCCATACGAATATTCAAACAGAACGAGCTCTTTGCTGATGTACTGCTCAACGGTGCGGTGGTCTATAATACGTGATGTTAATCTTAATGATATGGCATATGTATGTATGTATGTAGTATGTGGTGATAGCTGTGGCAACGGAGCGGAGCGTTGGGTATAGGACATGGTCATAAAGGGGTTTCTGTTAGTTAGTTAGTTAGTTTGGTCGTTTGGTAGTTTGGTAGTTTGTTCGACGAACGACTTACCCATGCAGACGCCCAGACCACTGCTGATGGGCAATTTGGTAACACACTGCAGCGGTGGCTCACACTCTCCAGAGAAGCCACCGGGTCCGCCACACGACTCGCCCAACGTTTTGGCGCATATGCGACAACATCTGCATAAATAAGTATTACATATTAATATATATGTTATCCTACGTAAATGTATAATATAATGTATATATATATTCTATATAAATATTCCCATCAATTACAACTACAAACTGGTGGCTACATAAATGTTTAACATAAACCACAAGATAATTATAATGAAAATAAAAACGTTATCTGATTCTCTGCCTATGCGATTTCATAATTATAATTTGGGAACACAAACTCTTGTTTTGTGCTGCAGTTTGTAATTTTTACGCAATAGTTCTTATTTTCATGTATTTAATTACACGAATCAGTTGAATTACAAATTACGTTACTTAAGCAATTTCTGTATTTTTTAATTCTTATAATTATTTTTAGTTTTTAACTTTAGTAAGACTCGCTCGCTCTTTGACTAAGAACTTAACTTATTCCGCGCTATTTGTGCTTTGAGTGCTATGAGGACTGCACTGTCTACTAGAAATGAAATGCTTGGAGGAATATTTCAACAGATTTTTCAACAAATTCATATTTGCAAATTAATAGTTTGGCACTCATCTCTTAGAATTTAGTTAGTTAGTTTATAGAGAGAAAATAGTTATAACTAAACGTCTCACAGTTTTTGTTTTTTTTTGTGACGAATTTTTCTTTATGGCCAATATGTGTACAGGCCCTAACGTAAAAAATAGTTTAACTTTTTATTCTCCCATCGCTGTTTTTTTTTGTAGGTATAAAATCGATAATAATTTAAATTCTTTCATTGTTAAAACGTTGACAATAAAAAGCTAGAGTTAATTCGCTTTTTGGTGAATATAGAGAAAAAGCTTTACATTTCCAAAGAGTTTTGTAACTTTTTTACTTATAAAAGTGTTAAATCTTTAAAATTAGTGAAGAACTTTAATTTGAGAGTTTTTTTTATGCAGTTCCGACATTTTATTGCGCAGTATCAGTTAAATGCTTTGACAAGACTGTACCACCAAAAGTATACGAATTTGGTTTTAATTTTATTTAAAATTTGAAGACTGCTTAGATTTTTACAGACTCTCACATGAGGTTGTAAAAAAAATTACTTTCAAAAACTATAGAAAACTGTTGGCCTTTTAAACTCTATAAAAGCTTTATAAACACAAAATGCCAAATTTGTTAAATAGATATATCATTTGAATATTGAATTTCATAAATTGCAAGATTTTCAAACTGTACTATAGAATTTAAAATATATTTTAGAACCAAATATGTTCAAATTTTCATATTGTAATTAATCTAAGTTAGATAATAAGATGTGAATAATTATTGTAAGTCTCATAATAAGAAAAGATCCAATAGATAATGCAATAAGTTTGAAAAAAGAATATACCCAAAGTTCTGCATAAAGGAGACCTTTTTAAAAACGATAAAACCTACACATATTATACTTAAAAAAGATAGCAGAAATATAAAAATATAAAATAAAAGCTGCTATTTATATTCAAAAGTAACAATACATTTTTCGTAATAATTTTGCTATTTTATTCAAAAAATAAAAATTTATATAAATTTTAAACATAACTTTTTAGTATATTTAATATAATATGGTTATTAAAGTTATTAAAAAATATTTTATATTTTTAATTTTCAACCATTATTTCGTAAATTGAGGCTTGTTTTAAAACTAAGCCTCTTGAGGTACTCAAACGCTATGTGGTATCTAATTGAAAAAATAGTAATTAATTGTTTATTTTTATCACTTTTTTGGCTTTCTATTTGTGGTTCCCCGTGAAATTACATAAGGAAATTTTGTTGAAGAGCTTTTTGAAATTTCTTTTTTCTTTTTATTTGGTAAAGGACCCTTGCAGACTGAGTGTTAGACAATGTATCATCAATGTATCGTTCCACAGCATAATTTCAATCTATGCTGATTTTATTATTATTTTAGAAACTATTAATTGAATTATGTTTGACAGATACCTTGCACTAACAAAAAAAAATATACATTGGCCCGAAAACTTTGTGCAGCTTTAAGCAAAGATGCTCTTGATGAATTGCATTTTGCTTAAAAATCAAAATGCTAAAGTTGAGAGTTATTTGCAAGTCATTTTGGCGCATCACTGACCTTTTGTGTGGCACAACGATTACTATTTTTATAATAAATATTTAGTTTTTCTTTAGAATTTAACGCTCGAGTAAATGCACTCAAAGGCATTTATTGTTCAAGGCAAATAGTACTATTAAGTTTACAACTATAAATGAAGCAAACTTTCCATATGTCTCAATGTATTGACTTTTACAAAACTTATTTCGAGCATTTCAGAGCCTTATTTAATCAGGCTTATTTATTATACTACAAAATACTTTTAAACTTTTTAATGACACCAATTTATATAATTTTATTTAAGTTGTTAATATTTGTTCGGCATAAAGCTTTCAGAAAGTAAATAAGAAATATAATGATGACTTAAAGAAGCGTTCCAAATACCGCTCGTGTTTTCATACATACAAAAACTTCTGAAGATACATAAGAAATAAAAATTGCAGTATTGGCTTATTAAGTAATGATTTTATAATATACACAAATATACATAGATACATACTGCGTAGCATCCAACAACTAAATTTCAATCGCTTCAACTTGCAAATTAAAGAGTTTGAGGAAATACGTTGTCTTGCAGCTACAAATCATTAAATGTCTGAAACAACTGTCTTGTCCCAGCGTTCTGAACCTTAACCATGCTGCGCTTGGCAACTATATTACCATATTTCGTCAACGAAAGATCATGAAACAAGCATTTCATTTTATTAAACTGTATAAGAATTTGTACTAGGGTTTTAAGTTTAAGAACAGCAAAAGCTGCTGCATTATAACTGAAGAATTTTTAAACAACTTAAACTATATTTTTATATATAATATTTATATATATTTTATATATGATATATAGCTGGGTTCTATAAATAAAATGCCGCAACATTTAAAACGTATCGTAATTTGTTCCATTCTCATTGCACACATTTCCACGATAGCAATTTCAACTATTTTATAAAAAATTATACGCATTAATTTGTAAGCATTCAATACTTTTGTTGTAAATAACACAGCAAAATTGTACGATTATTATTAAAAAAAATAAATATTTTAATTAATACAAGCGTACATGATTTTATTGCGTTTTATGTTGCCACAAATCAAATATTCATTTACGGATAAATTGCTTTGTTCTGCTCGAAATGACCTCAATAAATTGCCCCCCTCAAACAAGACATACTACACATGCTGCTAAATGTTTTATACTACTAACGTTAAGTACTATTATTATTAAGAGGCAGCCAGAGCTATTTCAAATGGTCATTAATTGTTTGCGATTGAACTTACTTGCATGGATCCCAAAGCATCAATCCTTTGCCGGGACAATCGAGTGAGCGTATAACATCACATTCCTTGGGATTGCAATAGCATTTGAGACCATTGACCACATTGTTGCTGCCAGCTGCTACCATTATCAGCAGATAACAGCATAAATATATGAGATAGATACGCACGTCCCAGCAACCAAAATAACTTCCTGTGCGCATCCTATGCGGAAGTTGGGCTTTGTGTTTATTCATGCTGCTACGGCGATGGCAAGCACTCACACTACCGTCACTTCCGCCCATTTATGGGCAATCCTTTAGCTGGTTATTCGATGGCAGCGTCGACGTTAGCGGCGCAATTTGCATGTTGACTACAACTGTATGACTATAGTGTGTGTGTGAATTAAGCCAAGTAAGAGTGTAAAAGAGAGAGAGGGAGAGAGAGAGAGAGAGGGAGACCAAGTGTGAGAGGGAGCAAACATTAAAACGGAAAAACCAAAATGATTAAAAATCCATAAACTATGCATGGCTACCACGCCTACACATTTTATAGCGCTTTAAATCTAAGCTAATTTATATTTAACGTTCGGAAACTGCGCGTTTCAGGCATGTTAAGCGTTTAACGCATTTGGGTTAAAGGGTTTGATTTGAACGCTTCTAGTTTAAGGGTTAATGTTTATTTGCCGCAGTCAATGAAAAAACAATAATGTTTGCTTTACAAATGTACGTAGTTGGCAGGTTTGTTCCTGTGTGCCTGTTGTGGCCCCAGTCAAAGCCAGCTCTCTGGAGTGTATTGGTTTTACATTGACTTGGAGGATTTTTTTTTTTTGTTTCTCGTTGTTGTCATTTCATTGCTGGCGAAGGGTTTTCCACTCGATGTCAACCAATTTCGACTTGCCCAAAATACACAATATACAAACCAATACAACCACACACGCACACACACACACACACACACACGCATACAAATACCCGCATTTGTGCTACAAGCTCACTCACACACACACATAGAGCGCGCATTCAATTTGATGGTTTTTATAAAACTACACAAAATGAGTGGCAACCATTCGAAACTTACACACACACACGCATTGACACACACGCACACTCACACAGATACACACACGCACCTCGTTACAGTTAACGACGCACGTTTAGGTTTTTGAATTGTATTGGTTGTATCCCGACTTTTGGAACTTGCATGCCCCACTACTATTTGAATGCCTATACATAATACCATACTATGCCCGTCCGTACATTTTTTGACCGCACGCGCGCGTTTTTCTTATGAATTTTTCATGCGCCTTTTGTCTGCCACACGCTGCCATTTAAGGCCAGAGACTAACTAAAACAAAATGCAGCGTGGTACGAGCATTTTGAAGCTCGGTGCCAAGACTGGAAATAACCCAATATTTCATATACGTTTGCATACTTCCAGGCGTCTGCGCACTCATGCTCTCGCAATGCTTACGCTCTGGCAATGCATGCTATCTCGCTTGCACTAACAGCAGCAACTGGAAATGAATGAGAAGTTATTAAACGTAAGTTATCAGACATCACAGACATCACACGCACACACACGCACACACACACACACACACACGCAGCCATTGATGGCGCACGGATGCAAAACATTTGCTGTAAAATAAGTCATTTTGTTTGTTCTTGTAATTACAAAAGGTGGCGTATGAATATTGCGTAGCCGACAAGTTGCAAGTATGCGGGAGGGCTGGGGTAGGGTTGCCAATAACAAAAGCTTAGGGGGCTTGCGTTGTCCTGACAGCACTGCCAGCGTCGATGACGACGACAGACCGACCCAAGAAAGCAATTATAAAATCTTTTTCATATTTTTATTTTAAAATAAACTTTTGAGCCGTGTCAGCTGCTAATAAGCACTTCTTTCGACATAAAGACCTCATGCTACATGACACGGCATTAGTGGTATGCCATATAGCCTAGCCGACAGCGCTAGCTGGTTGCTGGCAGTTGGTTTAAGGGCAAAACGCCAATAGTATAGAGACAGCAGGCATACAATAATGCCACAAAGTGCGTGCCACAAGTAGCAACTTGCAACTTTTCCAATTAGCGTAAAACAAACGCTCGGCGTTCGCGTAGCTCTACGACTTTAGTTCAGTTTTGCCATGGTCCAAACTTAAGCTCTCAAGTAACAGCCCAAGCAAATGTTGCGTAAAACAACTGCCAACTGGTCTTGCAACTGTTTTCTAGTGGTCGTCTGTGTACGTCCTCGACTTGTGCTTGGTTTGTCTTTGCTTGCTTAGTGTCTGTGCTGCTGTCCCTTGCTGCGCCATGCTTAACCAATGTTGGCAGCAATTGAACAAAAGAGAAGCAATCGGGAATTATAAGTTGGCCCAAAACTTTTTCAACCAAAAAGTAAGAAGCAGCAACATGGTTAAGCGCACAAAAAAGTAGCCAAAAAAAAAAAAAAAAATACGCATAAAGAGAAAAATAAATGTTAAAATGGAACAAGAACAGGAACAAGAGCAACGGAATGAAAACGAAAAACTTGCGCTCAAAAGTTGAATTCAAATTGATATGCTGTGTAAAATATAATGTGCAACAATGTTTGACAGCAATGCGGTGGCATGGTTTGCCTAGCCATGCCTTCAGCTGCCTCCTACCAACTACGAGTTGCTACCAGTGTTGGGTACGGGTGACTGCCACTGCCGCTGCTTACAAATGTTAAGTCCTTTGTAAATGTGCATTTTGAGCTATTAATTCTGAACAATTGCGGTTGAAGTTGCTTTTTCTGTGTGCGCGCACATTTATTTTCAATGCTTTTTTTTTTTGTGTATTTCTTTCATTTTCATTACTTTGCAAGTGTTTTTAATGTGAATTACATTTGGCATAAGGCAAACTGTTATGAATGCGATGTTGACTGCGCCACAAAGTAGGCAACAATTTTTTGAATTATTTAAAAGTGAGCATAAATTATGTCTGCGTTTTGCAAAAGTACTCGTGACTGTAATACTTTCGACTTTTATTCATACTTACATACTAAGTAGCACGTCCGTACGTACGTACGCATACACGACTAGCCAGAAGGAAAAACACAATTTCCTCAACGGCTTAGGTACTTTTCTCTGACTCGTGCGCTTTTTGGCGTTGCCTTTACTCTTTTAGCCACTTTGCTGTTGTAAGTAGCAGCTCGGAAGGCAGGAAAAGAATAGGAAATCCTGCTTAGTTAATTATATTAGCATTAATTATACACACATTTAATTTTCTCTTATCTCTGTTTAAGTTTTATCTTTCATTTTTACGTATTATACACAACGTATTTTTTTATTTATCTTGTTGTAATTTGTTTTAAAATCATAACTTGAGACTTTATGCATATCTTAAAAAAGAAATGAGTGTATACAAGCAAACTTTTCCGCTACTCTTAATTTTAATTGCAACATTTGCCGTAAGTTGTGCTACTCCAGACGTAAACTACCGCGAAACTAGGGAGCACGTCATGGGGCATAACGCAAAAACTAAGCTATGAATAAAATTCAGAGCATGCCGAAGCACAAAGAGTTTTATTATTATTTTTTTGTACTTACGCCGACAAGTTGCACTCGTAATGTATTTTTTTTTCTCTTGTTTTTTATATTTTCTTTTTTGTTGAAACTGCTGTGCTGTTGATGCAGTTAAATACGCTGTTGGATTATTTTTTGTTTCAAATGAAGAAATGTATTATTTTGTAACACCAATCCTACAGCATAATTTGAATACTGATTAAGACATTTTATCTGCTTTGCAATTTTAATTTGCTATAAAAAAGGCTGTATATTGCAATTGCTTGTATTTGAGGCTCTGAACTATTTTTGTAATACTCCAAATTTAGCTTCTTGAAAACCATTTTATGAAAACTGTGCAATTTTCAAAGAAATGGCTAAAACATCAATGGAATTGAGGTAAAGTGCCTGTAGCAGCCGAATATCGCTCCAAAGCTCTTAAGTTACATTTTTTAAATGGATCTCAGCGATGCTGCTAACGAACGCTTCTCACACTACTATAGAATTCTCTTAAGTAAAAGTAACCAAGAGTTTGTGAGAATTTGTGGGGTGCCTTAAGCAAATCCTATAACGCCTTACAATTTGCTTCTGAGCTTCTTTATACATTTTTTAAAAATAAAGATAGGCAATTTTATTTTTTGTATAAAGATTGATTTAATTAAAAACAATCACTTGTTTTTTTTGTAATACTAAAAAAAATCTATTAGTTCTTGTAAAACGAAAAAATTTAATGAGAGACAAATATATTGGTTAAGTGTGACTCCATCTTAGCTGTTTTAAAACTTCTGCACTTCTTGAACATGCAATGATTACACAATATTGTTTAATTTCGTTTATTGAAAAATAATTTTTTTAAGTTTAAATGCTACTTATAAGTTTACCGACGCTTAAAAACCAACTTATTTTCACTGTTTTAACGCTGAAATCTATTCTTTCTTTAAATTTAAATTGCTTTTGCGTTTTGCGTCTAAGTTGCTTTAATTTTACATATTTCTTATGCTTTTACTTGGTTCTGTGTATTTAAAAAATAGAGTTCGTTGCTCACCTTCTCAACTGCTTACAATTGTTCAATCAAATTTTGTGGCTTTTAAACAAATTACTTTCGCTTGGGCTAGCGGTCTTAACCACAAAATCCATTTTAGGCGTTAAATTTGTTATCTACACTCCTTTGACATTTAAAACATAAACTTAAGCATGTCAATTATGGTTTGAGTGATATTGGTTAAGTAGATTTTTGGTTAGAATTAGGCAAGTCATGAAGGTGTTGTAATTTAATGAAAAAAGATATTTCCTAAACAGCCTAAGTTTTGGGACGCGTTGAGCTTCGTGACGTAGTAATGAGCGATACAAAAACCAAAATTCGAGATTTGATACAATAAAAAAAATGTAATATTGTTGACCAATCTGTCAACATTTTAAGGGCGAATCATCTGGATAGCTCTTCGAAAAGAACAGCAACCTACAGCTTCTTTCCTTAGGCAAACAACATATGCGCGGAAATAATTGAAAAATTTGCTTTCTCAAATGAATGGTGTGTGCAATATTTTAAGCTACTGCATCTTTCTCGAGTAGTATATTCGAATATTGTTGACTATTGAATTCCATGGGAACCACGGTGCCCTGGTAGTTCTCAAGACCACTGATGTCTGTCAAAATATTGCTAGCATCTTCCTTATAGCATGATTTAGCGGTAATCAGCGAATGCAGACAACTAACCTTTAGCGCCATGTGGGACGTATGTTGAGGTAGAAGCCCAGATATATTACTTAAAGTTCGTTTTGAAATTGCTTTTAACTTTTAATAGATTGTTATAAATTAAATTAGAGAAAGTATTCGAATGCTTTTTAATTTTTAAAAATAAATTTATGCCTCTATATCTCTATGCTACCTACAATTTATAGCCGAATGCGAACGCCGGTGTCTTAGCTTTTTTTTTATTTACTAGCTTTACTACTGCTGGACATATGCACCAGTGCTGCAGGGTGGAATTGAACTACCGACCTTCCGGCTGACAGGTGAGTACGCCGAGGCATACAACTTAACTTTTTAATTTGCGTCAATTCTTATAAAAAGTTTTATCTCATCAACGTATAAAATCGTGCTTTGGCAATTAATTAAAAAAAACTAGTACTTAACTATTTAACAAACTTTAGCTTTCAAACTAAAAGCTGTAATTACAAATTAAACATATTTATTTTGGATTTTATTTTACATTATTTTATATTTATTTATAGTAAGTACTGTTTATGCAATCATTGCTATTCACTTTAAATTAAAAAAAATATATATATTTGAAAATAAAATGGAATTATGCTGATTTAACCATTTTGTGATGAAATAATTTTGTTTAATATCAACGCTTCTAATATTTGGCAAAATTATCCAAGCGCATAAATCATACAAAATTTCAATTACTGTCACTGAATTAATGAAAAAATGCAAACAAGCTAAATTTGATTTTATAAAATCAACATAAAATGTTTTTGGCTAAAATCGTCCATCAATTGTGGTCTATCAATCATAACCTGCTTTCAGCGATTTTTTAATAATCTAAAATGCGTGATTGCCAAAATTGTTGTACTGCATTAAAAATTTAAACTTTTTTGACTTTTAAAGATTGTACAATATTTTGTAGATTATAGAAACTTTTAAGATGCAGAAGTGCTGTATAGTTTTATGTAGTTTATTTTTTAAACTTATGAAAATAAGTTCATCAATGTTAAATACAAGAAGACTTAATGGAACCAAGTACACATACACTGTATTGGTTGTACATGTTTTGAATAGACAAAATGTATGAATTGTTTGAATGAAATCGAGTTGAATTGAATGGGGTCAATTAAATTAAATTGAATTTCATCTTTAAAAGACACACTTTTCTATTTAAGTCCAACTTGTTAGATTGTCTATGTATACGGATATATTTTACTTTCCTTTGATCAATGTAAAATCTTGTTACTATTTCAATGAAAATCTTTACGTTATAAAATAATCATTTACCAATTTATTCCCAAAACTTATTATTCTATTGTGTATACCAAAAGAATGTTTAAAATTTAAAATATTAACAAAAGGAGATACCAATATAAAATTCCATATTTTCCAGAAAACACAAATATTCCATGTCAGTTTCAAAGCTATGCCTCTTAGAATGAATGTGCTCTTTCGGCTTGTAAATTTGGAATTAATATTGGTGGCAATTTTCTACATACAAGCACTAAAATCTTCTTGTACAAATTTAATACTGTCTCAATATTTTCCTTATGTCCACTTCAGCCACAGCTCTAGTGCTGCAGACGGTTTAAGTGTTTACAATGCCAAAAATAATTCAACTCCCACTCGCAACGATGATCCAATTTAGCTCAGCCAGGATCACTTCACATTTAGTTATATCCACTCAAACAGTGTTATTTGGGACTGGCAAGTGTCTGACACGGCATTTATATATTTAAAAAAAAAAGAAGAAAACAATATTTTTTGAGGATTTGTGTTTAGGCAATTTGCCTGGCTGGGACCCAAGCGGAAAGTTGAGCGCCGCAATGGCCGAACGTTAAAGCAAGTAATTTGCCTTACGACCATTTTAAATTACATTAGTTAAGCGCATGACGCGCAAGGAGGCAGGAGAAGGTTTGGTCAAATATATACAGCATATATATTTATATATACATATTTTGTCTTTTTTTCTTTTCTTTTTTTTGTTGCTGTTTCAATTACTTTGGGGCAACGAAAAGCTCGCGGGTAAATCCAACTACGCCCCAAAGTTTATGGGAAATTTGCATATAAATTGCAGGCTAACTTGAGTTGATTTCGATTATTTGATGAAGTTTCCTTTATTTGTAGGGTGTAGAAAGCTTCTAAAGCCGTCAAAGTTCTTTTAACGTAACGAATTTATTCTGCGTTCTTTCGGTTTGTCAAAAACTGTTCACTTGCTTATCATTTTGACATGACGCAACGCTGAAAAGTATGCAACATTAATTGCTGAAAATGAAGTGAAACGTTGACGTGGACGGACTGGGTCAGTCCGCACTGCACAACCGAAAGCTTATGTGGTATATGTTCAGGTATGTACAATAAGTCAGTAGCGGATGCGAAAGGGACTAAAAGTGGCTAAAAACTTTTTGGAAAAAAAAATATATGTAGTTCTCTTTGGCAAGAGCTTTTCAAAGACTCAATTTCCAACGAATTAGCTATGGACGAAGTCTTCTAGCTTATATTTCCGATAATATAAAAATAATAACAATAATGCTGCATGTTATATTTTGCTAGCTACTTGTTAGGTTGAAAAGAAAAACGAAATATTTGTAATTTGAAATTATTATATTCTGTATATCGTTGAGCTATATTCACTTTAGATATTCTTGTTCAGTGAGGAATTTTAAATATATTAACTTGACTAAAAATAAATACGTTTTTACAAAACTTTCAGAATTTTCATGGAGCTTTGTTAAAATTGATTCAAACTGAATTTAGCCAGCTACTAAAGCATTCCAAAGACTTCTTCTCTTGAAAGCCATAAAGAAGTTATGAACGAGTGATAAGTTTGGACCCAAAATTAGTCCCTGGTGACAAGACTAACAAATGAGCTGACAGCAATATTTTGGAGCCGAATAAACAGGCTTAAAATGTGTGGTAATGTTGTTGTTGGGACCAAATGGGAGTGATGTACGCCGCTGCATATGACTATGCCACAGCGTTACGTTGCAACCAACTAAATATTTGCCTGGCAGTCTGACAAACTTACACAGCTGTGGCTTTTTTGGTCAGTTGCAAGGCACTTCAGATAGATGACCCACCTCTTTTTGTTGCTGCTATGGCAACAAATGCTATGGCAGCTCCAATTCCTGCTGCTGGTGCTAGCGTTGCCGTAACATGTGCACCACATGCTGGCTTACTCTATGCCTTAAACAATGTACTTACTCTTCTTCCTTTTGTCAACTAATGTAATATATCATTTCTCATATATCTTAATGCCTTAAATGTGCCGGCGCTGTCCTGCAGACCAACGGCATGCTACTACTCCTGATACGGTATTGAGGCAAAAGCCGCTTACATTGGGTACGCAGTGTTTTCGACTCACTTGGCATGCAAATATAGTCGTCTTGTCCCCCAAAATCCCACATTTGCAGACACCCACGCAAGACACACATACTCCCACATAAGTAAAGGCTATACCCAACTCAGCCTTCATTCAATGAGCAAAATTTAATTTATTTCATTATGAAACCGGCTTGCATCACAGTTTTAATACAAACAAGAGCTCGTTTTAGCAAATACTCGAGAAGCCGACAAGAGAATTTCATTTTTGAAATATGCTTCATGAAATTACCTCACTCTTATGACGACAGACGGATGCACACACCCACACACACACACACATAAGTACTGATACAATTACAGATACAGAATCAACTTGGCCATTATGGGCAAACACCATGGTAAAAATTGTGATATTAATTTTTTAGAAACTCTTGGCAATATGAAGAGATGGCAAGGGTAAAAACAAATATTGAGGTTAAAAGTAAAGTAGCTGGGCTTAAGGTGACTAAGCGATGCACTATTCTCTAAGATGAAAATGTGCCTAAACTGTGGTAATATTTTACATAACTTTTTGTATAGAGTGCGCCACCTTTCTCAAACAATTCGATGTTTACACCATTATCACCAACACCATTATCTATTCCCATACTGTGGGAACTGTTGGCACATCCTGTACCATTAAGTACCAAATTTTCAGAGTGAGCGGTTTTTCAGTTTTTTCCAAACACTATGAAACACATGTGCGGCAGAAAGCAGATACTGTTTGATATGTGTAAAGAATAGAATTCAGCACAATAACGCAAGTAAAAAATTGGATTTCTACAAGCTATATAGTTTAAAATACATCTTTTTCTGAGATGCTTTTCGAATTCGCTATGTATGCCATCTCAACGTACTTTGGTGGGCATTCCAATCCTTACTCATGTCATCGCTGACATGTATTTTGCGTAACTAGAGCTAAAGCTAAGTTGGATTTCGTGGAGTTCTTTAATTAGATAACCGACAGCCAGGACAGAACAGATGTAAAAGTGAGCAACACGCCAATTTTCCGCGTTTCTGAATAACTTGGCGAGCTAAATGTAAAAGGTAGGATTCCAGAACTTAATAACGCAAATGCCATTGCCTTACTTTTAAATTCAAAAGACAAAATTGCTACTTTTCTTTACAAAGTTATACCAAAAGCTTGTACCTTTTCGAAACATCGAGAGATCTTTTCAATTTATTACGGACGAAACTATCCAACCTGACCGAAAAAAGAACGTAAGTAACTTTGATAGTCTCTTAGGTCTCTCTATGACCCTTTAATAATACTTTTTGCTATGTTTCCTGTTTTCAGTACCGTATCCTTTTACTGACTTTAAAGGTTTCATGGACAAAATGTAGAAAAAAAAACAAAACTGTATCAACAGCTATATGAATGCTTAAACCACAAATGACGCACAAAACAATGAGCAGGAGAAGGATTCATAATGGATTTTGGTGGTAACGGCTGCCAAACCGAAGTCAAGGAAAAACGGAAGCATACCAGGCAGCCCAATGTACAAGGGGTAGCCAAAGGACAAACGGAAAGAAACTGAATGGTTGGAACTTTATTATTGCATTGCATTGTGTATGTGGATGGGAATAGAGATGGGTTTGGCCATTGGGATGGGGGGACTAAAACAGCATTTTAGTGTGAGGGAGTGTGTAAAATTTGCTACACTAAATTTGTTGGACAAAAGTGTCACCGGGGAATTAAGCTCATCAACGCTGATGGCCATGATTCAACTCGAACTAAAATTCAAGATAGAAATAATGAAAGGGAGCGTAACGCGCACTGTCGAGATAAACTTAGTTCAAATGGCTAAAGATATTAAAAATGTGCTGAACAGCAAGTAGCAAAATGAAGAAATGAAAACGCATAGAAAACGAACGGACAAACGGACGAACCCTTATGATAGCATGGTCATGGCTATGATGATGCCTGTGTTGCTCGGTATGGGGGTTGGGTCTGGGAATAGAGATGGTTTTGGCTTTCGTTTTGGTCTGGCTGGCTTTACTTTGACTTGGCTTGGCTTGGCTTGGTTTGGCTTGTGAAAAGGTAATAAAAATAAATGAGCAAAGCTTTTGTAAGCTGATGAAGTGTCGAGCCAGAAATAACTCGTTACGATTCAATGTTTGGAAAGTTGTAGGGTAAAATAGACTAGGGCAACAACAAAATGGGGGGTGGGGGGTGGGGGGAAAACAATGTAATGAAGCAACAGCAACAATATCCTGCAAAGAACACTGAGTTTAAAATTTAATGAAAGCGACGATTCGGGGTGTTCAAACAAGGCGTGAGTATATCTAGCATAACTACCTTATGACCCCTAAGCCATTCGATGTTATTGTCTTTTCTTAAGCCAAAAATCATTCATGCATAAAATTATGAAATCAAATTAATTGGTCTAATACTCTGTAATTTAATTAGGGCTCGTAACATTTGAGTTTCTTTTAATTGGAGGTCGCGCTTTAAGGCTGGAAAATGCTTTTTAATTGCGTATTTAAATGAATAGAGTAATTTTGCGGAGATTACAAATCTATTGAGTGCGTCATAAAACTGCACTGCGAAGAATCTCTGCTTCCAAAGTAACCGCAACGTTGGACTTTAAAGTAAGAACCGCTTCAAGTTTTAAGCAATTTTAGACGCAAATAGCTTATTTGAAATTTTAAGATTTTGAATTAGTGTTTGGTTGTCTAAGTAGCTTAGATTCAAGCATTAACAGTTAAATAGTATTTAACTTCAAATTGTGTACCTGTTGGCCAAATTGAATAATTTCTGCAAGCTTGTCTGCATAAAACATTCAGTTAGTGGACTGATGTGCAAATTTTCCTTTGCATTTTCGTCATCAACAATTGGCAACTTTGCTAGAACTTTAAGCTTCATTTAAGGCAGGTATTGCCTAGGCCCTAAAGGTGATTTTGCTGCAAAATGTCTAATCAGTTAATGGCGATAAATGCGAATTCCAAAAATTGCTGGCACCATTGTCAAACTAAAGCATACCTTCAACAGTCAACCCTTTCATATAATTTGGGCATTCACCCTTGCTTTTCAGTTCAAAGCTGCGTAAAATCGTAAAAGCATAAAATCTCAAATGCTTGGGATAAGTTAATTTGTTCAGCTTGTGCTTTCTCTTTTATAATTGTTTCAATACGAAAATTTCTCGCATTGACACCCTGTTTTGTCTCAGTGTTGATTACATCTTTTTATCTCTTTGTTAATACTGCGGCTCTTTATTAGAATTGCTTTTTATATCACAAATATTTCATTGTTGAAAGCGACCTCGGCGAAAAACAAAAATTCTGGGTTAAGTATAATTTTTTCTTAACTCAACAATAGGTATGGGTACTAGGGATGCTCGATATGGAAAAGCTCGTTGCCTGAAAAAAATCTCAATAGTATATTTGACGTATTCTTGCTCTCACATCTGGCAAACATGGTCGGTGTTAATTTTTTATTGTACATAACAAACGAAGACGTCAAATCAATTGTCACAGAAGTTCAATAAGCTCGATACCAATTCTTAGCTTTTCGGCATCGTACCAACATCAGAATCGTATCTAAGCAGCTCTCCATTTAAATACTATTTACAAAATTTCATTAAATAATTTAAAGCATCAATTGTCATAAATGCACATAAAACTCTTTATTTCTCTTAGCTTTTTGGCATCGCGATATTCTCGTTTTTACGCAGCCCTTGTGAATACCCCCATTTGAATACTATTTACAAAATTACATTTATTAAAACATATTTATTTTTCGCTCTTAAAATTATTTAAGCGAGCAGGGGCCCGCCTAGTTTAAATATTGTATATAAATGAGTTTTCGTGTCAAAATTAATTATTTATAACAACTGGGACAAACCACAAAAAGTTGAGGTAGGCCTTTTCAAATAAATTGAGTAGTTATGTACCCTCTAATGAGATACAGCAAACATATTTTATTAAAAGCCAACAATGTTTTACTTTCTATTTTGTATATTTTATCTATAGGTAGATTAACGCTTTAACTAATATCAAAAAATAATAAAAAGCCCAATTTATGAATTTATTAAAACAAAAAAATTCTGACAAATAGTAAAATTGCTAAATTACTGTCAAAAAATAAACTTTGCACACAATCTTTATTGGCACAAAGTTAGAAAGTTACAAATTCGTCAAAAAATGCCAGTTTTGTCTTACTAAATCAAGACATTTGTATGATTTTATTACTATTAAACAAGCGTTTATTTAAAGAAATATAAATAATTTTTTTTAACTTGCATTCAATGAAATTGCAGTGTATGCTTGCACTTAAAACGAATTCAATAGTCGATCTGCTCATGAATGCTTAGAACAGTCAAAACCGCAAATATATAGAGCAGCACTGGGTGCATCATTTGTAACCCAACACTGATATATTTAAAATGTTGTTATTTTGCAAACACGCAATAATAATAATAATAAATTATTTTTTCGATCGTAATTTGCGCATCAAGCTGCTGAGGCCAACAAACTGCTCCAACTGAAAGCAAAATTATGCTTTAATTAAATCAATTTTACGAGCTCTCTAATTAAAAAAAAAAAAACTGTTATTTACTGAAAATTGAAAATGCTTTATGTAAGCAAAAATTATGCCTATAAACTTGTTAAAAATAAATAAAAGCCATGTCATTAAATCAACATCAAAGCACAATACTCAGAAATCTGAATGGTTTGATTGTTAGTGAAATATTCATATACCCACATTTACCTATATAACTGGGAAATTTCTTAAAAGAGCTCACAAGCCTTATGCTCGACAAAATACTGGGAAATTTGTTTCATACTAACTGAACCGAACCATGGCAACAGCACTGTGACTGAGGTACCTTTCATCAAATTTGTATGTGGCCTCTGGAGTTTTTCATTTGCTAAGCTTGTTAGGAATTGATTGAAAGCTTCATTGGATTTGTTTTGGCTATTTGTTAGTCCAACTAGAAGCAGGTACATTTAAATTGTAGCATCTGGTTTATTTTTTGTTTTTTGTTTTTTTTTTTTGTAGGTGACTAGCTAGCAACAAATAAATTACGTCCTGTAAATACTTTCAAAAACATTAACGGCAATCTATGTGCACATTAAAGTATTCCTTCCTGTCCACAGGGCGCTCTAAACGCCTAAGCTTGTACTGAAAACAACGCTTAACTTCCGCCATGGCTGCAGGAAAGCATGGTATGAGAAGGCCTTAAGGCCGCTTGAGGTCGTTTGCTTATCAGTTTTGGGCGTTTTTGGCTTATGGTGTTTGGCTTTCTTTTTGGACTAGCGGCTGGCTAAGTGAACTAACTGGCTTGCTTAATGATGGCCAAAAACCGACACGTTCTATAGCCCCTTATCATCGTTATATTGTTGGCACATATTTTATTTTCAAATTACAGGAGGCGCAACAACTTTTGCTTGCCTTGACTCGTTATTATCCTATTAGGATGTGACAGCAGCAAACACAAACTTTTCATTCACGCATAACATATATGGACAGACATGGCCATAGCCATAAGCACACATGTCGTATACATAACGCGTTTATATATAAACAAACAAACAAACAAACACATACGTTTGTATTGTATATATATATGTATATGTATATGTTTGTATGTATTGTATCTAACGTTGCTTTGAGGCAGCTCAAAGACATTACAAGCTCGTTAAAGTGAAATCAATGTTGACTGTTGTTGTTGCTGCTGTTCATTTTGGCTTGAGACTGTCGTCTGCGATTTTTATTTCATTATATGTGCTTGGATTTGGGGCTGCCTTTTTGTTGTTCCTGTTGTTATCTGCATTTTGGGACTAACGCCTGACCATAAACATTTCCCCGACCGATATGAAGTTGACAAACTTAAAACATGACAATGAACCCAAAAATCCAGCTGGCATGCATATAAAAGAGATTATTTATATATAAACTTGGCGTGTATGTTTGTATGTGTATCAGTGACTGTGTGTTTTAACTTTCAATCAAATAAATAAACTAAAATTCACTTTACAATGTCATGTTGCAGCAGCATAGCGTAAAAACAAGACACTAATCTGTTAAGATGATTAAAACAACTGAATGTCATGAATAAATAACATTTATGCATAGAAATGTGCTACTAACAAGAAATTGAGTCTAATTATTAAAAGAAATCAAAATGACAGACCAATTATAGCATAAAGTGTCATGTCATCTTTGACATGATTGCTCGTTACAAGTGTTACAATGGGGGGTCCTTACACGACCCAGTGTATGCCCATTTTCAGAGAATGGAATATGTTACTTTTTATACGAATATTCAATGTTGACAATTGTGTGTGTGTACGTCTTTCATAGTTACATTCCAAACGGGCCGAAATTATACAGGAATTCGTTAACTCTCAATAACATAATTGTAAAATCGCAACTAAATGGCATTTAATTTGCTTAATTTTATTATACACTGCAAGTTAAGCTGGAGTATACACAATTGGTGATAACGAATGTTACAAAATAGTATGTATCATTAATCTGGAATACTTTGAGAGCAGCGTAAGTAAACTTGATAATTATAATTTTTGAGAAATTCAGGGCAGATGATGATGCAACTGGTTTTGTGTTGTTATCCGAAGCGGTTTTTGAGGTCTCGTTACAATCATTTTTTCCGAGGTAAGGTTGTAGAACTTGGGGAGGCCAAGATTCAACTAGGGTCGTCGTGCCACTAATGATGATAGTGATGATGGTAATTCCGATTTCAATTTTGAAATCTAAAGAAACCAAATCCAGATATATATCTATATATCAGTAAGAATAGTTGATAAAGAGCTTTAAGTTTAAATAACTGACATGAGTACCTCAGATCAAAATTAATTAAGTTAATGTCAAGCAAATTCTAGAGTATTTGGCAATATAAAAATCAAAAATTGAAGGTCTAACAAATGACCTAATGAATAACTTAATATAAATAAAAAGCCGTAACTTTGCAAAGTAAAATAATAATAAATTGTATTAAGAGAAAGGCAGGCCTGATAATGTTTTTTAGCCTATAGATATTCCACAAAGGTGAAAAAAAAGATTTTGGGTTTCTAGATTTTAACTGCATGCAGCAAATTGCAACCACAATGGCTCATCATACCAACAATTGACATGCCTTTCGTATTTGTAAGCCTGTGTTATCAGCATCTACTGACTTATACTAACTGCAAGATCTTGGAATCTGTTTGTCGTCCGAAAAAAAAAGTCTCTCGAAATACAGCAATAAAAATCAAATAACCTACCCCTTCGCGGTTTTTATTACAAGCCAACCCCAAATAGTACTATTTGAGGAGAGCTTGACATAGATAAGTGTATCATTAACTTACTTCACTACCTTAGTTAACCCTTCTTTCTGGCCCATACACACAGTTGTGCATGAATTTATAAAAAAACCTAAAACCTCCGTTCCATCCACTAATAATTCTATAACTCTAATCTGTGGCTTACTAACTAATACTATCTCAAAAAACTAACTTCTACAATCTCTATCACATACCAAAATTCGTGGACTCTTTCTAAACTAAGTAGACTAACTAACGAATAATCTGATTTCTTCCTTTTCTGAAACCTGGCTTAATGCTTCATTTTCAATTCCGAAATCCTTACTACTCCTTTACAATTTACAGGCTCGACCGGTCCACCGGTCGTGTGGTGGATTCTTGTTGCTGTAAAATGTTATAGAATCTATTGACTCTCTTAACTTTCCCTCAACATAATTAACGGTTAAAATTAATAAACAAGTCATAAACTTAACCTGTTCATATGTACCACCTAGTTCTGACTTGGGTGTAATATAAGCATCTTGATGCCATTCGTATGGTTTCTGAACTTGTCCGTACTCAGGACCAAATTGTTGTTTTAGGTGACTTTAACCTACCCTCTATATCGTGGCTTAGTTCTAGAACTCCAACTATCTTTTTCCTTCTAGCCATCAATTCGTTTCTGGACTTATTATAATCCTTGACCAAAAAATAAATAATTCTCAAATAAACTACTAACCTTGTTTTCGTCAATACTCCGAGTTTGAAATCGATTCCTCTCTCTTCGCCCGAATAAATACCACCCGACTTTAGAAATTACTTTATCATTTTATTGTAATAACCATACTCATAATACTATTGCGCGTTATCGCTGTTTTCAAAAACAAATTCTGGTTTAAATTACTTGTCAAATTAACTGTCCTCATTATTGTCAACAAACCTAGAACGGTCCATCTCAATCTATCGAACCTTATACAGCGCATTTGATCTATTTATCCCTTATTTTACTCCTAAACAATCTGTAAAACCACCTTGGTTTACATCCGGTCTGTCTTCATAAAAAATCTTAAGTCCTCTTCTTTTAAAAAGTTTAAAAAATCTGGATCTGCCTTAGACTTCTATAAATATTCCATTTTACGCTGCAAATTTATTCTCTTAACAAACTTACAAAAATTACCTCTCCCGCTGTCGCCTTAGATTCAGTACTAATCCAAAGCAATTCTATTCTTTCGTTAATTCTAAACGTAATCTTCCCGTTTTCCTGCCTCGCTTTATTATAAAATTTATCTTCCACTAACAATACTGAAATTGCTGACTTGTTTGCAACTTTTTTCCAATCAACTTATTCAAATAACCAACATAACATTGACCTTAACTATCCCTATAATCTACCTCATTCAAACTTTGTTGCGAATCCTGATATCCTTCAGGCTGACGTTTTGAAATGCTTATTGTCCGTAAAACCGTCCTTTTCTCCTGGCCCTGATCACATTCCCAGTAGTATTTTGAAACACTGTGCTCACTCGCTCTGTGCTCCTTTAGCTTCTCTCTTTAGCACCTCTCTTAAATACTCATATTTTCCAACTATCTGGAATGAATCCTATATCATTCCTATTCACAAAAAAGGATCCAAATCCAATATCGAAAACTATCGTGGTATTGCAAAGCTCTCTTCGATTCCTAAAATCTTTGAGAAGATTGTTACCTCTCAATTGCAACACTACTGTAGTTCACTGATATCATCCTCCCAACATGGGTTTGTGAAACGTAGATCTACTTCCACCAATCTTTTAGAACTTTCCTCTCTTATTATTAATGGTTTTACAGAACAAAAGCAAACTGATGTTATATATACTGACTTTAGTAAAGCCTTTGACTCTGTAAACCATAGCCTTCTCCTTTTTAAACTGTCACGTTTGGGTTTTCCATCTGGCGTTTTAAATTGGATATCTTCTTATTTATCTAACCGAGTTCAGAAGGTAATTTTTAAAGGCAGTGCATCTAAAGTGATTAAAGTCACATCAGGCGTACCACAAGGTAGCCATTTAGGTCCTCTACTTTTTAATTTATTTCTAAACGATCTTCCCCAAGTCATCTCCCATTCTCGCATTCTCATGTATGCAGATGACGTTAAACTTTTCATGACCTACAATGATACCAGCAAACAACTACTTCTTCAAAATGATTTTGAAAGCATGCAGCTATGGTGCATGTGCAACCAGCTGTCTCTTAACGTATCAAAATGCAATGTTATGACGTTTTATCGTTGTGCCCCATATTCTGCTACATACTCCTTAAGCACTTATACATTGGAACGCGTGAATAGCGTGTCCGACCTTGGTGTCTTATTTGATCCTAAACTCAAGTTTAATAAACACATTTACAACATCGTAAACAAAGCTCGAGGGGTTCTTGCATTTATTAAGCGGTGGTCAAAAGAATTTAATGACCCGTATACTACCAAACTGCTGTACGTTTCGCTTGTCCGCCCAATTTTGGAATACTGCTCCTGCATTTGGAACCCTCAATACCAACACTATCAAGAGTTGATTGAGTCCGTTCAAAAACAATTTTTAATATTTGCTCTTCGGGGATTAAACTGGATCCCAACATTCGTTTGCCATCCTATACTTGCAGACTTCGCCTTATCAAATTACCTTCGCTAAGTGATCGTAGAACATGCCACGGCGTGCTATTTCTGCATAAGCTTTTACTCGGTCTCATTGACTCTAACGCTCTCCTTAATAAAATTTCTTTCATCATTCCTTCCAGATTAACTCGTAATTTTCGACCTCTAGCATTAACTTTTTGTAGAACTAATTATGCGTTACACGATCCTTTTCGTGTCCTATGCGTAAATTATAATAACCTCTATAATTTCGTCTCCTTTGAACGGTCTATTCAATCCATTTCTTCATCTATCCTATCCTATCTGGATTCCCCAAATCGAGCTTCTTTGACCAATCATGAACTATAAAAACCTATCTTGGTCAACGCTGTTCTTTGGCTTCTATTTGGAATAAATGTCTAAATTTATATGCTACTTTCTGTTTTCATCTTTTACATTGTAAATCCAAGTTCCTGGCTAGCCCCAGATGTGAGACGGTGCATATCTATAAAAAAATTCACCCATCAAGCTAGGAATACGGATTAGTTTTATTATATTTTTTCCTTTTTATCAATTATTTCATAATTTTTAGAATGTTTAAGTTGTCTAATGTTAGGTCAACTGAACTTAGTTGTACCCTTACGTATTAATAAATAAATAAATAAATAAATAAAAAAACAATGGGCACAGAAATGTGTCTTGTCCACTATTGCGATCTTTATTTAGTATACTGAGATGTCAATGTTGTTATATCGTTGATTTACATAATTTTGCTAAGCCTCTGCAGGAATTTTTATGATAAATAAAGTAATTTTGCTTAGCTTATGCAGGAATTTTTATGATAAATAAAGTAATAGCTCTGACGCAGAACGTCCGTTGTCAAGATCTTACCAAGGTGCACATTCAAAGTCGGTTCCATTGGGCCTGGTCTAGGAAAGTGCGACACAAGCAGTTCTATCCTAAAGAAAATATGTCAATTTCGATTATTGCAGATTTCTTCAATAAATTATGCAAAATTGTTCAAGGAATAATAATAATAGAGATGCGCCAAATATCTCTGCCATTTCTTAATACAAACTTCGAGTATTTAAGTCGGCCCCGATAAAAATTACAACTTTCAGCTATTGTCATATGCCTCATAATACCCTTAAAAGCAAATTTTTCGTTTTATAAGATAAAAGCTTTTTAGACAGATAACCAGCGAACGTGTTTGTTTTAATTAAATACGAATTTGCAAAATAGGTCGTTATCGTTTTAAATTTGGAACAAATAGCAAATGTGTTTCCATTAAATTCTTCTGCATTAATTACTACTAAAATTTTAAGGCCTAACAATCAATTATAAAACAAACCAAAAATCACCTGCACTACAACAAATAACTGAATATATTGAGGGGCTCAAATAAAAGCAAATAACTACACTTTGAAGTAGAACTAAAAATTATTTTAAGCTAGCCAAGTTAACTCGAAATTTTTAACAAAATAATCCTTAATGCATAACAACTTTGCGCTACTTAAAATTTTAAGCATTATTGGAAAAGAAAATTTTCCTTTCAACATTAAACTAAAAAAACTCAACTTATATGGAACAGAATTTTCACAAAGTTAAGGAAAAAATAAGCGAATAAACGGAAAACAATTACAACAAAAGTGAAAGCAAAAGTGTAAAAATACAAAATAATAGTAAAGTTTTTGTTGAACAACTGGCTGGGTTATTATTATAATTAATCTTTTTTTTTGGAGATGTATGCAAAAATATTTTCTAGACCATCAAGACTCACCTAGGTGGGCAAACGCAAAATTTGGCGCCAGCGCAGTTACCATAAGCACAATACCAATTCCCTTGATTATCTCTCTTGCACTCATTTGTCGACTGCACATTATACTCACACTAAGAAATTGTTAGTTTAATTGAGTTTTGCCCAGCACTAGTTAAGACAAATTAATAAGTTAAAAGTTATTATCGAATGAAATTTCCTTGACCACTTTTTAATCGTTTCTCGCTAAATCTGTAGATCAGGAACCATCTTGCAGTTGTATCCTCTTGTTAGGTAGCAATCTACCTCTATTGAATACTATCAGTTTCATATTGTCAACATTAAATAAAACTAACATTAACATTTATGAAATGGAATTCTAAGTACTTAAAGGTTCAAGGTAATACAAGAAAAGGATGTTTGATAGATTGTGGCGAATTTCATCAAAACATCATCTCATCTCGCAAATCTGCGCTTGCGAACGTCTTTTGTAGTTTGTATTCTATAATACTCGTTTCGACGGCGTGGATGATGATTTCAAAATCCGACTTGCCAAAGCATGATCAGCATTTGGAAGACTATACCGCATCTGGAGCAACACACAAATAAGCAGGCGAACTAAGCTTCGGATCTACAATGCGTGTCCATACTGCTATATGGTAATGAGAAATGGGTTACCAGCGAAAAGATGGCACAGAGACTACAAGTCTTCAGCAACAAATGCTTGAGGATTATATGCGGGATATTCTGACCAAGCAGAATATGCAATGCAGAGCTGTCTCCTGTCATAGGTGAGCCCCCTATATACCTCGACGTGGATAGGGCATGCTCTCAGAAGAAATCCAAGCAGCATTGTCAGGATGCCACTAGACTGGAATCCCAAGGTAACCTGGAGAAGATCCATCCTTCAAGAGTAAACAGACGGCGCAAAACAGGGTTCGTTGGAAGGCTCAAGTAGGGGCCCTAAGTTCCCAAGCGGAATAATGAGGGGAAAAAAACAGTGATAACTTGAAGTAAAAACAATATTCATCTGATTGTGCTTCTTGTATAGAAACAAAAATGTATCATAAAATAATAGATAGCATCCACATAATTTAAATATCATAAGTGTCATCGATAATCGCATAACCTGCAAAGATGAAGAATCTACGATTTGATGCTCTTCGGCTATCTTCGTTGGATAGTGATTAGAGAAAACCCAAGTCAACTCTGGTGTACATTTCATTTAAATTGATTTTCCTGTGAAAAATGCTTTCTACAAGAAGAACCTTTTTACAAAAAGAAACCTTGAAATTAAAATAAATAAATACAAAAAGAATGAGCCGCTATTGCTAAATGATAACGCAATTTAAAAATTGTTCTCCTGTTGTATGCATACTAAAGACTATCTATTCTCTTGATTTCGAGCGATGATGTTTGATATGCAATTTTACATACAATTTTATAAAAGGATAACTTAAAGAAAAACGAATATAAGTAGAATAGTTTAAGATATAAAAATTATTCTCATTTCCCGAGGGCCTATTATAAACCAATTAAGAAAGCGTGAAAAAGATTTTGAATTTCACTCAAAACCAGCCAAATAAAAACCTTACATAAATCACAGATAAGTGCGAAATATGTAAAGAATAACAATAAGATCGTGCATTTCTGGCATTTTCTAGTTCAACAACTTGGCTGCCTTATATGGCTTAGTCATTGGCTTTGAGTCATTTATGGGTACCAACAATAACAACAACAAAAAAGAAAAAACTGCACCAATGCCACCGACCTACTATCACTTGGCAGGCACATAAAAAATTATGCATGTAATTTGCCACCGTTTTGCATTTATCACAGAGCAGCGATCAACGATCGACGATCCACAATGTCTTGCACGGATGAGGGTGTTGTCATGATTTTAATTTGCATTTCATACACGCCTTGGCCTGGATACAGGAAGGCAACGATCTTTTAATATTATTGTTGCATGCATTCTTCTTGGTACAACACAACGAACTAAGCAAATACAGAAGACGTAAGCGTTGGATGCATTTTACCTAGTGACGTCACAGGGAACGCATCTTACAAGGTTGACACAAATTTTAATTGATTTTTTTTTTAATTAAGTGTTACTTTTACTGACTTACTAAATTACTTTTTTAGTGTGCGCTGATAACGATTGGTTTTTCTTAAGAATTAAAAAAAAAATTCGAAATAATGTCTTTTCAAGCAGTCCTTCGGGCTACTCCAGTTCAACAAAATGCAGTTACCTATTTTGATTGTCATTGCAATTTCCTTAACTTTACCCTAAATCTGGCAATTTTAGTTAGTTCCTTTCTTTAATTTTAATATACATTCCAAAGAGCGGTTTACATATAAAAAAAGAATTAATTAAAAAAAAAAGACCCTTAATAAAGCACAATGGTTCGAAAGCTGAAAAACCGTCACAAAATCCGAAACAATTAAAGCAAATATATATTTTTTTTTGTCAAATAAAAGCGTGAGTGAATGAAAAGTGTTAGGGCGTTAAATTGATGATGACAAGACAACTGAGAGTCTTCAAAGTTATCGGTTAACTCAGAAATAGGTAAACAAAATTTAATAAATATAATAAGTAGAAACAAAATCAATGAATAAGGTTCACTTTGGGGGAACCCGCCAGTAGGACGCCAATGTCATTTGCTACGTCACTCTTCACTATACGATATGAACAAATTGAATATGCTCGTTATTTTATAAAAACAGTGTATAAAGCTTGCAAATGATTAAATTGTGAAAAAAAGAACTATTTCACTCTTCCATTAAGTATTAATTAATTCAATTAAGCATTGAGCTTAAGGCAATTTTATCCGTTTTAATCAAATTAAAAGGCACATGGATTCCATAAAGTGAATTTGAATGTGAGAATTGTAGATGCCAGCAAATTCAACGACAGGTACGATTTTGTTTGAGTGACATGTTGGTTGTCCTTTGCAGAGTATGTGAGAGCACAGTTTTAATCAATTTGCAATTAAGCAATAAACAGCAGAAAAAAAATGCTTAATGCAGCGAAATAAATTGATTAATTTTTGAAAAAAAAAAAACAATCGTTTATTTGAAAAGATTTTTTAGTAGTAGTCGATCAAGCTATTATATCATTATATATCCCAGATCGCTATCCCGGACCTAACGAAAATAATGCATAAACAAATCATTTTTAGTATAGTAATTTCAGCACCCCTCACATATATTAAGCTGTTTAGCGAAAAAATTAGACCAAAATTTTTGGATTATAATCTGTTTATATTGTTGCATATTAATAAATTATTTATGCCAAAAAAAATGTTTATCGCAATAATAACTAAAATGCATATTTTGATTACTTTAAAAAATGGCAAAAAATCATGAAAAGTGTACTTCATAAAAAAAGCAATTAATTATAATTAAATTAGTAATTATATGTTTTATAAAATTTGATTTATTTTAATAAATAATAATTAAATTAATCGAGTGAAATAATTGAAATTTAATCAAATTATAATTCTTTTATATTTACAATTAAAAAGTAATTTAATTTCTTTTGTAATTGTAATGTTAAGAAAAATTTTGGTTAACCACAAACAAAAAAAATTTGTTTATTTTTATTACTAAATATTTAAATATTTATTAGCATTCTTGATATGCAAGACTCCAAAACTCATTTATAAAAAACTTGCTTCGGGATTGTCATTGTATTTTGAAATTACCTTTTTATTTAATGTTACTAGATTTTTTATTATAATTATAATATAAATATAATATACTGTACTTTACTTTTTAAAAAATGCATTGTATATAAAATATAAAAATATTCATATAAAATATGCAGTCAACATACGCAATGCACGTGTTCTCACCAAAAATGACAAAATCAAAATCCATAAAAAAACAAAATAAACACAAGAAAGTTGCTTTCATGAACTGTGTTTGGCGCGCTATCGTCAGGACCAAACCATTTTGTACAAAAATTTAAGAGCGAATTTTTAACCTCAGTTTATATCATACTCTAAAATTGCGCGCTAGCATGCGCTACGCCATAAAGAGTTAAACGTCACAATAAACTTAAAAAGTTCCAAAACCAAAAGAAGAATTAGTTTTGACTTTTAAGTTATAAAAAATAAAGTTCATACTTCAAAGCGCAAGAGAGCCCAATAACTTGAAGTTAGATAGAGAGAAGACAAGTTTTTGCGCAAGCCAAAGCATCACCTGTGTTAATTCCACCACGTGGACTCATACGTAGCATACATATGTCCATGCCAGTAATTGATCGATTGATCAATCGTGCACGCAGGAATTCGCACGTGATGAGAGCGTGTATGAGATTCTTGGAAAGCTTTCGAAAATGCACGCTCTCTTTCGCAGCACATGCTGTCACATCAAATCCAACTAATGCTGCAGCAATCACTCAAAAAAGCTTAAACTAAAAGCCAAGAGCATGTTCACACTAGCGACTAAAGAGTTACGAGCGACA
The DNA here is from genome assembly GCA_035046065.1 of Chymomyza procnemis. NCBI lineage: Eukaryota > Metazoa > Arthropoda > Insecta > Diptera > Drosophilidae > Chymomyza > Chymomyza procnemis. The sequence goes on along the minus strand of JAWNOJ010000013.1, from coordinate 23,220,282 downwards.
AGTGTTTAAGAGTGCGCATGTTTAAGAGCAAAACGCAACGCACCGGCTAGCCAGTTAATTATTAGCCGGTTTATTTTTTTTTTTTAGTATAAAGCTGTCAAAGAGCAATACCGCCGCCGCGTTTGCACCGCAACAAACCGGCTGCCAACGAGCGCCACACGATCCAACCCGATCTTAACGATCTTCAACCCGAACAGAGCGCCAACTAGTGGCAAGAGCTTTAAATTGTCTGCCGGAAAACTTTAACGAGTCAGTAAGATTTTTTTTGTACGTCAATAAGCACGAACCCGCAGAGCAATAGCAGCAGCAGCAGCAGCAGCAACAGCAGCAGTTGTTGTGATACGTGAAATTTTTTCAGTGCACATAAAACAAATACAAAATAAAACAACAAAGATACAGATACAGATAAAAACACAACAAAAACAAAGTGAAATATTCTACACAAAACACATAGCAAATTAATTCAATTTAACAATTAAAAAAAACGGGCAAAACGAAACGTAACGAATGCTTAAATTAATGCCGTGATGTTTGCGTTGTAAGTGAAAAAATTTATAACAAAAAAAAGTCGATATATATATAAATATACTAATAGCATAAAGTGAGATATTCAAGTGAATAATAAAACATACAAAAAGCATGTGAACTTAAAGCCAACAACAGCAACAACAACGCTAAATTATTAAATATTCTATGTTTGCCAAGAGAGAGTGAGCTGATACATTTACGTGGCAGGTGTGTAGCGCATTCCTTACCGACTACATAATTAATAGCCATTGCAGTATTCATAAATATAAAATTATGTAGCATTTATTATATAAATTATGGCACATAACTATCTTAAATACCAAATGTTGCATGTTTTCAATTATTTGCGAAAGAGTGTAGTCTACGTGCATGTGTATGTGTGCGTCTGTTTGTGTGTGTGTTAACTCGTTTCTAACTATTATTTTTCAATTACAATGCTCTTGCCCATGATTTTGCTTTGAGGTTATATAAGCAAATTATCTTTGTCTATGCTGCGAATACTCTAGCAAGCATAAGTAAAGAGAAAACACACAAATCAAAAAAGAAAAAACTAAAAACTACGGTTGCCTTTAACTACTACACGCTGCACGCTACATGCCACACAAATGACACACATAGCCAGTATGTACTACTATTATGTACTATGTACATAACCCATAACTATAGCTGCTCGCTATCGCTGTAGTTATATAGCTATGACTGCGACTGTGCCATGTGTGTATAGATAAGATGGCATATCTAATAATATACCGAACTATAAGCGCATAACGTCATATATAAAATATTTCCGAGGTTGTTTATGTCGAGGGGAACAAAAAAAAAAACGAAAAATTAATAAAAGAGGTAGACTATTGTACCCAGCATGGCATTGCAAAACGATCTTGTCGATATGGCATTATTTCGATATTCTCAATAAAGCTCAGTTTTTGCAGTTAGCAACGCGCTCATAGCCTAAGGCAATTGATACCTAGCCATAGATACTGTCTCTACACAACCCAATCAATAAGCTTGTTAGCGAACTGGCAGACTGGCTCATAAGAGCATTTCTGGCGGTATGTGATTCGCAGTAATTCGTAAATGTAACTTTTTTTAGAGTTTCCTGTTACTATTCATGCTTTTAGATTTAGCGAACTTTTTCATATAAATTTGCAACAATTACATTCCTTTCAGCTTGATGTACGCCAAATCGTTGAATTTAACCAAGTCAGTTCGGCATGGGTGAAGAAGTCGATCCAAGACGATTTTGGCAGCCCCTGTAGTACCCTTTTGCGTTTTAATATAACTTATTCTTAAGTTACCCTAAACAAACTTTAATTTATTAATTTGGTAACGACGTCTTGCAAAAAATTATTTATTGATTACACAACTGACTTGTGAAAAGTTCACAGTTATCAAGATTTAAACCTCAAATAATTGGAATTGGATTTTTAATTTTTTCATCTATTCTCTTAATTACCTCGTGGCAACCAATGCATTAAAAATCTAAGACCGGATATTAATAAAGATATATACAATACTCGGTCTTTTTTAATTTTTTTACTTTTTTCCCCCTAAGCACCATCATTTACCGCTGCAACAAAAACTAAAATAATTCTGCCGCAGTTGAAAAATTACAGAATAACGCATATAGTCTACAAATTTATTGCTCTAGTTCTTATTATCTCTCAGATCTGGTTTAATAAAAGGGCAGACTGACTGGCGTCTTATCTAGTCAACCTGTTCATACGTACGGTTGGCATTTTTGTAGTTTTTCGCGTAGTTTTCGGCACCAGATCGATTGGACAAGATTGTCCATCAGACTTAAAGATACGCATTATTTTCTTACTCGTAAACATCCTTTCTTTTTCGTTTACCAGCTGCAATAGATAATTTCTATCAAAGGCTGTTAGAAAGTATCTTTTAATTTCATCTTTTAGTTTAATCTAAGATGATTCCTTAGTAAATATTGCTAACATTTCCTACGATCACGTATGAACTTTTTAATATTATTACTCAGCTTATACATAAACGTTTACTCAAAAAACTGTCTGCATAGTAGAATGTGATATTCACATATAGCAAGACAGTCATAAAAGTCATACGATACATTAGTTGTAAATATTTATAAATATATCTTTTACAACAAGTAAATAAAAAAAAGGTACAGAGACTGGGTATATAATTAGCTCTTTGTAGACAGCTGAATCATAAAAGTTGTTTCTCTATAGGTGTTGTTTTGTCTTCATGAGCATTTTAAAAGGATCATATTAATATAATTGTAATGCGATACATACTGTCTGCATACTTTTATATGTTTTGTAGAAATAAACATACAGTACACACAGTTGATAGATATACTTTTGCGAACTTTTGCAGTTATAAACTAAAAGAAGCTTTCGCAGAAGTGTGACAAGTTTACATAAAAGATACAATATCTTGCAAGCAATAACAGACGTTTAAATCAATAGAAATACAACGCTTTGCAACAGATAAGCACATGACGCACCTAAGAAACACCATAGTATCTTCTGTATATGCTAGAAAGCCAATTTTCTAATATATACTTGTCATTAATCATAGACAATACAATATTATTGGCGTATCTGTAAACTAACAGTGTCATGTTAAAGTTAATTAAATTTTATATTTAAAACACAGAAAAAGCAAAAATTGTTTATTTTTTGACTGAATTTGCGCGTTTCTATAAATTTTTGTATTTACAGCTTGTTTACTTATAAAAATATAACGTTTTAGGAAACTGGTGAATGCAACATAATTTTATTATATATTGTTCACGACAATAATCGCATTTTTAAATTCAACCACAATTTTTATAGAACTTTTTGGCAACATATAAATAACTTTAATATTGCAGCCTTACCTTAGCTCGAAATACAATTGCCAAAATTGCAAAGCACATGTCTTTGTAATTGACTCAAATGAATTTTCATTTGAATTTCTTAGAAGCAGCACATATGTACATTATTCACCACCTTTTGTTAAAAAATAAATAAAATAAACAACTTTTTTATATACTCTTTAAAAACTAAAGGTACCGCGAATTTGTCAAAATTGGAAAGAAAAAATAATATACAGCATATATCTGCTTGTTTTCCACGAAAATGGAAGTTGGCTAAAGTTGTCACAATTACTAGGCATAGCAAACCTCTCAACAAATATTGTCTAATTAGCTTTTTGTGTTGGTTTTTTTGAGTTATTTTTCAAATCAAGACCTAACGCCCATTTAAAAGGTAACCATATTCTTTCATCTATGCAACGTGAACTTGGGTCGAACTGCTCAAAATTCTGAAGCATGACATAAAGCACAATCTTCAATTCAAAAATTCAGTAGACATTATAACTTTAAAAGTGCAAACGATGCTTGACATTTTTTGGCAAATATCGCATTTTTTTGCTAGTTGTTTAACAGAAAAATATTTTTGGTTCCAAGTAATTTTTAAAGCGTTCATTTTAGGATCCATTGCTTATATTATTTTAACTCATGATAGTCTAATGCAAAGTGTGAAAATAATTACAGGGGAACCCAAAGGAACCTTAATTCAGCTACAGAATTACTTCTCAGGTATTTTCACAAGAGGAAATCTAAGTTGAATATGTTACCTTTGCCTAGCTGCCGTCTTATCACAAAAACTCAGATGAATAATAAATCAATTCAATGAACGATGCATATCAAAAATCTGTTTAATATAGTTATTTTTCTAAAAAACAAGTCAGGCTACTATTAAATTTACTTACTTTTAGGCTTAGTTTTATATAGTACATATTTTCTTGCCTTCTTTTAGAATTTTTTTGTTATTAGTTTTTATCTTAGTCGTACAGCTGCATAAGCTAATGTCAATAATATACCAAACTTAATAGCAGAATTTATTAACTAAACAATTGTTTAGCAGATAGTTCAATAAATTAATTTGGCCAGAAAATTTTTTATAATCGTATATTATTTTGAATACACGACATAATATTTAAAATATATTGAAATAATATTGAAATTGATACATACACACATAGATACATAGATACATAGATACATAGATACATAGATACATAGATACATAGATACATAGATACATAGATACATAGATACATAGATACATAGATACATAGATACATAGATACATAGATACATAGATACATAGATACATAGATACATAGATACATAGATACATAGATACATAGATACATAGATACATAGATACATAGATACATAGATACATAAAGCCATAGATACATAGATAGATAAAAAATTAAGTATTTACGCGAATTATAGAGTTTTGAAGTGACCATAAAGGGTATCAGCTCTTTGTCATGCTCCTCTCTAAACTTTCGCCTTCTTTTTTTAAAATAGGTAAGTTAATAATTGTACGGCAAGACTCGCACAACATAGAAGCGCACATACATAAAAAGAACTGCCTATGAATTCAACAAAAAAAAAGCTGCGTTTATTATGTTGTTTGTTTTTTTTTTTTTTTTTGTTAATGCTGTACATATGTTTCATGTGTATAATTTTGTTTACACAAAAATCAAGGTTAAAAGCGCAGAGCAATGCGCACACAAATGGTGCTCGGTGCGGTGCGAAGGGGCCATCTCAATATTATGCGTACATAAAAAGGTGGAAGCAATATATAATAAGTAAAATATAAAATAAAACGAACGCACAACGATCAATGTTAAGGCAAAGTTGAAAGTATCTAGCAGGCCGTGTAGTACATAAGTTAGTACATTGTATTGTAAGCGGTCGGAGCTTTAAATTGCTTAAAATTACGAAGCGTGAAGTTGGTAAAGAGTTGAATCTCGCAAGAAAACAAAATTTCAGTTGGTCAAAAACCAAAAACCAGAGCAAATACAAAGCAAAAATAAAGTAAAAAAAAAAAAACAAAATAAAAAGAAACCGAGGCAACCGACGAACTCAGCATAAACGAAGCGACCAAAAAAGAGCTAGCCTCAGAGCAAGCCAGGCCAGACCCGGCCACCACGCCGACCAGGCCGGCTTCCACAGTCCACAGTCCAGGCCGAAACCCACAGGCAGACCAGACGCTTACAATATGTTGAAAAGAGATGACGAGCTTTGGCTCTGCTGTGTGGTAGCTATGGCAACAAAACAGTCCCCATGCCGCACTTCCCTACCCACTCCACCAAGCGTATGGCTGTTTGCTGCTGCCGCTGCTGCTGGCTCATCAAAAAAGCCAAAAGTTGTTGAACGTGAAATTATTGTATGCCAGCAATACACACACACACACAGAGATACACACACATATTGTGTATGTACACATGCATAAGTATTTATGTACACACATGAGACGACAGACGGATGGATGGCTGGCAGCGGTTTGCATGTGTTGCGCCGCCGTCGTCGTCGCCACCATCGTCTTCAAGATAAATAAAAAGGCATAAGCATAGAATAGATGCATCAGATTTCGCATTCAAGTGAAATTTATGGCAATAATAAAGCTTATCTTGCTTTCGAGGTAAAACTTACAGTTAACATTGGCATCAGCAGTTAGCATTTAGCCGAGTACTTATCGCCACCACCACCACCTCCGCCACCATCAACGTCTGCGTCTCTGGCCCATCATCACTGCCTTCATCAATGTCAACGACGTCAACGGTCAACGTCAAAATCTACAAAAGCCCCATTATGTTGTATGATCTCGCAGTTCTCGTATTTTTGTTGTTATGGGTTTTAGCAAACAAACATACACGGGAAGGGGCGGCCAGCAAGACAAGACCGCTGAAACCGCCAACAGAACTGAGCGTGCTTCGGTTGCTGTCAAAGTTTAGTCATCTACACAAATATGCACAGATACAGGCGAAATATATATAATAAAATACCAGCGGAGCTTATACATAAATACATACTTATATATAAGTACGCGTACTATCACATTCAACTTGTAGTAAAAGTATCGCCTGATTGACTTTATAAAAGAAATTTTTATTCCACTTTTAAAAATGCGAAAGAAATAGCAAAAATAAAACAAATTTATAGACTAACCAGATAGATTTTGCAGCTGCAACAAGACGTTGAGTTTTTAAAAGTTTCTTGAGATGGAAGTGTGCGGATGGCAAAGGAAATACACCTGATAAACAACCATCACATCGAGCGCGACAAAATGCCTAATACTTTGCTTGATAAAGTTGAGACACACTAACGTTTTCAGAATTTAGCACTTTTTTTTAATTTTGTTTAATAACCCACATTGAAATTTGTAATTGTTTTGTAGGAGTAAAACAATAATATTTACAATGATGAATGCTTTTGAAAATTTGGCACGGATGATAATAGTAATCGTATATAGAATACAATATTATAGGAAGGGGCGGCACAGACTTTTGAAAAACGTATTTGTTTTCTATCGTATTGATACCACTGCAATATCGTCTTTGCTCTTCGCTTTGCAGTTATAAATGTAGAGTAGCTTGACCCTCTAAAATTTCTCTCCTCTAGAGACCTTCAGACTTGCTTTCAAATGAATTTTTCATCCAATCGTTGGTTGGATGGAACACTAATTCTTTAAAAGTTGGTGATTCTGCAAGTTGTCTTTTATTAGAACAGTCTATATTGAAAGAAAAAGCCTTTTTAAAGTTTTCACACTTATACCACGAATTCACATGCCTAAGAGGGGCATTTTAAAATATGAATTTTGTGTATAAACTGAAGAATACGGATAATAGGTGAAAAAATACTTTAATTAGAGAAACCTGTATTTAAAATAAGAAAATTCCTTCAAACAGAAGCCAACTTAACAGTATTGGCATTCTACATCTTAGGAATATTAGTCTTGCAGTAAAAATCAATGTCGGAACTTCTTAGTTTTAAGTACTAAGTACTAGATTTTTGGTACAAGTTGTATACATCAATAAAGTCAATTGGTAGTATAAATTCAACGAAGCGTGGTTTAAAATAGATCTCAAAACGGAGCTACTTATCTTCCTCGCTTGTCAATTAATTCGGAGCTTAAGTGCCTACTAGTCGAATACCTAATTTTAAGATAAATACAAATTAAAAGGTATTTAGTATATTATGGGAATTTATTCATTTTTTTTTTCGTCATGACATTTACATTTTTTTGTCATGACTTGCCTCTTTCAATGCCCTAAATGTAGATTTGAAAAGGTGAGGGTTAGAGAGCGAAGCAAGCAGGGACGGAGCCCCCTAGTATTCTTAAAATAAGAATTATGAAATTAAAATATTTTGAGAAACACAAAAGACAACTTAAATAGGGGAAAACTGTTATAAAAAGAGGAAAATCCTTTCAATAAGTATGCTTATAATAGCATAGTTTTATTTTTTCATCCCTTTAAAACATAAGTTCTATTAGGGATAACTTTAAATAATCTCCCAAAAGCCGCCTTTTGTACACGTATATACGTTAGCACAAACCTTATATACCCCTTAACTAAGAGTATTCAAGCATAAACATTGAACCAAACATAAAGTGCGAAAAGCATAAATAAGCAATATCAAAAGTAATGGTTTCCAATAACCGGTTAAACAAAAAGAGCAAAGTTCAAGCGCAATGAAATATTTATGATGAAAAAAATATAAAGTATAAAAAAAAATTAAATAGCTTTTTAAGGGTTTCACAAAAAAATGCTTGCCAAATCCTTCAGATACACACGTAACAAAAATCAAAAGTGATTCATGAGGTTCATTTAGTTTTAACCGAAACTCAACAAACGAACGCATTAAGACTGCCTTTTCCTTTTGAAGACTTTTGTACATTAATCAGTCTACACCTGATCAGATGCTCTTTCGAGCCCTTTTGTTTGCGATAAAGCGAAACAAGCCGGCTTCATTAACACAAACCCAAACATTTTTTCAGTTGTTTCTTTTTAAACAATGTTTTTTTCTGCTTTTTTTTGTTGTTATTTTGGGTTGGTTTTTTTTTTAGTTGTTTGCGTATCTCATGAGTTCATTGAGTGAAATGCTCTCGCATGGTCATTAAAACTACATACAACCGAAAAGGTTTCTATTTTTAGCAATGATACAACCAACTGACTGATCGAAACGAGCAAAGACTTAGTAAAGCGTCTGTGTTTACTGCTTTGTTTTTGCAATGCATTTAAAATGAAAAATACTCATACATTATATGGTATACTAGATGGTACTTGGAGTACAATATGTGTCCACTATATACACAAATGAGCTGGCTATAAACTTAGATTAAAATGTATTTCATGTTCATAACAACAAATACAAAATTTAATAATAATTTGTATTCTTTTTTCTTTTACAGACGGAACGACAGCAGACACTTCGACAACGACAAAGCATCTTTGAAGCTGCCTAGCCAACTGATACGGCGCTTTTCGAACAATCCCAAAAGAGAAATTTAATTGATTTTGATTTGAAATTTATAACGATATATAATATATATGCACAAATCATAAGAGGCAATTAGCAGTGAATTTTTGGACTTCATATGCATGAAGTTTGCACCAAGTTAGTGCGGCTGACATAGCGACAAGGTCATATCGATTGTGTTATCCTTATCATCGGTGGCGAACGCTGACATCTTAGCTATCGGAAAAGGAGTCTGGCAACGCAAACAAAATGTTAAGCTTACGTTTACTTATATGTCTGTTAATATTTGCCACATTTCATCTTAAATCGAGTGCAACGACACGTAAGTACTTTAAATATTTATAAAAGATCTTGCAAGATCGCCGAGTTGTAAAGATAAGAGCGCAGAATTCCATAATGAATATGCAGACAGTTAAATATTGTTAATTACGTGGTGCACTTAGTTTGGCTATGACTAAGATTTGCATAAGATAAAAAATAAATGCAAATATTGCAGATCAGAAGATATTATATTATTAAACGCATGTTCCCGTAGACAAACAAGATCTTTTTGTATTCATCAGAGTGTTATGGAGATGATAAGAATATTCAACAATGTTTAACTCCATTAATGCTTAACATTTTTTTAGTTTTACTAATAAAAAACAATGAATAAAATAAACAGTTTTGGATTCATCAGGATTTGGGCTGTGTTACAAAAGTGCAAAGGCTATCCAACACACTCATTGTGTTAGCGAAAGGAAATTCTTCAATACAGCTACGCTCTATTGCAATATAAAACTTGTTTGAATTCCTATTTAAGGCAAATGATCTTTTGTCCCCACTTCAATGACACAATAACATTCACAATGTAGTGGGGCACATTTTCTTGCTTTTACCATGCCTGCCAGTAATCATTTTTAAAATAAATTTTTAAGATCACTATAATCCAAATCTTCGACGCATCTCATTTTTGAGTTGGCTTTAGAAGAAAATATGCCATTAATACTACTAGAAGAAAAACCACAATAGTCACTCATTATGGATAGAATTTACGTTTTTAAGGCAACGTAACAACGATGTGCTAATAAGTTTGTCCAAAAATACGTGTGAAATGATAAGTTAAACTATGGCATATCAACTTGTTGCCTTAGATTAGTTATTAGCTTGTGTACAAAATTAGTCTAAAAATATATCATTAATTTTCTAATCTTTAAAAGCGTCACTCAATTATAGAATATAGAATTCTTTCACTAAACCGATGGGGACATTTTATGTCTTCATGGTGACTTTGAGCTCGTCTTGGCATCGTTCAACCAAACTTACATGGTAATACTTATGATAATAATGATCATAAGCCATTATTTGAAAGATAACTTTCTCAATTTAATAGCTTGACATAGTATTATATTGCAAATTATCAACCATTAAGCAAATACTCAATATTTATCATTTATTACGAGATGTCTTCCTATTAAAATATACCGCAAAACTTAAAAACTTAACTTAATGAAAAACTTAACTGGTGACGCCATGAGTAATCTTTATTATGTATATATTGGATAAAATAGTGTCGAATCAAGTTAGTTTTGAAATTTCATACAATATTATTGTAAAATTTGTTCCTTGTGGTTTTTAGGAAAGAGTCTGTCACCACGACAGACAGGCAGATATTAGCTGTCATGAAAAGATAACTAGTGCCTTAAAACCCTAATATATTCCAATGATCAGTGTATGCGATTAGTTGGGTCCTGGAAGAGCACCATAATTAAACTTTCCATCCAAATGATCCCAAACCTCAAACAGGGAAAGCATAAGCGAATGCCCAAAGCATTACCTAAATAACTAAACATCGTAAATTAATGTACGGAGGGGAATTTTTTTGTTTTAGAGACCACAAAAAGAACAGAAAATTTACATAAAATTTAAATAATTTAATTATAACCAAGCATACAAATATTTTTTGCATGTTTCATGCCAAACAAATGCTTTGCGTTAAGTTCAAAGAAACCCCAAAGATTATGAAAGCCTTAAGATACTAGCACTGGATTAAACAAGATTATCATCTATTTGTCCGTTTAATGGCAAAATAAAACAAAGCATTTAACTTAAAATAATTCTTAAATCAACAAACAGGCAATGCATAACAAAAACATCTATAGAAAGCAACCAAACATATATATATATACCCAGTATATAATATGAAAGTACCAAAACTGCACCATTGTTATCTGCAGCACAAACCATTTGACGCATTATATAATAAGTCATAACTTAGGATTTATTCATAACTTTATCAAATTGTATGAGTAATATTAAATATAGAAATATAGCTCGCACTATGCGAAACAAGAGCGCATTGTTCAGCTCGAATAGTCCACAAAGATGTAACATAAAGATACGCTCCGTTTGTTGTAAATGCAATCCATAATAGTGAACCTGCAGAGAATATCAAAATAAACGTTCTGTACACTTTGTAGATATGTATCGCATATTGATTATACTAGTGGAACAGTCTGACAGCCACTTACCGTCGCCCGCAGACCATGATACAGCTGGCCATAGTCCGGCAGCACGCTTTCACTGAGCACGGCACGCGTTTGGGTGAAGTGGGCTCTCATGCGATGTGTGTAGAGAATGACCAAACAAAGATGGACAAACATTGACGTAACAAATATGATTCCGCAGGGGTTGAGTGGAACGGGCGTCTTGAACCTGGACAAAAACCATTGGCTGTAACGCAGAAAGTATACGATGAACATGTGTACCACACACTCCAGTGACACATATATGAAAAAGCAGAGCATTTGCACGCCATGCAGTGAGAACAAATTGCGGCTAAGTCGAAAGAGACGAGAGTGTAGGCCCAAAAGACGCCACAGCTCCAGAGCCAGCCAATGTTGACGCGCCTGCAGCAGTCTACGTTTGCCGCGGGACAGTGTCTGCATGTGTATATAAGTGGCATCCTTAAGGATGCGTGCCAATAGCATATTGCAATGTCGCACCAAATGAGTGACCATCAGCACAGCCAGCAGATACATGCTTAGAGACAGTTGCATAATCAGATGACAGATGAATAAGAAAAACAAACAACAGACGTACACATTATTCTGTTGCGCCTCTGGGTCATTTCTTACCAGATATATGGTAAAGACTATGGAGCCCGTAAAGCAGCCAAGCAGCATGAAAAAGGCCAACAAATGTTGGCTCATATATAGGCGCCTCATCGACTGCTGCAGTTCGAGCGTGTGCAACAGACGTTGCAGCAGCCGGATGCAACCGAGTATTGAGTTAATGCACTTGACAATCTGGCGCTGTTGGGTCGCGTGTATATAGAGCGTGAAGATGGCACACATCTGGACGAGCACGTAACGGTGAAAGCCCAAAACAAGTAGCATCTGATTTTGTCTCAAGAAGTTCATGCGATTGAAGACTATAACGAAGACATATGGTGAGAGGCAGCCGAAGAAACCAAGCATTAGATAGGCATAAAATTGCGCACCGTGAAGCAACTGCACACGGCCGCCACTCAGGCGGGGCCTTGAGCCACCCATGAGACTGAAGAGCCTAGTTAGCTGGTACAGTACAAACAATACTATGTTGATGAATCCTTGGAGCAGTCCTTGTAATTGCAACATTTCACAACCAACAATGCAATAAATGAATCCAAAGACCAACAAGCAACTGAAACTAAAGCCCCATATTAAGTACTACTGCCATTAGGAAGTAGAACAAACTTTTGCATCATTGCTTTGATTGAAAGACCATTAGCCTGATTGAATTTTATTTACCAAGGCGTTAACGTGATTGAGATGCAGATAAAATTAAAGTGTTAAGTGTTTTAAGGCTGCTTGTCAGTTGTCGTTATGCTTGTTCTTGTTAATACACATAAACTAACTTATCTGTTTAAATGGTGCTCAAGGCACACATCGTGTTCCAGTTGGGGAATACAAATTAAGTTAAGAAGTTTAACTATATAAATTAAGCTGCATGCCGAGGTTATAGACTCTGTCTCTGTTAGCAAACTATGTCGCTTTTGAAGTCATTAGGTATTTATTTGGTTGACGTATTTCAATTGCATAAACTATCTGTATCTTTAATTAAACTAAAAACTATTTAAGTACAATTTGAAGTGAAGTTGGATATTGGTTTTTCTGTAGAGAGTCTAACAATGGAAGATTTCCATTTTGATTCGCATTTGAAGTTTTCGTTGCGTACAGTCGGACTTATTTCACATGTAATTCGAATTCGATTATTACATAATTTGGGTTCGAATTCAGTGTCTAATATAAGCCACGAAGTCAGAAGATAGATGATACATTTCCAAGAGCTAAATAAGCCTATATAAGAAAATATATCAGCCTATACGTCTATGTCCAGTCACAAAGCCTGGGGGTCAAGCGCAATTTGGAAAAATCATCTTTGGTTAATGCTGGGAAGCACGATTTATAAAAATATAAAATAATTGAAACAGTACCGCAGAGTTGAATACACTCTTTGCATTTGTGCATATTTCTAAATGGTGAATGGCTTTTGATTAGGCACATGAAAATAAATATACCAAAAAATGTTTATGAAAAGCATTTTGGTTTAAAGGGCTTGGAATCTGCAGCGCCTTTTCATTAGTAGTATATCTTTTTGTACCTTAAGTTGCAGGTTATATACATTAAATAAACTAAACTGTTAGGAAACTACAAAGTGTACACCGAGAAAAATATGTATATATAATCCATAAAGTTAAATCCAAATGTTCTATTTTAGTGTATAATCCATCTCAGGTATATCTTCTCCGTTTAATTTTCGCTTATTTTATATGTTCCTATAATACACAAAAACCTTTTAATTTCAACTTATATCAAAATATCTAAACAAGACGTTTAAGCTCCGGACTAATTGTCAAGAAAGGAAGATAGCTAGCTCCATAGTGAGAACTGTCAAATTTTGATTTAAACTACTGAACATTTCGGGTTAATACTTGCCATTTTATTGTAGCTGTACTGCCAATTGATGTCTTGATATCTACACTAACAAAAATAACTTCAAGTACCTCGTATCTCCAACTAGTAAAATGCCAAAAATCCGAAGATGTACACTTGAAATTGTCAATCCTAGAAAATTCCTACTATTGGAAGTATTTTTCTTGTTATAAGTACAGTTTTTATTCAAATTAGTATTTTCATTATTTTATTTTAAAATGTATGTAAAAAAAAAACCTTTTCAGAAAATCTATTTAATTGAGACATGTTATTTTCTCTCAGTACATATTTTTCAATGCTTAACTTACAATAACGAAATTTATTTTTGACTTGCGTGGGTACCCAAATAACTAAAGCGTGAACAGCCTTTACAATTATGAAATATTTAAAATGAAATTCCATATTTTTTTATGCGCATTTTCTCTCAATGCAGCTGAAGCTCCAAGGATCTGCTAGATGAATATTATCACAGCCACAGCCACAACATAGGTCTTTGCTGTTGCAGTAATAAAAAGTTACAATTATTATGTGCATTGAAACTTTGAACAATTAATAATTTTCTTACCAATTAAATTAAAGAAAAAAAATTAACTGAAAACCATATTGGCTTTTAAAGTATTAAAATTTTGTAGCTTATCATCACGTTTGTTGCATAGCGCGTATATGTTATTATAAAAAAATTTGTTTTTCCAACTCTCATCGAATGACAGGTATTGTAGTACAAAGCTAATAAGATATTTTTCAATTTCCGGCTACAGAGCATAAAATCTCGTTGCAAGCCACTCAATGCACAAACTTTTCCTTTATGCCAGCGACAGAGATTTTAAAGTTTACTTTCGAACACTTGAAGTTCAAACCAATTTGTCAATTTATTTTTACTCATATAATGGAAAATTTCAACTTGAAGTTGTTGAGTAAAATAAACAATAAGAGCTCGCCGCTAGTAGATACTTAATATAAGTGAAGACCCTTGTGCAAATATCTACTTGAGTTTAAGATGCACACGCACACGCACACACACACACACACAGAAACAGGAAGAGATGAGAAATCTTTAAACCCAAAAACTTTCTGCCACTTTGAAGTACAATTTACGCTGCTTTCTAACTGATACCAAGCACTTTTTCTGGCTCTTGACGTTACGGCGGACTGTCGCTTGCCTGTCGTGTCGTCATGTTGGTTTTCTCGGTTGAGGGTTGTCGCTTGTCGCTTGTCGGTTGCTTCTAAAGCGTACAAAGTTCTTATACTTTATTTAATTAAAGTTTTTTTTTTGGTTTTTGTTTTTGTTGTATTTGTCGGTCGACTCTTATCAGCTACAGCTGGGACAGCCGAGACAGTTGTTTACCGCTTTTACTATATTGTAAGCGTTGACTTTGAAGTTTGGCGCTAGCTGGAGCTTGAGTTCGGCAAGACAAGATTAATAATGGGCGCATGTCACTGTATTACTTCAAATACTTAAAACTAAATTTAACACATAGATTAAAAAGAAAACGAAAAAGTTGATAAATTAACCTTAGATAGTCGCAAGTGTTGCACGTTTGAGCCAAAGTGTCAGCTTCATCTAACCTAGATACTTGTGGAACCGCACACTTTTCTCGCTGTTTGCAATCTATTCAGCTATGAATACACAACAAGCGTCGTCTAGCATCGCAAAAAGTTTTAGCAGATACATGGTTTTCCATCAGGATGGAAAACTTATAAACAGCCGTGGAAAGTTTTCATAAAGGCTAAAGTACATACGCTCAAGTGTTTTGCATTTTATGTAGCATGAAAGAGCAAAAACTCTTTAAAGTGCAAACTTTTTTAATAATCCAAGCCGCTTTGTATGCCTATACACGTTGTACCATATATACATATATATACATAAGTATATTGTATATAAAGGGAGTCACTTCAAAGCAACACATATTGCAGCTTGTATAAAATTGTTAGTTTAATTGCATGACTTGGCTTTAGATAATGAAATGAAACGGGGTCCGACTTTAGAAAGTATGACCTGTTTAAAAGTTTCAAACTCTCGCAAAACACAAGGCTAGTTTTTTTCCTTTTCTCGTAGTTAAATAATGAAAAGCAACGACCAATTACCTTGGCTTGACATTATGAATTAAGCGTGCTTAAACTTTAGAGGAAATTGCCTGTTTAAAGTTTTTCCATAAATTGTTGGCATATTTTAAGCTAGGAAAAATATGTTTACTTAACATAAATAAAAGACAAGAGAATAAATTGTTTTTTAAGTAGATCGAATTAAAAGTAGTAGTACTATTTTATGCTCTTCCACAAAGTTTAAGGGCATTAGTTAATATAAGAGTAAATGAATTAGATACTTTGTTTATAGTTGCCATCAAATAAGTTTGAAACAAACAACAAAAATATTTTCATTTGCCTCCTTAACTTTGACTTGAGCTTGCTCATGTGTAACAAAAGTTAAATCAAATGCAGTTTTGGGTTTGCTTCTTAACGATATATAATTATATTGCTCATGAAATCGCAACTTAACTTTAAAAAACAGATCAAATTTGTGCCAGCATTTTTTAAATGAGTCCCATTATATAAAAACAAATTTAATGCAGAACTTACAAACAAAAACAAAATAATTTGTACCAAAAACGTGAATGGGACATTTTCAAAAACAAAGAAGCTATTGGTGTATAGTTAACCGATTTTAATAAAATCTGTCATAGTACTTGGAAGTATTTTGAAACTTTGAACAACGTTTTCAAAAACTTGGAAAACAACGATTTTTTACAGATTTGCTCTGGAAAAAAGTTCCTGGGAATACTCAAAACTGTTTGCTCCCGATTTTGTAACAATATCTTTAGAAACCAAAAAAAGTATAAATATACTCTTCTCATCATATACAACACTACGATGTTTACTTTTATTGGAGCTACATTTTAATTTTTTAGTTTTTAGTTTTAATAAATTATAAGCATCAAAAAAAATTTGATTATTATTTTTGATCTCTTACTTGCAGAAGATGATTCACCCATAATGCTGCTATGCGATACCATTAAATGCCCACCCGAGTCAGAGATGCAATGTCCTGAAGATAGCTCTGAGCGCCAAATACTAGTTGATCTTATTCAATCTAAAGCAATAACCACAGCGCCGCTTGCCACTACCGAAAAAATATCCTACAATGCCAGCCTGATAGACGAAGAACTTTTTTCCCAATGCTGCCTATCTAAGAAATGTGTCTGCAGGACTTGCTACATACCTGACTGCACCAAAGACAATGATGAAGTTGTCGTTGAGTACTATCCAGAGAACATGGATAAACCAGGATATTGCTGTGGCCAATACGATTGTATGCGTGAACCCAACTGTACAGAAATACGCGACACAGAATTTTATTGGCTGCATCAATGCCAACGTTGTCAGTGCACCTCTGGAACACGCATTTGCCATCAGACTTGCGATGAGGGCGCCGAATATGACAAACCCAAAGCAATTTGCGAGTCGAAAAAATTGAACACATTCTATGAAGATGGTGAGACATGGAAGGATGGCTGCTATGAATGCGAGTGTGTGAAGGGTGAGAAGAAGTGTGTCATACCGTTTTGTGGTAACGTTAACTGCCCCAGCGAACGTCAGGTCTTACTCAAGGACAGCTGCTGTCCCGTATGCTGGCCCAAGGGTGAACCCATGCCGCATGAGAAGCAACAGAGCTACGATGATGGCTATGGCGAATACAAGGAGCACGAGGAGGAAGCTACAGATGCTGCAATTGCAACTGTGGTTACAGTCACCACAAATAGTTCCGCAACCAGTTCAGCCTCAGCAGAACTCAATATTTCCAAGCCTACTACAGCTGTGCCCACATTGACAACGGTCAATGTTACTCTGCCTTGCCAAGCCGACATACGAGACTTTCCCAAAATTGTAGAAGTTGTGCACAAGCCCGAAAATAACGATCTGGTACTTATTATAGCCTTTGTGGAATTTGTTGTAATCGTTTTAGCTGCCTTCTATATACGACATTTACGTGCTAAACAGCGTTCCTATCGACCAGTCATGAATAACGATAACAAGGTTTATCGAACCGTCTAAACAGTCTTGATAACTTGCCAACTTTTGGCCATTTCTTTATTTTTATTTGGTATGTAACAGATCTCATTTTTAAATTTCACAATTTCACTTCCGAAAAATTGAAAACATACAGACATCCGTACGCAAAAGCAAAAGTATTCTTATGAAATTACGCACAAAAAAAGTTACTATTACTTAAACAAATCGCATATATATTAAATATATGTAATGTAAACAAATTGAAACGACAAAGTTTATATGTTTATGTACATAATAAATGGATAGAATCCGTCATAGTGCGGCAAATTCGTCTCATTCAGCTACGACTAGTATTAAGTACACCAATGGTTTATTATTATTATGCACGAACTAAAATGCCAAAATATATTAAAGTTATACGACGGAACTACAATGGAGTTCTTATACGAAGTACTATGCTTAAGTTATAACTATGCAGACGTTCGCCATAGTTTATAGATTATAAATAAATACAAAAATACTATGCATAATAGTAAATAAGTTTGCATTAAGCTATAATATTTATGTGATACTTGTTAATAAGTATATGTTATAAACAATATTCATGTAGCTTGAAGAAGCGCATAAAAATAAATTTTGAAATATCAAAATAAATACAAAAGAATAAAAAAATCAGTTGCTAAGATACAAAAAGTAATTGTGGTACACAATATCTTTGAAGGTAAAAAGTTTAAGAAATTTCGACGCCAACTCTTGAAAACCAAATGTACATATATATACCTATATTGATGCACATGTCAACAAATATATACGTGGCGAATGTGTAATAGATATGTTAGGGGTTTATTTAGAAAATTCGAAAAATTTTAAAAGATAATATAAAGGGCAGCATCCAATTACTAATAAATAAAAGCTTAAACTACAAAACGTAAGTATTGCATTATGGATTATTGGAAAATTTGTTGTAGATTATTTCTAATCTATTTGCGCTTTAGCAGATGCTAAAATTTGATTATGACTAATTCCAAAACTACTCAACATTTTGAGTTTAGGAATTTCCGAAATTTTGATGCTCAAGAAATACTGCAATTTTTAATGGCCTTTATTGTGGAATGTGGAACGTACCCAAAATACTTTTAGTTATGTAACTTATGCCAAACTGAATTCATGTTATTCTTAAATAACGAATTTAAAAAATTTAAGAGACAATTAAACTGCTTTATTTAGAAATAATTGGCGAAGCTATATAAAATAAATTTATGATACATCAAATAAAGCAAAACTTCTTCACCATTTTTATAAGATACACATTTTTGTTTCAGTTTCAGTATTGAAGTTAGAACTTATGAACTTTACTGCTTTTACTTTTTGAACACAAAAACTCTGCTGCTTTCTACATAATTAAAAACTTTTGAAAAACCAATGTTAAGAGTTATTTTATACTTTCAATGTGGTTTTGAGGTTAACATGGTTTTGTTTAAAAGTATCTCCCACTAGTATCTCTTAAAAAATGTATTTAATACAAAAATGGCTACGAACGATGTGTATGACTTTATAGAATTGAAAAATTTAATTCCTACGTTTATTTTGTTAAATTTCAAATTTAATATTTATGTGTTATCGAATGGCAACAACCACTGTGACTCTTGGCGGAACGGCATTCGTGGTGCCTTTCCTTACTTTACTCAACGGTCCAGTGCTTCCGTTTTATACTTGTGCACCTGCACGATTCTCATATTGGCTTCAACCACATACAACGTTTTCTTTTTTTCCTTTTGTCCTTTATTTCCGTTGTGTTTGCCGTAAAGGATTTTTATTATTACAATATCGATAGGTTTCAGTAAAACGTGGCCAAGCTACCATTTTTAACGCGTTTTTATAAATGTTGTGACTGATTATCTTTTCGACGGCGTTTCACAGTTCGTCAATTAAGTTAAGTCTTTAAGCTCACTTTTGTCAAGGTACATTTATAATCTGAAATTGTTTTTATTGGCACAAGAAACTTTTGTACACCATTAATTTATTTATAGTACAGCGCGACTCGACACACTCGTAAACAGAAGCAAACCTGGTAAAATAAACATCTAGTAGTCACATCATTGCATCTTTTGATAATGTCTCTAAGGCAAACACAACGAGGTTAAAGAAAACTATTAAATTGTATCAACTAAAATAATGTCAAGATGGTGGAATAGGTGAAAATGTGTTTTCTATAGCGAAAACAATGTTATAAGCTGGTTTAGGTATTCATTGTAAGAGAAAACATCTTGCGAAGTTGTCCTTCACAAATGACAACCTCCACCTTGGCATTTTACTTAAGCTTAACGATGTAAAACAGCACGGCGAAGGGGGTAACTTCAGGTGCCAGCATCTAACCCTTTATCATCTACATTTTACAGCGAAGTTGAGCACATTTTCCGCCTAGAGCTTACCCAACTTCTTGTTAACCTGCGCAATTTCGCGGACTATGTTCTAAATGGCCGCTTACAAGACATCTTTATGCCTTAGCTTGGTTTATTCTAGGAAAGGGAACAATTACTTTAGACATTATATCATTAAAGGTGGCATCTTTAATCTGTTAAGCCTTGACTGTAGGCGTCGGAGTATTCTGTGGCAAAATGAACTCTTAAAGCTCAAATGACATTTCCTAGATATAAATATTAATATAATAAATTTTAAGTTGTGGAATTTGCTTGTATATTTTGGTTAAGAACTTTTTGTGTATTATAAAGCTCACCAGAACGTTTAAGTCGCCATTTGCTTTGAATTTATTTAAATAAGAAAGCTGTTTAAATCCTTTCTTAAAGCTGCTACACCAATAATCACAACAGTATAGATATTTGTTTGAACAAACTATTCTGGCGTTCAAATTTCATTCTTTTACAGATTTATTTATTTATTGAAAAGCAAAAGGCGCACCTTAAAGAGCAATCTTTGTTGCATTGCCTTATCATAGTAGAAAATGTCATATCTTAAATGCGTAGCTATACTATATCCTAATTTATGGTCTCTCAGTTTCGAGGGCACATTTTTGCAACCCAAAGCAAAACTAGGGTCTGTTCGACTTTTAAACGCTTCTCAAAAAAAAAAAATAAATAAATAAATAGCAAATTGGGTATACTAAGCATAATGATGTGCCATGATATGATTTATAATAACAACTCGCACACAGATACAAAAAAGCACACACACAGATACACACACACACACAATAGCAGTCAAGTTGAAGTGGCCAAAAGGCAACAACAAAATAGAAAAGCATAAAATACAAATACCCAAAGGTAAGCATATACATATATGTGTGAGAGTGGGTGTGTGTGCGTGTGTGTATTGTAGTCTACGTTTTGTTCTATTGTAGTAATGTGTTGTTAGTGGCATACCATAGCTCCAAAAAAATAAAAGTCTGATACCTTTGAGATTGTACCTGACAATGGGATACCCTTTAGACTTTCACGCAAAATATTTATAAGTTAACTATTTAAATATTTAGATTGTTTATACTGCGCAACTGTAGTGAAAACAAGCAGTTTGCAGTTTGACCCAAGCTATATTGCGAACTTACTTTTTAAAGCAAAATACATAAATGCAAAATAGCAAGTTACATTGAAGTTCTGCATTTCAGTCTGACCCAGACTGCTGATTTGGAAATCTGAACTAAGCGTTGTAGCAAATATCTATGAAAAACATCCCCACACTGGTAATACATTGTAATGGATGATTATTTATTTCTTTAATTAAATTGATACAACAATCTGCAGTTGACTTAAATTACAAAACAATAATTAGAAATAAAATGAAGTAAAAAATATTCATATAAACTAATTAGTTTATCAGTGCAAATGCTGATAATGATATGAAATTGGACAATGATGCTAATAGGGGCTGATCAAGATGACTTAGGTTTACAGAAGTTATGGATTGAATGCACTATTTGGTAGAGAGCAAAATATAAGGACTAATATAATTAGCACAAAGGAAGGGATTGTGCAAAACCTAAAAACGTTTAGGAATTTGCAGAGAGAAACAAACAAAGAAAACTACGAGTTAATCTAGAAGTTACACTGAAAGTGGCTTTATAAAGAATATTAGAAAAAAATCCATTAAAATAAGTAATTGTTTGTGCTGGAAAAATTGCTCCAAAAGCAAAGTATGAAAATATCTTTAATATTTATAACTGCATCTGATTATTTATAACTGTTCTAAATAATAAAGATTTATTTATTTTCCTAAAGTGGCATTTTAGTAGATTTGCCAGTATGAAATTGAATTTTACCTTTCAATATTTAAAAAAAAGCCATCTACATCAGACTTTTTAGGCATTTGGGCTCAGAATGGGCCGAAATTGATACCCTTCGCTCCTTTCTTCTCCTACACTAATTTTTTTGTACTGAAATGCGTATTATTCATATTTAATATTTTTTTTTTTTTTGCATTTTATTGATTTTAACATTTACACATTCATCATTTACAATATTAGGCCCCCCCTTAAAGTACAATAGTTTATAATAACTATTATGTATGATGTCCAAGAAAGACTGCCTCACAACTGCAGACTCTGCCTGTCGTAAGACTTACCTCAAGGAGGTCTAGACAGATGGAGGCAACCTTAATATCATATTAAGCCTGAGCACAACTTTAAAAGCATACAGATCTTTCAAGGATCAGTGTATTCGTTCAGTTATCGGTTTTGGGGACCACCGCCAAAAGGAAAGTCATAATTAATCATATGGAATAATGAGTTACACTTAAACGCAAAAATCTATGAAATTCGTGGCGACAGTCGCCGATGTAAAAGGAAAGTCCATACTCAAATATATACAATATTGGGTTAAGCTTATTAACCCAAAACAACGACTGTGTAATGAGTTGTATCTCTTTTCTTGAAACAATTTAAAGATACACTTTTTTTAATTTAACTCTAATAGAATTAATATTTACACGTAAAATCTGTACATTTGTTTGCGGAGAAACAATGGAACATATTGCCATGTCTATACCACCAATTCTTGATTGCAAAGATAGCACAAAACTAATATAGCTTTGTATCTTATCATCGGCGGTCAGTAGTTGTCTCAAAATCCGCAGGTAGGTGCTTCGATTAACCGCATACACTGGTAAGTAAATCGCTAGTAATTAAAAACACCGCCGTAAGAATTTGTTTCTAAACTGTTGGTCCTTTCTCTCTTTGATATTAATATTAGGAGATATTAATAGAGATACCTCCATGCTCCTCCTTTGAAGCGTCGACAGGGGAATAAATTTATTAAATTTATAAACAACTAATAGTTTCTTAGTACTTTAATACTAGAATAATAGTATCGATAACTGATTAATATAAAGGGTATCCACACAATGTAACAAGAAGCAGACAATAGTCTTGATAAGCCCAATTTAAATTAAAGATACATCTCTCCAAAATAATATCCAGCTTTATTTAAGGTAAACTTTATTGATTTTATTAAACTGCAATGCCAATAGATGTGAGATGAGAGCTGAATGCCTTGATTGCTCTTTGCCTGTATTATGCTCATTTAAACCTCCATATATCGTTGTTTTCCTAACCATTATCTATTTTTCACAATTGTATGCTGCAAAGATGATGATTCAGCAAACAACTGAATGAATACAAATTTAATTAAGAAAATTTTGAAACGACTTGAATGTACGTCTGATTTGATATTATTTTATTTTTACGATTTTCTACCTCTTTGTAGAGCATAATAATGACTTTTAGCTATTGTCCAATCTACAAGATCTATAAACAACCTTTTCACCGACATAGCCTCATCAGTCGCTTTCATAAATTGTACAAATCCATAATACCTTTGACCCTACAGTAGGTACAGTGTATTAAGATGAAGAAAAACGAAAGGAAGCCCCAACATTGTCATACATTTTGCTTAGATTGTTATCAAACACATACACACATACATACACACTCATACATAAGAAGAAAAAAATATTCATGGTAAAATGCCATGAATAAAATACAACACACACACACACATGCATATACTTATATACTTTACGCATACAGACATACATCAAGTGGTAGGTGGAACTCAGTTTTGTATGCATCGCATAGTGATTTACAGATGTCGTATATGTAGACAACTTGGAGCCACTAGTCAGTCACACAGATACTCGGATACACACAGATACACATACAGAGTTACAACAAGACACTCACACGCACACTAAGAGGTATATTGCTCACAAAGAGCGAGAGTGGAGAAGCCAAAGAGAAAAGCACACCTAATAAAAATGGTACTTAGGTTATCAGAGTGTAGGTGAGTGGGTAGTGAGTGTCTGGCATTGGGGGCTCTACTCTGTGCAGATAGGCGTAAGGACCAATCTCTTCAATTTAGCTGAAAGCAAGGCAAATATGCGTATTGTTGTTGCTGCTGTTGTGGTTGTTGCGTTGTTTGTTGTTACAGACTGTTTGTCATTGTGTTGTTGGCTGTTACACGTGTATCTTCTAGCTGGTATGGCGTGTTACAACGATTGCAACGTCAAACGTTTTGTAAGGATAACGCAGGACCAGCACCAACAACAACAAGAACAACAGCAACAACAATGCATAAAAGTAACAAAGACAACAATAGACTTCAAGAGTTCGGATGACACTTTGAGTTATTTTGTTGATGCTGTTAAAACACAAAGTGAAGTTAGATATGCTATGTGAAGAGATTTATTGAGGGTGCCGAAAGAATAAAATGAAATAAAATGAAATGAAAAAGGTGAAAAGCTTCTGCCCAAAGCTGCGTTTTGATAAGGGCACAAAACACGACATAGTCTTAAATGTGCCTCGCCCCCAACCCCAGCACAACACTCACGCTTACACCCACAGCCTTTTGCAAAATCCAGCATTTGCTTTAAAAGGGTTAAATGAAAATCCATTGTAAGTCCGCATGAAATGTTACAAACTAATTCTAAACAGCAGTCAAATAAAAGGGTTCAACAAATGGCACTCCATTGAAAGTAATCCGGGGCAACATAATTAAAAAGTATCAAAAAGTAGTCTTTTATCAGGCATGAACAAATGATTCGGTAAAGGTTTGATTCAGCATGTCAGTCTTTTAGGTAACATAATTAAATAAATAGTATCGAGAAGCAGTCTGTTATCAGGCATAAACAAATTATGCGGTATTCGTTTGATTAAGGCTTTCTATCAAAGCTATTTTGGTCGAAATGTGCAACATTTTTAGAAATGTTATTTCGGAGTGTCAGACATCTTGCTACTAAATTTGCTGTTGCGCAAATATCTATATGTACCAATGTAGGGGATGTAGTTTTAATTCATTGATTCATTTTCTTAATTGTACCATATTATAAATTACTAAACCTGACTTAAGCGTGAACGACCCCCTCTTTTAGAACCACAACTGTTAAGTGCAGTAAAGTTTCGAATTTAAACAATTTTTCTGTGTATTTTACTTATAAAGTATGGTTGTACACTTATCAATTATTTCGTTATGTCAGATGATGAGTAACTTTTTATTACTGCTTTCGCAGCTTTCACACCAATTTTGACAACTCAATCAGCACACATTATGTAATACACTAGTGGCTCATCATCGATGAAAATCTCGTAGGGAATTTTAGACATTAATGTGAAGCACTTTTTGACAGCTTCTATTGATGCCAACGCTCACATGTCTAGCGCATTTTGCAAATTCGTGGAAAACATCTTATATTCTGTTCCTGGCTTTGTATTCACAAGCATCAGAATGCAGACGTATGTAGAAGGTCGAGGTCGTACGTCTGAGCAAAGTAACATCATCATTGAATACCTTTACCAATTGTATTTTCGTCTCTATCGTGGCCTTTTTTGGACTGATATAACTTATCGAAATATGACAGACGCCGTCCAGTGGTTTTAGATTGGCACTGTATTACACAGAACGCAGAGTACTCATTCATTATAAAGAGATAACATCAAAGATGACAAAAAAAATCGAGTGTTACCAGTATTGATGTATATTGCCGCATTACGTATGTCCGGAAATCATGAAAAATGATTAACTCTGGTTACAACAACGCAGAGCACATATTACAATGGGCTTTCTTAAATATATGTGATATTGCGCAATATTAACTGACTGACAAGATCCCCCGAAACAAAACAGGCATGAAACATATAACAACTGCCGGATGATAATTAAAACTTAGGAGAGTAGGACGTCTTCCTCAACTAACTGTGCCGCATCCTAATATGCTGGACGACATCGATGTCATCGTATATGAGCTCATGCAGCTTATGGCATTTGAATGCAATTGTCAACAGCATTTCGTTTGCAACAAATACTGAATTAACTGAAACCTTGAACGGTACAAAGGACTTTTCCTTTTCTTGTCAGAATAGATTGCGCAAAGGCTAAACAACTTCACAGGAAAACATACTAAACTCAAAATGGGCGGTATATCGGCCGTTTTTATCGTGCTGCGACGGAATGCAGCTTTGTAATTGAAAAAGAGATGACATTTTAAAACTCAAAATAGATATATGATTATAAATTAAATTGCTTTTTATCCATAGAAACATACTTTAATTTCATATCTTATATATACCAAGTAAGAAACAAGTGGAGCAAAAGCTTGCGCAAATTTCATTTTGTAAATAAAGAAATAATAATAGTCTACCCGTAACCACGAATGCTGGGCGTACCTATATATTGCATTTTATTTAATACAAGCTTTATTTGTTATCACTGCTACTTGTGATAAGGAGTTTCCTTATAGCAAGGAATTCATGTTACTGCCCAATAAAGGTTTAAAGTTTTGCCATTTGACAAGACTAAAGCTGTTTATTTATTTTGAGTTACAAAATTGAGATTGCACTTAAAGATAAATAGAAATATATTTTCAGCAAGGTTTCGACATTCGAATTAATGAAGAGACAGTTAGCATATCCAAATACTTATTTCTTAGGCAAACAAACCAATTGAATAGACTCATGGAACGTACGTACGTGTACCTATTGATTAACGCCTTGACGAATCGATCAAATTAGGAATTACCATATGTATGCTGTTCTCAGTTAAATATAAAAGCTTATACGCACATCAAAAGCACATTAGCTTAAATTTGAATTGGCAATGCATATAAAGCAGCGTCTGGGACAGTTTGAGGTGGCAGTTACCAGTTGGCAGTACCCAGTTACCAGTACCAATGCCAGCACATGTCAAAATTAAATAATGTGCCGCACGATTGCTGTTTTATCCTGCCAGAATACCATGCCATACCAAGCAATACCCCCTAAACGTTATGTGCCTCTTGGCATGGCACTTGGAAGCGCAGGGTATGGCATGGGGCATGAAGCATGTGGCATTGGCTTTGGCTTTTATTTGAATTTGGTGCGTGCGGCTGTCACTTGTCTGTTACATTTGCCATGTAAACAGAGCCCCGCTGGCAATTTTGGCAATTTGCGTCAACAGGCAACAAAACAGGGCCAAAAGAATCGTACAGACATCGCAGCTTAAGAACAAATCAAAATATGTACATAGTATAGCGGATATGCCTAGAGTACTCATAAAAATATATATACAATATAAAAAATAAAATATATACATATAAAAACCAAAACAACCAATATGGAAGGCTTATGGAGAGCAACGAACTTTACATGCTCTTTATGGTGGCAACGCAAATCTGCGGCAATTAAAAATTAATTATCTTGAAAAAATTTTGGCTATTACGAGCGATATTGTGAATCATCTCGGCATATTGCTTGCCTTTAATGCCTTCCAAATAGAGTGAAATATGTTTTTTATTTATTTTTTTCGTTTTGTTATACCAATGCAATTTTTGAAAACGTTCTTAAAAGCTCTTATTTACTTTTCATTTTTGCTTGTCAGCACTTTGCAAACAAAGTGTTTCATTTAAGCAACTTTAGAGTGTCTACAAAGTTCTGTATCGTTGCAAAAATGCGGAAGTGCCCAACAACAACTTTTGCTTGAAAAGTTTTGCACTGTCGGTATAGTCCATACCCCGAACGAGTAGCAACGAAGTGTAGCTTTCAGCATTGCTTGAAAGTGATATTGGGGACATATGCACTTATAGTCTGTAAACATTTATCAAATGCAGGAAAACAAAGTGGTACATATAGTTACATGGTTATGATTTATAAAACCAGCTCTAAACTGTTCAGTCGAAGTTTTTTAATAAGAAAACAATTTATTGATATCGCCATCATTAGCATCGATAACAGTTCCTTCCTAAAAGGAATAAGATTTTCAATTCTATACTTTTTTCTTATGACGCCAACTAATGAAAGGTATATAAAGTTTCGAAGCCAAGTTCGTCGCTACAGTGATCATGTTGTTTTAAACGTTTCCAAGAAGTTGGTGAGGACCACTGTGAGGATAAATATTACGGCCAAACAATATCAATGGTGATTGAAGACAACAAGAAAAAAAAGAAAAGAAAATAAGAAAAATGAATACCTACTTTCAAAGATTCGATTTATCGTATTTGACAAATTTATTTACAAAAAAAAATTAATGGTATATTTTTAGTTCAATTTTTTTAACACTAGATATATATTTTTTTTATTACAGCTAATAAACTTTCTCGAGTGCATACCAACATTTCAATAGAAGCGTGTTTAAGAAATACTCTTCCAACGCAAACTCTTCAATATTAACATTTAAGGTGTGAATTTTAAAAAAAAAATCATTGTCACTAAAAATAAAAATACCAATTTAAATGTGCTTTATACATGTGGCTTCTCTGTACTTCTAAATTTAATTTTAATTTGGTTGGCTTGACTTTTTGAAGGTACCTACAGTTTTAGTCCGAAACAGAAAGCCGGTGTCTTTTACAAAATGAAGATTAATATAACATTAATATAAGTTGTAATTGAACTAGTTTACATTTTTTTAGGCCCCTATCGAAATAATTGGAAACCCTGTTTTCCAAACTGAAAGTGTCTTTATTGAAATCTTTAGTCGCTTATTTTATTAATTAAATTAAATTGATAGTTGACCTTTAGGTACAAGAAAATTAATAAAAAAAAAAGATCATGTAAACTAATACGCGTCTTCGGACTACTGGGTGAATTTTTCAGCGATACTTAAAAGATAGGCCAAAGGCTAAGACAGAAAGATAACTCTAGAATATTTCGCATCTAGTGGAAGAAAATTAAAAGATTCTGAGGAAAACTTATCAAATTTTTATTTTGTTTTTTTTTCTATCTTAACTGTACATAATTATTCAATATTCAATGTATCGCTTCAATTAGAGCATAAATTCATCCATTTTGAGGATAATATATTTTTTAATTTCAACTAACGTTATCACATTTTTAAGGACATGTCATTGACGCCACTTGCACTTAGCCAATTATGGCTGAGGAATTCGAAAAATATTGCATAAAGTTTTTATTTTATGATTTTGCTTAGTTTTACGGTTCAACGAGAAGATTAAGATATCGAAAAATGTTCAAGTAATTATTATTAATTTAGCAAAAAATTTAAGTCTTAAATATTGTTTTTGATATTTGGATTATTTACTTTCTTAACTGTGTAAAAAACGACTGAAAAACTATTTAATGCCAACCAGTACAAAAAATACACTTTTTATTTTCCAAATCTGTGAGTTAAAAATGTATGCATTTTTGGTTTACCTTTTTACAAATTTTATCAATAAGTCAAGTTAGGTTTTCATATTTTTGTAAACTTACTCAACAACCACCTTTATTTGTGTCGATCGCCACATCGGTGGTATATTGTCAATATTTTGGGGCTTCTTTTTAGTGGTGAGATGGGAGACCATAATAAGGGGAACTGATACAAGCAAAAATTTCTTAGTACGGATAAGAAGTGCTATCAGCCAAAGCGTAAATGAGCGTGATAGCAATATATAAAATTAAATTAAAAAATTAAATTAAATTAAAATGCACATTTAGCAACTTAATAATGCGCAACTAACTTACATAATAGTATAAATAATTTAGAAATAATAGAGATCTCACAACGGTGGGCACATCAAAAGCCTGCAAAGTAAAAATAAGCTCTACTGTAATTTCAATCTAGCCAAGCAATTTGAATATATTGAATGATTTTTAAGTTATGCCAGATATTTTACTTTTAGGAATTTAACTCAAATTATCCAAGAGGAATATTAAATTCAATAAAAATATTATGCATAAATTGCAAAAAGCAACTGAACACAAAAATTCCAAACATTCAAATTGCACTATTTTACAGGATTTGTTTATTACAATCGTAAATAACTTTCTAAGCAAATATTTAATGTACATATGCCTTTTATTATTGAATACACTGCATCGGCGAAGTTCACAAAATTGCATTTAAGGCCTCTTTGAATGGCTTTGTAATTAGGTTTGCACAAAATTGACTTGACCAACGTGAGTTGATTAATTTGAGTATTTGACCATGGCTGCCACAACAAAGTCAAACCAAATATATGCCTTGTTTCCTGCTGATTACTCATATAATTACATAAAGGCGATTGCTGCCACGAGGTATATTGTATTAAGTTTGCAGTCCTTAAATTTGCAGCTGCTGCAGTAACGAAAAATATACTTTGGCAATAGTAGGGATTCTCACATTTCTATGTACGAAGATTACCCAGTTAAGATAAGCAATTTCGCAAATTTTATCAGTTGCTAAGCAATTAATTTTGGCAATGTACTAAATTGTTTAATTAATGCGGAAATGCGTATTGTACGCAGGTGTGTGAAATTCCCATCGGTGTACAGTGTATATGAGAAACAGAAACAGCCGCCAAGATCTTTTCCTATGTAAAGTTACTTGCACCCAGCCATATTTGTTTAACGCAAAAGTCAAAAACGTTAACGTTAAAAAAAAATGAAATAAATTTACAAAATGCTCAGCAAATATAAAAAATATGTACGACAAATACGAAAATGCCAGCGATGAAAATTTGCCATACCAATTTGCACAGAACGCCGACAATGCCACATAGTAATTTTATATTATGGGTAAATGTGTGTGCATGTGTTTGGATGATACCTATAATACAAAGTATATAGTACATACATACAAACATGTATATAGTACATGTATAAATATTTGTGCAAGGTAAGCCAAAAAATTTTTATATTTTTGTTGGCAGCGTCACAGTCAACGTCAGCTTCAGCGTCAGCGTCACTGCCGCAGTCAACGTCAACATGGCGTATACGTAACGCAAACCGCCATGGGTGTGTGGGAACTAAAACGAACGGAAAGCAAGCAAAAAAAAAATCCACCTTAAAATCGGTGGCGTAAGCATCTGCATGCACCACTAAAATAAATCAAGAAATAACATTTACACGTTCATTTTATGTTGTATTTGCCACGTAACAATAAAAGCAGCAGAAGCATGCCACACAAAAGTTCCTTGCCTTGCAACCCCGCTCACCAAGAAACAACGGCTAGACCAATTTTCCAGCTTGTTGTATCTGTATCTGTATATGTGCCTGTTGTGCATGTTGTTGCTGCCGACGGGCGGGTAAGCTACAAGAAGCAACCGGCCGAAAGCCGAAAGCCGTAAGCCAACCAAGACAACGCCACAAAGGAATTATTTACTACGTGATACACTGAAGTCATTCCGTATAAATGCGCGCTGGCTTTCAAAGCTCGAAAAGTACCAGAAGGGAGTATTAATACATAAAGAAAGCATTTCTCACCATAAGCACAAAAAAGGCCATTGCAACAGATCAGAGCAACATGGCAACCAGTAGGCGACAGATGCGCATTACGCAAACGACCAAATCCTGAGTCCACAACCGAGACCATACACACCATTGTGTATATGCCCAGTGTAATAATAAAATGGTCCGAAATTGGCTTTAAGATGCTGCCTAGTGCTTGCGGTCAAAATCAGCTGCGCCCACGCTAAGCAACTTTATGTCTGTACAAGACCCACTTGGGTTTTACTGTGAATTACTTCTAATCCAATTGTAATGTGTCTAAGCCTATTGTGAATTGTTAATGCCTAAAAGGGCAAAGGCAATAAAAAAAGGAGTACTAGGAACATGAATGCAATACAATAAACGTATGTATGCAATTGCCTATTACCAATTACCATATAAGTAATGGCCAAATGCCCTCCCTTACATATATTATTAAGATGACGCGTTTATTGGGAATTACTATTAGTAATCCTGTTATGAGTTGCCCAAGTTGGAGCCATTGTATGTTGTATGTAATATATGTTATGGGCAGAAGTAGGCGTTCTGCTGTATAAGTTGTTTATAGCAAAATAAATGGCAACGCCTGAAGCATCTATGCGGACTATGAGAACCAAAGATTTGACAGAGGGTGTGTGCATGAAATAGAAACAGATATTGTAACAGATCATGTTCACATAAACAAACAAATAAAGGAGGATTTTGTAAGAACGTAACACTTGGCAAAATTTTTAAAATCCTAAAACCTTACAAATATGGACTATATCTTGGCAGTAAATTTATGACACCCTCTTATTGAATCACCATATTAGCCTAGTCGAGCTCTTTTGTTCTCTAAAAACAAAACATAGCGCTCGCCATGTACAATAAAATTCCATTCTTCCCAATCTAAACTGTGGGTGTCTCGAGATGGATTGGTAGTTGCTTCTAGTTCGTCAGCCCTTCAGTCTAAATGTATCAATTTGGTGAATTCTCTTATATATTCATCTAGAAATTAACATGCGAGATATTAGAAATAACACTTGGCATGAGTTCTAATAACATTTATAAAAATATGTAAGCGCTATTTTAAAAAGATTCACTGTATTGTTAAAAAAATAAGTTGTGAATAATTTGAAATATTAAACATTTCAAAAACGACTGCCCTTTACAATATGTTACTACAAGCATTTCCTTTGTATTGGATATGGCACACATAAAGTCTAAAAGCTCAAAGAAACTAACAACTTTGTTTTGATTTAACTCTTTTATGCAAACTTACTTCATATTTTAACCTGCGTCTTCAATATGGTTGATACGTTTGCAATTATATATTATATATTTAGCAATTAGAAGAAAGTGGGGTAGACAAAAGTGCTTTGCCCCACGATACTTATAATAGTTTTCAATTATTGTTGAATAAATTAAAACTTTTCAGTTTAAATATCACAAGAGCTAAGTAGCCACAAAACTGCGCCAAATGTTTTTTTAGATCGAATATTTTAAATTGATATATTCACAGAAAACATATTTTAAAAACTTAAGTTTGGCCTAAAAAGTATTATTACACGTATAGCAGCACTAATTTGAAAGTTAGTACCGACTTTCAGGTTAAGGAATGTTTTTCATATTAAAAGACTGGGAAACCAGACCAGTGCTAACTTTGTTCACAAAACCCTGCCCCAAAAAACTATTTTCGGATTCAAATCAAGCCCAAAACTTAATTAAGAAGCAGCAATCGAAAAAATATTGTTGTAAAGCTGTTTGTTTTGTATCTCAAAGCCTAAAGATATGAGGTCATCAATTTATCCTCAATATGTTAAATTCGGTTTTTCACTACACAGAACCGAATTGTTGTACTTTTGTACGAACAGTTGCATTTTTGTTAAGCAGTTTTCATAGTAGATTTCATCATCTCATACTTTACCAAAATGTTTCGTGAGAAACTTGCGATATAGATTTTAACTTTGTCTGCTAAATGAATGGGCATTGGATGATCGAATCTCAAAAACTATTTAAAAACGCAGTCCCGTTTACTTAAATGAAGAGCAGTATGATTCAGAGGACACCAGTAAAAGCATTTTGTAGCATTTAAAAACAGATTCACTAAGAAAATTCACTTATTTTCAATATTAAATTTGCGCTAGCAAAAATTTCCATCCATTTTAAAAGTTATATATATTTGAGTAAAACTCGACAGCAGAGTCGCTCTTCATAAAAATATCAGTATCCAATTTGCGAAAAATAAAAAGAAAACATTCTATATCTAAAGCAGAACCTTAATATTTGGTCAAGTTTCCATGCACATTTCTGCACAATAAAAACTTTTTGCTTACTCTCGGAGCTGAGTTTCATTGCTTTCCATTCCTTTGATATATAGTTATTAAATTTCAAAAAC
Source organism: Chymomyza procnemis (assembly GCA_035046065.1). Classification (NCBI taxonomy): domain Eukaryota; kingdom Metazoa; phylum Arthropoda; class Insecta; order Diptera; family Drosophilidae; genus Chymomyza; species Chymomyza procnemis. Next base: position 23,186,452 of record JAWNOJ010000013.1, on the reverse strand, counting down.
AAAAAAATTCCCTGGCAAACAACCCAAATTAGTTGAAAAATAAAACGGTTTCGGTTACAGAAGTGTCCACTGAAACTAAACCACAAATGTAGCTTGAAATATGATTTGTACGTTAAGTGGATATGTTGAGTTTCTTATACGAGGACCACTGCTTCGCAAATTTTTTGACAGATTACTTCTTAGTGAGCATTAGGCAAACAATGATAACTTTGAAATACTCTGTATTAAATAGGGTTTTCATTTTCTTAAATACATCCAAATATATAAAGTAGCCAATTTTAGTTACGTTTTTTGTGTAAATCACACAAAGTATACGATTTGATTCAGTTACCAAATTTCTATCTTTGCATGATTAACCAAAACATATGAATTTTCCCTTTACTTCTACACATTAAATAGATTATATATGCGAAAGATTTTGTTCGATATGGTACTTCGCACTCACGATGCAGCATTTTGAGCGGAACACCGACCTTTTGTTTCAGAGGCGAGTATGTTACCACTACGGGACTGAGGGCGACCACAACATATTTTTAACAAATAAATCCAAATCTTGACGCTTCTACAAGAAACAGCACAGCTGCCTTCCAAAAATATGTTAGCCTTTTTTTTATTAAAAGAAAGTATCCAATATAGTAAAGTTGTCTTTTCTTATTGCATTAGACAGACAGAAGGTGGAACAACACAACGAACTGCGGTTCCCACGGCAGTCGGGCCTACATCCCGGAACCGACGCAGGCATCAGCCTGCCCAAGGACTGCCAAACCCTCTCTGTTTCGGAAGCCCAAACTATACCTGGTGCACCGAAACAGCTACAACAACAACAACACAACGAACTGCAAAACCGCTCGTATCATATGTGGGAAAACCGACCCGAAACTAGCCAAACACATCTTGCAACTTCCTAGGAAAGACTGCAGGCTTATGCTGGGCTAATTAACGGGACACTGCATGGCCGAAGTCCATGCTGGGCATCACTGACGACGATGCATGCAGGAAGTGCAGGGAACCAGGAGTAAAAAAAACCTGCCCTGCCCTCTGTACCTCGAAAACTAGATTTCTAGTTTCCAATGTTTGACTCGCTTGCAGAGGTAGTTCGAAGAACAGTCAAGAGTCTGTTAGCTTTCGCAAAACACACGCGTATATTGGAAAACAAATCAATTACCCAATTAACCTTTACTATGTAATTTTGAATAATATGCTTAATGTATAAAATTAACCTTTACAAGCATGAATCGACTCGCAGAATCCTTTAGAATTAAACAAAATTATATTTTTGTTGAAGTTAGAATAGGGGTAAACATGTTATAGCATTTTACAAACGCATGGAGTACATAAATTTTAATTAATAGAAATACATCACAGCAAAATGTAACCTTTTTATTCGTTACCCCTGTGAAATGTGATGATAAAACCGACAATGCAAAATAAAAAAGTCTTAATTAAAATGCTCAAGTTATTAACAAAATTGTACTAAATCAAAAATTTGACTTCTTAAGCTTCGCTAAAACATTCCAAAAGCTCCGAATATAGGTCTTGTTAAAAGTACCACTTGACTGACAAGCTATGCTCACCTGTTAGTAAGTATCCTTAAATTATTTAAATAGAACACACGGTACACTCTTCTTCTTTTATTTTTCATTGAAATTGCTACAAAAGTGACAAGTGAAAAGGTCAAATGCTTTCACGCAATGTACAGGCTGTTGGTATAAACGAGTACCAACTCTCAAGTAGACTTTAATTGCTTACCACACGGCAACTGTGAAATAGGTTTAATACAATTGTAACGACCATTGTGAATGACAAGTGGCAATAGACTGCAGCAATAAAATGTGCTGCCAACTTGAGTGCAACACGCATCACATAATAGTGCAAATTGCAACGTAGCCCTATATTTTTCACAGCACTAATTGGCATACGCACTCAAGCTGCCTGCTATATAACACAAGCTAGTTGGACTTGAAAAAGAGCAGAAAGTTAGTTACGTGTTAATCACTGCACACACACACACGCACACACACACACACGCACATACACTGTAGCATCTCAGCACTTGTCAGTTCTAATTGCGACTAAAACCTGCAAATTGTAAAGCGTTAAGCTGCACTTCCTGCCGTTTATAACTTAACTTACTGCGTAGTCCTTTACCCTATTTGCTATTAAACATGTGCTGCTGCCCACACGGCGCACCTACCCCCCAGAAGTAACGGAGGGAGCAGCAGAAACCACTTTTGAAAAGTTCAAACAATGAACTTGCCTGTGTGTACTTGCTGATGCTGCTGAACTAAATAGACAATTTTGCACACAAATCCATTTAATCTAGAGATAAATAACATGGGTGGTGGTCTTACTTACGACTTCGTCTCCCTTCATTCGCCTAATGGTTGGTTAGGAACCCAAAGCTCTGCACTCAACGCACCCAAAAAATTCTTACGCAGCAATAGCGCAAAAACCTAATGATTTTTTGGCTTCAAAGCACAGCGGGTGCTGCGTGCTTCAACAGAGGCGTTTGCTATTACTGGTCTTTTTTTTTGGGGTTTTTCCTGTAAACGAGGTGTAAGGGGTATATAAGGCTAGTGACGCAAAACAGGAAACCTAATTTAAATTAAAACAAAAAAAAAACAGACCCCTTAAAAAAATGCACAAAAATAGAAAAACAAAATATCATAATATCCACAAAGAAAAAATTTGCAGTTTTTTAAAATTGGTTTAGCTTTAAAAATGCATTAGAAAAAATGGGTTCTAAGTTAACGAGTATTATTGTAGTACTTTGTCAAATTCAATTGATATTAAATTACTTTGACAGTAGATATCTGAAGAAAATCGTTTTATACATCTCTTCCGTTGTACAACGCAGTTTCAAGGTTCCCAATTTATGCGCCTATAGTGTAAACCCAAGTCGCATTGACCCATTGTAATTGTTCCAATTGGGTTTATTTCTTTGGGTACAGCCTTGCCGCATGCTCGTATCGATTCAAAGTAGCAGCGGCAATAAAATCCACTCTGATTAGGTTAAAACTGTTGACTTTTAAACGGGCTGCTTGTTGTTGGCCCCCTGATGATGCCTTTTTGCTGTTTTGTGAATGCCAAAGCAAACTCAAAGTGACTAAGGTATTGAAAATATATACTACTTCTGGATTGGAACTGACTCTCAAGCTCTTCAGCAAGCTGGCGGGTTATTTTGTGAATGAGTGCGCAAATCGAAAGAGATAAAAATACCGCACAGCAGTCACAATGGCAGCCTGTTAAATGTAACTGCTGTGACTTTGACTCGTGTGATGCTCATTTATTTAATGGTTTAACTTCCAATTTCCAATTGTCAGACGTGCTCCCTGCCAGCCATTAACCATGGAAATGGTCGCAATCTGCCGCAGACAGCCGCACAGTCTACCCGGGTACTGCCATGGCTGAGCGTGAGGTCATGACTATGCGAAATGTTCTGATGCTGCATTTATCTGTTGATAAAATACCACAACCGCAACCGCTAATGAGTTTCAAATACATTATATAACAAAAAATTAAGTAGTAAGGTGCGTGCACACGTGCTCAATGACTGACTAACCGACTAAAGGACTAACAGACTGACTTACCACCCAGTTAACCTCAATTTTTAGTACCTGCTGTGATGGAACCAAATAGAAAAAAATGAAAAGAGATTTGCATCAATTTATATAAAACAAATGCTTACATGACGCAGTAAAATTTACAAATGCAAATGAGTTATAAACACACACACAACCACAACCGTATGTATGTGTATATGTGTATACGTGAATTTTCACTAAATATTACAGTTAAAAGGATATACCCTTTCATACAAAATACTTTGGTTGTACTGTGTTGAATAACTTTACTTGTAAAATTTATGCAAGAAATCTTTTACTTTTCAATTGCGTCACAAAAAATATATGTGTGAGACTCTTTGATGGTTACGTATTTGGTAATTGCTCAGTAATCATAGATAAAACAAAATACCCTATTAATTATTAATAACATTTAAAACAAAATGAGATTCCGAGTTGTTCTGTGTAACTGGTGCAGCATAAATGATACAACAAACACTAGGAAAAATACAGAGCTGACAAACCTACGTCATGACTAGCATTTGTCTACCGATTCGGAATATCTTTATCCGGGGCACTGCTGCATAAATTTGTGAATCTTTCGATTATATTCTTGATGTTATAGGTATCTTTATAATATAGAAAGTAAGGACTTTCAATGTTGCTTGTATATTTTAACAAAATTGTGTAAAGTTTTTCAATTGGTAGAATGTATTTATTGATTTTGTTCCATATACAAACATAAAATTACGAACTCTGAATGCTAACGCATACCTACTGCCACGTCCTCTACGTAAGTGCTGTCAAACTATACATTCCCTTGTAAAGCAGCATTTTCAGTTTTTCTAAATTTTATTTTTGAAATAACAAAGATGGCCGCATCCCTGATGTGTTAATCAATATGGTATGGATTTTGTAGCTCCTGGCAAACACAAGCGCAAAATCTTATCTTTCTCCTTTCTATGACTTTAGTAAAATATCCATGATTAAAATCGCGGATTTCATCGTGGAGTGGAAATTAAAAGCAATCATACCAGTAATTCTACACTCGAGCAACTTAGTGTATTTTATGGTATTTTCTTCATCAAAATGTTTTATGTCTCCTTTAAAATATGCCCCTCTCGAAGCAATATACATGTGTCAGAACTTTTCTATTCATCTAAGTCGTCATGGCCTTCAACGCTTGCTGCGAATATGAGTTTTGTGACTGCAATGAACCGAAAATGTCTACCACGTAGCAGTTGTTTTTTAAACAACAGAAAAAAGTGACAGATAAATACTTTGGTTGGTCGATGGCATTGATTTAGATTTTTAAACTTAAATTCGTTCACAATAGCGGCACAATGAGATATCACGTTGTCGTCATGCAAAACTAGCCTTAAGCTCAACACGTACCTCGATTCATCAGCATTTTAAAAAGGTTCTCGATATTATGCACCATAGTAGTGGGGATTATCTATGAATGATCGAGGGTGGACCTACGCCTTTCGGCACTGCGGCCCCCATATGTCTATTGTGCCCCCGGAATAATCTAAGTCTGTACAATAAATCCTTTTTTGGCTTTCCTATTCGCATTTGACTCTTCTTCAAGTCGAACTTGATCCCCCGGAATAATCGCAGTCTGTACAATAAATCCTTTTTTGGCTTTCCTATTCGCATTTGACTCTTCTTCAAGTCGAACTTGTTCTTTTGGCTAAGCTCATCTCGCGTTAGTCTACTGTTAACTGAACCATTCTTATAAGCTAAGCTGCAAATTAAAACCTATAAATGATAAAATCATTGCAGATTTGGTCAGAACTAACTATGGAAAGCGGCATTTCGTAGCTACCGTTAGGTCTTCTATTTGGTCAACATCAAAAAAGCAATAACTTTTTCCTAACTTTGGCTGATTTAGTAGCACAAGGCCAAGAATGATTTTTCCAATATATTAGTGACAACACTGGCAAGTTTGTATTGCGCTTGCTGATAAAAAAAAATCCCATTATTTTAATATCAAAAATTTTAGTTAGAACTCATTGAACACTTTGGCGAGATTTTTATTTCATTTTTTATTTTCTGAGCGCACCATAACCCCTTTTTATAAACAATATAAAATAAATAGAAAAAAATGTTTTTCATATACGTATACTTAATATTTAAAACACAACTCTGCTTATAACATATAGTTTTTCATTTGTAAAATTTATGTATTAACTTACTATAGATATTTTTCAAAAAGTTTTTTAATTATCCCTTTGTTACAGAGTGTGACAACAAAATGTAAATATTAAGTATACGTCACGTACACATAGCTGACCTTGCTCTATGCACAAGTGTTGCTTTATGAACCTGCACAAACATGTGTATTTTAAGTGTGTCCAGCTTCATAAATATATTTGTCAACTTATGAGTGCATTTTAGATTGTTTGTATGAACTTGATAAATGCATTTTATGCATACTTTACTTTTAACAGGGCACAACTATGTAGATGAAAATCATTCATAATAAAAATCTGTATGTGTAAGGCCCTGATGTTGTACAAGCTACCCAACCATGTATTAGCCATATATAAGTCAGCTCTTAGTAGTTATAATAATAAATTAGTGTATAAAAGTTGCTATTTAGTTTAATGCCAATTAACAAATTACAATTATCTTTGCAGCATAAAGCAAGTAGGTAAAAAAGCAAACATATAAGCCGTAATATACATAGTGTATAAGTAGTATATAGCAGATACACATATATATATAATAAATATATATATATGCTGTACATATGTCATAAATGGCACAAAATGCAGAGTAAAAAACATTTATGAGCCAAAGCAGCGCTGGGCCATGCTGTGCTCTTGTCTGTCGGTGACTTTCACAAAGAATTGTATAATATTTTTGTTATCTATATGTAGTAAGTATATGTGTATATGAGAGTATTTGTGTGTGTGTGGGTGTATGAGTGTTGTTGGTAAGAGTGTGCATGGAAAATATACACACGCCGCATGTACACATGTAGCTACAAGCTGTAGCTCAAACACAGGAAATGTAATTTGCATAAGAATAACACAAACACACTGACACACAAATATACACACACACGCACACAAAAACACAAACTGACACGAACACAGACACGCACACACACACACACACACTCACAGTGAGAGCTACACTCTCAAGCATATGGCACACATATTGAAGTATAGTCTATGGCAAAAGGACGATGCAGGACGTAGCTATACGGCGCAACAGCAGGCAAGAGCCAACTGGGTGACTCGCTGCTTGGGTGAAGTGTCCTTTAACGAGATTTGCATCTCATCATAATAATGTAAATGACATATAGGGGTAACATTTTGGCTAGCGATAGAACATGGATTTAATACAACTACCAAAAAGGGTTGATTAAAGTCGACTTGGGGCAAACTCGTTGCGCACATTTTGGCCATGTAAGTAATAAAGCGTTAAACAATCTTAATTTCACATTATAGCTATTAGCTTAATTTAATAAGTGACAAGTAGAAAAAAGTTTCATCTCATTTTTCGCCAAGTTGGCAGCTACTTGCCAAAAGTTATAACAAAGTTGCTACAAACTTAAGCCGCTGTTGTTGGTTGCTCTTAATTCGTTGCTTGATTCGACATTGTCGAGCGATCTGTCAAATCCCAGTTCTGTAACAGCTGCTAGGCGTTAAGTTAAAATTTGTTTCGATTCCTTATCATTATTTATGGCACTCTGCCAGATAGTTTTATCAAGCCGACCGTTTGCCAAAGCCATTTATATTCCAACACTTTTTGGACAAACTTTTTTTCGAGATTTTTTTATTTTTTTTTATTCGTTTTTGAAGCAACTCTAACCGCACCGCACCAAAGCATAGCTATGGAGCAGCTTAAAGCATAGCAACATCTCGCATAGAATCACCGCAGCCGCATGCACGCAAAAGTTTCCAAAAACTTCTCTCTCGAGTCTAACAAATTCAATTTGTCAGGCTTGGCGCGCTCGCAGTGTGGCTAATCCATTTACAATTTCAAAAGTAAACAAACAAAATGTATCCTCGGCACGAGCCATTTAGCTTGAGTTTGAGTTTCAATGAGAGAGTATGTGCTGCCAACATTACCCCACCTTAATTCCGAGTTCTGTTCGTAGTTTAGGCCCGCTTTTGCCTACTTCAATTGCAGCGGCAAAAACCAAAAAGCGTATAAAACTGCAAAAAAACAACAAATTAAGTGCAAGTGCACTTGTTTCTTTCCAAGTTGTCTGGATGGCCAAGGTTTCGTCTCGCTTTTCCATGGCTTTTCTGCAAACTATAGAAAAACTGTCAAAGAATAACATGTAACTGGCAAAGCATAGATAAAGTTGAGCAGATGCTCTTTGCCGCCACCAATGCGGCCAAATGTTTGCCAGGTAAAGTCCAAGAGGTAAACAGATAAAAATTCCAACTATCAACATTTCACAGAGCAAAAACCAATTTGCTAAAACCAAATGACACTGAATAAAAAAAACACTTTTTACTGCAGCTTTAAGAGACACTTTAGGTACACTCTATCTCTTTGAGCGACAAACCCTGTTTTACATAAAGTCCTTAAAAGAAAAAAAAATTAAAACAAATTCTCGAGCTAGATTTTAAAACCAGTTAGCAGTGCTTAGGGTCAAACTTGATTTAAATCTATGCAATGTACAAAGACGGGAAAAGGTACCATTTATCGTCCATCTCTTATGCTATCTATAATGAATGTTGACAAACTAAAGAAAAACATCTGTACTTGGCTAAGGTTGCACCTGTTTCTACGTAAAAGTAAATCAAATATGTTGCTAAAAAAAAAGAGAAAAAAGAGTTATTTCTCTATTTCTGGAAAAGAGGTACAATAATTTCGCGCAAATTAGTAAAAAAGTTATTTGATTGATTTTTTTCCAAAAACTCACACGATACAAGCATTTCTAAACAAAAGTATGTCGCAGATCCTAAGAGGTTGACAAAATTCTACTATAACTATTAAGTTCTAAGTGAAAAAATGTTTGTTAACACAAACAAACTCTAAAATTAGTTTTAATGCAATCAACACGTCTCTTTTTGGCATGGATTAATATAGAGTATTCATGAGGTCGAACCTGTACTTTAGGAGATAACAAAATGGTAATACATTTGCCAGACTTAAATGCAGCTGGCACAATAATCCTAAAGACCCAACAAATGGGATTTCTATGTTCTGGGCACAATTTTATGATGATTTTTCATTAAATATTCAAATTTGCTGTGTGTTCCCAAAGAATTTTTTTAAATCCTTGTGGCTTAAACAAGTAAATTAAATTTGCACAGTTTTGGATTAGTTATGCAAAATGACTCCAATTCAATAAATTCAGAACAACATAGAAAATGTATACTTTGCCCGAAATCCCGAAAATATTGCCGAAAAATGTATAACGATTCAATTTGAAAACGATCCTATGCTAAAATAATTTATTAAGCTTTTCTATGCTGCATTTTCTTTTAACTTTAAGTTTCGTCTTAAAAGGCACACAAAAACTTCGTATACAAAAAGTATTTACAAAATATGCTACAATTTAAAAGAAGTATTTTTTGCTCAAAGTCCGAAACGTGTTGCTGAAGAATTCATTCCAAATCGATTAGAAAACCATTTGATTTGGTTTTTCCATTGTCCCCAAAAAGGAATTTTTCATGTGTTTTTAGGATTTAGGACCAATATATTGTTGAAAAAAGCAATAATTGCATAGTGATATAATTTCTATTTCTATTAACTATAATTTTCATATTGAAGGCGTAGTTAGCACGTTAGTACTAAGTTAAGAAAACAGAGTATATATTAACATAATATAAAAATGCATTGTCTTGAAAAGTTTTTTTTTTAAATAAACAAATCTCATTCATAAAAATTTGGCAAATCGGCAAAGGGCCTAAAGCTATGATAATATTCCGAAGCGAGCACAAACGAAAGCACGGTTGCTTTTATTTTTGTTAGTATTTTTAGAGATATCAAGCTTTTTTAGATAAATGGGTGATGCGTATTTGTAAAATATTTCCTTATATGCCTGTTTCTTAAAATTATGACAAATTTATTGTGAAAACTAAAGACAACTATTAGAGGGTATATATGGAAATGCTCAGAAAAAGAAAGAAATAAACACAAGTAACTATATTTTGGAGACACTAAAATATCTTTGAGCTTAACTGCTTCAAAAGCGCAAGGCAGACTGGCTATACAAACTGAAATGGGCAATTAAATAACACGTATACGCCCCGTAGGAGTAGCCCAAAAAAAACACAACATTTCAAAAACTTTACTTTAAGTGAAAATAAAATTTAAAAGCATAAAAAAAGTGCAAATGAAAGTAAAAAAAATACATTTAATTCCTTTTCGTTATGCGCTTGTACGATATCATGACGTAGTTCTGGGTGTGTAGGGCCGCAGGCATCGTTTCTTGTACAACAAAAATTTGTGAGTTTTGCACAGGACTCACGTAATGAGCATAAACTACATATTACATACATTTGCAGCACACAAAGAGGCAAAGTCAAAAAAGGAACAAAAAAAAACACATACAACTCCCACGCAGTCGCATCACTGCGCCGCGCCGTGCACATAATTGGTGCAAAAGTTTAAAATTATCACGGAAAAACGCCAAAACACGTACACATCAGCGCCAGAGCCAAAGTCGAGCTGGAGCTCTATGTGGAAATGTGGGAACACGGCTCGGCAGCGTTCAGCTTACGCCTTCGGGCGGCAATTCATTGGAAGAGCTTAGGCAGTTAGTGAAGCCTAACGCAGCTGCAGTAGCAGCGGCACCAATCTAGACCGTAATTACTCAAGGAGTTTAGAGGGTTGTGTACCAATTAGTAACACCGCGTTTTCTCGAGCTTGCCAGGGCAAACACTTAAGCCGGACAACGGCGGTCAGCAATTATCACCAAAAAAAAAGAAACAAAACCATAAAATTATGTGCTGCTGAGAGTGCACAGTTGTGAATACTCTTTCTTTTATAAGTTGCATATTTAAGTTACCCGGAAAACTGTTAATTTGAAATTTAAAAGATTACACGACAAAAAAGTGATAGAAACTGCTCTAAAATGTCATGCTTTCCTCAGCATTATCCATGTTATCCACACTGCCGCGCTTTTTTTTATAATTTAGTATGAAGCACGAATAAAGTGAATTTTTATTTGATGTCTTTACTGACGGCACATGATGGATTTAGGTCCTATTTGTATGCGCCTCAAGATAAGACGGCTCCATTATACACAAGCTGGGCTGCGATAGCTGAGGCGATGTTACGTCTTGCCGACATTGTAAAATACGTTTCATTTTCTTCGCTAAAAAACAGATTTTTTAAAGCAGAGTTCAGGCTGACAGCTGCCCGCCCCAATTTAAAACGTATATGAGAGAGAATCTAAGTGCAGTCTCAATACCTGCTCTTTTCTGAAAGTTGTACCTACTGAAAGAACGTTGTAAGAATATATTCTTAGTATCGGTACAACTTTTACTTGCGCGCTAATTCGGTGCGAAAAACGTATTCGAACATGTTGTTTGAAGGGCAAACTAGACCTACAGTTCTAGGTACAAATCTCGCTTAACAATACTAAGGTATTGCTTGAATCTAAATGTCAAAACAAACAAGACGAATTAAAGAGATTCCATTTGTTGAAAAATGCTTTAGACTGAAAACATATATATATTTAATATTATTTGTGTCTCAGAAAAATCTGTATTTATAACATTTTAAATTATATAAATTTTTGGCTTCCTCAACTACACCCAAATATGTAAAAATATGGAAAAAACAATATACAATTTTTCATATTCTCTTAATCTTAAGTTTATTTCGTTAGCTTCCATCGGGCGTACGATGAAGCCTTATATCCGCATAGACGGATAGAACCTGATCAATGCAGTTTCAGGCCTAGTTAACCCATCTTAGACCCATCATGGATACCCATTGTCTCTTTGTCGATTACATAGCTGAGTCGACTTTGTCGAATAATATTATGCTTCACCAGTGAATCTGAAAAGATAGGAAACTATCTCCGAACCATTCAAACAAGGCGATGCTCTCTCAATGGACTTTCTTAATTTCTTGATGAATGGACACTGCAGAAAGCCAGTGTACATGGCAATGGTACTATTTTCCACAAAGGTATCCAGCTTCATGCATACGCCGATAAATTGAAAAAAAATATTTACTGCTGAACATTTTGCAATCGAAAAGAAATTTGCAAAAGCGGGTCTAGCCGTCAACGAAGGGAATACAATGTATTATTAGTATTAGGTAAGAATACACAGCGCCTAGGCTCACACGCTATAAAGGATGGCTTTTATAGCTGACAAGGTATTCGCGTTCCGTGAACACTAACATCAATTAAGTGAAGAACCGCACTAGTCAATAGGTTTTGTTCATTTAGCAAATGTGAAACAAAAATACTTCGCGATGGACAAAACTTACGGTCTACAAGACGCTCATTCTACTGCGAGAAATAAATACAGTACAAAATCCTTAATCAGTTTCGTATTGAAATGACTAACGGATTCGCAGAAACCAACAAGTGGTCAACAAAGAAGTGGTTCGATGCGAAAGCCGTCAAAAAAGGCGAAGGGAAGAATCTGATGAATATATATCAAGTGGATGATGAACCTATCTTAAACCGAAGTAAGTGGAGGAGGCGCTCGCACACGCGTAGCCATAACCCGATAAAGGGTTATTATTACTCAACACGCTACTTATATTATAGATAGATTTTATTTAATATAATATAATTTACGGGTACAGCTAAGTCCAGTTGAGCTTAAGATTACACAATTTAAAAAGCTTAAAAATTAAAAAACATTAAATAATAAGGAAGAAAATGTAATATAACACTAATGCGTATCCCTAGCCATTTTACTCATTGAATTGCTTTTAAAGTTATAAAATACAAACCCAAAAAGCTTAGTACTTATTAAAATATGTTTATTTTGTTGTGTTTCTGAGCAATTGGGCAATCCTAATTGCAGTCAACAAGCTTCGACCTGCATGTACTATATGCCACACAGAACAGGAGCCTAACTTCTTGTTCTGGACCTAATCTACGCTGATTTCATTACATTGCAAATTTATGTATATTTAATAAAAAATGTTTTTAAAACGATAAGTAATTTTATGAATTCTTTGTTTGTTGTTTTGGTTAGACATCAAGCATCAAATATAAAATTATTAAATAAGATTTGTGCCATATAGGTGGTAAGTTATTTTTCATCTTAATATAAGTTATTTATTTAATATCCCAAAAAAGAGGATACATATAAAATGTATTTTTAAGTTCAAATAACCTTCCCATAATTTTAATCTTACCTTTTTCTAGTTCCTAGGCATGCTATCAATTTAACACTTAATGATTTTGGTTTTTTGAGAACTGCTATTTTACTTTATAACATAGCATAAGTATCCTACTATTTATTTAGAATAAAATATTTCCCATTTTATGCATTTTATAGCAGACAGGTAACCGAGACAGGTGGAGCATACCCAAAATAGACATACACTACCTTATCGACTCTACTCGCCAAAAAACTTTCTTGTTACTTGGGTTATTCTGAAATGTAAACAGAAGAGTTCCAAATCATATTTAGTTTATATAAAAAGATTGCAAAGTGAAAGGTTTTTCACTAAATCGACTGATTAGTGTTATAGACACAATACGGAAAGGTTGATGGATTTACCAAAAAAAAACATTACAATAATCATAGTAATCGGAGTAATTCAAGTACCGATTTTAGTAACTGAAAAGATTGTAAGCCCGCTAATATTCGAAAATTAAAGCAAGGGTGAAGCAGCACGTGTTTGGGTAGGTCATAAAAGAATTCAATTAATTTCCTGTCTCTTCAAGAATAAAGGGTGATTTTTTAGTAACTTATTCTGCGCTATAATACACTAAATACACATCAACAAAGCAACAAAGTCATATGAAATGACAGACAAAAACAGACTTTGATACATTTTATGGTCTATATCACTTTGGTATTTAGATTGTAGAGTACACTCTTTCGTGTTCTACCATGTGTTAAGTGCAAACAATTTTTGCATTAACTTAATATACCCCAGCATCCAAAGTGCAGAGTATAAAGCAAAGAATAACCACGAAAAAAAAGGTTCAGGTTACGCCATGGGTGTCTAACTGTTGCCGTAAGCTGAGAAGGCGGAAAATTGCCGTAGCACATAGCACATTGGGCTGGGTTGAGCCCAACGAAGGCATCACACACATAAGTACCTAGTATATAGGCCGCCCGGTGCTATTAAAATGTGCGACCATTAAAACTTTCACTTTACGGGCAGCTTGTAGCAGCACTTGACTATGAAAAGGAATTTTGTTTCAACTGGCAGCACCTGTAAATGCAATCTACGGAGCTGCAACTGAAAATACGTTTGCATATGAATTTTTCAAAATGTTTTTTTGTTGGCCTCGTTTACGGGTCAGAACGGCTATGAAAAGTTTGCCAAACAAACTAAATTGCTGTTTCCAGGGCACAGATCAACATACAGTGCCCAGCTGTGTGTGTGTGTGTGTGTGTGTGTGTGTGTGTCCAGGTGCAGTCCAAGCGTTCAGCTTATTGAAATGCGATTACAGCAGCCCTGGCATGCCATATTCCATCCATGTTCATTAAACATGCATAAACACACAGCTGGCTGCTTGTTGTCCCCAGGCGCATGTAAACAATTTAAATTCGTAAGCGCTGTGCTAATTTTAAATCAATTACAAAACCTGCCACTGCCTCAGTGTTGCCAACTACGGATGTTTATGACGGGCTATCCACCTGATGCGCCACATCCTTTGACATTACTATGTAGCCGTACTTCCAAACATTGTATAAGTACATAATCGGAATGCGTGCGCGCACAGTGGCAACATTTGGTGTGAAAAGTTACTTTTATTCTGCTTTTTGTTTCCTTGGTTTTTGAGGATACATTTTACTTAAAAGTTTTTCCAGGCAACCCCTATTCATTTCCTGGCAAATATAAAATACGTAAAAAAAACCCCCAAAAAAAAAAAAATAAATGGACGCAAAAAAGCAAAAATAAAAGAAGAAAAGAGAAAAGTTTCCAAGTGGTATTCGTTGTCCCAATGTCAGTTCTGCGGTACATTTGGTGACACACAAATTGTAGCTCTGTGTGAACTCTGGTTAGAGCCAACTCTAAACTCAATTTCAGTCCCAAGCACCCATTGTACGTAATGAAAGAGAAAACGATAGGTTTTTCTCCACTTTTGTTTTTATACTCTTTTAAACAATGTGAGTGTCTAGTATTTTTAGTTTTGCAAAAAGTTTGTGGCACATAAAATATGTAACTAATTTAAAAGACAATAAGGGATAAGCAGGTTAAAGTATGAACATGTACTCCATACTCACGGTATCCTAATTTTTTAATACTAGAGCACTTGTTCTAACAGTTCTCTGTTCATATCATATACAAATTGATACCACAGAGGTTTTTCCCATTTATTCAGTATTAATATTTAAAATCTATTCATATTTCAAAAATGTCAAGACTTAGTCACACCCCTATAAACACATGTTTAAGTGTGAGCCAAACATTTTTATTTTTAAAAGAATACAAGGTACACATGGTTGTCTAAGCCAGAACTACTCTTCGGAGTAAAAGAAAAAAGTTTAATGTTTTTTATCATTAAGATAATTTGACGTAATGTCCATTCAATTGCCAGTCGACGCTTTTTCTATAGTTTTAATTTTCAGCAGTACCTAATAGTCTTCTCTTCTAAGAGCACATTAACCTGCCATTGCAGAGGTAAACCAAAAATTTAATACATTCAGAAAACCATTTGCAAATGTTGCAACAATAATCTCGAATGATAACCCCCAAGTAAAGTAACTAGAGTTGGAACGCATCGAATACCTTGAATAGCATCCGACAGAATTATTTAAAACTATGTATCAAACATGTATCCATTGTAACGTTTGTGAAATAACTATATAGCGTTGTTCTTACAATGATAAATCAAGTTTTCATATAGATAAAAGTCCAACAGAACCGAATCAGCAGAGTACAACAAAAGATTGATGGATGAAACACCAATGTTCGTAAATTAAAAACACCAGAATTAGCTATATTAAGAAAGATAATAATTCGTAGTACTCTTGAAAATTGATACGGGGGAGGCAAATATACCCAAAAGTCTTGATTCATTATCGGTTTTAACAATATCTAAACAAAACTTTAAGCTTGCTCATTGTATCTGATTCACATTTAGAACGTTGCACAAAAACTACTATCACTTTGAGAAAAACAACTTCGCATCTAGTCATCACATATATTTTTTCTTTTTTTGCGCCTGAGTCTACCAATAGGTGGCGTCACCATAGTGTTGTTACTTTTCAATGTCTTGTATTAATTATACGAAAGATAATGGTTCAGGATATATTGAAAAAGTACCTTACCCATTGTCAGTAATCACTTGTGAAAAGTATTAGTCACACTGAATACATTTTATACAAAAAAAAAATTCTTATTGTATACTCTAAATTCTTAAAATTTTAATCAGAATTACGGAAGTAAAACAATTGTAAGTCGTGAAAAAATCAGTTGAATGCTTTAATATGCTTGATTTAATACCAAAAACTATCGATACAATCGCTAGGTTAACACGCTCAAAACTACGGCTAAGTTTTGAGATCTTTTTATTTGAAGTACTGCAAATAATAATAAAAGAGAATTGATTTTAAAAAAAAGCTAAAAATGCAAATACCTGGTGTATCCAATGAAACATTTCGTTCGTGGAAACAATAAACCGATTATTATACTAAATCGTGTTCATAAACTTTCTTACATAAACAAACTGGAACAAAAATGTTAACTGTTAGTTGTTTTCTTTTTTTTTTTGGAATTTTTAAATAAGTTTAAGGCTTGTAGCAACTTTTTAAGATCTCATTAAGACATGTACCATCAAGCAAAGAGAAAGAGTATAAAAACTTTAATAACATTTATTTGCAAATTTTTCTCTTATTTGCCTTAAATAAATATATTAATGTGCATGTGTTGCTTTATAAAGAAAAGTAAGAAAGTTGTGCCGTCAAGTAGAGTAAATATATGCACACGCAAATACACAGTGTACGTAGACGTACCCAGCAGTTCGAAGAAGGTACTGAATTACGGGTAGTTACTACCTACTTGGGCCGAGCCCACTCTAATTGTACTCACGATGGAACTCACGATGGTGCTCACGAGATGGTGCATTATCATTTGCGCGTATTTTTGGTAAAATACTACCTATCTTTCTCTAGTAATTTACAAGATACATTGCTGCGGTTAGTTCAACAGAAGTGGTGCAGCCTTGCTTTGAAAATTTTAAATTTAAAATGTATAGATAATATATTATTAGTTATTATACTTTAATTAAACGTAGAGTTGTATATATATTTAAATATCATATCTTCTAATCATGTGAATTATTTCTTACCTTAACTCTTCAACACTGAACATTTTTGTTTTTCAAAGTGTTCACTTTGAAAAAAAATGCATCACCGTCTACAAGTCTGTGCAATGTATCGTTCCTTTTTTGCAAAACTAAAGTGAATTAAAAATACGTACACTAATTGATGGAAAAAACCTTTGAGAAATTGTAGGTACACAGTATCTTTGGTGGCGACAATTCTTACCATGCGAACTGTAGAATAGCTGTAGCCAACTTCGCAAGTCGCAGGCAGAGTCGCTTTCATCTGTATGTACATAATTTAGTAAACTTGAAACTTGTGCCGACGAAATGCTCTACACAACGTACGTACTAGATATTTATTGGATATAAAAGAGGTGTCCCAAGACAACCCGCCAAAGAGCCTGACATTTTATGTTTAGTAGCTTATGCACTATGTGTGCTACCCACATATAAAAAGCAAAGCATATGTGTTTGCTTTTTTGTGGCAACACGAGGGAGATGAGGCAGACAGCTACAAATAAGTGCTTATTAAAGATTTAAAGATTTTAGAAATGCAAAAAACAATTTGATAAAGACTTGCGACAGGTGTCACAGTACAATTGATTTTTATGCTCGACAAGCTATGAGTGCATTTGTTCCAGCAAATCCGAATAAAAAACGAATACTATTGCATGGTTGTTTGTTTTGGCAGCTGCTACAAATTGAAAGATAACAGCAGAATTGAAGATAAAATTGAGAATTATGCAAGAGAAGCATTGCTGCGATGTAGACATAAAATACAAAGCTTTCAGCAACACTTATGTACATACATTCAACGAGGATAAAATAAATTAATTGCGTTTTTTGAAGACTTATCATAAAGTTTAAATCAATCTTAAAATAAAATCTTTAACTTTTTTACTATGTAATAAATTTTTTGATAGCAACAAATATATAAAAAGTATAAAGCATAAGTTGGAGTTATCTATAAAGTGCTCTTGTGACAACAATCTATCGCAGCATAACATGGCTCAACTCTAAAGTATTGCTGCAGATTCATAAATCTGCCTTGAAAAAGGCTTAAACTCACATAAAAAACAACGAAGAATTGTGAAGTTGTTATTTTTTGAAAAGGGTGACTTTTTAGCAACTTATTATTTGCCAACATTGTTTTTATTAGATGACCCGCCTTATATGCACTGTGTTATATATTATTATTGTGCGCTTATGAATTATTGCATTTTATTATCAAAACTAATACCATTGCTTTTAAACTATTTCCATTGGGCTATCATGAGGCTGATAGCAACGATCTAAGAAGCCAATATTGATCAATTTATTTGCGTATCGACTATTTTCTCTTAACATTAAATTATTATATATAGTTTGTTCTATAAACTCATATGGCGAATGTAAGACAATTTTTTTTATTTTTAATCCAATTAACAGGTTCTTCAAAAAGTCACCCTTTATAAAATCATTGTGCATACAATTTATATGCAATTTGATTACCTTTCTTTGTTATCCTAAACTGTTTATCTTATGTTTATTCTTTTTTTATTTATTATACTTTATTTATATACCATTTTCTCAATAAATACGAAATTAACCTCTTTACTTTAAAGAAGTGAACTCAAGAAATACGAGCGTCATTCAGTAAGCAAATATTTTTAAAACTATATTAAAACGAGGACAAACCTAATAAATACCAAATTTGAACTAAAAAGAAACTATAATATTAAAAAGAAATAGCAAAAAAAAATATTTTATTATATTTGAAGATATGACATTAAATCATCTAGATCCTGAATGTAAGAAAACAACATATTCGAATTCAAAAAACACACCTATATTTCTTTCGATACCGGTTAATTGCAAATTATCATATTCTCAAAGAATAACTACGCGTGTGACTAGAAATAGATACACCTAATAAATTTTAGTGTCGACGACTCTTTTATTTTGAAACCTTACTTTGACACCAACTAATTAGCAACAAGAGTGTGCCCAAGCGAAACCTTCTTGTACACTCCAAAAACTTAAATTATCCATTTCCACACACAAGCCCATGCTTCTAGTGGCATAAATAAGTAACAGTGTATATTGAGATACTCACGTCTGTTTATGTTTAAATTATTCTGTTTATGCGCCGTATACGGTTTCCCACACCTCTAGGAAATTAATAACTTTACGGCACATTGAAAGTCTTATGGCACAAATTAAAATACGCTGGGTAATAAACAATTACGAAAAATATGAGTAGGTAGTTTCAAAAATTAGTACTCCGCTAAAAATTGTGCGTGCGCCTTGTGTATGTAACTTTATTTACCCGACAGCCCACCCACAGACCAACACGACCAAATGACAGGAGCAAAGCTGACATTCACCTGGCAGGCCAAATATTTTGAAACCTAAATTGTAACGGAAAAGTGGTGGCTGTTAAAAGCTGAATGCTCTAAAACCTGTTTGTGCGCGCTGTGAATGGCAATTTAGCTTTTATCTGGCGGGTAGTTGAAATCGAGCAAAGAACCAACAAAGCAAAAACCCAAACTATTGCTTTTTACAACCAAACAAATAAGTTACTCGCCCTATGGTCCAAAACGAAAACGTCCACATAGTATATATATTAATTTAATATTCTTCAGTAAAAATAAAATTAAGAGAATTCGAGCAACATGTTAACCCATTTGAATTGTAGTTTTCTTTTGCTGCAGCGGGCCGACTGAACGCTTTAACACTATTTTAAGATTTTGATTTGCAATGTAGTCATCTTTAAAAATCACCACCAAGTTCAGCTCAAACTCTAAAACAAAAAAGTTTATATTGTTAAAGACAAAAGTTAGTACGATATTAAGTTCAAGCTTACCTATTTTAAAATTTTTGGTCAACAAAGTGGGACACGTAAACAAACGCGGCAATACCATATAAATAGGCAATTCGAGTTTTGGCATGATATTACCATCAGCAATTTGTATAGTTTGTATTTCAGTCGCATCTTTCGAGAAACCCTCATCACACCCGCAAGTCTCCACACGTATAAGCTGCATTTCTATTGATTTAATGGCCACTTCCGTGTAACGTACTACTAAACTGCCGGTAATCGGTTTTGTAACACAGCATTCAGTGCGGTCTAATCGACCAGTAATAAGAAAACGTGGCATCAACATTCTATCTTTTGCTTTAATATTATTTGTATCGGGAGCTAAAGAAAAAGGCACTGGTCCTTCCACACTGTCACTTAGCGATGTCGGTTTATATTGCACACAGAATTGTTGAACTTTTTGCAATGATTTGCCTAAAAAATTGCGCTTAACATCACACTTTAGTTGATAATTTATGCTGATAAACACGCCGTGATATGTTTCATATAGCATTCGCGGTTCCTTTTTGCACACAAGTGGCAGCTCAAAGTGAAACTCAGAACGACCAGCGGCCAATTTACCGGGTGCCGACAGTTCCAAACTATTTTGCAGCAACGTTATGGGTTTGACGGAGTTGTAAAATGCATCAAAAAGGCCCACGGTTTTGCTGCTTAATTGCAAATTCACTATTCCATCGAGCTGGAGCTGTATGCCTTCGTGCTTAACTTCAGATGGGCACTGAAACTGCACGCAACCAAGCAGCATGTCCTAATCGTAAAGATACCATGAAATCTATTGTCTAAGTACAACATATTTAAAACTTACATTCTCATAATACACTTTGTTTTCCCTTTTTAACTTTATTTCAAAGTTTATTGCACTCATATTGCATTTTCAGTCGTTTGTTTACTTTTATTGTCAGAGAGTTGCCATATTACCGCAATTTTTAACAAAGTGGCATTTTCATTAGTTAGAATAAGTTGACATTGCTAAACAAAACGAATACAAAATTTTTTATATAAGTTTAATATTAGTTGTAGTTAATTTAGAATAAATATGCCGCGAAACCTGAATGCTGAACGCGATAACCCTTGCCTTAAGGTAGGCTCAAGCACTGCACGCTAAGCGGCTAGCATATGTATCATATATGTATCAATTTATCTTTACAGGAGCAGGAGTTGTCTTTCAAATGTTTAAACAAGCATAATTTTGATCGCGACAAGTGTGAGGTGTATTTTGTAAACTATAATAGTTGCAAAGAATTCTGGGTATGTCTAGCTGCATCTAAATGTTTAAGAAAAACCAAATTTATTTATGTCGCTTTGCAGAACAAAGTGCGTGTTGATCGTCGTGCTAAGGGCATTGTACCATATTTGCCGGATGTTCAGGAACGTGATGCGATTAAAGCTGAGTATATGAAGAAGAAGGCAACGAGTTAAAATAAAACGCACGCATTTGTTATATTGTATAAATAAATTTAATTTATTTAACACACCACATTTAATTATGTATTGTATCTGAGGAAACTATTTTGAGAGCAGGAAAAGCCACTTCCAACATAGCGCTTGCCAGTTCAAACTCCAATGATTGCTTCGGATCGTCAACAATAAGTAATTTTAAGGACGGCAAACGGTATATACACGACAAGCCTCTGGCTGTAATGCTGGTGGCGGAAATGTCCAGCACTTCTAGACGCGGACATTCTGCACCCGAAATACGATCCAAGCACCAATCGTCAAATGGTTTAACATTATGAAATGAGAGAAACTTAAGCTTATCTAGACAACGTAAGTTTTCTAGACCTTCGTAATACAATAACATATTGTCGCAACGCAAAGCCTCCACTTTATAGTCCGGTTGATATTTATTTGGTAGAGGCACTTCGTTCTCCTTGGTAGCACGATGCCAGCGCTTATCACCATGAAATTTCACAGCTCCGCCACGATAGAGAACAAAATGGGAAGCAGCCAAATCGGGACCAAGTATTCGGTGACGATCCGGTATGTATTGTTGCATATGGCGCTCAATGCGCTCCTCCCGCTTTTTGAACCAACTTTTTATTGATGACGGTCGCAGATCTATTGGCTGTTGCATCAGCACCACAAAGTCTGATGTCTGCTCTTCGTTACCAAAAAGCTTAAATTTGCTATTCCAGTCACCCGGTCTGTCACCTATTGGTGTACGCCATTTGAGCTGCTCCTTATCCTCGGCTAGCTCTTTCCTAATGCGTTTTATTGTAGCGCTGGCATTTTCATCCTCCGGCTCAATATTTGGCACTACGGGTGCGCTGCCTCCAATGGATCTGTTGAAAAAACGTTTCAAAAAAATACGTCGCGTGCACAACATATTTGTTCACAAAAAATTTATTTCTACTTGACACATTACATCAAAACAGCTGATGCAACAGCTGATAAAATTTGTTGCAGTTGGGCAACTCCGTGCACGTCATGAGACGCCATTTTTTTCTCTACTCGCGCTATCAAACGTTTACCTCTAGCACATTTGCAGTAACTAAGCAAACGCTTGTAATTGTGTTTTTTTTAAACGTAAAATCCACCGAAAAATTTGTAAAACTATTTTAATTGTACAAAAACTACAATTTAAGGCTTTGAAGTAATCTTTGCAAACTAGTGCAGTGCATAATTCATCAATTAAATGCTGGCAGTGAGCTGTTGAAAAATTACGTGAATCAGCAGCAACAGCGCAGTACTATAAAACAGCGGATACGGCAGCGCAGCACCCTCTTTCAAGTGGTCAATATTCTTGGAATTGCTGCATATCATGGTCAACACGTCTGGTAGTGAAGATGGCCAGCTACGCAGCCCCAACGACGGTCAATATATCAGGTGTGTATGGATAGGCCAAATGAGACGCACGAAAAATTGTTGTACAAAAATTCATGCAGACACACACAGCACTCATACCAAGCAACTTACTATTCTTTAGGTACGTACAGTACCTATGTATATGTATCTGAAGTATGTAGACTGCTGTGTGGGTTGTGTGGTAAGCGGGTGAAACAATTTTTTCGAGTACTTTTTCGTTAATATCTACAATGTTGAATAAAACGATGCTAATTCTGTTTAAAATGCCAAAAGTATATGTTATATTGTTGCTACTGTGCAACGCCTCAGTGCAACAACTATAACAAAAAAAAGTATATATACATATGTATTAAAACATCCAGCACCCATCTGCCATTAAACGTTTCCTTCAACTCCTTTCGAGCCTCTTTAATATATGCCTACATATGTTAAATAACAAACAAAATCCAAATTATTGCAACCTTTTTATATCGTACAGTTTAATTTACTTGAGTTTTTTCATTGCAAATAGGCCAAAAAGTGTGTACTTGTCCCATGACCGAGGCGCGCGATGGCCAGCAACCAAACTAAACTATAATAATAATAATAAAAAAAAAACAAAACCAAAAATGAGTATTAAAAAAAAAAAGAAAAACCAAAACACAATATGTGCGTTAAAACCAACAATGCAATTAATATTATTTAAAACTGCAACTTGGGGTCCTCTCGTCAAGGCCAAGCAACTCTGGACGAATCCAATGCGACTCAACGAAATACTTACAATTGTAATTCCAACTAATGGTACATATTCAAGAGATCACAGACCGCTGCTAAAGTTATTTAAAAGACATGAGTCTTGAGTTGGTGGTAAATTCAAATTAATAATTTCAAGTACAAAACAAATCTAATGCCTTAGTCCTGTCATATCTTTGTGTCTTTTGTTTTGCTGAAGCGTTTTAGGGGTTTGCAGTCGTAAGTTTACATTTTACAGCCCCTGGATTTCAGCTCAGATCCATGGAATAGTTTAACATTTTATTTGCTTTGTGCGGATATACTCAGGTAAGTAGAAGAAGAAATTAAATAAAAGTTTTACTCAAATCAAGAGTGAAAAAATCATCGGAAAATCAAAGCTAACATATCCTTGCAGATAAAATATAATCTTAGACGAAAATTAACAAATACCACTTCAAGCGATTGATTTAAAGTAATCCCATTTGAGCTTAGCTTCACAACGTATACTTATATCTAAATGTTTTCTGTTTGTTAAACCTATTGATTTGAATTAAAATTGAAGTAACTAAAACAAAGTAGTTCATGGCAATGTTAACGCCACAAAAATAACAATCATAAAAGTAAAACATATTCTACTCCGCCTAAGATAAAAAACAAAAGTATAGCTTCCGTGGTAGCTGTTTCATTTGTGATTTGTATATTGTTTGATACTGTTCAGTGATGAACTGAATGTAGCGCAACAACAACAGCACGCCCATGTCAAAACAATAATAAGAGCATATGATATGCCAAGAGAAGTTGTTATCACAACTCCCTCTTGCACGGCCTACGCTCTTTGTCGCTTTGGAGTTGTCGCTGCATCGGAAGCTAAGCGCCGCCACTATCGGCGCTCTTTGTTGCTTAAAGCATAATTAATTCTCATTGCACACCCGATGCGTCCAGTTGAGTCAACGCTCAAGTTCTCGCTGCGCATTGCATGAGTCAATTCAACATAACTAATTATAGAAATAAACATTATTTATAATATTATTATTAAAACCAAACTTGCGTTTTAATAACAGCTAACAAAAAAGCTTGTTGGCTTAACAGATACGGTTTAAGCAAAATCCAACAATTTAAAAAACGCTAGCTACTCTTGTTTGGACAATTATAAAATGTTTCAAACTAACTTTTTTTAATGTTGGGATGTATTTTTGCCATTTGATTTAATGTGTCAAACCAAATCACCGATATGAATCTAAAATTTCTTTCTTTGGTAAGTTTATTAGGTAGGTAAACTGAAAACTTTTGACCATGCATAGCAGTAAGATTATAATACACCACTTAAATCAATTTAATTTTTTTGCTGTTAATTCTACACACAGTGAAAATAGATTTAACTCATCACTGGAGCTTTGATGCTGCATACAGGGGTCATTGTAAAATGTAATCAAACGACAAGCAAATCCTCCCAAAACTCTATTTAGTTACAGCAGATGCGCCTCGCCTTTGGTCATTGGTCTACACTTTGGCACATTTAGCAATGGAACTAATCGTTGTCATTTTGTATACCCCATAACCTGTGAATTCTTCTTTACTTTTAGCGGCGAAGATCAGGACCACGATGCGGATTCACTGTACATACAACCGCCACAGGCTACC
The DNA here is from genome assembly GCA_035046065.1 of Chymomyza procnemis. Classification (NCBI taxonomy): domain Eukaryota; kingdom Metazoa; phylum Arthropoda; class Insecta; order Diptera; family Drosophilidae; genus Chymomyza; species Chymomyza procnemis. Next base: position 23,161,473 of record JAWNOJ010000013.1, on the reverse strand, counting down.
GGACAGCGTGATTCCGCACATACGCGACGGAAAGACAAGAAACATTCCCGTGTAAGGCTCCGCAAGGAGCGTGACAGCTTTAATGAACGTGATCTAGAATCAGGCGGTGAGCGTGGTGAACATCGAGAGCGCTATGATTATCGCCGTGGAGCCGATGAACGTGGCGACCTTGACCGTTATCATCATCATCGAACAGAACGCAGCAGCTACGTTAAGCACCACATCAGTCATGCCTATCATTATCACCACCAACAGCCACCGTCGTCGCATCAACCCTATCCGCCACATCATCATCACCATCAGCACCACACCCAAGCAAACCTACATTTAACAGGCACGCGCGGAATACGTAGCGAATTTTATCAGTCCGCTGCTTATCACAGTAGTCGGCATTTAGATGCAGAGTATGTGGCCCCCGGCGCAACTGTTGAGGTAGAACCAAGGCGAAATAAATACAGCTACGAACAAACCAAGGATGCCGAAAGTCTGGAGCAGGATTTACGTTCGAGACTTCTTAGCAAACGTCACAAATATGTAAAAGACTACAAAACTGAGGAAAATTTTGAGCACAGGAGTCGCAAGGAGCGTTTACGTGGCGAGGAACGTCTATCGAAGAGCGAACGTCACAAACTGCGCCATGGCCGAGCGGAGCATGGAAATGTTATTGACTTATTAGAGAGTCCAGAGCATGCTGAAGTAAGCGAACATCACAAACATCGTAGTAAACATCATGGAACTGAACGAGTGCGGAACACTGCTGATGCACAGTTGAAGCGACGTAAAACTCCCGATGATCCAGAGTTGCTCGCTCGGCGAGAAAAAATATTAGCTGCAGAGCGTGAAAATCAAAAGCGCAAGCAAATTGCACGCGAGGCATTAGAGGCACGCCGCGAACTTTTGCGTGAACGCAACGATCATAGCGATGCGTTAAGCCCCAGCGCTGTGGCAGCCAGTGTGACTGCGGGGTTGAACGTTATTAAGCGCAAACAAAAGTACGATAGTTATGATTCGGATGGAAAGCATAAAAAGCGCAGCAAACATAGCGATGATGAGGAACGTAATGAAGAGGATGAAGACGAAAGTGAAGAATCGGCAACCGAGGATGACGAAAGCGCAGATAGTGCAAGTGACTCTGAATCTAATGACAGTGATGTCAGTGGTCCGCAACAAATCAAGCGTAAGCGTACAGAAAAACATAAGGCCGATGATGATGAAGTTCTGCTTCCGGATAGTCCCCTTTCTGTGGGCGATTTGTATAAGTCTCCTAAGCAAAAGTCGCATAAAAAGTCAGAACAACGTCGTGTAAAACGCTCTCATTCCGTCAGTACGAAGAGCTCAAATAGTAGTCGCAGTCATAGTTCACGCTCTTGCTCACGTTCGGCCAGTGCCTCACGTAGTCGGAGCCGTTCGCTTTCTAGCGACCATCAGCAGCAATCACCAAGCTCCAGTACGCGAAGTGAGGAGCGTGGAATGACACAGCTAAATGACAAAGGGCTTGATGTTACAGAAAAACCAAAAGTTGTTAAGGCTGAAGATGTGCCACTCTGCGATGACAAAGGCGTTCCCCTGCCCAACTACTTTCCTGGTGTGCAGGGGTGCCGTTCTGTGGAAGAATTTCAGTGTCTTAATCGCATAGAAGAGGGAACATACGGTGTTGTATATCGCGCCAAGGATAAGCGGACTAATGAAATTGTAGCGTTAAAACGACTCAAAATGGAAAAGGAAAAAGAAGGATTTCCTATAACATCACTGCGCGAAATTAACACTTTACTTAAGGGTCAGCATCCTAATATTGTGACGGTGCGCGAAATTGTTGTGGGCTCCAATATGGACAAAATATTTATAGTTATGGATTATGTGGAGCATGATCTTAAATCGCTAATGGAGACCATGAAAAACCGTAAGCAAAGCTTTTTCCCGGGAGAGGTGAAATGTCTTACGCAGCAGTTGTTGCTAGCAGTGGCGCATTTACATGACAATTGGATATTGCATCGGGACCTGAAAACCTCAAATTTGTTGCTTTCTCACAAGGGTATACTTAAGGTTGGCGATTTTGGCTTAGCGCGTGAATATGGGTCGCCATTGAAAAAATACACATCCCTGGTGGTAACGCTCTGGTACCGAGCACCGGAACTGTTGCTCTGCTCACCAGAATACTCTACACCTATTGATGTATGGTCTGTTGGCTGTATTTTCGCTGAGTTTCTGCAAATGTGCCCACTGTTTCCAGGAAAATCAGAGATTGACGAACTCAATCGGATTTTTAAGGTTTGTTTGTTGCATTTAACTAAATGAATTATGTGAATACTAATTATGTCTTGCATTTCCAGGAGCTGGGCACTCCCAACGAAAAGATTTGGGTCGGCTATAATGAACTACCCGCAGTAAAGAATATGATAAGTCAAAATTCACAATTTACCGAATATCCTGTATCGCAGCTACGCAAGCATTTCCAGGAAAAAACTTCTGAAACGGGCCTTGCCTTGCTGCAGGGACTGCTTACTTACGATCCCAAACAAAGACTGACTGCTGATGCTGCTTTGAAACATGCCTATTTCAAAGAACTACCATTACCCATCGATCCATCCATGTTTCCCACTTGGCCGGCCAAAAGCGAACTAGGCGCGCGTAAAGCGCAAGCTTCTTCACCAAAACCGCCCTCAGGTGGCTCTCAATTCAAGCAGTTGGCACGAGATGAGCCGGCAATGTCGGCTGGAGGCAATAAACTAGCCTCAGGCATTATTACAGGTAACAAAAAGAGTGGTGTTTCAGCGGCTAGTACAGGATTTGTATTGAATGCTGGGATTACACAACGACAACTAGCCATGGGTCCCGGCTTCAGCTTGAAGTTCTGAGTAAAGTTGAGCATTCACTTTGTAACAAATTACAATTTTTAGCGTATTAAAAATAATTGTTATGTATAGTTAGTTTGTAAGCTTAAAATTTTCATTTAATTTATGTGTAAAAACTGTTCCAAATACATATGTTTAATTCAAAGGCCATGCAAAAAAGAAAACCAATTCTTAGGCCTTTAATTTTGCCCATTGGGATGGGAGTCGTCGTCGTGATACCTAGTAATTTTTTAATATTCAATAAATATGAACCATTATTAAACAAGAATAGAAGTAAACACAAGACTCATAAACCTATGTCGACCATAAATAAAAGTACGTTTGCTGCCATTGTGGTACATAATCGCGCAAAGGAGCTGCTATCATTTTGGCAATAGGTACATTTTCGGCTACAAAGTGCAACACACGATCAATGCGTGATTTAGTATAGCGATCATAGAAGGGTGTGCGGACCAAAAAATAAAGCAGATTTATGCAACGTCTTGACAATTCAATTTTTTGTTGCTGTGACATTAAATGACGATGTCGACGGTACATATGTATGCTCCACAGATCGACGGACAAGGCAATCATGTATTGCTTCCAACTGCGGCGTCCAAAAAGACCCATGGCAACAAGATGTATTAGTGGTTTGGAAATGTACAAGTATTCGGCGCGTATCAGTTGTGGTGGTATCAAGGTTTTCTGAGCCTCATTCTTATCTAAATGCAGCTTGAAGTCACGGTATTGTATGGGTGGCGCACCTTCCACCTTGCGTATTATTCTACCCGATCGTTTTAGCTTAAATGTAATGGAATGGTCCGACTGTGTACTGTCGCTGCTGGGCAATTCAGATGTACTTATACTGCTGTTAGATCCGTTTTTATTTTTGGCACGACGGTTCAAAGAAGGAATAGGCGGGGAGCTTATTATATCTGCCGTCGAATGTTTAAGTATAAACAAACGGCCGGCAGCCTTAAATACTTGTATGATGGCTATGACTAGCCATTTACCAGTTTGGCCAAATACACGTCGCGCTGATATTTCGATAAAAACCTCACTGTACTCGAGCATGGTCAATGCGACCTTTAAACGGTAGCAAAGGCCAGATTGCAAGCGTATGATGGAATTTTCGTTAGCGCTTCGCGCTCTGTCGATGATGCGATCATTGTAAAAGACCAGCATGTTGGAAAGTGTATAGACCATTTCGGAGAGCACATTGGAATCGGATATTCTGCCTGTAATATATTTAAAAAGGCTTTATTGAAATTGCGTCATTAAGGGCAAAGGGACTGTTATCTTGCACAGACCTGCTATAAAGTACGACACCCATTTTGCTGTTGTTTCAACATCGCCTATAATGTCTGGATTTTTGGCAACCCAAGTTTCGTATGACCTTAATAAGCCACTTAACTTTTCCATTTTATTCAAAGTACAGAATCGAACCAATTTAAACAAAAATTAAGCTACAGTATGCGTTGCTACTACAAGTTTAATGTTGCCACCTAGTTAACACCTACTTGCGAGTTGCCACTTCGACACGATTTATTTATCGCGGTCTACTTGACCTTGAACAGAAATGCAGTTGCAGTTAATGTTCCAAGTAAATTTATTATTCATAAACACTTCATAAAATTTTATATTTGTGCGAAAATTTTGTACAATTTAAGCTTTGAAAGTATCTTTTTCTTTGCGCAGTAGAGTCGTTACTTTAACGGGGTCGTCATCACAGCCGAAATGCCTCTGAACAGAAGGCTCATGTACGCGCATGAATGGATTCCAAGTCTTTTCCTCGCCAATTGTCGATGGTATAGTTGGATCCTGCGCAGCACGTTGAAGCTTAGCCCACTCTAAGCGCCTATGTATGTGTTGATTGTCGGGCTCTACATGACGCGCATAGGTCAAGTTCTGTATCGTATATTCATGACCGCAGAAAACCTTTGTGTCATCTGGAAGTACGCCCAACTTGTTGCACAGCCCTATATACATTTGTTCGGGCGTGCCCTCAAAAAAGCGACCGCAGCCTGCCTGGAAAAGCGTATCGCCCGTAAAGACTGCACCTGCTCCTTGTCCATCAGGTGAGGTGACGTAAAAGCACATATGACCCATCGTATGACAAGGGGTGAAAATACAGCGAACATTTAGGTTGCCTATTTTGAATTTATCATCGGTACCCACTTTCTTGCTAAGACCACCAATTCTATCATCGCTACCATAGACATGCAGATCTTCATTTAAGAGTTTCATCAACTTTTCATTGCCACTAGCATGGTCCCAGTGATGATGTGTGGTAAGGATTTGTTGAATAGTAACACCATCTTCTTTTGCCGCTTTAATAGCCACTTCGGGCTCGACAGCATCAACCACTGCTGCCAGTTTTGTCTCCTCATCAATAATTAGATACATGTAATTATCGTGCAGTGCCGGCAAAATTTTAATACGCATGCCATTAAGGCATACATCCTGTATTGTACTATGCATGCCTCTGAAGCCAACTTTACGCAGTTTTTGAACTAGAAATTACATACAAAAATAAAAATTAATATGCAAAAATACAGCAATTGTATACAAAATGCGGCACAACCTACAAACTACAATTAAAACAAAATAAAAACATATAAGATTACACATTAGATTATGATTGACGAGATTGACGTGGACACCCAGACACCGTCTTATTGATCCTGTACCAGACGCAGACGCAGCCACATTGAATACCCGTGGGCGTAACTTAGACAAACCTCGAAAGTATGTGGCCGTCATACTTGTCTCAAAGTGGCTTGCAAAGTTTCTCCAGGCTGACATAAACATTTTGTGCTAATATTTTATGCTCCAAAAGAAGAAAAAAACTAAATGGTATTTAAAATGCTTGTATTTACTGTAAATCCAACGCGGTTTCCCACAAAAATTGTGTGTGACTAAACCACTTTGAAGAAATGGCGGCCTTATACAGTTTTAATTTTATATTTTACTTTTTTTTTATTTGGCTGACAACTCCCAGCTGTGCCGTTCACTTAACTGTATAATGAGCTTTTTGACAGGTCAGCTGTCATTGGAAAAGCTTTTAAAAACTTGGCAGGGTTGCACAATCACATCTGCCAGTCAATAAAATGTCAGTTAATTTAAACTAAATGTAGGGAAGTTTTCTTTTTGGTTTTTATCTAGTTATTATTGAAAATTTCAACATGACTGAGGATTCGGAGCAGAACTTAAGCAACTCGCTGTCCCATTCACATCTTATCGAGGTGCATCATGTAGGCGTTACTGCCAAATTGCAGTCCCCGCTTAAAAATCTGCTACCCGTGCTCAGCTCTTCTACCGATTCCGAACAAAGTCATCGTATAAAGTCACATTATAATATGTTTCAAAATGATAAACAAGCCAATTCGAGTGAAACCACTGATGCACAGGATACACCATCTGTGCTCTATGAAATGCACGCTGAGCCCGTCAAGTTGGCCCACAAATCCAAACCAAATCGCATAGAATTCCAACGTTACAGCAAGCACAAACATGTTTTTTGCACAGTTGCACCGCGTAAGCGCAAAAGTCACGTAAAGCACACAAAATTAAAGAAGCAGCCCAGCAATATGTTCCAACGTTTGCTCAGTTCCTTGGACAAAATGTGCAAATGCCAGCCAAAGCATACGGCCAGCATTATCGATGATGTACCCGAGCCGCATTGGAATAAAAAGGCTGAGACACGGCACACTTGTATCGGCATCTATCCCTTTGACCACGGCTGTGCGGATTACTTAAAAACTACCGATACGCATCCCAAAATCAACTCCATAGTGCTTGCCGATCGCGCAACCGTCTATGCCACACACTTTTGGGCCGAGTTTTTTGGTCTTTTGCATATTGCAGTCGCCTTTGTAGTGGCCTTTGTGCTACAAAGCTATCGATTTGTCTTATACTCTTTGATAAATACACTCATTGTTGGAATGCTGGACATGACGTCGGATTATTTGGTGAAGCCAGCGTTGACAGTTGTATTCAATGGTTTCTTACAACCCCCCATGATATTTGTATACAATATTATGAGTTCCTTTCGCGATATTGTTGAGCCTGTGTCGGAATCACTAAATAATCTCATCAAACCCTTGGCTACCATGGGCGGCAGTTTTCGCTTAGTTAATGTGAATTACAGGAATGTGCGCCAATTGACCAAAGATGTTTAATGTAATTTTATTTAATTTCATTGTTTACGTTATTTGTTACAGTTTTATGTTTAATTATTAAAATTGTTTTATTGTTCCTTTTTCAATTTGTTCCGCTTGGTAGGTGGAGCCTGTTACTCCCTTGTCAACCCCAATGGCTGGTTTTTGTTCCTCCTATTTGGCTGAGATACACCAACAGGGCATTATTGCGCGTACCTTTACAATGCAGACTCACATACACACGCACACTTTTGCGCAGCGTAGAATATCCGGTTACATCGTTTTTTTTCGTTCGTGAAATTGTTGGCATAACGACCGGTAGCTCGTTCTGATTCCAGTCCTAGGCGCACAAGGGTGTGCCATGCAACAGCAACAGCAAAGGGTGAGCTCAATTACGCTGAATGCAGCATTTATGATTTATTTGCTCATTTTGTGGCTGTGGTAACATCAGCGAGGGCAGCGAGTTGATTTAAGCATATGGCAAAACAGACTGATTGTTTTAAAGGACTAATTATATCCCGGGAGAGATTTTGTTTTGGGCCATGTTAAATTCATTGAACTCTGTATAATGAAGCCAGTGAAAGTTTTAATATAATGAAACTCTGTCCCCATTTGATTTAATAAAATAAAAGAGGACGTCTTGGGGACCTTGAAGTCTATGTTGCACACATTTAGATGCGGTTACCTCTCGAGTAACAAGTTATTTTTTTGGCAGCAAATTGGTTTTCACAAAGACAGACAGATACATTATATTTAAGCTATATATGTATATTCTTTTTTGGAGCTAACTATGCAAAACTTTACTATCTTACGCGTATGTTTGCTTAGAAAATCTGATTTATTTGACAATGTTATTAACTACTCAATAGCAGTGCTAAATGCAGAAAAGTTAAACAATATCACGATTTGCAGTAACAGGAACATATCGGAAACAATCAATCATAGCCAAACAACAATTTAGTTGTGCTTAAACCACAAGTTCGTAATTGTTTGGAAAACAAATGTTTCATTATGCCCAACCTATTGGTTTAAAAAGATTGAATCTAAGATGTTTCATATCCATTAACCCTTTCATCAAATTTTATAATATTTAATACATTCTTTTTTAAGATCGATTTTTCGATCTAATTAAAGCAAATTTTATTTCCGAATTCTCTATATTAAACGAATTAAGAATTATAGGTACCAATTAAATAATTCTTCTTTACATGGTAACGAACAAATAGGTAAGTCGGTAATTTTTTATGAGAGACATGAAAGGTATTTTCCCTTTTTTGGCAAAGGGGAAAAAAAAATAGCGAGCTTCCAGCTAAATACAACAAAAGAGGTGCAAAACCCAAGGAGTAGTAATATCAGTTTCCGTGCACAGTTTTACATTCAGTTGTTTTAAATTGCAAATGTTTTTTAATTAACTTATTAAAAATAAAAATGATATTTGATTAAAAACATTTGCCATTTTTATAATAACAAAGGGACCTAAATGTCTGAGGGATTGCATTTCATTAAAGGCTTAATTCTTGTTGCCCAAAATGTATTCGGCTAGAAAATCATAGCAAGTGTAAATTTAAAAGTGGATAAGATAAATACATTGTAGAGAATTGTGGAGAAGAATGCGGACTCTTTGGACATATACGGCTACATCCATAACCTGCCGAAAAAAAGAGCCTGGAAATAACGCGATTGCTCAACCACTTGAGCAATGGATGTACGTTGCACAATCAATTGCAGTCATACATGAAAACAATATTTTGAATTTAGAATTAAAATATACTGCACATCAATGCAAGTACTAGTGCTGCGGCGAACTAACCGATGCCTATTTTAAGGTAAATGTGCAAGGTGCCCAGGGTGCATATTGTGCATCACAAACGAAAATCTTTGGCGTTCCAAAATATAGCCACCATGAGGCAGAGCCAAATTTCAAGACTTCAAAAATATTTGAAATAATAATGAATTTTGCTGTGACAAAGCAAATGGGAATGGTACGGTCAATGGCTATGCAATATGCTTTTAAACTTAAAATTCGGCTATAGTTTGATGAAAGCTGATCGTTTCCAATACCTTATCAGTGAATGGAGAAAGGAATGCTTTCGTTTTTGACATAGTAAACGGTCGCGCTGAGTTTGAATACAATTTGACAACTGACCAGATTGATGTCTTTGCATATCTTTCCCTGGAATAGAAATGCCTTGAAACCGCTTGGCCTATAGGCTCGGGCACTTGTGTCAGATCAGGCTTTTTAATTCCTAAATTACATTACAAATATATATATTCTTATTTATATAAATTTCAACGCATTGAAAATTGCATGCTAAGTGCCAATGAAAAATTGCTAAAGCAATATTATTTACAAATAATACAATTTTTATATACCCTTTTTAGTGCAATTAGTACTAGAAATAAATGTTTCGATTAATTCATAAAGTTGTTAAAAAATATTTTTTAGCTCCTATCAAATAAACTGTTTATAATTATAATTCATTTCCAACAACATAAAAAATGTCATTATTGATATAAACATCAAAAGAATAGGCTTTAATTTATAATTTCAGTTTTAGAATCTGATTGCTATCACAATAAGGCATGCTGCATTCACAAATTCCGGAACCCTATGGCCCTATTCTCTGTTCTTTTCGAACAGCTATTGGAAGATATAGTCCCATGCTCTGCCTTAGAAGCATTTAATAAAAATTAATTTCATTGTTTGACAGTTTGGAGCTGGCTAACTTTTGGGGCGAAGTAATTTCTAGATCACCTGTAAAATACTGTCTAATATTGCCGTTTACGGAATACATATATATTAATCGGAATTAAATTAATTTAAATATTTAATATTAGAGAAGGTAAAACTAAAATTAACACTTGAAATCGCAGCATTGGCAACATAGAGTTGTATATCATAACATATATTTTTTAAAACAAATTTAGTTTTTAATTTGTTAGCTCATATAATAACGTACCATTTAATTGAATTTAATTAACATTTGATCAACCCCGTTCACCCCTGTTTTAAAAATTTTTAAGATCATTGTCAGGGGTCTGCTTCGTCTGATTTTTATTAACACTTTTTATCATATCAAATACCTTACCGTTTAATAAAATACGAGCACAAATTTAAGCGATAAACTGTATTCCCAAAATAATATACCTTTTCCGAAATATATTGAACAACAGTTTACTCAAAACTCAGCCTAACTGCAGTTTATTGTACATTTTTCTTCAAATATTGACGATTTTAGAGCACATCTTACATAACTGGTCTTAACCGTCTAGCCAGTTGGGCCAAACATTATGCTTTTTTCCATTGTAGTCCTTTGTTGTCTACACAAATTACTTAACTTATTGCAAAAAAATTTAGCAAACGTCATGCCTGAACGTAATATTTACATAGAATAACCTGCGTAATCCTAACCAGAAGCTGCCTAATCGAAAAGAGAGCAACCATTACAATACATCCCACCAAACAGCTTAACAACTATAATCCCGAAATTCCCAACAAACGCTCTCTAAAGTGTATTCACTTACATCATTGTTTCTTGTCTGCCATTCATAAAGATTGAAGGCTGTACCTTTTGGTCTTTATCTGCTTGTCGATCACATAATAATAGGCCAAAAAAGTGCATTGTTTCGATGTAGGAGGGTTGCTTAGGGTTTGCTCTATTGCGTCGACAACGCAAAAATGATTTTTCGCACCTTGTCGACATTTCTTAAACAGGTAAAGTGACAAACAACATACCAGCAGAGCTTACCTACTTAATATTTTGTTTTTGATTCTTTCCTATTAGTAACGCAAATCAATCAAAGCAAATAAATTTGCTTTATTAATTTAAAACATATGCTACGTGCTACATTTTTAAAGCTAATTGGATATGTTTTGGGATTTCAGGGCGCAGGCAGCCAACTAAAAGGGTGGATGACAGTGCTCAACAAATGTGCTGTAAACTGATCCTTAGGCAGTCTAGAAGCAACAGCAACAACCTCATTATTCTCATTAATGAAGCTCTGTCGCTTTGTCATTGGGTGTCCACTTACTGGCAATATACAAATTATAACGAACAAGACTTATTTTTCCTCAATCACAGCCAAAACTATTTGTAAACATATTGAAAGACATGCTTTTTTAGTACTTTTATAGAGTAGAGTCTAGAATTTGCCTTTTGGCTCAGATTACTATTCTTTAAACTGGACGTAGATGTTTAGGAAGTTGATTGCTTGTGGTAAGTGAATCTATTGTCAATGCTGATAAATATCTTTCAAGCTAATTCAAAGAGCTACTTATCCATTGATAAACATCATTTATAGATTTTCATTTATTGATTTGAGGGTGAAACTGTTCCAAGAAGGGCAAAAACTAAAAATACATCAAGTGTACTTAAGAAAAAGACTTTGGAATACCCTGCACTACTATTGCTAGAGGTCTATAATATAATCAAACCATGATATGGACATGGTATATATATTAATTTATATAGTTAACGAGAACTATAAATGACATCGATATCGATTCACTTCTTAAGAAAAATAAGAAAGTCTTTATTTGTGACGGAAACTAAATTTAAAAGAAAAATAGCTTGTAGTCTTGTAGCATAAAATAACTTCTACATAGGGCAAAATTTTAAGTACAAAAATTTTAAAACAAAAAAAAGAATTTTCATTAAAGAAAATATCATCATTAAAAGCTTCTACTTTTCTCCACCTTTTTTAATTTTTGAGTGCCACCTTTTACCTTGATACAATCATTGAGCTATTTTTCGAATTATTCAACAGCTGTGATCTGTGAGCCCCGAAAAAATACTTTTGGCTCCGTCGGAAAAACCAACCGAAAGAAGTAAATTCTGAAAAGTACGGCGATAGTTTACGTCTTTTAAAGCCATATGTGGCCAAGCGTCGTCATCCTGTAAAATTGTTTTTCGCACAGTACAATACAAAAAGTTAAAAGGCATTTCTTGTAATCGATCAAATTTTTCAATAGTTCACAAATAGTTGCGCCTGATTTTAAAAGTTTATAGTGAAACATAACCGGACCATCGTATATCCTTATATATATACAGTTCATGTCTTAAACCGTGGATATAATGTTGTTACGTTGATGTAGACGACGGTGGGTTCGTCATGCTTAGCTCGGTAATTTTTCTTTTTCGAGTATATCGCTGTATATACGCCTATTTATAATATCTTGTCACTATCCCCTCGTTTCATGTTATTCGGGAAGCAACTACTCTCGGCTTTAACATGTACCCAATTCTGAGGTTTCAGGTGAAGAATTTGTACGATTAACCTGGGCGTACAGCTATCGTTTTGTCTGTTTAATGCTTTGTACAAATTCGAAACATTCCTTGCACTTTGCAACATGGGGCCTCAATATTCATTCAGTTATTTGTTGGTAAAACGCCGGCCTTATATGTTACATGTAGTCAATGGTTTTTGCAAAGATTTGCATTTAACAACCGCGTAGTACGAACATACTTTAAATCAGACACCAATCTAAAAATCTGCTGAGATCCGCAGAACACATAAGTGTGGGAACCAAAGCACACCGCATCGCAACAATCTGCATACACAACACTATAAACTATTAATAATACATACATAAAGCGACTACTGAAAAGTGTGCGGATGAGGCTTTTTTTTAAGTAGACTGTAACTGTATATGCTTTTTGTGCTTGCTTATAAACTAATAAGTCCTGACACGTGATTTTAATAATGAAATAAAATTACCCTTATGCGATTAGAGCAGAACTGGACGCAATCCCTTTTGCGGTCAATTAAAGGGCAAAGGCAGATAAACGTTGCCAGGGAGTCAATAAATAGACTAAATCCTTTTCACACACACACGCACACACACAAAAGCTGGCTGCTTTTAAACGCAAAGCGAACACCTGTAGCGATGGCAGCGTTCAGTTGTAACTGCTCTTTGTGAGCCTGCGTCACTCCTGACTAATCCCACAATGGAACACGCAAGAAGCGTGAAAGGTGCGGACACACATACACAACACAGAGTGATAAATCCACGCTGGCGCACTCGTGGGATTGAAATTGGAATTTGTATTTTGTTGGATTTTGGCAGCGTGACGAAATTGTCAACCCTCCTAATTTGATGCTTAATGAATTCTTTTCAACAAATATAGCAATGCTGCTGTATGCTGCTGGTAACCAAGCATTGTTTAGCCTTTTTGTGGATTTTCTGCTACCAAGCTACAAGCATTGACAGCGTCACCTTTGTCATGTCACTATTTTATCACACCATTTGTGAAGTGCGCAATGCAAGCGCTCTGATTTTATTTGTATTTTTTTTTTCTTTGACTGAATGGAGAGCATTTTGTAATTGAAATTTGATGCCATTAGATGACAACGAGGCAACATTTTCGCAGGCAACGTTTATCAGCAGGCAATGGACAGCAGCATCAAGTTGCACAGCCCAACCGTCTACTAGTTTCATGCATTTTGATGACTTTAAAGACAGAATTTCCATAAAAACAAACGAAAGCGAAGAAGCACTCTATATAGATAGTCAGTCATATGTTTATTTATTAAGCAATGTCATAGAAATTCGATGTATGTAAGTTCTATGAAAAACACCAGAGCCCTTCAATGAAATTTTATTTGATATGCATATATGTGTGTGTGTAGCTTAATAATAATATAGCACACTTGTAGACCGAATGGGGTCATAACGTTTAAAAGTGAAATCAAATGAAAATTGGCGCTATAATTTACATGTATTAGATAACAAGCATGCACAATTACATAACATAAAAGTAAATAAAAATCAAACAAGTTTGGGTAAATGTTTTAAAATGGCGTTCAGTTGATTAAGCAACGCCCACTTTTTTGCGAATATCCTGTGCAAAGTAAAACAACCCCTAAAATACGCTCACTCCTGCAAATGCACACATTCCATTGGCCCAATGCCATAGCGTTTGTTCCAATTCCATATGTTTCAGACTAAGTATTGTTACACTTTTTGTAAAAAATCGAGAAAAATTGTTAAAAATTCAAAAAGGGCGCAAATTTTGCTAGAAACTGTTGTGCACATGCCAACTTATCTGTCATCTATTTACCATTTCGTTGATAAAAAAAGGTACTTATTTGTTTATGCGAGTAAAGTAATATCGCGAAAAACTATAAATATAGAAATTGCATTATTAATATGTGAACAAATATGCTTGAATATGAGAAAAATAAAGTAATACGTTTTTTCAAACAATTTTTATTATAATCAGTTAAGCTTACCGTACTATTTTTTATAGAAAACTTGTACGAATTGCGCAAATATAAGTTGTTAATTTTAGACTCCCTAAAAGCCAACACGAAAGCAGACAATAGTGTCCTTGTGATTTGAACGTTTCAAATTTTGGAAGACGTATTCTCGATGTGGTATTCTTAAGTGGTTGATACACCAGTATGTCAACTGCTGGGTCACCAGCTCCCACAAAACATAAAAGACAATTGTAAATTTTAATTAAAGCGAACATAAATAAGTTTTATTACTCCGAAAGCGCCGCAAAAAATTAAATTTTCAATTAAATTGATCAAACCTAGGGACCATTGACTGCTTGCCCAATGGACATTCCTAGAGAAAAGCGACCATGCATGCAATGGACAATGGCAGCGTACTTGGTCCGATCCTATACACGCTCCACACAACTGACCACCCCATCACAGACGAATATATCATATAAGCCGACGACACCAAATAACGCCTCTGTTACTTCTTCACTTTTTTGAACCGCTTAATCGGGAAATCTTAATATTTTAAAAAAGCAAAATAGAGATCTTAATATGGTAGAGCAGAGTATCTCTAAGTCAAACTCGGTACTAATATCAAAGCTACAACAAAAATTAGTTCATTTAGCTTGATATTGAAAAATTCTCATCTCTACGATATTCATGAAATCGCAACTTTTTCAAGCCAAAAACACACAGAAATGCAATTTACTGTTTTCATCGCCGCTACCATTTCACTGCCATTTCGTACTACATACTGGGTCATTGACGGATATAACCATGGCGACAAAGCAGCCCAAGATCCAGTCAGCCAACCACAGCGAATGCGCGCGCCTCTCTGTCTCTCTCTCTTTCGGCCAGGGGTAGTAGAGAATTCTGAATGCAGCGCACATTTCAACTTCAGCTTGCAGACGGTACGGATCGTTCGGCTTTCGAATGTTAGTGCAATAAACCGTGCGGCCATAAAATACGTTTTAATTGTAAAGAATATTGGCTGAATGCCTTCTAAATAACAACATAAGTTTTTAAAAAGTGCAAAAAAAAATAAAATAAACTAATTATGTTTGTGAAAAATATGGATACAACACATCTGTCCGCTTCAATAAATGGTGACTTGGACTCAACAAGTTCCGGCGGAACTTCATCGGATAATTCCACAGCGCAACAGGATAATATGCATAACTTAAGCCCACCCATGGCCTATGGTTCATTGTTTCTCTCCAATCCTGGCAAGTTGCTGAATCTTTTTTAAACAAATTCCTAGAGCTCTTAGCTAAAAATTCTTATCAGCCAAACAGACCAAAAGAAATATCAGATTACACGAAACAGGCGTCAGACAGGCGCTGCATAAACAATTAAAGCCTGAGAATTTTTTCGTTTATTTTATTTAATTTTTGCTGAGATTTTCACATTTTTTCATAATTTTGATACGTTGCAATTGTCTGCATTGTCTGTTGGATTACATGTTTTTAAGAAACTTGGTAAGAAATATAAAATAAAACCAAACTACCAAACGGACAATATAACGAAATAACTCTTAATATTCTTATTATAGAATAATATTAATATTATTCTTTTATAATAAGCAAACAAACAAGCACTAATTCACTCCTACAAGCCATTTAACCGGGAAGGTTTTGAAATGCCCTTTTTATACAGATAGAACACAATTTCATGTTCGTAATCCTTTTTGCCTAATTTTTCGGCCTTATTTTCTTCTTTGCTTGTCTTGGTTATTGAAATCATTTGTATTTAATATGAGTAGGCGATTGACCTACCACATTTAATCCTGAATTCGGAACATTTGGGTGGCATGTGTTTTCGCCTCACCTATACTATTTGCCCATTTAAGCTGTAAGCAAGCTAATGATTTTCCAGATAATACACTAAAAATGTAATATATGTACATTTATTTAAATAACAAAAACATTATCCCTTTAAGAGTGAAAATTTACAAACTAAAATTCTTCCCTATAATTTTATTACCAATCAAGAAACAATTCGAAATTACGGACAGTATATTCCTTTTTCTAAAGTTTCGTTGTTATTCTTTTTAAATCGAGTAATAATTAAAAACGAATTAATGAATAAACGTACTTAATACCAAGCAGAGTTATGATAATTATAATACAAATTACAAAATTTATACTATATTTTAAAAGAAATATAACAAACTTGGTAAAACATTTAATTCTTATTTATTTATTTATATTAAAAACTAAAATTTTAACAACTATTGCTTGAGTTCAAAATAAAATTTGAAAAATTAGCTTTGTTGTTATATTATTTAAATTACAAAAATTAATAATTATATTGTGTATAATATTATATTAATTTTTTTAGTGCTAAAGATTAACTTGATAATTTGTTGAATTAATCAAAAATGTGATCTGAAATATATTAGTAGGTAGCGTCACACTAGACAACGTAATACTGAACAAACCAAACAAAAATAATGTTAAATAATTATTTAAATAAGCTAACATATATTAAATCAAATTAAATAATAATATAACAATGCTTGAGTATTTCATTTTAGCCAAATTTTTTAAATCTAGATTAATAATCCAAAGCAATTTTAAGAGAACAAAGTTTGTTTTTAAACCAAATTTATTTTTTTTATTTAGAGGCACGTTATTTTAAATTAATTAAAAGCAAATTTGGCTTCTCAATATTTTTTGCAGTGTATACAAAAAGTCGATTCGAAACACAGCTAAGTTAGTCTTGGGAGAAAAAGCCGCTAAGTAATCACTGAGTGAGCATGCAAAAGCGCATGGAAAACTGAATGCATTTTGTTTAAATATTATTATTTACATATCATAACTTATGTATGTATATGTATCACATGTCTCTGCGCTTATATGCTCATTATGATATTATTATGCCAATATTGTGTGTCTGCAGGTCTGTCTTCAGTTTTGAGGTGTCGAAAGGCAATGCTTACTCGGGTTTAGAATTCGATTAGTCACATAAAGCTAACTGAAGTAGCACATGAGAAAGAATATTTTGAATTTTATTATTCTTTTTGTAACAAAATAATTATATTTTTTTCATTTATGTGCAGGTTATCGTGGCAATCTTTCTTGCAAAACCGTTTTGCAGTTGGACAAATTTGCGCCGTATGAAAGCAACGATAAGGAAATGATTGAGCGTCGTTTTCAGGATATAACCAATGATTATGATAAATCACCACCACCCACAGCAGCCACCACACCCACCCATGGTTATCCTAATCTAAATAGCATCATATTTGAGAATGGCAATAGTCTGGGTGATCTTAATGGCAATACAAAAACAGATGCACTTTGTGCTGGTCTACAAAGAAACGCGACGGCTCTGAATCCCGGCGGCGGTCATCTTATATCAAATCTAACAGTTGCACATAATATGTCTGCTGTGAGTAACTTTCCTATCGATGCCAAAATGCTGCAGTTCTCGACAGATCAGGTAAGTAACCAAAATTTATTTGTCTAATATATTAGGTTGTCTGAACCATAGGTAACACTATATTCTGAAGCAGTTCGCAATGAGTCATTGCAACTTTAAGCAAGCAAATAAACAAATTCTAGCAAAGACACTAGGTATTTGTTATTTTGCGATATTGCAAATTGAAGCAAACTTTGATCTTTTGGTTGAACCATTAAAGTTGCTTACCACACGATATCGTCTTCATTCACAGATCCAATGCATGTGTGAGGCTCTGCAGCAAAAGGGTGACATTGAAAAGCTGACCACATTTCTATGCAGCTTGCCACCTAGTGAATTCTTTAAGACCAACGAAAGTGTTTTACGCGCCCGTGCCATGGTTGCCTACAATCTGGGCCAGTTTCACGAACTTTATAATCTGCTGGAGACACATGTCTTTTCAATAAAATATCACGTGGATTTACAAAATCTCTGGTTTAGGGCACACTATAAAGAGGCGGAAAAAGTACGTGGTCGTCCATTGGGTGCTGTTGATAAATATCGTCTAAGAAAAAAATATCCACTGCCAAAGACCATTTGGGATGGTGAGGAGACGGTATACTGCTTCAAAGAAAAGTCCCGTAATGCTTTGAAGGACTGCTATCTAACTAATCGTTATCCTACGCCGGATGAAAAGAAGACGTTGGCCAAAAAAACGGGTCTAACGCTGACGCAAGTTTCGAATTGGTTCAAGAACCGCCGGCAAAGAGATCGCACGCCACAGCAAAGAACGTAAGTTGACAAAGGAAATTGCTCTTTTATAATTAAACATTATTCCACATAACTCGTAAAATAAATTCATAGAGCGCGTAGTTTGACACTCGAGAAATTGTATTGAACGAAACGAAAAAAAAAAATCTTAAGTGCCCCTAAAACGCTGGCAAGTGCTTGCTGACCAGCCTTTGGTACAAATTTCAAAAATGCCACTTGAGCGTGTTTTATGTTCAATTTTGACTTGCTCCTTCGGGCTCGTCGGCGCGTTCAGGCCTATGCATATTTATAGACCCTTGGTCGCCAACGTTGACGGCTAGGGGACGTGCCCAGCGGCCTAACACAGCGCATGCGTGTAGCATGTGCTGCATTCTGCCGTACGCCCCGCTGTTCCATATTGTATATAAGGCAGGCTCAAATTGCAACAACTCACATTTATAGCTAAAGTAATTGTATATAATTTTTTTTCTTTCAGTGATATAATGTCTGTACTGCCAGTGGGCCAATTGGATGCAAATGGTTTTCCGCGCATGTTCAATGCTCCGAGCTATTATCCCGAAACCATTTTTAATGGGCAATAATAAGAATAATATAACATGCAATAAAGTCGTACGCAATGTTTTGTAAATACATTTTTATGTTAAATTGGTCATCAAATGGCAATATGTAGTTTATTTGTATAGTTAAGATTAAACTTAATTAAATTGTACAATCAAAATAAAGAAAAAATTATAATATACTAAATACCTAATTATTATGACAACTGTCTCTTCACTTGTATATGGTGTTCCTTTCGATACTGCAGTTTTTTAAGGAATCTTAGGCTGGTTGAAACCTTAAATTAATTTAAAAGAAATATAGATACATAAACTGATTTTGTGCCAATCGTTGGTTGACTTCAAATATTGCTAAGAAGCTTGGCCGCACTTTTTGTGCAACAAGTTGGAAATGAGTACACTTTTTTAACAGCGTGGCAACGCTATTCATCAGCTGTTTAGTATAAGAAGAAGCAACGCGAAAAAATTTTACCTACAACAATTTGCAGGCATATTTATATTTATTAATGCAGAAAGCTGCCTCTTGAATAAACAAAATATCTTGAGATACAATTAAAATCTCACTCTAAGTAGACACAAGTGATGTCAAACAGCTCCAACGGTCGCCTTAGCGAGTATTTTGCCAACGACCCGCCTAGCTTTTTTGATGAGCTAACAAACAAATCGAAGGGTGGCGCAGACACGACAGGTGCAATGGCTGCGCAAAAATCAGAAGGCTCACAAATGTTAGCAAGCAATTTTACAGGCACTTTTCAGCCACCTGAGTATATAGAAAGTGCAGCAGATTCGGAGGAACCTATTAAAGTAACCGATGAAGTGCGCAACTTGTGGGATCTGCCCATAAGCAATGAGTTTGGCAAACCGCATCATTCGATTATGCCTGGCATACATATGCCCAATGATCTGGTAGGTGTGATGCGCATATAATGTTGTTTCTTAAAAAAATATATTACATTTTGCAGCCCGACCCTATAAGCATAGCTGTAACGCAACATTTAGGCGAGGCTGAGTTGGCGCATCGAAAAATTTTGGGCGTAGATGATGTTACCCAGGACGAGCGTGGCCTGCGTACGCTTATTTATGCAGGTTGCTATCGTTCAGCCGTTAACTTAACAGGGAGACTATTAACCATTTACGGACAGGGTTATGGACGTATAGGACAGCCAGCGAAACACTCGCCACACTCACTACAATTATGGTTTACACGCCTCGCTTTGCTGGCCAAGTTGGGTGAATACGAGCTGCTGCAAGCTGAAGCTGAACCTTTTGAGCAGCTCAATCGTCCTGATGTCTTTTTCGAGCACTATCCTGAGATGTATAGCGGTAAAAGTGGTTCAATAGCCAGTTTTTCATTTCGACTGCTGCTCTCGGAATTGTCCATTTATCTTGGAAAGCCACATATAGCGCTAGATAGACTCTCAGAGTTATACGTGACTAGTAATGAGATTAAAGAACATTTCGAGACATTAAATAGTGCGCCAGCAACTGAGTTTTGGCAACGGCGTTCCGAGCGAGTGCTACATTCAATTATTAATTGTGCTTTAATGGTAAGTCTTAAGTTGCGAAATATTTACAAGTACACAATGTCAAAAGTCTTTTTCACAGATGAAGAAATTCAATATGATTGATGACATTATGAGTGGTATGCTCTTAACACGTAAAAATCTAAGCAAGGATGAACAGCGCTCATTGTATTCGGCCTGGGGTCGTATTTATCTACAAATAGGAGATATTTTTGGTGCAGAGCAAAAGTTTGCAGTCTCCAGGCGTTTGCGTGAAATGTAAGCCATGTTCTTAATATATTTAATAAGTTTCAGTTTTAAATTTGAACGTATTGCAGTAACTCTGCGCCGGATTTACGTGATTTGGTGGACAAGGGCTTAATTGCTGTAGCCAAAAATGATTTCCCCGAGGCATATTTGATATTTCAAAAAGCCTTGCACTTAGACTCGGGCAACACAATGATACTGAATAACATGGGAGTATGTCTGCTGTACGCTGGCAAACTAAAAGACGCGATAAATCTCTACGAACGCGCCATTAATTTAAATCCACAAAAATCGTTAAACGAGAGTTTGCTTGTAAATTTATCAACTTTATACGAGCTGGAATCGAATAATTCAAAAGCTAAAAAGTTGAATTTGCTACGTTTGATCAACAGATTTAAACCAGATCTTAATATCAGTATAGAAATTTGTCTTAAACTACAGGCAAGCAATTAGTTATAGCACGCTTCGTTGTACATTCCGCAAATCCATCCAGCTTGAATAAAATTCATTAAAATCTGATTTTGTTTTGCTTCAAAGTACTAAAAAAAATACGTTTAATACTAGACTAGATTACACAAATAAATGTGGCCAAATTGCAAAGATTCGATAAGAATTTATCGACTGCTAAATATGGTCACACTGGTTTCAGCTGTCAAGCACTTTGCAAATGGCAGACGCACAGAATTTTTTTCACGCGTCGAATTTATTTACGAATTGCCATACAAATCGCGCGAAAAAATTCGTAGAATACGTCTAAATGTTTGAAAACACGTAGTGCGTGTTATTTTTAATAGGATAGTTAAAAATCGGTGAGTTTTGTGGCGTTTATAAGCATTTGAAATATTGCCACACGAAGAAGGCGTAGATAAAATGAAAAATATTGATGTGCGGCTGCTGCTGCTGCTTCTGCTGTGGGTGAAAAAAGAAAGTGTAGAGAAATTTTCGGTGTTTTTCCGCCACAGCTAGCAGCAATTTATTAATATTACTTAAATATAAAATGCATTCATATACCATTAACCCAAATGAGCAAAAACGCGCTCTACAAATAAAAAAGAAGGCAAATAAATATTGTTTCCTATTAGCTCCAATACGAAATACGTTTTTGTTTTGGTGTTGTAAAAAAAAAGCGCGCCATTATTTTTTTTTGTGGTATGACGTAGACAACGGCCAGCCCTAGCAGCATTTGGGAATGCTTTGGCAATTGTTGAGCCCAAGTGCAATTGTTTATTGCATGAATAATGCAACTATTAATATGTGCAGTGCATACAACAACACACAGCTGCCTGCAAATATATATTTTTTTATGTATTTTATTTGTGTGAGGCGCATGCACTAGGTACACGCTCGTCAAAACATATACACATAACAGAGGGCAGAAATTCTCTATTCTTTTGCAATTTGTTTTGATTTCTCATTTATTTTTGTTCTCTTTTGACACTTGCTTGCGCGCTCTCTCTCTCTCTCGCATACATGCGCAGGCAGCACTTACACACATTCTGTGCACTGAAATTATGGCAGGTGCAATTAAAAGCTAATTGGAAGCCATTTGAACATTTAAAAAATTTTAAATAAATTTTTAGAACATAACAAAATGCATTTGCACAAGTTGGCCCGTTCGATTTTACCACAAAAATTGTGATTTGCTTGCGCACTCTGGCTCGCGCGTGCTCGATGACTCTCTCCATCCGACTACGAAACATTTCATGTTAAGCCGAGTATTAATGTTGTTAGGTGGCACAGCTCACTTGGCTGACTGCTCATGCTCATTTTGTTATCTCGTTGTTTACCAGAGAGCGCTGTGTGCGCTCTCTTTTTGCGCTCATTTTCAAACGTAAACATTTATAAACGAAATGCTCGTGCTATTTTAGCGTAAAATGGCAGCAAACAACAGCAATATGCATAATATTGGTAGCTCACCGCCGCTGGCATCGCCAGGCCCATCGGTTATTGCATCCACCGGCACGGTAAGCCCCATGTCAGCGAACACAAGTACTGCGACAAGTGTCAGTGCTTCACAGAGCGCGTGGGATCAGCTAACGGCAAGTGTGTCCAACAATTGCACGCCAAGCGCAACTATTGCACCCACAATGGCTCCAAGTGCTAGTAGCATTAATGATGCAGCAGGCCAAATGAGCGCTGGCAGCTCGCCCGTGGCTAGCTGTTCTTCGCCATCAACGCCTACTAAAACTAATGCGCCATCAGTGGAGGCCATGGCACACACACCACAGGGACCGCCCACAGTTGGCGGAGGTTATGGTGAGGAGCTGACTGCGGAGTTGGTGAATCAAGGTTGGCGCAAATTTTGGTCTAAACGTGAGAATCGTCCGTATTACTGGAATAAGGTAACCGGCGAGTCTTTATGGGAAATGCCTGGTACACGGCCTTTTGATCCACTTACCGATCCGTTGGGCATATGTCATGCAGGCGGTCAAACGCCTATTAATGTAGCACCACACATGCAACAACAGCAGCACCATCACTTAAAGCGGCGCCCATCTGATGACATGCATGTGCATCCGCATCATCAGCATGGCCCACATGGTGGTCCCCCTATGAAAAAGTTTGTACTTGCCGGACCTTGGGATCTGGAAGTATGCACCAATGCAGTGATTGTTGAGCGTCCACCTACATTATTACCACAGCCGCATCCTGAAGTGGAAGCGTTGCGTGCTGCCTTTACAATGAAATTGTTGAAAACCTACGAGGACTTGTGCATGCGGCGTGAGAATATTAAAGCGCCACGTGACTCTTTTAATCGATGGCTAATGGAGCGCAAAGTTATTGATACGGGATGCGATCCGTTGTTACCCAGCAATTGTATTCCCGAGATATCGAGCTCTATGTACAGGGAAATAATGGCTGACATACCTATAAAGCTGGTCAAGCCTAAGTTTACCGGCGACGCGCGTAAACAACTTTCACGCTATGCTGAAGCGGCCAAACAAATAATTGAATCGCGTTCAGCGCCTGCAGAGTCCAAGAAAGTTGTTAAATGGAATGTAGAGGACACTTTTCAATGGCTTCGACGCACAGTAGGCGCAAGCTATGAGGATTTTCAAGATCGATTGGCACATTTAAAGCGACAGTGCGAACCGCATCTGGTGGAAACTGTAAAAAGCTCGGTGGAAACACTTTGTGTAAAGATTTTTCACCTTTCTGCAGAGCATGCACGTAAAATACGCGAACGTCATTTGCAGCTGCTAAAGGAACACGGCATACCCGAGCCAACGCCGCCGCCACCACCGCCACATCTTAAAAAGGTCTGGTGCTATCCAATACAGTTTGCAGTACCGTCACCGCGTATGCCAGCCATTGAATATTTACAAGATCGCGATCATATGATTATTAAATACACGCCCTCCACCATCAACCAGCCGGATGCGCAGTACATCAATCTAACCTACCTGCAAAAGCTGGAACAACTCTATCGTCACAACTGTTTCGATGACAAAAAATTTGATCTGTTTATTGGTCGCGTATGGTGCCTGCTCAAACGATATCAAACATTTTTGGGCAACGCATTAAATTCCTCACAGGAAGCAGAACAAACACAAGCTGCGTTGCCAGTGCCCGTGTTTGAGTGCCTGCATCGACATTTTGGCGTAAGCTTTGAGTGCTTTGCTTCGCCGTTTAATTCATATTTTAGGCAATACTGCTCAGCTTTTGCGGATACCGATGCCTATTTTGGCTCCAGAGGGTAAGCTTATCATGGATTATTTATACAAATTGCTCATTGTAAATATTTTTTAGACCCTTTTTGGAGTTTAAGCCCGTCTCAGGCTCCTTTCAAGTAAATCCGCCGCATTGCGAAGAGCTTATGGATGCGTGCTTGCAGCACATAGACAAGCTTCTTACCGATTCTATGGAATCTTTAAGGTAAGTTTGTACTCACTCACAAAATCGGTTTTATTTATTTTTTTTTCTTTTAAAAACTATGGATTATGGCTATGTTGCTATTTTGACATTTAGAAACCGAGTTTAGAATTCATCTACCGAACTTAATAATAAATGATTGCACTTTCAGTTTCATTGTGTTTCTACCCGAATGGAAAAGTATATCCAAGCTCGAGGAAAGCATGTATAAGCGACGTTCAATGGTGGTTCTAGGCATGGCCCATGAATACAGACATGGATATCAGCACATGTTGCAAAAGTAAGCAATTGTCGGTAACAGACACTATGTATGCATTTTTTTGTTCTGTCAATTACTTTTGGTTCAACTTATTTTTACTTATTATTTTTTTTTTAACTTATGTTTTGTGAACCACTATTAATTATTATTCTTTTCCGACAGAAGCGATGTACTCATCAAGAGCATGCAAGGCACTCAGGTGGTTTGGTTGCAAAATAGTGCAGGCTATGCACGCTGGGGACCCAACGAGAATCGTGTAGAGGCGCTACGCGAAGCATTCCGGCCGCAACGTGATCGGGAGCGTGAACGAAATGCAATGATCGCTGCAGCTGCTGCTGGTATCAATTCCAGCCAACAGTCACCAGCTACAAATCAGCAAAACTCTTCAACGCCAGCAGCTTCACCTGCCACGCCCGCCTACACAACATCAGGGAGCAGCAGCAGCAGTACAGCTACCACAAGTGCAGTTACTATGAACAACAGCCTGACCAGCTCACCCACAGCGTCTTCCATTCTAACGCCATTATCGCCGCACACACCAACAACAAATCCGCCGCAGTTTCCGCTAACTATCAGTAACAACAGTAGCAGCAACAATCTGGTTGCTGCCTCGCCAACTATGAGTGTGCAAAGCGATTGCTCGTCGCCTTCATCGTCCACCATGTCCTTGTCGCCGGCACCCGCCTCAGGCGGCTATCCCGATGGTGGCTCAGCTGCAGCTGCATCAGTATCTATAACAGCTACAGCTAGCACGTCGTCCGGCACGGCGTTTGCCAACACCAATCTGAATAGCACACCTGCCCAAACGCAAGCAGTTATTAACTCTGCTGTTTAAGCATGCGGTGGGTTGAGCAGTTTTGTCTATTTTTCTTGATCGATATTTATTTCTAAGTATGTGCACTTGGGCTAAGTACCACTATTGTGTTTCCTTTTGTTTAGGATAATATTTAGGTTAAATTTTTGCAAACAATCTTTAAAAGTAATGGTAAAAGTTAAAAGTTTAATTGTAAATATGTTTTTATCATCTAATTAGAAGCTAGTAACTTCGGCGTGGCCGTTGTTTAAAACGTACATGCCCACAACAATTGGAAACGAAATGCTTCAGTCGAATTACAGCGACTATGCGTTATACTGTAGCCATTATTTTTATTGTTTACAAGTTTTGTTCGAAAAGAGGAACTTGTGTTAATAACAGCTACTACTCAAATATAAAAATAACGAAGTGGATTACTTTTTAGTTTTGGGAGCTAATCTTTGTTGCATTTTGACAAAAACGTTAAATGTATTCGATAGATTTGTTTAACTTTTGACACGCAATGTCATACACACATTGTGTGTAAGCGTTTCAAATCCAAAAATATGAAGCGTTCAAGTCAAAACCGCGAAACTCTGCTGCGCATCAGATGGTAAAAATTGGTGCCTTCAATCCTTAGTCTCTGAGATTTAGCTGTTGATACAGGCGGACATGAGAAACCAATTACTTCTTTTATTTCCTCCTTGATATGCAGGATTGATTCTTCTTAATTTGCTTGTTTATTGTAGAAAGGGCATTATTGACTTCTTAGTTCCCATTCAATTGGCTTCGAATTTTATTTAAAACATAAATTATATAGTTCAGAGAGGATAAACAATTATTGATTTTTAAAAAAGTTGTTTTTCAGAAGTTTTTACTTTGGTTTCTCTGCTTTATATAATTAATTTTGTTATGGCTACAGCGCGTAATTAAAGGTCCCAGCATTGTTTTACTCTTGTTGCAGGGTATGTCAAATAATTTTCCATTAATCACACATAAAATTAATAATGTCGGCAATGTGCCCATATTTAAATAGTACCACGTGGCAACATTATCTTGAGACTATTAACATAATATAGGCAAACTTTTTAAATAAATGCCACAAAATTAAACAACAATTAAGTAATCCATTAACACTAAGCATAAGTCGTAGAAATGAATAGAATGCGAATAGTATCAGAACCAAAATTTTGTAATAAATAATAAAAATAAAAAAAAAGTAAAACCCGTAACGCACCGCACAATAAACTTTCAAATTAATGGAAACTTATAGAATTTCTGAATGCAAACCAATCAATGTAGCCAAAAAGTCGGCAATTTTATAAAATTGTAGTTAAAAGTCTAAGTTTATAAAAAAAAGTACTAACTGATGCACCTTCAAGCCCAAAACGTTAACACGTTACATTAATCAATAAACATTTTGGAATTGTCGATTTAAAATTTGTATAAATAATTAAATAATTTCTACATTATTTAAATTATAGCAATGTTAATCCCTTTATAGCCTTGTAAAAGTGTTTATACATTTAAACAAAATGGGGAAAATCTATTATCCGTTGATGTTGTCTTAAAAGTTTCTTGTCCTAGCGTTAAATATGTATAAAGCAGTAAAATATCTAAATTTTTTCCGTATTCTCTAAATATTTTTTAATTTTTTTAATACAAGGCAAGGACGTTTGACTAAAAATTATAACATTTTTTTTAATGCATAAATTGTCGCTGCTCAATCAGCTTGAATGCATAAAATTAAAATGACTTGGTGAATCATATTTGTACACAATCAAGTTTATAAAAAAGAAAACTTATTTGAAATAATTCGTGTCTGATAGATGTGGCAGCCAGATAACATAGCAAAATTTCACCAAATAATAAAATCTAACCCTTTCACAAATTTTTGATTATCTTAAGCACCATAAAAAGACATTTGTTTACTTTGAATTAAAGGGTATGTCCTCATTTTTTACAGTCGCATTATAAATTCAATTAAATCTTTATAAAACATTCTCAATTACAATTTTGTGGTATTCACAATAGACCTTTTATTGTTAAATCAACACCGAAATAGACTATTATCAGTGACTCTCGTCATAAGCGATAGCGCTTGTTTAATAATTAATTGATCGATTAATCAAAATTAATAAAATCAAATCAAAGTAAAGCCATCTCTGTACTTGAACGTTTACAATTTTTATTACTTTTTGTTACTTTATTGAAATGTATTTAAACCATAAAGATTGTTTTGGACAATCTATAGATCAATTTGCAAGCACATAAATGTTTTAATAGACTCTAATGCAAAAGAAAAATAAGTTTTAAAAATTGAACTAAAAAACAATGCATTTTGAGAGAAAAATAATTGTGTAATAGTAAAGCTACTTTTACAAGGGTATGATGATTGGTTCGGCAAGCCGAAGACTTGGGTTTACTCTTGTTTTACTTATTAAGTTACTAAATTTTACATATGTATTATATATCGTAACGTAATTAAATGTACGGCTATGTGTGTGTATATGTATGTGTATACTCTTGGTAGTAGATACAAATTAGCTGTTGAATTTAAAACTAAAATGCTAACATGTAAACCAAGCCGTCTAGAAAATTAATATACAAATCGGCACATAGCAACATTATGTTGTGTTTAACGCTGAGACGCAATAAACTGCAGCAGAAATGTTACATAATTGTGTTTTAATTATAATAGTAGTATCGGTTGCTCTACATGATCTCTAAGCTAGAATCACTGTTTTTGGTGACAACCTCAGTCTCGGAAGAACCGGAACCGGAGCCAGCATCGTCGCCTTTTTCATTATCATCAGATTGGCTATGTCGATGATGATGATGTGGTGAGCTGGCTAACTGCCAAGCGGGTATGGATGGTGCCACAACGGGAGCCAGAGGCGAAGCGAACTGCTTGCGATTTAAAAGCAATCCCTTGATGGCATCCAAATCACTGCGAAAGTTGTTAAATTCACGGTTGAGTGTTTGAGTTTGGTCCTTCTGCTGCGTGGTTATTAAATCCTTGACATAACCGAGCTCCCTATTGAGCTCATCTATGCGCAAATCAACTTTCTTGTCAATATCTTCTAAGGCAACGTCTACTGGTTTTTTCTTTGGAATGCCGAACAAAAAAGGCGCAACATATTTCTGTGCAACAAAATTTGATTAAAAAAAAATCGTTTGAAATACGTCATCTACGTACCTTCCAAAATAGATATATTGCGTAGACAACACCGCTTAACAAGGCAGTGGAATGCAGCAGCTCACGTAAACGTCCAAATGATGTTTGCTGTGGTTGCACTGCCAATTGCGAGCCTATGTTTATGACTGTATTGGGATTGTTTGGATCCTGACTAAAGACACCGGCACGTTCACAGGCCAATTGAATTTCATGCGCTGTTAGACCTTTGGACCGTAGAAACTGCTGTTTTTGGATAAGCGTTGTGTGGCGAACCTTGTTATTTTGTAGAAAGCTCACAGCAGTGGTTATCTATTGAAATTTTTAATATGTCAGATTAAGAGATTAGACAATAAGTCAAGGGTCGTTTTAACTGCTGCTCACCAGCGACTCTCTAGGCTTTTGTTCATCTTCAACGGCTGGCGTTGTGCCATTGTAGTCCTTTATAGAAGCGCTTGTGGCCAAAATTGTCGTATCACCTGTGTCCGTATTGGTATTGGACATTTTGATATTAACTTTAACGTCAATTTTGTATTTCTTTGCAAGTTTTATAAAACAAACAATGATAAAAGCAAGTACGTACTAATATTGCAGCTAGAATTGTCTGAACCAATGACTTAGCAGCCGTTGCCGGACAGCCGAAATACGACAGTAAACTTGGAGCGATGTGGCAACGTCCAAACGCAATGGCAGAACTGCCAACTTCAATTGCACTTGTTATGCTAGGCTCAGCTAGCAATTGCATTTTATGCATTTTATTTAATTTTTAGTGCTTAAATTCTAATTTATTAGTGCGTTTTATTTGATCAATTCAAGAAGTTAACATTTTAGTTATTTAACTGCAAATTGCATCAGACACCATGTTACATTTTATCATATATCCGTTTGACTGGCAACGCTGCAATTAAATGGGCTGGTTCGAGAAGTAAAAATTTTATACTCTATGTTTTTCACGCAGTTAACTCTTTTGAAGTTATAAAAATAAAGAAAGCGCCTTAAGTTTTGTGTTTGAAACAAAAGTGAAACCAATACTTTTAGATTGATATCAAAATATGTCCTGCGCCGCAAACTTAGCTGCGGCAAAAGATTCAACAAATGCTGTATCCACAGGAGCATCTGTTGGTGCAGGTGTTGTAGTTAGCGGCGCTGGTGCAGGTGGCAGTAATGGCCCGGCTGGAGCGGGTGGTTCTGCTGCAGCAGGTGGCGCAGCAGCTGCCGTAGCGCGACGCTTTTCAATGGAAGGAGTCGGCGCGCGTGTTATACGTGGTCCAGATTGGAAGTGGAACAAGCAGGTAAGTCTCTTAAAGGTCACACTGGGTGTCAATTGTTATAAATTAAATAACGTGCGAGAACAGCCGCGTTCTCACTCGATTCAGTAGAGGCTTACTTTGTTTTGCATTTCTCTGACCCAATTTTAAGCAAGGGTCGAGATCGTTGTTTGTGATTTGAAGCGGTCGAACACATGCATAAGTATGTATATATTCCGCCGCCATTTAGCTACTAAACCCTTAACCGACAACGAGCTGACTGCGCATTATAAGCTGAGTCGCTGATTGAGGCAGATAATGCGTTTCAACTACAACTTTCGCGTAATAATTAGCGTAGGTTCTGGGGTAAATACAGCGGTGGTTTGCAACAAAGAATTCATTGTTTTTCTTCAATTTTAGGATGGTGGCGAGGGACATGTAGGCACAGTGCGTAACTTTGAATCGGCCGAGGAAGTGGTCGTAGTCTGGGATAATGGCACGGCAGCCAATTATAGATGCGCTGGTGCCTATGATTTACGCATTTTGGACAGCGCACCTACAGGCGTCAAACATGAGGGCACAATGTGCGACACATGCCGTCAGCAGCCTATTTTTGGTATACGATGGAAATGTGCTGAATGCATTAACTATGATTTGTGCAGCATTTGTTATCATGGTGATAAGCATCATTTGCGCCATCGTTTCTATCGCATAACTACACCAGGAGGCGATCGCAGTATGTTGGAGCCGCGACGTAAGTCGAAGAAAGTATTAGCGCGTGGCATATTTCCAGGTGCACGTGTTGTGCGTGGTGTGGACTGGCAATGGGAGGATCAGGATGGTGGCGTTGGGCGACGCGGTAAAGTCAATGAGATACAAGATTGGTCATCAGCTTCGCCACGCTCCGCAGCATATGTTATATGGGATAATGGTTCCAAGAATCTCTATCGCGTTGGATTTGAAGGTATGGCCGATCTAAAGGTGGTCAATGATGCTAAGGGCAGCAATGTATATCGCGATCATTTGCCGCTTCTCGGCGAGAATGGCCCTGGCAAAGGACATGGTTTTCAAATCGGCGACAAAGTCACCGTCGATTTGGATTTAGAAATTGTGCAATCTCTGCAACATGGGCATGGCGGCTGGACCGATGGCATGTTTGAATGCCTTAGCAATGCGGGCATGGTTGTTGGCATAGATGAGGATCATGACATTGTAGTGGCATACAACTCGGGCAATCGCTGGACTTTTAATCCCGCAGTGCTTACAAAAGTCTCTTCGCCCAGCACAGCGCCACCAGAATTTCAAGTGGGTGATATTGTTAAAATCTGCTCGGATGTAGAGAGCATAAAAATGTTACAACGTGGTCATGGCGAGTGGGCAGATGCTATGCAACTAACGCTGGGGAAGATAGGACGCGTTCAGCAGGTATATCATGACAATGACCTTAAGGTGGAAGTGGGCAATACTTCTTGGACTTATAATCCGCTGGCGGTATGTAAAGTGGCATCATCAACAGCCGATGGTGGCTGTGCGCCAGTTATACCCAGTGGGGAACGTCTGTCAGCTATACTAAAGAAGCTATTTGAGCCCAATGTATCAGGCGATGCTACTGAAGAATTTGTCAAGGCAGCCGCCAATGGATTTGCAGTAAGTATTCGTTTACTTTAATTTAAACATCTTAAACATTTCAACCATTCCAATTGCAGTCCCGATGCGAAGAGTATTTATCAGGCGCTTCGCAACCGTCTACATCAAGTGCAGCAGCTGCTGCTACTGGCAGCAGTCCCACTGTAGTGCCAGACGTTAATGGCGTCTTTGCCGGACACACAGCTCTGCAGGCTGCCAGCCAAAATGGTCACATTGAAGTTATTCAAGTGCTTTTGCGTCATGCCGTCGATGTAGAAATTGAAGATAAGGACGGCGATCGTGCTGTACATCATGCTGCGTTTGGAGATGAAGCAGCAGTTATTGAAATACTCTCAAAGGCCGGCGCTGATTTAAATGCGCGTAATAAGCGCAGACAGACTTCACTTCACATAGCCGTGAACAAGGGACATTTAAATGTGGTCAAGACGCTTTTGACCCTAGGCTGCCATCCCAGTTTACAAGACTCTGAAGGAGACACACCTTTGCATGATGCCATATCAAAGGAGCACGACGAAATGCTCTCTATGCTGCTAGACTTTGGCGCTGATATAACGCTTAACAATAACAATGGATTTAATGCGCTACATCATGCAGCGCTTAAAGGCAATCCCAGCGCCATGAGAATACTCCTAACCAAGACTAGTCGTCCTTGGATTGTGGAAGAAAAAAAAGACGATGGTTATACAGCCTTGCATTTGGCTGCGCTTAATAATCATGTGGAAATTGCCGAGCTGCTTGTTCATATGGGTAAAGCCAACATGAATAGGCAGAATGTTAATCTGCAGACGGCTTTGCATTTGGCCGTAGAGCGACAGCATGTCCAAATCGTTAAATTGCTAGTACAGGAAGGCGCTGACTTGAATATACCGGATAAGGATGGCGACACACCGTTACATGAAGCACTGCGACATCACACATTGTCGCAATTAAAGCAGCTGCAGGATGTAGAAGGATTTGGCAAGCTGCTAATGGGTCTACGCAATGCAACCAATAAAAAAGCTTCGGCTTCTATTGCATGCTTTTTGGCTGCCAATGGAGCTGACTTGACACTTAAAAATCGCAAGCTTCAAACTCCTCTTGATCTGTGTCCCGATCCAAATCTTTGCAAGACATTGGTCAAGTGTTATAACGAGCGAAAAACCGATGATTCCGAGTTGCCAGGTAATGTGGCTGGCACTAGTGTGAATGCACGCGCTCGTTGTCAATCTGCACCGGCGGCAAATGCAGTTGCTCCTGGTGGCATGCACCAATCGGCAACAGCTAATATACCGCTTAATTCGGTAAGCGCTGGTCCCTTTATGCTGAATGGCGTAAATGGCGAGATGGCGCAGTCGCTGCACGTTGAGGGCAGCAATGCTAACGTTGCCACTAAAGCTAATAGTCTTGAGGAGTGCCTTGTATGCTCGGATGCCAAACGCGATACTGTTTTCAAGCCCTGCGGGCATGTTAGCTGTTGTGAAACATGTGCGCCTCGTGTTAAGAAATGCCTTATCTGTCGCGAGACCGTCACATCACGTGAAAAGATTGACGAATGTTTGGTCTGCTCGGATCGACGTGCTGCAGTATTTTTCAGACCATGTGGGCATATGGTTGCCTGTGAGCACTGCAGCGCACTAATGAAGAAGTGTGTTCTATGTCGCACTCAAATTGAAGAGATGTCGTCATACACGCTTTGCTGTGGTGGCATTGGCATAGCTGAGAAAGTGGCTGGCACTTGCCCAGTGGCCGTCGAGGAGAAGTTTGTCGAGGCGCCTTGTGTCAACACTTCGGGTCACAGTGTAGCCATGAATAATACAGTGGTCACGCCAGTGGCGGGCAGCAGTCAGCTGAATAGCCAGAATAATCTATTAGCTGCCGCAGCTGCTGCTAATGCTTCCAATGTGGCATCGAGCGGCATGATCGCACCTTTGAATGTTAACAATTTCCAGATGGATGATGTGCAAAAGCTAAAGCAGCAGCTACAGGACATTAAGGAACAGGTAAGTCGAGTCTATGAGTGTATATAACTGACCATTCTAAACTAAAAATTTGTCCTATGAATATTCCAGACAATGTGTCCAGTGTGCTTTGATCGCATTAAAAATATGGTCTTCCTGTGTGGCCATGGCACATGTCAAATGTGTGGCGATCAAATCGAGGGTTGCCCAATTTGCCGCAAGACGGTAGAAAAGCGCATTTTACTCTTTTGAAGCAATCATTGGTCGACATTCCACGCACAGACTTTAAATAGAATAGAATCTGCAGGAACACTGCGTTCCCAAAATCCATATTAAATTAAGTATTAAATACCCTAAATATAATCAATCATACATATGCATATGTAAAAGCATTAAATAATCATACTTATAAAGGAAAAATATATTTTTAACAAATATTGTAAACAATTTTAAGCTGATACACTTTTTATGCTATTCATGCGATCCTTGTTCATCAGATCTTTCAGTATATCCTTTTTAGCCTCAAAGTATTCCTTGAACCAGAGTATATGCTCTTTTTTATCTTTGGCAGTAATGTAGGGATTTTTCGACAGTCCTACACAGACCAACTCCATAAAATGACGTATTGGACCTTTGTTGGGGCACCAATCCTCTAAATGCTGCTCTAAAAAGATGTGTTCCGAAAAGTCAACGTTCATTTCCTCACCCATATCTTGTTCATTGTCTATGGGAAAACGCCAGAGTTTGCCCTGTTCCGTCCATTTTATAAGTTTCTCATAATAATTTGCTGGAGGGTGTGCTACTTGAAGACCTAATTCGGTATTACTCAATACTGACCAAGTGCTTAGCATGTCCGGAGTGTCAATCAAATTGCTGGTATCTTTAAAAATGCCCAAAGGCTCGCCTCCATATAAATTAACGCTGCCCGTAAAACTTTCTGCTTCACGCTTGAAATGCCTGGGCTGACGTTGTGCATAACGATGTGTTTCATTGGATTTACCGCGAGCGGCAAGTGTGCGGCGCACAAACTCAGCGCGAGAGGGCTGCTGCTCTGGTTCTTGCCGACGATCAATTTTCATGCCAACAATAAGTTCACTAAATGGAAACAAATCAATAAATAGAGTACTTTAACTTAATGCAAGTTCATACCTTAGATTAAGCTCTTTTTCGTTAGTGGAAGCGGCATCCACATCAGACGTAGCGGCTGCATTTATGGCGCTTTCTGAGCTGCTGTGTCCCAAAAGTTTTGCCAAAAGCTCGGACTCAGTTTGCTTTCTGTCGCTTTCACCGGTGCCCAGCATGCTAGCTATGTTTTTGGCTGCGTTGATGACATCCTTAGAAGCAGCTTCTTGCTTAAGCGCCTCTTTGCGTTTACGATGCGCCTCGCCTGGATGTGGAAACTCGGCAACAGACAACTGATCAGTGGTTTGCATGCTGGATAACAAGCGATTCAAACGCTGTGCTGCTGTTTCATTAGAGCTATCGCCAGCTTTTGTTTGCTTTTTGGGCTTTTTTTCATCATCGGACGAAGAAGCATCATCGTCTTTGGAAGAATAGCGTGCACAAGGCACGTTTTTGTATGCTGCCGGCAGCAAGGAGCTGCGAACAATCATGTACACTTTGTAGCAGACTTTACTCACGTAATTGCACTCACTTACCGTAGGCATACTTTTTGGGAGCCACGCAAAGCCAACATATTTGTCAATTTAACTTATAATAATAACGAAAAAAATATGAATAAGAATTTTTCTTGTGGCGCTCGCGTAACAATAATAAGCCGCCAGTGCTGCCGGACTTTAATAAAAAGTGTTGCAAAATGCCTACAGCTGTGACCATTGGCATGTATGTCTCTTTCTAATATGAATATCACTTAAACGCTTAACATTTCTCTATAAAATTATGTAAAAATCATATTTGTAATTTAACTTATACAAAATGTAAGCAACGCATAAGTGCAATATTACGAATTCAGCAATTATATACTGTTAGCAATCGATAGTACTTTGTTATCTATCGCTCAGCAACACTGTGTATTGTCTCATCTCAAAAATCACCCATCTATCTCGCTCAAGCGCACTTGCCAGCCATAAGATTAATTTTATGCTCTTTCAACTCTATGAAGAGCAGCAACAGCGGTTTAGTTAAACTAAATTTTTTTTCGAAGAGGTCACGTTTTGTTTTGCGCGTCGGAATTGCATTCATACAAATTAATATTAAAATAAAATCACTTAAATATGTGTGCGAAAAATTGTAAATACAATAAATAAAATTGTAAAATAACAAAACTGGGCTGTTGTGCCATTGTATTGTGAATGTGGTGTCTGAGTGCGTTATAAATAAAACGTTGCGAAGCTGCGTGCGAATAGTAGACGCCGAGAAAAATAAAGAATGTGCCCAATAAACAGCAAAAGAAAAGAAAGTGTTTTTTAAATTCATTTCCGTTGCCTCGTTTTTCTGTTCCATAATCAAATTTGTGTGCAATAATAATAAGAATTAAAAAAAAGGCGAAAGTGCATTTTTACATGTTTTAAGTTGAGAGTTTTTAAACGTAAAGGTGAATATTCAGTTGGAGGGGAAAAAAAACATTTGCATTCTGCGACGTCGAATGAAACCTATGTGCGAATGAGGCTGTCAAAGCGTAATTGTAAAATTCCACTGTCTGGCGCAGTCCCCAGTCCACACAGCCAAGTCGCAAGTCGCATAGCCGACGGATCGTACATACACGCACTCATACACATGCATGCACATATACATATATATATAAATAATAATGTGTTTCTATATAAAGAAAACTCCATGTTTTCTTTGGAAAATGTGTGCAAAAATGTATTAATGTTGTATATATTGTGTTCTTTATCTTTACCATTATCTTCAACGCGCGCCCAATTACCTTATTAATTGTTTCTTGGATTGGATGTTGACAAATTAGCGAAGCATTTTTAAATTTTCTGTGAAAAAAGCAGTTTTAACTTTCAACACACACACATACACATAAACGCAGCCAGCACAGGCCAGAAGTGTATGCTTAAATGGATGCAACATCAATAATAACGCAAGTTTCCCGCGATGATGAACAATTGAATGTCTATCCAAGCGATAAAGGTAAGTGTGCGAAAAAATTTAAATAAAACTCAAAATTGTGCACATATATGTAGCAATGAATAGCCCAGACAAACAAGTGCGCCTTAGTTTTTGTCTGTCATAAATGAGTCATACACAAATGTCAGCCACAAAAATGCCAAAAGTCCTTTGAGGACTACGATTTTAAGTATTTTTGTTGAAAGTGAGCGCGCCCCAGCAAACAGACACAAGCGCCATCAACACGTCGCCTTATGTTTATTTGTCCCTCTTTTGCGCTGTCTTTATCGCTCTTTGTTTAGTGTCTGCCGTCTATTGTGAATGATCGAAATCTAAGCCAAACCACTTGCAAGCTTCTTCCTTGTCCACCTTTGCTTCTATTTATGTTAAACTTTGCCTTATCGACCTTTTTTTTCAATTACATCGCAGTCTACGTCTCTGTCCACCACCGCCGATTTTTTTTTTAATATAAAATCAATTTAATGACTTTGCTTTTGTGACGTCATACAATGTCGTCGCGCTGCAGCACTTCCAATTGAAAAACATTAAAAAGTTTCAACGAAAAATTCCCCTTATGTATTGTAGTATGTGCAGTGTTTTAAAGTTAACAGCAGTTTGTGCTTAATAATAGAAAACAACAAAAAAGTAAATAAATAAAGTGCATATTACAACAGCAAAGCAAAGAAGAAGATAATGAAATAAAATACAAACAAGCAAAACCGGTATTAAGAGAGGCAGCTACTCCCATTGGCAATTCTGTCTCTTGACTAGTTTTTGAAACAAACAAACAAAGCAAATACAACAATAACTGCAACAACAAATAGCAAAACGTGCACACATACAAGTGCATAAATAAATAAATGAATGTAAATACAAATATATAAATGCAGCTTTAAGGTTCAGCAGAAACGAGCGCAAAACACAAAAAGTTAAATGTTAAGCGTCTGTGTGCGTGTGTTTTATTACAGTGAATCGCATAAGTATTCGTATAAGACCTAATTGAACTTGAACAATATAAAAAAAAACACAAGGAACTAAAATGCATTGGAAGTAAAATTGTTACCTTTCAGACTTTGTTGTAAAAAAAAATGATTATTCAAAATACTGGTCGTTGTTATCTACTAACTACTGGAACAGGTGTAAGTCAGATGTGACATCGTCTGGAGACATATGGCGGGAACGTTTCCAAGAATTTTTTGACTTATGCGAAGCGGGCTTGAGCATTGTCATGCTCTAGAACGTTTATGATTCTTTCCTTGTATTGTGGCCGTTTTTCTTTTAGTTATGGGCTTAAACGCATTAAAGCTGTAATTTTTAATATTAATTAGCATTTATAGCATTTAACCCTAAATACACATATCGAAGTTGTACACCCAATTAACTCATCTGTGACATATCGCTAGAACGGTTTGAACAATTAACGTTGAAGTTATGGGGCAACCTTAGAAAATATAATAAGCTTCTAAAATGTAAAATGATCTTTGTAACGAAAAAATAATGCAAATTCTTTAAGTCTGCCGAAAATCCTAAACCACTTTGGCTTTGGAATTAAGTTACAAAAATAAATAATAGTAGCAAAAAACGATTGAGCAAATAAAAAAATCTTTGTTAATTTATTTTGACAACTAATATTTCAAGATGTGATGTCTAGACTTGATTCTCTGCTGCATCAACAGTAACAGTAGGTGTCGTTTTCGAAATCTCTATAAAAGTATTATATTATATTAAACACATATGCTTGCCGTATTCCGTTTTGCTAGTTCAGCTGAGATTGTTTATTTTGAAATTTGATTGCAGTCGTTTTAAAGCAAATATTAATATAAAAAATAATATTGCATATATGTTTTTAATAAGGTCTTGAAAGCACTATACGTGAAATATGTTACAATTTAATATAAAGCATTGATTTAAGAGTGTTCACCCTTGTTTAAAGAATATGTTACAGTAACGGCTGTCACAACAAAAAACAGCTACCAAACAAACATCTAATGCTTTGGAAATCAATAGTCAAAATTTAACCAAAACTTTAAATGCATAAAAGTAAAAATTACTATAATTGTTAGTTACTTAATGTTATATCGTAATACAGAGAGAGTTTCGTTGCGGCACTGCATTTAGTTATTGAATTTGTGATATCAACATCAAAACATTAAGATTATTTTTACAATTTTAAATCTTACTTCATCTTTTACAATTTTTTGATATGCTTTGATAGCATCATGTTCTTTTCCTTTGGCTGTGTTATATTAGTCTGTCTTAAAGTGGAAATAATTCAAGCAGTTGCTGCTAGTCCCCTCACAATTAATAGTTGCAATTGGTTCCCAAAAGTTCAATCAATTGCATAAAATCGAATGCGCTCGAGGCAATTTGTAACGAGAGGGATAATACTATAACTATCAAAAATAATATAGGAAATAATAAATAATGTTAAATAAATGAGCAAGCATATATTTTTTATGTTTGTACGTAGACTTATTATATTTACTGTATTGACTGCGAATATTTAACTAAAAGAGGTGTGACACGAAGGGAGTCACACTTTTTAAAGTAATAACAAATTTTAATCTAATCTGTTTTGTGCTCTAAAATCATTACGACAATTGCACAAGCACACACACATACTCACACACACACACTCTAACACACAAACAAGTTTGAGTCAAAGTCAAAGCAAAGAGAACAAAAAAAGTTTACGTTTGGGTGTTAATTGGCGAAGCTTGTCAGCTCTGTATTACTAACTACTACATCATCATCATCATCATCATTGATAGACATTGGGCTGCTCCAACACTGTCCGCCCGTCCGTTCGTCTATGTGCGAGTCTCTGTCGTCCGTCATTTTTATTCAAGAATTTACGGATTGTTTGTGCTCTTTTTCCGTGTTGCAAATATGCTTATGTAGCGTAGGTTTTCGCTTTTTGACTTGTTGAACACTGCGACAACTGAGCGTGCGTGAGGGCGTGCGAGTGAGTGGTATGGTGAGTGGTGCGGTGGTGGTGCCTGTGGAGGAGAGCGAACTACCAGCAGCCAAGAGCATTAGAACCGGCGGCAACAGTTGAAATATCTCTGTATGTATATTTGAGAGTGGGTGCCCAATGGTCGTCGTTAAGTGCTGCTGCTGCCCATCTGTATATAAAATATTGATATATAAAAATAATATGTTTGTATGTATCTACATTATGTATTGTTTTTATGGGCAACATTTTTAGTATCTCATTTCTCGCTCAGCCATTTTGCAGCTTTTGATTTTTTATTATTAATTTTTCAATTTCTGAAGGTCTTAAGCAAATTGCTCACACTTATTGTAGACTTTCTTTGTTATTAAATTGTCAAGGCTAGAGGGGCGGGGCAGCGACGCTACATACATAACACATGTATATAAGCAATACATACATACTTATATACTTTGTTATGTATATTTATGTCTTTAAAACTAAATAAACATTGGAAGATCATTTCCTTTTCAAAAGTTGCAAATTTCTAGAGCGCGTGAAACACATAAAGCAGATATGAAACAAAAAAAATGTATATATTTTAATAATTAAAATTAGCTACATACCGCGCAATGCATAATTAAATAAAGAAAAAGAAAAATTAAATGTTTATAAATATACGCTAACATATAAAGATATTTAGAATATTAAGATGCGTGAAAAATGTATTTTTTGTGTGTTATTGAGCAACAAGCATTTCCTATTTGCAAAGAGATAAATCAATATAATACATATTGCCTGGGGGCACAATAGATCTGCTTGGATACGCTGATGGTATGGGCATCGCGAGGCTTGGCAAGAATCAGCTAAATTGGTCGACGCAATTACTAAGAACAATGCAAAGTTAAAAATGTGCAGAGTGTTAGAGCCTAAAGACCGCCAAGGAGTTCGTTGAAATTAAACAAAGAATAGTACTTGCAAACAGTTGCTATTGTACATTGGGCTTGGTAGGCAATACAGCAATAGAGCTTTCCATCTTTTGACATATAAAAGAAACAATCTAAAAGACATTCATTCTTGTGGTTGTGGAAGCCCGGACAGTCACATAATCGGATGAACCTGCTCTTAGGGTGTTCACTAGAAATACCCTTTGCAAAATATTTACTCTTGTTTACGTTGTCAAAGGCCAAAGGTAGCTAAAGTCGTGTTACGTCTTGGTATTACTAACTAAGGAAGACGTTAAATAGACGGGATTGTGTTGAGGCAAGACAGGTATTTTAAATGAGAAAAATTGAATACATATAATATAAAGCATCTGTAAAGAAAAGATGAAAAAATAAGTAATAAGGATAGTTTTAATTTTGAATTATTGTATCTACCAAACTACTAAAGTTTGTTGACCCAAAGATTTGCGGGTAACCTTGATAGATACCAACCTATATTAACTCAATTGAGCGACAGTTTCCGGAAAAAAAAATTCTCTTTAGACTTGCTCAAATATCACGTGCCGCTGCTAAGTTTGTCAACCATTTGAAATTAGTTGAGTTGAGCAGCAGCATACGTAATACTCTTTCTATTAAGAGACACCGGTAATTTTTATGGCCTTTGGAAAGCTCTTAATAAATAAATATGTTGAAGGTCATAGTTTTTTGTTTTGATTTTTTACTGCTTCAACAATTGTTTAAAGCATTTAAGGCGTGTGTAGGCCACAAATGATATCATACTCTCTGTCAGATAACAAACATTATATTCAAGATTAGATAATGAAACCAACTCCTAGGGCACTTTAAAAGAGCCACCATCATTGTTTACTGCCAAGTTTCAAGTGTAACGCTATTTGCTTAAAAATTTTAATTGAACACAATATTTATTTATAAATTAAATACATACTTTTCTCTGTGGCGCGCTTTATATTATTTAAAATGTCACAAAGAAAAAAACTTGTCATTTTCATTGCCATTGTTTTGTTATGTCTCTGAATAATCTATTCCTCTGCATTAACCAAAATCCAATTGACGCGTAAGGTCGTTTAACAGTCTAGAGCGCAGAAGCATTTGCATAAATTAGTGCACAATATTTTTACATAATAATGATTAGATTTTATTATTATATGCAAATGCATGTGCGTACACATTATACACATTATGTAGAACTTAAAGATACTTCTTAGAATGGCTATGCGGATATGCGAATATATATATATGTTGGAATACTTTTGTTGCCCTAGTCAAGGTATAATTAAGTTGTTACCACATCAGTGGGATTATGCTTAAATAACTTTCTAAATATATAGCTTACACTGAGTCTAAAAATATAAGAGGGTTTACTCTGTTGAATGACTTTTACACACACATACAAGCAAGTTTATATATATCCATATTCATACACCCACACAAGCACATATTACGTATACATATTTAGTTGAACACCTTCAGGCCTATTTGAGTGTAACGATGGTTGAATAGCCACACAATCCCAATGTCCAACAGCTATTCCCATACAATCCATCCACCCACCTACCATTGTTATTGCCTCTTCAGTTGCTTTCATTGATGGCACCTGTTTGATGCTGCCAGCAATTTGTTGTCTATCAATCAGCGACAGGTTGTTTGCAAGAGTGTGGAAACTCCTGATTATTGAATGCTCTATATTTGATTATTATTTTTTTAGGCTTACTCTTTGAATGCAATTTAAATATAAATGCAAGAAAACGGTATGATAAAATTTTATAATCTAAAGAATTGAAATCATTACATAAGAAGAGTCTAAATAATTTAATTGTAAAATTTGTATTTTAACATGCATGGCTTATCTAAAAAAGTCGAGACACATAAAAAAAAAATTGATTTATTTAGGCCGTACACATTTTCGGGTCGGCTCAGTGCAAAAAAAAACCAAGTTCTCCCAATAACTCACACTTTTAACGGTAACAGGTAGATTTTTCCAAAAAAGCTTTTGATTAAAAATGATACAATTCTATGGGTAACAATAAAAAAATGCAATATGAAAATCATTCCCCAATTAAGGAGTTAAACGACATGCTCGTTACATTTTTTAACTTATTTAATTTCCACCCCTCTAGCGTTTAAAGCCTTCTATGATTCAGCTATTACTATTTTAATAGAGTTAAATGGGATTTCCAGAGCGATCTCTTTAGTTTGCGAAATAGAAGTCACACGGAGCATGCTGCAAAAAACGAAGAGATTTCCCGCAAAATCAATCAATTTTCTTTTAATTGTAAGATGAGTTGAAAGGCACCGAACACAACTTTCTTTTAAAGAATGTTTATTAGCTTTATATGGTTTGTGCTTGGCATGATGTCCTCTAGATTAATCGATTATTTCTGCGGATTAAATGTAGAAACTGCTCTTATATACAGTTGTGATTAATTTTCTTACGTTCCGATTGGTATAAATCGCAGTATTCACCTTTACCAGCCCACAGCGCTTCTCAAATAAAAAAGTGTGTTTTCAAGTTTTCGAATCAATCGCGATTGTAGGAGTTCGACTGAACCTTTTGAATGTATATATGAAATGATGTGCGGAAAAAGCTTACGATGTAATTAAAAATGCTGCATG
This sequence comes from Chymomyza procnemis, assembly GCA_035046065.1. Classification (NCBI taxonomy): domain Eukaryota; kingdom Metazoa; phylum Arthropoda; class Insecta; order Diptera; family Drosophilidae; genus Chymomyza; species Chymomyza procnemis. Next base: position 23,118,234 of record JAWNOJ010000013.1, on the reverse strand, counting down.
GAAAATATATTTTAAACTATTGTATAAATAAATAATGAAGACATATCACAAATTCTTGCATGGAGTCTGGGAAAGGGTCTAGCGCCACGGTAATCTCTCTCTAGTATAGGAGCCACCTAGGATATAGCAAAATTTGCCATCATTTTGAGCTCGAGACACAACCTTGAAGATTTTCTAAAGATCATTGTATGTGATTGATTACCGTGTCAATAATAATACAGAATCGGAAGTAATGTGTGTACCCAAAACTCAAAAGCTGCAAAAGTGAATACGAAGGATAAACAAAAGATTGGATGAAAAGAGATTTCACACATTGATGAAACTTTTTAAGGCAAAACTGCATTGTTTTCTTTTGTAATAAATATGGGTGCGACCAATCGATGTTTTGGGAGTACTCAATCCATTCGATTGTATCAAAATATGGTTCTTGTAGCATGGTCAAGTTTTTTGGGTCTCACGCATTTTGTTTTAGATGTTAAGGGCATTCGTCTATCGGATTATATGTTTGACTATACTTCTCAATTCGTTAATCTTACAATGTATTACAAATAACGACAATCTATACGCAATCAGTATGGAAAAAAAATTGCATGCAACAAGTAAACGCGAAATTGAAAAGTTTTTATGTAGATATCAATGTTCTAGACAAGTTTTCCCATTGTGTGTATGTGCGTGTTGAATTGCACTTTAAGCCAACTTGTCCGTAGGCTTTTCACCTTTCACCTGCCTAATCAAAATGCTAACAAATAAACAAACTGCTTTGTGAAAAAGGCTTTATGTGTGGATTTGTTTAGAGTTCGTCTGGTTTAACGCTTAAAAATGGAAATACACGTGCCCACAGCACGACTCCCCACTAGATTGTGCTGCTGCTATGTAAAAAAAAGGTATATAGAGAAGGCTCATAAAATATTCAAGTGCAATGCTGCTGGTTGTTGGTGCACTTCACTTGTCGCAAAAGGTTCCCGAGATTCCTGGCTGCATTTGTGTCCTTTTTGAGACGACAAACACTCGCACATATTCGCTGGCTGACTTTGCGAGGGTTGCTGCATTTTGTAGCTCAATTTCACGAACGGAGCGGTTCAATGAACCAAGCTTGTGTCTAGTAGCTAAGCTTAAGCAGCTGCTATACTACCGTAACCCCAACACAACTCATACCCTTGAAAACATTTGTATTTGTGTTTTGTGTTTCACTTGCGAAAATGGCATTTTGTTTGTCATTCCGATTGTTGTTGGTGTTGCCATCTTTTGTTCTACGTCAATGGCAGAGTTGGGTTTCAGTGTGCGTCCTCCCTGCGGGTTAAAAGTTTCCGTCTTTACACACTGACCAAACCCATTCCCGTATGGCCACACCTGTAATAAATGTCGTTACCTTAAAGGTCAACCAGTGACCTTCTCATGCATATGAATTCTCTCAACTATAATATATTGGTAGTATGTGCAATTATAGCATTTTACCATCGATTAAGCGCGTATATGCTAAATCTGTTACCCTACGCTTCCTCCCTATGCTTTGTTTTATTTTTCCGAATTATTTTTAGCTGTTTTTTTTTAAATGTATTTTCGTGTTTTGTTACTTTTCACACATAAAATTTAAATAGCAATGTGTTTGAAGTGTACACAAAAAAACGAACATTTCATCTATTACGTGTGTACAACAAATAAAAAATATGCTCTTTTATTTACTTATGCTACAAATGGGAAATTTTTTAAACTTTTATATAATCGGGTTTGTAGTACTTTGCGGTAAGTGTTTTTGTTAATAAAATGGTAGCAAATAAATAAATTGAAGTATATATATATATCGATTGAATAAGTACAACATCAAAAAATAAAGGGCAAATGGGCTAAATCGATTAAAACGAGACAGTTTTTTTCAAGTGGCAAACATCTAACTCATACTAAGTAATATAGCGAGTGCATTTTTGATTGTATCTTGCTTGAGGTAAAGCATTATTTCCGGTTGGTTGGCGTAATAAAGGGTGATTGTGTTTGGGGTTTGCAAGGCAATTTTTAAGACTATAATTTATGTTTTTATAATTGTTGTACACTGCAAATACTCCGTAGACGCTTTTTGGCAAATTAGATCTACGTACTCTTTGAACATTTATATATGCAGACATTTTCATAATTCACAAAATAAAATAATCCACAATTTATTTACCTTAAAACGCTCCCCAGGTAAATTCCCAAAAGTCAAAAAGTATTTTACAGGTCAATGTTGATGTTACATTATAATTATCATAAAACCAAAAGTTGGTACAACTTTATCTTGTACAAATGGTTTGACGACAACAGTTGGTTTGGAGAAACAAACAATCACAAATGCTGCCATACCAAACAAACAGTCACTTTGGAAAATTAAGTTTTGCCCAAAAAGATGATTTTCAAACAAGCTTTCTTGAATATAAAAGCGTTTCATTTCGTTTATGACTAGGTTTATACAAAATATCTGTGTCATGCCAACTTTTTAAGTATAATAACGCTATTGTAATGCTAGAATTGTAAAATATCTCTATAGTAATAATGGAAATGCATATAACGTCAAAGGTAGCCATTTATATATATTAGATATCAAAATATTGCAACATGATCGGGCAATACTTACCATTAGAGTAAAATCGTCGTCGTAAATAAATTATGAGTTAGATATATTTGATCATTTAAATTTCAAATACTAGATGGAACACCCTGTAGTACAAGCATAATGTATGCAGAAACTGTATTGATTCGCAGAGTAGGGAAATTGTGTTACATTAAACAGAAAAAGCAGCAGTTTTTAATTGCTTTCTAATTCAATTTTTCTATTAGACGAAATAGTTCACGTTCACTTGGGAGCTATTAGACAAACCGAAACACCACTCATTTGTTCGCATATATTTTGAAAAATATTCCTATTGCATTTTTATATGTGTGGAGCTGGAGCTTCAAATCACAATGATTTTGCCTCTTAATGGCCGTACCTATCAAATTGTAAGCCAAAACCTGGTGAAGAGTTGTTATATCGTAACAAAAATAAGTATTATTCACATCTAAATATTTTGGAAGCATTTTGATAAAGTTATGAAATCGACATGTGAATATGACCACCAGCAAGATTTTTAACAACATTCCCTAGGCTATAGTGTTCCATTGCCAAATATACCTACAATAGAGCACTAAACCTACTAAGCCTAAATTTATATTTTCTTCATTCAATTTCATGATTTAAATTTTTCCAATTTCAGATGATGTAGAACGATTTAAGCCACAGAAACGTGGCTTTCTTCATTCGATTTTATGCTGTTGGCGACGCAACCGAACGAAATCAAATCAAAATGGCACACAAATCGATGGATCAACAACACCGCCACCATTACCGGACCAACAAAGGTACCTACTACCTCAGGTTAGGCACTCGGATATGCATAGAAAGTGCATGGTCATCGATTTAGACGAAACCCTTGTGCACAGTAGTTTTAAGGCAAGTATAATGCATATACATATATATTTTTTTTTGGTAAAGCAAACACATGGTAACAGGCTAACAATTTGTATAACTTATTAATTACAGCCCATACCTAATGCCGATTTCATAGTACCAGTAGAAATTGATGGCACTATACATCAGGTGTACGTGCTGAAGCGACCACATGTAGATGAGTTTCTACAAAAAATGGGTGAATTGTACGAGTGCGTTTTATTTACAGCATCACTAGCCAAATATGCAGATCCTGTGGCCGATCTATTAGACAAGTGAGTATCACTGAGTATATGAACGAAAAAAAAGATTATGTTATTAAATTGTGTTGCAGATGGAATGTTTTTCGTGCAAGACTGTTTAGGGAATCATGCGTTTACTACAGGGGTAATTACATTAAGGATCTAAATCGTCTGGGACGTGATTTACAAAAGATTGTTATTGTCGATAACTCACCGGCCAGTTATATATTTCATCCGGATAATGCAGTAAGCTAATCAATAAATATACTTAAAAAAATATATACATTAATATGTTCTAATTGCATAGGTTCCCGTAAAATCGTGGTTTGACGATGTCACCGATTGCGAGCTGCGTGAGTTAATACCGCTCTTTGAAAAACTGAGCAAAGTGGATTCTGTATATTCGGTGCTCTGTAATTCAAATCAACCGCTAAACAATCAAATAAATCAGCAGCATAATCATAATCAGGAGCTACAACAAACGCCCCAGCAAGCGCAGCAGCAGCAGCAGCAACAACAACAACAGACCATTTCTGCCACGACAGTTATTACCCAGGCGACTACCTTGTCGGCGCCAACAATGCTAAATGCACAACAGTCGCCAACGCAGCTCAGTCCGCCCACACCACAAAGCGAGCTGATAAGCAAAACGTAACATCAGTGGGAATTAATGTTTATAAATATATGATAAAGTGTAAAATGCAAGCATATTTTGAGACCAAGCAAGCAAAAATCCAAGCAAACCTTATACTACTATTTACTACTACTCATTAACCAATCACCAGCACAATGTACTACCTATCCATTGCTCTATATCATAATTGGAAACGCAAAAGTTAGATGTAAGTTTTTGCTTCAATTTTAATTTCACACGTTTTATACAAAGCACTGTAAATTTTATATTATTTATTTAAATTTTTTTTTAACTGGTTGGTCTAGGCTTTGTTTGAATTAGGCTAAAGATGTCTTTATTAAAAACTTAACTAAAATAATTTTTCTATAAATGTGTATGTAACAAAAGCAAAGAAAGGCGTGTCTCCGTGCCCACATGCCCTTGAATAGGGTTACCCTAATTGTAATAATAACTTAGCTATATACATAAAGGAAAAATATGTATGTAAATTAATAATCATTAATTTTTTATATACACGATATATATATATACTATACATACTTAAAAGCGCATATTTAACAAACAGAAAACTGAGCAAGTAAACAGATTTAATGCATAAACAAGCGTAAAAGTTAAACAAAAAAAAAATAAATTAAAACTATACATATGAGCAGAGAGATAAAATCAAATCTAAAATAGCATATATTTATATATATTTTTTATTAAAACCTTAAGAAAAAAAATAATACATGTACTAAAAAAAAGTAACCCAATTTATATACATATACATACATATTAAGCATATGTTGTCTACACATCTGCTAAAACTAAGCATGTATAGATAATTTGTATTTTTATGATGCACTGCACGGCGGGGCGCATCCAGTAATTGTGTGAGGCATTGTATATGAATAAGAGCTCCAAGCAAGCTTTAATAAGTTGGTCAGCCCACCACCTACTAGAAGTATAAACCCCTTCCTGTTGCGCAAAAGCTGCGGCAAGTCCATAGTTAAAAAAGGTACATATTTGTAAAACTACTTTTTGCGTGCTTTAAATAAAAATTTGTGTGTTTTTTAAATTGTGCCAATAAAACAGAAATACATACATGGTCCGTTGAAAAAGAAATCAAATTAAAGTTGTCCGAAGTTGAATTAAATTGAGTTTCTCTTGTGACACCACATACAGACACATACACACATAAAGGCAGTTTTGAAGCACTTTGCTAGACTTAAATGAAATTCTAAACTTGAAAGCTAAAAACCCTATGTATGCTATGAAAACTTTTTATGTTTTCTTTTGTCATTGCTTAGACGTGATGCCGCCAAGTGCGCTTATAACACGCATTACAATACACATATTCTTACTTAACTATATAAATAAATAAAAAAAGTTTTCATAATGCTGCCCAAAAGAAAAGTTAATAACATAATAAAGCTAGGGAAACCCGAGTCTTTTGGAGAAGTGGCCAAATGCTCTGCATGCATAGCTGTTGACAGTTTTAAAAATAATTATGTACAAAGCTAAAACATATTGTATGTAAAACTCCGACCAACTAGTATACAGCAATATACAATATATTTATATACAATTAAAACACTTATGACAAGCTCAAGCTGGCCACGCCAAAATCCCACCTATATGTATATAATATATACTATATGAGGAAACAGATGAAAAACAAAAAAGGACGCTATGCTATACACATACTCTTAAAACCGCCCAGTGCTGGCACGGCTTCTTTACAAACTATTTTTCAATGTTTAGTAGACGCTCTAAAATACAAACAGATTTGATATTGCAATCAATTGTAATTCTGTTGAAAATTAGGTGTATTTGCACGCTTCAGTTTGAAAAGAATGGAAGATTAGATTAATAAGAAACAATTTTGGTTTTTTTTTAGTTCTGGAATGTAAACAACTTGAATCAAAATGTAGTCCTAATAAACAATATGAAAACTGGAAATGTATACTTTCTGTTTTTTTTATGTAACTGTTTTATTTATTTTTTGTTGCTCAATAATTAAACTGCACCTAATTCGCGAAACCTAATTGTCGTAAAACTTTTGTGTTTACTTTTTCGAAAACAAAAAGTAGATGTTCAAAAGTAAAACCGCTTAAAAATAAATCAAGAACCATTCCTAAATCAGAGTTTACGACTCTTAATTTAGTGAGTTTTTTCTAAATCCTAGTTGCAATGTTAGGCAACTTTTTTTTTTTAATTTGTGTAGTTTTTCGAGCGTTTACTAAATGGTCTTATATAAAACACATTTTCGATCAATTGATATTTTTAAATGTTTTTAACTATTCAAGTGAGTTGGCAGTCTTTTAAAAATAGAGCATAGGTTTTAAGTTAGAATTTTTGTAACAAATTTCGGCGTGTTGCAAACGCGTGTTTTTCGCATATTTTTTGCAGTAAATTCGCAAACAGAAACAAAAAGATTTTTAATTATAATGTATTGTATATCATTTACACCGCTGCAAAAAAAAAATGCATAATATAGAAGTAAACGTAATGAAAACCTAAGCATAAAATACATATAAGCTATTTTAATAAATAAAAAACATGTATTTAAATGTTTTACTTTTAATAAATTAAAACCCAAGTAAACAAATAATAAGGAGTAACTTAATTTATCATTAAACGCAAAACTTTATTTTTAAAGCGAGCCTATAAATATAATGCATAAATGTCGACAGCAAAAAAAAAAAATGTCATAAAATGAGTAATAAAAGAAAAAAAATCAAAATTCAAACCCAAATGAATAGTCTTTCAGTAAAATTTTTATTCATTATTTTTTTGAGCTATTTATGATTAAATCGCGATAAAATATTTCTCCCATACGCATCCATTTATAAGTCCACATGTTTTATGCGGATTACGTTTGAAACCAAAATTTTCATGCTCCCAATTTTACTAATCAATCCGACTATTTAGCTGCATTTGCAATTAAACGAAAAATAAAGATTACACTAAAAATTTAATATATTTTGATATTTATAGATATCAACTTTATATTGCATATTAAGGAAATTTTTTTTATTATTTTTTTCTAAGTTAACCCAAAAATAGTTTTGTTGTTTGGTACTTCTATTGAAACGAAATAATTTTGCGCCAAATCGTTTAAAAAAAACATAATAATTGTACCAGGATAAGGCTCAAAACATCGAGCAGGACTATAAATTACTTACTGCAGCATAAAAAAGAAGGCTGTTTAGTATTTTTTTATTGTACCATTTTATGCTTTCTTTTAGTTTGAAAAATTGAAATTAAACGAATATATTGATTGTTTTTGCAAATTTTACTTTGATGATATGTGAATCCATCATAGAATGCATGCATCACAAATAAATACATGAAAAAACGCATAAGTCAATTCACAGAAAATCATGCTGATTTGATTATTCATAAATGGAATCACATCTGTATTAATTAAAAAATGGTCAAAAAGACATTTTTATTACGTATAGACGTTAGCTAGCTTCCGTAACGTATATGACGTGATTTTTTCCGCTTTAAACTGCAATCCAGTGGAGACACCAGTAAATAGCAATAAATAAAGTATTTAAGGCATTTTTTTTAAACAAATTCATTAAAAAATCTGTTAGTGACATATTCAAATTAGAACTTAAAATTTGGAACAAAATTTAATCTTTTCGCATTGTTGTATTTTTTTCTCTCAATTCTATTTGAACGCTGTGTTTAACTTTTTATTTTTATCTTATTTCATATTGCAAGAAAATATAAATTGATAAGTGTTGTTTTTCTCAAGTTTACCCTCAATAAACTTTTCAAATAGATATTTCCAGGCATGGATGATTACATTTTTAATAAAAGCAGATAATGAAGAAATTTGAAATTATATTGTGCATATCATTATTTAGGGTTATTTCTCTTCTTCCGCAGTATAATCTAGAAAGGTTATTTTTATAAGAGTCCTTTGTCTTGCCAGTCAGCTATCTCAACTCACGCAATTAACGGTGTCAGTGAAGATAATACTTTTGCACATAATATTGATATACTCTCTATAGAGTCATTTAGAGCGCAGCCAAAGTTCAACAGAAATTCAAATCAAATTCAATTACCAAGAGCTGCATAATAAAAATATACTTGTTTAAGCTTTACCTTTATTATTACTTAAATAATTTATAATTTTTTATTAAAAATTTAAAAAATGTGGCTTTTCAAACGATTTTCAAATCTCTTTATAGCAAGATCGCGGCAAGGCGTTGCCTGAATCAATTATTCGAAAAATAACAAAAGTTTATAGCGATACATAACAAAATCGAAAAAAGTTAAATGCTTCGGATGCAGAACAGAATAATTTAACTTCAGGTAATTCAATATTTATTTATTTTTGATACGGAGTAAATTTCTATTTATTATATTTAACGCACATTACATACACCGTCAATTAATTAATTTTTTACATTCTATTTAATACGTAGTTGTATTTATCTTGAGTTTAGATGCTTAACTAAATTTTGTAGGCAAAGAATTGGATTTTGCGGCTAAACACTTACAATAGTTTTTTTTTTTAATATATATATAATCTTTTAATTATTAAACATTATTTTGTTTGTGTGTTCTTATAGTCTTTTATAAGCTTTATAACAGTACATATTTTGCAAAAAGAAACACAATAAATGTATACAAAAGAATCGGTTTTTAGCAAGTCGCACGCATAAAAGTTCGCATAACAAAACCACTATATATTGTAAAATCTAAAATATAAAATACATCGAAAAGTAGTTTACATTCATTTTTTATTTAAGTTGAATTTTTAGTGATTTTTTAAATTTAAATGCACTTAAGTAACGTGTCAGAATTAAACAGATTTTTGTTTTGCATAAAAGTTGTTGTCAGGTTCATTTTTCAGAATTTTCGCAATTATCATGTATTTGAAATTGTTAAATGTTATGTTAATTTTAATTTTTTTTTGTATTGTAATTAATCTGCTGTATCATTACTATAATATGTATATATAATAATATGCATATATTTTATGAATCTGTTTATATATTTATAGTAGACTTTGCTGCACTATAACATTTTACTTAAATGATTGCTGACTAGACTAGTGCATAAAAGATAGGTATATATAATATTATTTACCTTTTAATATTTATTAAATTTAAGTATGCAACTGTTAAGCTTAGTCGAATCTTGCTCTTGTTAAGTAATTTTTTTTTTTTTCGTAAATTGTTTGACATCAATGAAAAGCTTTTTGTGTGCTTAATAATTTATTTGAAAATTCAGATTTAATTTGATGTGCGCTTTACAAATTTTTTTTATTTATTTTTGGTGTTGTTTAAATCTCATTGTATATTGCTCTAAAACTGATTTGAATATTGCACGACAAAACATTTATTTCATAATTTGCTTAGATTTTGATTTGTTTTTTTTTTTTCGATATTTGCATACATTTTGTTCGGTGTTTACGTAGTTTTTGGTTTAAGAAATACTTTAAAAGGAGCATTATGTAATTGGTTTAACTTTCGGTCAAAAAAATTAATTTAAGAAATATGCAAAAATTTACAAAGATTTTTTTGCTTAATTACAATAATACACGCATAAATGTATTGTGCATTAGAATACATATGTTCGATATATGTATATGTATGTATGCATATTCTGTTTGGTACACTGGGGTACCCAATCGATCCGATATCGGTCAGCGACGACGCTCACGTGTCATTAATCGTTGTGTTTAGAGGGATAGCAAAAAAAATCGCTACAGCGCGTACCAATTACAAATCATCATCAAGAAGAATAACATGATAAGGCGTATAGTATTGTACCTATAAGCAGTTGTGGCGTATCTAAAGCAGTTTATTTTTCGTAACACAATAACGTTAAACATGTGCTATGGGCATTCGAAGCGTCTTCGCATCCCGATAGGACTTATCCTACACATACTGATGATCGGCTGCCATACCATCGGCACATTCGGCACGCAGCAATGGTTCCTTTTCTATAGTCTGATGAACTTGCGTATCGTAGTCGTAATAGTTCATCCAATCGACGTGTTTTGGCTGCAATAATCCAAAGCAACTACACTCAAAGAAGTCAATGCAATTGAGTATGGGACCTCTTGTGAAGGGACTGTGGCCACCCTTAGCTTGGAAATGACGATAACGTCCTCGATTCATGCGTTCATTGGTAGTCATACCTAGGCAAATAACTTGATAGGTTTGACAAACGGTCAATAGTATGACCCAAGACATGTGTAGCAGAGCATTGCCCATAACCCATCCAACCCAGGCATTGCAATTACCAATAGCCCGCATGGCAGCAAGAAAATCTATCGATAAAAATATTATTAGCATTTGGCAAAAGTGGGACAATTAAGTGTTATAGTTATGCATCCTTTTTTTATAAATTAAAAAAGAAACTTACCATCAAAATGTACATTGCACTGGTTGACATAATATTTTGAGCCGCCGTACAGCATCCATCCGCACATAATAAGTAACATCCAGAGAAAGCCCATAAAATAGCTGTGATTCTTGAGACCAATACAATTACCCACCCAGGGGCAATGGTGATCGAAGCGTGCAACACAACGATCGCAAACAGAGCAATGTTTGGAGCGTATAGGTCGTCGCACTAGGCAGCCAGAGCAAAATGAGGCTGGTTCGAAACCCACGCCACCACGTTCGGATAGCTCAATAATGGTCTGCCAACAATATTAAGGTTATACAAAAATTTAAGTGATTCATGCCATATAAAACTCACCTTAAAACGCTGCTCCCTAGTGGGTCGTATTATGCCTGGATCGCCTTTCCAGGATTTGATAAAACACACCCACAGCGCCAGAGAGCAAATGAGGAAGCTCATGGTGGCCACAAAAGATACAGCCTCATCTATATACATTAACCATGTGACATAGAACCATGCCTTTGTGGCTAGGTATACACTTAGGGGTAGCAAAGCCATTAAGTGCTCATCGAATAGAGTTTTTCCAATGGTATGAAAAATGGCATACAGGCAACCAAGCAGGAAAAACTTGATGATATAAAGCGTATTTATTGTAAAGACAATTCCAGCCAAATAAAAGGCAGTAAAGGGACAAGCCACCATTGACCACCAGCGTAAGCGTTTATCGTGTCGCAGCTTAGATACCAAAGAACGGCGCTGTTGTGATGTTACTGCAGCTTCCTTAACACGATCCATAACTTTGGCACCTATCCAAATAGCACCACTTTGTGCCTCTAGCATAGATAGTGGGGTCTCAGAGCGTAAATTCGGCACATCGAGAGATGCCTTTGACTTAAGCACCAATGTAGTAATCGCGGTGGCATTACGTGCCAAAATTGCCCAGTGAAGAGCGGTATTACCGTGCGTATAGTCAACCATAGCAGGATTAGCACCAAGTGTTAGTAGCAGGCGCACAGGATCCAAAGCACACACCTTTACACGAAATACGGTCATTAAGCGAGAGAATTAATTTAAAGCATGATAACTAACCTTCCAAGCCGACCACATGAGTGCTGTCATACCTCCGCGGTCTTGCAAGTCCGGATCAACACCTTTGGCTATAAAGTAGGCAACTAGCGCAGTGTGTGCAAACTGGGCAGCTATGTGTATACAAGAGCAACCTTCTGCATCCCGAATGCGGGGATCTGCTCCCGCCGCCATCAGAAGTACCACAGCTCCAAGATGTCCCTGCCGCGTAGCCCAGTGCAACGGTGTGGCATTCAGCTCACCACCCACTGCGTCAACTGTAGCACCTTTCTCAAGAAAGTATCTTATAATATCGCGACGATTGTTAATAGCCGCCCAGTGTAGAAGTGTTACAGTTTCACTGTCTGGTTGGTTAACATCCCATCCAGATTCAACCAGTTCGCGTACGCGCGCTATGGCGCCGTACTGTGTAGCCTTAACTATATCGAAGCCACTATAATCGGGCTCAACGGGTGCGGTGGGTGGCTGTTGGGCAATAAGTGCTGCCTGTCGTTCATTATCATGTTGATTGCCTGCACCGGGCACACAAGAGCCAGTAGTGGCCGCATTGCAGGCGCTTTGGTACATTTCCACGGATTTTTGGCTTTATTTGCCACTAACTAAAATGTGATTCACTTGCCTCGACGTTCGTTCGTAACATCCCTCAGCAACACACCACCCCCAATAAATTCACTGGCTTGTGCTATTGCTTAACATTTTAAGGTGTTCCTATCCTTTCACATATCTAAGCGCGCACCACGTATAACTCATTAGAGTAATTGGCGTCGAAATTTTTTAGTAATTAATATATAAATTTAATGCGTTTTATATGCGATTATTGCTCTGTGAATTGGTATGTGAAAACAGCATTAGAACATGGCAACCCGTCTCAATTTCTTGAGGCTGCCACCGCGTTTTAGTTTATTAAACAAGATGGCAGCGTCCAAACATTTTTCTAAAGTTAGCAGCGCTTTAAAGAAGCCTGCATTTTCCCGCCTTGTCACGAAATAATTTGTAAAAATATTCGTTTTCTCTTAAGGGCTTGGCGGATTTACTGTCATATATAAAAGACATCATGGATGCGAAACGTAAAGCCAATGGAAGTACGTATGGACACGCAAAAAAAACAAGGTATTTATTAAGAGCGTCTACTGTTAAGCGGTAAGTTGACTACCTTGTGCCTTTTAATATTAATAGAAATTTTGATGATGACGATGAAATGGGCGGAGGGTTTGAATCCGAATTGGCAGCTTTTGAGCCCAACGATGAGCTGGAGCTTACACAATTGCTGGGCGACGGTCCAGAAAATCAACAAACAAGTGCGAAGTGGTCTCGCGCTGCTCCACCTCAGCTGAACCCTACGGAAGACAAACTTGTGTTTCAACAATTGGACGTTGAAAACTATCTAGGCCAACCGCTGCCCGGTATGCCTGGAGCTCAGTTAGGCCCAGTGCCAGTTGTGCGCATGTTTGGCGTTACTATGGAGGGCAATTCAGTGTGCTGTCATGTGCATGGCTTTTGTCCATATTTCTATTTAGCGGCGCCTCGTGACTTTGAAAAGCGGCACTGCCATGAGCTACACGAAGCATTGGATAAGAAAGTATTGGCCGATATGCGTAGCAATAAGGACAATGTTCAGGAAGCCGTGTTGGAGGTTGAACTAGTGGATCGCCTTAACATTCACGGCTATCACGGCGACGTCAAGCAAACGTATATAAAATTTACATTAACATTGCCACGGTTTGTGGCTGCTGCGTCACGATTGCTAAAAAAAGAAGTTATCATGGGCGCATTTGATTTTCAAGATTGCCGCGCCTTTGAGAACAACATTGATTTTGATATACGATTTATGGTAGACACTGGTGTTGTGGGCTGCAATTGGATTGAGTTACCGCCAGGCACTTGGCGCCAACGTGGACGCAATTCAAAGCCCTTGCCAGAATCACGTTGTCAAATCGAAGTGGATGTTGCCTTCGATAAGTTTATTTCACATGAGCCCGAAGGTGAGTGGTCTAAAGTCGCACCATTGCGTATACTTTCTTTTGACATAGAATGCGCTGGCCGCAAAGGAATTTTTCCGGAGCCTAAAATGGATCCGGTTATACAAATTGCCAACATGGTTATACGACAAGGCGAGTCGGAACCTTTTATAAGAAATGTTTTTACGCTCAAGCAATGTGCGCCTATCTTAGGTAGTCAGGTGCTTTGCTACGACCAAGAAACGCAACTTTTGGATAAATGGTCAGATTTTGTTCGCGAAGTAGATCCCGATATACTCACGGGCTATAATATAAACAATTTTGATGTTCCTTATCTTATAAATCGTGCTGCACACTTAAAAGTAAAAAATTTTGAATATCTAGGCCGCATAAAAAACATACGTTCCGTAATAAAGGAACAAGTTTTACAGTCGAAGCAAATGGGTCGGCGCGAGAATCAGTATGTTAACTTCGAAGGACGTGTGCCATTTGATTTATTATTTGTTTTGCTACGAGATTATAAACTTCGCTCTTATACGCTCAACGCTGTGAGCTATCACTTCCTGCAAGAGCAAAAGGAAGATGTTCACCACAGCATTATAACAGATTTACAGAATGGCGATGAACAAACACGTCGTCGTCTAGCTATGTACTGTTTAAAAGATGCTTATCTGCCTTTACGTTTATTGGGAAAACTAATGGCAATTGTTAACTACATGGAAATGGCAAGAGTAACGGGAGTTACACTAGAATCATTGTTAACTCGCGGACAGCAGATTAAAGTCCTTAGCCAGCTGTTGCGAAAAGCAAGAACGAAGGGCTTTATAATGCCTTCTTACACTTCTCAAGGCTCAGACGAACAGTACGAGGGTGCCACAGTCATAGAGCCCAAACGTGGTTATTATGCAGATCCTATATCAACATTGGATTTCGCTTCGCTGTATCCTAGTATTATGATGGCGCATAATCTATGCTATACCACATTGCTGCTTCCAGGCACAAAAGATAAGTTAAATTTAACGGATGAACAGATAGAACGTACGCCGGCTAACCACAGCTTTGTTAAATCAGATATACGTCGTGGGTTATTACCTGAAATCTTAGAATCGCTGTTGTCAGCACGAAAACGAGCCAAGAACGATTTGAAGGTGAGTAGAATAAGATTGTGGAATTATTCGTAATTGAAGAAAGCGAACGTTTAAAATAATTTTTTGTATTCTATTTCAGGTGGAAACAGATCCTTTTAAGCGCCAAGTGCTTGATGGTCGTCAGCTGGCTTTGAAAATATCCGCAAATTCGGTATATGGTTTTACTGGTGCGCAGGTGGGCAAATTGCCTTGCTTAGAAATCTCTGGAAGTGTCACTGCATATGGACGAACCATGATAGAAATGACCAAAAATGAAGTAGAATCCCATTACACCCGCTCTAATGGATATGAAAATGATGCGGTGGTTATCTATGGTGACACAGACTCTGTCATGGTAAATTTTGGGGTAAAAACACTTGAGCGCAGTATGGAACTGGGCCGGGAGGCTGCAGAATTGGTTAGCTCCAAATTTGTTCGACCCATAAAACTGGAATTTGAAAAGGTTTACTATCCCTATTTGTTGATTAACAAAAAACGATATGCTGGTCTTTACTTTACGCGCCCCGAAACTTATGATAAAATGGATTGCAAAGGCCTTGAAACTGTTCGTCGTGATAATTCGCCCTTGGTGGCTAATCTTATGAATTCATGCTTGCAAAAATTGCTTATTGAGAGAGACCCTGACGGCGCTGTGGAGTATGTCAAGCAGGTGATAGCAGATCTACTCTGCAATCGTATTGATATTTCTCAATTGGTGATAACCAAAGAACTGGCTAAAACTGATTACGCGGCAAAGCAAGCACATGTAGAGCTGGCCAGCAAAATGAAGAAACGCGACCCGGGCACAGCACCTAAGTTAGGTGATCGTGTGCCTTATGTTATATGTGCAGCCGCCAAAAATACACCGGCATATCAAAAAGCTGAAGATCCACTGTATGTTCTGGAAAACAGCGTACCTATTGATGCCAACTATTACTTGGAGCAGCAACTTTCCAAGCCACTTTTGCGTATTTTTGAGCCCATCTTAGGTGATAAAGCTGAATCCGTGTTATTGAAAGGCGAACATACTCGCACGCGCACTGTAGTTACCTCAAAAGTAGGTGGCTTGGCAGGTTTTATGACTAAGAAATCCTCGTGTCTTGGCTGCAAGTCCCTTTTGGCAAAGGGTTATGAGCAAGCCTGCCTCTGTCCGCACTGTGAGCCTAAAATGGGTGAATTGTATCAGAAGGAAGTAAGCGCAAAGCGCACAATGGAAGAATCATTTGCGCGTCTATGGACCGAATGTCAGCGCTGTCAGGGATCACTGCATGAGGAAGTCATATGTTCCAATCGTGATTGTCCTATATTTTATATGCGGCAAAAAGTACGCATCGATCTTGATTCACAGGAGAAGCGTGTGCGTCGCTTTGGGCTGCCTGAGTGGTAAAACATCATAAACATTTGTTTACCTATAATTTAATAATTATATTACTAAAATTATTACAAAGTTGTATGTGTGTGAATCTTGCTTTCGTTATTTTGCGCAATTCTGATAAGCAGCGAAAAGGGAATCTTTTTGGTAGCATCAGGCGATACGCATGAAAATTTTTACATAGGGGTAGGCAGAAAAGGCAGATAGTTGAGTGCTGACTATTTGCGACTCTGTAAGGTATTAGACAGCCAATCCATCGCTTGGTCTAAGCCCTCGCCTTTAGTTGCTGATGTTTTAAATATTTGAAAGGTGCGATTTTTAAGATTTTCCAGGCCTAAGGCGTGATGCACTTCGGCAACTGTCATACAACCCTCCATGTCCTGTTTGTTAGCGAGCACTACGAGTATCGCGCCAGCAAGTTCCTCTTCTCGCAGCATATAAAGCAACTCATCCTTTGAAATGCCAATGCGATCACGATCCGCAGAATCCACTACATAAATAATAGCATCTGTATTGCTGTAGTAGCAGCGCCAGTACGGTCTGCAAATCAAAAGTGATTATTATTTGTGCAATGGCTAAACAAGTGCTAACCCACCTAATACTAGTTTGTCCACCTAAGTCCCAAACTTGGAACTTAAGGTTCTTATATGTCACCTGCTCAACATTGAAACCGATTGTGGGTATTGTTGTAACTACCTCACCAACTTGCAATCTGTATAGAATTGTAGTTTTACCGGCGCCATCTAAACCAAGTATTAATATCCGCATTTCCCTTGATCCAAGAAGGCCACGAAAATAGCTAAGCACCCCACCTGCAAAATATATGGATTTATATTATTTTATAACTACGGTTTGTCACACAAAACATCTGCGGCCCTGGTTAATCCAAGAGCAGTTCGTACCCATGATTAAGAATCAATAACAGTGTGCTAGGGGCCTCTAAATGCGATATGTTAGCCTAACTAATTATAAGCTGCTTAAAAATGTAGTAAATTCAAATTCAATTTCTTGTTTTCACTTTTTTCCGTAAATATGACAGACTGGGTGCTGCTGCTTCTTTCTTTTGGCATTCTCATGAAATGTTAACATGACGTGTCATAGGCGGCATTCACTGCACAGCGGCTAACTAATGTATTTAATATGATGAATTAATAAATGAAAATGCTTTCGTATATTATCATATCGCAATTTAAATTGTATAGATCGGCGATTTGCAATTTATTACTGGGTTATTTAATTGTATAGTATATTATGAATGCGCCCCTATTTTTACCGGCGTACAGTGCTGCCACCCTTTATAATTTGTTATACAGAGACGTCCGCCATTAGAGTTTTTTTGTGTCGCATCGTCCGAAGTGTGAAAATCGTATACAAAAAGCCTTTAAATAGTGCAAATAGATAATTCATTTCACAAGAAATGCAAAAATCTTGCTGCAATATGCCTGCTGCTTGTTATTAGTAAAAAAAATCTTTTGCATGTTTTGTAATACGCTTGCTTTAATAACCCTTGTTACTGTTGTGCAAAAGTGTGACTAAAATAAATGTTCGTATAAGGCCTATGAGCAAACAATAAATGTAATAATTAAAATACGAGATAAATGATTATACGGTTTTTATAATATTAACAAGGGTTTGCCGTTTTTGTTAATTTACTTACGAATTTAAAAGAAACCTAAGTATCATAATGGCCTCGCCCTCGCCGGCGAATAGTCCCATGCCGCCGCCTCAGGCGCCAAGTCCTATGGCTCCACCGTCGCAAAGCCCCGCACCATCTCCTCATAGTCCATATCCTGTACATCAACCACCTGGTCCCCCACAAGGTCCACCTCCTGGTGCACCACCTCACATGCAAGGACCACCGCCACCGGGACATCCGGCGGCTTACGGACACCCCATGCAGCATGGCCCACCTAGCCAAGGTCCTCCAGGACATCATATGCCACCACATCACCAAGGCATGAGTACGTACAATATTCTGTTCTGCAAAGTTTCTGTTTTATCATGTAAATATTGATTCTAGATCCGCATATGGGCATGCAGATGCCTCCAACAGGGCCAAATATGTCGCCAATTGGTTATCAACCTCACGGGATGCCGCCAAATGTGAGTTATAATGCATAGTATTCAAAGTAAAGCAAACTCAGCTGTTATAATACGAATCTGTGCGTTCATATTATGACTGTTAGAAAGAAATTTTCATAGAAATCAAACTCTTTTTAAACCTTGCGTTTAAATGTTTAATGACAAATGTTTTATTTTTATTAAGATTTCAATGAGGTTTCTCTGATAAAGAAAACCGAAGTTAAAGCTCACATAGTTAAACAATTGATTTGATTCAAGTGAATTGATCGAAAACATATTAATAAAAAGCTTGTTGAGCTTTACCGGTTTTTGTGCACATACAAAAAGTACGATCATTAAAAGCTTTTAAGATTTAAATCAGAGTCAGCTGACCTTGAATGTTTAAAGACTTTTGCATATATTTTAACTCGCAAGTGATTCGTTGAAAACAATGTAAATATAAACCTTTAAGCATTCTAATTTTCGTCACCGCCCACTGACTTATCTTTGTCGGCCTTAAGCAGTAAACCTTCTACTTCTTTGCGTAATTTTTCCGTGCCTGCACATATCAAGTCGGGCTTCATTATATCGAATGGGCCACCGCAGGGAGACGTTACAACGCCGCCTGCTTCACGTACTAACAAGTATCCTGCGGCACAGTCCCAAGGATACATATCTTCAATATAGAAAGCATCCAAATTTCCAGCAGCAACCATGCAAAGTTCGTCCACAACGCAAGCATAGGCAAGTAAACTAAATAAGAATTAGAAGAGTATTTAAATAATGAAAATATTTTAGATTATGTTCTTCACACATACCGTCTGGCATTACTTCCTACATGATAGATGCGCTTTATATGCTTGTTGCGTTCCTTTTGCACATGTAGAAGCGATACTTCGTAAGCCACATTTGCATTGTTTAAGCGCTCACAGTCACTCACGTGTATGGGCTCACCATTGCAAAAGGCGCCCTGACCCAATTTTGCGTAATACAATTTTTTCTGTGCCGGATTATTTGCAATCCCCAAGACAATTTGCTTGTTTACTGACAAGCCAATTGAGACGCATACGTGTGGTATTTGTTTGATGAAATTTGATGTGCCATCAATGGGATCAATAATCCATGTAGGAGCATTGGTTAGTTCCTTTGAGACATTTTGATTTTTAGCCGTATCTTCTTCGCCAATAAACTTATGATCCGGATATTTGGCTAGAATTTCACTCATCAAATACTCCTCGATACGGTTGTCATAATCCGTAACCACGTCATAAAAAGCGCCTTTGATAGAAACGTTTTTAGCCGCCTTTGCATAACCCTCGAGCAGTATTTCACCAGCACGCACTGCCAACGGTTGAATAAAGTCAAAAAACTCCTTAATTTCCGCCTGTGTTGCCATTGTGTTTGTCGCTATGTTTTTTCCGTATGTAATTTTTAATTATCTACTCCGATATGCGTTGTATCTTCGTTGAAGTTACTTTAAAAACTGATTGCACGTCTCGTATGCTCAGAGCTGTTGTGTTGACTGTTTTACAACGTCGTCTACTGTCTATGCTTCATCTCGCGTCTTGACTCACGCACGAGCTTTCAATTAAGTGTTTGTTTAAATTGAGTTTTAATTTACGATTGCAACTAGTTTATAGCGTCAGCGATGCATTTAACATAATTGTGTCGCGAACTTATCTCTGATGACATATTTTACTGATTAACTGCTTGCAATGGTAAAAAAGTATATATTTTGCAACTTTTTTATATGCTTTCGCTTAAGAGATTAGACGCTATTCTTAGCTCTTGCAACAAATTGTAGGAAGAATAAACAAAAATCAGAGTTTCTGAGGATTCTGTTAATTAGTTTGACGCTGTGAAGTTTATTAATATGATAGATACTGTTTTATACATGGAAAGTCCTATGTGAATGTATAGCCGGTTATTTGATTAGCCTCCTCTATAAGACTAATGACTTCCTTGGCCAATTCCTCTGTGGCGGCACAAACACAATCTGGTTTCATAACATTAAACTCGCCGCCGCTGGTATGGTATATAACACCACCAGCTTCGCGCAGAATTATGGCTCCAGCAGCAATGTCCCAAGGCTGCAAGTCATCCACATGATATGTATCCACTTGTCCAGTGGCCACATAGCAGAGCGTCAATGCAGCGCTGCCAAAGCAGCGGGTGCTAAAATGTGTTAAACAAATAAGTACGTTTTTAATTTATAAATTTTTAAAATTATAAAAATTACCCAGTCGCTTTGGATGCCAGCTTATAAAGACGCTTGACATTCTTGTCCCGCACACCTGCTGCGTGAATCAGCGAGATTTCATAGGCCACAACTGCTTGGTTGATCTGTAGCCACATACAATAATAATAAAAAATGAAACATTTGATAAGCTAGTGATACAAGTACAAACTGGCGCGATTTCATAAAACCTAATCTCAAACAAACAAATATTATTTGACTGCTGATTGCAATGACTGGAAAGATATTATTTTTAACAAAGTAATGATTGTTGCTTTTTTTTTCTTTTTATATTTTTATATAAGAATGTTAGTCTTAAAAGAAGGATTTTTTTTGTTTATTAATCGTATATCGAGAAATAAGCAACAAAAATTAGATTTTTCGATAAGAGAGCATAGCTGAAATTTGCTTCCTTGCTACTCGTTATTAGGTTCTCATAGAGAAAGCGAACTTACCGTTGTAACTTTGGAGACATTTATGCGTTGCCCATTTAAATACGCTCCATGACCCTTCCAGGCAGAGAACAGCTCATTGGCGGGCGGATTATATATAATACCCACAACTAACTCTTTGTTAATGGCTAAACCAACAGATATGCAACAATGTGGTATTCTATGTATAAAATTGGTGGTGCCGTCAATGGGATCTATTATCCATGTGGGTGCATCAGTTAGTACTGCCTTGCGCTGTGATGCCGCAGACTCTTCCTCGCCTATAATCAGCGATTCAGGAAAAGCCGCCAATAGACCTTCGGTTAAAACATCTTCAATCTGCTTATCATAAACGGTGACCAAATCGTAAAAATCTTTTTTAATTTTATATTCGTTCTGTGCTTTCTGATAGCCCTCCAGCATCAGCGGTCCACATTTCATGACCAAATTAAGTGCTACATCGTAGTAACTCTTTAATTGTTCTTCGTTAAACGATTTGCTCATTCTGGAAACTATTACAACTATCTGTACGCGTTGAACTATAGTTTACAACTGAAAGTGCCAACCCGTTTACTTTATTTTTACTGATTGGAATGAAATCATATGTAAATTAAAGAAAAAAGCTTATGAAGCTTTTACTATTAAATAGAACTTTGAACTTTGTAAGCTTTACGGTTTTATGTGTTGTTTTGGAAGAGTTCCAAAAAAGCTCTGCTTTATCTTAAAGTTTTATACTGAGTTGTCAGCTCCAACAGCTTGTACTTGATCAGCTTTGCGTATAAGATGCTCAATTTCCTGACGCAGCTGCTCTGTACCGGCGCATATCAAATCGGGTTTCATAATGTCAAATGCAGTACCATATGGATGTGTAACTACTCCGCCTGCTTCTCGTATAAGTAAATAGCCAGCGGCACAATCCCAAGCATACATGTCTTCAATATGAAATGCATCTAAATTGCCAGCGGCGACCATGCATAACGAGTCCACCACACAGGAATATGCCAAGAGTCTGTTGAAGAAAAACAAATTTCTTTAATGCATTTTTAAGCGTAAAGCATCTGTATACATACCGTCGCGCATGCGCTCCTATATAGTAAATACGTTTTATATGTTTATTCCTAATCTTGGGTGAATGCAGCAGACAAATCTCGTAGGCCACATTGGCACTTTTTAGCTGCTCGCAATTGCTTACATGTATAGGCTGACCATTGCAATAAGCACCTTGTCCCAATTTTGCTGTATAAAACTTTTGCTGGGCAGGATTGTTGACAATACCCAGAACTATTTGTTTGTTAATAGATAAACCGATTGAGACACAAACATGAGGAATTTGTTTAATAAAATTTGAAGTGCCGTCAATGGGATCAATTATCCATGTGGGTTCATTTGTCAGCTGCTTTGTTATATTATTATTCTTGGCTGTATCTTCCTCGCCTATGAACTTGTGATTGGGATATTTTGATAATATTTCATGTATCAGAAACTCTTCAATTTGATTGTCATAGTCGGTAACCACATCGTAGAATTCGCCACCTTTGAGTGAAACTGATTTACCTGATTTTTCATATCCTTCTAATAAGATTTCGCCAGCTCGTACTGCCAGCGGGTAAATGAACTCGTAAAGTTCATTAATTAGTAATTTTGTAGTCATTGTTTGATAATTGCTTTTATCTTTCTTGTCAAGTTTTGTGAATATAAAACGCTGCACGTTGTCTCTCCATCAACGTTGAAACTCGCACTGAGCAATAAATGCGGTTTCTTGATTTACTCCCAGTCGACATCTTAAAAGCTTATTTTTTGAAATTCCAGTGTTCTTACTTAGTATACTTGTAAACTGAGCAAAAAAGGTGGACTTTCGTATACACTTAAAGTTCCCTGTCGCTTTTGTGACCAAATTGCTGCAATCAGCTCATACGAAAAATTTAGAACCCATCCAGCACAAAGTAATGACTTACTTTTAATTTCAGGCACCAGCGCAACCTGGACAAGGGCCACCTGGTCCACCCGGACCACCAGAACGGTCTGGTCAAGAAAATTTACACGCTTTGCAACGCGCCATCGACTCAATGGAAGAAAAGGGACTGCAAGAAGATCCACGGTATTCGCAGTTGTTAGCCATGCGCGCCACATCCAAGCATCAGCATCTTAATGGCAATCAACTGAACATGCTGCGCACGCAAATCACAGCTTATAGGCTTCTGGCGCGCAATAAGCCGATTTCTATGCAATTGCAGCAGGCGCTACAGTCATTTCAGGCGGCCCAACAGCAGGCACAGCAACCGCCAATTGGTCCACCAGGCATGCCAGGACCACCCTCTGGTCAGCACGGCGGTCCGCCGCCAGGCCAGCCACAACAGCCGCCCTCTACAGGCACACCCCCACAATGTTCTACGCCGCCAGCAAGTCCATACGCATCTGGCCCTATGCCTGGGCAAAAGTTACCACCGCCGCCGCAACACATGCAAGCACAGCCGTTGCCTGCACAGCTTCCGCAACAGCAGCCAGGAATGCCGCCGGTGGTGGGACCGCCGCCGACATCAATGCAACAACAGGCAATGGAACTGCAACATCAACTACCTAATGGTGGTAAGCCGATGAATATGAGTGCACCCGCTGGGCAACCACTAATATCAACGCCAATGCCACAACAAGGTGTGCGCGCTATAAGTGCGCCAGCGCAGGGTTTGCCTGGTAATCAAATGGCCCCCGGTATGCCACCAGGTCCTCGGCCAGGTGTTCCCCCTGGTCAACAACAACCTATGGCTAAGCCTAACCGCGTTACTACAGTAGCAAAGCCAGTTGGTCTGGATCCAATTACACTATTACAAGAACGAGAGAATCGCATAGCAGCAAGAATTTCATTACGAATGCAGGAACTACAGCGTCTGCCGGCCACTATGTCGGAGGATCTACGATTACAAGCGACTATAGAGCTGCGTGCTTTGCGTGTCTTAAACTTTCAGCGTCAGTTGCGGATGGAGATTGTACAATGCACGAGAAGAGATACAACGCTTGAGACAGCGGTTAACATGAAGGCATATAAGCGCACAAAGCGACAAGGACTTCGAGAGGCGCGTGCCACTGAGAAGCTAGAGAAACAACAAAAACTAGAAGCGGAGCGTAAGCGCAGACAAAAGCATTTGGAATTCTTGGCAGCAGTGCTGCAGCATGGCAAGGATTTGCGAGAACATCACAGGAATAATAAGGTAACATTTTTCTCATTGATGTTTTATAGACCATTTCGAATTGGATCATTAACTATGTTGTATACTCTAATAAAATCATATTTGTTTTAGGCTCAGTTGGCGCGCATGAACAAAGCGGTAATGAATCACCATGCTAATGCTGAACGCGAGCAAAAGAAGGAACAAGAACGTATTGAAAAGGAGCGTATGCGACGCCTAATGGCCGAGGATGAGGAGGGCTACCGCAAGCTTATCGATCAGAAAAAGGACAAACGATTAGCATTCCTGCTATCACAGACAGACGAATACATAAGCAATTTAACTCAAATGGTCAAACAGCACAAGGATGATCAAATGAAAAAGAAAGAGGAAGAGGGCAAACGCCTGCAGCAATATAAAAGAGAACTTTTGCTTAGTGGAGAGTACGTAAATATCGATGAAGGATCAATAGTAGCTGATATGCGTGTAAATGTGGTGGAACAATGCAGTGGAAAGAAGTTGACCGGAGATGATGCACCTATGTTAAAGCATCTGCACCGATGGCTGGACATACATCCTGGCTGGGATTGGATAGACGATGAAGATGATGGCGATGACCAACAAGAAAATGAGAGCAAACATCGTGGAGTAGAAAAAGAAGAACAAAATGAACGTAAATCTGATGATGCAGCCGCAGCAGATTCGCAAGAATCAAATGAGAAAGATGTGATACCCATCGCAAAGGTAGAAGACGACGAATATCGTACTGAGGAGCAAACCTATTATAGCATAGCTCATACCATACACGAAAAGGTGTACGAACAGGCCAGCATTATGGTCAATGGTACGTTAAAGGAATACCAAATCAAGGGTCTTGAATGGTTGGTGTCATTATATAACAACAATCTGAATGGTATTCTTGCTGATGAAATGGGTTTAGGAAAAACTATACAGACTATATCGTTGGTCACCTATTTAATGGATCGCAAAAAAGTCATGGGACCCTTTTTAATTATTGTACCCCTTTCTACGTTACCTAATTGGGTGCTGGAATTCGAAAAATGGGCGCCTGCTGTAGGGGTAGTCAGCTACAAGGGTAGTCCACAAGGTAGACGTCTGCTACAAAATCAGATGCGTGCAACCAAGTTTAACGTATTGCTTACCACTTATGAATATGTAATCAAGGATAAAGCCGTTTTAGCTAAAATACAATGGAAATACATGATCATCGATGAGGGTCATCGCATGAAAAATCACCATTGTAAATTGACCCAGGTTTTAAATACTCATTATATTGCACCCTATCGCCTCTTACTTACCGGTACACCGCTTCAAAACAAATTGCCCGAGTTGTGGGCGTTGCTTAATTTCTTGCTACCGTCTATATTTAAATCCTGCAGCACCTTCGAGCAGTGGTTTAACGCGCCATTTGCCACCACTGGCGAAAAGGTGGAGTTGAACGAGGAAGAAACTATTTTGATTATTCGTCGTTTACACAAGGTACTGCGTCCGTTCTTGTTGCGCCGTCTGAAAAAGGAGGTGGAGCATCAGCTACCCGACAAGGTCGAATACATTATCAAATGCGATATGTCCGCATTGCAGCGTGTGCTTTACAAGCACATGCAAAGTAAGGGTGTATTACTAACCGATGGTTCCGAAAAAGGCAAGCATG
This sequence comes from Chymomyza procnemis, assembly GCA_035046065.1. Taxonomy (NCBI): domain Eukaryota; kingdom Metazoa; phylum Arthropoda; class Insecta; order Diptera; family Drosophilidae; genus Chymomyza; species Chymomyza procnemis. The sequence goes on along the minus strand of JAWNOJ010000013.1, from coordinate 23,092,437 downwards.
GTAAAGGCGGCGCTAAAGCTCTTATGAATACCATTGTACAGCTACGTAAGCTTTGCAATCATCCGTTTATGTTCCAGCATATTGAGGAGAAATATTGCGATCATACTGGCGGACATGGCGTTGTGTCAGGTAAGGCAAACTTCATTGGAAAGCTTAGTTGGCCAATGTCTAATGTTGCTTAATTTTTGTGACGTCCATCTTATTTAAAAAAAATATTTTTTTAGGACCTGATCTTTATCGAGTCTCCGGTAAATTTGAATTGCTCGATCGTATATTACCCAAGCTAAAGGCCACTAACCACCGGGTGTTGCTTTTCTGTCAAATGACCCAGTGTATGACCATTATAGAAGATTATCTTAGCTGGCGGCAATTTGGATACCTAAGACTTGATGGTACTACCAAGGCCGAAGATCGTGGTGATCTTTTGCGTAAATTCAATGCTAAAGGTTCGGACTACTTTGTATTCTTGCTGTCGACTCGTGCCGGTGGTCTTGGCTTAAATTTACAAACGGCAGACACGGTTGTCATATTTGACTCCGATTGGAATCCGCATCAGGATTTGCAGGCTCAGGATCGTGCTCATCGTATTGGCCAACGCAACGAAGTTCGAGTATTGCGTCTTATGACAGTCAACTCTGTGGAAGAACGAATTCTAGCTGCTGCACGTTATAAACTAAACATGGATGAAAAAGTTATACAGGCGGGTATGTTTGATCAAAAGTCGACGGGAAGCGAGAGGCAGCAATTTCTGCAGACAATTTTACATCAGGATGATAATGAAGAGGAAGAGGAAAATGAGGTGCCAGATGATGAAATGATTAATATGATGATAGCACGCAGCGAAGAGGAAATTGAAATTTTTAAGAAAATGGATGTGGATCGCAAAAAAGAAGATGAAGAAATACATCCAGGCAGGGAGCGATTGATAGATGAATCTGAGCTACCTGACTGGTTGACTAAGGATGATGATGAGGTAGAGCGTTTTCACTATCAAGACGATGAAGATGCAATTTTGGGTAGGTTTAACATAAATGGTATATGATAAATGATTAATAACATTTAACTTTATTCTAGGTCGAGGTTCCCGTCAACGCAAGGAAGTTGACTACACTGACAGTCTTACTGAAAAGGAATGGCTCAAAGCGATTGATGATGGGGCTGAATTTGATGAGGAGGAAGAAGAAGACGATTCGAAAAGAAAACGTCGCAAGCGAAAAAATCGTAAAGAAGAATCTGATGATGATTCAATGATATTAAAGAGAAGACGTCGTCAAAACATTGACAAGCGTTCCAAGAAGCAAATGCACAAGATTATGAGCGCTGTCATCAAGCACACACAAGATGGGCGTACATTATCCGAACCCTTTATGAAGCTTCCTTCGCGACAACGACTGCCCGACTATTATGAAATCATAAAACGGCCGGTTGATATAAAAAAGATTTTGCAGCGCATTGAAGATTGCAAGTATGGGGACCTAAATGAGCTAGAGAAAGATTTCATGCAGTTGTGCCAGAATGCACAAATTTACAACGAGGAGGCTTCTCTAATCTATATGGATTCTATTGCTTTGCAAAAAATATTTGTATCAGCCAGGCAACGCGTTACAACGGCAGCAGCTGCTGCAGCAGAATCTGGTGGAGACAACACTGGTGAGGGTCCTGGTAATGCATCGGATAATTCAGACAATGAAGACGAAGATGGCGATGATGCCTCCGATGATGAAGAAATTGCCACCACTTCGGCTGCTGCGGTCAAAATGAAGTTAAAGCTAAACAAGTCTATAGCGAGTGCCCCGTCAACGCCCACACAGTCAGCCGCAACTGTAGTGAATAGCGGCGCCGCCACTACATCAAAGAAACAAACGCGTCGAAAACGCACACAAAAGAAGTACACTATATCTGATGATGATGATGATGATATGGACTAGCTACCACTTGGCTTAATATACAAGAAAACTGCAGATGTATAGATGAGTTGCATCGTTAATGCTACTAACATAGTGTGTAGGATCTCTTCAATTTTTTAAGTTGGTGTTTTTTTGCACTATTTGTCTCACCCTTTATGCTGCTGTTTTTCAGTTTGCTCCCAAAGCACGTATATCAATTTTTTAAAATTTCAACTTAATTCAGACATATATTTAGTTAAAGTTAACAACTTAAGATAAATGCATGATACAAAAATAATAGAATATACGCGAAAAGTATAGAATATAGAAGACTAGAGTAGATAATGAAAGTACTCATCGCAAAGTTCATGCATGGATGCTGTGTATTCTTCGTCGCCGCTATCGTTGCGACGAGTTGTAATCTTGTGTGCATTGGCATATAAGTCATCACTGTCCGTTTCGTCTGTATCTGTGGGAAAAAGTTTATTTCAAATCGATTATTTATAGAACATTAAGTTAAAGTGTGGCTAAACCTAACTTTCATGCTCTGAAGTTACTGTAATCCTTACCTATTATGAAACAAATTCTTAAAATAATAAAATACGTTTAAAACCAATAGAACCTCCAAATCTTTTTTTATGTCAAAAAGAATGGCGGAGAAACAAGCTGAATTTTTCTTTTTTTGTGTCTAAATTATCATTAAATTAAACCTAAAGTATTGAAAACGTACCTCTTCGATATTTTTGCTTTCTTCTCAGTCGTAGTTGAGAAGTCGATAGCACGGCTTCATCGTCCAAGTCTAAATCAAGCTCTTTGGAGTTACGGGAATAGCGTACGGGAGGTGCCAAAAACCAAAAATCTTGCAAAATGCTTTTCAGTCCAGGCATTTGACGTAGTTCTTCCAGATTTTCTGGTTGTTTGGCTAAAGCCTGAAATGCTCTTAGCTGCAATGTAACTGCTTGGGATGTCGAGTTAATTAGTCTTATGACGGACTTGGCCGCAGTCGAACACACCATGGGATATATTTTAACACTGGCATCTGTAGGTATATTTGTATAGGCAATTCCCAAAGAGCGTCGATTTAAAAAGAATTCCAAGTGTCCCCTTAAGCGATCCAAATAAACGCCCACAAGGCAACCCTGTGAAAACTTTTGCCCATAGGGCAATTGTTCTCCGCAATGTTGTATTTTACCATAATACGAATAGCCCCAAGATTGTGCATTGGTGCCTAATGCCGAGACGAAGTGAAATTTAAATTGCTCCAAGTTGACGTTGTCAGTGCCAATGCCAAACATCTAAAGGAAATCAAGAAACGCTAAAATATTGATGTGATTTGCTTCACTAGTGTTAATGTAAGCCGCATTTGTAAAAAAAACCTTATCAGTTCGCTGTCTGTTGCTATACCAGCATAAGTACAGCTTTAAAATTAAGGGGAAACTATAGTTTGACCCTTAGTTCCATGTCTGATGTAAAGCCTTCGTGTGACACTTAAATTTATAGCAGTCCTAATAAGTGTAATACTTTTAAGCTATTTCCGAAATGATTTCCAAATCAGTTTCAGTCATTTGTATTTTTTCTTCATATGCGTCATGGCCTAGATTTGTGTGATGAGTACATAGGGTGTAAGCTCATATATAATGGGTATTTCAATTATGGGTATTGCTACAGTTCTGTGCAGTTTCCTCTAATGTACTACTCAACTATCTTTTGAAGGAGAGTATACGACATTGCATGCAAAACAGTCAGTTTACTAAGCATATAGACACAACTCCAAGTGCACTCAGCTTGTCTTATCTCTGTTGAAATACAAATTTAGTCTTCCCCTATCGCATTAAATTGTAATCCGTGTAATTAATTGTAAGTTGTTGACAATCGACTTAAATAGCTTATCAGATGTGTTTTGACAATGCTGTTTTTTGCTGCTGACTTTGACTTACTTTTGTACTGATGAATGGCTACTTGGAGAAGTTTCTATCGACTTACCACATCTGTTCCTGCCAATGCTGTTATGACGCGCATTTCCCAGAAGTGCACTTTGTTGGCCTCCAAAGGCTGCTCGCCTCTAACTATTGCTGTGCCCTGACTGTATGTAGGATGAAAAATGATGTCACAGCCATTGATTTGTGCATCAGAATCACTTCCAGGCTGCCATTGCCACTGCAAACCATTGCCGCTTTCCTCGCCACACCGGCATTTGATCAAATTGGGTATATACCCTTTGTAATTGGTAACCTCAATGCAGCTAGGAAAGACACAGTCACAGAATCCTGGGCACCGCAGATCTTGAGTAGTGGCCAACATGATATGTTAGTTGCAGTTTATAACTTGATCCCTTTAAATCAGCTTGCACGCATTACAAGCGTGTTCAATGATAATGCAACGATGTTTACGCTTCACTTGTAATTTGCTTTTTAATAAAACCAGTTTGGAATATTGCTTTTAACTTTTTATGTGCATTTGGTTGTAAAAATGCACGGTGTCTGGTTCGTACGCCGGCGTATTTTCAAATGAACACAAAATCAAGCGTAGTAATGAGTTTTGTTTGTTTACATGAGCCACAGTGAGTGCTCATTGTTCAATGAAAATAATGCATGAACTGAGCTAGTTCACCTGCTATCGATGGTCGATAACTTTTTGGAGCCAGCAGAAGAACAGCCGAAAAAAAAACAGAAGAAGAAGCAACATTGAAAAAACAGCGGCTAGTAATACAGCTTGTATTAAAAAAGTAAAATATTTTAATAATTCGACTTATTTGAAGTTAAATATATTTGTGTTGAATTATGGCTGATGCCGCAGCTCGTCAGTTGCAGTATGAATACAAGGCGGTGAGTAAAAGCGCACTTAAGCGTACTCTCTCCACTACAGCACCCTCCACATGCACTAAACGTTTACTTACCAAACCTAAAAAATTTATTTGGTTTTAGAATTCCAATCTTGTACTGCAAGCTGATGTACGACTTATTGAGCGTCCACGTCGCGATGAAGCAACTGGTGAGGTTTGCTCTTTGGTGGGTAAACTCGATGGCACACGAATGGGCGACCGCTATCAACGCACCAAACCGGAGAAGACAGAGGAACGCAAGGTGAAACGTCAGAAGCGTGATGAGGCTCAATATGACTTTGAGCGCATGAAAGGCGCCACATTGCTCTCCGAGGGCATAGACGAAATGGTGGGAATTGTCTATCGCCCGAAAACACAGGAGACGCGTCAGACCTATGAAGTTTTGCTAAGTTTTATACAAGAAGCTCTGGGTGATCAGCCGCGTGACATATTGTGCGGTGCGGCAGATGAAATACTTGCTGTATTAAAAAACGATAGATCAAAGGATCGTGAGCGTAAGCGTGAAATAGACAGCCTCTTGGGTGCCGTGACGGACGAACGTTTTGCATTACTGGTTAATTTGGGTAAAAAGATTACTGACTTTGGCAGCGATGCTGTTAGTGCTTTGAGTGCAGCACCTAATAATGAGGAGCAAATTGATGAAACCTACGGCATTAATGTGCAGTTTGAGGAGTCCGAAGAGGAGAGCGATAACGATATGTATGGCGAGATTCGTGATGATGAAGGACAGGATGAAGGCGAGGAAGCGCGTATTGATCACACCCTGCACGCAGAGAATGTAAATACTAATAAACATTATTTCTCTAATAGTTAATTTATTAAATTCAACCTTTATAACAGCTTGCTAGCGAGGAGGCTGCTAAGAAGGTGAAGAAGGATAAGCTGTTGCATCCACTAGACATTGATGCTTATTGGTTACAACGCTGTCTCAGCAAGTACTACAAAGATGCTATGGTCTCACAAAGTAAAGCAGCAGATGTCTTAAAAATACTTAAAGATGCTGCGGATGAACGTGATTGCGAAAATCAGCTAGTATTGCTACTGGGATACGATTGTTTTGACTTTATCAAACAACTAAAACTCAATCGACAGATGATTCTGTACTGCACCATGCTGGCTTCGGCACAAACAGACAGCGAACGCCAGCGTATACGAGAAAAAATGCGCGGCAATGTGGCTTTGGCCAAAATTCTACGTCAACTGGACACTGGAAAATCCGATGAACAGGAAGAGGCTGCTGCGCGAGGCAATAAACGTGGTAAAGGTGATGCTGATGATGGTAACGTCACAACAGCAGGTCAAGTAGCAGGCGTACGCCAGCTCTTGGAACTCGACGAGTTAGCGTTTGCTCATGGCTCACACTTTATGGCCAACAAACGGTGTCAGCTGCCAGATGGATCTTATCGTAAGCAACGCAAAGGCTACGAAGAAGTGCATGTGCCTGCACTTAAGGCAGTACCTTTTGATGACAAGGAGGAGTTGCAGCCCATTGATAAGCTACCCAAGTATGTGCAACCAGTATTTGAGGGTTTCAAAACGCTCAATCGCATACAGAGTAGATTGTATAAGGCAGCACTGGACAGTGATGAAAATATGCTGCTCTGCGCGCCTACAGGTGCTGGCAAAACAAATGTTGCTTTACTTACAATGATGCGCGAGATTGGAAAGCATATTAATGAGGATGGTACTATAAATGCCCAAGACTTTAAGATAATTTATGTGGCGCCTATGAAATCTTTGGTGCAAGAAATGGTTGGAAATTTTGGAAGACGACTCGCTTGCTATAATCTTACAGTTTCTGAATTGACTGGCGATCATCAGCTAACGCGGGAGCAAATTGCGGCCACTCAAGTAATTGTATGCACACCGGAAAAGTGGGATATTATTACACGAAAGGGTGGAGAGCGGACCTTTGTTAGTTTGGTACGTTTAGTCATTATTGATGAAATACATTTATTGCATGATGAGCGTGGCCCAGTACTCGAAGCTTTAGTTGCACGTACCATACGCAACATCGAGACCACGCAAGAAGATGTTCGTTTAGTTGGTTTATCTGCAACGTTGCCAAACTATCAGGATGTGGCAACATTTCTGCGCGTCAAGCCGGACAAGGGTTTGTTTTACTTTGATAACAGTTATAGGCCTGTCGCTCTGGAGCAGCAATATATTGGCGTCACCGAAAAGAAAGCACTCAAACGTTTCCAGGTCATGAACGAGATTGTATATGAGAAAACAATGGAGCATGCAGGTCGCAATCAAGTCTTAGTTTTTGTGCATTCTCGCAAAGAGACTGGCAAAACTGCGCGTGCTGTACGTGACATGTGCTTGGAACAGGATACTTTGGGCAGTTTCTTACGCGAAGGTTCTGCAAGTATGGAAGTTTTGCGCACTGAAGCGGAGCAGGTAAAAAACAACGAGCTTAAGGAATTGCTCCCGTATGGTTTCGCTATACATCATGCCGGTATGACGCGTGTAGATCGTACCCTGGTTGAAGATCTGTTTGCCGATCGTCATATACAAGTGCTGGTATCCACAGCAACTTTAGCCTGGGGTGTCAATTTGCCAGCTCACACTGTCATCATAAAGGGCACACAGGTCTATAATCCTGAAAAGGGACGTTGGGTTGAACTCAGTGCCTTGGATGTGTTGCAAATGTTGGGTCGTGCCGGTCGTCCACAGTATGATACCAAAGGCGAGGGCATACTTATTACCAATCATAGCGAACTACAATTTTATTTATCCCTGCTTAATCAACAGCTACCTATAGAATCACAGTTGATTTCCAAACTACCAGATATGCTTAATGCTGAAATAGTTCTTGGGACAGTTCAACACTTGCAAGATGCCGTTAATTGGCTAGGATATACCTATCTTTATATACGCATGCTACGAAACCCAACTCTTTATGGGGTCTCGCATGACGCTATTAAAGCGGATTCACTACTGGAGCAACATCGTGCTGATTTGTTACATACTGCGGCTTGCTGTCTCGAGCGTAGTGGACTTATCAAGTATGAACGCAAAACAGGACACTTTCAGGTTACCGATTTGGGTCGCATAGCATCGCATTATTATCTTACCCATGAGACGATGTTGACATATAATCAGTTGTTAAAGCAAACGCTTAGCGAAATTGAACTGTTTCGCGTGTTCTCACTATCTTCCGAGTTTCGTCATATATCTGTGCGCGAGGAAGAGAAACTAGAACTACAAAAGCTTATGGAACGTGTGCCCATACCCATTAAGGAATCTATTGAGGAGCACAGTGCTAAGGTGAACGTTTTGCTGCAAGCCTATATATCGCAGCTCAAACTGGAAGGTTTTGCCTTAATGTCAGATATGGTTTTCATAACGCAATCTGCTGCGCGACTTATGCGTGCCATTTATGAGATTGTGCTTACACGCGGATGGGCTCAATTGGCGGATAAAACTTTGACACTTTGCAAGATGATCGATCGACGCATGTGGCAATCCATGACGCCTTTAAGGCAATTTAAGAAAATGCCCGATGAAATAGCAAAGAAATTGGAGAAGAAGCACTTTCCCTGGGCTCGTCTTTATGATTTGGAACCTCATGAACTTGGCGAACTCATACGTGTGCCAAAGTTGGGTAAAACCATTCACAAATTTGTGCATCAGTTTCCCAAGTTGGAACTGTCCACTCACATACAACCCATCACGCGATCAACATTGCGCGTGGAATTGACTATAACGCCGGATTTTCAATGGGATGAGAAAGTGCACGGTCAATCGGAAGGCTTTTGGGTCTTAATTGAGGATGTGGACTCTGAGGTTATATTGCATCACGAGTTCTTTTTACTTAAACAAAAATACGCACAGGATGAGCATCAGCTTAAGTTTTTCGTGCCGGTATTTGAACCACTCCCGCCACAATACTTCTTACGCATAGTTTCCGATCGTTGGATAGGTGCAGAAACTCAGTTGCCAGTATCTTTTCGACACTTGATATTGCCTGAAAAGAATATGCCGCCCACAGAGCTATTGGATCTGCAACCCCTACCCATAAGCGCATTACGTCAGGCAAAGTTTGAGCAATTTTACACCCAACGCTTTCCTCAATTCAATCCTATACAAACGCAAGTTTTTAATGCGGTATACAACAGCGATGAAAATGTTTTTGTGGGTGCGCCCACTGGCTCGGGAAAAATGACTATAGCTGAGTTTGCCATTATGCGCTTATTTACACAAACTGCTGAGGCACGTTGCGTCTATTTGGTATCTCAGGAGGCACTCTCAGATTTGGTCTTCACCGACTGGCATGCGAAATTTGGCGCTCTAGACATTAAAGTTGTTAAATTAACCGGGGAGACGGGCACAGATTTAAAGCTAATAGCCAAGGGTCAAATTATAATAACCACAGCTGATAAATGGGATATATTGTCACGTCGCTGGAAACAACGTAAAAACGTACAACTAGTTAATCTGTTCATAGTGGATGAACTACAATTAGTTGGTGGTGAAGAAGGTCCTGTTCTGGAAATTGTGTGTTCACGTATGCGCTATATAAGCTCACAGATTGAGCGTCAAATCCGTATTGTGGCTCTGTCTGCATCCTTGACAGACGCACGCGATGTTGCTCAATGGCTTGGCTGCAACCCCAATGCAACTTTTAACTTCCACCCAAGCGTACGACCCATACCGCTAGAGCTTCATATTCAAGGTTTCAATGTAACGCATAATGCCACACGAATTGCCACTATGTCCAAACCGGTGTATAATGCCATCCTGAAGTATAGTGCACACAAGCCGGTAATTGTGTTTGTCTCATCGAGAAAACAGGCGCGACTTACGGCCATTGATGTGTTAACATACGCTGCCTCTGATCTGCAGCCGAATCGTTTTTTCCATGCCGAGGAGGAGGACATACAACCTTTCTTGGAGCGCATGACGGACAAAACATTGAAAGAGACCTTGGCTCAGGGTGTAGCATATCTACATGAAGGTTTGTCAGCTTCTGACTATCGCCTGGTTGAACAACTTTTCGACTCTGGTGCAGTGCAACTTGCTGTGGTATCTCGTGATCTCTGCTGGGGTATGAGCATTTCCGCTCATTTAGTTATCATAATGGATACACAGTTTTATAACGGAAAAAACCATTCCTATGAGGACTATCCCATTACCGATGTTCTGCAAATGATTGGTAGGGCAAATCGGCCAAATGAAGATGCTGATGCTAAATGTGTGCTTATGTGTCAGAGCTCTAAAAAAGATTTCTTCAAAAAGTTTATCAATGAGCCCTTGCCTATTGAAAGCCATTTGGATCATCGCATGCATGATCATTTTAACGCGGAGGTAGTTACTAAAACTATTGAAAACAAACAGGACGCTGTCGATTACCTTACGTGGACTTTCTTGTACCGACGTTTGACACAGAATCCTAATTATTACAATTTACAAGGCGTTACTCATCGTCATTTGTCGGATCATCTGTCGGAATTGGTCGAGAATACTTTGAGTGACTTGGAGCAATCAAAATGTATTAGTGTGGAAGACGATATGGATACTCTGCCATTGAATCTGGGCATGATTGCTGCCTATTACTACATAAACTATACAACTATAGGTAAGTAAAAAAAGTATTTAATGTTTACAACCTCAGTTAATGTAATCCTTTATATAGAATTGTTTAGCTTGTCGCTTAATAGCAAAACTAAGGTTCGAGGACTTCTAGAGATCATCTCATCGGCCGCAGAGTATGAGGACGTAGTGGTCAGGCATCACGAGGAGAATGTTCTGCGTACTCTTTCGCAACGTTTGCCCAACAAATTGACGGGCCCTAATGAATCAGCACCCAAGTAAGACCTCTGAATATTTAATAAAATGCATCTTACAATGTATTCTACTTGTAGATTTAATGATCCGCATATTAAAACTAATCTGCTGCTGCAGGCGCATTTATCGCGTCTTCAGCTGGGACCTGAACTGCAGGGCGATACTGAACAGATTTTGGCCAAAGCTATTCGACTTATTCAAGCTTGTGTAGACGTCTTAAGTTCAAATGGTTGGCTTTCACCAGCAGTGGCTGCTATGGAACTGGCACAAATGGTCACACAAGCAATGTGGACCAAAGACTCGTATTTGAAACAGTTGCCGCATTTTAGTGCAGACATTATAAAACGTTGTGCCGAAAAGGTGAGTTTGAATCGCCTTTAAACCAATTTTAATTACATTTTGCAATCGCTATAATTAATTTTTTTAAATTGGCAGAAAATTGAAACCGTTTTTGATATTATGGAATTGGAAGATGATGATCGGTCCCGCCTATTGCAACTGTCAGATTTGCAAATGGCCGATGTTGCGCGCTTCTGTAATCGGTATCCCAATATTGAACTCAACTACGAGGTCGTTGATAAGGATCGCATCAATTCTGGATCTACAGTAAATGTAGTGGTACAATTGGAGCGGGAGGATGAGGTTACTGGTCCGGTAATTGCTCCATTCTTCCCTCAAAAACGCGAAGAAGGTTGGTGGGTAGTCATTGGTGATCCAAAGACAAATTCACTGCTCTCCATTAAGCGATTGACGCTGCAGCAAAAAGCTAAAGTTAAGTTGGACTTTGTAGCACCCAGTCCAGGCAGACATGATTATACTTTATACTACATGAGTGATTCGTATTTGGGCTGCGATCAGGAATATAAATTCCATATTGACGTGGGCGATTTTCAATCAGAGAGCGAAAGCGAATCGGATTAAATTAGTCCGTAGAGTCGGTAAACTTAATAATATAATAAAACAAACTACATTATGTACCAAAGGATGTGACCTTTTTATTAGTAAACGAAAACAAACTAGCGACTTACTGAAACAGCAGCACCATGACTATTGGCATTGTTTCCAAATGGTCCGTTAGCGAAGCTGTTTGTGGAGCTAAAATTAATAGTCTGTCCATTGGGCAACTTGTAAACCTGACTAAGCGCAGCGCCGGCCGAGTTGTTGCTACCAAAAGGACTAATGTTTTGCGACTGTGTGGCCGTGTTGGCAGAGGAGGCGCCGAAGCCACCATTTGCGCCTTGCGACTGAAAGCCCTGCGCCTGCGCATTAGCTGCAGACGAACCGGATTCGAAACCATTATTGTAATTATGGTGTGCAGCACCACTTGAGGCAGCTTGCTCTTGGCGGTAGTCGTTTCCGCCTAATGGTCGTAGCGGCCCTAGATCTGCATTAGCTCCAGCGTTTGCACCCTTAGGACCAGCAGCCACATTGATGCCAGTTTGTATTCCCGAAGTTCCCGCATTGGACCCTGCCTGTCCATGTCTGCCGCGTTGACGTTTAACGCGCTTGTGTGCGGCATATATATCGTTAAGCGCATTCTCTACAGCTGCTCGCACGCGGCGTACTTGTTGGCGTGCTTTAGGCTTAATATATAGCGCCGATTCCACAACGACCTCTTCTATGGTTGTACCCTTAGCAGCTGCAAAATACACAAAATATTCTTAGTAGTAAATATATTTGATTAGGGACCCGAAAATGTGGTCCAAAGTGAAATAAACTCAGTAAAAGCTTAAAGTTAAAATGGGTACCTAGGGAAAAAATATTTTAAAGTTTATGGTCAACCATAGAATATGCGCATCCTATGTAGTTATATGTTCATTGGATATACGTACAAGACGACGTTGGAGATCTTAAAACTTGACTGAATTGTAAGCAAGATTATTGATGTACATGTGGAGACGTTCGGAGCCCTTGCTATTTTACGTACAAAGTTTCGATTTAGATGCCATTCTTTTTCAGGAATTTTTCAACGAATCTTACACGTCAGTTACAAACTGAATAGTTAAAAAATGAATTTAAGGTCTAAAGAGTTAAAATGTATTAGTGGTATTTTTTTTTATCAATTGAGACACTTGACTAATGAAAACGGCAAAACTCGGTACAATTAATAAAAAAAAAAGTTTTCGTAGTATTGCTAGGGACTGTCTATGGTTTCTTAGTAATTTGAAATTTGCACTTTAAGCGATAGTGATCGCCAAAATTTCTTGAACGTAGTTCATTGCATTTCGAAAAACGTTTTTAGTTAAGAAACAGGTGTGTAAATTATATAACAGATTTGATATTCGATTATTTGGATAGTTTTTTAGACAGAAACTATGGGTTTATTTTATAATTATAGCATTATTAAACTTAGAGCTAATGGAATGATTTGAAAATAAAAGCTTTGTACTTTTAAGAAATCGCCCTAAACAAAACGATAAGATTTGCCATTGAACTTACGCAATTCCTCCTCCGTTTGAACTTGCTTTTCGTTGCGTTGCTTAAGCTGAGGAGCTGCTGAGCTTGTCAGTAGACAAATAGCAATAATTATTAAGACATGAATTGCTAAATTCATTTTAAAATCTTTGTTTCTGTGCTTGGCCAAGGAAATCTTTGTTTCGGCACGTCTATCAGCTAAGCCGATCCACACACTACTGACAAAAACTCAGCAAACTGCTGACCGTCGACTCTCACTTTTCAATTACACTGGGCTTCCCGGTGCTGAGCGTCATTGGCCAAATGTTAACTGTATTAATAAATATGTATTTTAAAGCTTAGTTTTGCGTTTGCCAAAAAATTATAAACGTTTTACAGCGAAATTTTACACAGACATATTGTATATATTAATTTGTATTAGAGCATAGCAAACCAAAAAAAAAAAAAAAACAAGTCTTCAAAAGCCGAAAACTGGTTTTTGTTTATATGGTACTCTCTTGACTCCTACGTAAAGCTTTGTTTCAGGAACTAGTTTTGGTTGTTGTATAGCTGCAGCTCTTGCTTTGATTTATGTATTTCCTTTTCTGGAACAGATGTTGGCCACAAGTTGAACGCTTCTGTTTCTCTACAGCTGTTGTGTATAGTAAGACGAGCTTAGAACTTAAAAACTCAATTTATGCTGATAAAAGACGAATCAACTTGTAGCTAGCGAATTATAGTTACTCTGTCTTAGCCTAATTTTAATCTAAAAGTTTTTAAGCAAAAAAAACTTTCAATTATTGCTGTATGATTAGTAAAGATAACATTTTTGAAAAACTGTTTTTTTTTATATTTAAAATGTAGTATTTCAACATTTATCGCTGCTGTTGAAGCTAACAACTTTGTAAAGGCCTTATTGAAAGCTTTATTATATACCAGATGCACTCCATCGTAGTGCTGCGTTGCTATTAAGTTTAAAACAAACATAGTTTTATTATTTTACACATATTTATTTATTGAATTTTGAAATATTAAAATAAAATTTATTTGCACTAAATAACAGCGAAAAACTGAGATATTTTTAACGATTAAATGAAAATGAAAGTTTAGCTACTTTTCAAATAAAATGTGATTTCTTAAGCATATTAAATATAATTTTTTCACAATTTTTACACTTTAAGTAAATATGCAGTTAATTATTTAGTTTTTAACTAATAGTACATAAAGAACTAATAAAAGTTAGCCGGTCAAAGTTAAGTGAAAACCCTATTTTGAGATCGCTTAATCAAAACAAAAAATATATATTTAGTGTATTAAAATGGAATATGCTGGCATACTTATCAAAATCAAGTTAAATTGATTTTTTTATACAACTTGAGAGTCGTTATGAGGCGCTTAAATGTCTTTAAGTTGCGAGTTGTTTTAAGTTATATATAACTACATTTATGTTAAGGAAATAACAAAACTGAGCATTCTATATTTATGTAGATTCCTATTCGCTAGTTGTTTGTAGTAGTTACGATCATTTTTGCACTCTATTCGATGCCATGTGCAAAAATCATAACCAGCCCCGGCTCAACCATTACGTCTTCTGTTTCCGTCATCATATGCATGTTGTCACAGCTGAGCACTAATACAGCTTGCTTACCTAGAATGCAATTAATTTGCATTATTCGTAAGTAAATCACAGCAAACTGAAATTTTCTCTACCTGGTATGCGTCGACACACGTAGCTATCGTAGATTCGTCGATTATTTTGTCGTGTTTCCAATGAGCTTAGACCACGCGGCCAGCGCCTTTCGTGACAGTTCTCCATGAGGCTATCTAGTATATGTGGCGGGCAACCCGATTCTGATAATGCGCGCTTAATCATTAACTGCAGATGGTTTTAAAATAAAACATTTGTGTAAATAAGAACTTCATATATGTGACGAACCTGCAGCGCATCGTCGGGTGTGGATATCATGCCACCCCAGCGTGTGACACGTGCGCGTGCCAAGCCGCTGCTCCAGCGTATAACCTCATCTCGTTCCATTTGATCCGCTATAGCGCGCATAGCTGGATTCGAAACGCGCATAGCTCTCATAAAATCCTTAAACAATTGTAGTTCACGTTTAAGTTCGTTAATTGTTAGTTGGTGATCCGTAAGTTCAGTTTTTAACAGATCCATACGATCATTTTGTTTAACAATTAGTGTGCGTAATTCACGCACACAATTATGGTCCTTAAGCTCGTCCTTGGGTATATCAAAACCACAGCCTTTTTCACAAGGAAACGGACGCTTTGGATTATGTATACACTCTTCCAAATGTGCATTATATGCGTCCAATTTGAGCACTGCCGTGCAGCCGTATGGTGCATTGTCACAAGTTATAGAGAGTCTGAAAGGTTTTAAAGAGAAGTCATACCATAAGTCCTTAAAGTGTAACTAGAAAAAGGTTGTTTACCTGGAAAGCAAATTGCGCAATATGCGTGGAACAGCACGTAAATTTGCTGTAGTCAAGGAGTTGCGATCTACAGGGCATGTAGGCTGCCGCGTAAGCCATTCGTTAATGCATCCGCGGCAAAAGGCATGTTCGCACATGACCGCCTGCAAGGGATCTTCCAAAACACCAGAACAAATGGGACATGTCAATTCTTCGTCAACTTCACCCTGGAAGCGATTAACATCGTAGCCCATTACGCTAGTGTTGGAGCTCCAGCTCTGAATATGCTCTACTGGTACACAACACAAAATAAATTAATGCTCAAGCGATAGAATATTATTAACTACATTAAATACATGAAGTTTAATTCAATATAAAGGCTGCTTTGCATAGAATCGCAAAGTTTTTATTATAGTGTTGTAAGTGATTTTGAATTAGTGTTGCTAAAGTAACGAAGAAATTGTGGATTTATCATTTTCTTCTTCATGAGAATACGGTCACACTGCGCGAATAACCGCAAAAATTTACCAAGTTAAATTTAAATATTTTATTGTAATTGTTTCTACAATTGTTGCGCTTTTTTTCTTCTTAAAAATACACATATATATCAAATTCGTCGTTTCATGTACAAAACACAACTAAATTCTAACACAACTCGTTAAAAAGAACAAATAACACAAGCTTACGCTTTGCACAAAGTATATACTAAATTTCATTTCGATCCTTCCAGCCATATTTCTGACGCTGTTGCTTCTCCTTGCTATTGGAGGAATATTTATTGTTGGTTTTGGCTGGCGCACAATAGCATGAACGTTGCTGTGAGTCCAGGAACGACTTACAACCCAAAGTTAGCGTTCCAGTAAATAACATTTTGGCAGCTGCCTTACAGCCCTTGGTCATCAAATCGCTGGTTAAAGACTTCTCATAGCTATCACAGTACTTATAGAGACAACGTTTAAAATCTAAATCGCACAATTCCTTATCGCTATTGCAGGTATCGTAGCATATATCATGTGCATTACAACAAGTTTCCATCTCGACAGCGGGTAAATAATCTGTACTAATACGTAGACCCAGCGAGCCACAGCCATCGGCTGTTGGCGTATAGAACTTATTCTGCACTGCCCGGGGTGCTGCAAAGCACAAAAAGGAAAGAATACACACGTCAGTGTTGCTGTTTTACATAATTCTTTGCGTGTATTTACGTCAGCTCACACACTTACCCGGTCCACCGCCCTCGGGCACCGGACATTGAAATACACAATTTTCATCTACGGCCGCATCGAACACCTCGTGTACTGTGCGAAATTTACGCACAATTGTAATAAAGTTTTTAAATACATCACCAAATAACGCTTCGGCTGCGATGATGGCATCGCGTAAATGTACAATTGTGCTGGAACCGTAACCGGAGTAGGCGTAAGTTAAAAATGTCAGTACGTAGATGGCAACTTTCATCCAAGAAAACTGCATATTGCGTCTTTTCACAGCTTATTCGCTGCAGAGTACGTGTGTTTTTTAGACAGTTTCGAAAAATTTTAATAAAAGCGTGTTTTGTTTTTCTATTTTGTTTGCAACAGCTGTTTATGCACGCTGGCGTCATCTGTGGTTCATTTAGTTAAAAAGAGCATACATGTTATCGACTTGAAATAGAACTCTGGCAACTCTGCAACAAATGAAATGCACGTTACAAACTTTTCATGCAATAAAATATTAAGAATAATTGGACAAAAAATATAAATGAATATAAAAAATAAATAACAAATATTGTAAAGTGCTAACGTTTTGCAAATATCTAAAAGCTATTGGCATTTACTTGTCCGTGTCTAAAATCAGACCAGCATGTGTTATTTTTTCGTTAAATTTGTTTATGTTTTAGCGGTGAAGCAGTGCTAGGCAACCGGAAATCTTGGAGGTAAGTTAGTATTGCTTTGTATAGTGCCTACGGACATCTTGGCCAAAGCCTTGCACCCTAGCCTAGCCTTGTCCTTGACAGTCACAATGAAAACAGCTGCACTTACATACACTTGAAATGGTTTACCAACATTTACATATGCTGCAAGCACACGTGTGCGCGGCATCTCGTGCTTGGGTGCGCTTAATTAAAGCATCAAATTTATGTAAATACAACAATTGTGGCACATAAACCGCCCCCAAATGACGTTCTTACACGCAGCTTGACGCCTGACCTTGTCAGCTACAATTAATAAAGTAAACATGCAATTTTTCGTCAAGAATGGTTGTACTTAAGGGAATTTTTTGAATTTTTGCTGAAACATTTTGTAGTTATACAAAAAGATTGAAGAATAGCAGAATGATAAATTCTTTTAAAATATATATTTTTTTGTACAATAGATTAATTCATACATTTGGTTGTGGACCTTTTATGTTAATTTACTTTTTGATGTAACTGTATGAAGCAAGCAAAGCAATTAATTTCAATCATGCACCAAAAAAGTTTTAAAAATAATAATAAAATGTGTTGCAGTTGCAAAATGCATACAAGTAATTCATGTTATAGGTAAAGGCAGCAAAAGGCGTTATCCGAAGGTGTCACATTGCAAATGCAGCCGCCACAGACTTCGTAGTGAAAGCTGGCCAATTACGTACGAATGCTGTAGGTCAAGCTTAAAAAACTGGACAAACTTTAAACAAGTTTTGACTGCAGCCCTCTTTATGGTTCAATGGGCCTTAAGTTTAAGCTACAGTTATTTTTTGTTAATGTTAACAATCTACGTCACTTTGCCACATCAAGTGGCGGTCGTTTGGTAATTTTAAAAACATTTTTTTAAGAAAAGTGAAATTATTACAAACAAATCCAAGGGACCAACACAACGAAATAATTCTCGTAATTATGATGTGTTCTTGTATAAAAAAGCACAATTTGGTTCTCTATTAATCTAATTTAATACTATTTGATAACAATTCCTATACGTATAAAGATAAAACTTTGGCTTAGGACACAAATTTCTGCAAAAATGGTAATTCTGTCACACACATTTACTGATTTGTCGCTCTGGCGCTCTTTTGTGCTCGCCATGAAAGCACTGCGTACTTATGCAGTGAAATGCTTAAATGTATCTTGCCCATCAATGCCAAAGACTATAATTTCATACGTGTTGCTTTTTTGTGCGCCTACTAAGTCTCAGAAGAACAGAATAATTGCTCTGTAGACGCTAAAGGGCGAAAGCAACATTGAGCAGGTTTAACCCTTCATATATCTGGGTTCAACAATAAATACCATGAACAACTGTAGCGAAGAGATAGACGCACGAATAAAATCAGCAAGTAAAACATTTGGCAGACTCTACAAAGCTTTGGATTCAAATAAACCAACAAAAAATAAAAAATACAAAATGCGATTGTACAAAGCGCTAATATCAGCGATACTAATGTACGGAGCAGCAACCTGGACCATGAAAAAGGCGGACGAGAACAAAATGGATATTTTTGATAGAAAAATACTTCGCCGTATACATGGTCCGAAAACGATGGCTCCTATCCCTATCGCCTACGACATAACTATAAAAACATATCTTGGTCAACGCTGTTCTTGGGCTTCTATTTGGAAAAAATGTTTAAATTTATATGCTACTTTCTGTTTTCATCTTTTAAATTGTACATCCAAGTTCCTGGCTAGCCCCGGATGTGAGACGGTGCACATCTATAAAAATTCTCCCATCACGCTAGGAATACGGATTAGTTTTATTACTTCATAATTTTTACAATGTTTAACTTGTCTAATCTTAAGGTCAACTGGACTTAGTTGTACCCTTTCATATTAATAAATTAATAAATAAGAACTTGGTTAACCTGCAATCAGCAAAAGGATCAAGCTTAAGCGACTGCAGTGGGCTGATCGTGTCCAAAGAATGGGCCACAGTCGCCCAATTAGCAAAGTCTTCTGAAAGACACCCGAAGGTAGAAGAAAAGGAGGACCGCTAAGTGCTCGTTGCATAGACAATGTGAAGCAAATTGCAGAGCGTCTTGGAAGAAAAAACTGGAAAACACTAGCTCTACACCGTGAAGAATTGAGAAGATTGCAAGGGTAGGCCAAAGTTCAACTAGGATCGTCACGCCACTAATGATGATGATGACTTTAGTTAATTTTTATCTTTTCAACTGCGGCAGAAGTCATATCTAGAGAATTCATTCCACAAGTATTCCGGTTAAACTTTACATATTTACATTTTTGCTCATTTACTTGATTTAATCGCTAATCCGATTATGATGAAGACTTGCAGATTTTTATAGTAACATTCTTGTTTCCACATTTTCAAAACTTTTATTAATAAATTTATGGTACTTTGCGTGCATAATAGATTAGTATTGACACAAAACGATAACGCATCCGTGACCGCTGAATGTACATGAGCAATGTTTTCATTTCCCCGCTCCTCTAAGTAATGTAAACTGAATTATGTTGCAACTTTTTCTTTTAAATGAAAAAATTGTTTTTCAACAATTGTGGCAAGCATGTTGCTGCTGCTGCCAACGATTCTGTTTTTGCCGGTGTTCCATAAGTGGCCAACAGCCAACAGTGACAAGCCCATAGACAAATAGACGGACCGAGGGACTGGCAGACAGACAGACGTAAAGCTAACAAGCAAACAACACAACGCGCTGGATAAATGTTGCTTAGAGGAGCATCGCCTGCTGACTGTTTGCCATCGAACGTTTAAATCAACAAGGGAACAACACTTGAGTAAAATCAAGTGGGCAAGTTGGAGTGGGCATGGGACGACTATAGAATACCCTTTCCAGGGTTTCGGGAAAATTGTTAGCTGTAGGTAACATTTTTTTAACAAAATTTTTGTTAATAAAAAAATTGAGTGAATGGTATAAAATTAGTATTGTTATAAATAGAATTAATTCAACAATTTCGTATTATGTAGTAGAATATATCAAATACAAGAAATTGTATATAATAAGCAGTAAATTTATTGTTTTTATAATTTATAGTATTTAATGATTTTATCTTAAGCATTTTGAAGCTGAGTATCTTTTTAGGTTTGGTGTCAAATACGACTTTTTCGACGCAAAGTCTCGCAAATACACAAATGGTTACAAAAATATTAACCTAAAAGTCCGTTAAGAAAAGATCGTTAAAACACGAAACTAGAGCTTCGAGATTAAGTTTAAATCTGTTGAAGTTTAAATACTCAAAGAATTAAATGGAAGTCAATTACTAAAAATATAATAAGTGAAAATAGTCCCCATTATGAAACTTTCAAAAGAAATACTACTATTTTTTAACTAATCAACTAATT
The DNA here is from genome assembly GCA_035046065.1 of Chymomyza procnemis. Taxonomy (NCBI): domain Eukaryota; kingdom Metazoa; phylum Arthropoda; class Insecta; order Diptera; family Drosophilidae; genus Chymomyza; species Chymomyza procnemis. The sequence goes on along the minus strand of JAWNOJ010000013.1, from coordinate 23,071,826 downwards.
TTATTTATCGTTTATTGAGCAAAATCAGAGTTTCCACTTTGTTCTAACAGATTTGATCATTCGCTGATAAAAGTGGCGATATTGTCAATTTTAACCAAAAAGGGTTATTCTTTTAAAATGTTATTCTAAGATACTTAAAATGTTGTCAATGTTTTTTTTTTTGCAAAAAATGAATTTATGATTATAGAAAAAATTCAAAAATTCAACGAAAATAAAAGTATATCACCGAAAAGAATGCGGTAATGAAAACACAAATCCGCATAAAATGGCGAAAATGACAGCACGGCTGTTATAAAGCTCAGCTTGATGTAAATTAGTTTATTCGTAATATCGTCGTATCTAAAAAAACTATCTCTAAAAAAATAATATCAAAGCTGCTAAGGATTATTTTTGAATATCTGAAATTTGCGGAATGTCCTGAAAACGAACAAAATCATATAAAGCTAAAGTCTAAAAATTCAAGGATGCTTTGGCTGGCTCTGTGCGGTATGAACAAATACGCAACTGTATCAACGCGGTTGACAGAAAAACTAGTTATTCTTACAAATATGTAAAATTTTAAAATTCTAAGGAGAATCAAGGGGCCGCAAACTAATCCAGCATATGACTGCCACGGCTGGCGCGGATGTAGCCCAATCTGAACGTCCAATTTTCGATGACTTTTCCAACATTTATGTCCGTATATCGGCAATAACTCGGCGAATGCTGTCTTCCAAATGATTAAGTGTTTGTGGCTTATCCGCATAGAAAGTAGTCTTGCGGTGTTAAATCTCGAGATCTTGGAGGCCAATGTGAAGTTAGGAGGTCACCAAACGTGTCTTTCAATAAATCGATTGTGGCACGAGCTGTGCGACGTATTGCGCAGTCTTGTTGGAAACATTGCTCCTGTCCATCATGGTTGTTCAATTCAGGAATGAAAAGTTAGTAATCATGGCTCTATGTATTCTGCCATTCGACGAATCTACGAATTGCTTGATGATTGTTTGGTTTCAATTCTTGAATTGGCAAGCCAAACTGAGTATAATTCACTTGACAGCTATTAAATGGGTCGCCATCTTGAATTATGATAATATAATTAATTATTATTTATTATAATAATATAATAAATTCATTTTGGCTTTTTTAGCCTATAAAACTTTTAAATTTTAAAAACAGATAAATATATTTACGAGTACAACACAATTTTGATATATATTGTAGGCTGCATAGGTTTCTATAAAATTCGTAGAGGGTGCAATATTCAGAATTGAAGAAATAATGCCTTTTAGCGGAACCACCAGTTAGATCCCAAAGGATTTTTACAAAACATGCAATATCCACTTGTTTGCAACTATTGTTGGGACTTGGACATATATTTTTTTCTTTTTCATTTATTTATAGTATTCACCAATATTTCTTTGTACTAACTGAATATACTCATTTTAGCCATTTGGGATCAGAGTATAAAAACAAAAATAATAAGCGCCTACGTCATGCGGCAGTCAGACACTCTTACATGCAAAGGCACACACCAACGCCGCACACAAAGATGCGCGCTAACTTGGCCAAAACAAACACAAAAATCAACATACACACACAGCATCATCATCATAATTAACAAAAAAACGTCATCATCATCATCTATCCGACGTACGAAGCGAATGTTGCGCTGCAACGTTGCCGCCAGCTGAAAGCCCCGACGTAGCGTACAGCGTACTACCAGCACAACTATATGGGGCCGTTGAGACCGAGAGTTGTGGCAAACGATTCGCAGATTTAACATTTCAGTTTCGTGCAAAACGTGGAAGCGGCTGGTCAAACAAAACAGAAACCAAACTGAATAAAAATTAATCGAAAAAAAAGAACAAAAAATTTAAAGTGTATAGCGCCAAAAACATAGAAATCCATTGGAGAACGAAATTATAAAATGCGTTAAATACCTTTTAGTGAAATATTAGTTACAAAAATAAAAAACAAATATTGTAGAATTTGCATACTGTGCACACAGTTGCAATTATAAACTGCGCTTGCCAACCATAAAGCTGCACGCCGCAGCATATTTGGTAATAAACCGGATATTCTAGATCTCATTGTAGATGCGGCTTTTTTTATTTTCAATTGCAAAAACTTCAAACGTTCGCCGTCGTTGTTTTTCAAGTGCTCGTCGTTGTTGTTAGCGTTCAATATAAACTAAAGAAAAACTAACTAAATTTTCAGGCTTGCTAAATTATAAAGCGCTGCTCTGCTATTACTTGGGGAAACTACTACGGGAAAAACCAAACAAAGTGACACAATTAAACGGCCAACTGAGACGGCATTAATCATAAAGTAATTTCTGCTACCGGCATACTATACGGCGCCCTATATACGAGTACAAGCATCCATTTTTATTGTGGCATAAACTCTTTCCATTGAAACCGACATACCAGACTACATATATGAACAGCTGTAGCGCTGAGTGTTGGTTTTATTTTTGTTCGACTTGGAAAAGTGGAATAATCAACGGAAAATCGAAAAAGCGAAAAACTGCTGCGTGCTAGAGTAAAACGTATTTATTTTTAAAAATTTCGCAAGCGTTATAAGCGTTTTTTTTCGACTCCAGCGAAACAGAAACTGAAATACTCACAGACAGCTAGACGTTGAACAGCAATAATAATAATAATAATAATTATTATAGCAACAAAAGCAAGATAAAAAGATAATTACGAGCAGCGGTGGCAGCAACGGTGGATCTTAAAATTGATTCGGTGAGTAATCATCTAGCTTTGGGCTCTTAGCCCAAAAAACAGCTGAACAAGTTTTTCTTTCGAGCAGAAAGAATAAAAGACCAAACTATTAGCGTTAGGGTTAAGCATCTCATCTGTAATTTGTTTCTTCCAAGTTATTATAATAATTAGTAGTTTTTAAAATGCCGGCGCTCTCATGAGTGTGTTACAGTCCGAAATCATTTGAATACGGCTAGTATTGGCTTTCACGAGTTAATCATTGGCCGTCTCTTAAAAACAGAGTGCTATCGAAGAAGTAAAAATTTTTAAGTAATTGTACATGATTCTTCTTGCTCGGGTGCTGAAATGCTAGTTTCGGTAACATCATCACCGTTCTGATGAGCAACAGTAAAGAATCGTCGAGTGTTGTCAATTTAGCCTTTTTGCGTTTAGTTTTGCCTCTTATTTCAGTCTGAAAAATGGTACAACAGCCCATGTCCGAAAATTTCGCTTTTCTTGCTAGAAGAAGATTCAATTGCTCTTTTGTTGCTAACAAAAAATTCAATTGCCAAAAAAAGTTTATTTTTTTTCCTTGTTATTCCACTTGGGAACTTTAGAGCACTAGAGCCTTCCATCAAACCCTATGTTTCGCCGTATGTTTAGCTCTGTCCCATGTTGTGTTGGGCCAATTCTTGGAGGATTGATCTTTCCCCGTTTGCCTTCGGTCTTCCGATCCGTCTGCTACCTTGGGGAATTCAGTCCATTGCCATCCTGATAATACTACTTCCTTCTGAGGGCATGTGCAATCCACGTCCATTTTTCTGCCTTATTTGGCGGTATATAGGCGGTTTTCCTGTGAAAACCAACATTCGTTATTTAAAACAAAATAAATATAGATTGAAATAAAATAATTTTGAATTTAAAAATAGAATGTAATAGGATTGTATATATTAATAAATATAAAAAATGGTATTGCTTATGAAGCATATATGTACTGGGGACTTGCACTACCGTGGCCACGAATTTCAATACTAAAATTAAATAATGCAATTTCCAAGAAAAAATTCCAAGTTATTTCAATAAATTTGCAGCTTTTCGGAAGGCTAAACATATTACCAATTTAAGAAAAATACTGAAATGATATTTGTCATAGTTTTGCCCTCCATTTTATTATCAGGTGACCAACTAATACCTAAGCGAATAGCGTTTTATTTGCTAAATGTTAGAGATTTATAGTAATATTTATTACTTTAAAAATAACAACTAACTTGCTCAGAATATATTAGTCTATAGCTTAAGCTCTAAATACCATACGGACCACCCCATTTTGGCAACCTCCTAATGATCAGTTCTTTGTCCTGGTCAAACGTAAAAAATTGACAAAAGTTAGCGTAGAAAATGGAGCCAAATGAACAGAACGATCATGCATGTCAATTGTTATTTACTTCTATTTGAAAATAAGAGTAATTGGTCATTATTATGGAATTTTTCTAATCAGTTTAACTTTGTTTCTTCCAAGTAGTCGGCTTCAAGTACTAAGTTCGCTGCCTTAGCGCACTCAATTTCCAGGGAAATACTTATAATTATAAATGGTAGTTACCAAAACTTTCCCGTGCGAGGGTTGGCATGGAATCTAGCAGCAGAGTAGTCTCAGCCTAGCGTAAGAATTCTCGAATGTAGAACTAGTCAGATAAAGCCTATCTTATCATCATATTATGCCTGAGGCCTTAAATCTTTGAAAAATCAGTGTATGAATAAGAAAAGTCTATTATAAAACAGACCCATACACACAGGCTACCATGTCTTTAAAATGTATCTCAGCTATGATATTAGGCAGCATCGGAATACCTGCCTAAGAAAAATGGCATACACATGCATCACGAGGAACATAAGTGCATCCAAAACGTGGTAAACTAGAATTTGGGAGAAGAAGGTATTTTATTACAACTATTTCATGATCTCTTGAATCGTAAATATTTGTGCAGCACTGAAGATATGTATGTATTTTTTTTGGATGGTGAAGTAAGATATTTTGTAGACTATGTCAACAACTATTGATCGCAAAGTGTTCGAAATATTTTCGATGCTTTTAAATATACTTTAATGTGAATGAAAAAAATGCATTCAATCTTTGTTTTTAGACAGCAATCCTACATTAATTAGTAAAATAAATTATAACAATTTACCAATAATTTTAATAATTAGATTTATTCCTATTTTTATATATGATTCAAACAATTCCAAGGTATATAAATCAAGTTATGTCAACTGGCATCATGTAGATTGTTGTTAAATTCTTTTCGTTCAATTTTTTCTTCCCATGCCCTTTGATTTAAATCAAATTTTCATCTAAGTAATTTAGTTCTGTTTCTGGTATTACCGCATGGAAATCCTATAACACTAGAAATAAAAATGTTTATTATCCAAACCAGAGAGAGGCTGACAGAAGTTTCCTGATAGACTGATGCGAGGCACGATTATTTTGTACAGCGTAGATTTTTCTTGCGCATGATTTGATTTAATATTAAAAACTGAACTATTTGGATTATAAAATGAGTATTATGGTGTATATCTTTCGAATCTGAGGTACTTACTCTGTTTCATTTCAAAAGAATATATAAACTTTATAATTATGTGAGGCTTCTTTGGTATACCTGTCTTATTAGTCGGAGGATTAGTAGTAATATTTTATTAAAACATAGATGCATATTTCTTTATGAACAAGCGTGAAGCAATGATCCTTAAAGAATTAGTAAAAAAATTAATTATTAAAATGTAATTGAAATAGTAGGGAGTTTTGTTTTTAAGCTGTTGAATTGTAAGCATTTCGTTCTAAGAACATGTCATCGATGAGAGCCTTTTAAAAATGTTAGGTTTTTGGCTTTTATGGAAATGGCTTACTTTGAACTTTTCTTTAACACCGCGGATGGTCTCAAGGGTCGGTAAATAGAAACATGTACTGATATTTTGCAATTTCTTGAGGTGTTAAGATCACAATCTTAGCTTCAATATGATGGTAAGGTTGCCTGCATCGAAGTAGGTTTGCGTTGAGAAAACTCCCTAACAGTTAGTGATATATTTTAATAAATTCTTTATGAAATTTTAAATTTTCTTGCAAATATCAAATTTCATTTAGCATAATTCGTTAAAATATAAGTATTTTAATTAAATGAATAATTTAGCTGAACAAAATTGAAATAAGTAAAAAGTACTGAAGTTTTTCCTTTTGAGAATTCCTCAAAACGTGTATCAGAAAGCGAAACTTTGAACTTGGGGGAGCAGAAAAAGTTTTCAAAAATTACCAATGATTTGTACACTTTGAATTAAAAAAATAATTTTTTGAATAGTTAAAATTTTTTTATTTTATATGTTTAATTTAGAATCTGTCTACTACATTTTAAGGCTAACATTGAAAAATAATTTAATAATTAAAATTAATTAATCAATTTAGATTATTTATATGGGATTATAATAACAATGGTATATTTACTATGATAGGATATTTACAATGTTTCGAAGCGGAAGGTTAAATCAAGCGGGTGGAATCTCTTAAGCCTCCGTAGTTGAGTGCTGTTGTCAAGTAGCTGTACTGCAAGTAGTTTGTCATGGTTCTCCATTCGGCGCTGATTGTGTTTTGGATTTTGGGCACGTTGAGGTCTGTATGAAGGATGGAGTTCCTCACATAGAATGGCTCGCGTACTATTATGCGCAATACCTTAGATTGAAACGCTTCAATAATTTAAGTGTTTGATATGGCCGTGCTTCTCCCAAAGTTGGATACCGTATGTCCAGATTTGCTTAAGGATCGCTTTGTAAATCAAAAGTTTATTACGTGTGCTAAGTGTTGATGCAGGTCTGAGCAGCCAGTACATCCGTTTGAGCCTCTCTTTAAGCTGGAATCTTTTGTTTGTAAGATGAGCCCTTCAGTTTAGCCTGCTGTCCAAGGTGAGGCCCAGGTATCAGATAGAGACTTGTGGACAGAGGGAATACTGCAAATGAAACTTATTTTAAATCCAACTTTGGCAGCTAAGCCGGTTTTTAAATCTAAATAAAGAAAAGAAATTACATATTAAATAAAAATTTAAATTTAATTAATAAACACATATTGAGTGTTGCTTCGGCAAAGTAATATCCTTTCAGTTTAAGTCCAATTTTGCTGGTCGAGAGTCTTGCTATCCGTTGTTTAGAAACTTTCGAGACATTTTGCTATGCTTACGGGGCAAAGTCTATTAAAAAGTCTTGGATTTAACTCGAAATTAAGTTGACATTGTTTATTTAAACAATAACAAAATCATTTCACTCAGACTTACTTCTATCTTATTTAGCTTGTCTAAGTGAGTCCATTTGAATCCTATTTGTACAAATTTGTTCTGCTTGCTATTAACTCAACCTTAATCAGATGATTAATTTTGCTAACTTGTATTTGCATTTCTATGCAAAGTGCTCAGAAAACTTGGGCACTTTGCTCTCATGAAAAAAAAACTAGTACAAGGACACTGGAAATGAAGTTAATTAATATGTGACATACTTATATTTGCTACCCTAGTCAAGAAGTGCAAAAAACTCACCAAAAATAATATATAAAATAAACAAGAAAACTACAACAACAATTTGGCTATGTCATGCGTTTTATGAACACATTTGTAGGCATTACTTTTGATTATTATTACCATTGGCTTTATGATTATGACCCCATTGTATGCCCCTCACACACACACACTCCAGCAGTCAATGAGCCATAACTAGAGCAGGTTCCAGACCAAATCAAGCTACAAGAGTTTTACATATACATATGTATATGTGTAATAATTTTTCCAATTTAGCCCTATAAAGTACAGCCATGTACAAAGCTACTACTTACATTACAATATGGACACACTTTTTATAATTTTATAGTATTTCTCAATGTTGTTATTATGCTCTGTATTTTTCCTGTCATCCGTTGTGTTAATGATGTACAAAATTTTGTGGCAACATTAATATAAAAACCGCCTACAACACTTTGGCATGGAAATGCCCAAAAATACGTTGATGACGCTGCTCCTTAGACGCTGCCAGGGGGCATTTTAAACATTAAGTTTTGCACAGCCGACAGATACAATATATGTACATATATATATATATGCAGGAGTGTTGTATGTAGAGAGAGAGGGATATTTATCTGTGATATAGAATGCGTTAACAAATCGCGTCACGTTGCTGTTAATTAATAAATAACATTATTTCTAGGGGAGGTGGCGTGGGTAGCTGGGGTAGCTGGGGTAGCTAGCACCAGCCAACAGACTAATGAGCAATGTTGCAAGCGCTAAAAGCGTAAATTATATATTTTGGTTTTTTTTTTTTTTTTTTTAATTTGAGGCAAAGTTCAATATTTTAGGCTGTCATAATTGAGCAATACGATATTTAGGGCTTACACGTATTTTAATTATATATTTTAATTTAATTACAAATGTGTCGCAGTGTTAGAATTAAATTCTACGCACGGAATTTGAAATAAAAAAATAAATAGAAAATAAATTGTATTTATTTGCGAATTTATGTTTGTGTTGTATTTTGGCATTAAACGAAGGTTGTATACGAAAATGTATATGGAAGGAATATTATGCTAGTTTGTTTTTCAAAACAAAAACAAAATAATTAAATATTATTTTAAATTCGTGATTTATTTCACAATAATTTGTATCATTTAAGCAACAAACAAACAGCTTGTATTTTTTTAATATCATTTCGCTTTCATAAACACATTTTGTTTTATGCTGTTTTATATTATTATTATTGTTATATTAAGTTAACTAAAAGCATGCGAGACTTGCAGTATCTTGTAGAGCGTTTTAAAAGTGAATTTTTAATTAGAAAGGGTAACACAAAGGAGGTACTCGCAGTTATTATGCGTAGTTCGAGTGGAACTTTTTCAAGTTGAAGAATTATATGATTGTTTTAAAAATTATGTAAACATAGAACGACAGTTCAAATATAATTGTAGAAAAATAGCAAAATGGCAGTAAAATGGTAACGCGTAAATTAATCATTTTAATTTAATTCTTTTGTCTCATGGAATCTGGCGTAAACTTTAAAATATGGCATTATATATATATATATATATACGGGGATTATACTTAATACTCTTAATTGTATGCAATTTTATGAAGTATTTTGGTAGATTTTTTTTTAAAAGCTTATGGAAAATTATATACTTCTGATCAGTTTTTAAAAAAGCCTTCAAATGTAAATATTTTCACATTGTTTAACGATTGTCTTGTTAATATTTAAGAAAACAAGAAAATAAATAAACAATACTTAAATTTAACAATAATTTCACAAAAATGGCTTACATGAACTGAGTATGTTTATATGTTCTCTCTTTTTAATTCGTTATATTTAAAACTTCCCTATAGTAAAAAGCTTGCTATACTTGAAAAATGTTTTCCAATTCGCTGTCTATGGAATTTCATCAACTTTTGCATTCTCAGTTTTGTAAATCATTGATAAATCGCTAATTTTTGGGATTGTTATTGAATTTTTGTACACATTATATTGATAGGATTATGGAACTAAATATAGTTTGTTTTTTTTTAAGAGATGATATTGTTTTAAGACGTCTCGACATTTGATTTTTTTTGCGTTGTTTCAGAAATAGATTTTTGACAAGTTTCCCAAAACCTGTGCATGTGGCAAGCTCGTGATAAGAATGTGAACAAAAAAACACTAAATTAGTTTGAGATTTGATAACAATTAAAATATAGGGAGGGCCTGCGAAAGTTATACACAATTTGTGTGATTAAAGTTTAGCACTAAGCAATTTTCTTAAAAAATGCACAAGCATTGGTCTGTGTCACGCTGTACAGGTACATAAGATGAGGTAAATATATCAACACAAGTGATATACATATTTATATATATGTATATATACGTTCATGACTTGGAATTATTTTTTCGTTTCGTAAAAAAGTGCGAGCTGCGCACCGGAAGATTAAGCAATATTTGCTTGCCAACAGCTAGCGACCCCAATTTCCATTTCCATTTTCCATTTGGGCAGCGTCCAAGGTGAATGAGACACGTTCTGAGTAGATAAAAGATCGAGACCAAGATGATTGTCGACATGACTGAGTGACAGACTGAATGACTGACTGAATGAATGGCAGACTGATAGACAGAAACAGTCTTTCTGACGTTATTTGCTGCGTGGCAGCGCTAATTTACAACCAAGAAATAATTGTCGGGGATAATTTTGAGAAATGGTTTTCAAAGTGCTTTCATGAATTTTACATATCATAAAAACGTAAGTATATAACTTAAAGTTATATTTCCTTTAACATTTTAAATGCACTGCGTTTTTTATACATATAAACATACACACAGAAAAAAAAATAAAAATATATATATGAATTGTAAAAATTTTGATTGACAGCAAGGCATAAAATAAATGTACATTTTACAAAATTCAAAATTCTGAAAAGTGAATAAAACGCCACAAGGCTAGTTAGCTTTTTGGATATAAGATTTTGACTTTACATACACTGTGGAAAAAGTTAAAGATATTCAATGTTTAATATCGACAACAGCTCTTTGTAAGTTACGTACCTAATGCTCACACTGCTCAAACACGAATGCAATGGTGAATACCCAATGCTCTTTAAACAATATTTAGCTAATAGTCGTTTAGGCAAGCAAACTCCAACTAATTTGCAGTCAAAAATATTCCTTTAATTCTTCAAAAATCTTGCACCCTGCTGAATTCATAGCCCTTGATTCTGCTCTCACTATACACACACAGCTTGTTGGTACAAAATTAAATAAATTAATTTAAATTCGATTTTAAGAAAATAGTTTTTCGTTTAAGTTCGAAACTGATTAGAAATGTACTTCTATTAGCAAAGGTGGGCATTACAAGTAGTGGACGGAGCCCTTTAAGGAAAACTATTATTTCCAGAAAATCAATTAAACTCGCACAGTGTGTACATTTTGTTTTTTTTAAGTTGTTTCGAATCGATCTACGATGCATAGTGGCAAGGAAATCCGTTTCAAAAATCATATATCCCAAAGTCAGAATAGAAAATGGCGGCGCATAGCATTTAGCATTCACTTTTACTTGGGTTTCTGCATTCCATCTGGGCTTACAGACAAAGGGTGGACAGTGTTTGTAGATCAGGTAAAAAAAAAATAAATACTAAATGTATTGCATTTGTTGTGTTAATCAAAATTATTGTATTATTAAGAATTTTTTCTGCCGAAATTGAAAAATTTTCCAATTCCAAGTGAGTCAGCTAGATGGAAATGTACAAAAACCAGTAAATACTGCGCTAAATGCCCTTTCTTCCGCAAAAACTATTTGCTTGTGCATCTGAAGATGACGTTGAAGCAGTAGCCGGAGCTAAAAGAGCCACGTTCTGCCCACCGCTGATTTTAAGAACTAACCAGATTAACATTTTCTGTGTTGGATAATATAGACTTAAATATTTATATTTATTGCAGCGTCGAAATTTAAGAGAACATTTGTAAGTAGATTGTATTGCAAGCTTATGTCTATAAAAGATTATACTACCGTATTTGCAATTCTTTTTCTCTAAGAAATTTTGTTTAAATGTAAAAAATGTCAACCATAAAGCAAAATGCTTAAATTTAGAATGATAGTTGGTCTTTTTCGTATTGGCTGCAATTATCAGTTGAGATCCTTGGTGAAATAAGAATCGTTTCTTCCCTGTCTTGCTTGCTTCGCGAAGTTCGTTGAATGGACCAACTAAATGTAAATGCAGAGATTTGAAATAGTATAATTAATAAGTTAACAGTCTACGATTTCTGTTTGTTTCTTTTATTTTGTAGATCTCTACATTTTTGAGACAATTTTAATAAACATACAAAAGTGAAGAAAAACCAAAAATACTGGTGTGCATTCGATTATTTACAATCGAAGCAAATCTGTGAAGTCATAAAGCGTAAGCAAACTCTACTTGCTCCAGATTACACTTCTTGTATATACTTCTTGTGCATAGGGTATATCACAGTCAGATTATACGAAATGTCACCATTTCGCTTTGCTATTTTATTATAAGGGTATTTATATTCTTTATTTTTTTCTTAACATTTTTGAAATTTACATATTGTTCGTATTTCGAGCGTAAACTATAATTTTGCGAAACATGGCGTTTCTTTGTTTGGCAACAGTGCAAATCCATGAGAACCGTTTTCATTAGCCCGAGGATGCATCTACGTCATAGTGCATTGCGGGTGTGCACAAAACTTGATGGATTATTTGGCATATGGTTGCTATTATTTTGGGCACATGTAAATCTATAAGAGATATTCTATGGCCTGCTTTTCATTAGCTTCCAAGCAGCAGCTTATAGTAATATGCACATGGCCTAGATACCCTGCTCTTAAACAATAAAAGCCACTCGGGCCTAGCTATTGATTTTTATACCGGCACCAAGTACGAGTACATCATTTTATAGCCCCCATTTGTGTGTGTCGGGTGATTTTTTTTTTCGTATATATAATGGCATTGGTGTGCAAAAGATTGCCATTTTATGAGTGACTGCTTGAATGCCCCAGTGGAGCTGATCTGACCCACTGGCTGGGCACCATCTCAGCGGCTGACTGACTGACTGACTGACTTTCTGGCTGCTCTGGCTTGTGGCTTCGCAATTTAATGCATTACATTAGCTCTGGGAGCAAGAAGCCGTCGAGTGGAGACTGCCTTTTGTGCGCGCTAGTAAATTGAATCAAAACAGCATTTATTGTTATTAATAATATTTCTAGTTGTTATTGTTATTGTTAGTATTATTATTATTATGATTATTATATTATGTATATTGTGTCAGCTGCAAGACATTGTTGTCTTTGTTACCCTTTGGCAAGCAAGTCAATTTTCCATGGCGCGTTGCAACAGTGTCATCGCACTTTGCCTTCTCCTTGCCTGATTTTAGCCAGCGGCGTTTTCATTTCACTTTCGATTTATGCGCAAGACCAGCCGAACAGGCCCAAAAACAAAGAGTCTTCGCCAGTTTAATTAAACCTGCTTGGAAAGTGACATCAAAATAGCCCATTTTTTTGCTGGTTTTTTTTTTTTGGTTTTGTTGCCTTTCTAATACTTTGACGTGTCTGCCTTCGTTTACTTGCAGCCAAGTTATCGGCATAACCGCTACCATCACCAGCAGCAACACTAGCATCATCAGCATAACTAGTGTCTATAATAAGAAAATGTCCACCGCAACTTGTGCGCGTTTTTGTACACCATTGAGAACTGGTAACAAAGCAACTGTCCCATCAACTTCATCCTCGCCAGCTTCAGCAAAATTGGCAGCAGGAACAGGAAACAACATGACATCATCAGCAGCAACACAATATAACAAGAAAATTCCAAACACAAATGACAGTTCTACAGAGGCGACGTTTACATTCAAATTAGGCGGCAGTCGCAATGGCCCTGGCAGTAGTAGCCACACTATTGGTGGCAGTCATAGTGTGGCATCTAGTGAATCATCGGATCCTTTAGAATCAGACTATAGCGAAGAAACCGAGGAGGATGAACAGCAGCCTAAGCATGTTAGTGTCAGTGTTAGAAGCAGCTGCAGTGGCACCACGTCAAGAGATTCCGTTCACAACGGCGATGATGCCGACGATGACGATGACGAAGAGCAGGATGCAGATAATGCCACCAATAATGAAGATTCTGTCGATGATGAAAGTGTCGATGAGGATGATGGCAATGAGACGGATGACGAAGAGGACGAAGAAGATTCAGAAGAAAGTAGCAGCGTGCAAACCGCAAAGGGTGTACGTAAATTTCACTTGGATGATTATCAAATTATCAAAACTGTGGGTAAGTCAATAGATCTTCTATTTTCTGTGTATATTTTAACAAGCACTATCGTGTACATCAACTGCAATCTTCCGTTGTTGCTATTATAATCAATTCCTCTTGTTTAAACATTACGAAAAGGGCAGCTGTTAAAACGTTTTGTTTATTTATACGGAAGCTTCCAAGTTGTGGAACATGTATAAAACAATTAGCTCTAGGTCAGTTTAGGCTCAAGGTGATCCAAAAACGTATTCGTATAGTTGATATAAAAAACGACTCTATTGCTAAACAATGGAATATTTTAGCCCTTGTAGTAACTAAAATAAAACAAAACATTTTCGAGATCAAAAGTTATGAAATTACGTGTGCAAACATATTTTTTTTAATTAAAGTTTAGCTGCAACTTGAATAGAAGTATTTTGTAGTATTTTGTTGATTTTAAATAAATCTTCACGCGCCAGCGTGCATATGTTAGTCTAAGATTTCTTACAACTCGTATATATGTTCTTTTGAAGATATAGAGATGAAAAAATACTATTTGTTGGTGACTGTTTTCACAAATATCGGTAATAGTTGAGCGAAAGAATTCAAATCTAAGTATAGTTCAGCCGCTTTATGATAAAAAAGAACAACACAGCCTAAAGCGGTTTTAAGCAAATAAAAGGTCTTAAACTTTTGTTGGAAAGCTAATTATATTTTTAAAAAATACTTAAATTTCGAGTATTTTGAAAGAAGCATCTACAATGGAAGCGTTTTGCCTTATACATCAGTATAAGCGGGGTCTTTTGAAAAAGAATAGGGTCTTTAATCTTAGTAATAGCTGTGATTTGTGGCGTCAAATATTGGTGACACTATCATATTGTATAAATTTTATGATATTTTTATATATTATATGAAGTCAGTGTTTCTTTTTATTTTTGAATATATAACAAAACATATATCTCGGAATACGAATTTTCAATGAAGACTTTGGAAATGCTCTTTTAAGGTTAAAATACCTCTGTGAAAAGTGGGTTCGTTAAAATTTGTGGTGGTCGTAAAGAACTTTGAGGAACTGTGTGAATTTATTGGTATTCTTAAGAAAAATCAGAAAATTTCTCTAAAACTCTCGAAATGCCAAAAATCGTTTTATCACAAAATAACGCAATTTTTGAAATAAAAAAATCTCTACAAGAAAATTCTTGTTTCTTCGAATAGCAAATCTTTTTTTTTGTTGCTATAGTTCTCATATGCATCTAGCGTATATAATAAAATAATTATTTAATTTGATTAAATTAAGCCTCTTCATTTCCATTATTTGATACTCAACTGTATGTTAGTTTAGCGCGCTTAAGAGAATATTGTTATTATCAGAGCATAGAAAACTACTCCAAACAGTCGAAAGACGTAAGAATGTACTGCGAATAATGTAGTGGCGAATTTTGGTCAAAACTTTACAAAGTTTAAATAAAATTCAGTTACAAGAGCTTAGACCCTCAAAAATGAAGTTTCCTCGAAGGCAAAACTAGTTGTAGGCAAAACTCATACAAGCAAACAAATCTTTATAAAAACCAAGCAGTGCAGTCAACAAGTGCGCCAATGAGTGTGAGAGCAACAATGGAACAAATGCGTGTGAGAGAAATACGCTGCCATGTGACACTGTGAAGGAGCTGAATTTGTCTTAATGCATAATATTTTTTAAGCTATTTTATGCATAGCTTAATTTTTTTTAAATTTGTTTACGTCATTAAATAATTGGTTTAGTAACAAATAAAAAATTCCATTAAGAAAATTTCAATTTAAAGCCAGTTCTAGCTAGTTCTAAAAGTCTCGTAATAACAAAAATATATACAAATTATTAAAAATATATATATATAATTAGATCTGCGTATGTTTTAAGTATTAAAACAATTGCGTACAGAATAATATTTTGTTTTTTCGTTTGAAAGTTATCTTCCAGCTGATTCAAAGCATACCCTGCCTTTTAGGAATGTTATTTTAGTATTTTTTTTAATTATAAATTCCATTGTTTCAATTATTTGAATTTTTTCGCTCTGTATATTTGCGCTTTGATTCTTCCCACATAAAATTTGATTTTAAATTGTTTCTTCAATTCAATTTCAAATATTTATTAGCAATTTTTTAGCATTTTGTTACGCTTTAATGTACCAGGCTCGCCCATACTATGAGATTTTGCTTCTATAAGTTTTTATTGTTTTATACGAAAATAAAGTCTTATTGATTACGCAAATTGAATAAAACGTACAAAGTGTTAGCTGGTGCGTATAATAATAATTATATTTATTATTATAAACATGAGCTTTTTAAACTGCGGAGGTTCAAGGTAATTATATTTATTGCTGGCGGCATATATACCCATGTAGAGGGCGATACTCGTTAAAATTTATTTTACTTTTAATTCGAGCAAATATCTCGGTTGCATTTTATGGATACTAAACAAGTAATACGTAGTTTAAACCATAATTCTTGCGATTTATTGCATTGGTTTATGTGTTTCGACTTTAGTGTTTATCTTAACTATCGCCAAAAGATTTGGCACAAATTTTTGGTGTATATAATTTAATGACTATTGGTTTGCCAACGGCTACAATGCAAATGTTTATTCTTTTCCAAGTAAATTTTTTTGTATAGACGAAGTAACTCTGGCACACTTAGTTGAATATTGCTCTAATAAAGGGTGGTGCATCTAGTTTTAGTAATTTAAGCTAACAAAATAGTGGTAAGTTGGTAAATATTTAAAACTTATTGCTGACAAACTGTTGACAAATCCGATCAAAAAATGGGTAAAGAGTAAAAACATTTTTCAAAAGTCTGTTTGACGTATAAAGCTCTTTTCTATCTTGGTGTTTTTGTAAGAAGACAAACCTGGCAGAACTGTACCTCTCAAATGTAATAAAGTTTTTTGTTTAAACTTGTATAGCATGGTCATCGCTGCGGGCATTGTTCGCGTAACCTGCAAATATTTTAGCCTGGAGATATTTTATTTGGGTTGCATTTAAAGTTGAATATTACACCAATTTTACAGAAAGAGTTGAATATGTGTCCTTCTATATGAAATATTTCAGTCGTGGTAGTTCAGGCTTGAAAAAGATGCTATAAAATTTTAACAAAACTTGATTTAAAATCCCGAAAGTATCTCGAATCTATAAAGTCTAATTTATACTATATACCTACGGCAACCAAATCTTCCCTGTACTTTCCTACGGCCGAAAATAGTAAGGTCTTCTGTTCATGTTGAGAATTTTTTTATGTTATGAATAGATTCCAAACATGTTCCAGATTTTTAGAAAAATATTACTGTGATTCATCTTATGTCAAAAATATTAGTGAAAATTATATGAATGACATATTTTAAATTCACAAGTAATCTTTCAAACACTTTACTTACTATTCTTGATTTTGTCGATAGTATCTTCGCTTTGGTATTTACATTTGGCTTACCGCAATGAGTTAAGTCCTTAGCACATAGAACAATTACTTTAGCCTTTATTTAAGATATGTAATTGTTTCCATGCTTAAATTCGCCAAACATTTTTAAAGATGATTGATTCTGATTTGGCGTTACAATTTGGCAGAGAATGTAAATATAATAAAACAAGTTGTATATTTATTTTTTTGCAAATCTCAAATTTCTCATATTTTGTTTTCACAAGTTACATATTTCTTCAGCATTATTTAAACTTCAAATATTTTATTCGTAATCATTTTTTTGTTTTGATTCAAATTGCAAATTTACTGAAATGGTACATGAGGGTATCACAAAACCAAAAAAAAGGCGTCCAAGAATACTTATTTTATGCAGAAATCGCAAAACAATAAAACCAAACATTATATAATTTGCCTTATGAGTACGTCAAGCAATCAAAATGTTTATCTAAATTTTGATAATTCGGTTAATGTTTTAATCTACAATTTGTGAACTGTGTAAGCTCTACTTAAATTGTGTGGGAACAAATAAATCTTTGAATAAAAGTTAGCTTAGCTTCGTTAGACTTGAATCTTTTGTAAGTCTAAACAATTAGTAGTTTACATTAAAGGTGGCAGATTCTTAATTCAAATAGTCACGTAAACTCTGATACAGCGTAGAGAGAAAAGCACACGCACATGTGTCAATGTATCAACTCTCTCGCACTCATTTTTACTGTTGCTGACAGCGCTTCTTACTACAAAATTTACCCTAAACTGTATGGTATATTTACTTTAGTTACATTGAAATAATATTAAATTGCTCTTAAAACAATGTCTTACATAGTATTTATAAAACTACGATGCTTTTCTTTTTTTATTTTTAATTAGATTAATTAAAAAAAAAATTTCTCTGGCCAATTCGGTAGTTTTTACCTTTTATACAAACTGTAGCTCTCGCTTGCTATGTTTCTCTTACTATTGCGTAGTTTTTTCAAATGTTACTATGTGCACGTACAGTTCGAGTTTAATTGTTTTTGTTTTGTTGCAATTTTCCAATATAAACATTTGTACGGGATTGAACGGATTAAAGCAGCACTATTGCTCACGCACCACACGTCGTATGAGCAATATAAGATTATTTCAAACAAATGTCAGACAAGCAGTAGCCAGCAATACTTAGACTTCCCATATTGAGTCAAATTATAAGGAAAAATTGTGCAAAAAGTAAATAAACTTGGCGGATATTTTGCCAATCAATGGAAGTAATGCTTATGAGTCACGCGTCTTAGGAGCTTACATAGAGAGAACAAAAATAATTACCTTAATGTCGGGCATCAACGAATTCGATATAGGCGATTCGACAAGGAATTTTAGTTTTCTTAGAAAATACTGCTAATTCTGCTAAAGTGATTCGTTAAAAATAATACCATTTACTAATAAGCATTGTTGACAAAACGAACTAATTATCTTTTTGGTAGAAATTTAAAAAATTTTAAGTAAATTTCTATATTATTTATGCTTATGAGTTACAAATTAAGGAGTAAGCCAGTAAGGAGTATTAGAAGAATAATGTCAAATCGTATACGTGTTGAAGAGAGAATTTTTTAAGAACTTGCTCATTTGATTAATGATAAACAATTGGGAAAATGTAAATGTTGGCCAAGGCTTTCACACTTATCAGCCGGTATTTCACGAAAAAATTCTTTAATTTTGGCTTTCAGAGCGTTTATCGTTGCTTACCTAACACTAAAGGCAAAATAGCCCATAAAAAGTTGTCAAAAATCTTAAATCCCATGATCCAGGCGTTAAGCTCACCGGAAATCATCACTGAATTCGCCGCTAATTCCCATTGTTTAGAGTGCTGTTTGGCATATCTTGTTCAATTTATGCGACAAATTGATTGTATGTAACGTAACGCTTGCCATTCACAATAATCTTCTTTGAGGTTGCTCTTATTTATCGCGGATTCAATCAGAAATAATCGAGCGTGCCAGAATTAAATCATTTAGTGTCAGCTCTGATCTTTTTAAAGTCGTCTTTTGGTTAAATAGATAGATCCAACTATACAGTAACATAAATAACGTAAACAGCGTTAAAAACAAGAAAAAATTTCCTTTATATTGGATTTTTGTATGACATCGACTTCATGATGCGACCCACTTTGAAATTTGAATTTTTATTGGGAGAAATAAAACTCTAAAGAACATACCTGTCCGATAAACAATCAACTTGAACAACCAGTACATACTCCTAGAAGAGTGTAAAAGTTATTTTTGTAAATATGTCATAATAGATTTCCAACATGTCTTTTTTTTGATTAAAAGTTTGTCATTATCACGGTAAATTTGAGTCTGCATAAAAATTATGATAAATGCGTCAAACTAGTAGAGGACAATGCCTTTTCACTTTAGTGGTATGGTGAAGAAACAACATCTGCGTCAGTAGATTAAAGAGATTGTCATATATTTTAGTGCTGACAATTATTTACTTAATCTAAATTCATTAAATTTTTGACGAATTGTATGAAAAATGCTATTATTTGACTAACGATTTGTATGAATACTAATATTTCTTTGAATTCTCGCATTTCCGGAAAGTCTTTGTTCACTAATGCAGACATCTTCTAAAAATTATTTCACTTTCAATTTAGAACAATCAGATTGGTCTTTAAAATTGTGGCTTATTGCCTAACTTTTACCAATAAACTAGAGATTGTTCACAAAATTGCCTTACTATTATCCAAAAATTGTTTCAATAACATTTTTTTAGGTGTGATTTGGTATAACTTGTGACATTTTTTTAAATTCATTTCTCTTCGCTCTACCAATTAATTTTCAAATATGTATTATTTTCATATTCTTCCAAGCAGCGTGCTTTGGAACTGCATTTTACGTTTTTCAGATCCTAAACGCAGTTGATTGATTGCAGTCTAACTCTGCGGACTTTTTTGGTTGCAACTTTATCGATGATTCTCTTAACTTAAAGGAAGAGAAATTATCGCGGCCCATTTTTATCCAAAATAAACTCTATATTTACTTCACTGTTTTAAATGCTTTCTACAAACGTCAATTGATACTTTTGCACTCAAATGCTTTTAGAAAAACTCGATATGGCCAAATTCGATATTAAAGAGTATTCAAAAAAAAAAACGAAACAAAAAGTAATATCAACAATACGGGCGGGCATTTCCCGCTTTGCTTGTGCAAACCATCGATACACTAATAACAATAACAAACAATGTCCGTCCAACAACCCGTACATAACTAAAGTAAACCAAACTAAATGGATAAAATTTAAGAGAGCAAATACTGCAAACGATGAGTAAACACGCAATTGATAATATCTAGGAGTTTATATGGACATACATAGCTTGGCGCACGAAAATTTAAAGAATTTTCGTGTTGTGTTGAACTAAAAACACTAAAAGTTTGTTTTTCTTTTTGTTTAAAATTCAAAAGAAATTAATTGATATTTCTATGTGCTGGTCATTCGACAAACAATGAAAAGCAATTAAACATGGCCCATGTGCAGACGGCCTTTGTGTGACTTTTTCCAGTTTCACAAATCGCAGCAAAGCAAAAACATTGAAGGGGAATTTTCCAAAAAAAAATTCACGCGAATTGTTTTGAACTTTTTAATTAAATATTTTGCAAAACAAAATGCAATAAAAGCCAAGAATCAACTTGTTTTTGCATAATCTAAGGTAAACAGAAGGCGTGACTGTACACGCGTCTACTATCTGTGAGATTTCATTGGAAACAACATAAAATACAAATATAATTAAAACAAGAAGAGCAAAATAAAACTGTCATGTCTCTGCTGTGACACAATTAGCCTTTCCAGACAGGTCTTCAAAAGGAAATCTTTGCAATTGCAACTTGAATTGTTGCTAAACGTTTACTAAATCTGTTTGTGAAGTGAAAGTATCTGCAGTGGCAAAGAAAGTTGTCGAAATCAACAAATGCACTAAACATATTTGCAATAATATGATATTTTTATGGCAGTTACTTGAAAACAATTCGCTGTATTATGAAAAACTGAGTGGTAGATAAACCATTAGCAAGATAAAATCGACGATTGCTTGAAAAAGCTTGCACTTGGAAATGTGTGAAAATTATAAAATAGTGCAAAAACATTAAAAGCAAATAGAATCGATTGACAAAGGGTCATAAAAAAGTTGTTGTTTAGCGTAGACTACAGCTTCAGAAACATACATATATAATATATATTTGATATTTTATAAATGGCTCCGGCGCATTCACACTTGTTTGTTATGTTGAAAAGTTGTGCAAAGTTGGCGCCATCTCAATAATAGTAAATTATTAACTATTATGCTTCGATAGCACAGAAAAAAAATAAACTCGACGCTATTTACCTCCGCAAACCACCGTACCGATTGGACTATAAACTGTAGGTCACTGTTCCTTTCATACAGCTTTTGATAGATGTCTCGCCTTTGGAGCGATGAAATGGGAAATAAAATTATATTCTTACAAATAATTAAGGTATTTATTTTAGCGTTACTTTTTATGCAGCGACATCAAATTGCGTAACAACGTTGCTCAAAAAAAATTGTAATACTAATATATAATATAATTTCGGTGAAACATCCAATATTAAAAATATGAGATAAAATTTTTTTTCAAAAAAAAAAAAAAATTATAATACGCCTACCGTGTTACATGAGCGTTATTTATCATAGTTTTTTCATAATTCAACAGTTAACAAAAAAATGAAAGGATCTAGATTGAGCATTTCTAATTATTTAAAATTAACTCTACATAATTTAATAATAATAAAAAGCGTGTGTAAACGTCTAGGTCAAGTACAAAGTCTCCTAACAGCAATACATTGAAAGAGCAGCCAGTAGATACAAAATTTCTGATATTATCTGACACCATCATTATTGTAGCATAAATTCAACTTGGCTAAATTTTTTTTTTTACTTAGGAGTTGGATGATAAGTTTTTCTAAAAAACTTTCTAAGACGTCTTAACGTCCATAAATTATGAATATAAATAGAAAAATAGCCTCAAAAGATCTTAAAATTTATTTAAGAAAGAAGTGTGTGATTTTATTTTATAATTAGCTTTTACCAGTAGTAACTTTGATTATGGGTTTTGGGAGAAATAGATTTCAATTGTAAAAAAACTTCTTGTTTTTTAGCAGTTTCGAGCGACTGATGACAAAGCCAGATGATCTTAGCTTAAGTCTGATAAGGCACGTTTAATTGTACCACGCGATTTATAAAGATTTCGGAATGGAACGGATATGGAATAAAATTCAGTTTTTCAACTTGACTCACTTCTAAAACAGAATGCAGGTGATTTGATACCCTGCGCTTGCATTGGTGCATTTACCTAATTAATTCTCTATTTATAATAAACTTTTTTTACTACTTCAAATTTTAAGACCTCCATTTTGAGACCTAGTTTGAAATCCTCTCAATATACTTTTATTTTATATATTTAAACCCTTTCCTTTAAAAAATCATTACTTTCTTAAGGCTTTTCTAAACTTGGGAGTGAATTTAAAAAAAAAAAACACGCCTTGGTGGACCAATGTTAAAAAATATAAATTAACTAAATATTTGTTTTCTTTTTCTGTAAATCAAACATACATTTTTTTTTTATTTCCTTGTATATTTTTTTTAATTTATCAAACTAGCCATATAAATCAAAATGGTTCACAATTTGTCTGCTGGCTGTACACATTTATATTGACCCAAATTTCAAGAAGGTTGCAAATTTTGTGCCTAAACTTTTCGACGATAGAAACTATCTTAGTCAATTGCTAAAAATATAATTAGTTTTGTGCACAAAAAAATGAAAAGTTATGTTGGTCAAGAAGGCAAACAACTAATTAATGAAAATCAAAATAAACACAAATTAAAAATTTTTTTTTATCAGTGATTAATTGTCTAGTTTGTGCAGATACATTTAGAAAACATGAAACTATTTTAAATATTTATGTAGGGTGAGTTAGCTTATAGTTGCTGGGATTGCAGACCACCTACATAAGTGGCAAAAAAACCACATTTTATCTGGATCCCAGCGATGATATTATGCAGAATCGGAATATCTGGCAATTAATATTGAGAACACATGCCCTATCACAAAAGGAGGTTCAACGAATCCGACAATTGTTACGAAAAAAAAGCCATTGAATTGAATACTAAGATGAGAACAAAAAAAAAATCAGAAAATGAGTTAAATTAAATTAGGAACCAATGCAACAGATGCCCCATCCTATATATATATTTATATAGTATATATAAAAGTCCTTAAGTTCCCAATAGTCTCTTAACTTTGATTCTAGCAATCGTCTCCAGGTGTTGCTAATTTTCATAGTCTTCGGCTACGTTGGGGATTCCAGTCCATGGGTTCCCTATAGGGGAATATCTCTCTCAAGCAGAGCAGCTCTGCTTCTTCGAATATTCGAATGCTTTGTTTTTTAAAATGCTCTTACTCTTGTCACCCATGTAAATATGCGATAATCTACCAAAGATGAACTTTTTTTAAATTAGTGTGTCATTTTGATTTAACGAAAATTTTCCAATAATTTTTAATGGCTAGTTTAACTTAGTTTCACTTATGACCAAAAAAAGTCATTTTTTATTATTATTTTCCTTTTTACAATTGATTGTTTTGATTCTGAATAGTTTAATAGTTTTCACTAAGGGGTCCTCGAAGAACCTGGTTCTATCGCAGCTTCTCGGGGCAGAAATTTTTAGACTATGCGAATCTCGAAATTAGGGCGCAAAACATTAATCGAAGCACCGAAAGTGCTGGCCATTGATGGTTTAAACTTTTTAAGAAAAATGTACCAGTTATGCCAAATTGTCTGTGCCTCATGTGCTATAGTTTTTCTTAATAACAGGAACTTGGCAAACTCTTACTTTCTCATTTGATATGTTAATTTCCGAACACTAGTTGGATCACCCTGTACATTTAAGGTATATTACATAACCAAATTCAATGAAATAAATATGATTAATTCTTTTTCGAGCATATTTATAGCATAATTTGGTATTCATAAACTTTATCTCTATTAGTTCAAGGTATATTAAAATAGAATTTACGAAATATACTACATAAATAAATTTATAGCCTTGTTTCTGCAGAATTTTCCAAATATTTTTTTGTCTCCCGTAGTCACTCTATATCAATCTTTAAAGCGACAGTTTCTTTTGGCATGCGGAAATTTTTTGACAATTTATATAGAAACTCAATTTGTCTGGTCATTGGCTTTATATGCTTAATATGTACAAGATATATTTGATGAAAAAAAAAATGGTTATAGTGTATGTTTATTTTTGGGGATTTTGTCCCATTTAGCAATCGTTTGTTAAGAATCAAAACGTGGCAATTCTGCTGTCTGTACAAAATGATTGATAGATTTGTGCAATATAAATATTTATACACGTTTCTTGGAAAATCATATGAAAATTCCCAAGGCAAACAGAGAAACAAAAATGACAACATAGTTTATATGGGCACATGGACCAGAGCAATTCTATGCAAGATATGGCAATTCCGGACCCCTGCTGTGTACGCGCCCGCCAGGAATCAATTGCGTTTTCTTTAAATTAACTTTTGGAATATATATTGCTTCTTGTGTTCTTTTCTGCTAATAATTGGCATTTAAATAATAAAAAGCAATTAAATAACAGCCGCTATATTTGTATCTGTTAAATGCCAGATATTGGGCAATACAAGCTCATTTTCTTGCTATATATGTATAGACCGAACTTAAATGTATATTTGCATATACAATTTTTGTTGTTGTTTTCTTCTGACTGTGTATATTTTAGAACAAGTTGTGTGTCGTCGTAGAGTCTGCTTTATGTATCTCATAGTTTATAGTATAGCTGAGAACAACCCAACAAAAAAAAAAATGAAAATATAAAATTATTTGCAACATTTTGTTTAAACATTTCATGTTTTTGCTCTTAAGTGCTGCGTGCCGTCTCCATATATCGTATGCATAATAAATTCTCTATAATAATAATAATATCTAGCTCAAAAGACAACATCAGTCAGCACGAATTTATGATTATATGGAGAATTTGTATGCGGCCAGCCTGAAAGTCCCAAAAAAAAGAAAAAAGATGAAAACTTTTCAAACCAAAGCAAATGCGTGCTTTTTTCATTGCTATCGAGACGGAAAAAATGAATTTGAAAATATCTAATACATATGCATATAATATATACGATATATGAAAAGCATATAGAGAAAATATTATTGGCAAAATGCCGACTGGTCGCACCGAATTGGCTGGCCGGCTGGCTGGCTAACTGCGTCGGCGTCTGGGGCGGCATCCTAAGTTCTATTACAATGTTGCCTTAACGCAAGCGGCTTTATTAGTTTCTTAAAGAATATTGCAAGTGCCAAATTAATTGTTTATAAACCCTATTCCAATTCATGTTTTTTAAATAACCCGGGAATGGGATTCGTTAAGTACACCCCAAGAAACAAAGCTCTCATACGGCACGGTATATTTTGATTTGACTTTTAAAAAGTTCGAATTTAAAAGGGGATTTTTTTAAAATTATTCTCGTTTTTAGTACAAATACAAATTATCCTTAAAACTCCTAACGTTTTTGCTTTAAAACTATGTTTTCGAAGTCGGTACTCACCATTTTTTCACTTCTATATATAATTGTGCTATTGGCTGTTTCTAGCTAACTTTCGCTGCTAAAACTAATGGTCGGCGATTTTGGTTCCTAGCAGAAGTACTAAAATAGAGTAAATCTGCATTATAGTCCCAAAATATAGATCTACTTCAAGTATATGTTATGTTTTTCATCTGAAAAATAAGTTAATCAGTTAGTGTGGCCAGAGCGGTACATGGCGCAAGCATGTTACTAGAGTATTTAAAATTGAGTTTCCTAAAATGCATTTTGTTTTGTTTATTTTTGCATATTTATGCGCATCGAGCGGTTTGCAAACGACAACATTTTAAACGATAATACACCATTTACACAGCTTTGCAAAAATATTATTTTTTCTATCATTTTATTATTAATAAAAATTATCTTACAAATGCAGTTTGCCATAAAATGAAAACCATAACGATAGTGAAAAAGTCCCCTTGGGGAACTTTTGTAGTTTCTAAATGTCTGACAACAAATTTATGTTGTTTGTTTATGTAACTTGTTGTTGCTGTTTTTATTCATAGTCATCGTCTTCTTCTTCTAGCTTGTAAATTGCATTTAAAATTTAACAGTTCTGGGCAGGTGGCCGGCAATACTCAATCCAATCGAAATGGTAAACACATGTCAAAAATATAAGATTTATGTGCATTGCTTCATTAAAATAAGCAATGATTGGGAAAATCTATTTTAAAATGTTTTGACAGTTTTATATGCATGAACTTTGTTTTAGCTTGAGGTTCTAAATGTGCTTGGTATCGTTATTATTATAGTTGCGCTGTGTTAAATTTCCTGTCTAGTACTAATGAGTAGCAGTACGATCTTAAATATGAAACTTTTAATGCAAAGTTTTCTTTAAAAATAATTCCCTTAAAAATTGAGAGTACAATTTATAGGTTTTCTTCCCTAATGCTTTAATAATGAAGTATCGATATGCTCCAAAGTTACCCTAATACTAACATTCTAAATTTTTTTTTTGTTATTTATTTTTTAAAAATAATGAACATCATGGCTTAAATATTGCAAAAATTTGTCATGGAATCACATTTTTTGGGACTTATTTTTATGCCTCAATATGCAAAGGCTAAATATTTCAAAGTATTCGTTGTAATTATACAAACTGCTTTATTCGGGTTATATCGGTATATATTGTTAAGAGAATATTTACAACTTAGGTGATATTTCAATCTACAGTGAGTTGTAAGCGTTCCAGTGGCAATTCTTAAGCTGTTGTTATTAGTTCTATACATTCTTAAAACTACTGTTAAATCCGGGGCATAACCCCCGGACATGAGCAATAGGTATTATGATAGCTTCTATCTAAATAAGGGATTTTCTTCTTCTTACATCTTCGAGTTGTCACTTAGACCCATTTGAAAAAGTTGAGCTCTTTGGCACATGAGTTTTTCAATGTGGACTTTCTATCTTGCAGTCTCTAGATCCGTTTACCTTACACAATGATCTATGCAAGATCTTCAAAAAAGTGATTCAGGTCCAATGACACACAATGATTTTTGCAAAATCTTCATAAAAGTGATTCAGGCTCAATATTTAGTTAGGTTGACTGAATCTAACTAGTTCTCTTACTATATATATGGGCCTCTTACGTCAAACAGAGGCCACCGCATTGTTATATTCTTCTAATTTTAAACAAATTAGAAGAAAATGCTAAAAGCAATATGACAGCTATAGTATGCAGTATTTCACTGCCGATAGGGTAAGATTATCTGATAAATGCCGGTTAGAATTGTTGTTGGGTTATATGACAGCCATATGTTGTATTCATCTGCCTCGGAGCAAGCTAAAATTAATTTAATTAAGCAAATCAGACACATGTCTCGACCGACAAAACTAACGCTTTATAAGACACCCATTCTGCCCTTCCTATATAGCGCAGAAGCATAGGTTGTATCGTGGATAGATGCAGCTGTGTTTGAGATGTTATAAAGAAAAATTCTTCGCAAAATATTTGATTGCTTTCGGATTGAGAACGACTATTGCATTAGAATGTATCATGATCTTTATGAGCCTTCTTTTGGATGGCCACCTATAGTAACTACGTAGAAGCCTAGGGGTTTGCAGAGAAAATACTTCGCAAAATCTTTCGTCCCATTTGTTTTGGGGACAACTGTCGTCGCATTACAATACTTTGAGGTGGTGTGATCATGTTGTGCGTGTAGATAAATAATTTTTAGCAATTCCAATGGAAAACTTGAGTGCAATAGCTGGAAGTATATATAAATTTCCTCCGCCAAGTATGTCAATTCAACCAATGGCATATTTCTGAGTGACTGAACTGAATTTTTTAAAAATATGTATAAATGGTTTTTCAAATATTTATAATTTTGACTATTGTAAATGTATTTTCTTTAAATATTCAATTAGGTCAAAACGTACATAAATACACAGGCACGTGTACCGCTTAAGTATTACACTTTATAGGATATATTAAAAGTAATGCAGATACCAATTGTCGAATATTAAACTTGCTTTGTAGTCAATGGAATTTGAATTAGACAGATTTTAAAAATACTTGATTTGCACGTGCGTGTAAAGGCCTTGGCAGATAGACAGGTGCACCCACCCTCTCCACAATGCCCATTTTAATTGCAAGTTGATTCTTTTCACTTGTTTAATTTTAGCCCACTTTCGAAATTCTTCCGCCCAAAATAGTTATTTTTATGTGTTTACAAAAGCCTAAACACATCGGGGGTGTGCTTCGAAATCGCTTGTGACTTGGAAAAATATTTTACGTTTGTTTTGAAAGTTTTTTTTACACATCTTTTTTATAATCGAATAATATATTAGCTTTTACAATTTAGAATTCACACGCCGATGTAAAATTAAAAACTTACTCGAAGTTTGATAAAAGTTTTTTTTTTATTATTTAAACTGTATGTAGATAAGTATTCACAAACCAATCGAAATTTTTTTGCAATATCTTAATACATTTCTACAGCAGTTGTTGCCATGAGGCCAGTTCAATAATCTCATATTCGGACGTAAAATACTTGCATTCTAGATTATAACATATAATTAATGACGGTCTAAATCTAAATAGAAACGTGTTGAAAACGCAAAACCATGCATAAGCAAATAAATAATTTTCCAGTTGTTCCTTGCGTATATAAGTTGTTGGCAATTGGGTGATTTTGAGGGGCTGCTGATGAACTTTCGGCTTTGATTTATAATCCATTCCGATTTAAAATCCAGCAATTTGTATATTTTTTTTTATTTTAGCGCTAAAAGAACTAAAAATTGAGGTTATAATCATTTTTACAAAAACCGATGCTAATTACGCCAAAAATATGCCACGGCTTACTTTTTGTTTTTGAGACGCTTATTTTTTAATTTATTTAATTTTTAAGAAATGTATGTTGGTTAGTAATTATAGAAATATGGAAAGAAATTTAAAACAATAGTATATTAAAATTATTTAAATGCAATTATTTAAGGAGATTTGTATAATGCTGATTGATATTTATGAATCATATGTGAATGCAATGTGTTAGTTTTTATGGAAACAGCGGAGTTTTAACAATTATATTAAAAATAATTTTGAGCATTTTTATTATAATAATGCCTATAAAAATTCATAATAAACCAGAATTTTTATGATTTTTTACTTTAATATAACTAAAAGTGCTTTGTTTAGATTCAACTTTGACTCAAGACGGCCATACCTTCCTAAATAGATGAAATTTGAGACAAAATATCAAAATTTCGGCTGATTCACTCTATATGAAGTTGCAAGTGTCCTTAATACTTTTAAAATGCGAAATCGCTAACAACATTTTCAAAAATAAATGAATTAAACCTTTTTGTTGATAAAACATGTTTTTTGAGTGACGCAAAAGTTTAAGATAAATATTTGTAAGTTTTTTTAAAAATTTAACCGAAAAAAATCACATATAGTTAAATTTGTTAGTTTACATAATTCAAAAAGATATGGCTGATCCCATGAACCTCCAAACTTCTTCTTGTTATAAAATCAATCACATCCTTTTGCCCTATACATATTTGATAAATATTGGTGAATTGCTGAGTGCGAAATTTTTTGTCGGCTTTAAATTTGTATTGAATACTACGATCATAATTTTTGAGCATTATCTAATATAGGATCACCTTATAAATCTGCCTGATGTATGACACATATTGCCTTATAGACATCCATAGCTTAGGAATTTTTTAAGCTCGATAATAAAATCTTATTCGCTTGGTTCGTATTCATTGATTAGTATATTTTTGGATACAATTTCATTCTGAACACACTAACTATATTACCCTACAACATTATTATTCACAACAACTTCAGGAAGCTAATACAACACAATAAGAGTAATACAATAAAAATAGTAAATCGTGGAACTTTATAATTAAAGCTATAGGGTTCTGGTTGTGAGTAAATACATATAGCAGCAACAACAACGCGTTGTGATCATAATTAATAATTAACGATCTTAATTATAAATTAAAATTACACGTCAACTGAAAGCTTGTGTAAAATGAGTTGGGATGTAAAAAATATTTTTGAATAGAATAAAAAGTTTAATTTAAGCTTAAGACGAATATGTGGGTCCGTAGCGGCACATAAGTAGGATCATAATGATTCAATTCATACTGCTCGTCAATTTAGCTTCTGAGTACCATGATTTTGTAAAATCGTATATATTTTAAATCTTCTAATTAATCTCTGCAACAATAAGCAGGTGCAGCTCTTTGAATTTCTTTAAATACCGCACTAAATATGGTTTAAATTTATATATGTATATATATTCCTTTTTTTACGAAGAAAACGTTAGGTAACTATTTGCTTTCCACATTACGAAACAATACTCTATAGCAAAAAATAGTTCAGGATCTGGAGTGCGAAAAGTTGAATTGAAGCCGAGGATTGCTCTGCAGCGTGTATTTATTTTTGTAAAGGTCCTCAATCTGCATCCTCCATTTTGTGAACAACGTAGAAATTTATTTATAAGCTAATCTTTTGATTCGGTATATAGGTTAGGTTAGGTTAGTCCGGCCGGCCCCCGAAGGGGCCTCACATAGATCAGAATGATCCTTAGCGTTACCGTGTGGGGCTCCACTGGTGCCCTAGGCACTTTGGTCGTCCGTTAAGCAAGTGTGCTTGGCGAATGCAAGCAGCCTATGAGGTGCCCTATCAGCTGCCTCTTGCAGAGAGGCAATCCAGGGCTTTTCCAGGTATTTGATTCTGAGGGAGTAGAGTGCAGGGTAGTGACATATAAGATGTTCCAGAGTTTCCTTTACATCTGGTTCCATGCCTAGCTTTTTAGCATTCGGTATATAAATCCTAGTAAATTATTGTAGTAATTTACGTTAATATTATTGTTAATAAAAGTTTTACAAACAATTTATTAGGCATAAACCTAGTCAGCAAATTTATCTATATTTTTTTTTATATATTTTCTTCTATAGATTTCAGAAAACTTTAAACCTTTTCTCCACAGTTGATTTTTAAGAGCTTTTGTAAAACGGCTGAACCCAATGACGACAAAAAATTTAAAATCGTTTTTTTTTTGATTTCTCTTCTACGTGGCAAAAACAAACTATCAAGATTGCACCGAATCGTACAAGTAAAAAAAGTATACGTAAAAATGAAACACATGACAAAAATATAAGAAAAAAAAATATAAGAAAAACCAAAAGTCGTATAGCTAGACATTAACTCAGGAAACAAATATGGAACCACGATTTTGAAGCGAGCTGCTATTGTTTCCGATATCGAGGTCATCATACAGATAGATAGACCTACATGGTTCTATCTTTATTCGAGGTTAGGCTAAGAATTTTGATATAAAGAATTTGGGGTCTGTCGCGGCTCATACATTGCACAAAGCTAATATACGCTTTGTACTTATAAGTAGAGGGTATCAAAAATCCATTTTGAAATATCAGGAATAGTGTCGATATGTTAAACTGTTGTAGTTCAATAAATTGTTGAAGCGACATAAATTATTAATTTCTTACTTAGAAGTCAACGAAAAATGTGTAGAAAGCACAAAATCCTAACATGTGCTTCTTTCAACTGACGCAGTAACCGTAATACCAGAACTTATTGTGAGCGTAATTATGTAAATAAATCAGTGACAACTTCAGCTAATGTTATTATGGGGATAAAAGTTCTATACGAGAACTTCTCCAAGTGTTTAGTTGAATAGAAAACAGTGCCAAATAATTTCTTTCAAAGTTCTTACCGAATAAAATTCAACTGAATAAAATCAAAATCAAGCAAGCAATACCCGTATAAAGATATGTCTCAATATTACGAAATACATTGCAACATTCTCAACGCTTCAATTTGTCTTTCATATAGATCTAATAATTCTCTCGTAACATTGATTATCAACAAATAGCTGTAAAGAATGAGCAATCACGAAAATGAGACGACAATAAATTTTTAATCCACGATTTACCAGAAAGATTTTTCAAATAATGTAAAAAATATGTACAAGTAACATTTGCAGCAGTAATCTCCTTATAATCTGTTTGCAAAATTAGAAGTTCATATGTTTCTGTAAAATATTATTGCCATTTGCTC
Source organism: Chymomyza procnemis (assembly GCA_035046065.1). Classification (NCBI taxonomy): domain Eukaryota; kingdom Metazoa; phylum Arthropoda; class Insecta; order Diptera; family Drosophilidae; genus Chymomyza; species Chymomyza procnemis. Next base: position 23,039,723 of record JAWNOJ010000013.1, on the reverse strand, counting down.
TCTGACTAGATTATTAATAAGTGGCTTAATCTATCCGCAGGATTTCGATTATATGGCCCACACAGCACAAATTTGCAATAAATTAATTTTTGAAAATGGGCGTGCCACTACTGTCGTCATAGACCATTGCAGCAATGTTTGAGAGACTTTCAATTTTCACAGCACGCCTGCTTAGGTTTTACCGCAGCGCAGTCAGCACACGCTTTTGCTTGATTAGCGCTCTCGCGCTCTTTTGAGCTTCAGCTGACTGCAATTCTTACACATGCAAAAGATATGCTTTTTATGGTATCTTAGTCTCTTTAAAAGAATATTAAAAAATAATTTTTATGAAAATGAAATCCAAAAACAAAATCAATGTTACTTATGCTTGACTTTCATTTAGCTTGTAATATGCTTGTAATTCGAGCCAACCACACACACACAAACACACACACGGCAACATTTTGTTGGCTTTCACATGTCTATTAGGCACTGCTTTGGCCTATACTACTTGGTTCGGCCGTTAGCCCAATTAAATTTTCAAGGCTGAGAAAATCTTATGGGTGCAGTTTTTCTGCGGCTGTGAGTGTTTTCTGTTGTTGTTGTTTTGTTTTCATGCCATTTTCAGTAACCTCAAAACGTGCTCAAAAGTGAAAAAAGTAATTATGCATCTGTAGTTTCTGTTACTACAACGACTACGTCGTCTACTGCGCGGGTCTCAGTCTTCCCGGGTTAGCCGCACTATTTAAACGCGCCTACACGAATGACTGCCTAACATATCACTTACCACAGACCCTGTACATTGTGCCACTTTAATGGGGCGTCGTGCTGGTTATTTGAGACATTTGTGGTCTGTTTTATTGCCCGTCAAGTAACTAAAGTATGATATATGCCAAATGTCAACTTGATTTTTTTTCTTTTCGTTTTTTTACAACTACATTAGGTTCACATGGCAGGCGCGCGTGCTCATGCTCATTCACGTTTCAATTTGTAAAATTTTGTTGTATATTATATTACTTCTTGTTCTTTTTTTTTTGTTTCAGGCACTGGTACCTTTGGACGTGTTTGCTTATGTCGGGATCGAATTTCCGAAAAATATTGTGCCATGAAAATACTGGCCATGACGGAAGTCATACGTCTTAAGCAAATTGAGCATGTTAAGAATGAGCGCAATATATTACGCGAAATTCGACATCCCTTTGTTATCAGTTTGTAAGTTTTAAACATATACATGCAGCATTTATGGCATAACTTTTAAATGTTCTTACAGGGAATGGTCCACAAAGGACGATTCAAATTTATATATGATCTTCGATTATGTGTGTGGAGGTGAACTTTTCACATATTTGCGTAATGCAGGCAAATTTACTAGTCAAACTTGTAAGTAATAAATTTATTTAATAAATTTTTTAATTAAATTACATTAAATCTAGTTATTTTTTGATGAATATTATGTATCTATAAGTAAAACAAATATTTTCCGGCGCTATGGAAATCGCAAAATTTAAAATAAACCTTACGTTTGCTTTCCGTTTGGCGAAAATAAGTTTTTGCTGACACTGTTTTTCCTTGCCTAGGAAAATTAACTGCATGTCCTATTTTTTTCCAATAACTTTTCATCCATCAATAGCAGAGTTTCTCAGTTTCAGATTTTTCTTGAAAACCATTACAATGGAAATACATTTATTTTTTATCTATTTTTACTTATTATTAGCCTCGCTTTAAGTTTGTCAGAGTTATTTATTTAAGACAAAAAATTTTCAAAATTATGCATGATATATTTGGGATAAGACTAGAAATAATAAATAAAATTAATGCTATCGTGGCAATGACTTTTGTTGAGTAACTCTTCATGTAGATAGCGATTTTGATTAATTATCGCAAGACACATAAGTATTCAAGGCGAGCAAATCTATTTCAGGTGATAGGTGCCTTGAATCGCTAAAATTTCAACGTAGATTTTGAAAATGGATCCCCACGTTAGGTTCAAAAATGTCTACTTAAAGCCAAGGGCTTGTAATATTTTCAAATATACGAACTAACTTTCGCGGTATTTATTAGATTTTTGAAACAATGAAATGATAAAGTGTTGTGCTTCCTAGCTCTTTAAGTCTTCAAGATCTAGATTTCATACGGCATTTCGTTATAAAGAACTTAAGTCTGCCGCGTCTTTTCGTTTACAAAATGATGCCAAAGAAATGTTCGAATTTGTTCCTAACTTAATAAGATACTACGGTTTTTAGGCAAAACTTATAGTATATTATTTGTAGTTTATAAAGCATAAGATGTTATACAAAAAATCAAACTATTTGATTTTTTTCCAACAATAGGCGAAGTCATATAATTTCTAAGAAATGCATCATTTTTTTTCATATATTTAGCCAACTTCTATGCGGCTGAAATTGTAAGCGCCCTAGAATACCTGCATTCTTTACAAATTGTCTATCGTGATTTAAAACCTGAGAATTTGCTTATCAATCGTGATGGTCATCTGAAGATAACAGATTTTGGTTTTGCCAAAAAGCTACGTGATCGTACCTGGACATTGTGTGGCACTCCGGAATATATTGCGCCGGAAATAATACAATCCAAGGGTCACAACAAAGCCGTAGACTGGTGGGCTTTGGGTGAGTTTCACTTGATGCAACACTTAAAACATATTAAAAAAAAAAACCTTTTTTAAAACAGGTGTATTGATTTATGAAATGCTAGTGGGTTATCCTCCATTCTATGATGAGCAACCCTTTGGCATTTATGAAAAAATACTAAGCGGCAAAATTGAATGGGAACGCCATATGGATCCCATTGCTAAAGACTTGATAAAGAAGCTATTGGTGAATGACAGAACCAAGAGACTGGGCAATATGAAGGTAAGTTTCGATTTTGTGGATAACACTTGCCAACTCTTTTGCCATTTGGCTTGCACCTGTTCTAGATAGAACTATTTTGGCTTTGTCTGTCGCCCACACGAAACACACTAGGGACACATGACGTTTATTGTACTGGCCAATAGAGATGAGAGCATGACATATAAATGTTTTCGCTTTAAAATATAAAATGCGCTGAAGAGTAGAGCAATTGTCTTTCAGAGATATCTACCGTTTTCACGGCTTTTGAAATCGTAATTAACAGCTTTGACCACAATTCAATTCTTTTTAACGATTTATGATAGACCATTCGATTTTGATATATGAAATTTTTTATGGTCAAGTAAATCGCTTTGCTTAAAAATTCAAATTTTTGTCATAAGCTTCAATCATTAAATTAAATTTTTTTTTTTTTTTTTTATTAAAATAAAAAAAACAACAACTACCACCACCACAAACAAAAAAAAAACAAAAAAAAAAAAAAAAAAAAAAAAAAAAAAAAAAAAAAAAAAAAAAAAAAAAAAATAATACTTACCCCCAGGGATTTTTTTTCCCCCCCCCCCCCCGCCCCCAAAAAAAAAAAACAAAAAAAAACAAAAAAATTAAAAATTATTCCAAAAGAAACCAAAAAACACCGCTACCAAGATAGGTTTTTTATTCTTTTCAAGAACTCTTTTGGGAACAAGAAAGAAGGATAGATGAAGAAATGGATTATTATTATTATAATTATTACTAATATATTTTGAAATCTCTTTTCAGAATAAATTTTAAAATCAAAATAGTTTATAATTTTTTTTAAATATTATGTAGCATTTTACACCCATTCGAAGCATTGAAGTTTCAAGTGCGAAGATAAGAAGAACGATTTATTATGAATAGATTTTTGTAATTAATTATTGTTTGTTAGTCAAAATATGGTTTTTATAACGCATCTTATTTAAGATCTGCTCTTTTTTTTTAAATAAAATTTTAATGCATGATGGTAGCATTAATTCAAAATATTGCATATAGGTAAAAAATTGTATTAATGACAATTTTTGCATATATCTATTTCAAAAATGCTTCCAAATTTGCTGAGCCTAGCGCATTAAATCTAAAAAAGCTGTATTTCAAGAGCAATATCTTTTTATTTTTATCATATTTTTATCTAAAAGTTCTTTATAAACTTTAAGTTGAGATAAATGCAAATAAATGAGGCTTAGTAGTACTTAAGATATCGTAAGACTTAAAAAAATATCATTCGATTTTTATTTATAGAATTCTCTTTTAATTTGCAAAATATTAGTTTTTCCAACTTTCCAGAGTAACCTTAAATTCGGTTTTAGTAAGTACATAGGAAAAACAATGTATCGCACATCTCTATTGGCAGCATCATTTGTTTTTGCCAACAAATTGTGTCTAAAATTTGAATTTAAGCGCCCGCGTACATATATATATATATATACAGATATATATATATGCCACAGCGAAATAATTTTATATAAATATACAAATAATAATATACGATTATCTGCCAAAAGCTGTTGCATATAGAAAATTCAGCACCGCAATTGTTTATGCTTGTCACATTTTGGCAACATTTATTTTTGCAATATTAACAATTAATTGTTTATTTATGATTATGCTTGTATATTGCAATTGTTTAGAAAGCCGACTAAACTTTGACTGACTCTCGATTATACGGTCGAGTATTTAATGTCAATTAGTTGCAAAATTAATGAACAACTAATTTTTCAAAAATTAATAATAGTACCTAACACATACGCGTGCACTTTGTGGGAATGATTTTTTAATAGCATAGCGCAGTCCGTTTTGCAACACGAGCCAACAACAAAGCATTAATAATATACCAAAAATGATTATAAATATTTTTAATTTTTTTCTCTTTCTCCCTGCTCTATTTTTCCCCCCATATGCACACGTAATGCTTATACTCGTCCGTATAGAATGGGGCTGATGACGTTAAGAGGCATCGTTGGTTCAAGCACTTGAATTGGAATGACGTCTACAACAAGAAGCTAAAGGTAAGTCATATCTATTATTTTATTTTCCATATACACTCGCTGAATTGCGGGCTACTATGTACTTTGTAAATAAATTAATTCTGAACTTAATATTTAATTTTTTATCAAAATGATTTATTGATTTTACGTTTTATTGGTTTATTGGTTTGTTCATATATTTTTTATGCTTTGGTCAGATTTACCGCTGTTAAAAGTCATGTTTATCTGCAGCAAACATTATGTTCATTAAAATATGCAGCAAAATTTAAACAAACAAATAATAAATGTTTGGGAATAATTGCACAGTGTTACTTAAGTTATTAATTTAAGCGCAACAGAAACAACAGCAAATACTTATTTTTATGTTTATAACAATAAATTATTGGTAATCCTGACTGTTTCAACGAAAGTAATGCATAATTTCTACGCTTCAAAATCTAGACATTTCCAAAAGTTTCTGCTGAGTAGAATAGTAAAGGTTAAAATTGGAAGATTTTTGTTGTGACAAGCACAAAACTAGGAGAGTCTTCTGACCCTTGAAAAGCGTGGTTTAATTTGAACTACGCAATATAGCGCTCATGATTAAATATTGGTATATCTACTTAAATAGAAGAAACTATAAAAACATAAATGAAAAACAATTTTTGTTTCAATTTTATTTCTTAAATCTTTTAAGCCAAAAAACATTATTTAATATTAAAATTCCTCTGCATTTATGTTCAACGTATCTCAATAATTTCTAAGATATCGATGGAAAGTTCTTGAAGCATGCCATATATAAATGCAACAATGTACAAAAAAGCCTTAATTAATTAAATTAAGTTTTAAGAAATTTAAATTTACATTTTATTTGCAATTTTTAAATAATAATCGTGCAAGAACTTTCATTAGATATTTGTGAAGTAATAGCTGTATAATTCTTCTGAAAATCATGGCTAAATCCTTTTTTTTTTGTTTTATTGAAACTAATAAATTAATTTCAATTATGTTTATTTATTATTTATTATATTACTATTATATGATTCTGAATCTGCTTTATATATAAAACGCTTCTAAAAGGAATTTACTTATTTCACCAAGACTTCTATGTTTGTCGTCAATTTAGAATTAGTTTGAGAGTTTTTGTTGAAAATAGAAAAAAAAAGTTTCTTCGAAATATCCTTTCAGATAAAAAATTATAGTTATCAGCGTACATTTCTTTTTAACCAATTACGCAATTATTTTAAAAAATGTTTTATTAAAATCAATTAAAATCTCAAGTTCTTAAATGCATATTTTTTTATAAATTTTTTGAGAACCTTTTGAAACTTAAAAAAAAATTGCATTTCTTAAAATGTTAATAAAGAATTAATAATGTTTGTTTGCTCCAAACACAAAAAGGCTAGGTACTGCCTGAATAATAATTTTTTTTTTATAAATTTTTTGAGAACCCGTTACGATTTAATTATAATAATGTTTGTTTTGCGCCAAAAATAAAAAAACAAGGTACTGACGGAAGACTTTTATGTTATAGTTTTTAAGTTTTTTTTTTTTTGTTTATAATGATTTCTGCATCGATCACATTTCGATGTTTTGATTATATGCAAAATCTGTCGTACTTGTTGTCATGTCGAAATTGTCGGATTATACTTTTTTATTAAATCTATTGTGATTTGTTTGTACTTAAAAACACAAGCTGTAGCAGTTCCAAGGTTTGAACATTTCTACATTTGATCTTTTTTCGATATAAGAAGTTGTTGTGCAGGACTCACATAATTTTAAGCAATTTTGTAAAATCTAAAATTATAACTAGAGGCTATAAACAACTTGCGGGACGTTTTTGAATTTTTAAACTGAAGCATTTAAAAAACGACATAAAATGTATGGCGTCGCCCTCGTAATTTTAAGGAAAACAATTCACCTCAATTTATGTGAATAAAAACAAATTTGCTTATTAATTATTAGCAGTAAAACGATTTCGACAAATAACCATACTGCATTGTATTATTTGAAACTTATTTTTTGAAAGATCTTACAAGAAGCGTAGAAAATAGTTGTTTAATAGGAATCTTCCTGGAATAAAATGGCACAAAAAAAAAAGCAAATAACAATCGAAAATTTTTCCTATGGTCGCGTTTTTGAAAAATACCTTTTTCAAAGATGAAAACATTTTTTGGTGTGTCAACGTAATTTGATTGATTTTATATAATATTTAAATATTATATTATTTAACAAAAAAATTCCTAAAAATGTTGAAATTGGGCTGCAATCAAATGAAGCTTCAATTCTGTGGTTCTCACGTAAATCCTAGAATTTTTATTGAATACTTAAAAAATGCATACATACGCGGTTAGGTTAGAAAACGAAACGAGTTCTAGCTTTTTAAAAATCTTATTTACTATTCAAAAGCTACGACAAGAGTATGCAAAAATTGGTTTCTCATTGTAATAAATCGCAAACGTGTCCAATAGTAAGTAGTAGCCTTTGCATCACACGCGAGGCCAATTTGTTGCCATCTCCATACTACAGCCCAGTGAATTATATACCATATTCATATACATCTACGTAATTAAAAGCGTATAAACAAATTAATTTTGGAAATTAGCTATGCTATTAGTTAATGGCCCCCAGTGGCTATTTCGGTTGTTAACATAAATCTGCTCGAGAACATATATATATACATATATATGTATGTATAAAATGTAATAAAAGGCGTGGCGGCAACCTTAGTCATGAACTTGTTGCGTCATGAGTTTAAATTTTAATTTTATTGCAAAATTAGATAGTACTTAAGATTTTGCGTTAAAATGTTACTAATGAATGGTTTTATTTCTGTTTATTTATTATTTTTTTATAGCCACCCATTATGCCTGATGTGCATCACGATGGCGATACAAAGAATTTCGATGATTATCCCGAGCAGGATTGGAAGCCAGCCAAAGCTGTAGACCAAAGAGATATGCAGTTGTTTAATGACTTTTGAAAATGAAGTGTAGTAGAGCAATAAGAGATCTATATTAAATAATATAAACAAAGAAGCAATTAAATATAGTAATATTTAAACTTATCGAGTATAATTCATTTGCAGAGCATCAAGCAACAACATTCATTATTTATACTAAAAATTAGTGTTTAAATGCAGTGTTGAGTAATTTGCAAAAATAAAAGCAAGCAGACGCATGTTGAAAGATCTACTTATTTATAACGATTATTTATTTATTATAATTTTAAAAAACAATAGGCCTATATTTAATTTTAATTATATACCTAGTAAAAATTATTAGTGGTATGTCTAGCGTGCCACATTCATATAAAATATGATAATAATTTTCATTATGTTTAATTGTTTAATGTTCAGAAAGCAAAAGTTGTAATTGCTAAATAAGCATAAGCTCAAGCCCCCCTCTCCCCCTCTAGCACATATTAATTGTTGCCTAATTTATGTTTATGATTTAATTTAATTAACGTAAAACGTTGAATAAAAAGTGATAGAAATTTAACTATTTGGCATTTTCTTTATTGACAGCAGGAAGAAGTCGAAACGAAGGTATAATATTGTAGAATGTAAGTTATTAATGACAACCAAAATGATTAGGTCTACAAAAGCAATTGTGAACCGTAATAAAAGTTTTACGTAGTCAAAAATATGTAAAATTTTCAAAAGTTTTGAGAATCATCAAGAATAAGGAAAGTTGCATTTTAAGGATGACTTGGAAGAACTTTAATTAAACCAACTTAAGAAAATCTATACGAATTTAGTTCTATATTTGGAAAATGATCATTTATTTTTATATTATAAAAACTAATTTTTTAAACAGCCTTCGAGGTGTAACATACAAACTTCTCATGTTCCTGATCATATTTTATTTTTAATTCTTGGGAGGTAGTTGTCACATACATTTTCGGAAACATAATATGCTTTTTACCATTAGAAAAATTAACCAAAACAAAAAAAAAACACCCTTTAATTGCAATCCATTGTCTTGGGATTAGTTGAACACAAACGTGTCAGACCACTAGATATAGATGGTAAATTCTATTTGATCCGTGCATGTCACTTCTATATGCAAAATGTTATATGTTTGCCACTGATCACAGAGACAGAGGCATTGTTATTTTGTTTAAAATTACTTATAATTTTGCCACTTTTATTTTAGGGTCATTTAATCATTTCACACGATAACTTGACATTTGAAAAACAAACGCTCTATTTATTAAAGTTTTTTTGAAGATTTGTAAGACTTTGTAGCTGCTTTAGAATTGTAGTATACATCGTTCATATCAATTTATTCGTTAATCTTTGCAATGTGTTAAAATGTAAGGTAAGTATTTCAAAATATATTTCATAATTTTTATTTTTGGGATCTAAGCGTCTAAGCGATTGCATTTCATTAAAATTTGATGAGATAATCTGATGAAAGCTTTTATTTTTCAGTAAAGGCAAAAATCTTAATTTTATTAGGAATTAAGCTATTTGAGCGTAGATTACTTAAATCGTTGGGATCTTTATCTTTTTTAGTTAAAAAAGTGGCTACCATTGATGCAGAAAGCAAGCATTGCCTAATATATAAATTTGATTGATTGAAAATGGTGCAATATCTATAATACATTTTAAAATAAATTCAGGAAAATTATTTCCATAATTTTAAAAATATTTAATTAAGGTTATGGATTTGTAATGAAAAACGGAAGGAATACATTGATGCACCAACTACATTTTCATAAGAGCAAACTGATAAAATTTTGCATCAAAATATACTGATATAATGATATGACCCAGATATATATTTCTCTGTAAAGAGCGAAATTTATGAATTAAGTTCTAATTCATTGCAATGATTATTTTATAATTATATTATTAAATTTATTAATAACACGATCTAATATACAAACTCTATATCCTTTTATTAAAAACAAAGTTAATATTTGTAAAACAATGTTTTTACCAGCTATGTTATATTGGTCGGAAGGTTAGGGGTTGGCAGCTATGTTATATTGTGCTGCATGTCATAGGAACGAGTTACAAAGAGTGCAGAATATAATGTTAAAAATGATTTTTGATCTATACTTTTATTTTTCAATATTAACATGATTTGTGAAAATATTAATCACGCTACGATTAAATTAAATACTCAAAACATAAACAGTACATTATCTTAGTATTAAGTAGTTCTTTTTTTGGTTTTTTTTTTTTACTTTTAAGGTTTTTTTTTATTAACTCTTCCTCAAGCAATAAATTCATACACACAAACACTTACACTGCAAATTTTACATAGTTTAGTTGTGAAGCTGTTTTGCAGCTAGTCTCTACAATTTTTATTAATCAAAAACAATAATTATTTATATATAAATAAATATTATTATTCTTTATATTTAAGTTCAAACGCATGTAACTGCGTTGGGTTATGCGTTGTATTTTGAAGTACCCCAGCATAGTTTATTTTAGTACTAACAGTTTTTGCTTTTATTCCGCTGCAAATAAATCAATTGAATTTTAAATTCCCCGCGCATCTAACGTGATTGCACAACCTCAGCTGGAGTTCCCCAAGGCATTGTGCTGAGGACCGATCCTCTACATCTTGCATACTTCGGACATCCCAACAGATTAGCAACTAACAACTTTAATGTTTGCTGTTTAACAACGACAAAGTTATATTTAGTTGTTCAAATGCCCATTCAGGGCTAGTGACCCTGAACAACACTTGCATCCCACAAGACGTAGAAAGACGTCCATCTAGACAAACGGCTCATTTGGCGCAAGCACATAGAGAAAATTATGAACACAAAAATGAAGGCAAGAAACCTCTAGTGGCCTGTACTTATAGCGTTGTACTATGCAACAATGCCGCCAGAAGCAACCAAGATATTGTCGTCACGCAAGTACAGTCTAAGATCCTGACAAAAAACTACTGGTGCAACGTGTTACCTACGAAACGAGAATATCCACAGAGATCTCAAAATCAAGCACGTAATCAAAGTCGGCTGCACCGCAACAATCAATCAGCCCAGCGTTAATTCTGTTGGAGTATTTTTTTGAATTAAAAATGCAATTATTTATTTAGTAAATGTTAAGTAACTTAGATAAAGATTTGAATAATTACGAAAAAAATAAGTTTCAAGAATTTCATATAAAAATTAAACTTACGATTGAATTCCAGCAAAAAACGAATAGACTTTCAGTTTGGATTTTGTCTTGTCTGGCAGCTTCGCTGCATATAGTATGGTCACCCTAACATATTCATTTTGCATGCCAGCCGCTAATGCGATAAGTCTAACTTGCAACTAATCCATAAAATAACAACTTTGAAAAGGTCAAACAGTTTTAAAAACTATTTTCAATTTATTTTTTGTTTTGTATTACTGCCACTGTTCAAGTTTTTGGGCTAATATGTAAACAAAAAAAAAGTAACAGAAGGCACAACTTTAACCTCACATAACCCAAGTTAGTTGTGTCAAACGTATATGCTCATCAGTTTATAACGAGCGCGCAACGAAGCAAGTGGCTGCAGAGTTTGGGTAAGAAATTTTTGAGTGAAACGCGTCCTAAGGTGTCTCAGAGTCGCATAGCTGCATTTTATTAAAACGTGCAACTTGTAATTTTGCATACTTACATTATTTTATTTAACTTTATAGACTAAAAACAAATACCTAAAGCGATTGCACACACAAACACACACACACATACACTAGTACACAAGCTACAGGCATAAATTGCAAATTAAAGAGAAATTTGGTGCAAAACGGAATTATACAGAAGTCAAATTTGGACCAATAGCAAGGCACTTGACAACAGCTCTCAAGCGACAACTCGAAATTGTGCAGCGTCATTTCATTCGCAACCGACTTCAAACAATTGCCACACAATGCCAACGTATTTTAAAATAAAGAAAACGCCAATGAAACGTGTGGCTAAAAAAACCCGAATACCCATTTCCAACGATCAAATGCAAGCAAATTTACTTGGAGCATTAAAAGACAAAAGTATGGTCAAATTTATAAATTTTGAAGATACGTTAGATCGTATAGCAGAAAACGAGGCTGTTGTAAATAAAGATGCAAACACTGCCACGTGCACTGGCTGGCATACCATCTTATTAACAAATTGCACTGATAATAGCAGCGAGGAAATTTACAGTGCTTTGAAGTATATCGGTTTGCCAGTTAAATTACGGGCGTACAACTTGAAGCGCAGTGCACGCGATAAGGGATATAAATGTCAATTTTTTGTCGACAACTTGCTGTTGGCAAATCGCATAAAACGTTTGGGCAATGACGTTGAAGTGTTAAGCACCTCCAAAATCTTGAATGTAAAGATTCAAATGGGTTTGCCAAAATCCGTTATGCTGCCAAAATTTACAAATAGTTTGGTCGATGCCATACGCAATGCTATACAAGCGCGCTACAATGCGATATCACATACATTAGACTTGTCGCGTTTTTATGACACACCCCAGTTGGCAAATAATTTCTGTGTTCTGCACTCTACTATAATGTTGCAAAAGGTGTTGGAAATCGTGTCAGACGAACTGCCGAGCATACAAGTTTTAGATCTCAGTGATAACTATATTTGCACACTGAGTGCCTTTGCGGAAGTGAGCACGGTTTTGCCACCGCTGCAGCTGCTAAACTTACGCGCCAATCGTATCGGCAACGTTGAAGAGCTTAATTTCCTCAAGGATTTGCGTATATCATCGATTATATTAGCTGGAAATGCTGTAGATAATATACCGATGAGCGTCATATGTGAACAGCTGCCTCAGTTGAAAACTATCAATGATAGAACCGCAAATTTTGATCTAACATCTAAACAAGTTTATAGCTGTGATCCGGATGGGATTAACTTTATTAACGATTTTATTAATGCTTATTTTAAGTATTTCGATCAGCCAGGTGGACGATCTGAACTGGGGCAATTTTATATGAATGAGGCAATGTTTTCCATTAACGTGCCCCATCGCCTAAAAAGTTCCTCCGCCTACAAGCTATACAATCGCAATTTACGTCATTTTCGTCTCATCCGTGTGCGATTTAACAAGCTACAAATTGGCATTGAGAAAGTGCTGCATGCACTAGAGCATTTACCAAATACCCAGCATAATTTGAAAGATATGTATCTGGACGTGACTATGTTTAATTCTGATATGCGTAATTTTACCATAACAGGCAACTGCATGGTACGTGAGAACAACAAATGGCTAAATCGCAAATTTCAGCGTATATTTTGTTTGCGTAAAATCAATTTGGGATGGCGTATATCAAATGATATTTTAAATATTTCTACCATTGAGCAAGCGACACGGGCACAGGCTTCCAGAAATAGAAGATCCACGCTGGCTAACCAATCAATTTTAAATAGGTCACCAGAGCAGCTAATAATTGATTCTGAATTCGACATAGAGGAAAGTGATTCAGAGTTTGAAACAATTAAACTCGAATTGAAGGCTGACGAAGCTCCTAAAGTGCATAATTTAGTACAAGCAATTGCAAATACACATATTGATGAGGAATGCCTTAACATTGACAATGATGACGAAGCTCCTAAAGGGCATAATTTAGTACAAGCAGCTGCAAATACACATGTTGATGAGGAATGCCTTAACATTGACAATGATGAGTATTTTGATTTTTAAACATATTTTAAATGTCAATCTTGTTTGTTGGTTGACGTAACAAGAATTACAAAAATACTTTTAAAAACAACTTTTCATCCGCGATTACAACTTCAAAAGTTTACTTCAACTTAGAAATTTTCGCTAAACTTGATTTATTTTACTCAACAACACTATAACAACATCAAAAACTAAACTAGCATTTGAAGCTTACATCCCAAACTATAATTATAAAGTAAAAATTAAATAATTAAAAAAAAAAACACCAATCGAAACGGCACAAACGATTTGATTGTAAAAAAATATACTACCAGCATTAAAACTACAGGCGTGTCAATCGGGAATTTGGAAGCAAATTGATGATATCTTGGTTTGCTGCAACGGGAAAACTAAGCGACTCTTAAGCAGCTCCTGCACGCCTTTACTCTTAGGTTTATTGGCAAGAGATCTATCGATCTATCTTAGATAGAAAATGTAAGTTAAAGTAAATAATTTAATAACCAATTGTAGCTTAAAAATTCGTAATTTATAGTCTTCTAGTATTCACTATGCCTTGGTAGATCTGGACTGCGTGAGCAAACTCTCATCTTTACACAATCAGCTTATATTCCAAGGAAATACTAAACACTACAGCGATCACCACTGGATAGTTACATCAATCACATAGTTTTAATTGTCTGGGTACCCAAACGGCTTATCAATCTTAGACTATTTTAAAAATTTTAAAATACTTGAATTCGAATTCATTTTTTTTTTAAATTTGCTTTATACTTAATTTGCCTTATGTATTTATTGCAAATAGTACTATAATTTACTGAAAAATAAAACAATTTGTAATTTTATACGATATATATACTTCAATATATTTATGGGCTATTTTTAAATATTTTATTGCTTATATGTCTGACAAATGGTTTAAAAAGCATTTTTATTATTTGCCAGTTAAATTTTTCAAACAATATTTCGAAAATTTTTAACAGTCCCCGGGCTGACATATAGATGGCGCTACTAGAATTAAATGCATATGATTTTTAGTTAACCTTTAAAAAGTGAAGTTACTTTTGTTATTGGGAAAAATGGAAGGGAAAAACAGTACAGTTGATGCAAAAACTTGGCTTGGTAATGAGTTTCCGGACACTGCCCCAGGAAAATCAACCATCAAGGATTGGTATGTTAAGCTTAGACGTGGTGAAATGAGCACCGAAGACGGTGAACGCAGTGGACGCCCAAAAGAGGTTGTTAGCGACGCAAACATCAAAAAAATCCACAAAATGATATTGAATGACCGTAAACTGAATTTGAATGAAATAGCTTGGACTCTTAAGATATCAACTGAACGTGTACACCATATGATTCACGAATTTTTCGGTATGAGAAAGCTCTGTGCAAAGTGGGTGCCGCGCGAGCTCACTTTTGAGCAAAAACAACGACGAGTTGATGAGATCAGAGCCGTGTTTGAAGATGCTCAAGCGTAATAAGCCCGAGTTTTTTTGTCAATATGTGACAATGGATGAAACATGGCTCCAAAATTTCACTCCGAAGTCCAATCGACAGTCATCCGAGTGGACTGCACACGACGAACGAGCAAAACAAAACGAGCAAAAATCACAACAGTTGGCTGGCAAGATTATAGAACAATTTGGCGAAAACACTTGCTTATGTGTATTCTGGAACGGGCTAAGAGTGTCCAAGATCCATGTAGCCAAGGCTTAGGCGATGTTAACTGAGAGTGCTTGTTTTGAGTTTGCGAAATGTTTGGTGGTAAATTGTAATGCTTAAAGTAAATCATTGTTGATTATTAAAAAAAAAATGCGGTGACTTAAGACGAAAATATGAAATTGCGCGTTTGGTAGTTGTATATTGGGTTGCTGATTTTATTGCTGCATCAGGATTAACCAAGCCTAAAAAAAAAAATATAAATTTTTATTTACTTTTTTTTAGTGCTTCAATCTGTCTGTTGACAGCTCTATCGTAAGATTTGGTATTTTTGAGGTTGTACGTACTGAGAACATTTTGACTTATGAGCGTTATTTGTGTTTACACTTTTTTTTATTTAAAAGATTGTTGATTTAAAAGATTACTCACGGCCAAAGAATGAAATTAAATCGTGGATCATTTTCGTGCGATTATTTTTTACCACTTTCGATGTGGATTACCTCATTTTTGGCAATGAAGCTCCATCAAGGTATTTATCGTTGGAATGGTGAATTTAACCGAGGTCGCAGTTCACTGAAAGACAAATTTCGTGTTGGTCGTCCAAAATCAGTTGTTCCGGAAACCATTGATGCTGTGTGCAAACTAATACTGCAAGACCGTCATGTGACCACAGAGACTTGTGCGATTGAGACAAACTTAGGCATTAGTGGGAACAGCATTTATTCAATATTGCATGAACATTTGACTGCGATAAAAATTTGTCAGTCGCTCAAAAAAAAGGCTCGTGTCGATTGGTCGAAAGAAATGCTCAAAAAATACGATCGCGGTGCTTCAAGATACGTCTATGACATCGTGACAGGTGATGAATCATGGATTCACGCGTATGAGCCCGAAAGTCGACTGTACGGGTGTTTCAAAAAGAGAAAAATCGAATAAAGATTGTTCGCACACAAAGCACTTCCTTTTTTGTCAGAAAAACTGGACATATAGCAACCGTACCACTAGAACAAAGCAGAACAAGTCAATTCTGAGTTGAAGAATTTGTTTTGCTGCCATTTGTTTGCCAGTTGTCTTCCAAGAAATCAGGAAAACCAAACGGCGAAGACGTATCATTTTTTACCACGACAATGCGAGCTCTCACAGATTGGCTCAATGATGATTCCTTCCGCTATAGAGTTCGACTTGGAACCGTATGACTTCTTTTTATTGCTGTACGTAAAAATGAGAGGTCAACGTTGTTCGACACCTGAAAAAGCGATTGATGTGTTCAGAATGCATGTTTCGGAGATATTTCAATCAAAGTGGCAAAAGTGCTTCAACAATTAGTTCAAATGCAAGAAAAAGTGTATAGAATATTTTGAAAAAAACAATAAGGCGATTTTGTTTTTTAGTAGC
The DNA here is from genome assembly GCA_035046065.1 of Chymomyza procnemis. Lineage (NCBI taxonomy): Eukaryota > Metazoa > Arthropoda > Insecta > Diptera > Drosophilidae > Chymomyza > Chymomyza procnemis. The sequence continues at coordinate 23,023,235 of JAWNOJ010000013.1, read as the reverse complement.
GAAATATAAAAGGCAATCCTCGTACTTAGGTTTCGCCTTATGCCTAGTTGATTAAGTAAAGAAGTACTTTATATGTGTTGGCTTCTTAATTCCGCGTTTGTTAATAATATAAGGTTTTTAGTAAATGATAAAGACTAAACAAGGTTAAACAAATTGTTCTAATGGAGCGCTTGCCAGAGCTAACGCTTGGACCATTTTTAGCCTGGCCATTCGTATTTTTGTATGAGCATATTAACTTTATGACAATAACATTTGATATATTGTTTATTACCTAGTACATAATGCTCTGTTTGTTTTCTTTACATATCTATCTCTATTTCGGCTTCAGCATGCTTGTTCGCACAATAGTTATTAAGTATTTTTATTATATATATTTATATTCCTGTATCTTGATGCCATTCGTATAGTGGCTGATCTTGTCGGTACTCGGGATCAAATTGTTGTGTTTGGTGATTTTAACCTTCCAACTGTTTCTTGGCTTAGTATTTTACTTTCTTTTCAATTCTAGCCATCATGAGTTTGTCTCAACACTAATCGGCATATCTTTAAGCCAAATAATTATTTTTTATAATTGCTCGGATAGATTGCTTGATCTCGTTTTCGTCACCTTTGTTGTCAACAGATGTCTTTGAACGGTCAACTTCAATTTTCGATCTAATTGTATACAATGCATTTGATCTCTTTGTGCCTTATTCTACTCCAAAACTACCAGTAAAATTATCTTGATGTGCAGCTAGTCTGTCTTTTTTAAACAACCTTAAGTCGTCTTCTTTTAAAAATGTTGTAAATTCTGTTTCTTCCATAGACTTCTCTATCATACGTAGTAAATTTGATGCTCTTTACAGAATCTTTTATAAAAATTAACCTCTCCCGCTGTCACCTTGAATTCAGCAGAAATCTCAAGCAATTTTATTCTTTCGTTAAATCGAGACGCAAAGCTTCCCTGTTTCGAAGTTAATACCAGACTAACAATGAAGCCACCTTTGGTTTTGCTGCTTTTTTTGCCATAAAGACTGCCGTGCGAATATGCTAATGAGACGAGACTCTACAAAAGTTTAGATACTAATTATTTTAAAACATGTGTAAGTTATATAAAATATTTTAAGTGATATACCTCAGGAGTTTCTGCCTCTTTGTCGGCAATACTAAAACTGAAGTAGGGAACCGCTATTGCCAACCGCACGTCCTGCCGTCTGCGTCAGTGCGCGCAAGCCCCTGATCCAATAAATATTATAACTATTATATAAAAATTAAGGTTCGGTTTCTTGTCTTCGAAATGCTAATCGGTTAGTAGACTTTTTAACAGAATTTACATTCGTAAACTAGACATTTTATGCTCAACTCCTTCCCAACCGATGTCTGCTGTGTGGGGTCGGTGCTCGTAATCCACTGCCTTGTGCTGCCTTAAGACTGTTGTTTTATTTTATAACAAGTCATTACGCTTTGATTTGAATTTTTGTTACATGTTTTTGAACTTATATCGGCGGCTAAATAGTTTTGGTTGTATTTTGCGTGCGCAGCAATTTAAATATTGTAAACTCAACACAGTGTTATATAAATTCACCATTTCAAATGCATTTCTCACCACAGTCCAGACACAAACCCTTGCAGTGCGCATGCGCCAAGTACAGGGTGTACACGCTGTCAATGCATACGTTTGACGCCCTGTCAGCAACCCCAAAAATTAGACCATGCTTTTGATAACGTTACACTCACACACACACGCACACACACACACACGATTGTATAAAAAAAAAAAAACAAATTTAATGTCAATGCGAAGAGCTTTGTGCGGCACAAAAGGCGAATAGCCGCTCTCGCAACGTGCGCCTCGCTCACTTTGTGTCTCTCTCGTTTTCCTTGCGTACTCACGCAATGCGCTCTCACGCAGGACAGGCTTTTTTTTTCGTTGTTGTTGCTGCCTCTTGTCGCTTACATATACAGGCCACTTGCTAACTTTGTAGACGTTTGCCGTATGCGGAACTGCGCGGACGTTGGGCCAAAAAACACGCGGGCAAAATAGTACATAACGCGAAACTGCTATAAAAATATAAAACATACACATATATGTGTTCATATACATATATAATAGGCATAAAATGTCTCTCTGCATAGCGCATATGTGTGCGTTTGTGTGCCCCATGTGTTCGTCTATGTGTGTGTGTGTTTGTGTGTAAGCGCGTGTGTCTGCTGTGTGAAAAATCGCTAAAATGTTTATGCAAATAGTGGCAAAATATGTGCACATAATGGCTTAAATGCATCAAATATAATCAAATTATATAATTACATAAATTTTGGCTGCAAAAGTTATACACATGCAGCTCAAGTTTTAAACAAAAAATAAAGAAGTGAGAAAAAAAGTTGTTAGCATATAAATCATATGTGCGTATGTGTGTGTGCGCGTGTGTTGCTGCCAACTGCTTGTGTGTGCGTCTTTTATTTATTGTGCGTTTGTGTGGGTGTGTTTGTGTCGCGTTGCAGCTGCTGGGCAACCGGAAGTGATTTGTACAAGGCGTAAAAAAAACGCACAAATCTCACAACGTAGAGTACTACGCGCCGTCTAGTGCTGCGCTACATCTACAACTTGGCCAGACATTACGGTAAGCAGCAAAAGTTATTTGTTTCCGCTTATGGATTTTTTGTTTTATATCGATTTTCTACCAAAAAAAAAAAAAAAAAACTGAAATAAACTGAAACAAAAAGAAAAACAGAATATTTCTATGGCGCAGACGATAACACAAAATACGGCAACAACAAGCGCAAGAACAAGAACTAGGAAACAAAAACATGCCATGTTATGTACGAATAGCCGACCAACATCAATACATATATACATGCATATATATACAAATATATAGACAAGAGGGGGCCACGCGTATAACCGCAGTACGACTTACAGCTAGGCACACACACACACACACACACGCGTAGACAGTTATTTAACTGTATTTATAGACAGTTTTATGTACAAAACGAAAGTTGAACTCTAGAATTTAATATGGCGGCGGATGTGGCTTTATTTTTTTATTTTGTTTTTTGAGTTTTACGACCCGCACGAGCTTAACATCGAATGCAAACATTTACTGCCGTCCAATATTGCTTAATCATTTATACATAGGTAGGGCTTTCCCAGACTAAATTCAATGTGTTGGTCAGCCTTCTTAGGTAGGGCCAACAAAGACACTTAGTCCAATGTGTTAGTAAGGTGAAGCGACGACTTAATGGGTGCGAAACATGGAATCTGGATAAATTATTTGTCCATAGTGTGCCAGTAAATTTTTACTGCTGAAATATTTTCTATTCATATTTGATCTTTGTATGGATCAGCTGTTTCGTAGTACATACTGGAATAGTAAGCAGGACTTGACTTCGGCAAATTTTTTGTAGGGAACCATTCAAAAAGTCTAAAACCTTATCTTTCATATCTTTTGGCTTATCAGTTACTTGTACATATGTGAATATACCCAACTTTGAAATTAGGAACATAATTGAAAACTACCTCCGCTGCGTTTGGTAGTTAAATTTCATTCAGATCATCAAATTTTTATTGTTAATATAGCCTGTTTACAAAAAGGTTTAAAGAAACCTTCTAATGAGTTAGGTTGATCATTTAAAGTACTTTTATAATATTTCTTGTGCATTCCATTTTATAGCAATATTGCTTAAATTATTCTCCCGAAAAATCTTTGTCAGTAACTCTACAAAAAAATGTAAAAAAAATAATCAAAATGAATAAATCAAATTGATACAGTAGGAAGAGTCTTTCAAATTGTCATTTCTACACTTAAAATCGAGAAATGTATTTTCTTATTATTCTTAAATCTGTATATTCTTTTCATAAGTTTCAAAAACTTTTATCGGAGTTATTGTATTTGCAAACCATCCAACGACAATATGTAACTGTAACAAATAATGCTACAAATACGCATTACAGCTGCTCAAAGAGACAAGTTTGTAGGCGTTTTCGAAAGGATATGTCTTTCATTAGTAGAGATTTACTTTGGCTCATATCCTGCCAAAAATTTCATAGTTTTGGCGTATTTAAAAAAAGTAGAAAAACACCTAAAACATTTTTTTTTATTCTCTGGGGAACTGTACAAAGTTACCAGTCAATGATACTAAGAACAATAACTGGGCGCCCTGGTTTGTAAGCAATCATAGACTTCATTGAGACTTGAATATGCCAATAGGTAGGAAAACATATTTAGAAAGGCTGGAAAATTATAAAAATAACTTCATTTTGCAATAAATCTTTTAGAAAATACAGTAGAACAAAGTCGCCTTAAGCGCGCTCAAATAACGGATCTTCCAAGAAGATTTTAAGTCAACGCTTTAAATAATAATTAAATTTTTATTTTGGACATAAATTTATATTGGTTGTAATCGTTGGAGCTTAATCAATCCTGTTACTTCTATATATCAATCTATATGTTGTAATGTTATGAGATAAAAAAAATGTACTTCTAATGCTTCAAGCTCAACTCGCAACTTAAAATGCCTGCAAATACTAAATACCATTGCTCGTTGGCGGTTTCGAACATACGAGGCAGATATTTTGGTTTTCGATGAATTTGATACAAATAAGCTTCGAACTGCTTTCTCTATTTGTGAGCATCACCGTTTACCTATGATCCGCATTGTAAATTGTTTAAAAAATTTATATTTATTTCTCCGCTTTTTTTGCATAAATAGACAGACGCCTTTGGAAACGCTCTACAAATAACCATTTGTTTCTAAACCTTTTCTCAATTTTAGATGCTAAGGAAATGTACTTTCGGTACAATTTATTTTAGTTTTATTCCATCTATAGCTACTGCCTTTACCTTAAACTTACTTAACTTTCCGTACATTCTCCCCTTAAGAAGTTTTATTTTATACAGCAGAACTAGAACGTTGCGCCCGACAGTAGTGCTACTCTATAAAAAGATTTAGATATGTTTGTATTGTGGGCAACACCATGCAGAATTGCAAACTTTCGAAGAATGACAGCCTATATACAGTGAACACACAACACTATATCAAGCACTTGGAATTTTTCGTGGCAGAACAATATTTTTTTATTAATGAAAATTTCAACGTTTTAACTCAGCAATTACAGTGAGCACAAAAAATATTCAAACACTTTAAATATTTCACTTATTATATATATTTGAGTACAATATTAGATTTTATAAGAGTTTGTAGATTTTGTCCTTAAGTAATGCTATATTATCTGCTCCTGCAACGCTAATGCATTCTCGGAGCACTGCTACGGAAATGGCTTAATGAACTTAGAGACACGCTTTTAAAGGTCTGTCGGATAATAAGATTCGCATATATTTGTTTTCAAACTACTTATTCGTGAATTTTTCAGTTGGTAAACGTTATAACTTTTAAGGGAATGATTCGTTTAGATTAAGCAACTCTGCCGTAAATATCTAAGAACAAACTTGTGGGAATTCTTTTATTTATATATTGGTTGCATCTCACTCTAATTATATCGACGAATATTTGCGCACTTTAGATGCGTTGTAAATCTATAAAAAAATCAATATGGTGACTCCTTACCATATACATACTATATTGCAAGTGACACTTCAGGAGCTAAACTTTCACTCGACTATAGGTCAGGTTTGTAATGTTATTTATTTAATACTTACGACCACCCAAGGGTCTCGTAAAGTAAAGGTTAAGCAACACGGGTCTCTTTGTGGGAATTTCATATAATGTGCTTTTAATTTACAGCATTTTTTTATTATTGCTGGAACTGCTTGGTGTGGGTATTTCATATCATGAATTTTCTTAAGGGACTAAGAAATTTTGCTTGTAAATTGAGAATGTTTATTTTTTCAAGCAGTTGACAAATTTATCAATGATAGCTTCCTAGTTTGGCGGTAAATTAAGCTTTTTGAAAGAAATTTAATTCCTCAAATGCAGATTTGTCAGTTGATCCAGTTTATTGTATATATACTGCAAATAGAATAAATATATCCTTTTGGATGGGAATAACGCAGAGATAATATGTAAAAGAAATAAAAAATATATTTTTTTAAGGAAGAGATATTGTTACTTTAAGAGATCACGTTGTTGTAGAAAATATTTTTTGTGAGATTGAATCTGTTGAAGATGTCGAATTGGCAAAAATTAGTTAAAATGGTAAACAATTTTTCCCCTTGACTAACTGTTCAAAGGGAACAGGAACCTATAATGAATTAATTATCGTAGGTAAATACTGCCAATGCTGTCATCGCTACAAACGGGACCATGCCAGTGTCACAGCTGCTCGAAGAGAACAGTTTATAGACGTATCCGTAAGGCGGTGTCTTTAATAAGTATAGATTTACTTCGTTAAATGTTGACTTATTGCTAGCGACTGCCGCTGCTATGTAGAATAGAACCCCTGACCTTTCGATTTAGAGGCGAGTGCGCTACCACTACGTTACTGAGATCACGGGAATAAGTTATTGGTAAAAAGTTTTAATGTCCATCAGTTCCCTATATTATTTTATATCATTATATATTTTTTTATAAAATTTTATAGTTTCAAATATTTTGAACGAGTGTCGCTAGAGTGGATGATCCCTATAAAGTGGTCTAACTTGGCATCAGTTATATTGTGTCACACTATTATTCATAGAGAGTAAGCTAGTTGATTTACTGCTTTCGTTGAAATATTATTATGCTTCTATTGATTCAAAACTTTGTATGCCTGAAGAATCTTTTTTAGATGAGTGTAAAAACTATTTCTTAGATTGGGTTTTTACAGAATATTTTGCCCTGGCCAAACAGACAGCATATCTACACGAGGCATAATTTTTTGGTACCGATTACTTTTAGACCTCTAAGAGTATTTAGAGTATTTATTTAGTAACTGTTGATAGTTCAATCGCCTCAAAACATATCGATTTTTCGATTACCCGCAGCGATGCTGATATAATTCGCTTGTATGGAAATATTTGCCGAAGTAAATCTCTATTAATTAAAGACTGCCGTTAAAGTTCGGCAAGCTGTAGGTATGTGTTCTATGGATCCATTGCTCAATCTTTGTAGTGATGCCAGCAAGATAATTAACTTTATTTATTTAGTGTAAGTCTAACTCAATAGATAATAGTTCAGTTATCAAAATGGAATGACCAATTCTGTCTGATAATAGTATGTGAACTAGTGTCGGTAGTAAGCATACCCTAGATTGGCGAAGAAAAGATTCTTCACCTCTGCTTAAGATGACAACGATTGCTTTGGTATTCACGATATTTGGATATGAAATGATTTCTTTTAATATATAGAATATTCTGAAACTCTTAGAAACCTCTTTTTAAATGACTAAATTATTTTTCTTCCCGTAAATGAAAATTCGTCTTTATCCCTCTTCGGGTTCGTTTATGCTCCTCCTTCATTCCGATCTAGGATCATGCCGTCGTTAAGAGCAATTTGGTGTTGACACGTTTTCATTTGACAGATCCACATAATCTTTCACCTGTCGATTGCTCGTACTTTTATGGGGAGGGCTCTCCAACGTTCGCCTTCAAACATGTCAGTACCAGCGCAACTTACTTTGTTTAAGCGTTTCAGTGAAGGGGTTTTAAACGAACAGTCTGCTGATCTAGCTTCGTCTCACTTGTTGTCTTACTTAGCGTTATCATCTCAGTCGCAGATAACTAACTCTCGTGCGTTTTGTACATATGTCGGGAACACGAATAGTTCTTTCTAATAACATTGGATCTTAATTGTTACCTCATCTACCCGAAACTAGTGCGATATTTGATGTCATCATAGCAGACAGCTTTGATGTTCAACCAGTTCATAAAATTTGCTATTTTCCGAATAATTTTTCCACACAAATATAGTAATATGTAGTGAATTTCTGGAACTAAAAATTCAGTCAATGATTCCTTAAAATCATTTCCCAGTTTGACAAAGCATTTTGCAAGGCAACAGTAGCACGTCATCAGCGAAAAGAAGGGTTAATTCTAGGCGACAATTAGTTTCAGCAAGTAGGACGTGATGATATTAAGTAGAATTACTTAATTGTTTTAATTCGTAACAATTTTGGCAACATTGTATCAGCTTTGAACCTTTCTATTTAACGCTTACTTTTATGGTTTTGCCATTTAATGGCTACTCTGAAAATTATTTCCCGCTGCTATGCGCTATAAAAGATGCACTTGTATTTATTTTTGTTGTTGTTGCAATATCTTACATTCATGTGACAGTTTTGATAGTCTAGGGGATGCAGCTGTCTAGGTTGGGATTATCCATCAAACTAACCGTCCAAACAATTAAGGCATCGTCAGCAGTCACTTGCCTGTCTTGGCCAATAAAAACAGAAATGGCGTTTCTCATCAAAAATTCAACATAAAATAAAGTATAAGCTTCTAACTTCCGTCCTAAGGTGTTCCATACTTTCTTGTTAGTTTTGTTATCATGCTGGAACTGCTGACTCTGCAGTGTATGTCGTTGTTGTTCAATATTTACAATCTGCCGCCAAGAAGGTTACTGTCTTCGTCGCTGAACTGAATAAAACATGGTACAATCAGGCAATAGCGGAGTAGCAGAGATGCTATGCTGCAGCGCTGCGACGCAGACACGTAGACGCCTTAATGACCCCGGGGATTATACCGGTAGACAACGACAACGCGGACGTCGACGATGACGCCAGCGACGACGACGACAACGACGGCTACATTGGTGACGATAACGCTGCAAGCAAAAGCAAACTTATATCTGCAGCAGCACTTATAGATAACAAGAGATTCCAAAACATAAATATGTGCAGCATAAACAAGGGATCCCAATAGTTGTGTCTGGACAACCCTCTAGACTTTCGAACTTGCACACAATCTCGAAAGCTTGCTCTAATTGAATTATCGCAAGAACAAAAAATCGTTGCTCCTGAGCTATAATTAAAAAGCAATGAGCGGCAACTATTTGACTAGTAGGAAACAAAAAGCTAGCTAGTTGCAGGTTTTTGCTACTGAGAGAGGTGTTGCGGCGCTACCATGGTATTGTGTTGGGGTCTTCAAAACGGGCTGTTGCGTAGTCAAATACCGTAAACGGGTTGGTTCGCAGCGGGGTTCGGACGTGGTAACGTGGAGGCAACGTCACGACACATGGACTATTAAATGTCAAAAGCAACCCCCAGCGAGTAAATTTTGCCTGTCAAACAACAACCACCCATTGGGCGTGTGCGCTACTACGCCGCTCTCTGGCGCGCGCTCTCTCTCTCTCTTTCTCACTCTCTTGCGCCTGCGTGGGCAACCTTAAAAAATTCCACCTTCTACGTGTGTGTGTGTGTGTGTGTTTATGTGTGCGGCTTTGTCGTCAACAATTTTGCATGTGCTTCCGCTGAATCTCTCTGTCTCTCACCATGCTCTCTTTTAGTCGCTGTGCCCGTTTTCTGCGTATTTAAGAATGAAACGGTTTCCCACATGCCCGTACGTCATTTGCCTTGTGATTAAAGCATATGCAGGTTTTTTTTATATTTTTTTTACATAGTTTACACTTTGTTTCTTCTCTTTGTATTTGTTATTCCATTTTTTCTTCTCAAGTTCGGATTCCTTTGCTGTACAAACATTTAAGGAGACTACTGTTTTTTTTCCGTCTAAAATCTTGAGGGAATTTGCATGCTGCTTGGCTAAGTTCGCAAACAAATCGAATTTCTTGCTATTGAAGTTTTGCTCTGGCGCCAGCTGCTTGACTTTGTAGCTTAAAGCCAAAATTTGGTTATGTAGGCGCATAAATTTGGTATTCCTCAGTTGATGCGGCCTTGCCGTGCGGCATAGGGAGAACGATTTTCTTTTGTTGATATTGCCTGTTTGGATGATGTGACTGGCTCTGCATGTTGAACAACTTGGCTTGCAGCGGCATATTCTAGTTTGAAATTCCATATGGGATGTTGTACTCATAATTGGTTGCAAACAAACTTTGGCTGACAGTTGAATAAGTCAATCGATAATGTCTTTTTTTTATCAGATGAAAGCAATTCATCAAATTTTGTTTGAAATATCATAATCTTCAAAATGCCGAAAAAATAAAGATTTTATTATTATTTTTTTCAATTTAGCGAAAGAATGCGTAAAGAAACTCTATGCTATAACAACAAAAATTATTATGTATATGTTGCCCAAGTCAAGGATAGATATTAAAAAATTTTATTACAATAATTTTTATTCTAATTTTGTAATGGACCGTTCCAGAACTGGTTTATGTATGGCTCCCCTACTTTGCAGGTCGAACCTAATAGATTCTTGCTGTAACACTTTTCTGAGTTGAGGAACTATTCTTCCGCGTTTAGAAGTTGATAGACCTAACAACAATAGTGAGCAACAAATTTATATTCTTCGTCTCTTAAGGGCCTTAAATATTATTAAAAACTTTATATATCAATCAATCATCCGCTTTGTAATAACAATAAGCAGTTACACTACAGGGAAAAATTATATTAACGCCTAGATCTCAGGAGAGCCATTTTCAGAAATAAGTTGTTGTCAGGGTATGAATCAAAAATTTTGATAAATAAATTACACCTTTTTTAAAGGTGTAAAATGTTTAATCGAATTCTAATTTTTTAGTGTTCCCAAGCACTAAGCCAAAATCTGTAAATTATATGAAATCAAATACGGTTAACTATATTAAGTAGCTCATATAGGGAAAATCGTAAAAAAATAGTTTTTTATCGCAAAATTCATTTTATTTTATTTGTTTTACAAAAATCGGTTGACTATATCGTATAGACTATGGGAATATAGTATGAATGGGTTAATAAATTAGAATTTTGCACTTATTCCGTTCTGTTTCGTTTGATTTTTAGGTTAGCCCAACTAAAATCGGCTTGTAAAAATGTTGTAAAATTCATTTAATTCATAAATTATTTTTATATAAATTAAATTATTTTATATATGTATTTTATATTTATTATATAGCCCCTTGCCATATTATTAGACTCATGCTCAGAAATCAATTTTTTCTCACTTATTGGACAAAAAAACAGCAAAAGTGATTATAAATACATTGTATTTCACTAAAAAGAAGGGCAACTTATATAAAACTAGTGTTTTTTTTGTATATACAGTTTTTCACAATAGATCTTTAACTTCATGCGGCGTATTGCTAATACAATTTTAAATCTTCTTCTTGTGCTCAGTGTTGTGTTTACAAGTATCATTGAGTATATCAATCAACTCTTTCTTAGTTGCAGGCGATTTCTTACGAACTTCAGATCTCGAAAACTCCCAGACGTTCTCGTTGGGCTTCATGTCGGGAGAAAATCCTGGCCAGTCGAGAATATGTACTTTATTTTTAGTTAAAAATGTTGTAATACTTTATGTTCGATGGCATGGCGCACAATCGTGCATAAAAATAGGTTTCAAATATATCCAGAACGGCCTGGTACTTTTCGGCATTTAACTATCTAAAATATAGATTTTGAGCTTGAGTCTAATAATATGGCAAGCGGCTGTAGTCCAAAATAGTTTATTGCTAAAGAGATCTTAACTGAATCAAACAATCAAACGTATTTAAGCAAAAATTCTGATTTAATTGCAGTAAATAGTATCCTAAATTCGTTCGCGCCTGAATTTAACGGCCTTCAACTTTATTCTTGCTCAAATGCAGTTTCTTTGTGAATGCGAATAGGTTGGAGTTGGTCCAAGTTTTTAAAAAGATATTGAGTCGATAATGATAAAAGTAATGTTAAATAATGTACTACCCACTCATAAAATGATTTGTCATTGAGGTGATTACTCGCAGCTTCGTTGTATTTATGTCGACATTATATTGAGAAATGTGATTGAAAAAACTTACCTCGACAGACTCCTAACTTTCACAACGATTTTTTGGATTTTTGATAATGTTTTACTCAGAAAATATTTCGGATAATTACAATTTAGCTTATATTTCAAAATAATTTAATTTTAAGTATAATTTATCAAATTATTTCTTAAACCTTCTCAGTACATATTTCACCTTCGACAAGCGTTTCTTAGTTTTAATTCAACTAATAAATATATGCCGATGAATAAATATGTGACAAAGAAACATTTAATATTTCATTTTAGCAGCAAAAAGTTCAATATTTATAACAAACTAACATATTGTATTGCTTACAAGTACGTTTAGTTTATGGTAACTAAAATCAATATCTTAACCCTTAGGGCTTTATTAATATGTATTTATTTAACACATGTTTTGGTCTTTAATTTCTCACAAGAAACCAAAGTCTACTTGTATTAGCTCTCTAATTATAAGCTCTATCCACACTCTAGACAATCGTGTACGTGCATATTTATTACATTATATTTTATTTATATGACAGGATATTCGTTGTTGTAGTTCTTGGCAAACTTTGTAGTATGCTTTGAAAGCCTTGAAACAACAGAAATTTGTCAGTCAAACGACATAAAAGAGGCAAAAACCCAAAGTCAACATTCAGAGCCAACATTAAGTCTTGGCAGTAAAGGACATTAAGGCGTTTAAGCTTGTAGGAAGTATTACACATGATTTACTTTGGATTTGTCATTCACTCTAATGCATATAAACAAAGTAAATCAGATATTTTATTAAGAGGTAAAGTATTTTCGGTATATACATAAATGTATAGTATACTTAAATTCACTTTCATCTTTTAATGCGTGTATGTCGATTTAGACATGCTTTAATTTCCAAAGTTTATTTAACTTTGGCATTTATTTAGCTGGATTTGATTCCCTCATTTATGATTTTATACATTTAGATAGCTTAAATTATAATTTGAAATTTGTAAAAGTCACAGTTGTTATAATTTCTATCAAATTCTCATATTGTTATCCCAGCATTGCAGTTCTCAGTTTGTTTATATTTTTGACATTTTAGTTTATTAAAAGTTATTAAATTAAAAATATACTTATCATTCATCATTCATTTATTTAAATTTCAAGCTGATTTTTTTAAAATTCTTTTTGTATCAAAAAATCTTTCTAAGAGGACTGATTTCGACTGATTGGGTTGTTGGAATTATTCTTTCCTTTAAGGCTAAGAAAAGTTAAAAAGTTGTCTAAATATTCTCGAAAATTCTATGCTTTGTAGCAATATTTTTCGAAATCAGAGTTTGAATTAACAATTCTATAATTTAAGTTTAAAAATATTATATATATATATATATATATATATATATATATATATATATATATATATATAAATATAAATATAATATATATCTTATTTAATGTTTAACTATCTATGGGACTGCTTAAAGTTGTTTTAAACTGATTTAGAAAAGTTTCGTTTTTTCGAAAGGAGTACAAATTAGACAAATGCTTTATTAAGGAAGTTCCCCATGTAACACTTAATTTTTTAGAAATTTATATTAACTATTTATAAACAAATATTTATTTGCATTTGAAGAATAAGTTTATAACAAAATAAGTTGTAGCAAGCCGAAGACACGTTAAACCCGCTTGCATTCACCACCATTTCGACTGATTGGGTTGTTGGAATTATTCTTTCCTTTAATTTATTCTCTAAGTTATTATCCTACAAATATTTTAAATTATTATAAATTACTTTTTTGACAAATTTTTAAAAACTTTTTTTGTAATTCTCTCTAATTTATTATCTTAGAAATTTTTAAAATGATCATAAATTACTCTTTTGACAGACTTAAAATTTTAAAAACTCTTTTCGTAATCAATATAATTCAATTATAAATAATTATATCATAGAGCATTAGTCCGATTTTTTTAAGTTTTAATCGATTTCTCTATCTATATTAATTATGGCAGTTTTTAGACTTGTTAAGTAATAGATTTATTAAAAAACTTTAGCCGAATTCATTAATTTTACAAGTCAACAGTACTTTACCATTTTCAGGGTAAAGGAACGTTGACCTTTTTGATGCACGACATAAAGACATATAACAAAATTGTTATAAATTAAATAAAATTTAATTCCCCCTTTGAGTATGTGTGTCAGTTGAGGTAGTTTACATGTAACATATGCACATAGCATATCCTGTTAAAACATAATTATTTATATGCGTATCCCAAAAGTATGCAGCAAAAATTTATAATTTTCATTGCAAGTCCTGCACAGCACGGACAGAGAAATAAATTAAATTCCCATGTTTCCTTTGTTTTTTTTTTTGTTTTTTTTTTGCATACATATTTATAATTTGTTCGTCTAGCTGCATTTACTGGCATGTCCTGCAAGTCCCAGGTTGTCGTCCGACGGAAGTCATTCCAGCCATCCTTTTCAACTCCGTCACAACAGTAAAAATTGTAGTTATAATTGGTATAATAATTTTTAGCCGCATCGCCCACAAGAGCGCACAAGTTTCACAATTTCATCATTTTACCGGCTACTCATGATTTTTTCATATTTTCATTTTATGTTCTTCCTTGTCTTGTCTCCTTATACACTTTATGCAATGAATAATATGGTATAGTTTAAATATACTATAAATAATAATACTGAAAATATACAAAAAGATAATGGGTGGTTAAGTCATTTTCTCATCGTCGTCATTTGTCGTCTTACGGATTTAGCTAATTTTTGGCAAGTTCTTATTGTCGCCAACTTCTGAAGTATTCCTGATCCATTGTGCAAATTAAGTTTTTGTTTGGTATGAAAACAAAAGGTTATGATCTTGACAAGAATTCTTGGTAAACGAAATTTGTAGCTTTCATAAATATTCGTCAAACTTCAGTTGTTCGAAAATCTTCAAACGTTTCAACAAGTGCATAGAGGAGACTATTAGTCGGAAATTACCAACTACTGCTTCTTTGTAGTTAATTTTTTTCTCGTCTTCCTGCTGTTGCCTAACATCATTAATTGTAATTGAAAAGTTTTGTCGGTGGCTGCTGTTTTCTAGTGCCTCTGACAGGCAATTAAACATATTTGCCAAGTTGAAGTGCTGCAACAACAGCAATACCAACAACCAAGAACACTCACGGCAATCGGGACTTCATTTCAAAATCAACGCAGAAACCCTCCAGACCCAACATTGCTATCTCCTGCTCTCTGGAGCCCTAAAGTGTCCATTACAACAAAAATAAAAACATCAGCAATGATGACAGCTAAGGGAGCTGTTGCCATTGCGGTCAGAAGATTGCATTAAAAACAGAAATGCGGAACTGCTGCATACATTGAGGAAATACCGACTCTTAGATGCTCTTTATAATAATTTTATGCAAGCAATTCACGCATATAGATAACTTTACTAATGGAATTAATATCGCAAGCTGTATATGGCAGTTCATTTTTCAAGCAAAGTTTTAAACAAACATTAAACCCAATAATTTTTTTAAACATAATTCTTACACTATCATTTTAATTTATCATAATTTTCTACTTGAAGCATCCATATATAATATATCCATCCATATATGATATTTTCACTTCTTTTGCTAATAAATCATTTTAATTTTTGTTTTAAACTTTTTTGTGTTAATACATTTTTGTTATTAAGTCTTTAATCGGACTTCATTTTCTTCGCTCTTTTCTAAAAACAAATTAAAGATTTTCTATTTTTTTAAACTTAAATTGTTTGTTGTGATTCCCTCGTATTGTATTGTACATTGGTTTTATTTAGATTAAAGAGAAAAGTCGCAGACCCTCCAAAAGTAATCCAAACATCCATTAATGTAACTATATCCATTGGCATGTCTTGTTATTACCCAAGATCGCGAAAAAGATTTGCTGTTTTGTCAAGAAATTAAAGTTATTTTATTCCAAATTTTATATTAAAACCATTAAGTGATGCTAAGACTATTATATAGCTTGTATAGCGCACATTCTTCAAAAAATGCACAAAATTTTATTACATTTGATTTTGAAGTGATCTTAATCCAAATTGGAACACAAAACTAGCATTTCATTTCACAAAGTTTTTCTTTGTAAAAGAATTCACAAATGTATTAAGGAATACTTAAACCTGTTACTGTGTTACAGATTTAATTGGTTTAAAGGGTTGCGCCCTATTTTAAGGAAAACTGTCTATTGTATTGCTTTACATCTCTATGGATTATGGGAATTAACTGAAAGAGTAGACTGAAAGAAACAAATTTACAAACTTGTATAAAACTAATTGGTAAAGTATTTAAAGGGCACAATTTCGCAGATTCTTTGGTAGTCTTTGGTCTTTACATTGTCAACCATATTATTCGCAAAAAAAGAAATGTTATTTGAAGCCCTCACATCTATACCAATAACGCAGCGCAGACGTAATTGCATGTAGTGCTTATCCCAATCTTGATGTTGTTAAGTGCGAAATGGTAATATCTAAAGTTTTCTTTTATAATGGCAATCAGCAGTTTTAGTGGCATAAGACGTAGGAATATCAATGACAGCCAAGTGCTTTCCGACAGCGAATCTTCTTGTTGCATTGGTTTGCATGTCATTAGCGTTTGTGTTCATGTGGACGAAGTTATGAAAACCTACAATTTAAACGAACTATCAATTCCATCTTAAATATGTTTATAGAGACTATTTTAACTTGTCCATGTTTGCCGCCGATTCTTTTCAAATTTTGAAGTAAACTTCGCTTGTAGCTATCTGAGTAAGCAATTCTCAAAAATGCTTGGGCACCTAATCTCTCTGTCGATCATGTCATAGAAGTTGAGCTCACGAAACTGATGCAAAATGGATTGGCATTGTGCGGCTCGAGATTGTTCACCAGCTTGCATAAGGATATGCATAGACACACGCAAGAAGTCTAATCGCCATCAGATGCTACTTTTACGTAAAAAAATGCTGTCTAATTTCTGTTTGTTCCTGCGCTATATGTTAAATTATTATTAACACATTATTTTCCAACCAATCTAGTATACCCCTCGGGCTGTGCATATAGGGTATCAAAATGAAGCTAGCGATGCGCTATAAAATAAATTAAACAGTAAAGAAAAGATGCTGCTGTTGTAACTGCAAAGGCAGCCAAGAGCGAAAAATATGAAGGAAACAGTGTCAAGGTAACGTGGGAAAAAGTAGCAGCGGCAGACGCTAAAGCCGCAGCTAAAATTGGCAGCATTCACTTTATATAGACTGCAACCGGAAGGACATAACAGCTCACACACACACACACACAAGCTACACATACATGCATAGTAAATGAAAATTGAATTAAGTGCGGCTGCATGCCACAAAATATACGTGGCGCTGATCCTGACCCCCAACACGTTTCCCGTAATTGAATTCAAAGGCAAATATACGCACGGTAGCAACAAAAGCTCCGCCGGCTCTAGCAAACAAATGAGACCCTGGCAGAGGTATTCATACACAAACATACTGTGTGTGATACACGAGAAAATTGAAAATTCTGCCATTGCCATTACCTTTCCATTTGTATGTGTGTATGTGTATATATGTTGCATGCAGATATACCTCCCCTGCAACCCCCATTTGCTGTTTCTTTAAGCGGATGTTATTGTTGCTTTTGTTTATTTTTCCTTTTGCCTCTTTTTGTGTACATATTTTTTTTTTTTTTGGTTGAGGATTATTTGTATAACTAAACTTGAATTTCATATCGAGTCAACATGCAGCAGTAGCTACCGCCGAGCATTTTGTTTTTTACTTACCCATGCACAGTGGAACAAAATTGAAAAAAGAGGAATTAAACTTAAACCACTAGTTTTTACTTGTTAAACCTTAACAAATTTAAAATAAAATAGTCTTCTGGAACTCATTTCAGAAATTTGTTAAGCAAATTCAAAAATATATTATGTTTAAGACAACTAAATTTCATTTTTCAAGAAACTTCATTAAAAAATTACCTTAATTGTTATTATTTTATTTACTCTATTTCAATAATACTATTTTTCATTTGATTTTCTCTTTACTTTTGTACCAACATAAAAATGAAGTCATTGTGGATTTTCATGCGCTCAGGTCATACTGTGCCTATGAAGCACATTTCATCACAATGTATGTCGTTGGGAAAATGTACTGCATAATTGAATTTTTCCACGTCACTCAGTTTGGTGCCAACCGTTTTCACGGCTGAGCCTAAAACCGCCCATTATCTATTTCCCGTGCCCTTAACTATGCCATAGAAACGACGTCAATATGGCGGAGTTAGCTGGCGGGCTGACTGGCTGCATAGTCCGTTTGCTGCTGTAATTGCGCTTTTAATCATTTCATCTTGTTAGCTTCCGGTCACGTTAGTCATTTAGGCCATGACTGCGAGTCGTTGGGTATCTTTCAGGTTAAGTGTCATCAGAATAACTAGCAAATGTTGCACGCTATAAAGAGAGAGGTTGAATGCCACTACACGAAATGTGTAAATGGAGAAAAAAAAACTAAAACACTAATACCCTAAAAAAAACATTGCAACTTTCGGTACTCAATACTTGCTAACTGGCATATAGATAGTTTTGTTTGATTTATAGTGTATCTTTTGAGTCGGCTGGTCTCACTTTGCTTATAATGAGCAGCAGCAAGTCAACGTGTGCCTGCTGCCATTTTGGCCATATTGAAGAAAGTTAATTTGCACCAGCACCTCGATAGGTGGTGTAGGATATTCTAGCCTGCCTGCTTCGGCGTCTGTTTTAATCGAAAATTTGGCCAGTTCGTCGTTTTCTGGCTTCTACGGTGTTGGCTATAAGCAGATTAAAAATGCCAAGAACTGGGCAGTATGTTGAATTGCTTTGCTCTTGTTTTTGTTTGGAGTTCAGCAATAGGGTTTAAGCGTTTTATTAGCTGATTTAAATTAGCAGCACTTGTTGGCTGGCAAGTTAACTAGTTACGTTTTTGTTGGTTTGCTGGTTTGTTGCCTACCTACTGACTTATTAATCAGCAAATGTTGGCTTGTCGCGCTGCTGACATTTACACTGATTTGAATTGGGGACCCTAATTAAGTCGGCATTTTGTTTGGCATTGCAAAAGTTGTTCTTGTTTGACTTAGTTATGCGTGGGAGTTGGCTGTCAGCTTGTTAACTCAATTCTGTGTTGGCTGTAGCTACCGTTTGCTATGATTTACATTAATACAAATTTAAATTAGTCGCGTCACTTGCCAACAGCGGCAGGTCCTGCTGTGTTGTTGTATAGCTGTGGCAAGCTTTGCTGCCCTCTATTATTTGCTTAACAAAGTTATTATTATTCAAGCTTTGCATTTTATTAGCAATATTTGCTATTAAAAAGCGTTTCATATTAGATTTGTAAGTTAATTGACAGATGAATGCGCATTTTACAGGAGAAGACTCGTACTGCTTGCTTTACCCCAAAAAGTATGCTACAAATGTTTACCATTTAGGTTGCTGACGTACCCATTCAGCGTCATTCAACTAAATATTCCCCAGGCAAATTTGATGCGAGCTGACAAATCAAATTGTGATTGAAAATCAAATTAAAGTTGCATCCGACAACTAACTGTGGTGCCGTTGAAATGCGAAACGTGAATGACAGCGATACTACATTTAAATACAAACAAGTTCATTATTGATTTTAATTGTACATATAATAGTATTATAATTATTTGCGGATTGCTGACAGTTTCTGTCGACATATGTTTAATGAAAATCAATCATATCAACTCACACACCCACAACATGGTTATTGCTGGCAAACAATGTAGCCCAATAGCATAATTTATGTTACATAGCATTGTTCGTGCAAAATACCTTTAAATTTTTCGATGTAATATGTTCTATAATAGATATATATTATTTGTCTATTAAGCGGGCAAAGATTGCAGTCCTTTTCATATTACGGAACTAGTAAATGTAGGATATTGAAAGTTCATGCACAGCGTGATGTTGGCTATATGATCTCGGTGGCTAGTCAAGCTATCGCATACTCAATAATATTCGAAAGCTTAAGCAAATAATATGCACAGGATTGGAAGAAATCAGAAAAAACGTTTTCCTGATTTTAATCTAGAAATGACCATATAAAAGATACTCTACGTCGTCTCCATCAAGGAGAATCTCATACAAATCATAAGATAAAATATGTGCATGAAGAGCTTAGACCATTTGTTGGAAATCATTACTTAACAGATAGCAAATATTTCAAGAAAAGTGGTCTGTCTGTCTGCCGCATTAATTAATAAGCAAAAATCTATTGATTCAATACACATTTGACAAATCAGAACTAAAGTCAAACGACTTAACTGCTTAAGCGAATTTTTATAGACGTTAAAATGTGAATTATGTATAAGAAAGATTCAGTCCGAAGTAATTTAAGTAATAAGTAATTAGTTATAGCTCAATGAATAGGTAATCTTTATCGTTAAAATGATACATATTTGGTATTTCGTTTATTGTTTAATTTGCAAGCTACCCTAAATTAGGAAACATCATTATTATTGACAAATTTATCTTAATATTCACAACCAAACTGATTACTGCTCCTAATCGCTTGAATTCTACTTTGATAGTAGCCAACTTCGAGAATATCGAGTCAACCAGTAAAAGTATTAGTATTAGTTGCCGTTTTATTTAAGATGTGATTTTGTTCCAGATTTGTCAAAAGTAGATTGAATCAATTGTTTTGTTTTTCCATGTGACTCCCCAACAAACAATTTTTTGCACGTATTCAGTTTCCATCAAATGCTTGGTATCTGCATAATGTGTACTTAGTCTCTTATACTTTGTATTTCTACATTTTATTTTTCTCAGTGGAGCAATATGTCTAACATAAAGTAATATTTTATTTAAGTTTTATTTTTTATGCTTATTTTAACCAGCTTTTTGTTAATAATATTGTTGTGTGGGTGTTTTTAACTTTCTGCTATCAGAAATTTGAATTTTCGAATGTTGTATGATTGTTCTCGACATGAGTTGATGCATCACTTTTGATATGCATGCACATTGTTCATTAGACTTTTAGTGAATTTTGGAAAACTTGGTTGTAATCGTTACGCCTAGTACCCAGACAGACTGTTATCAGTGCCGAGCAAACAGAGCTTTTGTTGATTTTTTCAAAAACAACAACAATTACTACTGTTAAAAGCATCCAATGAGCTGTATGAGCAGTCATCAATGTTGGTTATTAAAGCCGCACCAGTGCACAATAAGTCCTATTGGTTACGCCCTTTCCCTGTCAGCTCTTTGGCCAAGTTATTAAGTACGTGTGTGTGGGTGTGTGTGTGACTTGCTTGTTATGTTACGGCTGATGAAAAGGTACTTACGCACAATTTTCACAATTCAAAAGCATTTATTGATTGCACTTTAAAAGCCGGCACCAGGACCACCAGCAGCAGCCAACACTCATACGCCACGTTGCCCCAACTCAAGCCGCAGCAGTAATCTCAGTTTGTTGCCTGGAATACATTTTCGTTGCTGCTGCTCTGCTTTATTCTTCTCTTTCCATTGTTGGTTTGCCTTTTTCTGAGCATATATAAAACGAAGGAAGACCGTAAAGTAATAGTCGCAACAACGAAAACATATTTGCTACCATTTTCTTTTTCTTTTGAAAGGTTTTTTCTTATTTTTTTGTTTTTTTTTTTGCTCTAAGTCTTTTAAGTGCTTTCCGATCAAACTTGTAGGGTGAAAAACTAAGTAATTGCTGCATCCATGTCATTGCATGCAATTCAGATTCTTAGGATTAAAATTTGTAGTTGCAGCAGCAAATGAAATAATGGTGCAAGTTTTGAAATTTACATCGATAAGAAACAAGGTGGTTCTAATAAATTAGAACCGAGGAAATATAAAGGAAAATATAAAAATATTATTACTTAATTAAAATGCAGGCACCAAATCATTTTAAAGTTTCAAAAAAGCGTAGATCACAGTGAAATGTGTAATTAAGGCGGCGAAATGAACATAAATTAATTTTTTGTTTTCTATTTGACATATTTATTTAGGGAAACATAGTTTTTCATTGCTGGTAAATACATTTTATGGCAAGTTATTCCACTTTGTAAATAATATAAAAAAACGTATTTTGAGTATAAAATTTGTCCTTCAGGACACACGCAATACTTACTATTGTAGCTAACCTCGCTTATGCGTATAACTGTGACTATGTTTGAGTTTATTTACTGCCATTGCCGTTTTGAAATTGAGTTTTTCTGGTTTTTGCGCCCAACGTTGACGGTCACAACAACATTCATCGTTGAGTGAGAGCAAACGAAGGACGGACAACTTGTTCCTGCCCCAGAGGCACTTAGTTTAACTTTTTTACATTTTCAAGAGCCAATTTTGTAGCATGACGCGTGTATTTTCATGCCATACGCATACTTATGCGGAGACGCAAGGAATTGTTGCCACTGCCGTTGCCTGAAGCTTCTACATGTAAATATTTAGTACATATATACTACACGTACATACGCACTTATCTATGTATATATATGTACATGCTCTTAAACAGACAAAAATCAAAGTTCGTGTGCTTTTTGTTTGAAAAATTTGTAGACTGCTTTAAGGCATCTCTCGTGGATTCTCTAATGAAGAATTGCTTTTGGGTGTTAAAATACTAAATGAAAAAAAAGAAATGCTTTACAAAGTTTAAGATCTTTGATGTAAGCTGTGAGAGTGAGAGGGAGAGAGAGGGAACGAGTAGTAGCAATTCGAACTTTTCAAGTTTCAATTTGACTTTGGGGAAGTTTTGGTATTTTTTTTGAGTCCTGTCATGCTGAAAGTAATTAAGAATGTAAAGTCAAAATGGAAACAAACTGCTTCCAGGAATATTAGCGTCTGTGCCGCTATGATGTTCGTTAAGATTGTAAGCAGCAAATGAGCAATGCTTTAAGTAAACTTGTATTTTATTTACTTTGAAATTAGTTGGTAGCTTTAATTATATTTTTAAATTAAATTTCGCTCAGCATAAGAGAGGGAGTATAAACTTTAAGCTATGTGTCACGGAGTTCAGAGTACATAAAATTTCATTTATTTTAGTTTGAAAACTGTAGTGTTAGTGCATAAGTGAATATTTAACTAAAATTGGATGTGGGATTCGACTAGTGATACTAACTTTTGAGTCTCGGCTTGATTTGAACTCGTATACGTTATCGAAACAGTTTCAACGTTAAAAATATAATAGAAACAAAGGAAAATTGGAAAGTCGACATCACAGTATAGATAATATTGTCATATATATGTAACTATCATATTTATTACGACATGCATCATGTCTGCCTTCCCACAACAGCTTTAACGATTGGCAATAACTATAACGACTAATTCTTGACGGTATTGAGATTTTTTCCAGTAACTTTCCTTACTCACTCACTCGATAAACATAGACACATATGACCTAAAATCGTCCAATTCCGCGCCCGCTAAAATCAACGCCAAACGCTTTTCTTATGATTTTTATTGCGCACACATGAGAGCCACTTGTATATAAATACATGCTGTGCTTTGTGTGTGCGTGAGCTCATGTGTTCTGGCAGTGGCGTAGGGGGGGTTCTTAGGCTTATATAGTAACTTTAGGAATTCATAAAAAAAGATAATAAATAAAATTAAAAAATAGGAATATATTTCCATTAAAACGCAATTTATCTGTAAGCTTTTGCCATATCGAAGTTGCAAGTGTTCCTGCAGACTGATAATATTTTTTAGTGTATACAAGGAAAATTCTCTTAGAGTTGATGTAAGAAATAGCATATTTTTTTTTAGTTCGTAACTTGCTTGCATTTTTTTCTAAGATTTTTTGTTCCGTTCCTAAAAAAATACACACACCCACATGAATGCAGATAATGTATCTTTAATAGTCATAATAAGACATCGCCAACTTCTTCATTTGCTTTCTTTTTAGCACAAAATAAATATACTCTTTGTTACCTTAGGCCGTGCTCGGCCTAAGTGTGCCAAGGGGATACTCCCTTTGGCAACCGCTCTAACCTAACCTACCTTAGTTACAGCCGAGAGACGTCGAGCTCAATTTGGATGCAAACCACAAAATTGGATATTTTCCCAGTGACAATCGCAAGCCAGCCAAATTTACTGCCTGCTGCTGATATATGCGCTGGCCAGAAAGATTCCCAGGCGCAGACGCAGTCTCAAAAAAACAATGCAATTCTGCATAGCTGTAGGGCTCACTGCTTAGGCTGGCTACACTTACTGACCTTATAGAGTAGCATATTTTCGTTTTATCAAACCACTTTGTTTCAAATTCTCTTGAAAATTCTGAAACAATGAACACTGTTATCGAGAAAGTTGCTACAAAATCGCCGGTCAAGTTTCAAGATTATATAGTCGGCGTTCTAGGATAAAACACTGTATATAAAGGTAGGGGGAATGTTTTCGATTTTTTTCATTGGCCACCACGTTTTTAGGTATTTTTACTGCATTAAACGGTTAAAAGTTTAAGCAATATACTAATTATACCAAAAATATAATGATTAGAAAAAATAAACATCTTCTGCGGAAAAATAAGCATTAGATGGCAAAGTTAGTGAGTGACTCCAGCTCTTATAGTGTCCGATATCTAGCTGTTCAATCGGACAGTTTGATAGACATTGCGCAATCTCTCTCGAGGTATTGATATGTTTTGAGTTTAAAGAATTTACGGTTGGCCACGCCTCCTTTTTGGCAATACATTGCAAAAGTGTTCAATGGTAACTTTAAGTGCAGCACTAAAGAAAATTGATATTTGCATTGGTATTATAATCACTTTAATTTTATTGATAACTTACAAAAATTTTAGGCAAAGGTTAACAACAATATATATGATTAATATCATTAAAAATCAAGTTAATATTTTGGTGGGAATTGATTTAAAAAGAGAGTCAAAATTATTTTAAATTTGTTATAAATAAAAACTGTTGTATTTGCAATGAACAAAAATTTGGGCTTTCCAAAAAATATGACAGCAAAATAATTGTAAGGTGTATGATGTGCATTAAATTTGTTGCCGAGCCGGGATAGTGTTTTTTAAATCCAATAAAACTAAATTCCATGCAGAATGAGAGAGAGAGAAAAGAGACAGAGAGAGAGCGAGTCAGAGAGATTAAAAAGTATAGATGCAACTCCTAATAAACATAATAGTATCTAACAATCTTTCAAATTCGAGTTCTCTTCCCTGTTGTTTTGTTCTATTGTACATACCATAAATAATAATCTTTTTATATTATACCATAAAATCATTTGTATCTTGGTTTATGGCATGCAGAATATTAATATGGCGCAATTGGAGCGTGCGAGGATAAGCTGGCGTTGGTTGACGAGCAAAGCCAGCAGGAGGCTGACTCCCAGTTTAATAACAAAACAATTACAAGTTATCATTCCATTTTTTACTCAAAGTATTTATTTCACATCTAATTAAGCTTTAAACAAGTGTTGCCCCCAAAACATCCATGCCAAAAAACATGTGCCAACACCCCTGGATGCGCATATGTATGTGTTTCGTGTGTCCAAGCAGCCGAGCAGGCATCTCTTTAGACATTTTGCCGCAGCATTAAGTGCAGCAGAGCAGCATTTTAGAGGCGCAACGATGACTTGTTTATGGCAAAAGAAAAGCCACGCCTCGTGGCACATATGTTAAACTGTGCTCATTTGCGTATGTGCCTCCATTGTATATAAATACATACACTATATATACTCTTATATACTCGTAAATGTGTATATAAGCACTTGGTTTGTTGCATTCAGTCTATGCCGCTGCCTGCCCGCCTTTGATGAGCGATTTTTCTAAAGTAGCAATAATAAAAGCAAACGCTTTTTGGATTTTTTTTATTTTTCTTGCACGACTGACTGTCTGAGCTGCCAAAGGCGCTGTCTCTGTTGCCGTCGGCGTCGGCGTTGACGCCACAGACTGTCAGTTTTAAACTTTTAGCGCATTTTTCAAATTAGGTTAGCCGAGCGGCAGACAAGGACTCCGGCATCTATATAACAACGACAAGTCCGACAGGCGAAAGTTTCGTTCATTTTTTATATATGTAAAAATTTCACCCGACATTGTTTGGTCTTGTTAGCTGACTTCCTTCCTACATTTCCTTCCAGTCCGTTTCTGCAGCTGATGCTACCCTCATCCGTTTAACCCTTTTTTTGCCGGCATTTTCTAGACCCCCCTACGCTTCGCAATACTCCCAGACACTACTTGTAAATATTGTGTTTCCATTCGAAGTGCATTTATATTTCAATCTTGTGTGCTTGTAGTTGATATGTCTGACATTATGGATGTCATGCCATGCCCACATTTCCATTTGCGCACAGATTTAGCTTGCTGCAATATCATCATCGTCATCTTCATCATCCGAATCAACAACAACTTGATACAAGTCAAGTTGTGTGCGTCAGCAGCCACGCATAGTTCTAGTTATAGTTATTGCCATATGGTTTGTAAGGTCTTACGCCTGGATGCGTGCTATATTCGCAGCCTTCAGAATTTAAATATTTCAAAACGCTTAAAGCACTGCTGTATCTGAAAATATAAAACTTGTTTTCGCTTATTTTAAGTGCAATAATCAGAGTTTATATTTCATATTCAAAATAAGTTAAGAATACCAAACGCATGCCAAAAGCTAAATAAATAATAAATAAGTAAATAATTCGTAAACTGTTTTGAGTCATTTTAGATGAATAAAAATTTAATTACTTGGTTGCTTTGTATAGTAAATACCTCTACTACCTATAAAATATCAATGATTTGTTGTTTCTGTCATTGATTTACGAATTTGATAGTATTGTAACATGTTATAATATTGTTTGCTCAAATAAGTTGGTTTACTAATTCTCTAATTTATTAAAAAGACGATTAAAATATTCAATCACATACGAATATACGGTGAAAACCAATACCAAAATAAGATGACGCTTTGCAAGTCTTCTCTAATCCCCAAATGAATTGTCACCAAGAGAGGTTATTCTGTTTTTCTTGCTGAATTGAGTGGGAATTGTACCTTGTAAACTTTCATCATCACGATCTGGAGGTAGAATCGATTACGGGAACATTATTAAAAACCAGATGCACTGCGACCCTCTACATGATGGAAATTTAAAAATAAGACAATACCTGGAATGGAACTGCACCCAAGGCAGCTCAAATATTAATAAAAAATAATTTTTACCAAATGGACTCTTTATTAAATATTTCATCTATACGAAGATTATAATTATTATTGGAAATAATAATTAACAAAAGTTATTATCACTTGGTCATACGAATGATTTGGTTCCTTGTTGTTTACAATTGTAGAAGGGGTATTTGCAGTAAAAAGAAATTGTATATATGCGACAATCAGAAGTATTTGTCAATGAGCAATACCCAAGCGGGTACGAAAGCTAAACAAATCTTTATACGGCCTAAAGCAGAGTGGCCGAAAATGCAATAAACGGCTTAATGTATATATCAGTCTTTTTAATTGGGTCCTTAATGCATTTGGCAATAACTACCCGTCCTGATATATTACATTCTGTAACTAAACAAGGAGCATGAAGCTGAGCAAAGCGGGTGCTGAGATATCTAAGAGACAATGCAGATCTGCAGTTGCAGATTGCGCTGGATTGGGCTGGTGATTCTACTGATAGAAATTCGTTCACAGGTTGGGTGTTCATTGCTGCGGTAGCTGTTTTCACATGGGCTTCGAATCAACAATCAATGGTTTCTCTAAGTAGAACAGAATCGGAATATGTGGAACTATCGATGGCAGCGAAGGCAGCAGCCTATATACGAAAGCTGATAAACGAAATGGACTTTGAAGCTTTTCGGTGGTCCAAATTTACAGCGACAATCAAAGTGTCCAATATTTGGTAAAAATAACACTTGCCATACAAGAAGTAACCATATTGATATTAAGTATCATCATATTCGAGAAATGTGCAAGGAAAAGATTATTGAAATTAATTATGTGTCAACTGAAAATATGATATTAGATGTACTAAACAAGAATGTAAATAGAGTTAAGCATGAGAAATGTATTAAAATGATTGGATTGTATTAATAAATCATCATAAACTCCGCACAATCGTTTCGATTCTAGAAGAAATCTCTCAATGATTGCAATTAATAATCAATGAAGTCCTACGAAAAGCATATGAATGCAATTTGCCCTAAGCATAATGTTATGAAAAAAAAAAAATTCGCCAAAAATTCGCAATCAGTATCCATCAAAGCATCACTATCCATAAAAAAATTCTTTGGTCACTTTACTATTATTGGTTAAATTTGTATCCGATTTATTTCGAACACGCAATATTCATTGAATATTACTCTCTAGTACTTCCCATTAATTTCGTATAACAAAAGGTGATTTACTCGTTTACAAAAAAAAAAAAAAAAACAAAACGCCACTTACGAATATACATAGCACAAATTAAGAGCCATAAATTCATTATTTTTACAAAAAAGTTAATATATATGGAATTTGAAAAACCAGGAACTGCCCAGTAGCAGCTAAAACGTGAAAGCGGTCTTTGAGAAAAGACTTAGACCTCCATTTTTACTCAATTGACCTCATAACCACTCATCAATATGTCCGTATATGAAAATACAATCATAAAAATAATAAATTGTTAAACATAATTCATAAAAGTCCGCTGTTTCTATCAAATTAAAATAATAAATAATAACATATTAAATACTTTGTGTTTAAAATATTTAGAAATAATTGAATGGCTTCCTCTAATATCGAAAATAAATAAGCTCGAAGCTGTTATGAAAACTGTTATCGAAGTCGCACAAAATCGTGCAGTGCGCTTGTTAGTTCTACTAAAGTACTTAAACACTTTGTATAATCGCCAAATACTTTTAGCCACCAAAAGAAATTTAAACAAAATTATAATAAAATAAAAAAATTTGAATTCAATATTAAAAAAGATAGCAATAACTTAAGTTTTAATTAGTTACGCTTCTTTTGTCCGAAATTATCTGAAATGGATAACAATTGCTGTTGCTTAGCTGCTGTTTTAAGATCTACATTTTTTAATTTTACGTTTATTAATTTTAATTCATGTTTTTTTTAGTTATAATGTAATTTGTACTGATTTCCAAATGGAACTAAAAAAATGGAAACTAAACAGCGCAACAGGATAGTTGACTTTCAAAACAAGTCTTCGGCTGCTCAACTTATTCTAAGAATAACCTATATGTCTTTCGCTAGCGAAATCTTAATAATACTAGAGCTTTTACAAGGAATTGCCTGTGGGATTTTGTCAACATAGCACCAATTATATAAAATATATATTTAAATAAATAATAATTTTAACTAAACGAACTTAAAGTAAATAAACCTCTTAACTTGCTATTCTAAAAAAGAATGGTAGAGCTGTAGGTGGCGCAAAAAACTGTAAAGTTTATTAATTAAAGGAATAAAAAAATTAATTAATATAATTATTTTCTGAATATGTCAGGCTTGTAATAAATTAACCATTAACCAGTTGAATATACATAATATCCTGTAAAGTATCATCTTAAACATAATGAAATTACCCAAAAGAGCTGCATCAAAAATTAAACTTGAAGTGGCTTAATATTCGAATTACAAGCACTTAAAAACCAATAAATTGTTTTAAGTTTTCAATACACGTTCGAAGTGCACACAAATAGAAATGTCTATAAATGAAACATACATTATAGTAGCACACCTCGAAGGGCGTTATGCCATAAATTTTCAATTGAATTTAGGATATTTTAAGCAAAGGAAGGACGAACAAAACGTACATGTGTATTCAATATAAGACATACTTATGTGTATAAGGGTTATGCAACACTGCTATAGGCTGAGCTTGAGGTGTTTTTAATTAAAAATTCTTTAAATACCTTGAGGCACAAAACAAACTATCTAACCAATTGAATTTTAGTTTCGGTACTTTTAATTTATTCTGTAGTTACTTATTTTGTTAATTTAGCTCTAATGCATTTTTTTCAATTGAACTATTTGTGTATTTTAGTTAAATAATTCTTATACTATTTTCCATACTATATTTTTTGGCAATGGTCTGTGTGAAATTGTATTGCCTGCGCATTACACTTTTTACCTAGTGAATTTAGAAAACAACACTGTATCTTATAAACTTTTAATTATTACTTAAACTTTACATTTTTTAACTATAATGAATAATTAATTACTATAATAAAAAGAAGGCCTTGCAGCTCCCAAATCCATGCTTATTATATTGAAAAATTGAATTCTTTAGTTGAGTACTTGATTCTCCATTTCCCGCTTAAACTCCCATCCCTTAAAATGTGCTCTGAAATCATGACCAATCCATATAAATAAACATCGATTCTTATCAATAACGGATTTAATGGTATCGTTTCCTGCCGAAACAAAACTCTCGAATATCCTAATTCTTTCTTATACGAAAAAGAACTTCATATCCATTCAAGAATAGGAATCGGGATATCTACTCAACTGTAATTATTTAATTATTTTATTTTGTATATGCAGAATTATTTAAATATAATTAAAGACATATTTAAATAATTAGTGAATTTTGGCTTCTTAACAAGATTGTACTTTTGGTTCAGATAAAGTATGGAAATTCAAGAAAGAGTCTAAAATACTTGTCATTATCTCGCAGAATCATTAAGCCACGTCAAGCTGTACATCCATTTCTCCGGCTGAATGTTTGTCTGTGAAAACACTTAGATCTAAGACTCCACACCAGCTAGAATCATTAAACTTTACCCTCTGCGCATTTTTCCGCAAAAGATGAAGTTTGTTGAATCTCGAAAATTAGGAGATTACGAGAATTTTTGTTAAGAAGTCTATTAGAGTCAACGAAACCGAGTAAAAGCTTATGCAAAAAAAGGCACGCCGTGGCATGATCTATGATCACTTAGAGAAGGTAAAATTATAAGGCGAAGTCTGCATGAATAGGACGGTAAACGAATGTTGGTATTCCAGTTTAATCCCCGAGGAGCGAATATTAAAAATTGTTTTTGAACGGACTCATTCAACTCTTCATATTGGTATTGAGGGTTCCAAACGCAGAAGCAGTATTCCAAAATTGGGCGGACAAGCGAAACGTACAACAATTTGGTATTTTAGTATACGGGTCATTAAATTCTCTTGACAACCGCTTAATAAATGCAGGGAACCGTACAAAAACGTGGTAATTTACAAAATCGATGACTACTCTATATTCTTAAAAATTTTATTGAAAGCATTTAAAAAGTTCTATGAAATGCTGTATATTAAATTAGGTTCGCAAACAAAGCTGGGCTTCTCACACTATTCTCACGCTATCTCTACCGAAAGGTTAATGATGAAAAGTTACTAAGCTCCAATTCAAGCACAATAGTTAGTTAAGATATAAATTAAAAATTATGGAAAAATTAGGAGACGCCATAAATATTAATTACTAATCACTAACATTGTTCGAAAACAAGTCAGTAAATAACTTAATCTCTTTTGCACTTTCTTTCACAGAATTTGTATTGTTTCTTGTTTTAATGAAGTCATATGCAAATAATAGCTAACAAGAAGCCAACAAAAACAATTGTAATAACAACACGGGGAGGAAGAGAGCTCCATACGGCCCGCACTGAAAAGTTAATTAATGTTGCGCCAATTTAGGCTGCAACCAATTACCAAAAACCTAGGCGTCCTATGAATATAAGGGCGTGGCAGCAGACTTAACCTCAAACTGAAGCTCGACCACACAGAGATACTCGACACTCGAAACTATAGCAATAAAAGTTTAAACAAAAGTAATTAAAAGTCAAAATAAACACACATACAAGTGCACGCTGAGAGCGGAGGGGAGGACTCCGTTTAGCGCTATGCGTCGAAGACTGTGTTGAGGCAATTGGGGCCTGGGTCTTGAAACACCCACCAAAAACTAGCCGCCTGTGTATGGCCAGAAGCCAGCTGCTGCAGCTGTTGTTGTTGCTGTTGCCTGCTGCCACAAGAAGCTAACCGAAACGAGCTTGGGTGTCGCATCTGGTACGGGAACAACGACAACGACAACGGCCACAAAATGCAGAAGGAGAACAATGTGACGGCAGAGAACTGCCAATTTGTGGGACCCTATCGCTTGGAGAAAACACTGGGCAAGGGTCAAACGGGTAAGTAACCGAAAATATGCTCTTAAATCTAACAATTGTTTGCAAATCATTAAGGATATTTGTCAATTGCTTGCAGGACTTGTTAAGTTGGGCGTACATTGTGTGATTGGCAAAAAGGTGGCCATTAAAATAATCAATCGCGAGAAACTCAGCGAATCGGTGCTAATGAAGGTAAGTCCTTGTTGATATTGCTGTTGTTGTGCTTATAGACTGTCTGCTGTAGACAATGCAAGAAACAAAAACTCATAACATTGTTCAAGGACATTTAGTGTTGCCTTCTGACATGACAGCTCAAGATTATATTGTTTATTCCTTTGCAAAAAAAAAAAAAAAAATGGCTAATAAAAATGATGACACACAGACTTCGAGTATATATGTTCACTTTTGCCTTGAAGCATTTATAGAAACTTTTAAGCCAAGTTGATTGTTGACTAGCTAAACTGTCTGGTAACAAGCTGCTCCCGATATGGTAGCTCATCTTGTAAGCTCTGTAATTGTCCTGCGCTTAGAACATTAATTCGAAAAAGTTTTCCACTTGGTTTGTTTAAGTTTTGCAATTTGCTACTAACAAGCTGATTGTAAGCTTTGTTGGGATGTGATTGGATTGAATTGGGTTCTTGGTTATTGTGGAAAGTGGAAAATGGAACTATCAAGGATTTAGCAAAGTTTTCATTTGTTCGCTTAAGACGTGGTACCAATTAGAGGGTTAGTAGCAGATGCAGACCAAAGCAGAAATTGTGTTTCAAGAAGAGCAACAAATGCGGTCTTTGCAGCGGTGAAGGTAAATCTTAGAGAAAACAGTTAAGATGCTGATGTGGCAGCCAGCTTAAGGCCTGGACTTTTTCTACTGAGGTGCTCCATGCACTTCAATTCGATTGCTTAGCTCAAATAGAAACTTCAGAGCTGCTCACACTGCTATGATTGTTATCCAAGCAGCAACTACCATTTATAGTTACAACCGAAGTGAAGGCATTGCAATTCGTGACTATCTTAAAGATGCTTACCAACTCTATGTAAATCAATGGAAGCCATTTGACTGCCATTTAATCTTTTGACAGAGGTTTTCTGAAGCTATATATATGATAAAATAAAATTAATACTGCACTTTGGACGCAAATGCGAACCAAGGACTGACTCGTTGAAAAAGTAACTTCCCAAAAGTGTGATAGTTGGGCGCAACACTGTCGCCTCATATATAGGGCAAGCGAGTGCAAGGTGAATAGGCTGCCATACAAACAGCTGGAGGGGATTGCGTGTCCAAACGTCCAAACACGCAAACACATTGGCAGCGTGTCGAAAGAGTGCCTCAAATGCAGGGCCAAGTCGTGTAAGGACAATGGAGCGCCATTTACATTTTGAAGCATAAAAGGAAACCTGAATACTTGAAATGCCTTTTATACCCTGCAGCCATACGCTTAAGGTAGTTGCACTTTTATCAAAATGTTTGTCACAGATAGTTTGGAGCGATTCCTTAAAGTAAAGCATTTTTCTGAAACCCAGCCGATTAGTTACGACTTTTTCCGTTTGGTGTCCAGCAAGAATCTAGCATTACGCTAATCTCTATCTGGCGTCGCCCCCTAAAACTAGTCAATCACAGGCCTTAGCTTGAGGCAAAACTTTAACAGATTAGGTCCATGCTATTGCTTATCGGCTATGAAAACTACCGCCGGTATAAAAAGAGTGTCAATATTTGGTGCGAGTGTATGTCAAATGGATACCATCATACCCACATAGCTGGGAACGGTGGAAGATGTATATTGAGCACAACTGTTGCTTTAGGCATTCTTTATTTGCAGAGTAATTCACAATCGGTTTCCGTTTCACTTCATTTAATTCTCTATACCTGCATTGTATGTGTAGATATATGGAAAAGATATAATATCTGGGTTGAAGTGTGTCATGGAGTGTGAGGATGAGCGTTGCCATGGCGTGTTTAAATGGTCCGCAACAACATTGTCGATAATCGCCAGCAAATGGTATTAATGATTATTACCGGAGCAGAAGAGTTCAGTCATGAAAATTTACTTGCGCAATGTGTGTATGAGCATATAAACATGTGTGTATACTTATTGAACGCAGTGTGGATATGAAAAGTGTCATTTGTGAACAAATTGAGTTGGTGCTCATTAATGTTTGCTATAATGTCATCGTTTCTTTCTTTTGCTGTCTCTATTCAAGGTTGAACGTGAAATTGCCATAATGAAACTAATCGATCATCCGCACGTACTGGGTCTGAGTGATGTATATGAGAATAAGAAATATTTGTATTTAATATTGGAGCATGTATCCGGCGGTGAGCTGTTTGATTATCTTGTCAAGAAGGGACGCCTCACGCCCAAGGAAGCCAGAAAATTCTTTAGGCAAATAATATCTGCTTTGGATTTTTGTCACTCCCATTCCATATGGTAAATATGCGTCAAATATTTAAATGCAATAAATCTTAAAACTTATCTAACATGTTGCAGCCATCGTGACTTGAAGCCGGAAAATCTGCTGCTGGATGAAAAGAATAACATTAAGATAGCGGACTTTGGCATGGCATCACTGCAACCAGCTGGTAGCATGTTGGAGACCTCTTGTGGCTCACCGCATTATGCGTGTCCAGAGGT
This sequence comes from Chymomyza procnemis, assembly GCA_035046065.1. Lineage (NCBI taxonomy): Eukaryota > Metazoa > Arthropoda > Insecta > Diptera > Drosophilidae > Chymomyza > Chymomyza procnemis. The sequence goes on along the minus strand of JAWNOJ010000013.1, from coordinate 22,988,784 downwards.
TATACGGGTAAGCTCAAGTGAAAAATGGGCAAAAAATTTGCTGCTCTTGTCAATTTGCATAGAAATGAATAGTAAGGCAGAGACAGAGGGTGCAAGTTTCGAGCAGAGACAAAGACAGCAGCTGCGAATCTTTTGGTACCTCCTTTGCGAATAAACGTCAATCAAGTCAAACTTTTTCTCACATTTTTGTTTGCGTCTGATACTGGGATAAGCTGTGGGATGCAAATGAATACATATAAGTGCTTCAATACACTGCAAAAGAATCTATGTCAAAGTGACAAAATTAGAGAAAATCATAGTCAAAGTTAAGTTTTGTACAAAAACTTTTTTAACAACGCATTACCATATTCAAGAAACTTTAAGAAGACTTTAATAACGTAAACTGGAGAATAAATGAAGAGAATTAAACTTAAACCGGTAAAACTATTAATGGGAAATAGGCTATGCGGCTCTTGTATGAAAAACGGACAGAAACGGCCGAGAGATATTAAAATTAAATTTTACAAGATGGTAGTACTCATACCCATGTTAAAAACTATCTGGAAATGTCGAAATGGAAGTTGCTACCCCACCTGTTGTATAATCCAGACATTGTATCTTCCGACAACTGTCTTTTCGACGATTTTTTTGATTGCATCAAGGCCAGAGAGGACTAATTTTTTACAGCTAATATTCGAAACTTTTTACTAATATTTTCTCGCAGTGTATGCAAATTTTGTAAATGCAAATAGCTTGCAGAGGCAGTAAACGTTGTCGTGGTTGTCACTGCATAGTCATGTACGCATATGATTTGCCATCAGCAGCAGACATATCCTTGTAAAGGGTCCTGCAACTAACCGAACTGTTACTGTAGCTAAACTAAACTCCTGTATCCTGGTTTAGGGTTAGAAGTACACAGAATTCTGAATGCTTCATTTCACTCACGCAGTAACAGAAGTTGGAGCTACATGTAACAAATTCCAGAGTGTGGGGGGGAATTTTAAAAATATTTCCATGCAGCTTTACATTTCCTGGGGCTATAAATCCTGCTCGTGTCCTGGCAAACAACTACGTGATATTTGGTCCCAGACGCTTTTTGGTCATGCATGACTGACTGGCTGGATAGATGGATATACATATATATATATATATATAGATATATATATAAATATTCAACAGATGCAAGTGCAGTGACAGCATTTCAGTGAATCCAATTTTGCTTTAATTGATGTGGATGGCATGGAAGTTGTAGCATTGTGTAGATGCATTAATTGAAATGGGTGTTGTCAATTAACATTGCTGCGAAATTTATGCATAAGAATGGAAGCAATAGAAGGATTAAAAGGATTTTTTATACAATAATCAAATTTTAAGCTAAATTCGTTTCCATTAATGTTACTATTGTTCAAATGGTTGACAAAGGATTTAAAACACATTTTTTTACGTTCTGATTGCATAATGTAGCAAACTGGTTGTTCTACTGTACTCCCAGAATTTTCACAAATAGTTTTGGCGACGAAAAGATCTTTTGCACCACATATGGTATATATATGTATCATTGCCAAAGAATTTTCCGAAGCAGCTGGGACTTCTCTGTTATTGACATTAGCACGGTCTCACAATGACGCTGGGCATTGACATGGAGAATATTTTGTCTACAGAGTCGACATCCAGATAAAGTCCGAAATCTACTCTAAGGTAGAATCAACAGTAACAACCCATTCAGATGGGTATATAAAGAGCTGCATCCTTTCGCGACACAACATACGATAAGCGTTTTGTAGACCTTTAGTTTTTTTCAATCAAGAGAGGTCAAGTGTCATTTATTTATTATTTATTTATTAATACGTAAGGGTACAACTAAGTCCAGTTGACCTAACATTAGACAACTTAAACATTCTAAAAATTATGAAATAATTGATAAAAAGGAAAAAATATAATAAAACTAATCCGTATTCCTAGCTTGATGGGTGAATTTTTTATAGATATGCACCGTCTCACATCTGGGGCTAGCCAGGAACTTGGATTTACAATGTAAAAGATGAAAACAGAAAGTAGCATATAAATTTAAACATTTATTCCAAATAGAAGCCAAAGAACAGCGTTGACCAAGATAGGTTTTTATAGTTCATGATTGGTCAAAGAAGCTCGATTTGGGGAATCAAGATAGGATAGGATAGATGAAGAAATGGATTGGATAGACCGTTCAAAGGAGACGAAATTATAGAGGTTATTATAATTTGCGCATAGGACACGAAAAGGATCGTGTAACGCATAATTAGTTCTACAAAAAGTTAATGCTAGAGGTCGAAAATTACGAGTTAATTTGGAAGGAATGATGAAAGAAATTTTATTAAGGAGAGCGTTAGAGTCAATGAGACCGAGTAAAAGCTTATGCAGAAATAGCACGCCGTGGCATGTTCTACGATCACTTAGCGAAGGTAATTTGATAAGGCGAAGTCTGCATGTATAGTCATTCTGCGCTTAATTTCCCATTTGCTGTTATTAAAAAGTATAGCCGTCCTCTGTAACATGGGAACCTAGCCGCCTTGTATTCCTTATTGTAGACAGTTTTTGCCCTCGTTAACCGCAAGATCTCAATTTCGCTAACTCCTTTTCGTTTACGGAGAATGCACGGTGATATCTCGCTTACAAAGCCCAATAATTTCGATATCACCGGTGTATGGAAGGTGTATGGAAATTGAAGAGATTGTATTGAAGGGTATTATATCTGTTAGCCATTATGTATTTCCAAGAACTCTGAAAACTTTGAAATTCGCTTAAAACAGATTTCAGTTATAACTACTATTTTATTAAAAAATTCCAGGAATTGCCTGTGACAATTATTTAAACTTTGTTTACAAACATTTATAAATTTCATAAAATGCTTAGAATTGTGAAACCTACATGTGTTTCTGACGTTAGATTTATTCTGTACTTAAAGTACAAGTAGCATTTTATGTTGTAAGTATTTTTGCATTTTAATTGAATTAAAATGCAACTTTAACAATTCAATAAACTTTTGATTGAAATATGTATGCTATTTGAATGAAAATTATCAGGAATTGTTCGTCTGCTAATATACAACGCCATTGTTTTAAATTGTACAATTTTTTTAACAATTTGTGTAGCTTGAGGGTTTAAATCATTGTATTACTATGTAACCATAATCGCATTGAATTGTGGAAATTAAAATCCATAGACTTAATTATTTTATATGGTTTTTAGTGGAGCTTTTGGCAATGTAGCCAATAGTGAAAATTACACAATATTATTTATTTTAAATAAATTGAAAATAATCAGTATTATATTGCCTTTACAATCACTAAATGAAACTGTAGAGTTGCTTGACTAAGTGCATAATTAATCTTTTGCATAGATTTCTTTAAACTTATTTATAGAATTTCTCTTCTCATTTATTTACTTTAAGTCATTACGAGTAACTTGCAGTCATTGTGCTACTTCTGAGCCGGAAAGTCAATAACCGCCCAGTCGTTTATAGCCAAACACGTCAATGGACGTCAAATGTGGTTAGAAAATTGTTCTAGCAAGTTGCCGATGACATTTCGAGTTTGTCAGTTTGAGCTGAATGACTGATTGACATGATTGAAAATAGCAAGAAGTAAATAAAAGTTTATAAATTAGTCAAGACTCTATATATGGCAAATGGCAGGCAATTCTAACAACAAAATAAAAGGGTTAATAAACAAAAGGGCAGATATCGTTATTCAATACTGGCCAATATTCCTAATCGAATTTCACATTGTGGTCGGTCGAGAGACGGAAAAAACAATCAAAAAGCAAACACCCAAACATAGTAAAAGAAAACATGCACATACAACCACAAAAAAAAACTGCTTATTGGTCGAAGTTATATCCGACAGTTGGATGCACTGCAATAATCGAGCGAGAAAATTTGCATAGATACTTAAGAAAGAATAATATAATTTTATCTATTTTTACCAAGGCTTTGAGGGGTAAGCTTGATCGGAAAACTGATGGCAACTAATGTGCAAATATTATATGCCCACAAGGGGTTCATAACCCGAAGCTCTAGAGCACTTGGAGTTGTTGGACTCAGTGCCAGAAATTCTTTTGCAATATTTACGAGGCCCAACATTTTTCATTAAGGAATTCACGACAGAGATCTGCGCAAATACTTCACAAAGTAACTTGGGTACAAACACTTTAATTTAAGTCAAACTGCTATCAGGGCGCTATTGTTTTCGAAATGATCTTCCAAGATGGTTCGAGTTTGTCGTACCTACTTCTGCTCTTCCTCAGCAAAATTGTTGTATTAGGTACTTGTGTACTCAAGAGTGGATAGATGGAGGATCGCTGATTATCTAGCAGCACTATGTACCTTAACGTTGCGCTCTTTTGTGGCATTGGTAACATTATAATAAAATTTACGGAAGGATAATACGGGTTCCAAGGCACTTGGTATAAATGATGCCTGTTTGCTGTTTTCAACATCGAGCGTTAGACTTTATACAGAATGTATTGATCGAAATAAACGTTTTTTTTGGAGTTTATTAAAAGATTGTAGAATAGTCAAGTCATACTTTTGAGTTGACTTACTGTTTTAAGAGCTTGCTGCAGTATTTTAAAGAAAACATTGGGAAGATCAGATTTACTTCACCTTGGTAATTATTCGAAAACTCGATGATTATTAAATAGATATATGATATATTAAACTATTTGTTTCATTTAACTGAGTTAAACTAACATATCAAAGATTGAAGTGAGAGTTTTTTGCTTAACTTGGTTAGTTCTTGTCTCTTGGTTTTAAGGTAAACGTCTGCCAGTCTTATAAACCTATATGATCCTTGACCCTATGCTTTTAGTGTATAAGAAAGCAAAAAAAAAAAAAAAACTGGTCTCAATATCAGAAATTTTCTTTTTGGCTCGTTTGTTTTGTCATTTCTCACCATTTCATAATTTCAGGGTGAGAAGTACGATGGCCGTAAAGCGGATGTCTGGTCATGCGGTGTCATACTGTACGCCCTGTTGGTGGGTGCGTTGCCCTTCGATGATGACAATTTGCGGCAACTGTTGGAGAAAGTAAAGCGAGGCGTCTTTCACATACCGCACTTTGTGCCACCAGATTGCCAGAGTTTGTTGCGTGGCATGATAGAAGTGAATCCGGATAGACGTCTAACGGTGAGTCATAAACATTATTTTGGGGTTGGGCAATAATACCCCATATATGAGTGTATCTGTTGGCAAATGCAACAAACAGTCAAACACAATTGAATGTTTGTTCTGTTAATGATGTGTGTGCGTGGTGTGTGCTTGTGTGATTGTGTGAGTCATACCCAAAGAGCAACCCCCAAAAAAATGGTTGTAGGCCAGTTTTATGAGTTCCATTTTTGGGTCAACTGACTTGTTGTGACAACAAAAGTCTACCGGTTTTACCCCTTAAGCGACCTACCCCGCAGTCAGTTCATTATATTCTCTTATGCTAACCTTTTTTTTTACTTTTTGAATTTTTTTTTTTTTTTTTGATATCTTGTTAGTTGGCCGAAATAAATCGCCACCCTTGGGTCACTGCCGGCGGCAAAGGTGAATTGGAGTTGGAGCTACCCATGATGGAGGTGGTGCAAACACATGTAATACCAACGGCTACGGCTGTAGATCCGGATGTGTTAAATGCGATTTGTTCACTGGGCTGCTTCAAAGAGAAGGATAAGCTCATACAGGAGCTGTTGAGCTCCAAGTAAGTAGTACGATAGTTTCGGCAATGCTTAACTAGATTTATATGTTGACATGGCGTGTGGCTAATTTGCCGTAATTACATTTATGCAAATGATGGCAATAACTTCAATTAAATGTACTCGTTTTTCTTTTTTACTTCTCAACAAATAGCCACAATACTGAGAAGGTAATTTACTTTTTGTTGCTGGAACGCAAGCGAAGGCGACCCGCGTTGGAGGATGATGAAGAGATTGCACAGAAGTCACGCAGCGAATTGGATGCGGTTGATCCGCCACGCAAACGCCTTGATACTTGTCGCATTAACGGAACCAACGCGCCTAGTTATGGCCAAATTTCAGAAGGCTCCCCGCTGACGCCACGCCGACAAGCCTTCAAGTAAGTTGTCCAGCCAAAAGGGTTGGCTAATGAACTCATCACGATGTAATTACCTCACTATTATGGAATCTCTGACTAATGAAATCTTTCTTTCAACAGTTTTCGCTCCTACAGCAGCACACGCAATCACCAACGACGCTCACCCACTACGGTTTCATCTTCGGTGCGCAGCTCATCATATCACAGTCCCACGCGTTGCAATTCGCCCATGAGCTCAGCGCAGCAACAGGCCAATGCCATTTCGCGTCCCTCCTCACCAGCAGCCACTACACGACACTCTACGTACAGCGGCGCTGATCGTGAACGCTCTGGTTCCATTCATCATCCATCTGTCAGTCGTACACCTTCGCATAGCTCACAGAAGAGTATTGAAGGCACCAATAATGATATTGTCCTGGTGCGAGAACCACGTTTGGAACGTCGTGATTCTACACGTAATGAGCGCAGCTCAATCAGGGAACGGGATCGCGGTGGAGAATTAGTGCCACCTGGTAGTCCCGGTGGCAATTCCTGCCATTCGGGCACTGCTTCGCCTTCGGTGCATCATCGTGCCAACTCAGGTCCGACCATTGCCATTAGTATGTTCCACGATCCAGATTCAAATAGTGGTGTGTGCATGAACCGTAGAATTCGTACAAACTCCCTACGTCTGCTTAGCTAAAGTAAAATCATTAATTCTCATATATTCCTTTTCTTTACTCTTGCAGTTGTGAATCCAAACGGCTCGCCGTTGTTAAATAATAGCAATCCTGGCATGCCTGGCTCACCGTGCAATACGCCCGGAGGTCAACTGTGGAAGACACGTCTGACGAATATTAAAAACAGTTTTCTGGGTAGTCCGCGTTTTCATCGCAGAAAATTGCAGGGTATGGCAATTGCTTGTATCAGCTTATTAGTGCTTTCTTTTAAACAAATTGTACTTTTAGTTTCTGCCGACGAAGTGCATTTGACGCCTGAATCATCGCCAGAGCTGACAAAGCGTTCTTGGTTTGGAAATTTGATAACCACAGAGAAGGATGAAACTTTTACCATATTGGTCAAAGGCAAGCCCATTGCTACAGTCAAAGCGCATTTGATTCATGCCTTTCTTTCCGTAAGTTTTAATTTAATCCAAGTAAGGGTATAAACGATAGGTGGGTTCCTGATTATGTTTGTGTTGCAAATTAAAGTTACTTGGGGTATTTTGGTTACATTCGTACTGAGGCATATGTGATGTTTATATGGCGCTGTATTTGCGTGATTATGTGCTATATTTATTTTAAATGGAAGTCCTTAAAAATTGTAACAAAATGTACGACATCAAGTCAAGTGCTGAACAGTACCCTTTAAGTTAATCGTGAATTTCGTCAGGTCTGGATTACCGGCATGGATGCTCTTCATTCGTATATGGTGGGACTAAAGGGAAATCACTTACCTAAAAAATAAATAAGTTTTTATTAATTTTTAGTACAGGCAATACGAGATTAAAGTAATTAATATTTTGTGAAATCTTTTCCTTTATAGATGGCTGAACTATCGCACAGCGTTGTCTCACCCACCTCGTTTCGCGTGGAGTACAAACGAAATGGAAATGGACCGGTTATGTTCCAGCGTCATGTCAAATTTCAGGTGAGTTAAATAAATATATATGATTATTCAATCAACGTTTTGAACTATTTTTTTTATTTTTCCAGGTGGACATTAGCGCTATATGCAAACAAGGTGATATCGCGGATATGCTATTCGCCCTAACGTTTACGCTGCTCTCAGGTTAGCTATGAGTACCATACTCACTTTTTAAGAGTTCTATTTAATATTGCGTGTATGTTTTATTCCAGGCAACATTCGCCGTTTTCGTCGCATTTGTGAGCACATTCAGTCGCAGGTCTGTTCAAAACGTTTTCCAGGACCAAGCAGTCCTCCGACTGTCACTTCGGTAACACAAGCCGTGTCCGAGAGTTCTTCATGTGGTTCAGTGTCCAGTGAACGTTTATCGTATAAACGACAAGTGGTATGTTGAGGAAGCTGTTTTTCAGTGATTTAACACTCAAAGAGTTCTGTTTACAGATTGAAAATGATATGGAGAATGATACGATATTCTCTTATAAATCGGGCAATGGACGTCGTTCTTCAGCGACAAATAATAATAATGGTAATCCTGTGGAGATACCTGGCAGTCCCATAGCTGTGCGTTCAAAGTAAGTTTTATGCTTCTATCGTTTGATCATAATAACTTAAATTAAACTTAATAAATTTCAGCTCCGAAACAGCTGAACATGAACGCAATCGTGAACTCCAAAGTGAGCGACAGGCGACAACGATGTCCGGTAGTGCAATAGCATGAGAATTATTTCTCTGATTTAGTTACATTTTTCTTAAGAACATTTTTTTTGATGTAACACAAAGAACAACCAAATTCTTCAACTAATACAAAACAGAGAAACAAATACTCAAACAGTATTGTTGTCATTTTACTGTCAACATAAAAAATTAAACGAAATCACCAAAAACTATTTCCGTTTAAAACAATAATAGTGGAATTTACAACATAATTACCAAAAATACTAAATACATAAATGCCTCTCAGCTAACGTTTGCAAAGAAATGGTAAAAAGAAAGAATTTGCTGCATATTTAGCTAGCTGCTGCAGCTTACATTTAATCAGTTTTCTATACTCGAAGTTTTTTATATGTAAAGTTATACATGTCTTAATCCTAATATGGTTTTCTATGATTTTTTTTATGGACATTGTTGCCGCCGCGCCTAAAAAGCTTGCAAGTAAGAACACCGTGTAAAAAATACCAAAAATATTTTAAAGGAATCAATTGAAAATGTTATCAAAACGTTTTTAGAATACGCTCCTAGCTTAAGTAAAATTGTAGAAATTTTTTCTCGAAAAGTTTTGATCTGCTATTAGCTATGCGAATAATGCGCTTCAGAAATATAATTGATTGTTTAGGGTGTAAAAAGAGTTTTCCCAAATGCACTGAAATTTGATTGTATACAATCATAAACATTTTGCAATAAACTTAGTGTCGAACAAGTTATTTTGCTAGAAAATACTAAAAGTAATAATAAAAGATGAGTAACTATTTTTCCTAAATAAATAATACCAAGAAGTATCAACTTTCCAATTAAATATTCCAACTTGCATGCAGGACGATCAAAAAGTGTTGTGGGAATAAATGACTCGGTTTAATAGTTGATTAAACAATAACAAATACCAAATGTGCATAAGTATATATATATATATATATATATATATACAACTATTGTAGAAGTATTGAAAAAAATGGCACTGCAAACAGAAAATATATAAATTGCATACAAAATAGTACATACTCAATAAAATAAAAAATTCAAGAAAATAAAATACTAAAATTATATTTTGCATGACAAAAAAAATAAAGATTTATTAAAAAATTTATAGAAATAAAAATATGCGAATATTGTAGTGTAGCTGGTGTAGTCAATTGTTTAAACTGCCAAGTTGTATTAAATAATGCCTAAAAATAATACTAAATTGATGTTATATAATACCTAAAATACTGTAGCTCACCTTAAAAATATACCAAGTACATAAAGCAGTGTTTTTCTCAACTTTTTTTTTTGGAATCAAAATTTTCTTCAACTATTCGGTGTATAATTTATAAGACATAATTTTATACGATATTTTGCAACTAAAAGACTAAGCAAATAATACATTAATATAAAGCAAAGCAAATCCAAACAAAACCGTCCATTTTTCCAGTTAAAAATTAAATTGCTAAAAAAATACAATTGCACACAACTTGGCAGCTTAAACAATTTGGGATTTTGTATATTGTGAGCTAAATATAAATATATGAAGGTAAAATTTGTGTATGACAGCAATATCAGAAAATTACATACTTTATATAGTTCATATATAATTATTCAAGAAATTAATAAAAGTAAAAAAAATTGTGAGCCATCAAAGGTACCAAAAAAAATTAAGTAACTTGCAAAAGCAAAATGCTTAAAAATAACAATTCTTACACCTAAAAAATACTCAACAATTTGTAAGTAAAATTAAATATAAAACAAACTAAAATTAATATTAAAACAAAAAAATAAAAATCTCATGCAATAATATTGAAATTGAATTACTTTTTAGGCCTACATAATACTAAAACACAGACATACTCGACTCGTACATACATACATGATTATCATTATGACATTAAGTACAGTGAAACATCTTGTAATGGCGCTATACCATAAGACATACCATATATTCAAAATTAAGCTCACCGAATCGAACAAATGGCATTGCATATATTTATTATACCTTTATATACCATATACACATAATATACATAACATGAACATTAAAAATTATTTATAAAAATTTATACATACATATATATATATATATATATATATATATAAAATAAATTGTATTGTGCATTTACTTTCATATACAAACAAGAAGAATCCCAAGCTCATGTCCCACATAAATGCATCTATATACACACACCACATGATATATACAAACCTACATACATTTATAACAAATAAACATATTTACAAAGCGCATTAATAATGCAACTAATAATTAAAAATATTGCAAAAATGTTAAAAAATGCTTTTATAATTAAAACTACTAACTATAAAACAAAAAAAATACCAAAATACCAAAAACGTAAATTGTTAATTTTTGTAATATATTAAACAAAAGTATTATATTGTAAAAAAAAGTACTAAAAGAATATTTTTGACAAATCGAATTAAATTTTAAGCAAAACATTTAAAGCTGCATACTAAAACACCCAATGCTTTACCTATAAACACGAGTACATTTAATTAAGTATGTAAATCAATAAATGAATAGTCAACAAATTTTTTGAATTAAACGCTGCATAATACCACGCCTACCTTTTACCTTAAATCACGCGCCAATACCCACAAATATGCCTCAACATTTCTTGCGCTCTAAATACAAAAACTAAACCAAAAAATACCAAACTTCTCGAACATAATCAACCAAGCAACCTAGCTCATTTTACTAAATGCTTTTTGTGTCTCGAACGCATGAAGCTGAACTCTAACATCATTTGATGCGCCTCTTATACATAATATTTCATATGAAGCATATAGTATATATGTATATATACTTGCATATACATAATATATATTCTTATATACACCAAACAAGCGCTTATTTCACATGCAAAGTTTACATTTATATTGAATATAAATAAATTAATAATAATTATAATGACAAGAAATTGATTACTTAAATATAAATTTAGAGTTTAATGTTGTGTATTTGATTGTACTACGATGCTTAATATGTTTAATTTAACTGTAAACAAAAAATCATATTATTAATAATTATTTTTGCTAATGTTTAAACTAAGTTGTATGCAACGTCTGCTTTGTTTTGTATTTTGTATTAAAAAAAAAACACTAAGTTCAAAAACTTATGTTAAGCTTGAGGAAACGTGTCTGAAGAAATGCTGTTAAGGCAAAAACAAAAAGAAAAAATAAAAAAAAATAAAAAACATACAGAAACAAAATAATAATATAAATAATCGACAAGAAAATAAACCAAAAAGCGCATCTGTTATTAGGTTAAAAAAATTATTGATATTGTTTGCAACAAAAATGTGTGAATTATACATTAATTAACTAAAAAAAAATATATATATATATATAAATATAAAATTTAGCATTAATTCGCAACAACAAACTGAACAAGAGAGAAGCAAAACACAAATTGTAATTGCAATTTAAAAATAAAATTATAAATATTTCAAGTAAAGTTATGACAACTTTTAATTCTTACTAAACGTAAATTCCTCTATTGCTTCAATTTGAAGCACATTTTTTAGAAAGTCCCTACGAAAGGAACATCTTATATTCAAGATTTGTTATTTTAGGATAATAATTAAATTTTTTTAATAGATATCATTTATCATTGGTTCAGGTTAGGCGTAAGGATATTAAGATTCTTATGCATATTCCATAGCAATTGTTCTTTAGAGTCGCCTTGTAGTCTAGCGGTTATCCAGCAGGGTGTTTTTTTAGAGGTATAGAACTTTAAATTGCAATTAAACAACAATGAATTATTCGGTTGACATGCATTTTGTTGATCCGAAAGATAAGCTTGTAGCTTTGCATTCCAAATATGATTTCTGGCATATGAACGCCACGGCTAGCTCGTATGTAGTCTAATCTGGGTGTCCAATTGTCGATGACGTTTTCCAACATGTGTGGCTGTATATCGGCAATAACATGGAGTTGTTGTCTTCCAAATGGACAAGCGTCTGTGGTTTATCCGCATAGAACAATGACTTTGCATAGCGCCACAGAAAGTAGTCCAGCCGTGTTAAATCACAAGATCTTGGAGGCCAATTCACAGGTCCAAAACGTGAACGGTCACCAAACGTGTCTTTCAATATGTCGATCAGTCAGTTTTTCTGACTTTCGCTTATGAAAATCGGGAACAATGGCAATCTCGTTTTTGGGCATTATTTCCAAACGTAGTTCAGGCGTGAGTTTATTCATGATGAATTGCCAAAACAAACTGAGAATAAACCACTTGATAGCTGTTAAATCGGTCGCCATCTTGAACAGTAATGCCAACTTAAAGTTCTCTATCTTGAAAAAAAAACACCCTTTATTGGTGCAATTTCTCGGCGTATCTACTGCTAGGAGTAGCCATCACTTCTTGGACATTGGGAACAACCCAGCTCGTTGTGAATAGTTATATTGTCATGGTATGGATGGGCGCCCGAGATCAAGGTTTTATTTTCAAGTCGTTGTTTAACACTGCGGTTGGTTAAGCGTGCAGTATCCTATTGCTTGATACCCTAAGTCCTTATTGGTTTGGAATATCAGCAGCTTGATAGTGGTTTTTAGCTTTGAGGCTCACCGATATGATGTGCAAAAATTGAAGCAGCAGTAAGATTATTTGCAGTGCAGCAGCCGTGACCAATATTTATACAGTTTTACCTTTAAAGACAACAAAATCGTGGGGTTTCAATTTTTTCTTGGAAGATGTCAATTTTATGTTCTCTTAGTTGTATATATGATTTTTTTTTCACAGATAAATAAATGAGAATGATACTACAAACACAACTATGAGTCGAAAATAAGGTCCATTACAAACTCAAATTTATGCAGAACTCATTTAAAATATATTTATAGGTAGAAGACCACTTTAATTTCTGGAGCATACTATTTGTTTAAAAGTAAAAATATAATAATTCATATCATCATTTATAATCATATTATAATCATATGCAAAGTATATTAAATTCTAAAAAATAGAGGGGTTTTTTTGAAATGGTTTTATTTTTTACTCCGTTTTAAGGCAAAAATACACTGCACGATTTTGAATTACAACTATGATTTTTTTTAAAAGTTTTACAAAAAAGGCAATATTTACAAGATAAAGTTCTAGTTAAATTTTTACGTTATGTGAGTTCCTGAAAATTTCTTTATCAATAAAAATTAATATGTAGTTTAGTTAACTGCGTCGACGTCTTTTGCCATAGTAGTAGGAATATCTTAATTATCAAAATGAATTGCAGCATAAATAGCAATATGAATTTACCTAATTCACGAAATGCAATAAAATTGCATTCCAAAATATGTACTTGATTTGTTTTAGAAAGGGAAATAATAGAAACGTATACTGGGAGCCCTTAAATTCCGAAAAGATTACATTACTTCAATATTTGGTACATTTCGGAGTACAATTGAATTAAATTGCCATTATTTATTATTAACATTATTTACTTAATTGCATTATTTAAAATCAGTATCCACGTTCGACATTTTCTAGTTTTTTATTCACTGTACATGGCCTGGCCCACTGTGCGAGTACCAACAGCTAAATGACATAATTTTTGCACCATGTGCGTCCATTCAAGGGTTGCCAAATCAGCTGTTTCCGACAGTTGCATTTTAACTGAGCAAAAAGAGCAATGCCGCATGCATTTTGCATTAAACAGCTGAGCAGCTTCGAAGGAAGCTTCACATCGAAGCTTTTGCGAGAGGACTTTTGTGCTTTACTCCGAAAAAGCTAGCCTACATAAAAGAGCCAACAAGCAAGCGGCGCACCACAAGTCAAATGCCGTTAGTCGGGTAAGTGTATGTGTGAGTTTCCGAAAATAAAATGCGTGCCAACTGCATGAGACGGAAAACTTGGCCATTTCGGTGTTCAGTTCGTGTCGGGTTTGCAATTCAACAGCACAGTGAGAACGGAGAAATATAACCAACGCATACTCTTCATATAAGCCAATAGCAATACTATAATAAACCAGTGAAGTAATATTCCACATACTATATACGAAAAGCAACGAAACACGGTAACCCCCCCACAAAAAAGAGCAAAGAAATGAAATATAATATAAATTGCAATGTTTTTCAAGAAAGTTATAGAGTAAATTAGCAATATTAACGTTTTTCAAAGTCTCAAAAGTGTTGAACATCGTTTTGAAAATGCATTCAAAAAAAATTGTCTAAACTAAAAATGAATGATTTATGTGTGTTTTGAATTTTTAACGTGCACTTTGGTGTTTTTTTCCACTGTTGTTGTTTGTTGGTTGAAAACTTCATGCAACTGTGTTGGAGGGGTTCCTTTTTTTTGGAGGTGTAGAGTGAGAGAGTTATGTAAAGCGTTTCGGTCTAATACAACAGGGGTCCATAACAATAATAAAATGCTACAACTAAAGTGTGCCAAAGGAATCCAACAATTAAGATCTAGTTGTGTCCTGAGTGATGACTAATAATATTACAGTAAAACAAGTGCGAAATATAAAGGAAATAAAATTTGCAAATTATGCATGAAACATTGAATTAAATAAAACTAAAATATTTTTCTAAGGGAAGTTATTTTAAACTTGTTAACCAATTAATATAAAACATATACTAAAACAAATTGCATATTTTCAATGCAATCTATATAGATTATAAAATGCAATTGACTAAATGCCAAGTTAGAAGACTAAAATTAAATACTTAAATGAAAAATATAAAGTGTTAAATAAACGCAAATAAAATTCATCATTTAAAAATAATTATATCTTTCTTAACGTCTTTAATATAATATTTAAACTCTACGCAAATTATTAAAAAAAATAAAACCAATTTGCACTTATAAAATCAATCTACAATTTTATATGTTAATTTATAAAAGAATTAATATATTTTAAATAATATTATCACTACAAATTTTTACATATCGCAAATCTTAAATAATTTATTTTAAGCGCAATAATAACTTACATCCTTTTTCCAGGAAAGAAAAATCGAAGTGTTCGTTTTGAATATTTAAGTTTTAAAGTGACATGAAAAGTGAATCTTTGGAAATTTACAAACGATCTTGATGCTGATCTATAGTTAAAGACTAATTGAAAAAAATATCTGTAAGTATGCCAGTTGTGTGAAACACTTAGTTTATCGATCTTATTGCAAAAAAGTCAATAATATAAGAAGGCTTATTTAATCTTTGATGGCATAATTGACTTGGAGACGCTATCTCGTTTATTATGAAGATTAAAAAATAAATCGAGTATGTTGGCAGTGTGACTTTGATTCCGCCATTTGTGTTTTGTTTTTTTAGTTTAATTTAAATTTAATTAAAACTGTTACATACATGCTATTTAAAAAAAATAGCCTTTACTATCTACTCATTTCGCCCATCTTTCTGGCTAATTTTTTACTTCCCCGTATGAACGAAAGTGATCGCTACCAAGATCGTATGCACTCTATCGTAACAGGTAGTAGTCGCATGGGGCATGGTCTATAGAGTTTGGCGGATGGGGTAAGATCTCCAATTTCGACATTTTCAAGTACTTTCGGAAAAATGTGGGGATACTCAACGTCATTGGTATGCTTATATTGTGAACGTTTTTTATTTATCATAACAACTACGTTTGTTATCGACTCGCTGTGAGTTGTTAAAACTGAAGAAATATACCATCTGGGGCAATTTTAATAATCCTCTTATTGATATTGCTAGGTAACCTAGCTGACAAAGACGAAATGTTTAATCGTATTTATTATATAGATGATAGTTTGTTGTTAAAGTTCACACCACCTTTAGCCTTATGAAGAATCAATTCTGCCAAGCAGCGCTCTATGTTGTCAAGTGGTAATGCGCCTTAACTGCTTGTTGTTTGTGAGAGCATTTCTATCAAGCACTCCAAGCAGTGCTATGTATTCTCAGAGGGCGATTCTCACTGTCTGCTTCACATTTCAATGCAGATTTTCGCAGTTCCACAGGGTAGGGCAAAAAAGTAAATACCACGCCCAAAAACTATTTCATCGACCATTCCCAACATACCAAGAAAATACTCAAACTTAATTAAATATATAAGACTACTTTCAGCGGTTAAGCAGCAACATCATCGTGCAGCTGTTTCCCCAAGTGACTTAAGATCATAATCCGTTGTAATCAACCTCAGCATACAAAAGTCTCATCCAAAGTCACGAATCCTAGACAAGTACTCATGCATACAAATATGAGTACAAATACAAACAAGTACCTCCTCCCCCGCACACCCAAATAAGTAGCAGTGTAGTAGGTGCTTAGTTCATAGAACGTACCTCTATACTACGAATCAATTTTCTTATGTCTGCGACTATTTTTAGTTGCACTTTTTGTTTGATATTTGTGTCAAGGTGCAGTCAGAGGCGGTGCAGCGTGTGCACACAAGAAACAAACACGAAGAAGCAGCAGACAAGAAAGAGCAGGCGACGAATATGTAGTAAAAGACATGAAATAGGAAAATAAAGCCAATAGACGGCAAACAAAAATAAGAAATAATAAAAATTTTATAATAAGAATAACAAGAAAACGCCAAAAACTTGTCACTTTGAGGAAGAGAAATTGAATTTATTTCTTTTGGACTGAATCAATGACAATTAGCTGCCTGCTATATAAGTAAATATAATGGGTTATTGGAACCTCAAGACGTGTTGAAGGAAAAGGGCGTGCTCTATGGTAAAACTAAAGTAAATCGCGTTGGCAACAAAGCTGATAGTTGAAAGTTCCTTGCGTGGCGAGTCGTATCCTCTATATAGTATAAAGTACACTACACACAGTAAGCGCAGAAGACTCAACCTAAAGGTAGCATTCGTTTCGACCCATATTACTAGAAAATTACTGGCTACACGCAAAGCCAAGTTAAGGCGTATGAGCTGCTACGTAGCTTGAGAGAGGTTAGGGACTTGGGCCCGTAGCGCCCACAAACTCTAGAACTGATTGGGTAAGGCTAACACAGAGCGGAGCTATGGAGCCAGTCAATCATTAGGCCAACCGCCAAGTAAGTGAAAAGCACCTTTTGTCTGATGGGCAGCTTATGAGTCAGCTTGTCGCTTACATTGCGTGCCGGTGGGTTGGGTTCAATCGCACACATACTTACAACAGTTAATACACACACACATACACACGCACACACTTGTATATTGGGGTACTTACCACCCGACATGTTGCATATTTTGGGGCACTTTAAACGTTTGCTCATGGCTTGTTGGCTCACACACAAAAATGCGCTTTGTGCCTCGACATTCCGATGCTTTGTTTTTGGCTCAATGTTAAGGGTAGACATTCAAACATTTTTGGCCCTCGTCTTATTGTAGTAAATAACAAAAAAAAAAAAATAAAGAAATGCACGAAAATACTCGTAGTATGCAAAAATTACATTAAATAAGATTCAATTTAATTTACATACTTTGTAAGGCTGGCAAAACATGACGTTCCCCAACTAAACCATCTCCCACTGCGATTTTTTCACACGCCGCACAGTAGGCAGAATTGTTGTTTCTGTGAATATTTTTACTTTTTGCTCATAATTTTTAGACAGAAAAAAAGGGATCTTTTTTTTTTTTTTTTTTTTTTTTTTTTTAGAGTGGGAGGGAACATCATTTATTATTTATTAATACGTAAGGGTACAACTAAGTCCAGTTGACCTAACATTAGACAACTTAAACATTCTAAAAATTATGAAATAATTGATAAAAAGGAAAAAATATAATAAAACTAATCCGTATTCCTAGCTTGATGGGTGAATTTTTTATAGATATGCACCGTCTCACATCTGGGGCTAGCCAGGAACTTGGATTTACAATGTAAAAGATGAAAACAGAAAGTAGCATATAAATTTAAACATTTATTCCAAATAGAAGCCAAAGAACAGCGTTGACCAAGATAGGTTTTTATAGTTCATGATTGGTCAAAGAAGCTCGATTTGGGGAATCCAGATAGGATAGGATAGATGAAGAAATGGATTGGCTAGACCGTTCAAAGGAGACGAAATTATAGAGGTTATTATAATTTGCGCATAGGACACGAAAAGGATCGTGTAACGCATAATTAGTTCTACAAAAAGTTAATGCTAGAGGTCGAAAATTACGAGTTAATCTGGAAGGAATGATGAAAGAAATTTTATTAAGGAGAGCGTTAGAGTCAATGAGACCGAGTAAAAGCTTATGCAGAAATAGCACGCCGTGGCATGTTCTACGATCACTTAGCGAAGGTAATTTGATAAGGCGAAGTCTGCATGTATAGGATGGCAAGCGAATGTTGGGATCCCAGTTTAATCCCCGAAGAGCAAATATTAAAAATTGTTTTTGAACGGACTCAATCAACTCTTGATAGTGTTGGTATTGAGGGTTCCAAATGCAGGAGCAGTATTCCAAAATTGGGCGGACAAGCGAAACGTACAGCAGTTTGGTAGTATACGGGTCATTAAATTCTTTTGACCACCGCTTAATAAATGCAAGAACCCCTCGAGCTTTGTTTACGATGTTGTAAATGTGTTTATTAAACTTGAGTTTAGGATCAAATAAGACACCAAGGTCGGACACGCTATTCACGCGTTCCAATGTATAAGTGCCTAAGGAGTATGTAGCAGAATATGGGGCACAACGATAAAACGTCATAACATTGCATTTTGATACGTTAAGAGACAGCTGGTTGCACATGCACCATAGCTGCATGCTTTCAAAATCATTTTGAAGAAGTAGTTGTTTGCTGGTATCATTGTAGGTCATGAAAAGTTTAACGTCATCTGCATACATGAGAATACGAGAATGGGAGATGACTTGGGGAAGATCGTTTAGAAATAAATTAAAAAGTAGAGGACCTAAATGGCTACCTTGTGGTACGCCTGATGTGACTTTAATCACTTTAGATGCACTGCCTTTAAAAATTACCTTCTGAACTCGGTTAGATAAATAAGAAGATATCCAATTTAGAACGCCAGACGGAAAACCCAAACGTGACAGTTTAAAAAGGAGAAGGCTATGGTTTACAGAGTCAAAGGCTTTACTAAAGTACTTACTAGTGCTCATGCAGACATACTGTTGACAAAGGCTTATTAGAGGCGAAATAAAAAAGGAATATTGCAAATTATGGAGATTTTTTAAAATTGAAA
Organism: Chymomyza procnemis; assembly: GCA_035046065.1. Taxonomy (NCBI): domain Eukaryota; kingdom Metazoa; phylum Arthropoda; class Insecta; order Diptera; family Drosophilidae; genus Chymomyza; species Chymomyza procnemis. The sequence goes on along the minus strand of JAWNOJ010000013.1, from coordinate 22,969,321 downwards.
AACAATGTGTAGCCATTTTTATCGCTATTTTTTTAACCACATCGATAAACTATCTATTTTTCTGCTTGGAGCTTAAGGTTTCAACATAGGACTTCCAGCTGTGCATATTTCTAGCAATTAATTGCAGCTCGTTAAACAAGTTGACGGTTTTCTTCTGATTCCTTCCCTCATATGATTTTGTATAAGCATTTACTTCCAATGCCTGGAATTCGTTTGAGCTTTGTGCACTGTGAGAAAAAAAGGAAGATAGTGTAATGTACCCAGTACCCAGAATTCATCACCTTAAAAAATAATTTTCCTCATAGTAATTTTTAACTTAAAATAAATATAAAAATGCTAATAATAAGTAAAAAAGTTTTCAAAAACTAGAAAATTTCTTAAACTAGAAAAAATGGTATTCTTACCCAGAATTTTTGGTCTAACACCTAAATCAAGTACGGATATTCTAGTTTTATTCACTGAATAGTGTATGCAAAGAAAGCTATGCAATTTTCTGGTAGCTTATCATGAATTTGACTAAAAAGTGTCGAATTTTTTATAATTGTCTGCCACTGTGCATTCAGTGCAGTTCATGTTTTTAGCCACTTTGCAATTTGGCCAATTTGTTTGCGCCATTTGAACACCTTTCTTTATTTTTACATTGTTTTTGCTTTGCTCGTCAGCTTCGCATTTCTTTGCTTTGCTTTATTTTTAACAGCAATTGAGCATTTGAAGAGCACACAGCTGATACTTTGACAAAATCTGGGAAACCCAAAAAAAAAAAGAAAAACTGTGCTGAATTCTTTTATGTTATTTTCCTTTTTTTTTAGATATCTCGCACTTGTTATAGAATTAATTTAAGATTTCTTTAACACAACTGCAGCTAATAAATTTCCAATTTGCCATTTGCTCTTATTGCCAGAGCATTTTAATATTTATGGCCAACAAGGTAAATTACTTCTGAAATGCAAATAAATTTGAAAATATGCTGCAATCTATTTTTATGCTTGTTGGTAGTGAAAAGCAAGCAAAGATGCAAAATGCGAAATTAAAATCTTGCAAAATGCAAAAATAAAAAAAATACAAAATAAAATTATAAAAATAGTTCATTGAAGAAAGACCAAGAAATTTTTGAGGCATACTTGAATTTGAGTATTTTTTTAAAATGTTTTTGTTTTTGTTTTTTTAATGAATTAAAGCTTGGTAGAATTTTTTTTGTATAGAAAAATGTATCAAATAAAATGTTATATTGAACTAGCTGTATAAACAGGCGAATCCATATTCGATTTTAAAGTTCATAATGAGTTTTTTTATCGTTAATAAAGTTTTCAGGTTAATAGCAAAATTATAGAATATAATTTTTTATTTAACTTTTAATTTATTTAAATTTATTCCTACTAAAAACTATGTTTATTTATATGTATATATTTTGGAGTAATTTAAGTAATAATCGTATTTGTTATATTATTGAATTTATCCTTGCACGATTTTTATTTATTAAAAAAAAAAGTTATTTTGTATTGCATTCATAAACTTAAATAAAATCAAAACAATATTAAGAAAAAACTTGCTGGTGACTGATCTGTAAGCTGGCAGAAAAAATGTTTTGTCCAGAATAAATATCTATAGCGAGAATTTAGCAGGAAGAGATTTGTCATAACGAATACATCGCAGGCTTTCAACGAACCCAATAGGCCATCTAAAACGACAAAAATACTAGTTGAGATGTTAAAATAAAAGATTGCACTACCAGGAAGTAGATTTTAGGCTTTACCTTTAAGCTCTATTTTTTTTTTAACAACTTCCACTGAGTTCTCATTGTTTAAAATATTCTGCAAATATTTGATATCATTATTATATTTTCTACAGTTTATTGCAATAAGAATGTTGGGTTTTATGGTAAAAAACTCAACAACCACTCAGTTTGTTGTGCAAATAGAAGCTAAGCTTAAGCTGCTCTCTCATATTTTTACATTCTGTACCCTGTCGCAGGACACAACAGGCGTTGCATTGCCACACTTCAAAGTTTCACGCATATTTGCAGAGACTAAAACGCTTCTGACAGTTGCAATGCGTTTGTGGAAGTGTCACGGCAAGAATTTTCAAAAAGTAACCAACCTCATCCTCACAAACTGCCCCGCCATTACCTAATTTGAATATTTTTTACTTTTTGTTCCCCGCTGTGTTATCAGCTTTTAGCGTAAGTAGCAACAATTTAGTGGCATCAACTTTTTGGGGCACTTAGTCCCCTGCCAAAGTCAAAGAAACTTTACAAAACTTTTTGCCCATTTTCCCCATTCAAACGTAGCTTGAAATGATCAGCGCCCCTGTTGGCAGATAATTTAAAGCATTCGTATTCACAAAAATTCAAACTAAACGACTAAAAATATAAAAGCTAACAGAAATGTGGAGAATAAAACAACAAACATGAAAAGAGAGCAAATAAAATGTTGAATTTAAAAGACCAGCGAAAATGACAAACAAAATAAGAAAATCACACAACGGAACATGAAACGACAAAAGTTGTGCAAAAGAAGCAAAACAACACATAAAATGAAATAAAATAAAATACAATAAATGAATAGAAAAACAAAAAAAGAAAAACAAGAAATAACAGAGCTTTGGTCACATTCTACATAAAAATCCCCCCCTTTTTTCCCATTCACATATATGCTTCGACGCGTTCTTGAAATGGCGCGTGTTTGTGTGAATGTGTGTGAAAATTTGAAAGCAACAATAACAACAATAACAAAATGTACAAAAATAATGTAAAACATTCGAGCAGTGTTTACGACTTTGGCATACTCTCTAATCAGACGAATGGAAATGGTTTTGTTATGAGTTTTGTTTTTTATCCTCTGCGCTTTCAGCTCACTTATTTGTTACGTTAATATCGTGAGTAGGGATGTGCTGGATTACTGCTGCTATGCTAACATAAACCTTTGATTTTTTGTGCATTTTTCAACTCGACTTCATTATAAAAGTTAAAAGGTTAACTGTATAGCTAGGTTAAAGGCTGACTTGCTTAAGTACGGATATAAATTTGCAAAATCCTGTGCTTGATCTGTTATCCAGAACGGAATACTGATAACAAAATTGAGACGCTAGGAATACAAATATTGCTATAATGCAAGATATAGACAAAAGGAAAAACGAATTTGTATAGTTTTTTTTTTTGCCAACAATATAGTTATAAATCCAAAAAAAGGATTATAGCTGAGTTATTTAGATTTTCATTTATTTTTTATTCTGCCATATCCTTGTTTACACCTTTTCGAATAAGCGTTCTTCCGTAGGTATTCCGTTCATAGATATTGTCATTGCTGAACCATTTGAAGAATATAATACTAATATCTTTGGAATGAATATCTTTTGTTAACGCCTTTTCTTTTAACCCAAATTTAACCAACGACTTGAAGCATATTTTAAGGATATGCATTATTTCAATATAATGGCAAGATTGCCTGCATCAGATTGGTGCTGTTGTAGCGGCCTATTTAACCCAGCAGCGATTTCTTTGGTACTAGATTGTATCTTTAATAGCATACATAATAACTCACTTTAAAGGACTAATGCTGTAGCATATATTCTCTGTTTGCAATGTTTGAATCGGTGGAGTACTTTAAAATCGACAAGCGAAATGTTCATAAAATCTTAGGTTCTATGCAGAGTTACCGCACCATTGCGGCCCTATCAAAAACATGGATACAAACTAAAAATTTTACATTGACTGTCACGTTTGCTCCCGACTATTACAGACATTGTACAAGTCTACAGTATCCTAGATCCTCAAACGAAGTGTGCGCAGAACAAATGTTTAAATGTCGCGTGTGCTTTGCGCGCGTGTGTGTGTGCGTGTCGTTGCTGGCGTTTGTTGCCATGTCCTTGCAACTTTTGGTTGAACTGATGACTAGCACTCACGCGTTCGCTCGCTCGCTCGCTCATTCTCTGCCACTTTACATATGCATATGTATGCAGGTCTCACACACGCTCTCTCTCACTCTCCACACGGTTAGCCAGCGGCAATTGCACGTAAGTTGCAACAATTTTATTTTATTTCATTTCTTTTTTTTTTTGAAGCACAAGTAGCAAGACATTGTCAAAAGCGTTGCCAGATTGCCGCGCACGTAGCGTGTAAATTAAGCCAACTAACACAAGAAAACAACTACAATAGCCTTTGGCTAACACACAGCTTCAAGTGAGAACCACGTCAGTTTGCCACTTCGTCTGTTGCACAGCCAGTCTGTCAATCTGTCGGTCGGTTCGTCAGTGGAACCTACAAGTAAGCGTATAAGTTGACACGCCTACCGCTAGGTGGCGCTACGTGCTGGCATGCATAACTACTACTGAAAAGTTCGTGCCGCTGGAAATCCTGTTGCTAATTAGGTAAGTCATCGCATTGCCTTTTGTGTGTAACATTTACTTTATATGAATATATGTGGGCACATACATATAAGTAGTTGTGTGCATGTGTGGGTGTGTGTGTGTGTGTATATAGCAGCACGTTGTGCTTATATATAATTGCGTGTACATATAAGTATGTATGTGCTCGACATAGTTTTGCGCATTATTTCATTTAGGTTTTCATTATGGTAATTTGTGTCGCAGTTGATTGCTGACGTCCGCCTGTCCGTGCAACCGTCTATCCGTCCATTCAGACGTTGTTTGTGTCAGGGAAAAAATGTAATTTTTTTAAATGGCGCATATTGCGCATACGCACTGTTTGTTTTTTACAAATTTTTCATTAACTTTTGGATGCATAAATGCAATTTTTAATAATCCAAAAAAAAAGTGCTCAGTTCAAGTTAACAGCGTGGCAAACAATAGCATACTTTTATGGGCCATTGCGACAAATATGGCCATTATGATGGAAATACCTTGTATTTATTGAGTTTCAAGCAGAAAGTGGTACTCGGCCCTTGGTTGTACTATTATTAAATACTGAAAGCTGGACTGTAAAAAATTTGCTCTGAAATCTTTTGCATTTGAATTTTATTTAAAAACTAGTAAATATACGTTAGTACGTAGTAGCTAACGGAATATCACTCGCCATAATACTCTTAACACTAAAAAACTGCCTGATTTCTTGAAATCAAGAAAAAGAAAAAGTAAATCAAATCATTTTTCTTGTTAAATGAGACAAAAATAAAATCGAATGATGCGAGTTTTTCTGCATATACTTTTCTTTACAAAAAAACTCTAACACATTTGTCCAAAACATTTTAGCGACTTCTCGCGTTCAAATAAAATGGGTTGTGACATATGTCCAAAAAGGGAAACACCCTATGATAGAGTAAGGGTTTTAATATTTTCGTTGTTCCTCCAGAGCAATTTTTAGTAAAATAATTTTCCAGGTCAAGTATTTTTTTGATATTTTTTCTTAATGCCCTCTATTGTTATTGTTCCCCTCTTATTTGCACTTTAAACAATGAAAGCATTCTAATGACGTTCTATACTGACGTCTAACAAGCTTTCGACAACTGACAGTTGCAATTGGGGGAAGTATAAAAGCTGGAGGCTACATCTACGAAAAAAAGTGTTAATGGCAAAGAAAGACCACTTGACTTGTCGGAAATATAAATTTTCATAAGTATTAAAAAATCAAACCGAGCTCGCACTCAGATTATTCAACAGACAGACGTACGACAGTAAAAGAAGAAAAGCTATATATGAAGCCAATAAGATAATGGCTTGTAATCAATTTATAAATCTATCTTTTTATTATGCGTTTTTTTTATTTGGGTGTTTTCGTTTTATAGTATAAAATTTCGTTCTAAACTTTTGTAAGTTCTGTAGAGCTTTTGGGCATGCTTATCCAGGTGACTTTGGTGGCGTATACGAATAGTTTCTTAATCGGCTTTCTGGTTCTGTTAAGATAAACTTATGACTTAAACTAGATTATCTCGATGAATACCCAAATTATTGGCACTAAACCAATTTTGTGTCATTTGCCTTTATAAAGAAATTTTATCTAGTCAATTGACTCCCAATTTTGAACTGAAAAAAAATAAATGTTTTGAAGAAAAGACTCTTTATCGTCATATTTTAGAAAATTTGAGAAACCCTTCATGTTATTAATATCAATTACAGTGTAAAACTATTCGATTATAGATAGCTTTTTAATACTCGAAATCCCTTTTTTTTTGTGAAATGCCAACTGTCAGCAACTCATTTAATATTTATTTCGTTGCCGAGAAACTATTTCGATTTCTCTTCATTAAAAATAGTTCCAGGTAAAACGCTTAAAATGCGAACAAAGCTAATTGAATTTACTCAGTTGTAACCTTTATGCAATTAAAGTGTACTGTTTATAACTTTGGTTATATATATGAAACACAATATATATAAATATATATATTTATATATATGTACACATTTGTGTTTATATAGCATTCTTTATAGCGCGCGTTCATTTATTTTTATTTATTTAGCTGTTATTATTATGAAGCGAAGGTTACAATTGTTTGTCAGCAGTACAAACAATTCATTGTGAATGCAACGAATAAAAAAATTCATTTTAAAAACTTAATAATGAAAACAAACTTTTGTAATTATTTATGACCAAACATCAGTAATAAAATAATGAGTACATATTTTTTGTATAGCTGCAATAAAGGCATTAAATGAATTTTGTGAATTCTCTCATTAAATAATGCATTTCCTATAATTGATGTGCCGTTTTTGACATGCATCAATTTTGCAAATACATAAATTTTTGATTTTAGCTTTGACATATAAATTGAAAAGTAATTAAACATTTATTTTTCGCTGCACTGTTTATGCATGAACACTCTACAGGCAGTTTTTATGAATGAATGCTTATAATTATGAAATTATTGCAAATTATTGTAGCTGGTAAAGCTGATAGTTATATGTTTTATATATTTTTAGCAAGTTATCAGACTAATAATTATTATAAAATCAAAGCTCATTATAACTTTGTTGAAATATGTCTATGAAACATGAAAATATTTTCTTATATTTCGACGTGTCTACCTCGTAGTTATGCAAACTCTTATTGGATATAAATCTTTGGCTTAAACAAATAAATTAGAATGAAATTAAAACGATTCGCGCATAATTTCAAAGCGCCAAAATGCTGGCAATTTCGCCAAATTTGCAGGCACGACTAACTGGGTGCAATTTGGTACGTGACGTATGCGCAATATTGCTTAAGGCTAGCGCATAAAAGTATGCAATGAAAACTTGAACTTCCAAGCGACCCAAATACCCTACATAAATAGCTAGCAACAACATGAAATTTCAAGCATGCAACTCAACTACACTAAGCCAGTAAAAAATTGTACTTTAGAAATTTGTTGCTAGCCTCAAATACCGAAATGTTGTCTGTAGAAATAGGCAAGTTAAACGACAAACTAGACGTACTGTGTTGGCTCAAACTAAGCGTAGATCCTCGAGGCCAGCTGTTTGTTGTCATAAATGGTCGTGCACAATGGCCAGCATTTTGTTTACATTTTATGCAAGCCACAAAAAAATATCCTGTTGCTGCAAGCCATATTACACGCAGACAGTTGCACAGAGACACGGATACATCCGTAGAGATGTGCACTAACACTGGAATAAAAGACTGTAGATATATCTTAGCATCTGCATGACCTCAACATCACGCTTATTGGCCAACTTTTGTTCGCTGCATTCTATGCCAAACGTCGCGCTTTTTGTCCGCCATAATGGCATACAATGTGTCAGTGTATGCGTGTGTGTGTGTGTATGTATCTGTGAGTTTATGTTTGCTTGTGTGCGCTTCTTTATATTTGGGCATCCGGAAACTGCACTTATTCCGCGCCCACGCGTTGCAGCCCGCAGTCGACATTTACATCGAGATCTATGCTGGGCTTTTCTCGCCCTGCTAAATGGAGAACTTTGTGTGTGCACTCAATTTAGCCATTCGTTTTACCAATTTTGATACCCTGCACCCAAAGGGTCAAGTATATTACAGCTACGCTTAGTGATTCAGTCAATATGTGCAAGTGTATGTAAACTAAATCTTTAAGTTCTGAATATGCCGCATTTTCCGAACTTCGGCTCAACTCATTTTGTACCAACGCATAGTTGGCAGGTCATGTTAGTTTCAATTTAGTTCGTATTATTCTTATTTTATAGTGTGTTCCAGTGCTGCACACTGGCCCAACTGTTTTCACATTTTTCGCTTCTCTTTTGTGCCTTACTCAAGCTTGTACCAGGAACCGCCTTGGTTGGCGGTGTTTGTGGGTTTTCTTCTAAAAATGTTCAGCTTGTGCAAGAAATTTAATCTATTTTGAAAACTTTATATTGGTGCTGGGGGAGTTGTGTACAATCCAACAAGAATGTGTGCATGCAGGTTACAGTTTGGGTTTTTTGGGTAAGCTCAACAAAGCAGATGTGGCCTAATGTGGCAGTTTCTAATTAAGTCATGGCTGTTCGTATCTGGTTGGGTTTTTTTTTGCTGTTTATTTTCTAATCTCTTATCCGGTCTTAAGTTCTTACGTGAATTAAGACTGACAACTAAACGTGAAAAAGACATCTTCGGCTACGGGATTTTGTTGTACTTAGTTGAAGTTTACGAGATGTTCAAGTGGTAAAAGGCGTGTATGCTAGCATTGCTTAATTTTTTACAGAAAACATTGACTGGCGTGTATAAAAAGTATTTTAAAAAACAAAGTTAATTGTTTTTAAGACCTTTTAGTGTGTAGCTATTCTTGCGGTCGAAGTAGCGCAAAAAGAAAAATTTTTACTTTTAATTTAAATTTTCAAAGATAGCATTTATCATCCTCTAAGCCGTTGGCATTCTGAGTAGAAGAGTTATTTATCGTATTATTAGTATATCATACATATTAATTTTAATATTAATTTTTTTTATATTAATTTTTCAAAGCTTAAGCTTGCATAACAGTTTGCTAGATTTTTTTTGAGCCTTTACGTCTTAGTGGTATTGAAATTTGCTATTGCTAGATATAAATACTGACGTTATGAACCCAATTTAAATTACCTAAATTAACTTAATCAATTTTTCTTAACAAAATTGCGTGAATTGATGCCTTTGCCTTTTATAATTTCCTAGGCCTTAAGATTATTAAATGATTACTTTAAAATGCATTTATGAGATGTATTATTTAGCTTTAATTATCTATTGTGGAAAAAAGTTATTTGAATTCAGTATAAAAACTCATTTTTGTTGATATTTCTCTCATATTGAGAATCGGTCAAAAAACTTTATTCACTAAAATAAACGTACAAGCCCAGCTCTATTTAGGAAATCATGAAAACTGCATTTTATTCGTATCAAAAAGTACACGACATATTTTCTTATTCCTTGGTGCCGAAAAATTTGTGATTCAATCTGCAGGATAAAAAATATCGTGTTTTATTAATAACATGAGAATTTATGTCATTATTAACGAATCCTATAAACTCTGGAAAGAAAATATCTTGAATATCTTAATTATGTATATTTGTATTACTTATATTTAATTTAAATATAAATACTGGTTGTTTTCATATAATTTGTCATGTTACTAGAAAATATCTACTCTACCACAAATTTTGGTACAATGTTTTGATAGAGAATGCAATAATGCATCTAATATTTATATTTCTATTAAAAGTTGCAATTGACTTATAAAAGAGTTTTATCCCATAAATTGAATGCATGTCTGCTCATACAAGAAGAATAGTTGACTATTTCTTTTTCGATTTTGCTAATCAGCACATTGCAATTACATGTGACTTGAGAGACAGAACTTAAAAATATACAAAATATAATCCAAATTCATTAATTTAATACCTTAACTTAGCAACAAAAACTCCTTAATAGTTACTCCGTTTACTGAGTAGGTCAGTGGGTCAATCGCAAGTGAACAGCATTTCTAGCTGTATTACTTAAACGCGTTGTATAGCCAACAATTATCAGCTGTATATTTTGTCGGCCATCTAATGCAATAAGTGCTGAGCTTATATAAAGAAAGAAAATGCCCACACAAACCCGAAAATGTCTGCCAAATGGCGTAAAATGTGCGTCAATTTAGTTGTCATTTAATTTGATGGCCAACAGACGACAGCCTTGAATGAATGTTGGTTTAGAGCCGAGCGTGAATAAAGCCGGCGCAAGCAACAAGATCTGGGAAAGCCCAAAAAAATAAACGGAATACAAAATAAAATTCAACAATAAAATGCAAACGATGGTAACAAAAAGATGATGAAGGTGCTGGCCGAAGTGGAAAACGTTAAGACCAAAGAGCAAAGGCCAAAGTAAATCTAAAAAGTAAAGAAACACGATGCGTGATATTGGTAAATATTTTGCGACTAAAGGCCAAGGCACCAAGTCACACATACAAATATACATTTGTGTGTATATATACTCACATACACAACTACAATCTTATTCTAGACCATTTACATTAATGACTGCGGCAAAAGTCGCAGAGAGTCCAAGAGTCTCAAAACAAAATAAAAAAAAACACAAGAACCAGCGCGCCAAAAAGTCCAAGTCCAGTGCGAAAAATCGAAACATTATGAGGTCATTTTAATTATTTATGTGTGTGTGTGTGTTTTTTTTTTTTTTTGTATAAGGATAGCAAGTCAGCTGCTTGCACGCCTACAAAACAAGTTCTTACTGGACGCGCGCCTAGATGTATGCTACAAGAAATTCTATTTGTGCTTCATGTTGTATATTTTTATTTTTCTTGGCTCCAAGTCAAGGCTTTAAGGCTGGCAGTCAGTTTATTAAGCCAAATCCGAGTAGTCTTATAAAAATATACGTTTTTGTTACATTTTATATTTATTCACTTTTGTTGTTGTTCTCGAATAAAAATACACTGAAAATAAACGGATGGCGCAGTGCAAATGCAATATACTTTGTACACTACAAGATACATTTTCAGTGTTATTTTGAATAAGTATCTCGGAACAGACTAACTCACTATTGTCCTGCCTGTATACAGACCTACAGAACACGGCTGATTATAATAAGTGTAGATTGATGCATTTGCAATTATAGGCACTTGCTATTTGCACACAACAATTGTGAACTAATGCTAAGTACGCATTTACATACATTTATTTCTTAAAATTGTTCCATTTCACCACTCTGGCATATTTTCCAAGTGAATCATAGTAATATCTCAGCTTTTAATTAATAGAGATATCAAATTGTCTAAATTGTCTTTTAAATGCTTTAAAAGCTTTCCATATTCCAAATCACAAAGCACATGGAAAATTCAATTTTTCTCCTAGTGTAAATTTCTATAAAATTTTTTTTTTATTTATTTATTTATGCAATTTTTTGAGGGGGGAAGGACCAGCTAGCAAGTTAAGCGGCTTACCAGTTCCGCACACAAGTCATATTTTATTTTGTCACTGACCCAGTTAAAACGCGCACACATCCAAACTATCTACATAGATCATTTTGGCTTTATACAAGAAACAAATGATGAAAAATTCGCCAAGTTTTATAGTGGGAAATCTCATTGAGTGTCTGGCATTCCTATGAGATTCCGAACTTGTTGTGAATTTATTAGACCGTCTGTGACTCGCTTGTTGATAACTCTTGCAGTATCCTTTTTGTAGGATCTTTTCTTTTTGATTATGGCTATTGTTTCCTGCAATTGGAACTTGTCTGCACCACTTGCAAATTCTGTGCAAACATTGTACGACCGATGTATGTGTGCCTTAGGCTCCTGTCCATTTGTTGCCATTTATTTTGCTGCTTTTGCTTTGTTTCATCTCATGTGCGTGCTTGAAATTTTGATTTCTTTGAACTTTGTTGCAAAACGCCCCCCCGTTGGCCTTTAGCCCGCAGTAATGCAACATTGCCATCAGCATGGGGTTAAGGTTTTTGGATTTTCAGGCGTTGGGCGAGCTAGCTCATCTTGGATGGAAATTTATATGGATGGCGCCCACTTATTACCAGTCTTATCGCCGCAGTTGACTGTGGTTGCCACTCACAAATAAGCCAAATGGCCAAACATATTTTCTGCTATTAATCTATATGGCAATAGAAGCTTGAATTGATGGGGATTTATTGAGTTCGCAACTGCCAAAAAGAGTTATAACAGCTTGAGTTGAATATCAAATGGCAACATCTCAACTGGGCTAAATAATGGGGTCAACATAATTGCCATTGGCATATAAGCAGTGCAATTTTTATTTATTTAATATAGATTTATTTAGAATTATTTTTTTGTATTTCGTATTATAGAGAGTTTAAAATGAAAAGCCACTTGAAACCCAACATTTTATTACAGATAATACTTATATGTTTCAATTTTAGTCATCACAAACTTCCAGATGATATATAAACAAAAAAATCATTTTGAAGTACAATAGTTTCTTTTTCTAACAATCTTCTTGATCTTTGTCATTGCATAAGACTTTAAATGCAAGTATTCCTTTTTTAACTAGATCGAAAGCTGGGACAATTGCTATCCTAAAATATCGCCAAGGCAAAAATAAGATCTTGTTGTACATATCACTGGATTGGCTTGGCTTCGACTTCTTAATTAACTTCTTCAACCGTCTGCAATTGCTGTTTAAAAATAGTATTTCCAATTTGATGTTTGTAAATCGAGGTTGAAAATGGATTTTTTTAATCAAGCGGAGAATGGCAACATTCATTAAATATCCGTTTGTTGTGGTCCTGGTGGAATGAGGTTTCAACGCAGTATTTCTAAAATGAAAACATACAAAAACTACTTAAAAACAAAAAGTATAAAGTTTTTTTTATAATTTATAATCCTGCCGCTGTGGCGCGTAAGCAAGTTTTCACCGCAACGCCAAAGAAGCTATTGCATATTTTTCCTTAAATCATGATAATTTTAAAAATTATAACATTGATCATAATATACAAAAATGTCACATTAAATTAAACTGGAGATGTTTGAGATCTTACAGTCTAGCATTATTAAGTCTCAATATTAATGTGTTGCTTACTACACAAAAAAATTAATTGAGCTGCTTTTGTTAAAATTTGAAAAACACTACGAAAAGTGTTATTGTTTGTAGGTTAGAATACAAAAGCTCTTTTTATACTTTTCGGGGAAAAAGGTGTTTGAAATCTATATAACATTGATTCATTTAATGGAACTTCTGATATCAAATTTAAGTGACTTACATCACTCTCACTACATAATTGAATGTTATTATTACAATTGTACAAAAAAGTTTCAGCAGTTTATATAATTACACACATTGTGTTGTTTATTTAGCTAATTTTATTTAAATTGTTTTTGAAATCTGGGCAAAGACATGCGGCGCCTGCTTTTTAATATTAAATGTGTCAACACTCAACATAGAAATTATTCGCACACTTTGAACTTTTCACTTTAAAGCGCTATAATTTTTGATGTGCATTGACGTGATTGAACACTATTTTCTTTTAATAATGAAAATAAAATAATGCAGTAAATAATTTGAAAAAAAGATTAACCATAATTCAAAAAATATGCATATAAACCTAACGAGACCCATCGGATACTACAAGATTTTAAATTTAAAAAAAAAATTCAGAAAGAATAACTTTTCGAAGAGAACAAGCACCTACAGCTTCAAACTGAATCCGAACGGCACTAACAGAGACTTAGACCTAGGCAAATTTAGTTTTTTGCTAATTAAGCGCCAGTGGTGCGTGAAATCGCATGACCAACCTTCATTTTAAGTGTAAAGCTGAAAAGTTATTGGTCTTCAAAATGACAAATTCAAAGTGTCCGAATAATTAGTATGATCACTGTTTATATGCACTCGTACATGCATGCCACACATCTAGCAATATAGTATATGGAAACACACTTTTGTAATCCAATTCAATTAGTTGTTACAAATGCGCATTGCACATGTTCAATTTGTTGTGCCACGTTCCCGAAAAGTATCTCGTCGCTATTTTGGGCCATGTTGAAAATTGACTGTGACATTGGCCAATTTGTTGACGGAGACACAGACAACACCAACAAAAAGAAAAACAACACTAAGTGTACAAAGTTTTGAATGCAAAACAAATAGACAACAAATAAAATATGCGTAGACAGACAGATCTCGGCAGAGAATTTCCTCAAGGTCGTTTGGCTGCCTGGGTGTCTGATTATTTACAGAAGTCAAATGAGAAAAAAAATATTTGCATTTGTTTTTGATTTTTTTCTATCTTTTTCGTTGCTTGTACATTTCCATTTGGCTCTCAAACTCAGTTGATGAGCTGAAGATGGGAAAATAAAAACAACTTGTAAAACGTAAGGTGCACTTTGGCAGAAAGACAAATTTGTGAGTATTAAATGAAAATCAAACCGAATATGTTACTCACTAAAATTATTATTATTATGAGTAGCTTTTGGCTGCCTTTAAATGGCTTTGTCGTAATACTTCCAAAATCAACTTTTGTTTTAAAAACTAAGAACTGTCATCCTTAATTTATGATCACAGCAATAATATGTAAAACTAAATCTAATAACTCAATTTAACGAATAGTTAGTTCTAGCACTCTCTGCTTTAAATCACTGTGAATTGTAAGCTTTGAAGAAATTAAAATATTTAATTTATTATTACTATTATCATTATGTACGAGTTTTTTGGTGAAAACATTGCAGATATTCGGTTAAGTTTTTGTTATACAAATCCTTTGTAATAAAAATATCAAACTCCGTAACATAACATTTTTCGAATGTAAGCTAAAAATAATACATTCTGAAAGAATTCAGGTAGCATATGATGCAAGACTTTTTATTTTGGGATTTTAGGCGTTATTTCCAAGCGATTGAAAAACTTAAGTCAAATTTTGTTGTTTATTTATTATCTAAACACAAACCAAAAGCATATGTGTTATTAATTACGGTCGGCACATTAACAAAATGAAAAAAAAATAATAAAGCGTTTTAACTAAGCCGAACACTGCTTCGTATAGTTTTAGCGAACAAACAAAAAAAAATCTACTTTAAAATAACACACAAGCACGCATTCCTAAATATTATATAAGAAACACTTATTTTATGAATAATAAAAGAATATTTGAGAAAAACACAAAAATAAGCGGCCTTTGGGTGAATTCTTTCAAGTTTTCTTTTCTAATACTGTTCGAAAAAAGTGGTTATTAATTTGTTAAAAAAAGGTAAAATAATGGACATAAACTGAAGACAGCAGACTAGATTGAATCGAGTGAAAGGATATAACAAAGATGCTGTTTTAAATATGCTGAACTTCAACAATTGTATTTAAATATTGCTCTCTACCTGTTACAAAACGCTTCATGAAGCCAACTAAGTCTTATAGCTATTGAAGAGTATTCAAATTAAAATGCTGAGCATGAGTGAGTGCATGTCAGTGTGTGTGTGAGTGTGTGTGTGCGTTCGTCTTTATTTGTGTGCGAAAAATAAAGCCATAATACAATCTTCCTCAATGTTGTACTCTCTCTCTCTCTCTCTCTCTGTCCCTATTACTTTTATTTTCTCTCTCTCGGCTTATTTGGCGTATTTTTCGTAGCTAATGAAGCTGAATTTATTGCCAAAACATTATGAACATAAACACAGTTTGCACATACTCATTTTACGGCCAAGAGCAGCAGCCATTACAAATACAACAACGGCAACAAGAAGACCTCTCGTCGAAATCGGCTAATGTATGCAAATGTACCAAAACAACAACAAAGCAGCAGAAGCAGCAGCAGCAGCGGCAGCAACAACAACAAAAACAAATGGCTGCCAGCTGTTTGCCCCTTGGGCTGGTGGTTGCTGCTTTTTGGCTGCTGTGGTTGCTGCCCCGGTGTTGCACATACCAAAAAAGTTGGTAATATTTGACGCTTCAATATGAGGCATGCTGCCCCAAATGCCTTAAGTGGGTGAGCAAAGGTATTTGTGAGAGATAGAGAGTGTGTGTGTGTGTGGTTATGTGTGTGTGTGTGTGAGTGTACTTGCATGAGGAAATATGAGCATACTTGCGTACACTGCTAGACAGTTGAATAGAACAACATTAATTCTCGCGTCTTAATAATTCAATTTAAAGCTTTATAATTTATTTATTGTAATACATAAACTTTTAGACATTTAAACGATAACACTAACAATATTTTTTAAGTACGAAAATATTTTTTATATAGATCTGAACAACAAATATAAGAGAAGTATTAGAGTTAAACGAAAAAATTTATTAAATATCGAATTTTAAGCAAAAGTGCTACAAAATTGACGTTAGTTTGTTAGGAGCTGAGAATGCATATCGTGAAAGAACTTTTTCCAACAGCAATATTGTTAGAACTTCGAGAATAAGAATCATATTCTTTAAGAAAAAAAATCCCTGTTAATATTCAATTTAAAACTAATATTATAATTTTATTTTATTATTTAAGTGTTACATATATTATGTATTTAACTTGCTTTAGCATTTTACAGAAGCTAAAAATTATAAATTTAACGCTTTCTATGCATGTGCAACCGCTAATGGTCTGCGAGTATCTAAAACCCTTGCCAATACCACAGGAGCACTTGCCAGCGGAGGTAAGGCGCGCTCACGATGCTTGTGCACGTGCTTGCAGATCCAGTTGATCTTGCGATCACGACGGATGGCGTTGTGATGGGGTATCAATCAAGATAACTTCAAAGTACTTGTAGGAAGCATGCTGAGCAACCTAGAAGGAGTTAAGCACACGCAAACCACCAAGTCTGCGACCAACGGGCTCCTCAGCAATAGATTGAAAGCCACGGTATGGCTTCAATTGTTTGACACCATGGCTCTTGGGTTTTCCATAAGTGCAGCCCTCTGGCACTGAACGTTTGCGGCCACCACGACGAACACGAATTCGGCAAATGACAAAGTCTTGCTTGGCGCGATATCCCAAACGACGTGTCTTATCCGGGCGAGTGGGTCTTGGTCAATTACCGATATTGCCAGGCGCGAATGCAAAGCAAGTAGCGCAAAACATCGCTCTGCTTCTTTCTGTAGAGCTCTTGCATATACCGGTAGGCGCCCAGGTTTTTTGACAGACCTTTTAAGTCGAGCAAATTAATAATATTATAGCAAAAAGGCATAACATTGAACCTAAGTAGCTCGGTAAGCTCTTAGAGACATTTTTATAAATATATTTATTTTATTAAAATTATTTAGTTTGGCTTTAAACGCAAACAAAAAATCATATATTAATTTTTTAGATAACTCTACCAAACATTAAGACGTATTAATATTAGGTTATTCTAGACAAATGACGAAAATTGTACATGTATAATAGGGAAAAGTGTTTTGTAATTGGTGTGCTTCCAATCTCTTTTTTTTGGGGGTTTTTGTTGTTCTTTTGTGCCTTCTCACTCTTTCATACTCTCTATCTCTCTTATGCGCTCTTTTGCTAGGCAAATCCTGTGAAGCAATTTGGTTTGCTGCTTGCCTGCATTAAAATAACTTTTAGATAAAGTGTGAAAATTGCTTTTGAATATATTTTTGATGGATTTTCGTACGTTGTTTGTCGTTATTGTTGTGCATAAAATTGGAACATATTTTTTTGGCAGTTTAAAATCGTTACGTTGCAGCCGCATACATTTTAATGGGTTTCCATAACGTGGTATACGTTATATGCTCAACCCGGCCTTGAGTAGATGGCTGAGCTTAACCGTAATGCTTGTCTGTGGGATTCACTGATTTATCTCAAATACGCCTTCTAATGGTTTATAATGTATGCTGAAATGGAGCTCCTGTTTAACTGAAATGCATACAATAATATTACGCTTATAATTTCATTTTGAGTTTACATGGGAAATTTGAGTAGGTATCAGTAGAGTAACGCAAAATTAGAGATGACAAAAAATTATGAAGAAAAAAAGTCGAATTTTATATTTTTTATAGAGATTCATAAGAAGTAAAAGGACAATTGTGATCTGCTAGACGCCTTAACTAAGATTTTATGAAAAATTGTCAGTTTTTGCTTGTTTGACTTATTGCTTGAGTTTTATAAAATCCGTATAATGCGCAGCGTCAACTGTAAAAAAGTTCAAACAACTTCATTTGTAAACTGTCTGTTGCATTGTATTCAATTTCTTTATTTTCAAAATCTTGAGTTTCTTTTTCAAGCCAAATTTTATTAACCAAATTTTTATGGTCACGACACTGGTCAATGTGCAGCAAAAATTTCGTTTTTTAACATCTAAGATTTTATAAGATAGATTTTGAAACACGAATATATTTTGTCTCAAAAAGGAAAAGGAGGATTTTGGGAAATAGCAGGGTTATTTGGCAAAAATACGAGTGAATATTTTCAAAATCTGCATATTCACTATGCAACCAAAGAATTACGCAAATATTAATTTCTTAAGATTCCAGATTCCGTATTTTCTTATATACGATCAATTATCAGATGATTTTAATAATGAGTATCGATATCGGTGAAATTTTAAGTGAGATAAATTAAAGCAAAATGTTTCCTTCCATTGCAAGTTCGTGCGCCTTAACAGAGTTGCTGATTAATAGAGATCATATAAACTGAGATTCGTTCATATATTGCTGAAATGCAATAAAATTACAACAAACAAACGAAACTAAAATAACTAGAATAAAATCAAGCACAACTTTCAGAAATAAATTAGAACGTTACAATTAACAAATTAAAATGAAATTAAGTCATATGAAACGAAACGGTTTTATACAAACTTGATTGAATTTAATAAAATAAAGGATATGAAGAGTATTGAGGACTTTTTCCGGATTTCAATATTTTTCATTAAAACTTTTGTGGTTGAAATTTTTAAACTAAAAGTTTTTTTTTCTACAGATTATGTATATCTATATGTATATAAAAGTATATATAATGAGAATATGCAAAATTCAAATTTTATAAGTCTGCCATGTAATATATATTTAATTTTATCTTCAAAATTTATATTAATTTCAACATTATTTATAATTGAAACATATTTTTTAATGCAAACATGAGTTATCCATTAAGTTTATTAACAAATGACTATTCTATATTTTATTATGATATAGTAGACGACTTCAATAAAATGTGAAATTTATCTACATAACTTGAAATATTATTTTTCCATTTCTACGCTCGTTTTTTTATTTAAGGCAATTTACACATTAAATGTAAAGTTATGAAATTTTAATATATTTTTTTGCTGGATTAAATATTTTGTTAAAAAAAACTACGTCAAAAGTAAAGTTAAATTTATGGTTATATTGCACAACTCATTTAGATATTAACAATAAATCAATAAAGTAATCTGAGTTAAGCTTTTTTGTTCAATTTAATTATTTGGCTTTATATAATAATATTAATCAGTTTGTCAAAGACAAGGTCACAAAAAGTAAATTAACTAAACGGGTAGAACTACATCTATAGGTCGCAGGAAAAACCCACAAATCCATTTATCTGGGCCACTCACAAAGGAACTTAACCTCGATACAAATAAAAAAACATTTCTGTTTTTTTTTGTTTATTCCTTGCTTCGCTTTTGTTTGAATATATTGCGGGAATTAAGCTCATTTGCAAATTACGCCTAAATTGCTGCCAGGCACGTGTAAAACTGTAAGTAAAGTTAAGGGCATCATTAATAAAAATCAGCAAAAATTAAATATAACAAATATACAAAAATAAAAAAAATAAGCAAATAGGGCTTAGGGGCATAAGAATTGCTTGGGAAAAATTTGAGCAACATAAGAGTTGAAAGCCAACGACTAAAAGATGCACTTCATACATAATTTTAGCTGTTTGAAACAAAAAGCTTTTAAAATTGCCTTCTCAAATAATTTTTACTACTCAAATGAAAAAATATATATACTTTGACTGATTTTGCACAAAAAACTTAATATACTCCGCAGCTGTAGGGTATACAAAACAAATACACTAAACAAAACAAAAGCTAGGCGAACGAACACGCAGCTCAATGAGTAAAGCGCAAAAATAATTTGTGCAGGATATGAGTTTGGGGGGCAAGTGAGAAATGAGTTTGGTTATGTTACATAATTGACGATATTATTTCCCAAAAGGCACAAAGAACGACAAACAATGGAGAGAAAGAAAGAAGTTGTAGAAAATACTAATGAAAAATTGACCAAGCTCCAGAGGTCGAGTTCTAGAGGGTCGTCTGAAGTTGGCAATGTATATTAGCAAGCGGAAATGCCATGACATCCGGTTGCGAGGCCTAACTCCAAATCCGTTGAAACGACCAATACCAGCAAGAACACACGCATCAACGCACACAGATACACACATTAATACTGACACACGGAGCGAAAGCGAAAAACCAACCAAGTTGAAAATTTTTTTTTTGTTTTTCTTTTTTTTTTTTTGGTCATTACTGTCAAGGATTGGGCCACTCGAAATGAAATGAAGGTTTGAGTGAAGTGCAAGTGAAATATGGCCACCTTGACTGGCGTACATGTGAATAAATGCAACCAACTAGGCCAAGTCAGTCGACTTAGCCAACTTGGCTTAGCCATGGCTCACAAGCAATCAGTGTCAGTGCCAGGGGCAATACGTTTCGTGCAAAAACATGAAAAACACAACAACAACTACACACACACATACACAAAGAGGAAATAAATAGAGCCTAGTTTATTTGCTGCTTGGCAAAAAGGTTAAAAAGCCTAAAAAAAATATACACATATGCATATAGATACACTTTGAAAAAGTAAGTCTAAATTTAGGTCAAGCTTGACAATAGATTTGATTTAAAATTTGCAAATTTGTTATAACATTTACTAGATCTTTATCTAAATGGCCTGGCAACAAGGCATGTCAAATACAAGCTGCAGATGGATTTACTCCAAATGATAAACGAGCATTTAACCGCTTGAAGTTTTTTATCTTTTGTCAACAAGCCAAAATAATTTTTTATGCTCGGAATTGTTTGTTAACTGAATAAGTCTGTAAACTTTTTGTGTCTAAGCGAATATTTCATTAGAAAGCCGAATTATTTGGCAATTTAGCAAAATTTTCATTTTTAAGCTGACAGATAGTTTGGCAGGTATTCTCATAAACGTTCACTTAACTTAAACTCATAACATGATCTCACTTACGTAAGCATCTCTTCTTTAAAAAATTTTTTAGTTATCTGTAGAGTTTTTAGACAATGCAACGCAATTAAAATTTGGTTCATATAAAACATTCGATGTGATCAGTCGAATTAACTGCCTTTTTTTATCTATTCAAAGCAGAGTCTTATCTCTATATGGCACACAAGTTTGTATTTGGAATTTTTGTTATTCCTTCTTATGCACAAATACAAGAATATAACATCTTGCGCCTAAATTAAGCTAAGTGCAGTTTTGCCTAGCTTAAAAATTGTTCTTTAAAAAACAAAAAATTCTTGTTGAAATTTCTTTTCCAATATGTATTCCTTTAAATCCAAACAGTTCACAAACGTTTGTTTATTCTTTTCCTACATTTTCTCAGTGTTCTTTGACTGTAAGCATTTTTCGGTTCTGGGAGTTGGGAGTTGGCTTGGAACTCTGCAGTTAGTTGATGCCAGCTGGCGTAACTCGCTGAAGCGTAAAGTCAAACAGAAATTGATTTGCTTTATTTTCGCATTGCAAAAGCTGTGTCAAATTTTGCACCAGGATTTGTATTTGATTTTTTTCTTGCTTTTGTATATTACGTATCCTGCAAACACCATAGAAATTTGTTTTGTTTAATGCAAAAATGCATATCCGTTCTAAAACAAATACAGCTGTTGTTATACAAAGCGAGTATGCGACAAAAGCGAATATTAATTTTTGAACAGAAAATGTCTGAATATTTAACATTAAAAATAAATTCTTTTATTCTTTCAAATTAAAGCTAAAAACAATATTTTAATTTCTACAAAAGAAAATTGTTTGATTTAAGCTTGATTTGGTAATTCGGAAAAAGCCACAAATTTTAAATATTGGGGGTAATTTTAAAGAGTTTTCTTGACAAAAAATGTTGGTAATTTTACTCTTTAAATGTTAATTTATCTTAAAACTCTGTACAAATGAAATACCATATATCTGAATCTTCAAGCTGTTATAATTTTACATTCGATTACATTCTTCGAGCACTATAAACCAAGCTAATTATAAGACAATTTAAAGATGCGCATTTAATCAGAGCAATATCCCCAACTTAAAAAAAAAAAAATACTGTTTCGCCGGAGCACATGTCCATCTCTATACGACGCGTATTTACAATGGCGAATGGAGCCCATAACTTTGTTCAACCCACCATAAGTCTGTCCATAACATGAAAATGAAAAACTTTTGCATTTCACGCGCGCATTTTCATCGTAAATTATTCAAAAACTTTCAACGTGCCATATAACAAGCACCTACTATCATCTACTATATGTTCGTGGTGTGGTAAATATGTTATTTGATGCATATAAGGGATATATAAGTGTATACTGGGTGTATATATATATATATATATATATATATATATATATATATATATATAATGAATATATATATATATATATATATATATATATATATATATATATATATATGTATATGTTTGTACTATGTATAGTTGACGTCGACATTGGCTTCACATGTCACAAGTTGAATGAGTTTGCGCTATGCAATAACCTATTTATTTATAAGAAAAATTTACGCGACAACCCGTAGGAAAAATAATGCAAACTTTCAAAAGTATAAAAACTATAAAAAAAAATTTCGAAAAATCAAAAAGTAGAAAGTGCAAAAGAGGTTTGAGTTAGCCGTGGCACATTTTGCAACCGTTTTGTCGAACAGGTGACAATTTCACAAGCTACACAACTGTGGCTATCTATATATTTCCCATAAAAGTTTTTGCTGAAAAGAAAATATTTATATCTAACTATAATAATACTTGTTTTTAAGTTTTGTTTTAAAAGGAGGATACAATCAATAACAAAGCTTAAAAAGTCTATGTTGGTGGAAAAGTGGATATCACTTTTATTTCGTTAGAATTGACCCATTTCGAGGTTATGTATGCGTCAACCGATTTTTTTCCGTTTTTCATGCTATTTACAAGTTGCATAATACTCAGTAAATATCGTTTGTACACTTTAATTTAAAATTTTACACAACTAATTACCATTTTTTTTGGCAAAGTTATGGCAAAGCTTTAAAAACACTATTAACACAATGACCTTTGCGCTTCAAGGCTTAGGAACTTTAAGATCCTTTAATGGGTCCGGCAAACAACTTTTTTTGATGATCATGTCAGCTAATTGCTTTTTGGAAATCATATGCAGTAGACTCAAAGCAACAAAATGAGATAACGTTCGATAACTGTTCTCAAGTAGAAGGCTTTTGTTTGCGATTTCTAGTTGTAACTCAACGAAGGCCTAAGTAAGTTGGCTTTCAATTCCAGCTACAGCTTAAACCTACCCCAACCTTGGAACTTTTACAATAATTTATTATTTTTTTAAGAAATATTATGGGAAGTTTTTTCAGTTAGCTTAATTGTAAAATCAATTGGTAAACTTGTCATTCAGTATATAAGAGTAGTTGTTTCTTTTCAATCTACTAAATATAATTGAAATACTAACTAATAATATTTAAAAATATAATAATATAAATTATCGTAAACAACCATACAGTTAACCACACTTGAAACGAAGTTATCGGGCCTACCCAAGGTATTACTATCATATTCAGCAACGATTCGTGCCTTTCTTTTTTAAAAACGGCGATTTGATTTTGAGGTCTTTTGCAGAGAAATGAAGTTCGTTATTTATTTATTATTTCGGAGAGGATAGTTTTGGTGTCTTGATTCTTTCATATTGTTTGAATGTGGAACATTTCAATTCTTTTTATAAATGTGCCGATACTTTGCTTTAAATTTTATTGCACATATATTTTGTAATTTTGTTTATTAATAGGTATCACACATTTTTGATATTTTAAAACAATTAAAAATGTAGTCTTTTCATTATATTATTTATTTATTATTAACTTGAACTAGCAGGCGAACAGAACTCAACAGCATGCAGATCTAGTAATAATTTTTGCAAAGTATACTTACTTTCAGACATGAAATCGAAGCTGCATGCTGCAAATCTCTACGTACCTGATACTTCAGGTTCATATTTCACAAATTTTTCAACCAATAAATTCGAAATTTCACCATCTTTTTAAAGGTTTTTATTGTTCAAATTATTTAGTTTAATGAATTACCAATTACTTTACTTTGCTTATCTCACAACAGTGCAATTACTTCTTTGTGCATTTACTTTTAATTTCCAAAGAATTTTTCCCATTTTATTTACCGATGAACTCTTGCGGTAGATTTAGTAAACAATTTCACAGTGCTGTAAAAAATATAAATTTTTGTAGTATACTTTTAGGCACGATTAAAAGCTACTTTCTGCAAATTTCTTTGCGTCTGGCATTTAAACTCACTGGCGGCTCATTTTAGCAAAATTAAAAAAAAAAAAACAAAATTTAAAAACTTTCAAACTTTTTTTTGTTAACTTGGATAGTTTGGATTTGTGCTTATTTTTCAAAGATTTTTTTGTTTAGTGTTAAAATTAATAATAATAGAGTATTAAATTAATAATGTTATTATAGATTATTAAATGTGCACCCATTTCCAAATAATTTCCATTTCCTAATTTTTTTCAAAAATGTTATCCATTATAAAACGAAGAATTTTTAAATATTTCTTATTCCATCGATGGATTTCCATATGTCTCACACAACCTCATAATTTACTACTATGAAATATATATTTTTTAAATTTCTTTATTTTAAGTTAAAAGATAATTTAAAATGCTACGGTTTCAAATAAAGTCCGCATAAAATATGTGGATTTGGAAAAGCAACATGACGATAACCTATATGGATGATTGCCCATAAATAACTTCCACATTTTTTAAAGAAAATACAATTTGGAAATTTTCTACAACTATTACATAATTTGATTTCTTTTGGTTAAGCGGACAATCATAAATATACCTAAAATATCGGTAAATTAAACCGTTTTATATATCAAGTCAAAATCTGAAATGATTTGGCTGTATACCGCGAAACTGTACCGCTGGGAAACAGAGAAATATATCTATATAACTCAACAATCTTTCTCTACAACAACAATCTTTGCCTAGTTGATGGCATACAATGTTGAGTTCAGAACTCTTATGGTCTCGAAGATATAAATGATCATACAGACAGCTGAACGTACGGACAGACTGACGTTGGACGTGCTACCAAAGAATATGTTGATGTTTTCATAAATAAGCGTAAAAAGTGTATTTAATTTCATATAAGATTTTAGATTTCGATAATTGTAAATATATAATAGATGTCTAATGATTTTAGGTAAATTTTGTTAGTTTGATGGTGCTGTATCTTTGAACAATTGTATAGCCTTACTGATGATGGTTACCAAATAGAGTCAAGGTGAATTGTTAGATTGTTTTAGGATCGTAATTTAAAGCGTTTAATTAATCTAAGGGTTGAGTAGCAATAAGAAAGCCTTAAAACCCTAGTTGGTTGAACATTTCGGAGAGTACATTTCGCTTAGTAATTCAAGGCACGAGTCTTTATAGACGTAGGCATTTTGTTCAGTTTGCCGAATTGATACCGAGATTGATTTAAATGGTTTAGAAATGCTATGCCCTACCCCTAGCCCTTGCCTATTTGATTAGTTCCGATTTTGTAGAGGTTTACTACTTGTATCACAAATTTGAATCCAATATAGACAGAGATATAAGTTAAAAACTTAAAGCAAATTGATACCTACACAAAAATCAAGCTGCCTACTGTGTGTGCGTGCGTGTATTTTGTATCTGTGTCACGTGCAGTGATGTCTCCTTAAATTTGTTACCTTGCTTTCAATATAACGAATTTGGTTTCGTCGCCCTCACTTCAAGGTGAACTAACTCCCTTCCGTTCACACACACACACACACACACACACACCCTTTACATATTTACATATGCAAAATCTGCGTCTGTGTAAATGCCAGTGTGTGTGTGTTTTGTTTGTGTGCATGTTGGTAAGCCTGTCCTCGCATTAGATTATTATGCAGCCAGAAGCATCAGGCAGCAACCAGCTCAAATATGCTCTCTGTGTTGCAAGATAAAAGCCGCTATACCTCTGCCTGACTCTTAATGTGGCCTACCTACCCGTTCTTTCTGCCCTACCCCACCCTGCACACTTGAATCGCTGACTGTGTCAACGGATCTCATGTGGTGCAACAATTTGTGCTGCATACTTTCACGCGCGTATTAAAAATATTATATGGTAATAAGTTGTATACACAGCGCTGTGTGTGTGGGTACGTGCGTGTGTGTGTGGGGTAAGTGTGTGGTAGGCGGAACTCCATTAAAAAAATGTATTCCAGCTGCTTTGAAGTTGCCATTTCAAAAAAATGTTGAATTGTAGCTTTATTTTAAAGAGAAAGAGTGTTGAAAAATGTAGGTAGTATATTTTTGCAAAATATAATTTATAAACAAAACTATATTTAAAGAAAAATAAATTTCCCTTATTCTTTAACGCGGAGCATTGAGATATTTCTATTAATAGCTATTCGAAGAGACCAGGGACATTCAGTTTATAGACGAATCTGTATATTTTATTATTAAAGATTCAGACTCAGGTAAATATCTTTCGAATTTATCCTTTCTTCTCGTATCTTAACTCATTTTGACTTGCCACATCGAGCATCCTCGACCAAACGTGCTTTATGAATTCCCCACTTTATCAACGCTTTTGTATCCTTTTGTTTATTAATATTTAATTTTTTATGTCCTGTTGCCTCCGTTTATGTTGTAAATCCAAATTCTTCATCATTCTTAGATATGAGACGATGCATATCTAAAAAATAAGTTTAACCATTAGGCTAGAGACGCGGATTGCTCCTTTCTATTGTACCCTTAAAATGAACAAATAGTAATAGTAATTGAGATCTTTACAATAATTGGCTTGTCATTTTCCATAATTCTTAGAGATTATTGTACCTTTTATGTAAATATTTTAAGATCTCATTCCTGAACAGTTTCGATATTTACATTTGAAGGACGTGGGCGTGAATTTTTAGGTTGCTTGGGAGCTGCTACGTACCCGTGTCCAAAAATATTTTGAGTGGAAAGTTTTAAAGTTCTGTTTCATAATGAAAAGTAGACATGCAGTACTTTGTGCTCTACTAGTAAAAACACAATGATTATGTCCTTTGCATGGGGAATAATAGACCCATGGGGTTCGAAGTGCCTAAGGGCGTAGGCCCACCCTCGTTCATACATTACATGGCCTTTACATATTGTGTTAATTTTGTACAAAGACATAATAATACTTCATGTGCAGAAGCATTTTTAAACCATATAATAAAGAAAGGGACACATTTTAAACAATACAGTATTACATATAGATTTTTTGTAGCTTTACAAAATACTATTCCTAAGATTTATAAACTAGGATGCAATTTGGTTTAAGTTCCGGCGAGAATATAATTCAATATGTTGATTGTAAACTCTAATGATTTTTTAAGTCATTAGGTTTTTAGAAATCTCCCAATATATTCCGAGTTTAAAATAATGTTAGATAACTATACCCGAACATGATGCGAAGAACTCCTGTATCTCTTAAAAAATCTAACACATGGTGCATATTGAGCTCAGTTCTTGGTTATAGCTGCTGCATTTCTCTTTGTAATTTTTATTTTAAGTAAAATACCACACGCACACGCGATAATAATCTTTGTGTTGTAATTTTTTTAAGTTTTGAAATCGAATCCTTGCGCAAAATCTCAACAACAGATGATGGCTGCAATATAACAATACGATGTTCTCAGCATGGTACGAGATAATTAATTTTTCTTTTTGTGAAGCTACAAACTCTGCCGCGATAAGTAAGTCCTTAGGTTTGCGCAGCAGCTTGCTGAGTCACCTGTAAGTTACACAACTTTCGCAACCTTTAATGATTTAATTAAATCGCACATTTAAGGCTTTTATGCGCATTGTGAATATTACAATACACCCAGTTACTTATGAACTATTGTAAGTTAAGTGCATTATGTTGGGTCTTTTCACTTTGATTCAATTGTTTGAAAACTTTTTGCACAATATAGTTTTATATTATAAAATATTTGCCAGAACAATATAAAAATAATGCGCTTTTAATTGATAAATTTTAATTGTTTTAATGGCGAATACGCATCGTACATAATGAGTAGGGCGTGCGGTTTCATAACTTTATTATGAATATTTTGATGGTTCGTCGGTTTTTTGCTTCGTTTTGACTATTTAATTAAAATTCAAGTTGCGAGCGATGGCTGTGAGCTAAGTTTGTGCGCGCCGGAAGCGAGGGAAGAACGTGTGGCTCTAGTGCGGTATGTGTATAAATATATTACAAAAGCGAATATTTAAAATCAGCTTACATAGGTTAACTATGTCTTAACTTTTGCTTTTGCGTAGGTTTAGAACTTTTCTAAAATAACCAATACGTAAATACACGAATTGTATAGTTGGCAAAAAAAAAATGAATATTTAATATAAGCATAAATTAGCTGGGGCTTTTGAAAAATAAAAATAAATAAAATAAAATAAAAATAAAAAAAATAAAAAAATATAATAATACACTAAACGGTCAATAAGAAAAAAGATATTCCATTCCTAGCTCAATATAGATAGATTTTTCGAAAGCTTGCTAATTTGATGAAACAATAAATAAATTGGATAATAGTACTACCTGCATAATTTAATGTTTAAAAATAATATTAGAAAAATGTTGGCGGTGGCTGGGCTGTAAATATTCCATCCACTGGGACAGACTTTTCCATACCCTATCAATCTCGATGCATCAAATTGAAGCATTAATTACTTTATTATTAGTATATTATTGACTTTCATCGTTGTGCGCTCTGCTGAAGATTAGAAACTTTACATAGCTTCAAAATATATCATCTGGCCGCCTATTGTCTGGCTTCAAACTTTACCGAATTCAAATATAATATATAGCAGTTTCTGGTATTTTTAAGGCTATTCTTACAATCGCCTGTTACGGAAGAGAGAGCTTCACAGTCACAATTACACCGTCGTGTTTTATAAAATACCTCCCAATTATGCCACCGCCTCAAAATGCACACCAAACAGTAAATCTTTCGAGTTGCATTTGCAATATTTGTGCTTATTTAAGTATCCAATTAGCCAGAAATGAGCTTACGAGAGTTGTAATAAAAAGGAAATGATACTAGTCTTAAGGAGCATGAATATTAATATATCTTTTATATACAAGTATTACTTGCAAGCCCTCTTCATTTGTAAATTTATTCATGTTTTATTAAAGACCAAAATGCACATAACAAAAGGTACGCAAACCGAATTTAGATGTTAAAAATAGTGCTGCAAAAACACGTTGCTAAAAAATTACCCTTTAACAGTTATTAAGATTTCTTTGACATATTATTCCTACTTTGCATTAATTATATAGTTTATCCACATAACATTCTGTCCCCATAAAGTTCTTTCTTTAAATAAGCGTAGACAGTTTTTTGTTTTGCAACAAATATTAGAATAGAAGCCGTTTACCAAACTCACCTCTATCACAGTATCTTGTATATTTAGGGCGATGTTTACAATCGCTTCGTACGGAAGAGCTCGACCGCACTAGAGCCAGTTAATTAGTTATTTTAGTTCGAATCTTCAAAACTTATTGAAATTAAAATCTTGGTTCGGTTTGCATAAATGTAGCCCTTACACAAAAAAATCATACAAAATGCAATAAAGCTTTGACAATAAATGTTATAATATGGATAAATTTTAAAGCTGACCTGCTTAGCTCTTACCAAAAAGGTCACAAGTAATAAAGATAGAGCATATTAAGAGTGAAACTAATATGATTCTGGCACTTTTAATTTACAAGGTTAAGCATCTTTTCTGAAAATCAAAAATGTTCTGGCTAGTATTTTTGAAGTAAGCCACAGAACTTCCAGTTGTTGAATCATCATCATTAGCGGCGCGACAATCCTAAATGAATCTTGGCTTTCCTTGAAATTTCTTCCATTCTTCACCAGTTTCATTTTCCAAGACGCGCTTTTAGTACCAAACCAGACTAAACACCTGCAACTTATTGATCATATCTACGTTTTTCCCAACCAAATTACAGTTTGATAGAACTTAGTTCTTGTTATCGGGCGCAAAACATTACTTACAAAAGTACTGATTATCTTTCTGCACTCACACGCTTATCTTTCAAAGATTTAATATTTCACAAATTTTTACGAAAATTTCATCACTTATTGACACAAAGAGTAAAATTGCTATGGTATTATGACTGCGTAAGATTCTTATAGGATATAAAGAGAGTCTGAAAAATGAATGAGTGGGTTCGGGTAACTGACAAACATAATTTTCTGCGATACTGGGTCTTACGCCTCAGTTGCCAAAATTATGCAATATGATCATTTTGAATTGCGCTCTTTACAATCCAAACTAAATATTTACCGCAAAACAAAAATATTTTTAGCATAATAATAATAAAAATACGACTTAAATTAAAGAAAATGCAACAAGATTGAAAGATATTTTGTTCCAGTTTCAGACAATCTGCTGTACAATGTAATTTGTATCCAAAAGAGTAGAACTTAGTAAGACAACAAGCCGTTTACTCGTAGTCAATTCTCTTTTGCAGAAAGCTGTCAAGTAAATATTTTACCTTAAATGAAAAACAAATTTCGAGTTCCAAGCGCAAAATGAAAACGCTTTTCTATGTGTTTTTCTTTGTATTGAGGGCAAACAAAGCGTGTAAATGGAAAACTTAATTAGTTTATGCACAAACCCCAACACAAACACGAACCAAAACAAATCTGCTAAAAGAAAAATGTAGCACAAAGTTTGGACGTTTCCGTGCAAGGACATGCGTGACGTAGCTGCGTCTTTGGCTTATGTACTAGCTTTTGTATAAACATACTAAAGGATAATGCAGGGTATTAAACATATAGTGGACACCGCTGTGATTAGCATTTCACGCCATTTTAGCTGACCATCTTAATGACGCTTTTTAAAGAAATATGCAATGAAATGAAATAATAAGCACTATTTTTTTCTTAATGCA
The DNA here is from genome assembly GCA_035046065.1 of Chymomyza procnemis. Taxonomy (NCBI): domain Eukaryota; kingdom Metazoa; phylum Arthropoda; class Insecta; order Diptera; family Drosophilidae; genus Chymomyza; species Chymomyza procnemis. The sequence continues at coordinate 22,938,382 of JAWNOJ010000013.1, read as the reverse complement.
GAAAAGCCAAGGATTAAGCAAGGTTCAACCATGGCATACAAGGTTTATTTTTATTCTATAAATAGAAAGCACAATTATGGCGCAGAAATTTCCATTTTGGCTGCAGGCAATTTAATGCATGATGTAACGAGGCGTATACGTAATTTCAAACAACATTTTCACATTAGCTTAGTCTCTAGGCTCAAAATCCAACCATATGCCCCCTTTTAGCGTGGCCATAAAATACTTGTCATCCAAGCGATTATCCTTGCGTGTTTTTGGATTAACTTTGATGTCCAAATGGCGCACGACTTCGACAATTGCCGCCTTTAATTGTGTGAGCGCAAAACGCATGCCTGTTGTGCATTAAAAAAAAGAGAGTGAGAGGATAGTTCTAATTCATATGAAGCAGATGATGAATCTACCCACCTAAACACACGCGCGGTCCATTTCCAAAGCCATAGTACAAGCCCTGATCACGATATCTGCGCACGCCACCGTTAGCTTCGAGGAATCGTTCCGGCTTAAACAGCTCCGGGTCTTCATAATAGTCAGGGTCATGGTGTAGCGCGTAGACAGGTACAATAACTACATCACCTGGCAACACGCGCACACTGACGCCATCCTTGTTCACAAAATCATACGGTTCCGTGACAATTTTACGCCCGGATAGCAAAGGTGGAAACATGCGCAAAGTTTCTGCAAATTAAAAACAAATCCAAACTTGAAAACAATCTTTGAAAAGAATACATACACTAGACAAATACCATGTATGCAGGCATCTAGGTAAGGCAGCTCACTTAGCTGTTCAAAACTAAGCTGCTCCTTGCCCGCCTCCTCGCGCAGTAAACGCTGTGCCTCTGGATTACGGCCCAGCAGCAGCATAACGTGCGCCAACACCAACGATGTGGTCTCAAAGCCGTCCGTCAAAAATGTCATTGTATGTGCTGCTAGCTGCAATCTACTTAGATTTTTCTTCTCCTGTAAATGCAATATATAGTTAAGGAAATCCTGACGATCGGTTAAGCCACTTTGACGGCGTAAATCCACAGACTGCTGCATAATATCGTAAAAGAACTGCTCCGCTTCTGCCGAGAAAAAGCGTATGCTCAAAATCTTCGTAATTGGTGGCCACAAATTGGCCACAAAAGTGTAAAGGAGAAAGCTAAATGATTGTTCGAAAACTTTCTGTATCTTTTCCTTAATGGGTGTAGGATTGTCCGAAAAGGATTTGGCGGATATGCCCAAAACACAATCGGTAACGACTTCGGTGCTATAACAAAGCGAGATATCCTTAGCATCCAAGCCACTGCTGGGCGCTATCTTACTCTGTTTTTTAATAAAATCCACAAATTTACTGCATACTGCCAGAGTAACAGGATACGAAGCGGCAGACTGGTTTGTTGTATGAAATAAAGGATAAAGCATTTTTGTTGTTGTCTTTATTTTTCAGGTCAAATAATATGCATACCCGACTGGCTGTGAGTGCAGGCGTAATTTCCGCACGGCGCATTTTCCATTCCTCGCCAGTTAAGACAAATGCATTATTTCCAAGTATTTTATCTGCTTTTTTGTTAATCTGTCAAAGAAACAAAATTTCAACGACAATAGAAAGCAACCAAAGATACTTAGTATAGTGATGCGACTTACAAACTTGCCCATTTCGTTGTCATGAAAACTGCGAAAATCACTGACAAAAACTTTATTGCAATAATCCGGACTCAATATTAACAGCTGTGGAATACGCGTATTCATAACACCCACAATATTATCCGAATCTTTGTATTTGCTGTGATAAAAGTTAATCTTATATAGATATAAGCACACATGTATATAGCCAATTAGCTTACCGATATATATCCAACTGATCATAGGCCATATTGCGTTTTAACGTAAACACGCTAGGAAAGCTGCCGAATAGCGGCAAGGCCTTGGCAGACTTAATGCCGCGCTTCTTCCAATAATCAAAATTCCATGTTAAAAATATATAGATCAATGCTGCCAGTGCAGCGAGCACAACTAAAGTGGTCGTTATGGGACACATCTGGTAAACACAACCGCACAGCCCGAACGTTCAATTAGAACTGCGCAACAGTTGGCGAACCAGCTGAGAAATAACCATCAATCCAATTGAAATACAGATTGGAGAACTCAAACAGTTTTGTATGTTTGTCAAATAGATACACAGGCAACAACGTGTGTTGTTTGTGTTCGGAATATGTTTATCAATTATAATAATAATAATAGGTTTTATGCACTCCTCACTATGACTTGAATTTTTACAAATTCCATCACACACCCCAAGTAGAATCAGACCTTCGATATGAGTATGTAGTTCTAGTTACAGAAGTTCTTCACATTTTACGACTTAGAAGAGCTGTTGTCAAACTATCAGCTGTAAAGTGGCAGCGTCTACAGCGTTGGAGACTTGCTGATAACCGGTCTGTTAGAATTTAAATCAATTTATGGGGCATCTTGTTATATAGAAACAATTGAGGGGGGGCGCAAGAGCTATTAATAAACGTATATATATAAAGCACTTGATAAGCATTTTGTTGTTTATATATTGTATATATATATACCAAATGCTTGCTACTGCTTTAATGTATATAACCTTCAACTTGCCGGTTTGTTAATTTCCATGAGAAATAGATAATAGTCATTTAAAAAATAAAACAAACAATATTTGCATACACAACGTATACGTAATATGAGAGTGCGAATTCGCTGTGCTCAGTTGTTGCATTGCGTTTCATTCCAAAACGTTTCGTTTATTACATCATTATTGAATTCTCACTCACATTGTTTCATTACCAAGCATTCCTTTGCGCAATTATTTAACTACAATGCAAAGTTCCTTTTATAATAATATATAATTATATTCAACCGCGAAATTGTTGTCACAGTGTTCAGCGGCTCGTTACCATAAGGTCAACTTGGTTTACAAAATTGACATTGTTTGTATAAAAATGTTACGAGTATTACGTAAATTCGATACACAAAATGTTTGACGTACGCGTAGTTGAGGCGAAAAAAAACAGTTTCGGTTTTCTATAAGTAAATTTACGCGTTTTTGCATTACAAATATGTACATTGCCTACCATAGAACAGTTTCTTAATTATTGCAGTATTTAGCCGATTTTTGAAAACGACAATCTTTCTCATACAGTTTTCTAACGTTAATAATTAGAAAACAAGTTTTTTATACCAAAATGATATCATATCTAATGACACATCATACAAAAAAATACAAACAAATTACTAACAGCTTCACGATATTCTTAATGTTATCCAGTGGACCAGATTGTGTTCCACGTCAAATTGTATATAAATTAGATAACAACAAAATAATTGTAACTAAAGTTTATCATTGATACAATTAAGCCAAGATGCTTTGACTAAACTTTATATATCCTTCCTCCATTTTTTCCAAAATTAATGATAATTGCTCCGCCTGACGATCAAACCTTGTCTATATGTGGCTTCTAAGGAATCAGTACTTTAAACCTAACCAAAAATAATCGCTGTGTAAAAGAATATGATGGCAAAATCTTTTTGAACTTTCCTTTTTTAGAGAAACAATATGAATCTAATCCGTATCGTCTCATGGGAGTTTTGTATCTGGTCTTACATCTGAGACTGGTTAGGAACTTGGATGTACAATGTAATAGATACGAGGACAAAGGAATAGATCATTCGTAAGTTCATATCGTAAAGGTTATGCATGCTTGCATCTACAAAATAGTAGTGCTGGAGGCAGAAAATTACGAGTTGCTCTGGATGGAATGACAAAAGAAACCTTTCTGCAGTGAAATAAATTTTACTTTGCCGTTGATTGAAGTATTGTTAAAAGTGTTTGAAAGCATAAATATATTAGGGGCTGCGAAAACTCTACTTTTATTCACATTATTTTATGAAATACTCAATATAAGCTGCTTGTCATAATCCCACCAATATACTAAATACCTTCCTACCTATGATGGCAGTTGACATGCATACGCTAAACACTATTTATGTCATAACTAGCCTGCCATCATCTAAATAATTTGCTTATTTAATTCCCTTGCTTCACATAATTCCAAAATTCCAAATATAAATTGCTCATTATCCAAGTCCCTTAGCACAGCTAGAGGATTTACTCAATTAAAAATTGCATTAAACGCGCTCATACGCTTTATCCGCTGCCACAGAGTACATATACTCGATGTAACTCTCTATTTGCCTCCGTCTCGCAAATGAAATTATCATATGGGTCAGAGGGGGTTTAAATTGCGACAACATTTAAAATTTACAACCAATGTGGCATGTTGGTAGCCCAGCAGTCAGCTTACAATTTAAATATCAACAATGAACCTGACAACCCCAAAAGCGAACCAAACCCCGTGCGAATCAGCGCAACCAAGCAATTAGTGACAATTATATGTATAGCCCTTGAAATCGGAAGCAAATTAAATCAAGGCAAAATGCAAACCAAACATTTGTACAATGCATCAGATACACACACACACACACAGATACTAACAACTACAGATGCAATTTATGTATAGAGTATACTAGATATTGGACTTGATGCTGCAGACAGCCAGAGACCGAAAATTGTTTTAAGCCAAAGTAACAAAGTTTGATATAAAAATGTGAAAAATCAATAAAGCAAATAGAGGTGTTAATTTCAATAGATTATATTTGGTAAGGTAAGCATGTGCTGGAAAAAGATTGTACTTGTTTGGTTCTGAAATTGTTTAAAGTCTACAGCACTTTTTTAAGTTTAAAATTTTGAATGAAAAAATTGTTATTTTTTGCAAAATATATTATTGTAGTAGAGAATACTAATCATTTTAATGTAATATGTTTACTTTTATTAAAAACTATGAATAAAACTGTTGGTTTTAATAGTTATCCGAAAATAAAGAAGAATACTACATATTTCTTTTCTATAATCGATAAGCAAGTTGGCGTTTTCATTTTATCCAACAGACTAGAAGGTACAGCCCTGTTATATTTATCAATGCTGTCTATTATATAAACTGTATGAAGGTGGAGGAGGTGGCATCCCTTGTTTTAATATTCCGTATGAGTTTTCATCCATTTGTAGTTTTTGTGCACTTTTATATTAAGATCCATTTTGTCATTCCGTAGTGAGTATTTACTTATATCTTACGTGGGTAAAATTGTAATAATTGTCCGATATCCGTTCGATACTGCAATTTTTAGCCTAAGGAAGAGGAATACAAAGCTTAATTTTTGCGATTTATTAAGGAACAGAAAGTTATTTTGATTTATGTCATTTTTATTGTAATAGTTTTACTGCGTTGATATGTTTTCTTCGTCTTTAAACCAAAAAACTGTGAGATTTTAAAAGGAAGGAAGAAAACAAAAGATTTCATAGAGAGAACAACCACAAAATTCGTTACGGTTTCTGTTTTGGACTTTTACATTTGTATAGAGACAGGTTGGCGAAGAAGAGGTTTGTTCATATTCCATCAAAACGAGCTGCTGAAACTACAAATACATTTTTTTATTTAAAAATAAAGTCATTTAAAGTATGGCCCAGATGACTTTGGAATACCCTTAGGCACTTTTTTTTTAAATAAGTTTTATTGCTTAGGCATCCCTTAGCCGGCAGGAATCAACTTTTTTGCTCAATTCCATGTAGTTAACCGTTTTCAGTCAATCTTGTCAAAGTTCCGGAAAATACTATACTAAGAATCATTGGGGTAGGAAAATACGTCGTAATATTTTTATAACAGAATAATTAATCCACAATTTTCCCATTTTTATTGTGCAAAATACATACTACATGCATCTGTTATTCAAAAACTGAAATAAACTTGTATTTCTGTAAATAAGAAAACATTTATTTTTTTAGACAAATCGCACATTCACAGCAGCTAATTATTGTATAGATTATTTTTATGGCCTGCATCTATGCTACAAAGGGCCTATTAGATTTGCGCAAAGTATGTAAGGGCAAGAATGAGACGTGGCAAACCTCAAGCTCTTTATCCAAGGATTAACTCATAGTTGTCACCTACAACATGGAGATTTTACCATTTGATGCACATATTTCCGCGGAAGATGACGTTTGTTAAGCTCTTTTTATATATTTTCCCGTTCCCCTGTAGTAAAATTTCTCGGATTTTAACTGAACTGCTTGACATTTTGATTTTAAACTTGACAAGGCAGTAAACTGCTCGAATTTTTGGTGTGTTCCAAATCAATCTATTGCTTTTCTGCGATTTGTATCGCACTCGCGTTTTTCGCGCGTTTTCAGTGCGACTAAAAGCTCACGTTTCGCTATAACAAAATCAAGATGACTTATATAGTTTTAATTCAAATAAATTTCAGTTATTTGACAATTCTTATACTCCATTTACTCTGCTTCATGTGGTATATATATATATATATATATATATATATGTTCTTCTTCGCATTGCCCCAATTAAATTGGTTTTTGCCAGCTAGACACATTCTCACGTACACACACACACACATACACACCAATGAACTCACACTCTTAACCCCATTATGACCCTCCGAGTCAAATGACCAACCAGCTCGTTGTGCAGCTCTGGCTCCATTTCGACTGGCGCCCAGCTACGGCTTTTGCTACGCTATACCTGAAGAGTTTATTTGATAATATGATATTATGTGTAACACAAAAAAGAAAAGTATACACCCGCACTAAAAATTGAACTTCGAAACAGGACGAAAAATATGTCTATTAACCGGCGGACACGGGAAACTTATCGCGCCACATAATCGAAAATGCCAAATAATAAAATAAGCAAAACCCACCATAAATTATCTTATTATTATGTAATAAACATAAAATTTTTATTCGATTATCGGATTAAGTTTTTATAAGCGAAATTCAATAACCAAAGTATTTAGGAATCGATTTTGATATATTTTTTGATGAATCCTAGAACTCTAAAAACCTTCTGTTTTTCTTTCCCGTATAATGACGCGATTTCTCGTTGAAGAATATCGTCTACCTCGAAGGTGTACTTAAAATAAGGTTCTGTGTAAATCTGCTACCGGAATATTCGACCGAATTCACTTCCAAATTTCTTCACAATATTGCTTTCCATTTTTCCATGAAGTAAAATCCAACGAAAAGTGTATATTAAAGTCGGTATGATCTAAACATTACCGCCTGGTTTGTTTGAAAATAAGAGTATAAAAATAAATTAAAATCAAATAATAAAAAAAAATGTTGAAAAACGCAAAAAAAAAATGTTTACAAGCAGCTCATAAATAATTAATTAGCTCTCTCTTCTTTTTTCCCTTCATCTTCCCCTCTATGTACATATATTTCTTTATGTGCTAGTTATGTGCTACTTTTTCTGCTGCAATTTGGCTTATTAAATGCAAGCCAAGTAATGTTCAAGATAAAACTAACTAATGATTCTGGTAATAAACTTAATTTAAAGCAAAGCATTAATGTCTTGGGAATAATTTGGTACAAATTTAATGGTTTGGAAAAACACCAAAAATCAATTCTTTATGAAGAAAAATACACGTATAGCAGTATTAATTCTTATGGCTTTCCAATTGTCGACTAATATTTTAAAGAAATCCATTATGCTGAATTTCTTCTAAAAACTATATGTTTTGCCTTTGATAGCAGTAAAATTCTAGGATGAATCAAGTTGCATCCTAGAAGTTAATTCTTTGATGATTTTATGATTGCCAGCTGCTTTTGTTTTTCTACTATTTCTAAACGTAGCCTAAAGTCTCAGATCGTACCACAGATAAAACCAATCAAATAATGTGGAAATAAGAGCGAAACATAACTTTTCAGCTTACCCTCGTACTTTTTGGTATCTCTGCTTGTGCGTGTATGCTCTTAATTAAAGCTCAATTACTAAATCAATACATTTTCATAAATTTTTCAAGGACTTAACCTATATACCACTTAATTGTGCTCATTCTGAACTGTGCGTTGCCTCAAGTAGTAAAAGTAGTACAAAAGACTAAGTTCCCACAAGTTGGCCAATACTTCGGTGTCTTAGTCATTATAATCAAAAGTCGAACAACTGTCTTAGTTTTCATGATACCAGACACCAGATGTTGAAAAATACAAGAAGTTATACCATACTAATAATAATATTTACGTTAATAAGCAATTTTGTGTTGGTAACCTTAATTTATAAAACGATTCCTTAACAAGCAAATAAATAAGTTACCATACTTTAATCGTTTTTATAGCTTATGAATAATGTTTGAAGGCCATATTATAGTGGTTAATATTCTTCTGAAGTGACATCTGTCTCTTGTTGCAAATTTCCTTTTCGAAAAGCATATCGTAATTCTATTCGACTTTAAACAGACCAGTTGGCCTCTAATCTTGTTATAAGTCGTGTTTCATAAATATTTCATTCGCTGGCCATTACCTACCTTTATCGGTTTACAGCTGACCGCCCACGGTCACTACTCATGCTGGGTAGTAATTTCAAAAGAAAATTGTTTCTCCTCCATTTGGTCTTCCCATTGGATTCTATGTCATTACCGTCTGTATTTCTTCGTAGGGTTTCGTAGCGAATACCAACGTACCCAATCCGAAATTAATCAAGAGTTATGCGAACAATTATTCGCTTTAAGATCCTCAGTGCGGATGAATCTGTCGCAACACAACAAATTCTGCTATGGCACATCACAGCCGGCTCAGGAGGAGTGTTAGTCACTACGTTCTTATTTATTTCGATGCTAAGGTTAGTGAATTCTTTGTTGACAACTTCGAATGCATCCGCTACAATATGAGAACGTGTATGAGGGCATACTTTTCCTTGTCAACGTTAACCGATTTACCGTCCAAAGATATCAATATTATCGGCGTATTGATAGGGGCGGAACACTTTGGTTAAAAAAAATAATACAGCAGCCTTTCGCAGTTCCATCTCGATTACAAAATTACGAAAAGAAAATTGATTCATTAATAAAGATAACTTAAGGCAAATGCGCAATGGTTCGTGAGAACAGCAGGAACTATTTCTTAAAAGTAAAATGTATCTATCAACCATTCACCGCACTCGCATGATTATCACTGGATGGAAATAAGAAAATTACAATATTTTATTCATTTATTGTTACATACTTTTGTTTATCTTGAAATATTCTATTTAGATTATCAGGGAGCATTACCATGTTCCAAATATTAGTCGAAAACTTACTGACAGCGTGTTCAATATATTGAGGTTTGACTGTTTTAATTCGTATGCATTAAACACAAGTTGGCCTATCAACTTAACCTAAATCTAAGTGGTTCTAAGCATTATTATTATTAAAAGCAATATAAAAAAACTCGTGACATGGCACCCCAAGCTACCAATTAGTAAAACAATAGGCAACCCTTGCAGTTTTGGCCAGATCCGACTGTCTACCAACTTGCTTAGAACTTTGAGCTTAACGTGCGTGCGTGCTAGGCTCCTTTTTTCCTTAACGTTTTATCGATCCGCATGTCTAAAATTAGTCTGGCGACATATGTACCATACTAATCGTATATATACCCACAAATGTATATATATGCCTATAGAACGCATATCGCATGTGCACACTTTTTTGTTTACATATGCGTAGCTCACATGGACAATACGGGTAACACGCGCTCGCGATTCCACGACTATTGTTTTATAAACAAAATGTTCGCCTTGAGTAAACCAACTGGTGTGATTGCATCGTGCTTTGACCCCGCAATATAATTAAAGTTTTGCCGAGCATGACAGCAATTAAAATTTTGGTCAGACCACTCTTGTGCCGCTTCATCGTCGTCGTCGTCGTCGTCATCATCTCCAAAGAGACGAATGGCAAGAGACAAAGCCCGTTACTGTGCCCGGAACACAAGCCACAAAGCGGCCAACAAATACCTTGGTCACCTTGAACCACTGTTGCACGCCACTACGCCATGATAAATGAGCTACGCCAACTCATGTGGCAAATGTGACATGTGCTCTGTGTACATCGTACACGTAATATGTCCCCGTGAGCATCATTGTGTGTGTACGGCCGTATGCATATGTGAATGTATGTAGTGATAGCTTAGCGTCCCGCTGAGAGCCAAAAGCTAAAATTACCTGGTTTTAGTTAGTACCAAAACTGTGACTATAGCTTCAGTGTGTGCGTATTCCTGGAACCCGCGCTCGTGCAGCTCTTCAACCAACTCATCGTTGGGTCATTCATGCGCATAAACCAATCACCACGGGTAATAGGTCAGTTTAGTGTGTGCTGTCCGCGCAAAATTATGGTTAATTTTGGCTACATTGCGGAAGTTATTTACTCGTTTGATTGAACTTTGAGGAAATGTCTCGTTTGGGTTAGGGGTCAGATTGGTTAATGTGCCCGGAAAGTGTTAAAGTGATTTGTGTGTTCGTGTTTATGTAGAAACGTGCCAAAACGGTAGATACACTGTACTTGTGCGAGATGGGTCAACAACAGAATTTCTATATCATTTGAGTGGTTAATTTTAAATTATGCAGCATTTTTGTAAAGCTGCTACAGATGTTTTTTGCAACAAATATTGGTGAAAAGATACAAGTAAAAAAAATAAAATTATTTAATGTAACTACAGTAAGGAAGTTTATGACGATTCAGAAAACGCTGCAGCTGACTTAAAGGCGAAGATATTTTACACAATCACAGATTATTTTACTATTTTAAGAAAAGCAGTTTCTTCTACAGGGGGCTACCTACTCCAATTATCTGTGCCAGAATTACAAATTTACCATTTTTGATAGCTTAATTTATTAACAAATGAGATCAACAAACTGCAATGTTGACATCAAAAACTATCAACAGTATCTCAATTAAAAAATCTCAATGCGTGATCAAATTTCTGACTAAAGAACTTAAAATATGGCAGAATGACCTATTAGAAAAGGTTCCAGTCTCTATGCCAGAAAGTCATATTTTGCATCAAAAGGTTTAAGGCAAATATTTAACATTTGTAAAATAATGTATGAACGAGAATGGGCCTACGCCCTTCGGCACTGCGAACCCCCTGGGACTGTTGTGCCCCTAAAAAAAAAAAAAAAATTAAAACTCAAATTCAGCTTATTTTCGTAGTATAAATTGCATCGGAAGTTGGCAGAGAGTATGGTTTTTAATAAAAAAATTACTTCATCACGGATAAAGGGTTTATGATAGTCTGCATATTTACAATTATAGTTAATATTCACTGCATTATAATAAACTTATTCGCATTTCACTACGCTCGTTTTTCGTGTTTCTTGAGCCTGATTGTGAACGAGCAATTAATTCTTAGAATAATAATGCAGCGCTTGACGAAACAAAATAATTATACCTTTGCTAACAATTTCAAAAAATTTGGCATTTTAATTAACAATTAATTATTAACTTTTTCATTTCTTGATTAAATAAATGTTAGGTTCACATCAAAGATAGAGTGAAAAAATACAATTCTCATACCTTTGTACAAATATAAATTGCTTTATTTTCTTTGCAAACACCTGTACACCTGTAAGCAGGGTTAACGTTCTCAAAATGCATTAAGTATACGCCATGTAAACAGTCTGACATAAGGCAGCCGCTTTGTATGGCGCAAGAGGCCACAGCGGCATTTAAAAACTACTTGTTTATGTGCTTTTTAGCCATTTTTAGCCATCTTGAAGCCAACAATAAACGTTGTAGGAGTAACACAATCAGTTTGCCTTTTTACCACGACGCCTAATCAAATATTTGCACATAACCCAAGATGCCCGAACTACAGCCAGTTTAGACCCTACACAATAAAAATAAAAAAAAATAAATAAATAGCAGACAAAAGCTTCGTTAAAGCCAGAAATAAATACACACATGGCTTTATGTGCTACAAAGATATGTAGATGTGTTTTGATGGAAATATACTATCCTATTTTATGTAAACGTAATTTCGACGGCGTCATCCTGCTTGTCGTCCCTGTCATCATTTTTGTCTGTGTTTTGTTAAGTGATTTCCATCATTTACGCCTTTTAGCAGACATATGCTAGGGAATACTTCAACGTGCCGGCTTTTGTTCTACGCACATCGACTATTTGGTCTAAAAGCACTACATGCATGTAAATGTGTTAGTGGCTTTGTTTCTGTGCAAACTAAGTAGCATACTCTTTGGAGAATTGAGTAGACGATACACATTTTTCAATATCTGTGCATCAAGCAAATGCATTAAAAACAGTGTGCGTCTGCATACGAGGGCGGTTTTAAAATTCACAACAAACTGACTGTGATGGCATTTTTGCAATTGAGTTGATTCAGCAGTCGAAAAAGTTATAATTAACGAAAAACATAGAAAAAAACATAAAATGAAATTACAGAATTACTGGAATGGAGACAAAGTATCGTGCATCCGTCGTATATTGCATATAACCAAAGTGCCCGCTATACGTATACGTAATATTACAATAAAATTTATTTGAATTATTATTATAGTTACTTGCACATAACGTGTAGCAACCCTCGTAAAAACTTCTAAATAAGTCTTTATACATTCACTTATTAATCTTTTCATTCGATTTATCTTTTGCAGTTGACAGCTGACCGACCACCCATGACTGCTGGCAGTGTCTAGTATAGCGATAAGATTGCACTGACTTAGGTTGACAAGCTGGTAAGTATCAACGAACATTCAAAAATCGTAAATCCATAAACCAAGAGCTTATTAAATTGGGTCAACTTTAATATGCACATATTGGATGGAGGTCTTTGAGGGTCACAGTGCCATGTGTTGGACCAATTGAGATGCAAATTTCGTGTAACCCACAAGAAAGTTACAACACCGAAACGAATTTGCTTACGACCACTTGAAATGCATGGCCAGCAAAAGTTGAGCTTTCACAGAGCTGAACGTACAAAGAATCTGCCAAGAAAATGAGCTAAAAAATGCTAAGGCAACTGCAAATAAAATGCCAAGTAGTTTGCGTCTGTGTTTTGCAAAAAGTTTTGTGTGTTTAATTTCCGGTTTGCCCAATAGAAACTCGTCCAGCCGTACTGGTGGCCATGCGTGTTGTTGCGGCTCAGCTTATGAGCCACAGATTTGTGGGCTGTGGGTAAATATTTGAAGTGAAATTAAATATCTTGAAATGGGAATTATGTACGCAAGGATAAGTCAACCGTGCACCCGGCTGATATTTAATGGATGGAGTAATATAATAATGCCATGACATTGATGTGCACTTATTTTAAGTGAATTTTCTTGGTCAATTTTTGTAGCGCAACTCTAATGAAAAGCGTTCTGAAAGGCTTTGACTTATGCTCTATACGATATTACAGACAACAAGATAGTCACGAGCACTTACTTCAAATATGTCTCAAATACATCATATTATTAAAATACAATATATTGATTTAATAACTGCAATAAAAACTACTTTTCAGCCATCACTCCTAATACTCACTCCTTTCACTTGTATTCAAAGTTTTTGGTTTTGATATTTATAAAACAAATTTTTGTTTCTAAAAATAATAATTTCCTTCCTTTTAATTGCTGTTCGAATACGTTTATCGTGCAATTCTTGTTGGAAAATAAATTGCGGCAAATTAAAAGTACACTGCCACTGTGGATTTGTCGGGCATTGGTTTTAGGTATAAGTATCCTGCCATAGATCATAATATGCTTTTAAGGCTTCAAAATTTCAATAAAATATGTGCGGTATTTTAGAAAGCAATCAAGTTACCAAATTTATTTTTAAACTCAACTTCAAGTTGATTTTTTTTTTTTTTGAATATTACAATTTTTATTTTTTATTTACTACTCTCTGAAGTAATCAAAACAATTCGTACTACCTTACGGATGATCTTAAAATCTTGTTTAATTTAGTCTCAAGATTACAACACCTGAAATTCAAAAAAAAAAAAAAGAAACCTTTGTTTTGTCCATAAAATTATCAATATAATGAATCTTATAAAAATTTTAATAAGCACAACACGACATGGCAATCAATGAATTTAAGAATACTCTATCAAACATATCGGGGCTATCAAGATATATATATTTTATAATTGGCTTCAGGTTTACAAATCATTTTGGACTTGACGCTTAAGACATGAGCATAGCCGAGTCGCATAACAAATATTCTAGATACGTGAAATCACGTGATTCGAAAAAAATATCCTTTAAAAGTAAATGGTTTAAGCTAACATAATATAAATAATAATAAATATAAAAAAATATAAATACTTTTCCATTTGGTTATTTTTTTGGGAATACTACCTTGATCAAAAAGTTTGTGCAAATTTAATTGATGGGATTCACTTTAGAAACTGGGAATATTTTTGCTATAAATAAAACTACTAGTCCCAAATAGCTTCCAATCAATTTTAAAATCTTATCTCGCCATATTATAAAATACTCCCTGCTATGCTCGTTTCTATAGCCAGAGTGTTTTGCTGGTACCCTAAGCCAAATGCAGTTCGCCTTAGGTGCAAGTTTCTTATCAGGTTCATCGGTGCCACAAAAGCCACATATATTTTCCAAGTGAAGTTTTTGCTAAAGGTAAATAAGGAAAGGTTATTACTAGCTAGATAAATGGCATGACCTAAGATTTATTTTCAAACTGACATTATCAAGAGAAAATCCATATTCTTGTGGCATTATATAAAGGTGACTTCTTAATACAGAGTATATAGAGCTTGTGATTAAACCTGTGCTTAGATTTTTTAGGTATAGCTCAAATACGCTTACACATACATATAAACCTCTGTAAAAATATATATATATATATATATATATATATATATATAATATATATATATATATTGTGCACCATTGTTAACAGCGACCCTTGAGATATATAAATAAACTGCTTCAAGATTAGTTTAAATGGTTTGCAACGTGCTTTAGTCCCCATTTTGTGCTCCACATGCAACAGCAGCTGCAGCAATAACCGTGGGGTGAAGGCAATCAGTAAGGGGCAGTCAACATTTTATGCACTTAAATGCATTGGAGGGCGAACCGCATGCAACACCCTTACAGTGTGCGGTTATCCCACTGTGCAAGTGTGTATTGTGTGTGTGGGTGTGCGGGTGCGAGTGCGAGTGTGTGTGTGGATCTGTGTGTTCGTATGTGTGTGTGTGTGTGAATGCATGCTTGTGACATGTTAGCATGTCTGTGTGCATGTAAAGTGGCGCTTATTTTAACACATACAAAAAGCTTTGCTTCTTGCCACTCATGTGCCACCCGCACACACCCGCACAGCCATTCACTCACTCACACACACACACACACACACTCACAGATACACAAACGCGCCATGTTGCCATTATGCTCATTATGTTCTAGTTGCTTGTCGGCTTCTATGTGCTAGCCCCCATGTTGTAGTTGTTGTCTCTGTGTGTACAGTGTTGTTTATCTTGTTTATTTGCTTTGTTTTGTAAATTATTTGTCTTTGCTTGTTCTCTGTTCCCGTGTTTTGGTATTTTTTTTTTCATTTTTTTTGCACATGCTTTCTGTCCGTATTTATTACCGTGTCTCTTAACAACGCACTGCACTCCTCCGCTTCAGATGAGGATGCATCAAAACTATCTAATTAAAATCAGACATATCTTCCAAATGTCTTAGGTATAAATACATTAAGGTTTTTTCTTTCTTTAAGTTATCAAGATGCGTTTTTGGAACTGTTGATAAAGAAATTCGCAATCTAAAATAAGCATTCATCAAAAGGGTGTTTCTTCACAAGCTTTTATAAATTGATTTTCAAAAACAAGAAACAGGCAATCAGACAAAGTAATTCAATGAAAATATTGGCAAACTGAAAAAGTTTATTCCCCTTGACTTTGATCATCGCTCCAACGGCGGAGCATGAAAAACAGGGACCTACAATTTATAGCCAAATCGACAAGGTGGTGTCTTGAATTAATAAAGATTTTGCTAGCGTATATTTATTCGCGAGCTATGTCACTTAAAAACAAATGCACCAGTGCGTCAGGATGGGATAGAACCATCGATCTTCCGCGACCTTCATATGGAACAAAATGTTTATTGCGATGATAAAGAAAATTCTGTTAATGTAGCGATAGGTCCAGTATATTTCGCCCTTGTCTTAATGTATTGTATTATTATGTCTGAATCAGATTCAACTTAAAAATGATTTGAATTCTATCTTAAGCAACAAATTATAATGAATTCATTCACCCATCTCTGTTGTTTTTATCATTACTGATTATGTTACTTTTGCAAATTTTAAATCAGTCGTAAACGCTACTACTACTTGGATAATTGTCAATTTTTGTAATATTTGCATTGTTCGATACCATGTGATTGTTACACGTCTCTATTTACTCGTAGTGGTCTAATTTTTATAAAAACTTATAATTCACAATAAATGAGATGCAAAGTACTAAACGTAGTTGATGCCCCTAAAGACGTACATTTCGCCTGACATCAATCACTTTTTCAAGCTTCTGAACTATATTTCAGAGTTGCATTTAAATGAAAAATATAAATTTTTTCCTGCAATATTCATATTAAGCAATATAGCTTTAACTATGCTTATGGTAATTCAATACAAAGAAATTTGCCGAGTATACAGGAATTTTGAGTTTGCATATTTGCTGTCATCATTTTATGACCCAATTAAGCTATAAATATTTAAATGAAATCAATTCGAATCCTTTAAATTAATCATTTAAAATATTTTTAATAGCTTGCTTAAAATTTTAAACATTTTAAATGCCAAAAAATATTTTTGGAACACGGATTTGTGTCTGACACAGCTGAATATTTTTGCCATGCCTCATGAAAATTTATGTGAATAAATTATTATGGAAACAGAAAAACTTGCATACAGTAATAATTCAGATTAAAAAGTATTTTCGCACATGACAGCAATGGGAATGGGCACATCCATGCTGAGGCTTAAGCTGCTCTGGCTTATGCCATTGGTCACGGACTGTTTCTCTCTGTGTACATGTGTGAGCCTTGCGCTGATTTCCACCATAATAAATTGACATTTTTGGGACATTTTTCCAAAGTGTCCTGAGCCGGCCGGCCTGTCTGTCAATTCGGCTTGTTTGTGTTTCTCTCTTGTTGTGGGACAGCATTTTAATACACAGATTTATATACCAAGAATCAGACATAAAACGAACAAAAATGTGCGGGCGCTGAACGATTTTACTGGATTTCGCTTTTTAATACACTGTACAAAATAGTCAACAAAAGCTTAATTATCTTTTTAAAACAGAGTTGAATGTCTAAATTTAAAAGTTTTTTTAGTTCATACTATCACAATTGACTTATAGTTTTTTGCTGTTTATTTGGATACGCAGATTATAGTAGATTATATCAAATGGTGCTTACATATATATAAGTTCTTCTATATTTGATATTTTTTAGAATGTTTTAAAGGACTGATCTCCTTAGTGTATCATAGAGCCGAGAGAATTGCTTTCATGTTGTGAAAATTTGGACCCACATATTAAATCGTAAAATTGTAGCTTTACAAACTATTATAACTTATACAATAAACATCTATGCATATTTATTTTTGATTATTTATTAAATTCTGTGTTTTTTCAAAAGAAATTAAAGTTTATTCAGGTGGCCATGAAAAATCGACTTAGCCAGCTCTGCCAGTTTCGCTTGCTGGGCGTGTTCCAATTAGCAGTATCAAGGGAATATAGTTTCTCTTCCACTTAATCTTTCCAAAGTAGTCTTGGTCGTACCTTTTGTTTCAGTTCATCGGCTTTCACATCGAACGCATTCCTTACTGGAGCTTCATGGTCGATCTAGTACAAATGTAGGAATGAGTTTCTCGGTATCAATAGCGTGGTAGAGCTCATGCAGCATATGATTTATTCGATTGAGATAGTCGCACCCAAAGATTTAATGAAGCAAAAAAAAATATTTTTTTACAATACGCAGTTAAAAGTAACGCTACCTATTAAGCTCGTATCCAGTAGCGTGCTCTCTTCTAAGCCTGAAGGTTGGTGATTGCCCGCAGCAGCAGCGGTACATTTTTCAACCACTGGCAAACCGTTCATTGCCCAAGAAAATCCCTGTTAAGTCACCACCATTCGGATTCGGCTGAAAACTGCAAGTTCAAGTACTTTTTATACAGCGAATACCCTTATGCAACACCTTTGAAGCTTCGGCTTAGAGAAAAAAATTTTTTTACTGACAATCTGACTACTGAAAATGACATTACATTAGCATAATTCGAAAAATATATCTAAAATAAAATGAAATTGATTCATTCATAATGATATGTTCAAGATTGATAGCCAAAATGGCAGCTTAAGCCCCAACCACTCACGTCTTCCGGGCAACTTTAATTTATTTGGAAAATTTCTTTATACTGGAAAAAAACTACTATTTATAATTCTTATTTATAAAAATTTTATCGAGGCAAATTACATATTGTGCTTCAACAGAAATTATATAAGCGAAAGGCAATAAAATTTTGACATTAGTTGCTTCCAAGGAAAATTTTAACTCCGTCTGAAGCTTAGCTTCTATCACGTCATAATGTTATGCTATTTTGTTTGTGGCTTATTATTCCGAGTTGAAGCCAAAAAAATTGACGTGTAAATTTGATGCTTATCTGTTGCGAATATTGTACAAAATCTTCGAAATCTAATTGTACATAACCGATTGTAAGCATATAGTACTCTTTGCAAAGTATTATTTTATTGTGTATTTTTTTAAAATTAAGCTAAGTAGTTAATACTAAACTTAATAATAGTTTCACTACAACTAGTAACTAGAGCCTTCCACTTTTTCAATCAATCTTAAACAATATTATACAGCCCCATATTTTCTTTTACTAAAACATATGTAAGTAAATGTCTTGTTTATCTATAAATGCGAATTTTATATTTAATATATCTATTAAGCGAAAAACCATATTTGAAGTAAGCACAACTAAGTTTCAAGAGACTTGGATGATTGAATGCACAATTCACAAGCAGGAATTAAATTATATATACAAAATTCTCATTGTTACTCCCACATTAACATACAGCTTAGTATCAGTTAATTAATGAGTTTAACTTAATTATTGGTTAAAATTATACTTATGTTCTTTGATAGAGTTGATAGCAAAAAAAGACGAAAAAATCATTGCATACCTCAAAGGCGCACATACTTTTACATGTTTAGCAGCAGAGTTGACTTTTCTGCTTACATTTCTTAAATACTTTGGTGAGTACAAGCTACATGCATGTAAGGCCAAATGTAAACAGCTGCACTCTCTCAGGCTCACTCACACACACACACACACACACATACAAATTCAATCGCAATTACTCACGTACACTGGTCAAGAATTGTGCCACATGGAGCGTAAAGTACAAAGTATGAGTGTGAGTGCAAGTGCGAGTCGAGCATTTCTGTTCAAGCTGAAGCCAATTGAAACGACAGCAAACAGCAGCAACGGCAGCAGCTCATTGACTGTACCCGCTTAGTGTAAACATGCTATGACTCACTCACACACTCAGACACACACTATGCACACAAACACTTACACACACACACACACACACAACCACACACACACGCAGCACTTTGTGTAAATGTTTGCAACACAAACTGTCAAATGTCCGGCAAGTATTGAATGCGTGTTCGTTTAATTTACGTGCAATTAGCTGTTGAAATGCCCTACAGTCAACTTTAGCAGACACAAATAAATGTCATTTACATGTGAAAAGAGTAAGCAAGAGACTAACAGCAAGCGAAAGAGAAAAAGAGAGAGAGAGAGAGAGACAGAGTGAGCGAGAGATAGACACAGAACGTGTGACAGCGGTGACTGTACTCAAAGCCAGTGCAAATCAATTAAGCTCGCATTGTTTAATGCATTTGAAAAATTGTTGTTAAAGTTCCGGAATACAAAATGCGAGCACCTGAGCACTCTCTGTTAACTGCATTTTAATTTAACTTCGATTATTGAAATTCTTGAACAACAGGTCACCATGTTGCGCCCTCCATGCACAGTTGAGTGCTCTGTGGCACATTTTGTAGTCTAAGCTAACTTAAACCTAAATGGCTTTACGTTTCCGTCTGCCTTTTTATTGTCTTCGTGTGTTGGTGTGTATGTATGTGTGTGTGTATAATAATATAAATATACCCACTGTGCACTGTGTACAGTTGAACCACATGCTACATGAACACTAAATGAATTCCGAAAATGTACAAAATCATTTGCGGTTTCTATACTCAACTCAAATAAGTCAAAGCTCCATATATTGATTTATATTGTGCTTTTATAAACACACAACAATTTTTTACAACAGTTAACAGTTAACAATTTTGTTTAATGTTTAGTTTTAATTTAATAACTTTAGCACCAAAGAAGATGACAAATATCATAAACCAATAATGCAGTATTAGGCCGCAAAATAAGGCAGAAGAGTAGTACATAATCTATTAAACATTTAATTTTAAATTTACTTATCCATAGAATAAATTCAAGTTAAATAGTAAGTAAGTAACAGCTCGACTTTCTGCGCACTTTAGGAAATTTTGTTTTGTTTTAAAAGAATACTTCTCTTTGACAATTTTTTTTATAACCAATCTTTTTTATTTACCTTTCAAAAAACATTTTTACATTCTTCTTTTTATATTCTTCATGAGCATCTTGATCTGGTGATCAGTTTTTTAATTTAATTCATTTCAATGCAATTTAAATATTTATTTCTCTACTACAGTTGTACAACTAAGATCGTATAACTATATCGCTTATTATATAGTTGTAAATGAAGCAAAATGTTAATAAATAACAAACCTAGAACAAAAAGTTTTTCTGCATAAAATAAATAAAAAAGCTGCACAAAATATCACCCACAGATGAGTAGGTACGGGTTTTAAAAAGCATGGTCTGTCCAGTGTTTCAAGATTTTTATTTTCATTTATTTGAAGTCGAAGGAATGCAGCTATGGGCTACTGCAAGCGCTGTCAATCGCCGTTTCATTCAACGATTTTAAAATCCGTCGTTAAGAATCGTCTCAAACCCCGTCATACAAACTATGACAAGGTAACTATTCACAAGGAGCTAGGTCCTTGGTTGCAAAATGCTTTATTGCCTTATGGCATTCCTTCCAGTACTTCATAACCATACAAATGTTATAGCGATAGACCTGCTGAATAAAAGCCAAGCCCCAAGCACCCTCCGGGAAGACACCTCTTAAAAATCCTTAGAGTAGGCATTAAATAGCATATGCCCAACTCCTACCCTGCATCAGTTATAGATAAAAACTATTATAATTTCAACCGCAAAGCCTTTTTTAGAATATGTATATTTTGTTCAAAACGGACAGTTCTTAAACAATAGACGCAACAACGATTTTTTACCAAGAATTAAAAATGCTTAAACTCTTAAAAATTTCTACTGTCACTCCCGGATTTGTGCAACAATCTTTGATTCGTTTATGCCAAAAAAAAATCTATTTCTTAGACAAACTATTTCGCTGCAGTGCTTGTGTTTATATATCGGAACTGTCGCAATTACGGCAAAGAAAACTAACACACTGAAGATGAAGCCAGAGGCCTTCTATGAGTTGTGAAAGATCCAACCCATACCAAAAATAAACCAATGCGAAAATTGCTCTTACTTACAAAAGGCTAAAATACGCTTAAAGGTTGCGTTTATAAAATGAGTTACTGCAACAAATATTGAGCCACTCAATTTTAGCAAAAAAAAAAAAAAAATTGTAAAATGAAATACAATTATTAATCGGACACCAATAATTGCGCCTACTAGAGCCTAAATTTTATGATTAATACATTGTCTTAAAAATTTTAAGCTCAATTCAATTTTGCCTAACAAACAATGATACAAGGTATTTAAGCATAATATCAAAATAATTCTCAAAAACGTTCAATATTTTTCGTTATAATAACGTATTTAAACTTTTAAAAAATAATAGCACACACGCAGCAGTTTCCACTGTCAAGTGTGTGCGTGCATTGTGTTAATGGAATTGCACAAGAAGTGTGCACTTATACTCAGCTTTTCTTTTTTCCCACTTTCTTTTAACTATCTCTTTTTGGTGCGCTTTCATTCGCTCTTACTTGCTCTTTATGTTTTATATGGCATGCTTTAAGTACTCAAAACGTTTAATTAGTATATAATATACAAACTTTGGTATATATGTCAGAGCTGTCATAACAATTACAAATGCTTTAAGTGAAGTGACAATTAAGGCAAATCTACATGGCGTATACGCAATATATTTGTATAATTACCGCCAACCACAACTTATATCCAATTGTCAGATTTATAATCATTGTATTAAGGCTTACTGTGCGAAGTGATAATAGTCACAAGGCAGCTAATTTGTACGAAACGGATTACACCTAAAACTAATTGATTTTCGGTGTAGAAGAATACCTTCGCAAGAAGGTATTAGCCTCATGCTCGTAGTACTTTTCGTAGTACTTTCGTGAATGCTGCTTTATTTGTTGTTTGTAACTTTGTTTAGTGTTTTCGTATACCTTGAACTTTTTCCTTATAGAGTTTGCAATTACATTGTGTATTTAAAATGTATTACTTTATAAAAAAAACATTATACCTTAAAAGTAAAAGTATCCGGCTAAAGAAGAAATAGTTTTCTAAAATCATGTTTATGCATTAATATCATTTTAAATACATTCACACAGGTATTATGGGACAGCCCATAAAAGCAGGCTATAACTTTTTAAAATGCTTTTAAAGCCTAATATTAAGTAAATAGGAGTATAATAGCAAATGCATATTTATGATACCTCTAAGCTGAAAAATCACGGATTATTCATAAATAATATAAACAAAAAACCAACTTAAAGTATAAGTACTCAGGGTTACCAAGCTACAAAATTGCACGTTCCAAAAGTCAAATAAACTTTATCTTTCGAATATTAAACATATCAATTCACAATTAATCCATAATCCAGCATAATTAAGTCAAACAGCATTTGTTTGAGTATTTTCAATGCAGCTGATGTTCTTATAAAATCCTATCGAAAGTATTATAGTTTACATGGTAAACTTAATCAGAGTTGAGGCTTTTCACTTTGTAATGAATCTCTTAATCCACTTAAACTTTATACAAAGTTGAAAATCAATAAATATTTTGTAACTTTTGTATTTATTAGCATTATTGTTGTTAATACGTTTGTTGTTATAATATTA
Source organism: Chymomyza procnemis (assembly GCA_035046065.1). NCBI lineage: Eukaryota > Metazoa > Arthropoda > Insecta > Diptera > Drosophilidae > Chymomyza > Chymomyza procnemis. The sequence continues at coordinate 22,915,309 of JAWNOJ010000013.1, read as the reverse complement.
TTGTGGTGTTCGCATGGCCAGGGTTGCCTATGCACTTAATGGCAAATTAAAATAAATATATACACAAACGTATTTTTAAAGGTTATTAGTACGCGCAGGCAAGACATGAAATCAATATGACACTGCAAAGGTCAGTGATTATGGCTATAGAAATAGAATTTAATGAACGTATACCACAAGCTTATATAAATATACATATAAAACGTATACTAAGTTCTATGGCCGCTAAGCCGCCGTATATTGCAGCATTGTTTAGGCCTTGATCGTTAATAGCTTTGAAATGGCCAGCTGGGTGTGGCCCAAACTGCCTCTTGTCTTTCCCAACCTAATAATGCCTTTGCTGCCCAGTGCTTATGCTTAAGTGTGTTATAGTCTGGCTATTTGTCTGCTCGAGTTATTTTGACACATTTAACCAAGAAATTTTCAATTAGTATGCATATAAATAGTTTAAGGCCAATTAATGTTAAATGGCATTTTCACAGTTTGATGATTAAATTGCTACTTCAAATAAACCTAAAGGCCTCAAATAATATTGATAACAAGCATACGCAGTGTGTGTCGGATAACTTAATTTAGCTTTACAACATTATATACGAGTTGATTTTATTTGATGCCACTAATTTAGAGTTTTCAGAAAGTTATAACAATTTTCTATAAGCAAAAACAAATTATTAAATTGACTGGAAAAGCAAAACAAAAAATAAAACCAAAAACAGAACCAAAACCAAAATGCCACAAATAGCAAAAAGTTGCAACAATAAAATATGAAAAGTTTCATGGCGCATGTTAGACTTACAATGCAGCGTATAGGCCAACAGCGCACAGTGGTCGAGGTTATAAAACTGGGCTGCATTTGCATTGGATCTTAAATAAAATTTGCTTGACATGAAAGTATATTTGAAACTAACTTATAAAATATACATTTTTATTGCATTCATAATGCTTGAGCTTTCAAAATTTTCCATTTAGTGCAATATAGTGGAACTATATCTCCATATGTTTTAATTTACTTAAACTTTTCTAACTTTACAACTTATACAAATATTTAACTCTTTTAATATAAATTAAGCTGCCAACAATTGCCTGCGAGAGTTTTTACCATTATATTGCATTGAATATTTGAACATAAGGCCCACTGTGCCAGTGCCACTAAAATGGAAATGAACGCAATGCGGTGGTGCAACAAGATGAGGCGGGAAACTAACACAACTCAACATTGCTCATTTCAGTGCAGTCCAAACTAACTAGTCAGCCAACCAAACAGGGGGCATGCAACATGCTTCATGCTGCTGCAGTATAGTGGGTTGGCACGCTGTCAGTGGCATATCCTGCCAGCAGACGGATTAACTTTGACCATGTTGCAGCCAGGCGCCTGGTGTTGCCCCCCGGTTTGTTCAAATTTATGCTACTCAAGCATTCCCCTTGGCAAAGCGGATGGTTAAAAGGATATCAGTGTGAGTTCTTTTGTATGATGCGTAACGGAAGGATGTACAAAATGAAAGGAATGGACAGATCAGCTGGTTGGTTTCATAGTTTTTTTTTTTTTGTTCATTTGTGCAATGTTTTTGGTCGCTTCGCTGCGGTCGCTTAATAATGATGCAAAAACTTTTCATGCTCAAAAGTTAAAACCCAAACTCTAGCGCTTACTAGGAAATTCTCTACATAAAGGGTGTCCGGATGTGAAGGACGCTAGCAGTCAAGTGAATTGACATTTGCAGGCCTTGTTCAACACAGCCACACAGACCACAACAGTCGACCAACACAGGAAAAAAAAAGGATAAATGTTTTTTTTATGTGAAAATGTTGTACAAACGTTTAAAATAGATTGCAGTCAATAATTGTCAAAAGGACTGAGTCACATGTTAAGCACGCCGTGTATTAAGGGACTGCGAGGACAAGTGTGTGTGTGTGTGTGTGTGTGTGTGTGTGTGTGTGTGTGTTACACGTATCAGCCATAGTAGTAACAATTTGTATATGGACACCGCTTACATACGGCGACCTTGTTGGGCTTGTTCCTTTTATTAGCATTTTTCTGTTTGCCTATTTACTTGTTTGTCTGTTCTATTTTTTGTCTTTCTTTTTTTTTCATTTCTCCTCTTTCTCTCATTCACTTTTTGGTTATTTTTGTATTTTTGTGCTTTATAGCCAGATCACGTAAAAATCTAATAAATGTATAATGAAGCTGCTCACAGGATATGTGTGCGTGTTTGGTTGCTAGAGAGTTGTGTGAGAGAAAACAGAACCAAAACAAAACTGAGTGTCACTTTGATGGATTAGCGTTTTGTGGGTATAGGTGGTTGGAGCAATCGGAGGTTTCTCCAGCAACTTTCATCTGAAGCTAGATTTACCAAAGTATCTAAGATATATTTACACACAAAGAAAAATAATTATATTTCAAATGCTATAAAAAAAGAGCTTAAAAAATATTCAAGTAAAATGAAAATTCAAAATAAATAAAATATAAGAATTGAACATATTTTCATATATACATAAAGGATTTGATTAGGCAGTTTTTTTTTTTTGTTTAAGGCCCTACGGTTAAAAAAAAAATTGGTTACATGCAAACAATTCAAAATATTGGCTGTTTTTATCTATACTTACATCCGTTGTGGCATCTGTCGTGGTAATCCAAGTACTAATTCAATTATTTTCTTATTCATATGAACAGAAATGTTTGTAATCTTAATCTGATGGGGCGACGTCTTGAGAGTATGGAGGTGGAATATAATATCAGTCATTTCAAGTATTTTTTTTTTTGCCAATTTTGCGACGTGGAATCAAGTATTATCATGCTGGAGAATGAATTTGTCATTTCTTTTCTTGTAATGTGAGCGTTGTTATTTTGGATCTTAGCTCAAACGCATCAAGTGCGTTCGGTATCGCGCTCCTTTGATAGTTTCACTTGGCTTCAGCATCCCACAACACCTATCTGGTAACAGCAAATGCAGAGCATTGGCGTCATGAATTTTGGTTTACGTGGTGATTGTGGAGGTGTGCCTGGGTTTTCTCTAAGACTTTCTGCGCTTCGGATTATCGCCAATTGCAATGCGATGAAGAAATTCTTTACGATTTTGGCTTCGGAGAAGCAAAGCTATTACCATTTTTGATGTTTTATTTAATTTAACTTAATGTAAACAAACTTATTGAATATACTGTAAGCTAGGTGTTTGGGATTAATAGTAAACAATCTCTTTCTAAGGACTGTAAGCTAACTATTCAAATTTTGTACTTCAATATGCGAATTCCCTTTTTGCTCCCTATTCTTCTTTTAAAATCCATACTGGTGGTAAGCCAATATTGTACTCAAAAACTTTTATTAAAATTAATCGCAAATAAATTGCCGAAACGTAAAGTCGGCTGCTGTTGGTATTCAAACTTCAGTAGTTTTATTTGTGGCCAAACAAAATCTTTTTGTCGATATAAATAAACTTTTTAAGTTCTAGAAGAGTTTTAATTTCTCATGCAGTAAAGGACTTTAACTGACTTAATTTGTTTTAAAAGTTATCTTATTTTTAGCAATTGTTTAATTTAGCTTCAACTACAAAAAGAAATTGGAACCATGTAAAAGTGAATCAATGGCAAGTACGCCATTTCGAATTCGTGAGCTAAATGTCTGTAATTTATCTTTTTAAAATGAGATAAAACAAACAATGCATTAAAGCTATTCAATGCTGGAATTTTCTTTAGTGTCAGGTCTACGTGTGTGCCAATTTATGGCTCAAGCTGTGAGTTTGACAATGTTCTATAAACTTTTGTTCATAACTTGGCACCAAACCTCTGTGAGCCGCTGGGTACCGCACAAACAAAAATGCGAAATCGGTAAGGATATGCACTTCGCTAATTCGCTAATTGAAGTACAAAATTTTAATAGTTAGCTTACAGTCCTTAGAAAGAGATTGTTTACTATTAATCCCAAACACATAGCTTACAGTATATACAATAAATGCGAAATCGGTAAGGATATGCACTTAATAATCTGGCAGCAGAACAACGACCAAAAAATTGGTGAATTGGTTAGAAAACGTTAGGTTGCTTTAAATACATATTTTTTTTTATTTAGCATTTTTTACTGAAATTCAGCTCTTTAAGGCATAATTCAAGTTCCCATCGCTCAATGATTGATTGTTCTTGGCAATTTTTTTAATTTTCTTACAACGAAACGCAGTAAGTTCGATTTTATCTTGAGCCCCTGCACAGCGGTTAAAGTTCACTTGGCCTTTTACTTAAAACTCTTAATATTTGCAATCATTTTACGTTTGCCTGCAATTAAATAAAATCAAACTTAAACTGACACAAAGTCAAGTAAACATATTAATATTAGCTTAAGGAGCTTTGATATTATTTAAATTCGGAATAGGCTTATACATTTTATAATATGCTTTCAAAAATGATTAACTTTTATGACTGCCTTGAGCATCTTTTTATTTTTTACATATAAACATTTAAATTCAGCAAAAATAATTTTATAATATTACATTCACATTTCTGTCAATTAGTCATGTATAAATATTTCATTTTAATTAAACTAAATAATGTAAATTAAGCTCTAATTGAGTGCAACTAAAAAATCACTTAAGCGAAAAATATGAAAAATAAATTATAATATTTATAGCAGGAAATTAAATTCATGTGGTTGACTTCCGAGCGACGGCAGTGGCTTTCAAACATCTAAATAAACGTCAAAAGCCAAACTGAATACCAAATACAAAAAATTCTTGGTTAAAAAAAGTTTATGAAATTCTTTTCATGTGTATTCCATGAAAATTGCATTGTGTTGTCTGCCGCAAATCGACAACCACAAATGCAACAACAACGGCAACAACGCCAACAACGACAACAATGACAACAACGACAACATCATATCCAACACGAAGAGACAGTCAAAAGACAAGCTGAATGCCAAATGCCTTGGCATGCAAGCTCTGGCCCTTTGACTGACAGTTAGACAGAGTGACTGACTGACGGCTTTTAGGCCAAAGGCAAAAATATTCTATAGACATGATAACTATACGATATATATGTGATATCGAACGATGTGGTGGTTTTTATACGCATGCTATGACATATGGTTGAAATGTGTGAGAATCCATTACGGTTCTCCTTGTAATTTGAAGATTTCGTGGAAATTATTAGAGTGTACTCAATGTATACTCAGATATAGAGCTCATATTGTATTTTAGCGATTTGAAAGAGCAAAGCAGCAGCATTTTTTTCTCCCTGCTCGTAAATTTCTTTTACTTTTTGTGAGAAAAAATAATATTTTCTTAAAAATTATTTAGTTTTCATGATTACCATAAGAATTACTAAAGTTTTCTTGGGTAATAATTTATGATAATTTCGAGATTTTTTTTAGTAGAAGTACGAGAAGTATAAATCTAATAAGAGTTACTACACTATTCTGCCTGATTTAGTAACTGACATTATTATAGTTATTATTTTTTCAGTCTCAATAAATACTTTGTGAGAAGAGACACTGAAGCAATTACCCAACAATTTGATTTCAACAAAAACTGTTAGGTTTTCGTATATAATTAAAATTTAATTGAGAGTAAAATGTAAATTCTGAATTTTACAATTTGCAAACAATATTTAGGGTATTCAAGCTTCGTTTTGACTAGTTTAAAATTTGATGGAGTAAATAATAGTGACATGCACTAAACTGTTCCTGAACACCTTTATTTGTTTATTTAAATAATTTACAGTACAACTAAGTCCAGTTGACCTTAAGATTAAACCATTTGAAAATGTTAAAAATTACAAACATTAAATGACTATAACTAATCCGTATTCCTAGCCTGATGAGTGAATTGTTTATAGATATGCACAGTTGCAAACCTGGGGCTAGCTAGTAGGAACTTGGATTTACACTGTAAAGGATGAGAACAGGAAGTGACATAAAAGTTAAGACAATTCTTAACAATTAAACCAAAAGATCAGCATTGACCAAGTTGATTTGTCAAAGCTGCACGATTTGGCGCATCAAAAAAAGTTAAGATAGACAAAGAAACAGATTGTAAATACCGTTCATAGGATACGAAAACGTAGACGGTTATTATAATTTGCGCATAAGGCAAGAATATATTTATACTATGTATAATTTCTTATAAGATGTAGTTTAAGTTTCTGCAAGCCGAAAATGTTTTTAATAGATTAAAAAAGAAAATTCGGAGACCATCAAAGTTACAGAAAATATGATCAGGGTATTAAGATGAAGATTAAGGAGAGAAAAAGTACAAAGACAGCCTACTTGAAATTATCATGCAAAACTGCTTATTAAAACTTAAACCAATCAAAATAATGTATTAATATTTACAGAAATTATTGCAGAACTGTAAAAAAAACTTGTACATTCTGTATATATGGTACAAGCTATCCCAAAATCAGCGCCGCCCCATTATAACTTGTGAAATATTTCACTATTGAGTTGTTGAGAAACTGTTGAGTACTATTATCAGCACTGAAAATTTTTGTCATATTTAAGTAAATTAAGTAAATTAGGCATTAATTACATTTGTGAAGCGTTACATTGAATGTTTTTGTTCTTAGCCAATGTACCAGACATACCTGAAATTAAATGATTTGTAATCCAGTTTAGCTACGAAATCACTTTATGTCAATTATATGCAGGTTTTGTAAATTTTAATTTATAACTATTCGTTTTAGGTAAAATTAGTAACCTGTTAATGTTAACAAAGATAGCAAAGAAGAATTTCATATCACACTTTGATTTTCAGCAATTAAATCATATTTTCAGCAAGAAAATAATCAAAGTGTTCAAAATCTAAAGCTACATAAACTGCATTTATAGATTTTACTTTCCGACTAAACATTCGAAGTCTTATAATTTATTTTAAATAACATGAATTTGCAAAAGTAAACCGAGAAAGGAAAGGGGAAGAAATTTTCACAACATAACAAAAAAACTCTGCAGAGGGGAATTTGCGCTAGGGTCTGTTTACTTTTCAGCAAATTTTTAACTGCTTAACTTAAACCATGAATACTTTTATTGATTAATATAAGGATAGAAGCATTTTTATTGTTTTAATAAAAATTAAGCAAAAATTAAATTTGTATTTACTCAAATTACCTTTGTTTAAACTCCGTCAATTAAAACTTAATTTGCAAAAACGGCTGCGCTCTATGGCATTTTACTTCAGAAGGTAAACTGCTATTTCTAATTTGAAATGTCTCTATCCTTGGCACAGAAATTGGGAAACCAAAGTCCTTTTCTTTCTTTACAAATAATCCACAATTCAAGTAGCTGGCTGCGCTACAGTTTAAACTTATAAAAACTACAACGTAATACCATTTTAATTATTCTGATTGTATTTTTAACATTCTTGGTTAAATATTGTATTATATGACCATATAAGTCTTATGTTTTGTATTTTCTCTATCTCTCTTTGTAGTTCTCGTAACATGGGCTGCGCCTTTGAAGCAAACAGAGAGCAGCCCACGCATACTATAAAGCAGCCAAAACGAACAAATCAATGTGACCCAACAACAACAAACACAACATTAACAACAATAAAAATAACTGAGTATTGCAACTGTAAACGTAACGATATACATAAGAAGAAGAAGAATCAGATTCAGCAGCAGCAAGAACAGCAGCGGCAGCAGGAGAAGAAGTTCGAGAACATCAAAATCAAGGATAACTATCAGCAAAATCATAAAACGCAAAGAACACAAACGACACAACTAAAAGCGCCAGCTCAAGTGCTTTCAACATCCAAGCAACAACAACAGCAGCAGCAACAAAAACAACAACAAAACATTGAAGTGGCGCACAAGGACGAGAGGCAGCAGGCATTAAGAACGCACGAAATAGCAACAATCGATACGACAACGACGCCTTCTTCAACGACTTTGACACCAAACGCTTTGCAAATAGTTGAAGCAAATTGCTATACAAACTCAAATACAAATACTTACGCGAATCCAAATCCCAATCCCAACCTCAGCACAAACTACACAAAGATAAGGCCAACAACGTGCAACGTCTGCTGTCCCACACATGAGCAGCGGCAGCGACGGCTACGTCGCCGTTGCCAGCAGCAACAGCAGCAGCAGCAACATGCTGCTACAGCGGCTGTTGCTAGCTTGGCGGCAGCCTGCATCGGTGGCAGCTTCACAAGTCTGCAGGAGATGCTGCTGCATGCGCGAGCTACCCTAGCAACGCAGCTGGGCCAAGTTAGCCAAGCGCTAGGTGAGAACGTCATCAATTATCGCGAGACAACGAAACAGCAGCGACAAGTTGCTGCAAACAGCTCATCCCCAACACTTGCAGCAACCACAGCAGCCTCCACATCTGCAACCCTTAGCTATCAGCCCTGGCAGCAGCTACTGGCCACGCACAATGCTAAAGCTGCAGCTGCCGCTGCTGCTGCAGTACCTGCCACCATGTCTGCCGCCATTTTGGCCAATGTAGGCGCCACCGCTGCTGCCACCTCCGCTGCTGCTTATCAATACGTAGGACAACATTATAAGTACTACAGTCAGTCCTTCAGTTTCTATGCCGCCTACAGTGTCATACTGATGCTCTGCTACTTGACCACCACATCTACGGCAGCTGCCACAAGTTCTGAGACGGGTGCAATAGATAAGCATCCCATGTAAGTTGTCTGCGACGGAACCGCAAGATGCTGTCAAAAGGCCCAATCAAGCATTTTGACAGACTGTACCTACTCTATATATGTAGATTTACTTTACATAGACGGGCGCTAGTTATATAGACAAACCATGCTTTTGTTTCACTCACTCCTACACTCAAAGCTCTCTCTATCTCTCTCTCTCGAAGACAGCTTCGTAACTTCAACTCTCTCTCTCTTCTACCTTCTCTCTCCCTCTCTCTCTCTCTCTCTCACACTCAGTCACTGTCTCTATTACTCCAAAACTATCTTTGTCTTTGTATATCTCAAACGAATATCTTTATGTAAATCGCCTGAAACCCCTTCAAACCTACTTTTATCTTATACACGAATTTTCTATTTATTTCCTTTTGAAATTCTTTCAGTCATGGCATCGATTGGTCGAAGTAAGTTTTTGCACATCCCAAAACCCGCTCACAAAAAAAAAAAGTAAAAAAGTTATAAAAAGATTATAATGCAAATTTTATTTAAAGTTCTTTTGTCATGAAGTTCCTGATAAATGCCGTTTTTTTTGTTTTAAATTGTTTAGTTTTCCTGTAAAGAATTTAATTCAATTCAATTTTATTTTATTGTTTTGCAATTTGCATGTATTTATCCGAAATGTTGCTGAAAGTTTGCAAGCTTTTTTTACTTATAATGTACTCAAAGAAGGTTCTAAAAAAACAAGAACTGTTTTACGAATTTATTGGCCAAACTTTTCTCACCTTGCCCATAGAGCCAAATGAAAACAACATTCGAAATGGTATCGGTTGAGGTAATTTGGAAATTCGTTTCACGAAGCTGTATTTCAGCATAATTCTTATGTGGCGTGTTCGAACAATTTTGATTTAAGCAAAATAAAATTCTTTTGGATAGTTTGACTATACGGCCACCTACTGCTTGCTTAATAAAATATAAAGAAAAAAATTACTTTAACAATAATCGCAAAAACATATACTTAATCCAATTATTGGCGGCCATTTTGTTCCTCATTTTGAAATTTGTACGTGTAGATTTAGTTTCAGCGAGGCAGAAGCCCCATATTTGTCTACCGAACTTAAAACATAACATTTTTAAATTTTAAATTTTAACGCCAAATTTAAGCTTGAGTTCCATTTTGAAGTTTTAAATAAAATAGAAATTATAATAAGCTTTCTTAAATATTTCTCGAAAAACACTTAACTATAAAGTCTAGAAAGGTTTCTAAGAAACAATATTACAGTGATACAATTTTATGAATAATTCACTTCGACTTACTTTTTTCCGCCTTTACAAGTACAATAAATAATAAAGCACCACAAATAAAAAGGATTATCGCTTTTTGCATTTTCTGAGAAATATTTGTATTAGGTATTTTTGCAGGCCTCCCTATATGAAGGTTTTCCAGAGATTGATATAAACAATCATTGCAAGGTGCAAATTTCGAACTAGATAATGGATGCATTTCTTGTTTAAACTTAAACTAAATTTTAAGCGTATGCCAGGACAATTTACTTTTATTGCTGATCTACGTCAGATGGCGCCACTTAACTTTACCAGATAGCGCCAGTAGATAAATCAAACGTTCTGTCTGGTCGCCATAACTAAAACTAATGTGCCAGCAAATTATAAGAGGCGAATCAAAATATTGATTAAAAAATCCATTAGAAATCGCATTATTTTAATTTTTGGCGTGGTATAATAATTTTCATAAATGGCATTCAACTTAAAGTAAATTAAGCTTTTAACTGAAAGTTTCGTAAAATGTATTTAACTTACAATTTAAAGAAATTATTTATTATTGTAGGTACAATACAGTCGATAGGATCGTTTAATTACACATTTCAACAGTTTTTTCTTTTTTTTTCAATTGTGGGGATTTTACAAAAGTTTTCTTGAAATTAATTTTAACAAATTTATTAAATATTGCTAACTAATCGATTTGCAATAGGACACAAAATAAATAATAAAAAAACTCAGCATTATACGGAAACATTTTCGAGTTTAATGTATAAAAAATTTCGTAGTTACTATATAAAAATAATTCTTTAAAACTATTGAAAAGTCAAAAATTTAATGGCAATTCTTGAATATTTTAAAATTTGTTTAAATTGCTTTTATTTATTAATTGATTCGCTGAATATTGTAGGTCGTACTTTAAATAAAATTGTTGTTATTGAAACAAATAAATAAACAACAAGAAATTTTTGTGAAAACCAATTTATTTATGTAAACTTGTTCACTTTTTTGCCCATGTACCGAAATATTTACCTTTGGGCACTTTTGACAGACAATGTAAATGTAGAATGTTTCAAAATGTAACAACAATTTATTGCAAAGTATTACTTAGAACTTGCTAAGTGCAAAACAATTTGTTTAAACTGCATTTAGTATATCTCATAAATAGGTAACTTTAATAATGCAGTTTAACATTATAGTATTTTTTATTTTTAAAAGCTTTACGATTCTACTGCGATATTCGAAACACATTCAAATGCCACAAAAAAATCGGATGCAGCGTAAAGCCTATGTTTGGACTTTAAGCTTTTGTGCCACTTCTAGTTAAATTATTTTTATTTTTAATTTTGCTAAGCTTGCCTTAAATCATCTTTTAGGTTTGCTTCATCATTCCTTATATTTGTTACCTACTAACCCCCTAACTTGCAATTTTCGTATAAACTTACACAAAAGTATTCCATAAATACACATAAAACTGTACATACTCATTTTAAGTACTTACATTTGTGTTCTAAACTACTAACAATAAAATACAAATTTATCACAAAAGATTTTAACTCAATGCCGGGTTATACGTCAATAATGCTTAATTTTTCACAGATTCGATGAATCCAGTTCGGATAAGGAAATTTTAGATTTATTACTTGAAAAGAAACGCTATGATAAACGATTACTGCCGCCTGTAAATGGTAAGTACACACTTGCAAATAAGTGTATACATGTTCTTTTTTTGTAAAACAACGATAAAAAATTCAATTCGACTAAGTGCAGAAAATAAAACGAAAAAAAACAAAAACAAAAAATAAAAAACTTACAATACATGACAATAGTGTTGTAGAAATTGTCTCGGAAAACATTAAAGCTGTCAAGTCCGTTGATAGAGAAACTTTCAGTGTTTATTTAGAAATTACGCTTTGATTAATTACCAACGGGTGTCTGTCGAAATAGTACGGCGATTAGATATGTTATAAGTTATTTAGTAGATTTTCTCTTTCAGACATTTCCCTTAGTTGATCTTTATTGCATTTTACAGATGAAGACTTTTGCTGTGGCTTAGAGTCGCCCGATATGGCTAAAAATCAAAATGCGCGGAGACCACACAATCGCGGTTTGTGTTTAAAAATGAAAAGTTTTTTAGAAAACATACGGTTTGGTAATTGATTTAATGACATAACATGATGCAGCAGATCATAAAATATATGTTTTAAATATATAACTTGTTTATTTCATTAAGTTCGCAAGCCTGTGGGAAACATATTTTGTACATTATAGTACAGAGACAATGACTGAATATTAAACTATTTTTAAAAAATTGTGAGGAAAGAAGAAAAAACACTTTTTTTTTTGTAGAATTTAAAATATTTAAAATATTTGAGCAATAATTACCATAGTAAAAATATATCCTAAACATATTGCGACGTCAAAGTATGAAAAAATCAGTAATCTTAAAATAAATTGTTTTCTAGGGGAACATACCTGATTTGAATGAGAAGATTGTTTCTTTGATAGGTGCTACCCCACTTTCCATTCGTTTAACAGATTTCTACTTAGTAATACAATAATACTCAATAAAATTTTTTAATCTGAAGTGAAAATCTCTTTTTGTAGGCGCAGCTGAATAAATTTATAAATACATTGAAGTAATCATTAAGTGCTACTTAGAGCCACTAGTTTTCATCAAATTAAATTCATAATAGATCCTTTGGTTCTTATAACGTACCTACAAAAAAATATATAACCTTTAAATTCCATAAAAAGTAGATTATTTAATTTTAGATCTTTTGCAGGGTGTAATTTTAGCCTACTCCTCTTAAAAAATCCACTGGTATATTACAAATTATTCGTTCAATGATAGCTTTTTGTCAGTCAATCGTTGCGGTTTACCGCCATAGACATAATCACGAAACAAAGCATCACAAAATTCCAGAGACCACCATCTTAACCATGTTCTTCTATTTGGGATTCGATTCAAAGTTAATTTATGCGTATGCCTTATTTTCGTTTGGCGTGTACTGAAAACGGCATTTTTTGTGTCCTGGAGGGTCTCTTAAAATCTTACAGATATTTTATTTAAAACTCCTAAATATATATATTTATTTTCTAATGGATACATTTTTTAAAATTTTTCAAAAAATACCATATAATCAGTTACAATAATCATCAAAAAAATATACTAAAACTAAGTTTTAATATAACATCCTTACCCTGGTTGTGGACATCTGTAACTAGTTAAAGTAAAGGCCCTTCGGATTCGGCTTGCAACTGTAGCTCAGCGTTATAATAGATATGGTAATGCTCCACTATAACAGACAAAATAGTCAAGGAAATTCATAAAAAAAAAGTTTTAAAAACCCAATCAAATTCAAAGCATTAATTAAGATTACTACTATAATGCCAATTTTGTTATGATAAGTGGACCGATTGGACAAATCATGGCAGATATGTGATATAGTCATCCGATTCTATAAACAGACGAATTATTCTTATGTAACTTTTTATTTTTCTGTATACTTGTGGTTATATCAACATTTCTTAATAACTCAATTATATAGTATTTTAGGCAACATTGGCCCTCTTATATTATCTTCAATGGGTTAACCATATATTCGGCTTATATTGCATTTGCATCATAATTTATAGGGTATCGAAATATGAAAATGATATAATGCAGTAATTAACTTGTATCAAAACTATAAGAATTTTGACTCTATTTTGTCCTGTCATTTTTAAAAACTGTCGCTTACCAAACCGTCTATAGTATTCTGAAAAACTTCGTTTAGCTTTCAAGTTTTCAAAACTTTTCGTTTAAGTTTAAATTATTTTTTTTATTTAATTCTTTGTCTTACTGCCAAGACTGCAGTATTATCTGGAAAAACTTAAGTTTATTTCTGTTTGTACTCTTTCTGTACGCAATCGTTAAAACTACGTATTTTGCACATATTTTTTTGATCTAAAATATTTTCTATTTTTTTTTTTAAATTTATTCTACATTTTTTAAGAGATAATTTTTAATGCTATTATGCTACTTATAGGCACCCTAACAGTCAATGTGAATGTGTTGCTCTTAAGCTTAGCTTCGCCAGATGAAAGCAGCTTGGTAAATATATAAAAAACAAAAAGCTTAAAGTAATTTTAAAGTTAACTTTTATTCAAATTTCATGTTTACAGAAATACGAGGTGGAGTTTCTATTAAATCAACAATGGAACGATCCACGCTTGCAATATGGCAATAAATCGCATTATGACTTTTTAAATGCTTTGCATCATCACGATAGCATCTGGACGCCGGATACTTATTTTATTATGCATGGCGACTTCAAGGACCCCATCATACCAATGCATTTCGCTTTAAGAATTTTTCGGAACGGGACCATTACGTACGCAATGAGGTGTGTATAGCGCCAGCACGAGGCTTAAACGATTTGAATATGCATGGTTTTTATATTATTATTATATATACGAGGGAGTATATACACTCTGCAATATGTACTTGGTACTTGGTAAACATTTCCAGTATTTGCGCACAAGTCGAGGCTAAGCTGTTTTAATGGCGACAGAAATGCAAATGTAATATAAGTTCATATACATTAGCGCCTGTGTGGGTCGATTTTTATATTTTTGGGACTGGACCAGGTCTTGGGTGGGTGCTGATGTGTAGGTGTACTGAAAAATTAATAAGTCCTACACTGCTCCCAGCTGCCCATATACTCATACGTATGTACACGTGTGCCCCACTCTAGCTGGACTGTAATGAAAAATAGCACGAGACGACATAAAGTAATACAAAAAAAAAAAAAAAAATGTATGCAAATATTTGCTGTAGGTACATCATACAGTAGCATGTTGCCACTGCCCCATATGAATCCTCAGCTCCAGCTGCGCCTTTTGCCAGCTGCCCAAAAGGTATAGCATGAATTCTGTTTACTTTGGAAGCTGCACAACTTTTTTCTGGCCATCATCTGACCGGGTTGCAGCATTGTTGGCCTCATGTACACAATGGTTTCCTAGAAATATTATGTATACCCTATATTCTTTTAAAAAAAAAAGTGCCAATGCTTCTTATCTTGGAGCACAGAAAACTATAATAAAAATATTCCACAAAATAAATAATTTTGTATATTCAATAAAACTAAACAAATTTTTTTTTACTCGAACCAACCGCGTTCAGTTGTAAATCTAAAATATTTCATATTATTTGCCTACAATTTATTTGTAGTACAATTTTTTTGTAATATCTAAATATTTTTTTTTTTTTCATTTAAACGTCGATTTACTCGATCGAATTTTGTGGGGCTCACCAAAAGATCATAGAAAAAAACATGTTGAATAATGTGAGAACGAATATAGGAACATAGTTAGAAAAAAAGACTCTACTCTACTCTTCTATAATTTGATATAAATTTCAAAATTGTTTTTTTTTTAACAAAAAATTTCTTTTTAAAAGAACTGTATTGATACCCAAGCTTAAATCTGAACAACATTGATTTCTTGTATTTTCCATAAATGACTTTTGAAAACATCATGACTTTTGAAAAATTATTGCTGGCAGATTTTAGTGCTTTATATCAAATTATTTATATCGGATCTTTATAAAAATTCGTTACTTTATCTAAAAGTTTTTGTATTTTTTTTAACTGATTGAAGACATGTCTATGGCTTATATCCAACTAAAATAAATTTTGTATATTAGGAAATTTTGTTTCTGAAAAGTTTATTGATCTAGCTGAGATCTAAGAGCTTACACAAACAGACAGACAGACAAATGGATAGCCGTGTCGATTATATGACTTCTTTATACATCCTTGTGGGCCTCCCCAGAATTTTTTTTCTGGGTATTACGTACATGTAAAGTCGATTCACGTAAATTTCAAACATTCTACAGTACAGGGTATGAAATTTTACGAATGGCAAAGTAAGATATTTTCAAAAATTAATTTTTTATAATATGCATAATATACAATGTGTGGAGTTAAAGTTTAAGCTATTTTATTCTGAACCATAACGAACATTTCAATCCGTTGAAGCAACTTAGATAAGATAACCAAACCAAAAATCAAAAAAAGCTTCACAACAAATAGAACCACATATTTTATTGAAAATTGAGTCGCGTTTAAATAAAATAGTTTATAAATAAAATAGTTTATAGGAATCCCTGTTTTATGAGAATAGAAGAAAGGAGACTCTTCATAATGTCAAATTTAAAATCTACTAAATAATTTTTAAACTTAGAATCAAGCAAGATTGTTTTAATTTTTAAGGTTATCAATTTATGACGATAAGCTCATCATTTGTCGATAGCTATAGATTTACAATAATATTAAGAAATTAAGGGAGCCTTGGTCCAAAATCAGTTCCATGTACCATGCACTAGGGGTTTTTAAGCGTGAGTTTAAATCACAACCTAAGCCAAATGGACGCATACATGGCATAAAATCAGAAACTGCGCAATTGCTTGGATTTCCTCTCCATTTTTCATTTTTTCACTTTCCCATAGAGTATACGAACTTCGTTGACGGCCGTGTATAAAATTATACTTTTTACTATAGCATTCTCTTTTCTCTGGTTTTAAATATTTATAAAAAAAAAGTACTACACATAAAAGAGCTGGGGTTACTTTTAAACGAACAAAGAGAATTTATCAAAATATGCTCACCATTTAAAGTTATAAAATATAAACTTTTTGTGGTAAAATTAGTTGAAATCTTCAACATATATCATGGACATACATCACCTAAAAAAAATGTGTAATTTTATAATTAAGAAATTAATTTTTTAAGTAAGTTGCAAATTCTAATTAAAATAGCTAAAATTTAATTGAAAACTGTGCAAATGCTGATTTCTTGGGTAGAAAAGAAAACCAAAACCAAAATGGCAAATTTTTCAATATGATTTATATCGATTTTAACTAATGCTTCCAAATTGAAAATGTAATTTGATCAAAGTGAATTGATTGTCCTTTATTAAGGATCATGGTTGGAGCAGCGATCCAGGAAATCAGAAAACCGATAGAGCTGGAGCACATATGTTAATTTTTGGTGTGAATAGATTTAGATTTTTTGAATTTTGTGCCAATTAGTTTGAGTTAAGAAAAAGTTACGTATTGTTTGTTTTTTATGAAACTGACACTAAATTTGAAGTTAACAATAAA
Source organism: Chymomyza procnemis (assembly GCA_035046065.1). Lineage (NCBI taxonomy): Eukaryota > Metazoa > Arthropoda > Insecta > Diptera > Drosophilidae > Chymomyza > Chymomyza procnemis. The sequence continues at coordinate 22,898,314 of JAWNOJ010000013.1, read as the reverse complement.
GCAATAACCATTTTTTAATTACAATTAATGAGTAATTGGGCTTGTTGAAATGTGTAATAATTCTTAGCTTTCTATAAGAATCTATTAAGTTTCACATAGAGAACATATTAAAGTCGATGCTAACTTGCTGTAACTTATCTTACATTCTCACTTATTTAACTTAACGCTCTTTCTATTTTCCATATTTTCCGTTCTTTTCTTAAATTCAGGAGAACTTTTCCAATTCACTGCATAAAAGCAAATATGTCGCGCAGCAATTAAAATAAGTTGAATGTGGTAGTAACTGTTGTTTTTGTTCTTTTTCCCCTTGTTTGTTGGACGTAAACTGTCAGAACTAACTTGGCTAAAAGAACGTCTACTCAAGAATGAAATTATGAAATGCTGCGAAGTAACTTATGATGTGGAAAGGGAAACAAAATTAAATGCCAAGAACAAAAAAAAAGAAACTTGTGCGCAAATTATAAAAAAAAAAAACTATACAAAGCTTGGCAGACTCTTAGCTCGGAGTATATATACATTCTCAAAGACATATAAGAAGTATACACAACTATATCTTTAAGTTATCAAATTCCATAACTCTTACAAATAATTTGTTTTTACAGACGCCATTTGATTTTATCATGCCAGGGCAGTCTACATATATTTCCATTCGATGATCCAAAGTGTTCGTTTTCCATGGAAAGCAGTAAGTACAATAATTGAAAAAGAAAATAAAATAGAGACTGTCGAAAAGTGAAATAAATAGAACGTTATAAAAATAAATAGTTATGCGTAGTTGTTGTCGACAGACAATGTAATGTTGTTTACGCAAAGTTTTAATTCGAAGAAGTTAAGTATAATCACCAAAAATGTATAACGCCATTTATAAGTACCTAAGAAATATATATATTTTTTAATAATTTAACTTGTACTTGGGTTCAACTTTTACTAGCTCAATACAAGTTTGTAGAATTATTTAAAACAAGTACCAAAAATTAAAAGTAAATATTATGAGAAAATGTTTTTATATGAAATATATTTTTAGACCGTTAAAGTAAAATGATTGAGATGGGTGGGGACGAAAATCTTTAAAACGAAACTACGGTACATCTTTCATATTATGGGGAAAAAAGGGTGATTTTTCGGTGGTGCTCGTCATTCACAACAATGTTGAACCAACATGCTTTTTTCTTAGCTACGGTCAAAACGGTCAAAATAAAATAATAATGTTCATTAAAACTAATTTCGGCAACTTCAACTTCGTTCATTTGAAAGGCCGATGCACTTGACGGGTTTGCGTTTACTCGACTTCATTCACCAGATACATAGTGAGAATTAACTTTAGTTTAAATTAAAGTGAGAGCTGATAGATGCGATGCGACAATGGGATTGACATAAGCATGAGACACAGAGTTGTGATAAGCGATATCGGTTTCTCTGGGCATGATTTATGGTCTTACTCTGCCTTCGACGAGATGATTTGTTTGGACATGGGCGGCGTCGCTGCGTGTTAGTTCATAATTGAACAGCCACCATTAAAAAAATATATCCCAAAACAATGACTTTTTCAGGATAAAGCATCCTATCATAGTTCTGAATGTTCTACAGCCCCAAATCGGCTATATTATATATTGTATTTGAGCATTAGAAGAAAAGTAGCAAAAAAAAAAAAAAATCAATCTTTATATATGTTGGTAAAGGATATATTAATGTTATAATTGTTTGCCTTTAATACCTTTAAGAGATTATGTATAGCGTATTTCTGACTCAAGCGTTGAAATTAATTAATACATCCAGTTCTTAAGTCTTTAAAAAAATCAATTACTCAATTGCAGTTTTTTCCAAACTGTCTAGCAGAAAAGAAATTAAAACAAAGCCAAAGCAGACGGCTACGTACAAGTAAATAATTTGAAAATGATGCTTAAGTGTTAAAAGTAAAGGAAACACAATATTTGAAGTATCTTGCTCAGTGGCTGATGATGACGTCTACAACAACAAAAACAAAGATGACAAAAGACAAAGATGACAGTGTTCCGGGCCACGTCGACTGCTGCTCAAGGGAAATCACTCTTTGTATGTGGTATGCGTGTGCGTGTGTGTGTGTGTGTGTGGGTGTGGGACTCATACAACAGCTGACAAAGTGGCTAACATGGCTTACTGACAACAGGCAGTAGCTGCGATTTCTTGGCCTCAGTTTCTGACATCGTGCTTGATGTTTGGCTGGGCTTTTGTTCTAAGCATTGTTTTTCAAACTTGTTTCCTTCGCAACTACACACACATATACACAAAAACAAACACACTCACACACACACACACGCAGTTGCATTTGAATTAACCCGACCAAAAGAAACAAAACGTGCCCAACATCATAAGTTCAGTTCGTTGTTGCGAGAGAGTCGGAAAAATGCGCTACAGCTGGGACATGATGACGTCATTGAGATTCTCATCTATGACGCCAAAAGTGTTTGTCGTCTGCTTGTCAGTGCTTATATTTCAAATATGATTTAATTTACTTTGAACAAACGCCTCTTTGGCATATTTACAACACAATTTACAACAAAGATGACAGCATGGGAGACAATATGCATTGTTGTTAGTACATTGTATTCGACCTTTGTTAAAATTAATACAATCTATAAATGGCGGAAATTGACTTGTGTGAAAGTTAAAGTGACATCTAACAAGTGACAAACGAGGGTTGGTATATCTATGTCTAGTCCTTCTGAGGAAGGAACTATATGAAATTGTAATCTTTTAAGTGTTTTCTGTTGAGCCTGCACTTAAAAATGTCACATTATATTTGTAAATTTCTTTTTATGCTCTGCACTTGATTAGGAAAAGAACAAGCTTATCTGAATAAATCAACTTATATCTTAAATAAGCTAAATAAAACTTATTTAAAATATTAATAGAAGAACAATTAAGCAGTGCACTGCTTGGCCCTATTTAAGCAGTTCTAGTACAAGTACAAGGGTGACTTAGATAATTACGGCTTAAACTTGTCGCACGTTCAGTTCTATAAAGAACTGTAAAAGTTAAAAGGCTTAATTTGATTTATCAAACAAAAAATAATTCTAGTTTTAATTTTTTTTTTACAATGTCGTGCATATGCTATGAATAAACTTTTCTAAAGGCTGCAGGTTTAAGAAGATTGGTAGTATGATTATAATAATAAACGTTCTATAAAATAAATAAATTTATTATTTTTTTTGGTATTCCCAAAAGTAACCACACATTGACAGCTCTATCCAATCTTTTGGCAGTTTCCTACGAAGAGGCACAAATCAAATATGTTTGGAAAAACGATGAAGATACACTGCGCAAGAGTCCCTCGCTGACCACACTGAATGCGTATTTAATTAAAAATCAAACAACGGCATGTGATCAAAACAGCTGGAGAGGTAAGAAATACGTTTTTATCGCAATTATTTGCCATCTGTGTATAACTTTAACGCAATTTATAATTTGTAGCCTTTTTTATATTTAATTTTTAAAGCATAGATTAAATATTATGCAGGGCTTTTGTTAACTTTTTTATTCAACGATTGTAAGCCAGCTTTGTAGACGCCAGTTAGACTTGCCTGCTGCTTCAATTATACATTTATTTAATTTATATAGTGCTACCAATAAATATGCCTCTCTAATGGTCTAAACTTTGTCTTTTATGCCAATCCTTTAACAACAAATATGCTACGACAACGACTTGGCAACCCTGTTAATGTTGAAACCCCAACAAAACAAAAATATAAAATATAAAATGCAACCAACCCGCTCGCTCTATAGGGAACTACAGCTGTCTTAGGGTCGATTTAATCTTTACCAGAGATCGTGCATTCTATTTCACCACCGTTTTTATACCTGGCATTATATTGGTGACGTCATCATTTATAACATTCTGGCTAGAATGGAATGCCGTACCAGCTAGATCGATGATAGGTAACACATGACAACTACGACAAATATTACAAACAAAAATCAATAAAACTATTCAAAAACCAAACTCTTTCACTTTAAAACATTATATACTAAATACAAAAATAATTTCCACACTCAAATCAATTTATATGCCATTGAAGCTGATATATTTTCGCCTTTGTAGCATTTGCCTTAAATCCTTTTTTGATTGCCCTAAGTATATTACATAAATATAGTATTTATTATAAATTATAATTTATAAATTTTATATTTTTTGTTTTGACTGTAGTTTGCATTGTTTGCCATACCAAATGCAATGCATTTTAATTATATATATTTTTTATAGTAATATTAATGCCATCTTAAAATATTTCCCCAATTATCGTACCTTGCCAATGCATGGGTTTTGTTCGTACATCACCGTACCACCAAATCGAAAAAAATAATTCCTTACAATCAGTCAGTAATAAGCCGCAGGCTCTTCGTAAATATATTTTTTTAAATTCTAGGCTAGGTCTAAGTATTCCATAAGCCAAATTGTCTATGTTCGCAAAATGTGTGCAACGTCCCTCACGTTTTAGCTATTAAAATCAAAGTTTTTTTTTGGTAAAAATTACTGCCTAACCTGCGGCCAAAACAAAATTTTATATTTTGGCCTTGTACTTTAAGGTAATTACAGTTGCCTACAGGTCGAGTTGACTTTTACCCGAGATCGTGCATATTATTTTACAACCGTTTTCATACCTGGTATTATATTGGTGACATCTTCATTTATCACTTTTTGGCTGGAATGGAATGCGGTGCCAGCCCGGGTTATGATCGGTACGTAAAACTGAAACCAAAAAAATAAATAAATAAAAAAAAACGAAAACCAAAATTTAAAAATAACAAACTGATTTCAAATAATCGTAGTCTTCCAAATATTTAACAAATAAATTATAATGCATTTTTTTCAACTTCAAGTAGAGCAGTTTAGGAAATTATATTGTAATAAGAGTAAGGATATATCATATAAATCGGCTTGAGAAAATGCTAAATTTATGAATTAAATTAACCTTTGTTAGTGTGTAGTGCAGGTTCATTCAACATTTTCGACTCATTTAGTATCGAAAATTTTTTTGCTACTTACTAGTTTAATTTCTCTACATTTTTGCTTTCTACATCATTAAATAAGATTTCTATTTCTGACTACAATTGTATCTTTTATACCCTAAGCACTTTTACTATTATAGTCTACACTCGGCTTACTTGATTTTGCATCAGCATGAGTATCTTTTACTTCTTTCGATATTCTGGTATAATTTTTCTAATTTAATTCCTAAGCAAGTGTTGCCGGAATCACACAAAAGTCTACCCTAAGAACACAAAATTATTGGGTTAGCAAGTAGGTGCGCCTAATTAATATAAAGTATTTTTTATTAAAATTTTAAAATGAAAAACAAAAAGTTTATAATGATAATCTTAAAGTAACATATTTTTTATAGAACCATACTAAACTTTTGCATTTGATTAAGCAAAGAAAGCTTATAATAATATCGAAATGCTTAACTGAAAATCTTATCTTTGTAGCAGAGCATCCAATCTTCAATAATCGCTTCCTATAAAATTTTACCACATTTTTTTTAATTACAATTTAATTACAATTTTTTGCTTGCATTGCAGTAAAATTATTCAAAACCGAAATCATATAAACTCCAAATACACAACACAACATAAGAAGTTTACTTGAGAATGTATAATTGAAACCTTAAAGCAAAAAATATAAACCCATGCACACATACTTGCCAACTCAAAAAAAGTGTTCTCTAATTTCAATATAACGTAATAACAATTTTTTTATTAAATACAAAATCGTATAAATGAAGTTTAAAACAAACTTATAACTTTAATATATTATTTGAAAAAAAAAATATATATATATAATATAATAAATTAAAATAAAGAATACTTTGAAAAGTTGAAAAAATAACTGTATAATAATAAATATATAAAAAATATAATACTTAGATAATTTTGAACAGAACAAAAGTAAATAGAATAATTCCACCGCAATTTGAGCTTGTAAGTGATTAAAAAGTCAACTTTTTTCTAAAAATTTAATTCAAAAAAATGTATAAAATTTACTTAAGTCCAAACAACCAGCGATATAATTTTATGTGTAAATATAATTCCGTGAAAATATATAATAGACCGCGGCTGCACTGCAAATAGTCCATAGTAGTACAATGTCCAATTTTGGGGTACCGATATCTGACGAATAAACTCTTCAATATGGGATTACAGTACGTTAATAATCCCAGATTTATCACAAACCTGCTCTAGTGCATAGCTGGTTCTTTCAATGCTTCGCCTTAATCTACAGTTCAAATACTGTAATTTTTTGGTATTCAATTTAACAGAAATTTGATAAATAACTGCAATTTTAGCAGAAACTTTATAATGAAATATTGAGTTCAATAACTTGTAGGCGCTGTTCGATTTAAGGACGATTCTAAGTAAACCTGAACCAACATTAAAATATACGACAGTAACAGAAAGCGTAAATCGGGTCAGCTGTTAAAAACTTTGTTGCTAAAAAAATCACCCTTTAAAGTATATTTCTTTTGGAAAAATGTCACGATTCTGTTGAAATCTATGATACCAAACAGTAAACTCATATTTTATAAATATTAAAAAACTGCCATCTCTTTGGGCTTTTAAAGTTTTTAACTTAACGAGCATTCCTTGCGCAATTCCTGTAGCCTAAATACATATATTGTTGTTGGATGTTTCTGAATCACAAGTCTTGTGTTGACTGCAACATTGAAAGTATTCTCCAGCCAATCTTGATGCATATATTTGAAATGTACCTCATTCCTTAATGAGCATGTTCCAGATTCAAGCAACAACAATACATTGCTAGCCTTAGGAGAGTTGTTACGAAGGCCGAAAACCAAAACACATACGCATATGATTCCAGTTCGTAACAAGAAGGTCGAAGGATAGAGTTCTAATTATGCAGCTAATGTGAATTGAAGTGATGATGCTGATGATAGGTCCGATGACATCGAGCTGATGTGCCAGACTTATGCTTGGTGATATCACAAATGATGATTTATTCAAAGCCTTATCTTATGGCCACCTGCAGAGCACTGACCAGTGCTTGTTTACATGGCCAGCAATGACGCATGTTGTAGTAATGTGTAAATAAGTAAATGTCCCGTAAAGGATTTTACCTTTTAGAAAAGAAAAAAAGTGTTACTGCGAAGATATTTATTTTGAATAATGAATTCTTTTTGAAAAATTGCCTACAAATCATAGCACATCTTGCAAATGTGACCAAGTTAAAGTGATGTCAAGCAATTAACTCTCTTTGGCTTTAAAGAAATTTCTGCAGTCAATAAGAAAATTCAATTTGTTTGTCTGACAACATGTCGTTGAGAAATTAAGGTCGAATAAGTTTCTCTGGGTCTCTCCACTCCCACTACACTTTCACTCTCTCTCTCTCTCTCTCTCTCTCTCTCTCTCTCTCTCTCTCTCTCTCTCTCTCTCTTCCTCTCAGACGATTGCATTCCATGCATACAGATACATTTGCAGAGACAATCAAGCGACATGTCACATAACAGCAAAAGCTGTTAAATAAATAAACAGTATTCTTTTTTGTACAAAATGGCAGCTCGATGAAACGTCAAAATTGCAAAATGGCGTACTTGCAGAACTTAAGTAAATGCTATAAGCTGTTGCACTTTAAACTGCTGACGTTGCAGCATGCATTGCTTAATCTTATTTTTGTGCAATATGTAGAACTAGATTTTGTACAAGATTTTACCCCAGAGACAAGAACTGGAATTGAACAAGGGACTGTGCTGTCACGTTGCAATGCATCTTCGTGCCACAAAAAGCTGCGTTCCACTTCGGTTGAGTAGCGCGTTGAGATTTTGGCTTGAGTGCAAATTGAAAATCAATATCATGCCATAGTTTATGCAACATCCTAGGAAGCTGAGCACAATATAAGCCAAGTGAAGAGTCACAAATGCAACCAAGTAGCTGGCGAAATGTGCACGTTACTAATTAAGCCACAAAGATTGATTAGCTGCGGGTTGAAATTGCAATGGACATGGTTAAATAGTTAACTGGTATATTTTGGCGGTAATTAATAACACAGCTAAGTATTTGGAATGTTGAATGCCATGGAGCAACTCTACATTGCTCAAAATGTACCTGATTAATGAGTAGGGTGTCAGGCGGTCAGCACATAACTAAAATTCAGAAGTCAGCACGAATTGTATATAATGTGAATAGCGGCATTTTTTAGTGCACATTAAAAAATAACTTTACTTTATTGGGTTCGGTTTATTTTATAGAATTGTTAACTTTTAATCAAAAAGACTACATTGCAATTCTCTGCTTCACTAGTCGCTGTAAGTGAATATATATTGTGGAGAATCCCTTTAACGAGAACTAATTAACCAAGTATTAAAAGATTCCGGCACCACGATAATCCCTGCCTGGCGTAAGAGGGCTCTAGTACAGCACTTATCAGATCAAGTAACTTTTATCATCATAGTGAACCTAAGGCACCACCTTAGTCTCTGCGTTGATCTGGAGATCCCCGCTGGTGTAAGGGTAAGGTACAAAAGTGCCGCAACCCATGGAGCTTAGCATTGGCACGATCTTTCGATTCAATACGGTACTGAAGAACGCTCAAATCGCATTGCCATATTTCGGAAGGAGCTAGACGAATCTCAAAGGGTAAACAAGGGTTTGAGATAGAACAATTCTTAAATAATCCAAATGATCAACCGTTTACATTTAACCATTTTTGACTTAGAGTTACAAATCAAACTATCTAGTACATCAGCCGAGAAACGAAGGACTAAGTATCGGTATACAAAGCAAGTACTCTTCAATATGGGTTGATACGACGATAGCAATAACAACCAAAGTTTCGTATTTGATTCGAGATTATTTTATAGCCTTACATTGTGTAGCTTCTATGGAGATGTTTTAGAATAACTGCAAATTATTTTTCAGAATGCACTGTTCCAAATTTGGTCAAGATCCGTTGAGAACATTGATTAGCCTACTACGTAGACTTGTGAAAGAACGTATAAAAACACAAAACTTTATATAATAAGCCAGGATAACTACAGAAGTTGTGATACCTACGTATACCTATCAGTCTGTACGACCGTCTAAAACTCAAAAATTATAGAAGGTAGAATAACCAACTTTGCAGAACAAATTTTTGGTGTCCGAGACTATTTCATAGAGGGAAAATATGCCTGCATACAGCGGGTTCACACCATCTTTAAAGAAACAATATTGAATAATTCGGTTGACTTAAAATTTGTGCAAGTTTTTAAGTATTTCAAAGCACTTCGACAAATTGAATCAAAATAGATTGATATGAATGTTTAATATCTTCCATTAAGGAAAAAAAAATTTTCACAAAATTCGTTTATTTCTTTTGATTTTTGATGTAAAAATCAATACTTCAAGCCATTTTAATATTCCCAAGCGTCATAACTTATTAATCAAAAATCAAAAAAATGTTTTTGCAGACTTAAAATCTATTGCTGTATATATAGCACGGAATTGTGAACAAGTTTTTGGTTTTGAATTCGATTTAGTATGAACTGAGACCAATACATAGCACCTGAGAACGTGTGTACCGCAGCAAAAACCCTACCCAAAAACAAAATATATTCAAATTCAATTTTTGAGCAAAATATCGAAGTCGACCAAAGTATTCCTAGGCCATCTGCACTGGACTTCATAAAATCTTTTAAATGAAATTAATAAATCCTAAATAAATAATATTAAAAAATAAAAAGCATACGCATATAAGTACAACAAAAAACAAATAAAAATATAATTTATGATATAAACAATCGTATTATAATTATATAAACCTATACAAAAATGCCTAAATTAACTACTTTATTGACATTCTTGAAAAAACTTAATATTTAGTATTGTAGCGTTTTAGCTTTTTTAATATAAGCACACCCCAAGTACATAACTAACTAAATGCTTTAGAGCTTACTAACAAAAGCTGACAATAAAACTCAAATTACAAGTCATACAACTTTTGTACATAACAATATAATTTTATATAAAAACTAATTACAAACTCAACTCAACCCTGAACACATCCCAACTACTGCATTACATAACGTCCGACCCACAACTTCCGGAGACCACACAAAACCATATAATGTTTTCTCTAATTACTTGTCAAACTACTAGCTAATGCAAGTTTTTCTTCCTCACAACAACGACACAAAATGAAGGCGTGACAACCATGTTGAATTTCTTCACTACCTCGAATGGTTTCCGCAGCACTCTGCCAGTCGTATCCAATCTTACGGCAATGAATGTATGGGACGGTGTCTGTATGTGCTTCATATATGCCTCACTGCTGGAGTTTGTTTGCGTCAATTATGTGGGCCGTAAGCGTCCTCTGCACAACGTGGTCTATCGTCCCGGTGAAAATCCCGTAACACAGGTAAATTGAGTTATAATTAAACATTAGCACATTATAAATACGTTATAAGGTTGAAATGTTAACAACAAAAACGAAAAAAAAAACCAAAAGTTGTGGCTATTAATTGCCTATTAAATTTGAATTCTACATGAACGTACAGCCAATATACAACACACATTTACTCGAGAACTCGACAACACTGTCAAGCATTTTTATCGTTTCTTTCCGTTCCCTATTGATTTGAGTGATTAATTGAATTGAAACAACAATAGAAAAACACATGAGTCATGTAACCGACAAAATTCATTGAAAAATATAAAAAACTTCAGACAATTATCGAAACAATATCAATAACAATTCAAGTACTGTGCCATTGTGTTTCGTCTCTATTACTACATATATCTGTCCATTTCTCGATTTATTTACATGTTTCCCTTACTCTATGACTATGTCTCTTTTATTCTATCTTTCTAATGCTAAACTGTCTAACTCTGTTCTGTGTCCAGTCAACTTTCCTCCAAATTTATTTTTCTTTTAATCAAAATTTGTTGTGTGCTACTTGTTATAAAACCCAAAAGTATTATTATCAAAAAATATGCCCAGCAAAACCTGGCTAGTTATAAAATTCACTCTATGTTTATCCTCCTCTTAACCCCTTTTAGTATTTTGTATAAATTTATATTATACTACTTTAATACAAAACGTAAGCCTGTGTGTCCTGCTAAATCAAAAAAAAAATAAAATAAACCAAATCCCCTTAATATTAAATATGTTTAATTTTTTAACACTTTTGTTAAAAAAAAATTATATGTGTGTATTAATTGTGATGATGCTCAATTTTATATTTTTCATTTTAATTAAAAAATATAAATTTTAATACATTTTGTTTGCATTTTTATTAACAAACAGAATTTAAAATAAATTTTAAGAATATCAAAACATTCACTGTACACTCAAAAAATTGTTTTTTTTTTTTATAATCCAGTAAATTTATTTGTCTACATTTTTTGTTATTTTTATTTTTAATAAGTGTTGTATTATACAAATGGTTTTTAAATTGAAATTAGCTGAAATAAAAAAAATCGTTAGATCTTAATTGAAGCGTTTTGCAAGTCGTAGGTAGGTATAATTATTTTAAAAATAGTTTTATTTTTTCCTACTTAAAACAATTTTAATAAAATGTGCATTTTGTTTTTGTAAAGGGTTATTTTTACCTATATCGAAAATATACCTTAGAACTTTTGTGTTTCAAATTGCATGTTAAAAATTTTCATTGGTGTGGAATGAAAATTATATATAGCGAAAATCTTTAACATGCCTGAATGCAATTCCTTCTTATAAATGGCATACTACTTTCCAACAACCCAAAAATTTGACTTAAAAAGGGAGATCTGTTTAGTTTTGAAAATAGAACAAAATAAAATATAGCTTATAGAAGTTGCACCAGAGTATCCAAAGCAGTAGCTGTTTTAATTGTTTATTGAAAATAAAACAAGATCTGTGTTGAAAAACCTAACTTTTTGGAACAACTAATCTGTTTGGGCTGCTCAACCTTCATTCAAATTTTATGCGCAAGGTACTCTTCAATTCAAAACAAAATTATATTAGATTTTCATACTTATGCAGAAAAACCGAGTGAACTATTTAGATACACCTCTTAAATAAAGGGTAATTTTTTAATTTACAAAAAATATATAAGCATAATATTCAAAATATTGTCTGAAATTTGGAATTGCTTCTATAGAATAATCGGCGCAATTTAATGTTTGAGGTTAATTCGAAGAAAGTAATTCTCAGCATTTAATTTACTTTCAAAAATTCTTTAATATTAGCTTCCAGTTTGTTAAATATTACGTGCTTATCGCAATAACAGCTTTCCAAAAGTTCGTCGATAATTAATAAATCACTGTGTACCTTTTGGTGAAGTCTTTTTAAAACCACTTAAGAGCCAAGTTTAACTTTTTCATTATGGGAAATTGAAGCTTGTAAGCATAGCGAGGTAGCCATTCTCGTCATTCACAATAACGTTTTGGTTTTCCTTTTGTTTAAAAAAGTATATACCAATAACTACGATGACCTATAATGCATTACAGCGACTTTTTCGGAATACAGTAGTAGTTCTTGCAATGCTTCTGGTTATTCTTTGCTCCATAAGCGGCAATTTAGCCCTCGTATCAATTTAACCAAAAATGAGCTTGCGAGAAATGAGAGATGGCGAGCATAAATTTGAATATGAAATTCAAAGCTTAATAAGAGCTGTTTATTTAAAAGTCGATTCATACCGCAGACAGCGGCACTAGACAGCTAAAAATCAAAAGGAAATTGAGAAAAAATCACCTTTTATAATTAAAAGGACTTAATTTAAATTAAATTAAATTAGAAAGACTTAAATCAATAAAGAGGGTAGGCAACGAAAATCGGCTGAATTTTAAAGAAATTATACTTACAGTATAATTTATTCAACACTGAAGACATAGGAAACTATTCTCGAAACGAGGAGATAAACATATGTAGTATGCCATTTTTAACCTCCTGCAACCCATCTATACCATTTGATATATTTTCTAATGAAAACTACAAAATTGTATCTTTGGCAACTCGTAAGTGTAGTTTACTACTTAACTTACAAACAAACAAACAAAAAAGAAAAATAAAACAAAGCGTACTCAAAGAAAATCGAACATTGTTCCCAATTTTAGTGATATATGTATTTGATTGGAAACTATTTTCAAAAATTTCATTTATGACAGCAACTACTTAGTGCGCATACGACTTAATGAAAAATCAAATCGAAAAGAAATAAAACAAAAAAGAAACCCAATTCAAAAAAAAAAATTAATACCAAAAAAAAAACAAAAACTTAAAGTGTGTTTTGAGTATGAACATTATTTTGTGTACATTTTTGCAGCGTCTTCCAGCGGTACTAAGCAGGATCGGAGTTATTCTTGCAAGTCCTTTGGTAAGCTATCAACAACTCATGCACCCCTAAACCAAAAATAAAAAAACAACAACTAAACAAAACAAACAATAAACAACAATTTAAAAAAATGAATAAAAACACAAAACACGCCCCCCGTCCCGCCTACCTAACAAACACGCCCAGCTCACCACCTTTTAAAACTCAGAGTGAAGATCTATAAAAAAATATTAATAAACTCTTAAATCAAATGGCATGTGAATTTCGCTTTTAAAATGCATTAAAATAAAATGTTTTTTAATTTTGATTTTCGTTGAACATTGTTTTAAATTGTTTTCGAGCTGAAACTGAGCTAAAAATAACAATAAATACAATATTAATAACATTTAATTAAATTTAACGTAGACATGCACGCTTTCTGTGTATATAATTTTATTTCTGTATATTAAATTTTAATTATTTGTATATCAGCTGTTTTTTCTGTTAATTTCATATATTGATTTTTTTTACTTGTACTTTTTCGAAACCTGGTAATAATTTTTTTTTTATCGTTGTTATTTAAACACCCAAACAAAATACAACATGCATAATTAAAATGCGTGTGACTTTTTTTTTGTATTCTTTCCAATAAAAATAATCAAAATGAATTCATAGAAAATATGTAAATTATATTTAATACAACTGACAAGAACTACAACAATAACCACAACATACAAATATAGTAAATAAAATGAATTGCGTAAAAACAAAAAAATAAAAAACACACTTTAAGGTCACTTACAATTGGGAAAAATGTTACGTGTTTCTCTCTTAAACAATTGTAAAAAAAAATATGCAAACAATTTTTTTTACATATTTATATAATATTTACAAATTGTCAATAAACAAAACATTTGTTTATTAAAGCAAAGTTATTCTTTGTTCACACTTTTTCGGCTTCAACTAACAAGCGTTGCTTTTGGTAGTATAGCATTTATAATTTTATTTATTTAGTTTAGCATTAACCAAATAAAATAAATATGCCTTTAGCAAAAAGCTGTGCTTTCAGTTACGCGACATTTATGGAGTTATTTTAGGTGCTAAGAAATATTAACTAAAAATTTTTCTTTTGTTACAAAATTTTGCCGTTTGCTTAAAAGTTTTTACATTTAGTTAGATTTATATTTCTAACGAATTTTTTTTTAGTTTTGTTGGTAACTGTTTGTGCATTTATGGTACTCGTTATGTACTTCGTTCCATAAACCCCAAAAATATGTATATGTGATAGCTAATACATAATAAACAAATCTAATTTCATAAAAGTTTATTGTTTTTTTATGTTCTCTATATGTATTGTATGCGAGTAGCAGAGCGCAGTAATATTTTGCTATATGAATCACGCTGTTGCAATGACACGAGTCACCCTGTGCTACTGCACTTTAACTGCTTCAAGAAGGCCAAGCAGTGCGTAGCTGTTGTAAGTTAAGCTTGTTACGTGGCTTACCCAATTCTTAAAAAAGCACGCCCACTCCTCTCTAAAGCCTAGATTGAAAAGAGCTGATTGTTGATGTTTGCTTAAAAAAGTGCTTACGATTTTTCTTTTTGTAATTGCAAGTGTAGTTGTACATTTTGCATATTTATATCCTGTCCGAACTAGTTCATCCATTTGCCGCGACAACTACTTTACTACTACAATCAACGTCTGAGCGCATTCGGCAATATGTATTAAAGTACAACTAAAAATCGTTTCAGATTTTAAAGTTAGTTTCCGATACGTCGATATTCGCCCGTCGTTAAACCGCACGGATCCGCAAAATCGTCATTTTGAGATCCTTTTCTGTTGCTACAATGTAATTTCCAATTTTTCTAGCATCTTTTCTAGCTCAAGTTACAGAAAAGCAACTTCGCAGAAACTTTTTGCTGCGCCTAAACAAGATTTGTAATTTAAAATTTTTCAAATTAGTTTTCATTGTTATGTTTTAATGCCCTTATACTCATAACTTGAATAGATTTGCGACAGTAGTCGAGTTTGAGATAATCGCCCAAAATGACTTGGTGGCTGTCTGTATATATTCGTATTACTGCTGTAATCCGACTTGAGTTGTTTATGATTTCATTCAGAATGAGCTTGAAAAACACAACAGTGATCCGGAAGTCGAAAATGCAGCCAAGTATTTAGTTATTTCAAGGCACTGCCCTAACTTGGTTGTTGAGTTTGGCCATTGTTGTTCTTCCACGATTCCCCGATAGTGACTTTGTAGTGAAAAGCATAAAGATGTGTTCTAAGCACGTATTTGCATTTGCTTCCTTAGCTACCTAAGCAAGATCCTGCTCATCCAAAATAACGTATTTGCCTTTTAGAGATGCTCACAAAATCGCTGATATAAATGGATTTGAATTAAAGCAATACGGATCATCCAATGCCTGGCGTATTTGAAATCCTCAATTAACATTAACCTAACAGCTCCAACAGCTCCAGATGCGTACAAATAATCATAATTGAAAACTCCTTTCTACATTGTATGTGTACACTCTCTGTCTATCATCAAACACAATCGTTAAATAAAGAAGAAACTATAAATGCATCCACATCCACATAAACACCCAATATAGGATATAATAGAACGAGAATTTCATGCTGCTTTGTTATCTGAAAAGGCAAGCGCCGGCCCCAGCCCGGCCACGGCTACGCCACTCTCTGCGGGCACTGCAGCATCCTCTGTTACGCCGGGAACACCGCGTCATCATACCAACGAACTGATTGGCATGCGCTGGCAGGAGGAGCATGGTGGCATCATTGGAGCCGCAGTGCAAAATTTGCGAGCACGTTCAATTAAACGCAAAAACGTAGCAGTAGCTGGCGTGAAACCCAATGTGGAGCATGTCTATGCGGAACCAGCGGAACTGATACCTACCGAAACAGTAACACGAGTGAAATTTAAGGATGAACAGGAGCTGCATGAAAGCCAGCTAATGCTGCGTCGTTCAGTTGCCACCAGCACTCCGGCACTGGTGGTGCGCATAGAGCGTGAGTCGCAGGAGGTCACACAACCACAGGATATGGAAATGAGCGAGCGTCAGTTATTGCCCATGAAGCCACCGCGTAGGAAATCATCACGCTCCACGTCGCCGGCTAGTGTTTATGCAGAGTGCGGCAGTATGGAAGAGACGCAGCCGCAGGAACAGCAGCAGCAGCAGCCCGCAGTGTCAACAATCGAGACACAGCAAGTGGAAATCGTAAGTGAAGTGAAACGTTTTTAAAGCTCTGCACTCAGTGACTAACCCTAACAAGCCGTTTATTGTTGTTGCCCGAGACTAATAACTAACAATAACAAAGTAAAAAATGGAAAATAGAAGGAAAAACTTTAACAACCAATGCGCCTCGGAGAAAAGCTGCGAGTAAAACTTGGAAGAAAATTTTCTTTGTTTGGCTTTCTAAGGCAAACGATTTGGCCCTCTCAACTTTATTGCTGGCGGTTATTTTGATTGCAATTTGCCACAGACAAGTTTTTTAGGTTATATATTATATATATGTATATATATATAAATTTTTTTTTTGTTGCTTAACTTTCTAAACCGATTCCAGTTATAATAAAAATTTAAATGAAAGACTAACAATGAGTAACAACTGCATTGGGCCAAAGAAAATTTGCTGAATTTGTATTTGCTTGTCGATGAAGTTTTGCGTTCTGAGAGAAATATAATTGAATTGTTGGTAGAAAAAAATATGGCCCCTCAGCATATGCCTCCTTAAAACATTAAAGACATAACTAATTTCATTAAAAAAAATTTAAACACATGGAACTCAAATACAATTACAGCTTTTCCCCGATTCAGAAGAGTTGAAAAAATAAATTTTTGAAAGCTTTTAACTATCTTTTCATCCAGACTTTAATCCTGTCGCTAACCTCTAATACCAACTATAATATGAAACTAGTACTAGTAAACATATGTGTCTATCATATGCGAAAAAAATTTATCAATCCTTAATTTCTATTTCACGGCAGAAGGCTTGTGAAAGAAAAGTATTAGTTAATTATTCCATTCTCAGTTATCGACAACAGCAAATATAAATAATATGATAATCTAATAATCATCAAAATCGAAAAAGAAACTTGGGGAATTGCGCGCTTTGCTTATCCTCGCCGAAAAAAGTCAAATTGCCGAGGTCACATCAAGTAATTGTACTCTATTATCGCTAGCTGCATTAAAGGCTGCATTAAAGGCACAAGAAATTAAAACAAAGATATAAAAACATTTTTCGAGATAATATTTAATTACCCATGACTAGCATAAAATATAAATAAATAAACCAACAAGTTTCTGGAAATATAAATTCTGTATAAGTCATAGGAAAATCTGTGGCACATTTTTAGTGTTTTTGTATGATTATTCTTGAACTTCTAAGATTTTCAAGGCTTCGTAATTTTCATAAGTAATAAAGTCGAAAATTGCATTCAGTAATTGGCTTTGAGTCAGTTTGGCCAATGTACCAAAATATTCATCAAAATGTGCCAGTTCGAGACTCCAGTGCTTGATGACTAACGATGAGCCAAATTCTTTCAAGCAAACATTTCATTATTTCTTGAATAAGCTCTGCAGTCAGCAGGAGCGCGAAAGAGTTTGAGAGCAACAAACAAGCAAATGCGTGGGAGAGAGTTGTCACATTAATACAACATTCAAAAATGTAACGACTTGTAGTTAGTTTCTTACAGAGCTTATCTCCAAAGTTTGCTTTTGAAGTTCCTATTAATCATAAATATAGTCAAGACATTTCAGATATATATGCAATCTAAATTATAACTCATTTAAAAAGCATAAAATATTTGAATTTGAAAGCGGCACTCATACCGATTTGGATCCATAAACACAACTGTCAACAGTTGATAAAAATTAAATTAGTTTATTGAATTTAACAAAAGTTTTGTTGATTTTTACCAATGCCTTTTAAAGAGGAATCGCCATGCATTTATAATGTACAAACTTATCAACTTAAAGAAAAGCTTTCAGCTTGTCAACATTTTATGGCCAACATAAATCAAATGATTTCGTCCAACGCAACTGCCAAAGTGCAAGGATAACATTTGCAGCTGTAACCAAATAATGGAACCTAACTAGGCATGATTAAAGCCGTCTTTATAATTGCTCTCGTCACCCAAAACTGCTGCAGGAGTAAGGGGAGATTAAGTGCGCGTTGATAATTGAAGCATGCTACAACAACTTCCGACATGCAGCAACAACAACAACGACAACAACAAACACATGCGGCATACGGTTGGGAAAATGTTTGCCGCCATTAACATGTAAATTAAAAATAGCGTATACGCATGGCAAGAGGATGAACCAGTGAAAAACGTGAAATGTGACGCCTTGCAGGTGCAAGAGCAACGGAATGGCAACGCAAACCCAGCCACATAATTATTCATGAGTGCCAAAGTGGAAAATACAGTAATGAGAGGCATGTTGGCGAAAAGCAACAGCGAAACCAACGAGACAAAATGAAAGACAAACAAATGGGTCGAATGATGGCTGAAGCAACTCGAATTGGCCAAAAAGTCTGCAAGAATAGCACTCGTGTTCAGCTTTAAGCAGCTCAAGGCATTAAATTCCTGTCGTACTTTGCATGCGCTGACAAAAATGTTGCTAAACACTTTACAAATCCATAGGGAAAAGTTAGCCAAATTCCGCTCGCTCTTGAGGTTGTTATAAATATTTGAACATTTAATAGAATTAAATTGCCAAAGCTGAGTTTTGACAGTGTCTCAACCATGACATGTGCCATACGGGGCTACAGTGTTGGATAAAGTCAAACAAACTGTAGGTAATATGTTATCAGCACTGGCAATTTAGGTCAACACAGTTGTCTGCGAATACCTTACAACACTGGCTACTTAAATATGCACATAGCTGGCCATTAAATATCTTTGTATTTGTGCGAAAGTGTATCTGTGTGTTTACAAATGGCAAATGCCTGTAAGCTACAAGCCAACAAAGACAAGTTAACCCTGCTTTGCCCCGCTGCACTTTCCGCCCCTTATATATAGAAAAAAAAGAAAAGGGTTAATTTTTATATATGTATGTCTATGTAAACTGTTATACTTGTATAACAACAAGTACAACTAACTGACCGACTGATCAGCCATGCCTGCAACTGCTTTGAATGAGTGAAAATGCAGCATACTTTCAGGCTGTGCGCTCCTCGCGAAACCTGCAGCAGACGTGGTTCAATGCGGTGGCTGGCATACCACTCATCTCACAAAGCATCTACGAAATATGTAGACTTTTAACTTATATCATATTTGTTATTGCCGGCAATAGATTATATTTTGAAAAGCGCCAGCTATACGTTTATTATTATGTAGTGGGCAACAATTAAAAAAAGTGTAATTTTCTTGCCTCTTTAATTTTTTTTATTGCCGAGTAGGTGGCGCTAATAATAAAACAGACGCTTGCAATCAGCAAACAAAAAATCAAAACAATGTGCTTGCTAGTCTTTGACAAATAATTACTTACTGATTTGTTTAATATTAATATGGCAATTATTTGTTTAAATTACATACTATTATATGTCATTAAGTTGACAATTTGGTATACATATTTTATTTGTAATTCGTTTGTGCATATTCAAAGACCATCTAATTTAGTAGTTACCATTTAAACAAACAGCTGACTTTTATGTCATAATTAAATTTTATAAATTTAAAAAGCTTTTTTGTATTGAATAAAATTAACTTGTTGATAGACTAAGATTAGTTTATAGCTTTTGGAAAGCATATTTCCAGTTTAAAACTTTAAAAAGTTTAGAAGTTAGCAAGCTGACATGCCAGTTAAAGTCAGTTCAGAACTAAAATTACCTAATGTGCATTTAATAGTTTTATTGTTTTATAATTTGCCAAACTTGCATCCACATTAAGCCTTAGATAATCACGCGTATACTAAAAGCAGATATCTTCTAACCAAATTTCCAACTCACATATATTTTATAATATAAAACAATGCGCGTGTATGTGTGGGACTGTATGCGTGTGTGTGTTAATTGGTCTGAAAATTTGGCGCTCTATTAAGTTTTAGGATTCACCTTTGTTGTATTTACAGTGAAAACACAAATTATGCAAACACCAGCAGTCTATAAATTTAGCAATGCTTAACGTTAGATGGCGCTAATAGAAATGCACTAGATGGCGCTGTTTAGCCGTTGAATACCAATTGTTTTATTAATGTTATAGAAAATTATAATTTAAATATATTTTTTGCTAAAAGAATTTTTAGTATTATTATTTTCCAAATTAGGCAAATAAATTGGGTAAAGTGATAGTGTTTGAACTGTCTGCACTCACTGTATCCAATGTTAAAATAATTCGGTTAGAGATTTAATGCAACTTTAAGTTTTATGCGGATTTTATTTTCAAAGTTTACATACATACAAACTTAATAGGAATTATTATTTTATGCTATGAATGTATTTGCCAATCAGTGCTTATGTATATCTTTTGACTCTATTTGAGCGCCTTACCATAATCCTATGCCTATTTCATGTAATATTTGTGCAGCATGCTTCATAAACACTTCATATTTCAGATACTCTAGTACAAACATTAAAAGCACAAAACAAAAATACTAAATATACTACAAACACAGTTTATAGCATTTCTTGTATTTAAATATATATGAAAATACTTAAAATGGTTTTCTATGCAAACTCTAAATTTAATAAACAATATATTTTAGTTAAATATTATCATTAACTTGTACACAGCCAAATTCTCATGCCATTCTCATACAAAAGCCAATCAAATTCAAAAAATACTAACACAAATATAGAAAAACACTAATCGAAAGCGTTAAAAAGCCAATTAATCAATAAACAAAGCAAATATTCAAAATGTACAATACCAATATTAAAGTTTTACAACTTTTCAACTTTTTTTTTTAATTGCTGCCCAAATACTATTTTTTAAAAATACCAACAAAATATACAATAAAATTTTGTATACATTTATGTAGCCCGTAAGTATGCAGCATAAAAAATGCGTCAATTTGTTTTTATATAGTTTCGACAAAAAAGAAAAAAGATTTAACAAACTTGAAATTTTATGTGCTTTTTGCATATATTTG
Organism: Chymomyza procnemis; assembly: GCA_035046065.1. NCBI lineage: Eukaryota > Metazoa > Arthropoda > Insecta > Diptera > Drosophilidae > Chymomyza > Chymomyza procnemis. Next base: position 22,876,940 of record JAWNOJ010000013.1, on the reverse strand, counting down.
GCAACGCTTTTTTATAGTATTTCACTTTTTATTAATTTGTTTTTCGATAATATTTCACTAATATGTGTTAATAAACAATATTCTTTTCTATTTTTTTATATATATTTAAATATACTGCAATGCTTTTTGCCGTGTTTTAACAACAAAATGTAAACAAACTGCAACTACAAAACATTTTCGTTACAACGTTGACTTTTTGTTGTCCAACCAATATATATGTGTGTGTATGTGTGTTTGTGTAAATAATTATGTTACTTTTCTTCAACACATTGAATATGCATATTTGTTGCATTTTGCAATCAATAATAACTTTTAAATTAACACAAAAAGTTTTTTAAATTTACTGCCGTCTATCAGGGCGAAAAACGACGCGATGCCGGCGCACCCAATGAAATTGTGGCCTGCACCACATGCGGTGGCAGCAACAGTCCGTGCACCCATTCAGCGAACAACGGTTGCGCAACTGAGGTAAGTTTTGTGCGTTACACAACACTGATACTTTCAATTTAAACTTAAATTTCTTTATACTTGCAGACATGCTTTGTGCAGGTGCGCAAAAAAGAGCCACCGCATCCGATACGTGTGGCCAAGACCATCGATGTCATTGCAAGAATTACATTTCCAACTGCTTATGCCATATTTCTCATATTTTTCTTTGTACACTATAAAGGATTTTCGTAAAATTAAGCAACACTCAATTAGTGAATTACATATGGTATATGAATAACACAAATTAGCGCTAAATTGCAATGCTGAACCGAACAAATTTAAGTAAATTGTAGCTGAGACATTTTGTTTTAAGTTAAAAAAAAAATAATGTAAATGGCGCAAAACAAATTTCGGATTGTCGAATTTTGTATACTCTTCGCGTAGCTCTTATAGTAACTCCAAGTTCCTTAAAAACAATTCCAAATAAGTTAAAATGTTTTTTTTTTCAAAACAATGCAGCCAGCAAGTCCGTCAAATCAGTGTTCTTCACTTAAAAGCTTTTGGTATTGAATTATTTATTTACCCCATTAATAAGTTAAGTTTATTTCACAGAAAACTTTCATTTTGGTATAGTAATAAAAACTGTTTCAAAATTATTTAAAAAAATATATTTGTGCTCACTGTTTAGTTAAATAATTATTAAAAAAAACGTTTCAGCAAAGCCAAATTGAATATTTGCAATTTTTCAATATTTATTTTAAAAAAAAATTTTCAATAAACTAATAAATTGTTTTTTGGCCGGCATATAGCTTTTGCCTTTTGTTATTTCCATTTGATATTACTTACGAAAATACGAATAAGTTGTATATGTCTGCAAAATCTTCACCCAAGATGAAGTAATAAATTTACAATTTTCGACTATATTTTAAATCGTATAATAGTAACCATATCAAAAATGTTCAAATATTTATTTATACATATTTTTTTAAAACTTCTTTCGACCTATCAAATACCTGCACAGAGGAAACAGATATAGTTAAATTAAACTAAAAAAAATCCATCTCGCGTATAAACTTGAGTTGCAAATCTCAGCCTCTAGATGGCGCTATGTTGTAAACCCATTATTTTCAATATTAACGCTCTCTGTGCCATACATTTGCATTAACTTAATATACTTCTTATCTTAGCATGCAGTGTATTAGCGATCATTTTATTATCAATTATTTTATTGTTGATTATTTTTTCTGAACAAACTGAACAAAGCGTGAAGAGTATTACAATATTAATTTTAATGTAACAAAGGGAAACACAAAATAATTTAATTAATGGTTAATTAAATTAAAATTTAAAAAAAAAAATAAAACAAAAAATTCAAATTTAAAGCAACAAATAAGTGATAAAACGCAAAACGTCAAAAATTAGTTAAAACTGAGTTAAAAATAAATGTCAAACAAATTTGTTTAACATAAGTTGTTTATATTTAAAATTACGAACTTTAAATTTATGCAAATAAAAAAAAACAAAAACAGAACAAAAAAAATACGAAATATTTTCGACTGCCTTTTTTTAATATGTATGTAGAAAAATAAAACTTTAATTAAAACTTAAACAAAAATATGCTCGAAATGCATTACTTGCAACACAATTTAGTAAATTGTAATATATAAAAAAAAAAATATAAAAAAATTACCGATTTACTAATTCAGTCGTACGAAAATATGCTGAAAGTACCAAAAATACATACAAATATATAAATAAAAAAAACACTATAAGAAAAAAATCCTAGCCTAAAAATAAACTATACGAAATGTAAACCAAACAGCTTTATCGCTTTACCTACGCGTAGTCCACAAAAGCCATAAAAAATCTGTTATAATATTTATAAAAAACAAATAAAACTAGTTAAATTTGTTAAATAAATTATTTAAAATGTTCCCCCAAAAACGTCGAACAATGTTATGCTATATATTTATTGTTATATTGTACATGAGTTTTTGTTTTTTACATAAAATTTAATATAAAAAAAATGTATATTATTGTAATTGTTTTTTATTTCAATAAACTATACATAAAAATTTGAGTTTTAGCACATAGCAGAGCAAAACATTTTTTTATTATTTATATTTTAGTACTTTACACTCACAATATATTTCGATTTCATTTTATACTTATTTTAAAAATTTTTATTTTAAAAAGATTGTTGATGTCGACAATTTGTAATTTTGCATTTAAAGATATTGTAAATAAATTGGTCCGACAATTTCTAATCAGCTATTTAAATTTTATTACAGACATCGGTAAATTTTTAAAAACATATAAAAAATTATTATTTTGAAGCGCTTTAATCATTGTTTTTTGTTTTTTTTTGTATACAAACAAATAAATAAATAAAATATAACAACTGAAATTGAAGTCGTTATAAATTATTATTAAATTATTTGCAAACAAAATTCAAAATAAATTAAAAATATTATTTAAATATTTAATAAAAAAAAAGAAATATTAATTGAGCAATTTTATTTTTTAAATTAAATCACAGGTATAGTTTAACTTTATTCCTATTGTTTTATTATTATTTAATTCTTAGACAAAAGTTGATAAATTTAACTTGAGTTAATTGGCGGCATTAAATAAAAAATACTTAATTTTTTATTAACTTTTTATATTCAATATTCATTCGTTAAGGCTGCTAAGGCAACATTTAAAAAAAAATACACCTCCAACTTTTAAGTAGCTGCAGGAATTGGATAACAATTTTATTAAAATACATATCAATGCTAATAGATGAAAAACAAATTAAAAATAATATTTATATAAATATATATTCATATATATATATATAATACACTAACTCAAGACGCTATGCCAACCCAACTAACTAATTATGTACCAGATATAAAAAATGCGAATGAAATCTTAAGTATTTTAGATAAAATTTATGTCTAATGCGCTACAAGAACTTTGCATGTAGACCAGTGCTTTAAGAAAAAAAAAAAACAAAACAAAATATATAAATAAAAAATTAACAAAAACTAAAACCTAAACACCTTGTGATAAACACACAAAAAAAAACCAATTAAACCAAAAAATTTGCATAAAATTAATTATATTCTACTTTATTGAGCAGGTTAATGAGGGCCACCGTTGAAAATTGTTTAAAATAAATTTTATTAAAAATAAAAAATAAAATATTTATATACACACTAAGCTTTTTGCAATGTCATACAAAATTTAGAAACCCGTAGATTTGTTGCGTAAGTTTTGATTGTGCACGCTTTGCGTACGATTTCAGTTTATAATAAATACATAAAACTAAATTTTTAATAATAAATACAATGACAATCTTTTTGCAATTTAACAAAAAAGAAATTGTTCATGTCTTAAAAAGGATTATGTACAAAAAAAATGTTTATGCTCATTTAAAGCAATGCTGAAAGATCCTAATTTCCTTTTGTTTTTTTTTTAATGTAGCAACAACAAAATTTAAAAAATTCAATTTAAAAATTTAGTCGCAAATGCACGTTAAATATACCTAGATTGTAAATAAATTAAATAAAAGTAAAACAAATGAATCGTAGTGCCCTGTACCCAAACTTAAAGTGCTTCAACTGAGCAAAAAATGCAATTGTTTTAACTAGTTTGGAAAATATATAGTTCTTGGAATTTATTTTCTTCTCAATATAAAAAAAAACCTTGCAAGCAAAACTTGAAATTGTACATTGCTTGATTTATTTTTAAACATTATAAAATACTGAGTGTTTGAAAAAATTCATACATTTTTTAAATGTATAAGCTGCTTTGGGTGTTAACTACGAAAACAAGCATTCTTCTACCATTGCGTTAATAAAATAATACAAAAAATGAAAATTATTTAAAGTAAAAGAGCAGCGCATGGGTGGGTGCAGGGCATAAATAGTCGAGCATGCTTGAATGTAATCATTGTACCTATTCGATACAATTAGTTCAGCGCATAAGTTTTAAATAATAATATGATCATAATTGTGGCCAATGCAAAAATGTACAAAACACTATTTGGTTTAAACAAATGGTTTATTATTATTTAACAAAACGATATACAACAAATTTGCGTTAAATATAAATATTCAAAATGTTATATTTATATAAAAACCAATTGGAAAGGTGCCTTCTTTAAAAGATATAAACTCTAAATTTTGCAATTATATATTGTTAAAATATGTTAACTTTTGTTACTAAAATTGGCTGGTTTCATGCGTTTTGAAGCAAATACTGTTAAAGTTTAAAAATTTTTAAATAGTTTTAGAAAATTTTTGTAAAAATTCGTTTTGTTTAAGTTTTGCTCAGTTTTGTCACACTCCTCAAGAGCTAATCTGCTGATACAAAAAGTAGACTTGCTGTTCCAAGGCTAGAAAATCCACAAACATTTAAAATGCCTAAGAAAAGGCTAATTAGTTTTTAAACTAAATACAGCCACTACAACTAATACAAAAATATCTTAAATTGTAAAATGAACCAAAGCGTAGAGCTTAAAAAATGCAACTAAACATAAAAATTATTAAACTAATTAAATTAAAAACTGGCTTAAATAATAATAAAAAAAGGAAAGCTACAATAAAAGCGTTCAATCCACAGCGATTTAGCTTTAAAAAGCTCATTCAAATATTCAACATTTTCCATATTTAAAGCTTAATAACTAGTTTAATTATAAATAACAGATATACATTTTCGAAAACAATAACATGTAAATAAAACAAGTTTATAAACTTACTGGTTAATTCAATTTGTCAAACATATAATACTTAACATATAATAAATTAACTTAAATTGATTTCTTAAATTGAAGCAGCATTAATTCTGAAAATCTTGAAAAACAATTATAAAAACATACTTACCAAAACACATTTCTAGTTATAAGCGTGCTAAAATTAATTGTTTGCTAATTTTTTTTATGAAATTAAATTTATAAAATACACTACAGTTAGATATCTTCGGTTTGAAGTAAGACATTTAATATCATTTCTACTAGATTTTTTAAAAATAAATTTAAATGTACACAAGTCAGTGCAATGCAAGCATATGAAATTTTTTTATAAACAAAAAAATTACTTATAAAAATAAACTAAACTTACAAACAAAAATGAATAAATACTTATTCACATTGCAGCGAATATTATGTAAATACACAAAAAATGAAATAATTAATAATTAAATGCAAACAAAAATTCAATTAGTTACAATATATAAAACGAAAAACAAAAACAACAGCAAAAGCTTCGCATTAATAAAGATCGTCTCAAAGAAAACTAAAAAAAAAATATGAAAAACAATTAATAAAAATATAAAATGTATCTGTTTTGGCTCAATCTCAAACTATGTTCCTTATAATTGTGCAACAGGTAAGTGTTATCTTGTATGTAAGTAGAAGATACACAACTTTTCTTACCAAAACATTTGGTGCAGTTATTGATTAGAAATTTTATTTTCATATAATTATATTAGGGGGCTTTGCCCTCTGCTCGCTTCGTTCGTTTTCGCCCAACGCTCCATCGGCCGCAAAAAAACTTTTTTATATAACAAATACAATATATCTATCTACCATGATTTCTTACATTTTAAGAATAATTTTTATTTTATTATGTCGCATTTTTAATTCTCAAATTTAAGACTAACGGTCATCATTACTAAATTACATTATATTTTACACCTCTAACGCAAAATTTTTGCTTGTGAACATTTGATGTAGAAATATAAAACGTCATCCATTAATATTTCAAAATTTAACATCAATGTTAATAAAGCAAGTAATTTAAAAGGTGATTTTTATAGCAACTCAATTTCTGGCATTACTGACTGACTGGCGTTAGTCATTCGACATATGAACAGCGCATATTAGTTGTTGAATTAATTATATGATCAAAATTCAGACAAATATTTATATTATTTCTCAAACTCATTTCGCGTATGATGAAAGCAAAATTGCAGCATTTTGACGGAAGAGTAACTAGAACGATTGCAAATAATTTGTTGCAACAACAACAACCAAATCCTAAGGTTACTTTATCGAATTGTAACCACTACGATAATCTGAAGCGCAGAATGTCTTGGGGAAAGCCCAGGCATACCTTCTAAGCAAGCTATGTTAGAAAGCTTAAAATCCCTTTAAAATCAGTGCGGCTTCAGACCTAGTAAGTCCATCATAGACCAGGTGTTCACTGTATGCGAAAGATCACCGAAAAACAGGTCGACACATATAATATCTTTGTCGATGACAAAACTGCATAACCCGAGAAGGAAAAGCCTATATGCCACCCTGTCTGAGTCGGTATGCTTGGTAAGTTGATTGGACTTTGTAAAGTAAAAATATGCAAAAGCTCTGTCGAGGTAGGAATAGAACTCTGCTTTTAATACCATTCGACTTTCCACAAAAGTGCCCGGTGCCAATAATACTAATATTTTCTGCTGCATTTGTTGCAGTCTAATATCAGATTACAAAAGTGTTTCTAGCGGTTAATTAGGACAAGATAAAGTAAATTCTGTTCACAAATAGGGATGCATTGTATCTAGGCTGCGATGTTATATCGGACGGCTATACTTTTAAAGTTGTCAAGGAATTCGCGAACTTGCGCATCGCGTGGACACCAACAAAAATATCAGTTCAGCATGCGTGGTCTCGCGGGCGAATGCAGCCACGCTTGGGGTGCCTGAAATAAAAATTCTTCGCAAAATCTTCGGTTCGTTTCGACTATTTATTACATTCAAATGAACTCTACGACACCATGCGTTCTGCGAATAAACGCCTGGGATGGCTCCCTCATGTCGAGCATATGACAATGAAGAAGCTCCAGCAAAGAAGGTGTTGCGAAAGCAGAAGAACCTTGACTCAAATGAAAAGATCGAGCGGTGAAGGACCTATCTTGCATTACAGCAAACAACAGAAAAGGGAGTTCGCAAAGCTGGAAAGCCTAGTGAGTGAAGTCGGCGAGTAAATGTGAAGTAAATAAAATGAAGTAAATTGCCGCAAAATGACATTTTATATATGTAATAGAGACATTATAGTTAAATATTTTTAAAAACAGTTTTAAATTATTTTAACAATAAAAACTACACATTTTATAAATTCTGGTTAGATCGGATTTTTGGGTCCACGATTTATTACACAAAAGATATTACTAGTACGATTAGTGTTCAATTTAATCGCCTAATGAATATAGGCCATTGAAGGGTATCATAAATGCGCGCGAATTTTCAGGTCAATGCACACGAGGTGCCAATAGCGACTGCTCTGTCGCGGCTGCGTCTGCGTCTCCGACTTAACGGAATACCAACCCCTAAAAACAACCTGCTGACTGCTTGACGGTTCGACCAAGTGGCATTACAGGAACAGCTTGCAACAATCTTGACGGTATGCGCGCCTCAAAAACCGGTTCCAACAATACAACGACAAGTGTTGTGACCCGCGCAACACCTTCCTTTCGTCCCGCAATTGTCTCTGACCGGGATCGCCCTGCGTTAAGGTCTTTCAAAATGAACCGCTTCGTTGCACTTCTTGGGCTATACACCTGCAATTGTTGTAGCAGCCGTCAACGGTTTTTGTCCATGGCACGGGGATAAAAATAGGGAACTGCTGGCTGGCAGGCAGTCTTAGCCCTCTGGTTTTTAGGAGTTTGTAATAATTTAATAGGTTACCTGTCTATATTTGCTTTTGTATTGGTTGACTTTCTGCTTGTCTCTTTGCAACTAATTAGGCTTCAAATAATAATCATACAGGGGAATCGTGTTTGGTAAGTAGGTTTAATATACGTTACATTTATAGAACCGAGCAAGATATATTTTTTAAAAATATACAGCATTTAACTTTCTTTGTAGTTGAATACGTTATAAAAAGAAAAAACAAGTTAATTTTTTATTCGAAAGTTGGTTGTAAAGCATTCGAAAAAAAGATTTGAAAATACCTGATGAATTTAGCAATGTTCTAATTAATAGATAATATACTTGATATATTATTATAAAAGTTACTCGAAATTTGATGATATTTTTTATTACGTGTTATATAATGTTTAAATATATGTTGGTATGTCGATCAAAATAAATGCATAAAAATCGTTATTTTGTGCGCCTAAAAAACCATAGGGATTCAGATATTTTAAATTAAAAGTTGAAAAATGCATATGGAATTAAAATTTATTTATGCACGCTGTGTCAAAGTCAATGTTTTAATTTCATTACAATGAATTCACAGAGCATAAATATTAAAAGCTGACTCTTTAAGAGCTGGGTTTAAGGCAAAACCAGAAAGTTTATTCATTGCAGCCCTTGCCGTTTTTCAAAAAAAACAGCCTTATAATGCCGCCGGTTAGTAAATCAAATGCAATGGTGGTTTTCTCGGCATGCACTGATAGTTCTTGCAATGTTTATATTTTTTCTTCAGTATAAATGTAGAAATATTGCTAATTGACTTTTATGAGAGGTATGAACAAGGACACTTGCCTTACCATGCATAAATTATTCATATTAAAATTGAATAATTTTTTAAAACTCTTCGTTGGTATATTGATTCATATTTTAATTATAGACCAAATTATACGTGTTAGTCAGTGGCGCATGTCACGTAACGACGCCAAGTTGCTAAAATATCACCCTTTATTTTATAAGCAAATATGTGAGTTCGGCACCCCATACGGTGATAAACCAATCTCAGCTTTACAATCTACACTAAAATACAATAACTGTCCAAGAGTAAAAGTAATTTTAATCGAGCTCAACCACACAATTCAACTTGAGCAAGTAAAACCCCAGTCATTATGAAATTTTTATATTCAGCACATGCAAGGACTTAATATCTCAGCACGAAGCGTTACTCATTGCATGCCGTGAATTTTCCGAAGTTCTATTGTAAACAAACAGCAAAAAATAGGAAAAAAAATTGAAGTGTACCTAAATATATGTAGCTGAACTGGTTAGGGACATTGAAATGCATTACATTTAGCCAAAGTGCTGAGCAATGGGCGTTGATGTTTGTTCAGTCCGTGTAAAAGACTTGCTTTCCATACTTGTACCTTAATTACTCAGTGCTGGGTACTGGCGACTAAATCCAAATAAAAATTAATAATCTCACATTGCTTTGTAGTCGAATATAGCTATCCCTAACTGCTACTCTCACTTTATATCACTTTGTCTCGGTTGCTCATATGCCTAGCTGACGGCAATCGTTAGTTACTACGTTTTCCCACACTAACTCAGAACCTGCAGAGCCCCCCCCATTAATAAGAGCATAATGTTTGTTTATTACACCAAGTTTAGTGCTGGTGCTGTTGGTTCCATACCGTGAAATCACTGAACCGAGACGACTACGTCAGGTTGCTACCCTGGCTGTTGCAAATTAGTACAACCCGAGCTAACCCCTAACTTTTAGGCCAGGGTGCGAGTGGGCCAAATCAATCATTTACATAATCGCCTTTTGGAAAAGCGTCAAACTTTCACGCGCTGGGACAAAATTCATTTAGGCTTCACTAAACAATCGAAATTGTCAACTTGCGTGCTTTTAATTGGGTTCTCTTACGCCAAGGACTCTGGGGCAGCTAAGGAATTACATTGCTGATTACTATTTAAATGCAATTGGGCAGTAATGCCCAAAAATGTAAATTTTTTTTACGGCTCACAGAACTTAGCTGACTTCTTGACAAGTGCCTCTTTTTCACCGAATACGCCTCACGATATAAAAACATAGTCTTTTGAAAGATTTTAAATATTTGATAATAGTTTATAATTAATTATATATGAATCAAGTTTTTACTTTCAGTCTATAATTTAAAAACTGTAAAGAAAATCCATCTATGAGCTAATTTAAAATATTTTGAGTTTGTTGTACAGCAACATTTATGAAAATTTGTAAAAGACAAAATTTTTTCATAATCTCAGAAGATTCCGGGCTAGCGGCTTAGTACTTATATCATCTTCTATTCCGAGAGAGTATCTTAATATTATATTCAAATAACTTAAGAACAAAAAAATTTCGAAGATTTGAATATAATTTCTAATCTAAGACATAACAAACATAAAGTTCCAAAAAACCGAATTATAAGTTTTAATGTTTTTCATTTGATAACAGAACCATTCCATAAATCCAAATAAATATATAAATATAAATAAATCAGTTGATGACAAGGCATAATACCTAGAGATGTTACCGAATTAATACATAAAGTCAAAAAAGCAGGGGATGGCAACAACTATTTACGATATAGTGCATCAAGTATTTTGGGCGAAGTTTATCATTACATTTTATTTGCCAAGATCTCTAACTGCTCTAAACCCAGATTGGGGCACAAACTAAAGGAAAAATCTATAACATATGTTCGTGTCTACCGAGAGGATATTTCAGGCATAAATAATTGCGTTGACTTGAAATGAAAAAATTGCGTTTTTAAAAACCCAAAAACCGTAAAACAAAAAATACTATACACACGCTAGAATCAGCACCAGTTCTTTACAGCTAAAATTCCAGACCCCAGACCCAGTCCTAGTCCTAATCGTCAGAAATGTTTTTTATTTACCACGATTTTTTATTATGGTTTTTGTTGTTGCTGCTGCTGTTGGTAGTGGTGGTGATGGCATAAGGTGGGTGCGTTGGTGTTGTTGCTGTGCCACGTTATCAACAATCTCGTTTTACCAAATAACGCAAAGTGCGCACGGGCTCAAATGTTGGCATTGGTGTTGGTAAGAGCAAAAACAAGAACAGCAATAGCCTGAAACACGCTATATGTATGATAGTTCCTACTATATAGTACAAAAATGCAACGTCAAAGACGGGCCAACCATGAGGGAGTGTCGGTGAATGGTCGGACGGTGAATAGGTTTGTTGCCAGGGCTTGGTGGAAATTGGTAATACAACTTGGCCGCTACTTTGGTGGTGGTTACTGGTGGTTGGCTGCTCGACTCTTTTGGACGGTTTTGGTTAGTTGGCTCTGGCAGAAGTTGTTGTTTTAGTTTTTTTTATTTTTGTTGTTGTATGAATGAACTACCAGGCTCGAGCCACAACTACCAACAACTGCCACCAACTGCCACAGATGATGACGGCAGCGCCGCTACCCTCAGTTATTATAATTGTTGTTGTGTGTATCTGTGTGTATTGGTGCCAGGTGTATGTGCGTGCTGGACTGCGTTGGTAGTTAGCTGGTTTTGCTTTAAAGTTTTGTGTGGTAGCAAATAAAATTTTAGTTAGTCACACGCCGTCGCCAAGGATACGCCGCGCCATCAGTTTTGTTGTGCACCGAACGCGCTTCAAGTTGTTAGGGGCAACTACAACAAAAATAACGCCAAGTACTACTAAAAAAAAAAAAACTCAACTGCCTGTGTAAATTGCTGGTAAAATAAGCGCAGTCAGACCAAAGGACTCTATTTAAATATTTTTCGCTGCGCTGTGCTATGCCGTGCCAGCGCCAGTGCCAAACAAGGACAACACGTTAGCACCTGTCTAGATCTAGAAAAATATTAGCAGTTTCCGGCTGAGCCTTGGCTGCTAGCACTAGCAAGACGTTACGTTGCTGCAAATTCAAATTTGAACTTCAGTCAAGTGTCAAAGCTCAAAGGATTAACATGTCCTGCGGCAACAGTTAGCCAGCACATGTTGGGCACAGTGTAAAAAACTACTGCCCAGTAGCCATATTTTGTGTACCAAAAAAAAAAAATCAAAAAAAAGAGATCCCTATAAGAAAGTGTATAAACTAAGAAACTTTATTGCCAAATTTCAAAATATTATAAGAAATCTTCAACAAAGCCAAAGATTACTCAACAGGGCGAACAACAAAGAACATATCGAATATTCCCAAAAAAAAAAAACTAAAGGTAAGCAAGTGCAAATTTTTGTCAGCTCAAAAGTGTAATTCCCTACTACTATGTACGAGTAAAGCTGCTGTTATATCTTGGCACTGGGAGAATTCACAGTTGATTTGAAAGATATTCTGTGGTTCTTTGGGTGCCAAACTTTAATGGTTGACTAAACACGACATTTAGAAGAAACTGCATCTTTCCTTTAAATTAAGATAAGGGTAAGATATTGATATAACTCAATAGTCTGGTAAAGTCTCTTGTTCTTAGTTCTAAAATTAGGTTTTTATACTGACAAATACGCACAGACGTGACTTAAGCGCTAACTGAGATAAATATAAATACAATTGTACAAGGGACCTGCATCTGCCACACCTTTTTCAATCCAACATTAGAGTATTTATATATAGAAACAAATTAAAGTTAATAATATAATAAGTTCAATCTAACAATACCAATTCTAATAAACATGTTCTCAAAAGTACTTTGAATAGCCATCTACAAGCTCTAAGGTCATAACGAACTTTTTCAAATTAAATAATTTAGTCAATGTAAAATTTGCATTAATGCCAAACGAATTGTGGCAACTATTTTCGAAAAACCTTTTACCTACAAAGCCTTATGCAAATAAGTTTTACCATTTTTAATTTATTTAAGAAACTGTTCAAAAATAATAATATACATTGCACCGATCATCAAAAAATTATTTTAAAATCTGAAATATACCGTAGTTCATAGTATTCATAGAATTTCTTTTTATTTTAATTCTTTCCATTTTTTAAAAAGACGCACTATTCCATTCATGCAATTTTTTGAGGTTCTATACATTTTCCAAGTCAGCCAATACTTCGGCAAAAGAATATCGAAAGTACTTCAAAAATTTAATGTAATAAATTACATATTCAACGGCTTTCGTAGCACCTAAAGAACTGCCTCAAAACGAAACCTTTAAGTTTCAACAATCAAAACATTACTCATACGCCACCTTGTACACACACATATATATACCAAGTTCCCATACATAAATTCTCAGATACAACAACGTCATGAGTTAGACGTTATATATTTTAACGCGATGCGTAATAACAAAACAAAATTAATTACCAAAAAACACGCACAACAATTTATTGAGCCAAATACTACAAAAATATTTTGATGCCAAAGCATCCGAAATAGCCTTAACCTTATGTGACGTGAACATAAAATATATTAATATTTATTTAAAAATAACTTAAGAGAAAGACATTGAACTTTGTCTTGCAGTTATAAATAAAGTTTGTTACTCTTTCTTTAAAACTATTTTAAACTCAAGTTCAGTTCGCTGAGGTGCACCCGAAAGCTGATAAAATATTCATAGTCTGTGAAAAGCTATGAATGATTGACATACCCCATATGTAGCACCCACCCCTGCATGGAAAACAATTAGCTGCACTCAAAACGTCAGTGGACGCGGTTTCGATAATTGCTCGGCGTGGCCTGACCGACTGCTTCCAAAGTTCGTATGGTTCATATTGCTTGGTCACTGGGGTTGCTCGGCTGTCGAAATTAAATGAAATTTACATTCGAACTTATCTTGATTGGAAATTACAATTTTAAATGGATGTTTGCATGTCCAGGTGCTATGTGCCAGCTTGGCAGTAATCAAAGGCTACATTGACAAGTTGTACCAAGTGCATATGTATGTGTGCTCATATCCATACAATGCAAGTACATATTGTGTGTGTATGTAAATGTGTAGGTGAAAATCCTTTACTGCAATTGGTAGCATTATAACTCATTTCTCTAATAGCTACTGGGCGTTACAACCGTCTGCTGTCTAGTTGTCAGCTGCATACTTCATGCAAGCACATAAATATTGTAGATATATGTACATACATATAGGCTCCAGCAATAGAACACAATGTTGGCATATACATTTATGTACTATATATATATAAGTATGTATATATATGTACATATATGCAAGTCCCTTGGTATTTGAACCAAAGCAACTATATAGACTATAAAATATGACGTGATTATAGATGGACTAGATAGACAATGTCACGGCCTTAGTATTATAAAATATGTTTTTAATTTAACAAAGTTATAATGTGAAGTATAGCTTATTCTCATCGAATTTAAAATATTTAATATAGTATTAATGGAAATCATGAAAATTCATTAAAAAACGTATACTCATTTCATTCATAGAGCCATCTGTATACCCCATTTTTCATGGCTCAAATATCCCTCGAAGCTTACATAAAAACTTAAATCGATTCCATACGATCTTATGTAAAACACAAATATTTTAATTTGCATATGGTACATGCCTGGATACTCTGTCAGCAACCAAACTGTATGATATTTCAAGTCATTCCAATTCAATTTCATGCACCTCTTTATGGCAAAAAATGATAGTCATTATCTCTAGCTTTGTTATAAGGAAAAACAATAACTACGTTTATTTTTGCATTATTTAGATTGAAGTATTACCTCTAATACTTCCATAAACATAACCTATAAGCCATGCCAGTCAATATAAATATATATTAATTCTTAATAATTCTGCACTAATATAATGAAGTCTGGTCTTTAAATGTAAAACATCTGACCCCAGAAAATTCTTATAATTGCATGAGAATATCTTAAATACTAATAATATAATGATAACAATTTTGCGCTACGTCGAAATAACCAAAAGCTTAAATAAATAATTAAGTTACTTTAAAAACAGCTTTTGCTCATTTTGTCACGTTTAAATTGTATTCATGTATGTATTTTTTATATAAACTTTGAAAAAAACAAAAAATTGTTTTTAATTAAATAATGTATTGACTGTGCACCTGCGGCCACACACCAAAAAATCACAATAACAAGATAAACTCATAAATACATATATATGTAGCAATTAATAACTTGATTTGAAAAAAATTTATGAAAAATATGTTTAAATTTATGTTACATATTAAATAGTTATCCAAACTGAAGCTGATAAACTAAGCAATTATACTTTGCTACTAAATATTAAAGATGACTTAAAATACTTCCATAGTTTACAATAACTTAAATATAAATTAATATATTATGAAATCGTTGATGCTTAACAACAAATTATTCAATCAAGTGTAACAATTCAATTCAAAACTTAAAACGAAATATAAACAATAAGTAGCAACTTATATGATTTCTTTTTTGTAAATCAAAATTGACATGCGTAATTATTGTTGAAAAATGTGGCTCATTTCTAAAGAAGTTTTCCACATTGAATGCACACAATAGAAACCATTTATTTAAACAATTTGCAACATTTGTTTCACTTTTCATATTGCAAAATATAAAATAAACGCACATGCTCAAAAAGATCGATCTTCAATAAAATTCAACTTGATTTTAAGCAAAAAGAGAAGCGAATAGATATATTTGTAATCGAACTATTGCATAAAAAAGTCTCCAAATTACTTATCCATTATTAACGTGCAGGGAGCATTATGGAAGAAACTTTAGTTAAAATTATTCTAGATTCAAATAATTTTTTTTAATAGTTTTGTACTTTAATATCTTTGTATATAGCAGCTGTTGCCAAAAAATGACAGCCACATATTTTTTCAAGTTTTCTGTTCTTGTTTTTAGCAGAAAATATAATTTCAATTCTGCGCTGCATTTTCCGGCGGCATAAATTACCATTAATTCATAAGGTAGGACAGTCTAGCAGTGTGCCTCTAGGGCCTCTAAGTTGTTGCCACTTTGGAAGGCATAGTAATGCATGGAGCTGCACGTGCAAGAACCTTTTTTTTGGCTACAAATTTGCATACAAATGCAAGCAGTTCAAGGATTGGCGGCAGTCGGTACAATGCCCTGCCAGAAAGCCAACAAAAGGCAACAAATTATGCGGCAGGGTGGTACAAAACAAAAAAAAATAAAGGGAACACAACAAAAGATTGAGTAGAATAAGAACAAAAACGACAACACGACAGGCTAAATGCCCTGTACGTTGCCGTACATGACTGAGAATAATGGCCATGGAATCGGGTAGGCAATTTTCTAGGAATCGGTCGATATAAGCAAGTGGGTGGCTATGACTATGCTGCCACCCAGAATGTATGTACAGGTACTGTGTACACACGAACACACATATGCAGCAATGCACAGAGCGCACAAAGTTCGTGTATAATTTATTTAATCGCTGGCAACAAATCTAAATTGATCGTTAGACCCCTAGGCCCATAGCTATTGTATGACCAAAGTTGACCAGGCAAACAAACCAAATAACAAATTGTATATCTAACAGCCATTTTGCGTGTTTTTGAAAATCGAAATACACCCAAAAAAAAATAAAAATAAAAAGAAGAAAATTACCAAGAATAGTTGCCATATACATTATATAATAGACTTACTTTCTGCTTCTTTCTCTTTTATTCAGTGCCAATTAGATTGAAAATTATTAATTCAAAATGGCGGCGCCGCAACAGAATTCAACGCTTATCGATGATAATCTTGACACCTGTCCATCGTTATTGAACTTGCCCGAAAGCCCCATATTGCCACCCAAACATCAACAATGCCAAAATCAAGACAAGTACTACAACACCAAGAACAACAACAAAAACGAAAAGAACCCTAGTAAAAACAACAAGCACCACAACCACAAAGCCCACGTCAGTTATAAGCTAGCTACCAACTCCTACTATGCGTATGAGGAGAGAGCCGTAGATGCGGACCTACACGAGCAGCAAACTGAAAGAGCTCCGTGCAAGAATAAACAAGTCACGGGAAACGGAAGTAGCCGTACAACCGCTGCAGGACGACGCCATCGCTCTATTTCTTTATATGGCGTTAATAGCACTGTGGTAAGCTGAACTCATGCCTCATATCTCATGCCATCATAGCCCCAGGAGGTCTACTGCCATGGCCCCACTTCGCCCTAACGTTGCTTATGTGTGCGGGTCGGCTAGTGGTAACTACTTTAATCGTTTGGTTAGCAAGTATTCATATGAAATCAAACAAATCATCTAATTGGGTGGGTCGGTAAAACTAAAGTCCATTAGTTATGCTGCTTATTGTTGGAATGTTAAATTGCGTACAGTTTCTACATATCCATATTTTATGTAGTTTATAGCCAGCCGATTGTAATTTCAATGACTGTAATAGAAGCAGCAGTCAACGCCAGTTTCTGAAATTTGGCAACAACACCTACATATTTTATTTAGTAAAGTGAGCATTCTATTTTGGAATAGCGCAGTAGCAGTCAATACCAGATTTTGGAATTTGGAAATAATACGTAGAGTTTCTGCATATCAATAATTTGTATAGTAAAGTAGCCCATTGCCATTTTGAAGATTGCAATAGCAGCAGTTCCACTAGATTGTCAAAGGCATATCGTAAAATACCAATAAGCCATTGTTGCCAAAAAAAAAATTTGGATTTTTCTGCTACTCGACAGTTCTACTATTAAACAGCTTTCCCCTCTGAGCTTTCTACATCTTAGCGACCAACAAATTAATAGAACAAGTTTTGATTGCAAATTGTTAGTTTATAAGCATTAATTTATATTCGACAATGCATGTTTTGCTGCATTATATTAAATATTTGTCGAAATCGAACATTGCAAAAAAAGATGATGCTTATGGTACTCACAAGCTTCTTGTCGAACCGCATTTAAAAGATTTGTTCGTGTAGAAAATTTAAAAACATATTAAAAGCACTTGACTTATTTTTTTGAGAATGCCATAATAACAGAATTATGCAACCATGTCTAGACAACTAAGTAAGTTAACTATTTGAATTGGCAACGGCATGAAACTTGTCAAACCTAAACCATCTGCACTGTTCGCTCTCTAATCACTGTTATATTTATTCTACCTTAAATCAATAGGAACAAGGCCATAAGGAAATACCAATTTGGCTGGATGATGCGGAGCCGCGTTTTGTATCGGGCGTAACAAATAAAACCACATGCAATGACATAATCAAGGCACTGATTGATGATGAACTGCGCAACTGCAACAATAACAACCACAAATCAGGTAAGATATAATAAAAAACTTCCGAACGAATGAATAATTTTTTTTTAACATTGGTTTCTTTTATTATCATTTACTAATTTTTTTAATTTTCTTTATATTTTATTTCGTTCACACTTACCCATGCACTTACGTATTTCTGTGTGTGTGTGTGTCCATGCTGGTGCGCACTTCCGCTTTGCTTTGACGCTTAACCAATGCCATTTCCTTTTTACGAAAAATACAAGATGGCGGCGTCGGCGCAGCAGCAGCCGCATCGCGTGACTACAGCGATTACGTTATAACGGAAAGTTGGCGCGGCATCGAGCGCAGCTACGATGGCAACATGGCCATTTTGCCTGTTTGGCGCGCTTGGAGCCGTGTGCACAATGAGGTAATAAACGACTCATACTAACTACCAAAATACCCATAACCCCAAACCTGGAGCAGCGTAACTGGTGTGGGTGACGTGCAAAAAAAAAAAAGAGGCCCAAAAAGTAGTGGAAAAGTCGACAGTGATTGCATAATAAGCATTTTTTTTGTTTTTGTTTTCATACCTCCAACTCCTTATCCCTGCACAGTCGGCTGGCTGGCGCCACACGCAAGCTAAGAAATGTGAAATTCATGTCGCCTACAAAACGTCAAACCAAACCCCGACCAATTTGAATCCCAGCAGTATATACGCTCCTGCCGCCTGCCCGTTCGCATATGTAGGATATTAAATTGTATAGGCTTGATTATGCGTTGTCGCTGCCATTTGTTTTGATATTTGGTTTTCATATTATTTTATTATTATTATTATATTTCTTGTTTCCTTTTTTATTTATTTTTTGTGTGTGTTCATGACGCACGACATCAAATCAATTTGACTATTGATTTTAATATTAAAGTTAATGGTTTTGTGTATAATTATGTTGGCGCACTATTTGTCAGCCGCTGACGTATCTTCCATTAGCCTTATATTTTTGGTAAATTGGAATGCAGAACCGACGTGTATGAAACTGAACACAAAAGTTACAAACAAAAATAGGTCAAATGTTAGCCGAGTTAATAGTATTTTAATTGTCCTTTTACTAACATTTCTACTGTTGCCATGTAGTATAACTAAAATACAGTCATTGTCATTTAATTTCAAAAGGACTATCAATTGTAGTCCGAAAAATATTACCCTTAGTCTAGTTTCGTTTATAAATTTGAAAAAATTGTGGTTTTCTTTTTGCCTATAACTTTTAAGCCAAATAAAGAGCTGCTTTTGTACAAAGTATTTAATTTAATAATTCTATTTGTCTATCTTTATGATTCAGATAACTTTTAATGAAATTGAACTGATGCTATAATTATAAGGTTACGCGATACATGAAAACTTTAGTTCCTCTCTCTTGAGAATAAAGCTTAGCTTAATATCAACAATTGCAATATATGTTTCAGTTTGTACAACACCATCATTGCAATAAAAGTTTCAGATTTATATTAGAAAAAATATCGGAAAATAAAACAATTTATATCTTTTATCTTTCACGAGATTAGCATAGTTTTGTGTCAATAAAACACAGAAAATAATTATGCATTCTTAATCAAATATCCATCAGGACTCGATTAGAAATCGTTGTTTTGCAACAATGAAATGGACTTAAAACTTAATAACTTTGCCATATTTTTTTTTAAGCCTTCAGTTGGCTCTTTTTATATAGTTGCGTACTTTAACGTTTATTTCAAATAATATTATCAATAAAGTATATAACCAACAATTTGGCTTGATCTAGCACTCAAAATTCATACAAACGGATAAATAGTTACTTATACGCTTATAACAATCAACGATCTGATAAGCGAGAGGCTTTACAAAATATTAAAAAAAAAAAATCAAATACAAAAGAAACAGCGCTGCTTGCTAACGTCATACTCTTTTTATATCTTTTAAGCTACGCCTCTCCCTGAAGCATCGGGATCATTTCATAGAGGCTGTACCACTCCGCCTAATACAAGACTCAAAATCTGGCAGCTTCTCCTTATTTAATTGGCTTAAAAAATTATTCCGTTGGAAAAACACGGAACTAGAGAAACGAGCACTTAAGGTGCCCAACAAAACGAGAGATAAATGTTTGATATCCAGCAAGCAGCACATTCCGGATGAGTTGCTGCTTGTACTTTTGCCCGAGCAACTTTACTCAGATCCTGCACCCAAGTCAGGTGCCAAAGCCAAGCTATACAAATTGGCTGAGACGCGGGTTTCAAAGCGTCGCCGAAGGCGGAGTCGCACTCGCTGCGAACCAACTGCTCCTATGCAGGAGGCAACCATACATTTCAACAATAACAACTGCATACGTCGTCGACGCAAGGATTTGCCGCTGCGTAGTAGCATACGTCAAAAACTAAATGCACTGCATGCCGAGATGAATGCGCGTTACGAGCGTGAATATAATTTGACGCGTCAGTTGTCGGAAAAGTGCAGACTGTACAGGCAACAAAACGAGCGGTATACGACGCAGGAGATGGAGCTATCAGTGGGTCAACTGCAGTGCAACATTGAAGCCCAAGCTGAGGATATTATTAAGACTGAGCATGAGCTGCTGGAACTTAAAAATGCTATCAAACAGGACATATCTTTAATAAATAATATAAAACGCATGACATTGGATGCAAACGATGCTACGACGGCGGCAAACAGTTGCGGTGTGCCGGTAAAGAAACAGGAACAAAAGGATGCTCAAGTTGCTAATGCTAAGTTGCTAAACTTACACGAAATGCAGTTCGTTGATAATATTTATGAGTTTTGCGATAATAACGCCAGCATGTTGGTTTAGCTTTGCACTAAAAATTGTTAAGTTTATAAATTAATATAATAAAAAATATTTTTATAATCAACAAAAAATCTAAATCTAATGTGTTTTTAATATAGAGCGTTTGATACATGGGAACATTTAATTCACTTAATTTGGAAATATTCCGCAAAATAGTTTTAAATGCAAAGTTTCACTTAACCTTGGGAAGATCGGCAATTAAGATCATTCTAAGAAAGTTTGCGCGACAGCCAAACATTTTTACCATTTGAAAATTGCAATTATTGGACTAACGTTTGAACCATTTGTATTGCTTCCAAGCCTAATAAAAATACATATAATCTTAAAGTCGGCTGCATCAAAACTTCAGAATGTGTGTGATGTGAAAATCAATCGCTTAACGCGTTTGTTAAAACCCATAATGTGAAATTGGCTTTAAAAACCAACAGGCATTTTGTTTCAATAACATTTCGCAAAAAAATACACCCTTAAAAATTTGTAACAAATAAAGCAGACTTAAAGGCCTACATCGGAGATTTAAGCAAGACGTGCATCGGACAGATGCAGAAATCAAATACGCCTCAGCGATGACAAAAACCAGGATCGAAACACCTCTTGAAGAACGCCGGGATCTTATACCATACTTAGAAGGAAAAGAGATCAAAAAATGAATGAAATAATTTTTTTGTCAAAAGCCTGTTTGTTGAGCTAGCACTATTTTACATTAGCGTCGGCTTGAAAAAAAAAACTATAAGTAAAGTATTACAGTATTTATTTAAAAATTATTTAAGCGGTAAAGCAATTAAGCGAAAAAACAGATAAATAATTTAAGCAAACGAAACCCTAGGTTGAATACAATATACGCATAGCAGCTAAAGAAGTGAGTGAGTGACTTTATTTAAGAGAAGCTTAATTACTTAAACCGAACATAGTAAATTGAATTCCACAAATTCCATAAATTCCGTTGACTTTTCTGACCGTGACAGCGTCGTCAACACATAAAATACATCGAAATGAGTACAATTTCAACTTAAAAATCTTTAAAACACTTTAACATAAGCATTCCATTTAGCCTCTGATTGTAAAAATCCTATAACTGTTAAATTACTTTCAATCAGTAACAACGTCATCGATCCACTTTATTGTGTGTTACACATACTTCGCATTTACTTAATGCCGACTTTTAAATTATATTTGATCGATTTATGCCCATCGATACAATTTGAATCGTACTTTCCGCTTATCGATAAGTATGTGGAACTATGAACCAGTTTTTTCAGAACAAGTGTTGCAAAACGCTTTACTAGTTCACTTTGTGGAATTAACTACCCTAAAAAACTCACACATTTCATTTTTTAACAACAAAGCAAAATTCATCTTTGTGAATAACTTCAAAACGTGCATCAAATAATTTCGGGTATCTCACAACTCTGAACGAAAATCGGTTGAAAAATCTACAGCTTTTGGAAGGTTTGCTTTTGGCATAAACAAAAACAATAAAATTTTTTGTTAAATTAGGTAAGCTAAATATGGTGGCCCGAATTACATGCTGACCATAATAGAAAACAAAACTGTGCATTAAAAATCCATTAGATATTACTAATGGTAACAAGATTACATCGTGTATTTATGTTCTGCGCAAATTATTTTAACCAAAACATTGCACATGGCGAAAACAAAGCGCAGAACGTGGACGGCACGCTTTGCATTGCGTTAGGTTAACTATGTAAATATATATGTATGAGGGGATGCACATGCAAGCAGCTGAATAAAGTGAATTGGCAAGAAACGCGCTGCAGGCAGACGCGCAAACTTGCCGACTTTTTGTTGTCGTGTCATAGTTTAACTTGTATGCATATTTGTTTATATGTTCGTGTTAAAGACAAAACGCGTTTTAGCTTTTAGATAAGATGGATGTTATGTTTCAAAGAGAAAGTGACCTGGCGTACAGCTGCTGCTGTATGCCAGTTGGCTTGCGATCATCGTGAATCTCCCAATTTAAAGACCACTTGTACCAAGTATCTAATGTATGGGTAACATATTTGTGCTGACGTTTTATCAGCAGTTCTTGTGAATTAAAAATTGATAAATCAATGTATTAAGTTTGAAGAATATAAATACTTGTAATCTATGTATTAATGAATATGTATATTTTGCAGAGTTAAACAACGATAAGCGATATGGCACGCGGTCATCAAAAAATACAATCGCAGGCAAAAGCGGCTGAAAAGCAAGCCAAAATCAAAAAACAGCAGGGTCACAGTGCCACGGATCAAAAGAAGGCGGCCCAAAAGGCGCTTGTTCATGTTTGCGCCGTTTGCAAGGTATACCATGATTTTTGCCTCGGACAATGCTAATTTATATTTGCATTGAATACTAATTTTCTTTATTTGCAGTCGCAAATGCCTGATCCCAAAACGTACAAACAACACTTTGAGAACAAACATCCTAAGAACGATATGCCAGAGGAACTCAAAGACGTTTAATACAGGGCATTTTCCTTATTTAACACTAAACTA
Source organism: Chymomyza procnemis (assembly GCA_035046065.1). Taxonomy (NCBI): domain Eukaryota; kingdom Metazoa; phylum Arthropoda; class Insecta; order Diptera; family Drosophilidae; genus Chymomyza; species Chymomyza procnemis. Next base: position 22,853,423 of record JAWNOJ010000013.1, on the reverse strand, counting down.
GAAACTATATCAACAACAAATCGAAAACTACGAGTTGCCTACCAGTACGAAAATGCTTAAAACTGCGACAAAACAATAATTGAGATAAAATTATAACAATCAACTGGTGTGTGTATTTAAAATTTCCCTGCCTGAATGTGAGCTGAATTTTACTGAAGTGTTACTTCTGCATATTGTATGTAATAATTAAGCTAATAAATACATTTGTAATTTCAAAATGCCAATGCAATTGTTCATAATATAACACAAAGAGAAAAAAAAACAAACGAATTGTTCAAGTACACACTCAGATTGCACATATTAATTTTTGAATTTAACTGCAATAAATAATAAGCGTTAAATGAAACACTTAAGCAATTCAACGAAACGTGAACTACAATAACTTTTTATAACTTTTTTAATTTGCATTAATATTTTATTGTATAATTATTTTTTACCGAAAAAAACAACGTTTTTTGTACTATTAAAGTTCATGTAAATGAGAATTTTAAAATTTACATTAATAAAAAGCGTAAAATTGTTAAAAAGCCTTATTAAACATAAATTGTCATTAAAAAACCATTGCTTAAAAGCATCAGCACAAGGCAATTTTTCTACATATACATAGTTATAAATGCATTAAACAAGCAACAAGTTTTGGGACTTAATAATTAAATAGTAAAATTACAGTTGCGTAGGTCAAGATTTGTTTGAGCTGTTTTTTGTGGCACTAGATTCCTTTTCCGTGAGATTTAGCAGCACTATATGTTCGGCAGCAGGAAAATCCGCCAAAACTGTTATGCCTATATTATTGTCAGAGAGCTGTGGCGTCTCCTCGTGATATCCAAACCAATAGATAACAATTCCAGGTCCAAAGCTAAAGAACAAGTGTTTTAGCACAAAATATATGTATCGAACTATGTTGAGTTACAAACCGATTGCAATAGCTATGCAGTTGCAGCTGAATGTTGCGTATATGACTTTTGGGGTCGGCAAAATTTGCCTTGCTCTCTATCCAATTAACTACTTCACCTTTATATAAAAATGGAAGTATCATTTTGATATCGGGTGTCTTGTCATAGCCCATGCGACGCAGATCGTGCTCATCGTAGTAGTACAGTCCCGCAGCCTCAGCCAGTTGCTTCATTTTTAGCTCGTATTCTTCGCCTACAATGCGTCTTCGTAAATCTGTAATAGGTCCTTCCTGGTTGTCACTACATAGGCACTGCTCCACATTGGCGGCTAGACGTGGATCTTTAATTAGGTGCGGATACTTAAGTAACCGTGAAACTTGTGCCCTCTCATTGGAAGCTTCTTTTCTGTGTAGCATCAGTCGGCATAATGCCACGGGGCTTACACCTTCTACAACTGACATACGGGTTAGCAATGAATTATCTGCATACAAATGACATTGACTTTCGTAGCTGTAAGAAATAAAAATTATTAACAAAATGCTGCAAATGACAAGTTCTACATACGTTTGTAAAAGTTTTCTGCTGCGGTTCTCGGAACGCCACGGTGGACTTTTGCTCATGTTTTTGATTTCCGTTTGCAATATACAAGTTAACGCGAAAGGTTCAACATCCGAAAATTTACGATGCATTTCTAGTTCGCAGTCCATAGCAAGTCCATAATAGTTGTTGACAAATTTGCTAATGCAAGCGTACTCCAGTGCGCTTAAAATTTTCTTTTTGACTTTTACCGCAACTGCTGCTGACGTTTCTGCTTGTGGTGCAGCTGCGGTTTGCGATGCAGCAGCCTGGCTCATTGTTGTGCGTTCTATAAAACCAAATTTTATTAGAAAAAATTAAAATTGTGGTCAAAATTGCGCCAGACAACACAGCTGCAGCTGCAACCAACAGCTGTTCGAATGCTTTTTATCAATGTGACCGCTTTATATTGCAATCAAGGCAAAATATACTAAAACTGAACATGACAAAAACTTTTGTGTTTATTTATATATAAACAGTTCAATAACCCACCATTTGTTTAAAAGTTTATCAAATAAAAATGAAGCACAATCGAAAGCATACTAGATGTTTTTAAAAAAATATTAGTTCACTCAATGCATTCTACAACATTGCATTTTAGAGCTGCCAGATAGTCCAGCGTCCACCGTGGTTGCCATATGCCTTATAGTTTAACATATGTCAACACAACAATTTTGATTTAAAAGTAAATCTGGCAACTTTAGTTCTAACAAAGCAACCTGTGAAGCAGACACGTCAGAATATTTATTTTTTAGAATAAAGTAAATTGTTTAAACAGTTGTTGACCCTGTGAATTTGTGGCGTGGCAATACAACTATTTTAAATAGTCAGCAGTCAACGAAAGCCGTAAACGTCGCAATGGCGCGAAAACTGCTGCATGCATTGCTATTTATCACTATTACTCTGGCAATTACTGTAGCTTTGCCAGTGACGCAAAATAAGAAGGATGACAAAAAGTCTGATGCGGACTCCAACACGCCAGCTCCAGCCAATGTGGAGACAGATTTGGAGTACGAAAGATATCTGCGCGAGGTTGTTGAAGCACTCGAAGCAGATCCAGAGTTTCGCAAGAAGTTAGACAAAGCACCCGAGGCGGATATACGTGTAAGTTACTCTTTATGAGGGGGATTTACATTAAACTGATTAAATAATCTCAATGTTCTAGAGTGGAAAAATAGCCGAAGAGCTTGATTATGTGAATCATCATGTGCGCACAAAACTTGACGAGATTAAGCGACGCGAGCTCGAACGTTTACGTCAGCTGGCCAATGAAGACTATGAGCTGCGCAATGATATCGATCGCAAACATTTAAAGGTACCGCAGCATTTGGATCATGGAAATGAGCACACATTTGAAATTGAAGATTTGCGCAAGCTTATACAAAAGACATCTGATGACTTGGCCGAAGCGGATCGTAAGCGACGCTCCGAGTTCAAGGAATACGAAATGCAAAAGGAGTTTGAGCGTGAAGCGCAGAAAAAAGAAATGGACGAAGCTTCACGACAGAAATACGAGGCTGAAATTAAGGAAAAGGAGAAAAAGCACAAGAATCATGAAAAACTGCACCATCCCGGTAACAAAGCGCAATTAGAGGAAGTCTGGGAAAAGCAGGATCATATGGACAAAGATGATTTCAATCCGAAAACTTTCTTCTCCATACATGACGTTGATAGCAACGGCTATTGGGATGAGGCTGAGGTTAAAGCTTTGTTTGTCAAGGAGCTAGATAAAGTTTACCAAAGCGATTTACCCGAGGATGATATGCGCGAGCGTGCCGAAGAAATGGAACGCATGCGTGAGCATTACTTCCAAGAGACAGACACTAATCACGATGGTCTTATTAGTATACAGGAGTTTATGTCGCAAGCAGCCAAGGAGGAGTTCCAAAAGGATCCAGAATGGGAGACCATTGACCAGCAACCTCAATACACACACGAAGAGTATTTAGAGTTTGAGCGTCGACGTCAGGAAGAAGTGCAACGTATGGTAGCCCAGGGCTTGTTGCCGCCCCATCCGAATATGCCGCAAGGTTATTATCCAGCACCCCACCCAGGAGGTGTTGCCTATCCGCCTCCTCCTGGCGCACAACCCATGCACTATCAACAACCGCAACAAATGCAAATGCAGCAGCAACAACAATACCAGCAACAACAGGCTCAGTATGCTCAACATCAGCAACCCCAAGCATTACACCCTAACCAAGTGTATCAGCATGCTGGACAAGTGGCCCCGCAACAGTATCAACAACAACCTGTTTACCAACAGCCACCCGTGCAGCAACAACAGCAGCCCGTGCAGCAACAACAGCAGCCCGTGCAGCAACAACAACAGCCCGTGCAGCAACAACAGCAGCCCGTGCAGCAACAACAGCAGCCCGTGCAGCAACAACAGCAGCCCGTACAGCAGCCCGTGCAGCAGCAACAGCAACCCGTGCAGCAGCAACAGCCACCCGTGCAGCAGCAACAGGCACCCTTGCAGCAGCAACAGCAACCCGTTCAGCAGCAACAGCAAGCGCAACAAGTCTATCAGCAACAACAACCAGCCGCCGCACCAGCTCAGCAGCCACAACATTAAACGCTACATTCCTCAAATGAAGCCACAAAAATGCTACTACTCTTGTCTACGTTAAAGGAGAACTTAAAATTCAATTTGTGAACTTTTGTAAATCGACTGAAATTATTAGGAAACCAATATTTATCTCATGGATAATTGCGGCCCATTGCTTAACTCCGATGTCGTGATATTCCATGCGACAATGCGAAAGGAGAGCCGCACTGCAGTCGGAAAAACCATTTCATTTCCATTTTCGCATTTGTTATTTTTAGCCCATATTTTACGTACTCTTTCATTTAAATACCAAAATTCCACTTTGCATTTCGTTTTCGTTGTTGGTTCTTTTAGTGCTAAAGTTTTGTATATACTAAATTTAAATATTGTGAAATAAATGCATAAACTCAATGTAGCCTAAACGAAAAATAACATGCCGTGCTGCATAATTTTTGGGAAGCTATTTTTGATAATTTCCCCAATGGGTTGCATGGTCGAATTTCGCAATAAGTTATTGTTAAAGATGATGTAAAGTAATTGGCATGACGCCTGCAAGTATTAAAAATATTAATGAATCCGGTTCAGTCTATCAAGTAGACGAATACTTCGAATTTGGCGAATTTCAAAGGAGCAGGCAGGAGACTTTGGAGTCGGCTCTAACCTGTTGTGCCAATTGATAATGTATACAATTTTCAACTTACGATATTCCCGAAGGAATAGTATGCTGGTCCCGATCCACTATATTTTGTATACCTCATCCCTATTATTAACTAACAACTTCAACGTTTGCCGAAGACACATCTATACTTAATTGCTATAATCGAAGAAAAAAGGTGGAAAATCTGGACACGCATTCGAATCCAAAGAAAAACTATTCAACATAAGCAGCTAATTCCGGCTGCGCCGCAGAGTTAAGTCTTCGAGGGCATTCATGCGAATGTCAAACACAATTATTTAGTTATTGGTAGGAAACTTAATTTAAACTTGAAAAATTATTTTTAGTCTCTTAAGAAAAAGAGAAAATTAATAAATAAAGATTTATTTATAAAAAAAACTGACGATACGATACCAGCAAAGAACGAATAAATTTTAGTATGGATTTTCGCATATCTGGTAGCTTCACTTCACATAGTACGGTCACCCTAACACACTCATTTCGAATGTCAACCGCTAATACGATTAGTGTAACTTGCAACTAATCATAGAAATAATACTTTTTATGCAGTAAAAAAGCTTAAAAAATACGTTTCAATTTATTTTTTTGTCTTCATTTTTTGTATTACTGCCACTGTTCAAATATTACGGCGAATACGAATATGTAAACAAAAGTAACAAAACAAAAACATAACCTAAGTTAGTCGTGTAAAACGCAAGTTGCTGCAGATTTTGGGTAGATAAAAATAAAGAAAATATGAAGTAAAGCAAGTTGAAAGATGTGTCGCATTGCTATTTTTTAGAACGTGCACTTGAAAATAGACACAAAATAATACTCAAAGCGATTGCACACACACACACACACAAACACTCATACACAACGTACAGGCATAAATTGGAAACTAAGGAGAAATTAGTGCAAAAGGGAATTAAGAAGACGACAAACTTTGACTATTTGTTTGTCAAAGCGTAATTGCGCATCGCCATCGATCGCAAGCTATTTAAGTGATTTTTTTGTCAGTGATTATTCTCAAACAATTGCTACAGAATGCCATCGAAGTTTAAAATAAAGAAAACGCCAATGAAACGATTGGCGAAGAAAAACCGAATACCCATTTCCAACGACCAAATGGAGGCAAATATAGCCGGAATATTAAAAGACGAAAATGCACTCAAAGTGATGTCTTTGGGAGCTGTATTAGATCACATTGGAGAAAGGGAGGCTGCCGTAAAAAAAGACCAAAACACTGCCACGTGCACTGGCTGGCATACCGTCCTATTAACCAATTGCACTGGTAATAGCAATGAAGAAATTTACAGCGCTTTGAAGTATATCGGTTTGCCAGTTAAAATACGGGCGTATAATTTGAAGCGCAGTTTACCCGATGATGGATATAAATGTCAATTTTTTGTCGATAGCTTATTATTGGCAAATCGCTTAAAACGATTGGGCAATGAGGTTGACGTGTTAGGCACCTGCAAAAACTTGAATGTAAGCATTCAAATGGGTTTGCCAAAGTCCATTATGGTGCCACAACTTACAAATAGTTTGGTCGATGCCATACGCAATGCTATACAAGCGCGCTACAATGCGATATCACATACATTAGACTTGTCGCGTTTTTATGACACACCCCAGTTGGAAAATAATTTCTGTGTTCTGCACTCTTCTACGGTGTTGCAAAAGGTGTTGGAAATAGTGTCAGACGAACTGCCGAGCATAAAAGTTTTAGATCTCAGTGATAACTACATTTCCACACTGTGTGCCTTTGCCCAAGTGACTACAATTTTGCCACCGCTGCAGTTGCTTAACTTACGCGCCAATCGTATCGAAAACATTGTAGAGCTTGATTACTTGAAGGATTTGAGCATATCTTCGATTGTACTAGCTGGAAACACTGTTGGGAAAAACCCGATGAGCGTCATTTGTGCACAGCTGCCTCAGTTGAAAACTATTAATGACAGAACAGCCAATTTCGATCTAACATTTAAACAAGTTTATAGCTCTGAACCGTATGGAATTAACTTTATTAATGAATTTATTAATGCTTATTTTAAGTATTTCGATCAGCCAGGTAGACGCTCTGAATTAGGGAAATTTTATATGAATGAGGCCATGTTTTCTATTAACGTGCCCGGTCGGCTAAAAAATTTCTTGGCTTACAGGCTGTACAATCGCAATCTACGTCATTTTCGCCTCATCCGTGTGCGTTTTAACAAGCTACAAATTGGCATTGAGAAAGTGCTGCATGCCTTTAAGCATTTACCCGATACGCAGCATAATTTGAAAGATATAAAACTAGATGTGGCGATGTTTAATTCTGATATGCGTATTTTTACCATAACAGGCAACTGCATGGTAAGTGAGAACTACAAATGGCAAAATCGAGTATTTCAGCGTATATTTTGTATGCGTAATATCGAATTGGAATGGCGTATATCAAATGATATTTTAAATATTTCTACCATTGAGCAAGTGTCAAGGGCACAGGCTTCAAGAAATAGAACATTCACGTTGGGTAACCAACCAACTGAAAATAAGCCACAAGACTTACGTTGCCAGCTAATAATTGATACTGATTTTGACATAAATGAAAGTAATGCAACAAAGTATGAAACAATCAAACCTGATGAATTGAAGGCTCACGAAGCTTCTAGTCAAGTGCCATCAAAAATTGATCATTTATTACAAGCAATTAATAATACACATATTGATGATGAATGCCTTGACATTGACACTGATGAGGAGTTTTTTGATTTTTAAATATTAAATACATATATTTTAAATGTCATTCTTGATTGCTGGTTGTCGTAACTAAAATCACAAAAAATATTTTTCAAAACGACTTTATTACATTCGCGACTACAACTTTAAAAGTTTATTTTACTCAACAACGCTATTAGAAGATAATGAACTAAACAAGCATTTGAAGCTTACTTAAGGATATGATTTTTATACAAAACAAATAATACTAAAGTACAAATTACACTTTAATAAATAAAAAAAGCACACACACAATAAACGCACAGAATTTTGCGTCCTAAAGTAGGTCGCTGGCGTCTATAAATAGAACAATCGATTCGATTAAAAAAAAAATAAAATAATCAAAACTACAAGCCAGTCAAAGGTCAATCGGGAATTTGGAAGCAAGTGCTAATCCAAGTTGAGGATGATGTATCATAGAAAATGTAAGATAAAGGAAACTAACTTAATAGCAATGTGTACCTTAAAGAGTCACAATTTATAGTTTTCTAGGATTCACAGCTAAGTTATGGTAAATCTGGACTGCGATGGATAACTCTATATTTTCAAATTAAGTTATTACCAACGCTGCGAAAAGCTACAGCGATTAGCTACTGTTCTTTACATCACATAGGTTTAATTGTTTTGGTACCCAAAGGTTTACCAAACACTAGATTTAATACAACTCAGACAATTTAAAAACATATTTGAATTCGAATTCATTTTTGATTTATTCTTAATTTGCCGAAATGTATTAATTGCAAATAGTATTATAATTTACTGAAAAATAAAACAATTTGTAATTTTATACGATATATGTATATTGTTTTATTAAATTGCATACTTTAATATATTAATGGGCTATTTTTAAAAATTATATATAATTGTTTATATGTCTGACAAATGGGTTAAAAAGTATTTGTATTATTTGCCAGTTTTATTTTTCGAACAAAAATTCGAAAATATTTATAGCACAATTTTTTTTAGGTCTGTCTGTCTGGAACGGCTTAAAAAAATTCAAGATCCATATAGCTAAGGTTTCGACAAAGCATGTTAGCTGAGAGTGCTTGGTTTTGAGATTGCAAGTTGTTTGGTATTAATTAATAAATAAAATGCTGTCACCTAAGATGAAAATAAAAAATTGCGTGAATTTCATAAAGTTTGGTAGTTATACATAGGGCTAAGGACCTTATGCCATGTTAATTAAGCAAAAAAGTTCCTAATATATGTTTTAACTAGTTAAGAAGACAACATATGGATTTCAAACTAATTGTATATTTATGTTAGTGGCTTACACATTGAAACTAAACTTAAAGATATGCATTTTATGTATATTTGATGAAAAGTTACCAAATAAGTTTTTGCCATTAGCATGTTTATGCAAGATCATAAATTGCTTTTATAATTGGTATTCCCGAAACTTGAAATTGTGAATTGTGTTTATTTTGTTTTTACAAAATCGTACTTAAAAAAATGTATAAAACTAAGACGACAAACTTTATGTTTGCTAGTTTCATTTTTATTTCAACAAATTCGGTTTTGGTAGTACTTTGCGTCGTAATTCCGCGTTTGTAAATAAAAGATTTTGAAAACATATCTTTAGCTAACTTTTTAGTGTTACTTAAATTAGAGCCAAGTTAATATAAAAATACTTATATATTTTAATTATAGCACATCTTTTCTTGTATAAAGTTTTTAGTAAATGATAAGACGTGTATAGTAAGCAAGGGTTAAAAAAATTGCTTCAATACAGCGCTTGCCAGAGCTTACACTTGGACCATTTTTAGCCTAGCCAACGGTATTTTTGTATGAGCATATAACTTTATGACAATAACATTTGACATATTGTTTATTACCTAGTACATTATGCTCTGTTTGTTTTCTTTACATATGTTGCTCTATTTCGGCTTTAACATGCGTGTAGAACAATAGTTATTAAGTATATTTAATACATATATTTATATTATATGGTTTGTAGATTCTTTCGTGGCTTAAGCCACTGAGCAGAGCTTACTGTTATAGTTTCTTTGCTTTGTTTACTTACATTAATGCATTTTTCGTTTTAATATGTATTGTTTCTATTCGATTCGCTTAGACAACTTCAGGCTTTTAACGTTCGAAAAACAAATAACATTTATATAATTTTTGCACGTTTTTACAAAAATATTCAAACTCTTGTTTGTGACTTATATACTTGTTTACTTCTTCTTTTAAGTTGTCGCATTTCGTTTAAGGCAAACTGTGTGTATGTGTGTGTGTGTGTGTGTGTATGTGGCTGAGTGCTTGTTTAATAAGCTACACAAATTAGCATATAGATCCTTGTTACAGATAGTATATCAGGCGTTTAACTAAATGCAGTTTTTGTTTAAACTTTAATGCCAGTGAATATATTTCACCAGCTTAACATAAAAATACAGAAGAAGATACACAGAACATAGAGAGCGTAACACAAAATAAACGTTGATAGAGTATTAGAAGTATTTTGTTTTGGTACTAATGTATTGTTTTTTTTTTTAAATTTCACGTAGTTGAGACTGGGCGGGAGCACATTTATTTCGTTTGCAGCTTCATTTTAGCTCCTGTTAACGTCTTACAACACTGGAGGGCCGTGGCAAGGCACTACGTTTCACTTGAGAAGGCGGTCGCAAGCCAGACGGTTTTGGTATTCCTGTAGCTCCAACCGTTACTTGCGTCAATTTCGAAGTTAATGCCTGACTGTCAATGAATCCACCACTGGCTTTGCTGCTTTCTTTGCCATAAAGACTGCCGCGCGAGGATGCTGATGAGAGACTCTAAAACAGTTTACATAAAATAAATTTTAACATACGTAAGTTAAATAAAAAGTATTTTAAATTATATACTTCTGGAGTTTCTGCCTCTTTGCCGGCAATGCTAAGACTGTAGTAACCTGAAGAAGGGCGCGCTATACCATTGCCAACAGCACGTTTTGCCGTATGCGTCGGTGCCCGCAAGCCACTGATCAATGTGGGAACTTTAAATACGTTTTTGTCGTCCTGTAGATTTAAAAATTTAAAAAAAAATTGCTTTGGTCTCTTGTTTTCGAAATGCTAATCGGCTAGCAGAATTTTTAACAGAATCTGTACAGTGATCAACTAGGCAATTTATGCTCACCTCCTGCCTAACGGGCGTCTGCTGTGTGTTTGGTGCTCGCAACCCACTCAATAATTTGCCTTGTCCCGGTCTTCTAAGTCCACTTAAACTGCCACGCGGCCCTGCTGTGGCACTCGCATTTACATTTGAAGATAAATTATGGAACGACTTGGATTTAATTCCCATGGGACTCTTAAGCTCACTAGCAATTTTAGTGCCGTTTGTCACCATCTGCATCTCAGAGCTGTTCGTTGACGCTGCGTTTAAACCTGCGCCAGCTGAAGTTGCTTTGCTCACGGTGGTGAATTTTTGTAGACCGCTTATGTAACGTGGGCGGGACAAGGAACGTGGTTCGGAGCGCTTTGGATTGGACTCAGCACAAGCTTCGGGTGGTTGGCGATGAGTCGAAACGGAACTAGCTTTTTCTTTGGGCTTTTTGTAGGTTAAATAGTTGTTTGCCGTTACCATTTGGCTGTTGTTATTGCGCTCACGACGTGATAAACGTTGCTGTAGGTTCTGATGTTCTTGATCTTCTTGCTGTTGCTGCATATTACCAACATGATGATGATCATCATCAATACAAGGCACTTTAATTTCCTGCTGTTCGTCGCGCATTTCCTTTGTTATTTTTATAGTCTTAAAACGGTCTCGATCTCGCTCACGACGCTCGGACAGCTTGTAGCTAGCGGCATGCGTGGTTTCAGTCTCTGCTGCTTTTTCTTTCTCCTGTTCTAACGGCGTGCAAGCTTCATCCGTAGCTTGTTCAGGTTCAGCTTGTTCCTCTCTTTTGCGTTGTACAATGAAGGAGGTCGAATTACAGCTACCAGAACTAGCATTACTTGCTTGCATAGCGCTCACATTAACATCATCATATAACCGACTCCTTCTGCTGAGCAAACGTTCTCCACCGCCATTACTGCTGCTATTGCTGTGACTGCTATGCAATATTGAGCCATTGCTGCTTTCCTTCATGTTTGCTTCTTTTAACTCTTCAGCCTTTAAATCGAGAGTTACATTTAAGGTCACATCGCCATTTTTAAATCTGCGCTTAATGCTCTCCAGCGATTTTTGCATTTTTAATTGCTCTGCATTTAATGCATTAACCTTTCCCAATTCTGACAGCATATGTTCAAATTGCTCTTCGTCGCCCTGCTGTGCTAGTAATTCCACTTCTGCCTCGGCTAAATCCATGACACACTGCATTTGTTTGTGCTGTGCCAGCATAGCCACCTGCTCTTGTTCCGATCGCTTGGCCATATTATAGGTGCCATCCAGCGGTTGTTCTATTTGCTCCAACAGCTCCATTGTGTCCATAACAAACTTGTTGCCATCAAAGCTGGCTGCATTTGTTGCAGCTGCTGCCATCGGTTCATACGTATTGTTTAGCGCAGATTTCAATGGCGTGTTGCTTACGATAGGTGAGAGATTCACTTCATCTCGGCATTTTAATGTTGGCGTGTATTGCTTATTGTTGTTGTTAAAGTAATTTCGCCTTACACCAGAAGTTAAAGGCGTGGACTCATAATGCAAAGCGGTCTTGTTGACAATATTTTCGGGCGTTTCGCAGCGCGCTTCAGGAGTTTCGCTTTCCGCCTCAGTATAGGTTGTATTAACCTGACGAGCAGCCAGTATTTGCGTTTCATCTACAGGTCGGTTATAAGTAGTATCTGGAAGCTCTGTATTTGGAGTGGAGATGCTGTCTACCAGGTTAAAAGTTACATCGCCCAGCATTTCCTCGCTAAGCACCATTGTGCGTTGGAGAGCTGGGCGTATGGGTATTGTGGTATTCTCTGCAGTTGCGTTCGTTCCAGCCATAGTACGATTATTGCATTCATTGGTCGTTGACATGCTGTCTGTGGAGTTGTCCATGGTGCTACAGCCGGATGCAGTTTTGCTTAACGCTAGCGAGATATCATCAATTTGACCAATTTGTGAGTCCTTTATAAGTGTGCCATCGCCCGACATGGTTAAGGACTCCAACGCCTTACGATCGCGTATCATATCGCTGAGAGAGTAGCCATCCGTTGTGAGTGTGTTAGTGAGATTAAAGTCCGATTCTAGGCTCTGTGTTGATTGTAAAAAGCTGAGATTTGTAAAGTCAGCCGAGGTAATGAGCGAATTGTCCATATGTTCATTGTTCATTGATGAACATATGGATGAAGGCGGAGATGTATCTTGTAAAAAGGATTTATGCATGTTCGTGACCAAACCTCCAATTTCGAGATTTAGCATAGGCGCACTCGTTAGCGTGCCTGTTGTCATGGCAAGCTGTGAATTTGAAATGTTTGGCTATAAAATAGAAATTTACATCAGATGTAATTCATAGTAAAGTACGTCGATATACTTACAAATTGTGAGTCCAGATTTTGTGCCGCCAACGATCTACGTTTCGGACGTGTGAATGTTTTCGAATTAAGTTTGTAAACTTAAAAAAAAATTAAGCATTGTAAAATATGAAGTTAGTTTCATAAGAAAAATGTTATCGAAGAATTGGTTTTTTTTTCTATAGTATAAAAATTAAACATGGGTTCAAGGAATAAATAATGTACTGAATTGGTATTCTTTATTTTAATAGTTTTCTTTTGAAACTAAAAAATGCATGCCTATATTTTAAAGCATATCCCTTATGATGAACCTGTTTGTTCACTAAGTGTAGCCTGATGCTGCTCTATAGCAGAGACCCTGTGAATAATCCTGCATTATCTTAAATGGAATCATTAGTCTTATTATTGTATATCAAGGAAATAAAAAAAATAGATCTAACTTCAAAGTAAACTTAAAAATTGGCAGAATACTAAAACACCTAAAACGGATAAACACATTTCATAAAGATTCCAAACTTAAAAAAAAGCGAAGTCATCATGGGTATTGATGGCATACATACGTATGCAAACCTAACCATATGCTGTGTTCTTGCTTCAACCAAATATATGTCATTTCGAAAGCCAAAACTAGGGTACAGATCAAGAAACAATACAGAGTGGGGTTAAAATCATAATTGGAAGTATTTTGCTTTGAATTGAACTTTTAATAGTATTTATATTTACTGTAGTACTGTCTAATGTGCATAAAAATTGCACCTAATTCATTTTGTTATTCCAAATGCAAGACATTTCAAAGTAACACTTAATGAAAGCTACATTCACAGCTGTTTCGAGTTGTCCTTAACAAATGCGCATGTTTTGGTTGCGGCGTTTGTTGATTTACCAATAAAAAAAAAAAAAAAAAAAAAACATTGCGTTGCCAATTAAGGCAGAAACAATTTTAAATCCAATGGTCAAAGTTACTAACTGGCCTCAAGAGCTGACACCCACACGTAAAACATTAGCTCTTTAAAAGGAATGGCGCGGTGTCCAAGCGACAAGTCGCCGCCAGATTAACCCACATATAAATTGCTTTTAGAAAGCGAACAAGTACTTAATATATGTATGTACATTATAGGCAGTACTACATAGATATCATGTATGTAGATATGTATGCTTGAATATACATATGTATACAGTTAGCTTGCTCATTTTATCGTGAATATGCATGTGCATACATATGTATACAGTTACCTTGCTCATTTTGACCGTACTGCAATTGCATTTGCTGCTGTGCTGACGACGTCTGATTATTAGTTTTCCATTGCTGCAATATGTTGGAGATATCATCGTGCGTTTTGTCTCCCAGAAAACTGCGAGTTTGAGATAAATGAAACAGATGCGGAAGTATTTTTAGCCGCAACAATAAAAACAATGGCAAGCAGTCGTCGTTGTCGTCGTCACTTACATGTATGAATCATCCTTTAATGCTTCATCAATATCCAGTATATCCATGTCCTGCGAGCTTGTTAATTAATTTTACTCAATGAATGCTGCTTTTACAGCAGTTTCTTATAACTTTTGGCTTATATATATTATACGCAATTTTACTAGCATAGAGAAAATTCCTTTGCTTTTACTTCGCACACTCACATACATACAGATTTTGTACACAAACAGACTATTTTGTTTACATTTTTGAAAACAGCTTATAAGCAACAATAATTATGCAATGTTGCGTGCATTTTCATACAATTGCAAAATACACTCATGCATTAATAGTATTATTCACCGATCTTATAAATAAATAAAACACACACGCTCGAGCATTCTTTGGCGAATCAGGCGACAAAGACAAAATCTCTGATAGCAACCAAGTGTGGCCACACTGTTGCGCTACAGTGTGTACACATGAGTTAATGTTCCTAAATTGCAGCTCTTACGAGCTGGTTCATTTGGCGCTGAATGAAAACCATTTTAAACGTATTACTTCGTAATGTTCTTTTTATGCATATTATTTATTCCGCATAAACGCGTACATAGTCAATAGCCATTGCACTGTGCTTGCCCCAGGTAGGTGCCCAATTATTACGTTGTTCCCAAAATTCCAAAGCTGCACGCGGATCTGAATTTCTATAAGGCTTCACATCTTTAGGAACGATGCTATCATCAAAATTTAAAAAGCCGCCCACCGTAACACCAAATATTATAAAGCACTAAGGGATAAACTATGCATAAGTAAGTCAATGATCAGCAAAAGTACAAGTAGCACTTACCTTTTCATTAAAGAAAGCTAATCCATCGTACAATTCACCATAAATCTCTTCATCCACCATTAAGGTAATCTTATCCCGTTGCCAAATCATAGTGTAGTTGTGAAAGGCATCGCCATAATGATTGCTATGTAAGCGATCTTTAACAAATTGCACTGCGCGTCCATGATGCCAAACAATCATACCACCGTACAAGCGATTACCGGAGATATCTTCTTGCTGCACGCTGCGCAAATTGGCATTACCACGTGCATACGCAATGCGTAACTGTTTGGCGTAATGTGTTTCCGCGTGCGTCGATATAGGTTGCAGCATTACATCTATCAAAACAAAGTTTGCCATCTGCATTAAAAAGCCTTTAAGTACAAACTAAAGCACTTACATGGAAATAGCCAGTCGCCTTTGGGCAGCTTGGCTCTTACCACAACCTTGCCGTATTTAAAGCTAAATGACTCGCGCGTATGAAGCTGTGCCGAATAAACTGGCGGCTTAATGGCATGGTAGCTGCGGGCTATATTACACTCCTGCTCCGGACTTTCTACGGCAGTGCAACGATCACCCAGTTTAAAAATCCCCTCATACACATCATCAGCTATTGTGGGCTCTATAAACAAATTGCCTTCCCTTTGATAGGAGTTACGAGATGAATCGTTAAAGGCCACCAGCTCTTCTTCCACATGATACATTCGCTGGCGTATGTCATGCTTCCAAATTGTGCGATTTATTTTCGCAGTGCTAAAGTTATCCTCAAAGATAAGATCACCCTGACAAAGTTTTGCACCATTACGTACTAATGTCTGTGATTGCTTACAGGGCTTGCTCTCTTGCTGCGTTTGAAGATACGCTTGACATTTGCCCACATCCGTGGCATATTCTACATTGCGCGATTTGCTATCTCGTGTGGTCAGTAAGCGCTTATTAAGTATAACACGCGTCTCGCTCTTCTCATATAAAACATCATTGTACTGCACCAAGACAGAAATTTGCACTTTATCATTGTTTTGCAGGCTCAGCATTTGCTTTGACAGCCAACTGGAATTTGTTGGCTGCGTTATATAGTCCATTAATGCTGGGCAGCTATCATCTACTTGCATCATGAAGAACACACGCTGCATTCCAGGCTCATCTGTAGTGTAAATACAATGTTATAATACAATGACCTCGCTTTTATTGTATTTTTGCAAAATTATGAAGTTACCTGCTATGGACACTTCGAAACCATTCTCATCCAACATTTCAAAATCCAGGCTTGGTATCGTATAGGCGCAACATTTTTTGTAGCTCAGCAGCATAGCTAAACAGCTGCCCAGTAAAAATTGCAATTTCATGACGCAGTTAATTGCTCGGAATTTATAATAAATTATAATACTCGGTTGTTTTCATTTACTTGACGCTTCAACTGTTTACGCTCATCTGATTCGCCAGGTGCTGCAATCTCAATGTATATGCATTGACAATTCGATCCTAGAGATGAAAATCAAAAGCTTTGAGTATCATTATCATAAAATAATATATATTTTTTTAAAAAGTTGTTATCAGCACAAAAGCTTAACTCAAGTGCTGGATAGATTGAGCATCGCATCGTTTAAAGTACTTAGCTCAACCAAGAGCTTAAGGGGGTTTCCATAGCCAATGCCTATAAATTGTCTCAGCGTTTTCCGAGAACTGTGAAGCTATGCGAAGAGTTGCTTGAAACTTTGTATTGCGAATTGAGATGTTAAAAAGGAATTTTATTTCGTATAGCTCATCTTCAGTTTAAGGAAAACCCACTTCATTTAGGAATTTAATGTATATAAATGCATGCTATACATATACGTAAGTAAATTATATTGGATTAATAGGGTAAATTTTCAATATGATATATAGTAGGTATATTGTCATAACGTAAATAAAACAACCAAAGCTACAATCAAAAACCGGTCTTAATCTGGCTCTCTCAAAGCTTCTGCGAAGTGTTTGCTGCTTAGTACGTGTTTGACTATAGAACAAAGCGCACAAAAATATTTCGAACGGAAAGAGTTATATTGATTAAAAAAATGCAATCCAAATATTCATCAAGACTGTTTTTGCTCCTGGCATTGGTAATGCTGCAGCATGCCCATAGTTATAAGATACCCAAAGTTGAGGTGGAGCTATTACCTGATGGTTTTCGAGTATCAATACCTGGTGGGTAATGCGTTTTCTAGACAAACCAAGAAATTTGTATGAATTTACTCTTTTGGCAGATGCTACCGGTGTAAAAAGTGTTGCATTTAATGTGAACCGTAATCACAATTTTAGCACATTTTCCGAGGGACAATATAGCGCACTAGTGCGTGAGCCGGTAAATGGTCGTTGGTTTTATGAT
Organism: Chymomyza procnemis; assembly: GCA_035046065.1. NCBI lineage: Eukaryota > Metazoa > Arthropoda > Insecta > Diptera > Drosophilidae > Chymomyza > Chymomyza procnemis. Next base: position 22,835,975 of record JAWNOJ010000013.1, on the reverse strand, counting down.
TTTCAAGTACAATTGCGAGCAAGTGATACTCTTTATATATGGACCAATGTGCAGCACGATTTGACCATTTACCGAGATATAAATACAACTAAGCACGTCTGTGAGTTGGGCGGAAATAACCTGCCAGTGGGCTGCGACTACCGAGGCGACACGCCAAGCACAACAACAACACGTATAACTGCAACAGTAACTGAAGCATCGGCAAAGCCTGCAGCATGTGTACCCAGCATAACTGAGCTCTTTCCAGTGCCTGTTTCTAGCTTATGCAGCGAGCAGCTAATATTCGAAGAGCTTTTCGATCATCTCAATGAGAGTCGTTGGTCACACGAGGTGCGCTTGCCCCTAGATACTACAGATGCGGAATTTGTGCTTTATGATGGCAAGGCATTTGTCGAAGATGGCACATTGATTATAAAACCCAAGCTGTGGTCCGAATATCGTCCAGACTTGGACATATTGCGTGCACATTTGAATCTCGAAGAACGCTGTACAGGCACGCATAATCGCCACAAGGAATGTGAATTACGCACAAGTGGACCCATTATAATGCCACCTGTGGTTGTGCCACGTTTAAATACTAAAGAGACTTTTGCTTTTAAATATGGACGCATCGAAATGCGCGCCATGCTGCCCAAAGGCGATTGGTTAGTTCCTCGTAAGTGAAAAACTTAGTAAGTTGTATAATTTCAAGCGCTAAGCTCAAGTTCTTTGCAGTGCTGCTATTGGAACCCTTGCAGGAGTGGTACGGCCAGACAGGATATGAGTCAGGACAAATACGTTTGGCAATGGCACGTGGTAATACGCAGTTGCGCATGACACATGGCAAGATTGTAGACGGACGCACGCTCTATGGCGGCGCAGTGTTGTCTACCGAAGCGCTACAACGCGACGACTTTATGGTGCAACAGCGGACCAACGAGCACTATGGTAACGATTTCCATGTGTATAGCATGCAATGGCGTAGCGACAGTCTGGAGTTTTCTGTTGATGGTCAAGTTTACGGCAAACTTATTAAAGGCTTCGCAGATGCTGAGCTAAATCCCAGATGGCGGCGAGGCAGTGAGTTAGCGCCTTTCGATAAGCTAGTGAGTTGATTCAATGATTATACAAACACTTATGAACTCGCACGTATTTTACGTCAACGTACGCGTTGGGAATTTCACTACACAGTTTCCAATAATATTCAATATTTTCTACCTTTTCTTTTAGTTCTACATAACATTGGGCTTATCAGCTGGTGGATTCGGCGATTTTGTTGATGGCTTACGTACTTCTAGCTATGCCAAGCCTTGGATGAATAAACATCCACAAGCACGATTACATTTTTGGCAACAGCAGGATCAATGGCTACCTACTTGGAATGATTCTAAATTAGTGGTTGACTATGTGCGTGTTTATGCCATTTAATTTCCTTTGCGAATTTAGTCAAATAATATTTATAAGCTCGAAATAAATTTATTTTTATAAAAATCCATCTACCACAATTAAGAGTTTAAATTATATTAAAGTATAGGTGTTGCGATATGAATTAACATTTTTATTCTGGGATTATACAACATATATGAATAATATATTAATCTATCCTTTTTATTTTTCACATCTTTAGCTGGCGCTTTTGTTGACTGCAAGCTAAACGGTGTTCCACCATTCGGAAAGCTATTGGCTAAATATTCGACTATATGCAAGCAAATGCGATTTTACTTTTATTTCTTTATTCATTATCTCTTATTACTAAATAGTATATTTAGATGTTGACCCCGGTGTTATTTTAGATTAAAAGATCGCGTACGTTAAAGAAGGTCGCAGACGACATAAGTATACCCTGTAGTTCTAGATTGCAACTAAGATTAGTGATTTAGGAGTTATAAAAAACAGAAAAAGGTTTTCGTACTACGAGATCTTTATAAAATGTTTAATGAACCTTGTAAAATTTGATCGATGACCTCTGAAACACGGCTTTGCCGCCTTGATTTAAAAATAATCAAAAAAAAACAATATGTAAAAGTGAAAAACAATTTAATTCAAAAGTGTGATCTTAACATCATTGAGAATTAGTTTCAGAGACTACTCCTTCTGTATGCCGCAGACATTTTGCACAATTTTAATATACCCTTTGCACCATACGGTACAGGGTATATATGTATAGCAGAGATATGGCAAAATTTTAGGGGGAGACAGTATTTTTTTCTCGATTCAGTCGTGGCTGAAACATGCTTCAAGAAACATTGGTTTGCCTGATCTTAACTTTTGGCGGCGTATTTTGTGCATACGAAATTCCCGAACCCAAGGTGCAAGTAAACGGCCAACAAATTTCCGCATCAATACCAGGTAAGATCCATAAAAATTTCTGTCAAATAGTTGTGCGTATACTAAACAAGTTTCCTCTATATGTAGCTGTGCAAGGTATAAAGTCGGTGTTCTATGGCTTGGAAATCAATGGAAAATGTCCTGCATACTTTGATTACTTACAAGCGTCAATTGAAGGACTGTGGATTATAAAACTCAATACTTCAAAAGAATTAAAATGGAATGATAAACTGCAGCTATCTATTGTGGTCGATCATGAGGAAAAGGTTTTAAGCAAACTCGTAGATTTCGTTATCAATAAGCATGGCCAAGCACAAATTTATTTGAAGAATGCAGTAATAAATATGCAGGACAAGGATATGCAGAAAAAATGTGCAGAAGAAATAGAAAATATTCGCAGTAATCACTGCCTTAAATCAGAAACATATTTCAATGATGCCTTAGTAAAATGCAGCGGTCAATTAATTTTTGAGGATAATTTTGATAGCAATTTGAGAAAGTGGACTCATGAAGTGCGCAACCGTGTTGGTGGTCAAGATCCCGAATTAGTGGCTTACATGAAAACTAAAAAAAATTGCTTTATAGAAAATGGTAATTTAAATCTTAGAGCAACTTGGAACAATGATACCATTTTTGATATTAAGGACATATGCACGAGCAAGGAGAAGAAAGGAACAAGTGCTTATTCCAATGAATGCGATATAGACAAGAATCGTATAATATCATTTTCTAAACTACCGCCTCTATATTCAGCAAAGATACACACGAAAGACTCATTCAATTTTAAATACGGACGTGTTGAAATAAGAGCGAAAATGCCTATTGCTGACTGGTTATTTCCCTGTAAGTAATGTTATTTGTGCAATGTACGGGCAGCTAATATAATTCTTTTGTATTTATAGACTTATTTCTGCAATCCAGTAGCACTTTTAGCGAGACAAGCTGGCCTGCCCATATACGCATTGCTTTTGCACGTGGCAACAAGCAGCTGAAGAATGAAGCCTTGAATGAAATTTCCGGACAAATGCTGTACGGTGGAGCAATAGTTTACACTGAAGCGGCGTCAGTGTTAAACGGCACAAAGATTGCTAAGCCAGCAACGCATTACGGTGAGGACTTTCATAATTACACGGTCATATGGCACAAGGATAGCATTATATTTAAAGTCGATAACTTAAGTTACCACACCATAACCAACAAAGTTGTTCTGAACGAGTTTAACAATAATAAGGTAAAGCTTAGAGATAATGCAGATTGCTCTGTGCATAATCTCAATTTGAAATGTGAATTTTTACTTTCAGGTCTTTCTAGTACTGGGTCTAACCGCAGGAGGCGATTTAAATTTTAGCAATCAAGATTTGGGGGATCAAAAGAAATTTAGAAATAGATCACCAAAGTCCGCTATGCAATTTAAAGAGCTGTACTCTAAAAATTATACAATATCTGCAAATTGGCTGCAGCCTAGCTTGGAAATTGATTATGTTCGTGTTTATTCTACGGATCCCTTTGAAACTTAAATAAATATAAGAATAAATTGCTGACATTTTAATAAATTTAATTTAAATTTATATAGCTTTCAATGCAGTTAAAACTGTTTGATTGATATAGGTGAGGTGCCATTTCGAATCCGTCACAAATCACATATTTTGTAACGGATTTAGATTTCTGTAGCCGAAAGCCGGCGTTAGCTAGAATTTACAAAATCTTTGCATAATTAAAAATAAGTATTATTATATACACCATGTTGGGTATACCTAGAATTATGCTGCAGTGGAATAAATCACGAAAAAGTATACATATATATACATAATATATATATATATATATATATATATATATATATATATATATATATATATATATATATAAAGTAATTTATTTTTGGTGATTAAACGATTTTTCTTCTATTGGATGAGTATGACTTGTATATACGGTTGACCCTGACGCTATAGCAGATTAAAATGTTAACAGAGAAATTGCAAAATATGTGTAGTGATAGGAATTTTTAAGAGTTCAGTCTATGTTTAAAGATGCTGCCAAAAACATTGCCGCTTCTCCTCTTTCTGTTTGGTAGTGCATTATGTGCATACGAAATTCCAAATGCCAAAGTTCAAATTAATGGAAAACAAATAATGGTCTCTATACCAGGTAAACTATTCAGAAACTATCAATTATATATATTTTACAAGTATATACATATATTCCTGTTGAAGCGCAACAGGGTGTAAAGTCGGTGTTTTTCGCATTGGAAATTAATGATAAATGTAATGAAGACTTTGACTATTTACAAACATCAACTGATGGACTATGGCTCATGAAACTAAACACATCGAACGAATTGAAACCGTTTGATAAACTGCGTCTTTCCATTGTTGTGGATCATGATGAAAATGTTTTTAACAAGTTGCAAGATTTTATTATTGATACGCAAAACCAAGCACAACTAGATTTAAAGTCCACACTCATAAAAGTAGAGGACGAGTATATGCCTAATAAATGTGCAACAGAGCTGGAAAATATACGCAAGAATCTCTGTATTAGAGCAGAAACAGTGCTTGTTGATGAAATGGTAGATTGCAGTGGTAAGCTTATTTTTGAGGATAATTTTGTAGGCAATGCCATTGATCTGAAAAAATGGACTTACGAAGTACGCAATCGTGGGAGTGGTAAAGATCGCGAACTTGTTGCCTTTACAAACTCAACAAATAATGCTTACATCAAAAATGACAATTTATTTCTCAATGCAACTTGGAACCATGATAGCGTGTTTGATGTTCGCAGTGCTTGTACGAGTAAGGAAAGAGACAATAAAGCTTTTACCAATGAGTGCGGAAAAATCAGAAAAACATTACTAGAATTAAGGATTCCACCTTTATATTCAGCAAAGATACACACGAAAAACTCATTCAACTTTAAATACGGTCGGGTGGAAATAAAAGCTAAAATGCCCATTGGCGATTGGCTCTTCCCATGTAAGTAACCAATTGAAATTGCATTTTCTATAAAATCGCATATTTATTCAAACATTCCGCTTGAAGACTTGCTTTTACAGTCCAGTAGCACTTTTAGTGAGTCAAACTGGGCAACCCATATACGGATTGCCTATGCACGTGGCAACAAAATGTTGCAGGATAAAGATCACAATGATATTAGCGCGTATATGCTTTTCGGTGGTGCAGTTGTAAGAAACGCATTTTTGGAACCGAAATGTGTGACAAAAAACCCCAAATCTGGAAGACTGTTTGGCGAAGATTTTCATATTTACACAGTGATATGGCACAAAAACAGAATCATTTACAAAGTGGATGATGTACCTTATTGCACTATAACCAATAAAGAGGTCTTAAAAGAACTTGATAAAGATCAGGTATTAAAGTTGGCTAATAAACTGTCTTGGCTTATATGACTTTTCAATAAATTTCAGGTCTTCATAATACTGGGTCTTACTGCAGGCGGTGATATAAATTTCAAAGATACAAACATTCCAGTGGAGCAGAAAACATTTAAGAATTCAATGCCCAACGTTAATGTTAAATTTTACGAGCTGTACTCCAAAGATTACAATAAATCGGACAATTGGGCACAACCGGGTTTGGAAATTGATTATGTACGCGTGTATGCAACGGATCCATTTGAGGACTAGCATAGTATACATATACTTAAATGTTTTTAAAGAATAAATTTTCAATTAGTAGTTTTTGATTTTATTAATTAACTAAAATGTCTTGCCGTTGTTCTTTTTGGAACCATTGTTGCGGGAGTTTTGCGACGACTTCTTTTTGCGTTTCTCGGAAGACCAATCCACATCGTCCTCGTCATCAGTGCCACCAGTATTGCCACCGGACTGCAAATAGGTTGATGATGAACTGGAACTGTTGCCCTCTTTTGTGGCCAAACGACGGCTAGCAATGCGTGAAGATATGCGTCCCATGCCCATACACTTTTCCAAGTGGGGCGCAAAGCGTGCTGCTGCCACTGGCCTATCACAGTTTGGACATGTACAATCCATTGGCTTTTTGGTAGTCGATATACCAAAGATATCCAAATTGGGCATCTCACAAATGCGATATGTCGACGTTGAATCGGCATTGTCTTCGGCTACACCATCTAGGGCAGCCAGATTGCCAGTTTTGCGCAAGTGGTGTGTCTCTATAAAAATGCCAACGACGGCGTCGTCCAGAAGTGTCTGATACAAATAGTTAGCCGCTTCGTCAAGGTCTTTGGGATTTTTAATCAATTCGCGAAAATTGTTTACAATGCTCGCGGCGCTATTGTTTTGACTTGGAGTATTAGTTGTACCGGAATTCGATGTTACTGATATATTTGTGGAACCAATGGGTGGCACCGGATTTGTGTTTGCCGACATGTTGTCGATGTATTTATTTAAAAATTATAATAAATGCAGATGCTGTTGTACGTAAAAATTACAAATGTTTAGCACAAAGCCGGTGGCGACAGCAATAGAAAATACCAGCAGTGTGACCAGATATTTCACATTGAAAAATATGCTAGGGCCAATCAAAAAATACTACTTTGTAAGTGCACAAATATTAGCCTCAAGATATTTTCAGTTTCGTTGTGAGTGTCTCTTTGGTAAGTCGTATCCGTTATATTTAGGAATCGATTCAAATGTATTAATAAATATGCTAATATTCTTTGTGTTGCAACTTTAAAACTTACAAAAATAAGTTATTGTTGTTCCTGCAGACACAATTGTGAAAAGGTGCCCAAACTTGTCCAATATTCCCAAAAAGAAAACACAGAAATTATAGTAATGAACTAATGTAGAATGTAAGGAGAGTAATCGAATTTGCGAGGAGTTACTTAATAATTTTTTTATTTGAAAAATATAAATGCGAGAGAATCAACTAATAATGAGAACTTGAATTTTTAATTTGACCGGTATAAGTTTCGCTTCCCAAAAGCAGCGAAATTAATTCTTAACAGCAATAGAATCATTTAAGTTAATGATAAATCAAAATCGACAAAAACATTTTTTTTTTTTCAGAAAAAGCTGTAAACATATTGTTATGCTCCATAACCAATAAAACAAAGTATTTTAGAATCAAGAGATCTTTACAATCATTTGTGCAATTAATGAAAGCTTTTGACTGAAAGCTTTTACGTTGCTGTTTCTATAAAGTTTCTACGCTTCATCAAAACATTTCATTCAATAAGGGGAGCGCAGACAGAATAGACAAACACTTAAAGATAACATTCAAAATGCTGAGATTACTAAATGGCTTTCGACAACGATCCACTCTCGCGGCAAATGCAATCAGTGTCAAGGTCAGCGATGCCGTAGATGCGGACAATTCGTATATCCAGCAATTGCAGGCGGAATGGGCGAATGCTAAACCTTTCAAGCAATTACCTGGACCCACGCGCTGGCAAATTTGGCGCGGGTTTCAGTGGGGCGGCGAATATGAATATATGCCTTTGGAGCATCTGATGCTTCACTTTCGACAAAAATATGGTGATACATATATAATGCCTGGTTTGTTTGGTATGCCTTCGCATGTTGTTACGTTTAATGTAAAAAATATTGAAAAGATTTATCGAACGGAGGGTGCTTATCCAGTGCGTAAAGGTGTCGATCCACTCTTATATTATCGCGAACAAAGATCAGATGGGTTTTTTAAGGATTGTCTGGGTCTAATGAGCAAGTAAGTTGATGTTTAACTAATATATAGAATAGCCGATTAACTACATTTTCTCTTTGTAGTGGCCATCAATGGGCGAAAAACCGCCACGCTGTCAATCCTGTATTAATGCAACATCGCAATTCTGCCTTGTATCTGAAACCTATGCAGCGTGTTAATGCGCAGTTTATACAGCGTATTAGAGACATTCGTGATGCGAGCACGCTGGAAGTGCCGGATAATTTTGTAGACGACATAAATCATTTGACTTTTGAATCTGTTGCTGTTGTAGCCTTGGATCGTGAACTAGGTATTATACGCCATCCGGAAAAAGCACCTGAAGCGCAAAGGCTTTTTAAAGCTATTCAAGTTTTTATGCAGTCACTCTATGATCTGGGCATCAAGCCCTCAGCGTATAAGTATATTTCCACGCCCACCTATCGTCGCTTTAGTCGAGCTATGGATGAAATGTTTAACATTTGCTCAATGTACGTTAATGAAGCCCTAAACCGCATTGAAAGCAAATCAACTGATAATGGAAGTAATCTTAGTGTGTTGGAGCAGCTTGTGCATATAGATCGTAAGTTAGCCATTGTGCTGGCAATGGATATGCTGATGGGTGGTGTCGATACAAGCAGCAGTGCACTGGCGGGTATTTTGCTAAATCTGTCTAAAAATCCAGAAAAACAGGCAAAGCTGCGAGCGGAGGTACTGCAGAAGCTGCCAAACTTAGACCAAGAGTTTACCTTTAGTGATATGAAGAGCCTTTCGTATCTGCGCGCTTGTATCAAGGAATCGATGCGTATTTATCCCGTACTTTTTGGTAATATGCGTTCGACGGGTGCAGATTTGGTATTAGACGATTATCAAGTTCCAAAAGACACACGTATAATAATGAATTCAAACATGTTGCTAAAGGAGGAGGTTTATTACCCAAGAGCTAAAGAGTTTTTGCCGGAACGTTGGTTGCGTGTGTCAGAAAGTGACAATGATGTTGCCTCATTGATGGTTAAAAATTCGAGTCCATTTTTATACTTACCTTTTGGTTTTGGTCCACGTATGTGTGCTGGCAAGCGCATAGTGGATATGGAATTGGAATTGACCGTTGCCAACCTGGTTAGAAATTTCAATATCGAATTCAACTACTCAACGGAGAACGCATTTCGTTGCACGTTTTTAAATAAGCCAGCTATACCTTTGAAATTTAAGTTTACAGATTTAAAATATTAAAGCAAGTTTTGAAAATTTAAATTTCAAATTTATAATTTGGTTTACGGAACTTTGCAGCACTGGTGCACTAGTGTTGTATCGATATACCAAAACCGATTTAAAATATTACCATCGCCAATTGCTATTTAAAAACAGCTGAGCTACAAACAAGAGTGATTCATAAAAAGAAAAATTATTCTAGACAAGATAAATTTTTGTATTCGGCGTAATTCGGCTGTAAGCTGCTGTCACATTCTTTCTTCTTAGTATTTTTTAGAACAGCCTCAAACTGGGTAACGACATGTCGACATCTTCAATGGAAAGTAAGTATCATTGATGACGCCACTTTCTGGACAACAAAAAACTAACACGCATTTTCCCACACCCAAAATCAGAACATCTATTCAATTTAAAGTTTGCCGTAAAGGAGTTGGAACGTAACTCGAAGAAATGCGAAAAAGAGGAAAAACTAGAAAAGGCAAAAGCTAAGAAGGCCATACAAAAGGGAAACATGGATGTAGCTCGCATACACGCTGAAAATGCTATAAGGCAGAAAAATCAGGCAGTAAATTATTTGCGTATGAGCGCACGCGTTGATGCTGTGGCCAGTCGCGTACAATCTGCACTTACGACTCGTAAAGTGACCAGCTCCATGGCTGGTGTTGTCAAAGCCATGGATGCGGCCATGAAGGGCATGAATCTTGAAAAAATCTCATCGCTAATGGAAAAGTTCGAATCCCAATTTGAAGACTTGGATGTGCAAAGCTCAGTTATGGAAGGCACCATGTCTGACACAGTGACCACTTCGGTACCACAGGGTGATGTTGATAATCTATTGCAACAGGTGGCTGATGAGGCTGGCTTGGAGTTAAATATGGAGCTGCCCAGTGGTGTGCAGAGCACAACAATTGGAGCGTCTACACAAGTATCACAGGAGCAGGATGAATTGACGCAGCGTTTGGCTCGTTTACGGCAGACAGAATAAATGGTGTTCTTAAATATACAATTTCATAAAAATCGGTTCTCCGTTGAATTTGTTTTTAGATTTATGTAAACTATATGATTTATAATTATACATTAAATTAATATATCTGGCTTTTTAAAACTACACAAAAACGTTCAGGTTTCAAGTTGTGGTATTGAGGCTTCTGAAATATCCGCTATATCAACATCTGTGTCTTGTTTTTTTATGCGCTGTTTTCTAGGTTTGCGTGCTGCGTTTGTTTCGCCCGGCTGTTTGTTTTTGGGTTTCGGACCACGTTTCAATCCTACTTTTCCATTTGGATGTGGAGCTGTTATAGGTATGGTGCGCCACTTGTCGCCGTGTTTGTCCAGCCGTCGTTTAATTAGCTCAACATCGTTTGTGCGGCTACGTATTATTTTCTTTAGGCCATTAAGTCTAAAATAAGTTTCGTTTTAGTGCTTGCGTGAAGTGAAATTAAACTTGGTTTACCTCATTACGAACCGCTCATTTTCCACCTGGATTTTTTGACACTTGTCGTAGAGCTTCTCAACAAGTAATTTATACATGTGCTCTTTTCTTGATAGAAGCATTCTTGAAATGATTAATTCTTGTAGTGAAAACAAAGATTTAGTTGTTTTTAATGAATCGCAACATTGAAGCAGAATAATCGATAACCCGATGCGACAATTTTTCGATAGTCGTCCAGCACAGCTGATGTTACTCAGCGATAAATAATGCTAGGTATCGATTAAGTAATTGAGTGCTTGTTCTAGGCGCTTTGTTTCAAAAACACATTGTTACTTGATTTATAATTTAGAGCGAAGGCATAATTAATTAAGGGTTGGGAAACTCGTATGGTCACGATAATAAAAATATACTTTTTATTTTTTGGTTTTTTTTTTAATAGATTAACGTATTGAATTTGATTGCAATGGCTACAATTTGAAGTTGTGTGCCTTGAGTTGTGTATGGAAATCAAAAAGCTGCTTTTAGAAAAGCTTTATTAATGTTTCTACAAATAGAGAAGAGTAAATAACAAAGCTGCAAATGGCTGAAAGCTTGGATTATTTAGACTTAAACTATACAACTTTTTATTTTCTGTTAATATTTTTTGAATGTTTTCATACAATGCTTAATGAAATAAGAACACAATGGTATTTATTGAGAACCGCAGCTAAGTTTGCTGAAAAATAATTTAACTGGGAAAACATTGTTAGCCAATATCTGTTTAAATTGTTTTGATTCGTTGCTGTGGTTTGTTTTATACGTTAACATTCTTTATTATCTATGCACCATTTATTACAAAAAATAAGCAAGCCAATTAATAACTAATTATTTAATTATATGATAAGTTTCTTAATTTCTTTGTTTCTTTATTTATAACACCAACTTGCTAGCTTTGACTTTGCAATATGGAACTATTGCTTTTGTAATAGATAAAACTTAATACATTCCTTAAGTATAACTTTCAATAGCAGTTTGCCTATTGTACAAGAGCTGGGCTACCCTTAGCTGGAAAAGTATTTCCTAGGAATCTATATCCCATTGTCACACAATGATAACTTTGTGCTCCCATTTATTTAAGCGAATATAATTAAATCATTAGAGTGGGTAAAACGATTTTTTATTTAAATTTATATCTCATACTGCTGAAGCAGACACAGAGATTCAAAAAATATGTTTTGATACTGACATTTGCATGCATTTCAAAGAAACATGATTAACCATGATTGATGCGTATTAAAAACGATTTATATTGATATATCTTCGAGTCGAAATGGTTTGTGTGATCTGCATAGTTAATACTATTTTTCAAGGACAGCGAACCAAAAACAACAAGAACAATAAAAAATGCCAACTAGCCAACTATGTTTTGAGATGGCTTTATTTAATGCCAATTTGCAGATTTATAAGCTGAGCAAGTGAAGCAAGTATTTTATTTCATTTTTGTATGCCTCAACCATAACTTGTCCTTATAAATCCCACAAACGACTCAATTGACCGACAACAAGAACAAGCCACAAAAACTTTGGCAAATTAACTGCGCTCTTAAGAAGTTTTAACATAAATTTTTGTAAATTATTAAAACTGTGACCAAGTTTTCGGCAAAAAAGTTGCCTCAACATGGGCATAAATTTTATTGTATTTTTTTTTCCTTGCAAGAGAAAAATATGTGTAAAGTGAAATTTTTGTTTATAAACATACATTTTTGGAATATAATTTATAGTTGAATGAATGAAAACTTTTTCTTGTGCGTAGTTTATGCAATTTTGTTTTAAACTACCGATAATTGGAGGCACTACAGTACTCCTTTTAAAAGCCAATTCTTGTATGTTTTTGTGAAAATAGACGCATCTCATTTTCGTAATTTTATAGCTTCAGAATATTCATTTTCTTACAATTTAATTGAATTAACATTCAATTTTGCCTGGTTATAAACTTGGAACTTGTTAAATGAAAGTCCATTGACTTAAATATTTTTCACCAATTAATGATCAAGACAACAAAAATTAACAGCTTGCTTTATACCTTTATATGTGAATTTTCAATATTAAGTTTGGTTGGCTATTTATTTTTTAAAATTGTTTTGTTTAGATAACATTTTACAATGGTAGAATATGGTAAGTGTTAAAAGTTCGCTTGTTCGGGTAGCAACTTGAATTTCATATATGATAACTTGATTTTTTTTCTATGATTCGTGGAATATTAGTATTCAAACGACCATTCTGTTTTAAATGAAATTATTTGGTCTTTCTCTTCAGCTTGTAAAGAAAAATCATAAAAGATTGCACAAGAACCTTTTTCGAGCGAATTGCGTTTAATTACTAAATATCAAAGGATTTTTTAAACATCCTTCATTTTTCGGCATTTGAAAAGTCAAATAATAATATAGATTGCTCAATTTCTAAATACTAAATATGACACGCGTCATAACTTGTAAGCTTTATAGTAAATGAAAATATATCAAAGCGCGTTTTATACTACATTTGCTTAAGGTAATGACTAAACAACTACTGGAATTCCCTTTTTATTCATTAAATCCCAAGCATAATACTCTCGCAATTCTTGAACATGTCCAATGTTGATGAACCAAATTGAGTAAGACTTGTTATAAAAGAATCTACGATGTGGAACTCCCACCTCATTTGGAACTATTCATAATGTAGTACAGGTGAAATCAGCAAAATCCTTTGACATTATCATAAATGCATCAAATATTCAATTTTTTTCTATCTTGGCTGCCTTTAACTCCAACGAACATGATTTAAGGGCAGTGCAGTGCTTGCTTTTATCACGCGCCAAACTTAACGCCATGTAACATTTCTTACTCAAGTTTATACCCATCGCCTAGAATCCATGCGTCCCCTACCAACTGGATAACCTTACCGCCAACTTGGCCACTTCACTAAGGCAGACATTCAGCCAACGGCAACGAAAAGATTAAATCAGCGTAAAGTGCAAACACTGTGTCAAGTGTTGCAGAGCGTCAGACAGCAGGCAACCAGCCAGTCCAGTCATGGATACCTCCTCCCAAGGGGCTACAGGAACTGTGTTGGACGACACAAAAAACGGATAAATGTCAATCAATTTAACTGCCAACTGGCACAGGTTGTGATAAAACTCTTGAATGTGGCTTTAGTTTGGTAAGGTTATGGAAATGATAAAAAATAGTGCTCAATGAACTTAAATAACTATAATAGTTCAAAAATGAAACTTAGTAAAAACTAGTTTTAATTTTTAAAATTTCTCATATCTTTTTTGTTTTTTTTTTTACACGTTTTTCAATCAAACAAACTGAAAAAGCAATATATACTATTATTTACTACCAAGACTGATTGCAATGGCAAAAATTGAACTAGTTGTATGTTATAAATCTTTTGTAATCAACCATGACATATAGCTGTTGCCAACCTGTCTATTGGTTTCCGGTTTCAGAAAATGGCGTATACGCAATGTGTCAAGAACGCGCAATAACAATCAAGCGTGACCACAGGAAGTTTGCTGACTTGGCTTTAATAGGTGTCACATGACAAATATAATTTTTTTTTCAAACATGGTTAGAAATTGTCGCATATGAATCCAGCCAGAGAGTTGTTTGACAAGTTGGGTGTTACTTCAATAGAGAATTTAGCAAAAACTTTTTAAGTTCACACAATTGTAGATATTTCATTTTTAACATATGGTAAAGCATAATACCATTAGTACGTAAAAATAAGATTTAATTGCTCTTGCTCAATGTGTAGAGACTGAACCAAAGGGGTAAGATTAATTACTTCTAGTGTTTTCTATTAAGGAAAAGAATTCATTTTTAACATATAGCCGAAGGTGGTGAAACTATGAAAATGTCAATTTATAATAATTGGTGTAAAAAAATTTCAACATTGCTCATACAGCATAATGTTTATGCAGATATATTAGAATTGAATATATATATGTATATATATATATGTATTCATATATTCAATTCTAATATATTTGCAGTTAAACATTACGCTGTATGGGTGAATTTAAAATATATATATATATAAGCATTACCAAGCTTCAAGTAATGTTCTTAATTTTGCTTTCTTGAACTAGGAATGCATCAAAATCAACTGAGCTTTGTTAAAATGAAGTAGGGGAACGGAGTACCTCATAAATGGCATATTTCGCCAGCAGCGGGTCAATTTATTTTATCTGCATTTAAGCATGGGGGCTTTGTGGCGCACCCCTTCTGGTGTTTGCAGATATTTAAGTTTCTGTTGCTGTTCTTGATATGCAACTTAATTACTCGGTGTTTGCTGTGTTTGCAACCCATTAAGTAAATAAATAGTAATAATTAATGTTTGTACTGGTTTAGTTTTTTGCATCTGGCTTGTTGCAAAAGTTTGTAATTTTTCTTGAGAACTTTTAAACTTTTACTCTTGACATATCTGTATTTTGTTGGCTTTTGCGGAAAATTGTTTAACCAATGATTTTTTATTATACTTAATATATACGTCTTTTGCATTTAAGACCACCCGTTGCTTTTTTACTTTCAAAAAAAGGCAGGCATATGGTGAAACTTAAAACTGAAATTTAAAAGATTTTTTGTGTTTTTTGGTTGCAAAATTAAGGGTAAAACTAATATTATGGCATTGTCTCTCTGTCTCGAAGTTAAGAGTAGTACTTTTAATTTTAATAGGTTAAAGAATTTATATTCAAGGTATATCGCGAAAGAAATGCCGATTTATGGTGGGACCGTCTATTGCCCCCCCCCCCCCAAATTTTCCCCCCACCCCACCAAACCCCCCCCCCAAAAATTTTCCCCACTATTCCCAAAAAAAAAAATTTTAAAATACTGAATTTTACAGGAGAAGATATCGGCCCGCATACACAAGAACATTCTGCAAAAATTACCTAAAATCCTATGCTGTTCCGAAGCATAAGAAAAAAAATTAAATAAAATTATATTTTAGAGATATATTAATTAATAGCTGTTTAAAGAGAACAGGAATCCATAGTTTATAGCCGAATCCGAACGGCATTGCCCTTAATTAGTAGCGATTTTCACAGGCAAATAGCGTGCTGCTGGCTGGAATGCAAATAAGTTACCATTATGTTACCAAGACTCTCAATCACAAGAAATCTTTGTTAAATAAATTTATAAATATTAAATTTCTTTTGTATATATTTTAAATTGCAGGTATTTTTTTTGTTTTCGATTATTTGCTTAATGAATAGGAAAAACAATTTATTACAAGTTCGAAAAAATTTTCTATTCGCTAAATCCTATTTAAGTAAACTGCTTTCAGCTTTTTTTTTTTGCTATGAGTTGCGTAAGTTTTCCGATAATGCAATATGTAGTCCTAAAAGTTAGTGAAGAATCGATGCCGAATTCAATAAAAATGGTTTCGTATGAAATATAGTAAATCCATTTAAGAAGGTGAAACTATCGGATTTTGTCAAATATGACATATACGAATCATAATTGTGAACCGATTGTCATAAGTTTAGTTGTAGCTTTGCCATTGAATAGTTTATTTTATGTATTAAAAAGCTCGTCAAAATTATAAAATCTTATAAAAAAAAAACGTTATAAAGGCAAGACGCTGCCTTACATTTGAATACCCTGACCCTATTGACAAAAAGTAAATTTGTGACTCAATGCCTTCTTAAAACAATAATTTTGCAATGGGACTTAAACCATAAAACTGTACTTCATGGGAAGCTTTAACTTTTGCAAAAATAAAATTTTGCAGTTAAATTTTTTTAACGAAGTAGCACATTTTTCACCAGGTGGTTTTACAAACAACATTATCGGATATGAAGTGGTAGCGATTATTATAGTAAGGTTATTTTATGACTGACCATTCGACAGGTATTTTTTGTAATAAAGAAAGAGTCACTCTAACCACTCTCTTTGAATTATATTTTATTTTACACATAACAACTAGTCATAAGTAATAATTGTGTGTGTTTTATTCATGGCAAGGAAAATTTTGGGCATTTATATTTATAAAACGGATAGTCTGCCAAATTCTAATCTAAAGCACGACTTCTCTTATAATATAGAGTACTACAGTTTTTTTCAAAATATTTGCATTGCAAACGTTAATTTAACCTTTTTTCGTAGAATTTTCTACACTAACCGATTTCTGATTCCTCCTTAAGTCTCTGCCAGTGATGGCTATGATTCTGTTTGACATTCAGTTAATATTAGCAAAAGAAAAATTAATTTTAGTTCAATTAAAGATGACCATTTCTCAGAAAACATTAGGCTGACTAAGAGTTTTGTATTAGAGTAAGTGCGGCACGGCTGAAAGCAAAGTTTTCTTGTGAAACCCACTAAATATAGTATATAAAGTATTAAGTGCTGGACTGCCTTTGACACCCTATAACAGATAGTTGGAACTCTTTCCCTGTTGCAAGTTCTTTGCACACACTTTATACATATTCTCAGTTTCTTTTTCAACGCCCTCACACAAACCAGCAATTAGTCAAGCGGAAGTCCAACGCCCCCACAAGCCGCCAGTGGCATCCACAAGCAGCTTCGACCAGTAGCCACATTTTCATTTGACGTGGCATTTAGGGCTAAGAACGCGCCACAGCCCTATCCCACTATTCTCCTAAGTTCGCCATGTTGCACGACATACTTCTATTAAAGTTTGACGATAACGTGGCAAAACTTTCGTGCTGCAATTTGTGTTGCCGCGACGCGCAGCTCTGCCACAGCATAAGTCTAGGAGCTGCACTAATCAAGCGCTGCATAAACCCTGTTGGTAGTATACACACACACACATATATATATATATATATAGGCATTTATTAATAATGCTATGGCTTAGTGTCGGTTTACAATCTAGACAAACTAACGAACTTTAAATAACCCAGAAGAAAAGTTAAGCTGAGACCAAGCACTGGCGTTGTTTGTGTGTGGCAGGGCTGAGAAGCATGTTTAACCTGAATTGGATTAAGTTTTTCGTTTCACTACACATTTCGCAACTTTGAATAATTTAATAGCTAATATTTGAAAAAAAATATTATTTTTTTTTATTATGTACTCATTATTTTTAACTCAAAAAATGTAGTTCATATGATTTCAAGCTGATTGCTTATCCGAAAAAGGTTCTTTCCGTTTCGAACTCATTGGCTTGACCCAATATTTTCGTTGCTGTGTATCCATTTAGTTCAAAATCATCTATCAGCAGCTATAAGTCTGCAACTCACCAACTAAACATTTTAACGATGTGGTTTTCAAGTGTTCCAACCACAATTATTCAGGCTTATTCATATTCAGGTCAATATTTATCATAAACATTTAACACTCTCTATATGGGTATCATGTAGGTTATCTCTATTTCATGCATAAACCTAAAACTACGCCAAATAAATTACAATTATTGCGTTCTTACGCCGTTGAAAGGACTTAGCAGACGCCACCGTTTTTATGCAAATGCAGCTACACCTGGGTAAGGCTTGCGTGTTTGGTTTGCATCGTAAATGCATAGATACCTAAATATAAATACATACAAATCTTAATAAATATATAGAATAGAGAGCAATAATGGCGTCTATGATGCCTACAAGACTATACACAAAAAGGTACCCTGTACCTTTTATTTTTAAACAAAGCACATTATGCGTATTTTTTTTTTATAGATTGAAGTGCATATATATCAATGTATATTAAATGTAAAAGTCAATTCAATGACTGTATTTTATTATTTAAAATTTTTATTAAACTTTTTTATGCTGTAGAATGTGGCATTACATAAGCTATTTCAACAAATGAACCGAACTTAGCCAGTAGTTTCTAAAGTTGGCAACCCTGCGTTATAATGTTGCGTAATAATTGCGCATACGCCGCGTGCGCCAGTGAAGGCTGCACAGTTTATGCAACATTTCCAGAAATGACGCTAGAATACACATATATGGTACAATCATTGCAGATTGTTTTGCAAGTGGTAGTTAAAAGAACAATCAATTTTTTAAACACAACAGTCTCATTTATTTTTAATTGCCAGCAAGGATAGCTGGTTTCAAAATTTTATTCCGTTGCATGGTAAAGAATCTACCACTCTGCTTAGTGGAGGAGGCTCCTAGAAGAGAACTAGCCAGATGCATGAAACCCTACCTTACTTATATTGAGTTTGAGGCACAACCTTAAACCTTTAAGATCTGCCAAATATTATTGATTACTAGCTGCTTAAAATCAATAATCTTCATACACAAGAACCAAAGACATTAGCTTTTTTAAAATGGCAATCGAACATAAGCATTGAGGACAGAAACCGTGGATTTAAAAAAAAAAATACAATGGTAAAATGGTTGAAACAAGTTTGGCAGAAGCAGATACTTTATTTGAATAAATACTTTTTATTTAACTTCGAAATAAGAATTTTTTTTGAAAAAAGTTAAAATAGAAATTTGTTTTCTGCACTAAAGGTTGATAAAGTGTGTACTCTCTCTGCTATAAGCTGGTATTATTTAAGATATTTTTAAATTTGCAAAGGAATCACCCGTATGCAGAGATGTTGCTATAGACTCGTGCAGTTATTTAAGCCAAGACTAAAGCACACAAACACACACCACACACGCACACACACCGGCACAACCGCAATAATGCAGCGCTGCAGCTGTTTCTATATGTATTTGTATTGATATTGGTATAGCTGTTATAATAACAAACGCCGCAATAGTGCCGCACATATGCTCCCCATGTATATAAGTATGTGCGAGTTTGCGATTATATAGAAGTGCGAATGTATTTGTTGACTTGCTGCCAGGGGCAACAGTTTGTGGCCTGCTAAGCTTTGGTTTACTTCTCTTAGTCATTTTGTTGCCAAATTGTGGGCAGTTTTGTAGTTTCTCTTGGGGCATTATCAATCGTTTTTCTTCTTTCCAAATTTGAACATGATTTTTTTTGGTCCCTTGCCAGTTTGCATTATCATAAATGCAATTTTATAGACCACTTTGCAGGCACCTCTTGGCAAAGTTTTGTGACACCTGACTTGTTGTCTGTATTGACTCTTGCACCTTCTTGGCATGGCATGCACTTCACATTCACAGATCATACATGAATCTATCATTCTTCTACCCTGTTTCATGCCTAGGGTATTTCGGACTTATAAGAACGCAATATTTTTGTGCAAAATTTAATTTTTTCATTTAACTTAAATCGCAGTTTGTGGATTAACATTTATCTTGGTCATTTCTTCAGAGAAGAATATGGTAAAAATTGAGACATAAGGCATATTTGAAATGTATGAAATATATAACATAAGAAAAAGTAGAAATTCTTGTTAAAAATAAACTTTTTTAGGAAAACAACAGGCCAACTTACTGCCTGGTTGCAGTATAAAAAGTTTGCTTGCTGTGGCTGCATTACATGTGGTTAGACTTGGTTATAGTCGCAAAGCATTGCCTCTAGAAGTTGCAGTCAGATACAGTTGAAACTTGCAGTTATTGTTGTTGTAGATGTTATTGGTTTTATATTTCGTGTTGTTTGTAGTTCCAGTTGGCAAAAGTTTGCAAGATGAAGAGTAGCCCAAATAGCTGCTGATGAAGACTGTTGCATGCGCTGTAGGGTGTCATTTGGAAGACAGCCAAAAATGGTATTTGCATTACTTGCTCGCCTACAGGAAGCAGAAAAAGTACGTAAATATATTGTAAGGAAGATAAGGTATTACAACAAAGAAATTACAAAAAAAGTGTTGCTTTAGTTAAGATACAAGATCTTGGGAATGTCGGCTCATAATGGCAGCTCTGAAGCTAAAAGAAATTCCCAATTAAATCTGAAGTTACTTTACTTGAAGCTTTAGGCGCTTTTATATCTTGGGCAATCGGATTATTTGAGCTAAGTATACTTTGCCGATAGATAATTTATATATAAATTATATATATATCTATTTATATTAATCGAATCATGTTATAATTTCAAGACTTGTTTGTTCAAAAAAAGAATCGAACCCTGCGTATACGTCATCAGGCAAAAGTATTTATTATTATATTATATATTGCATATATATTGTAGTTTGCGAAAAATTACACAAATTGTCAATATAACTTTACTGTAAAGTTTTTAAATAATTCTTTATTTGATAGAATAGACTTCGCAGTATTAAGTCATAAACAACAATATATTTTTCCCAATATAGAGTAATTCAAATTTAATTCTAAGGCATAAAAATTCTTAAACACCATAAAATCAATAAAATAATAAATATTAAGTTAATTTTGAGTTTTAAATAAAAATCTCAAACTATAAAATAAGTTTTAACGAAATAGTATAATATAAATAGATTCGTTTAGGATTCTGTTTTAGACTTTTTATAAAAACGAATGACTGGGTGGGATTCAATAGAAATTTTAAGTTAGTTTGTTAATCAACCGAGTCCGGTTTTACACGCTTCCAAATGGGTGCCAACGTTAGGAGAAAATAGTGCAAGATTATGCTATAAACAGAACTCATTCAAGAATTTGATTACGAAAATTTTAAACACAAACTAATAAAAAACTAGCATTGAACAAAAATTTCTAAAACAACATAAGCTGGAATTTCGTAGTTATGAATAAAAAAGAAATAAACTAAACAAAAATATAATATGAGCTGATTACTTAGGGTGATAAGTAATACCCGCCGCCTTTTTGCCCGACTATGCGATCCATATATAAAGTCTAGAATTGTATAATTTTTTTACTAAAAAAAATTTTTTTCATTTGGAAAAATACGAATATTATTTAATTAATTTAATAAAGCTATGTTAAAAGATTGTACGTATTTTGAATAGAAGTTAAACCATGTTTCAAAAGATTGTAATTTTTAATTCATTTTATTAATTCCGATTTTTCAAATTTATTTTTTAAACTTCAATTGATAAGTAAAATGTTTCAAACTGACATGACATTGACATATTTTCAAAAAATACTTAAAGAACTTAAAGTTTACAATCGAAATATTCCAATTATTAAAAAAATTAAACATTTCTAAAGGTAAAAAAACATAAGACATTAAATTACAGCACAACTTTGCCTATATTTAAAAAAAAATTTTAAATTGTGACGAGGTAAGTCAAATCCTTCTGATATATCGACATGCCTTGATGTTGCGCCTAAGTCATGTGCAAACTTTTCTAATAACCTAAGATACTTGTAAAACCATACAAACATACTTATACAAACATATAGAAATTGCCAAATAAGAAAACCAAAGAAAAATATCTACAAGATAGAAAACTTATAAAATAAAAAAAATAAAAAAAACGTGTTTTTTTTTGCTGAACTTAACACAAGGCAAAAGCATATCAAATTGAAGTGTTATACCGAAAACTTTAAAATCAAGCAGCAAGCATTAATTTTTTGAGGATGTAAATATGTAAGAAACACGAGGATGCAGACAAGTGTATAGAAGCGTATATAGAGAGTACGTTGCGTATGCTTGTATGCTTGATATATTATATTGTGTTACGGACAAATTGCAAAAACTACAGTGGCTCGTAAATACAGAGTAAGCAAAAGTGTAAAATATAAAATAAGAAATAAATGCTACTCTTACGTCTAAAATAATGTAGCTAGGGGTTTCAAAACAGACCAATTGAGTAAAGTTACGTCAGCTGTAATATAACTGAAATAAATAGTTGAATCATATACGCACATATGGTATACATAGATACCGTATATATATATACATAACAATTTATGAATCACTTTAGGAGCAGTCATAAAATGTATGAAGCAATTTTTTACAATTGCTGCCATTTTGCAATTGAAATGATAAAGTACAGTTTATGCACAAACAAATAACGTCAGTGAAGGAGTGCATAAAAATATGAAATTGATTTATTGAAAAAAATAAATGCAAGTTTGATTGATTGCAATGGTTAATATGTAAACTATGCTAATAAGATTATCTCAGCTGACCCATATAGCTTATTACAACTGTCGAAAAATTCGAAATCTGACATTGGTTTCTTATTTTATTTCGCGTTGACAGCTTGTTGTTGCTTTAATATTATTATTTAATTTGGTTTAATTAAATTTAAAAAAAATTTTTTTGTTTTTCCATTCGAAGTTTGGTGTGTACCGAAGTAGACATGTTGGGTCATAGTTGTGTATACCTTGACTTTAACAAGGTAGATGGAAAACATAGCTAATCATAAAACTTTACATTTTGCACAAATATTTTTACATGAAACAAAAGGCTTCCATGCCAAAGGCAAGGAATCCGCAATCCGAAATGCTGAAAAGAGTAAGTGTAAGAAAGAGAGAAACTTTAAGGTAGGAGGGTATCAAAAGAAATTCCTTATCGATTTTAATAATTAAGTATAATATAAACAAATAAAAAATCAAACTTCTCAAACAAACTTCTCATTATACTCTGTTTTTTAAGGTGCAAAGGTTATACTAGATTTATAAAATGCATGTAACGGCAAGAAGAAGGCGTTTCAGAACTTTCGCCCTTGTGAACAAATGCTTATGCTGTTAGTGTAATTATCAAATATAAGATAAACCATTCCATGAATACATGGAATTACCCAGAAAGTTTGCCTCAGTTAGTAATAGTCGCGTATTGAAGGATTAAGCTCAAGCAACTTCAGTGTACTTCTGATGTCCAAATGTGGAGCAAACTGCAGAGTGTTTTGGAAGAAGAAACTGGAGAACGTTAGCTCTATATCGTGAAGAATGGAGGAGATTTCGGTGGTGACCAAGATTCCACTAGGATCGTCGCGCCACTAATGATGATAATGATGATAATGGCCATAAGTGCTGTCTAGCAACGAAGCTGTTTCCTAATAAGGTCATCAACTAAGGACACCTACTTAACCAACTGTTAAAGGTTTTTTTTTTTTGCTTAAAAATATTATGTCTTGTTAGTAAAGCCCGTTCTTAAAGACTTATCAACTTAGTACTACGTACTTTTTTTTGTAAACATTTTCAATTTGTACTGTGTCCTTTCGGGACTTTGTCTTCTTCGTACAACACCTAAACGCGACATAATTCGTGACAACTGCACTCAAAACTTTCGCTACTAGTCCATTCCAAAATAAGTATGCCAAATGTGCAGGAAATAACACGGACAGCATTTTGCCAGCACCTGTGCAAAGTTTTTTGGCCAAAGTTGAACAACTATGAACAAAGCCATGTAACAAGTTGCTTAAGCTCAATTAGTTCGAACTTTGGGGCACAATTAGTGCGCAAGCACTTCTGTTTGCAACTAATGGTGGGTCAACAAAAGTTCTAGAATCTCCATCTAAGCAATAGACATGTAACACGTCAAACAATATACAGATTTGTTTTATTTATGGATCCTTAAATTTTTCAATACCCCAGCTAGCGCTTGATTGATGATTGAATGGTAGCGAAGACAGAAAGAAAGTAAGTGATGTATTCAGATCTGCACAGATATTTATCTGGAAATTCGATTAAGGTTATTACCGCGATGGTGGTCCGGCGGTGTAGCGGGATCCATTGTTGTATGTTTAACAGCACCATTAGATTTACTTGAAAGTCGCATGATGGCTCATAAAAGTAATATACATATGACAAGTGAACTTATGCGCACAATAAAAAATGACGGTAAGTTCTGCCACTTTTTTGTGCCTTACTGAACCGACCATGGTTTTAAGTAGAGACAATCGAACCATAATGGCAGCACCTTGTGAAAGCTCAGAATTTTTGATTATGCTTCTAGTGACATATTAATCATTTAGTTATCGTCTTAGGTATACTCTCTCTCTATGACGGAATATCAGCGCAAGTATTGCGTCAGTTGACCTATACCACATTGCGTTTCCATCTGTATGAGATGGGCAAGCGAAATGTAAATGAGAGTGTTTTTCTGGACAAACTTTTTGTAGCCAGCATGGCCGGTCTATTAAGCTGTTTTGTAGGTATACCAACAGATCTCATCAATACGCGCATGCAGGTGGATCGTATTTGGCCGAAAAAACATCGTCAACACTATAAGAATGTTTTTCATGGGCTATACACAGTGTATCGTTATGAGGGTTTTCGGGCACTTTACATTGGATGGCAGTTTGCTTGTGTTCGTGCCGTTGCCGTAACCATTGGCCAAAACGTGTTTTATGACCAGGTGCAGATGGTTAACACTAATGTGACCTTAATTTCGATATAGTTCGCTCTTTTACAGGCAAAGCATAACTATATGAAAAAGTTTAAATTTAGGCATGACAGTATGGGCTTGCATTTTTTAAGTTCAGTAACAGCTGCATTAGCTTGTATGCCATTTGCGCATCCTTTGGAGGTATTAAAGACGGTTGCGATGAGTGCGAAAGCAGGTACCGCAAAAGGAACTAATGACCTCTTGAAGTACACGATGCGCAATGGCCTGCGTGGACTTTTTCGCGGATTGGTGCCCGGTTTATTAAGAGTGGTGCCTAATACGGTTATACTATTTATTGCATTCGAACAGTTGCGTTTGAAATTTGGTTATTATATAGATGAAATAGAATTAAAGGATCTATAATAGACAACATTGAAAGCTACAATTTGTTAATTCAATACAAGCCGGTCAACTACGCGTATACGTAACATTTAATAATGCAAATCTGTGTGGTTGCAGTTTGCTTATCTTAATATGTTCGTTCATAAAGGGCGTAGGCCAGGTAGGCCAGGTATCGTCATTTGGTGTTATTTTAACATTGATTACTGGTTTATTTTGTGCGAAGAACTATTTTAAAATATTTAGTTTTGGTGTAGACATTTTTGGCATGTGTGACTTAGATTCGTTTCAAAGATTAGTTGACAACAATCACAAAGACAAGAGGAATATTTAATAGAAATAAGTTCCATAGCCGCAATCATTAATCTAATCTTGATCACTTAAGTAAATATTCTTTAAAAGTTAAATAATTAATTTCAGTTTCCGAAAAGTACAATATCAAATAATTCGGTACTTTATTTCATTTAAACATATGAAAAAATCTTCTAGTAATATAACAAATGAACCAATAAATGACTATATACCCCCTTATAAGATATTGCCTACGCCCTTGTGCAAACATATTGTATAAACTGTGCATTAATTTAATGGCCAACAACAGCAACAAGCAACATGCAGCTAACTAAGGCCACTAATAACCTGCCATTCTGGCAGTAAGTCAGTCAGTCAGTCAGTCTCTTGGCTAGAAACTGGCCGGAGTCCTTAGGCAGCCACAAGTCGGTCCCAAAGTTAGCTAAAAGCATTTATGCAAATTACGTGTTTGGAACGCCTCTATGACTGCGTGTGCGTGTGTCGGCCCATGTTGACTTGGGTGTGTGTGTGTGTTTACGCATTTAGAAATTTGTCATGGTAGCAACCACAACGAGGCAGGCCTACTCATATGCTCTAATTTAGTGCCATGACGACCCATTATTCTTATTTTTCCGCGAACCTCTCATATTGCCTGCTAATAAATTCAATTTCCACAACGAGTGCAATCACAGGCAGTGTGTAAAGGGACAAGGGATGTGGTGTCTGCCACTATGGAACTGGTGATTCGATTAATAGCAAATTTTTTTATAATACTTAAAAATTTTGGTTACTGCAACAAATTAAACTTAAAAGTTGTTATGGCGAAATAAGATCATCAATGAAATTTTAAAAAGTGCAGAGAACTTTTGCCCTGTTAATGAAAATATTTAGCAAATTTGATAAGGCCCAGTATGTATGTATTAAATTAGTGAGTCGCACACAATTCATATAAAAATGAACGTAAAAGTCACAGTTTAGAAAGTTGATTAAAACCAGAACCAAAAAGTTTGCGGTAAAATGATTTGCTTATTGGTGGCTATTTGCAAGCACTACTTGGCCAGATGGTCCGCAGGGTGTAACAAACAGATATGTGTTTATCACATGGTATATGCTTTTCCTCAACATTAGGTAAAAGTGTTAGACCGACAAGCGGCGTGCTGGCTATGAAAAGAATTTTCAAATTAAATAGAAGTCCCTTTACCCTGTTTTTTACTTTTTTCGCCTGATCGTAAGTACAGAAGAATTGGTCTTCGGAATACGTTTTTGTCCCTTACACTGGAGTACAATTGTCAAAATTTGGTAGATAACATCATATAAATTAAAGTTAATAATAGAATCTTTGGCTTAATAACGTTACTGTTGCTTGCCAAAAGCAGTTTGTATTCCTTAATAGACACTTAAACACCCACATATGCTTTATATAGCAGGCGAGTTCATAATGTTCTACATATTTGCAACAATAACTGGATGAAAACCAAAACAACAATTGTGGTCTTACGTGCTACATTTGTAGTTGGTTACGTGACGCCAAGGAACTGCTGCGTATACTTGATGATATTCTATGCTAAAATATTTGGCCCACTAGACCAGGAATGCGAAACTATTGAATGCTGTGCACCACAGACCCACTTCTTTGATGCCCACACGTGTTGGCATTTAGCGCAAGTTTTGCTCGTGAATGAACTTAGCCTTTTGGAAGGCGAATCAAGTTGGCTAAATTAATTTTCATTAGTCACGTCGCGGGTGTAATCAATTTATAATGTGGCATGACGGCTGTGGTTTATGTAGACTATGGCTTACTATCAAGCGAGTATGGTCAATATTCGCTCAGGGAGTTGCGTGACCTGAGGCAACGAGCTTAGAGGCACATTTTATAGCTTTTAAATATACAATACAATATACAATTGCTAATGTTGAGGTTATCTACGTGTACTAATAAAATACTCTTGTGGTAGCGAACATCTTCAGTTGTTTTTATTCTCCAGATATATAGCCCAAGTGTATTCGCAGTTGCTCATATATTAAGAACAGCATAATGGTTGCCGGTCCTTTACGCACCAGTGTCGGTAAAAGTCCTCTAAAAATCCCAAGAAATCCAAAACGCATCATATAATGCGTGATTCCGAAAATGTTGCCAAAATCATTTTTATGAGCATTCATCCTAAGCGTCTTCAGCACATCGAAGGGCTGCGAGATTACTGTGGAGGCTACTGATGAAAGCAGTGAGCTTGTAAAGTGTAACGTCACATCATCCTGCATTTTGAAGTTGCGCATAAGTTGCGTTTTTACCTGTAATTGTATTTATTTGCAAATTTAGTTTGCTTTTGGCTTTGCTGCACCTACTCACAAGATCATAGCCTGCAATTTGGCCACAAGTGCCTACACCAGATTTTAAAGCTGCCTCAGTAGCTCCTGTGTACAAAGCTGCATAACCTTCCTCCTTACAAATGCGACGAAGGCCATCAAAAACATTTTTATAACTTAAATAAGGTTAAATTTAGCATTAGGAATAACTGAATAGACGCATTTTAAAATCTACTTGCGCTTTCGATGGTCTTTTATTTTCATATCGTTTTGCATGCGTATATTGACGAGATCCAAAGGTATGCCTATTATAGCGCTTACTACGCCCGCAAAGCTGGCTATTGCCATTTTCATAACAAAGTTATCTTGCACAATTTCATTATACGTAGTTTTCTCATACATAGAAAAGCGTAGACTCGTACAAATCATTTGCTTCAACGCTCCTGCACTAAATCCGTCGTAGAAGCCGATAAATCCTATGGATATGTTACTTACTTTGAGTTGTGTAAATTAAATTGTAAAGAATATTGACAGACCTCTTAGTTTTAACACTTTCTTGGCAGTTGAGATCAATCCCTTTTTCGCCTTTTGCGTTTGTAAATGAGTTTTGATTAGATCCATAGGACAAACGACACATGCTACGGTTGTCGAGGCTGCTCCACCAAACCACCAACGTGGTCGATTCATATTCAGCTCACCATTTTCACAAGAATTTTCTGTGTATACCAAGCCTTGTTTATAATCTCTAATAATGGCTGAATTATTCGTCAGAGGCATATCTCATTGGGATTGGATAAAAGTTGCCGCTATTTGATTTTTATTTTTGTAGATGTTTAAAGATTAAAAAGAATATTTGAGTTATTATTCAGAGCGTTCTTTTAAGAATTTTTTGGATAGAAATTTTTAAATAGAAGCTATTGGAAAATATCACAGCGATAAAGTGACAGTGTTAGTGTGGAAGCTCATCAGCTTGAAGACCAGTTAGACAAAATAGGGTTCTTATAAATTTTAAGCTTATTATATGAGCTACCACAAATTTTAGCTTTAGCAACATTAACATGCCAATATCTTTTCATCTAAATTCTCTTGCATTGCCGGTCAAAGCACAAGGAGGTGCCTTAAGAATATGACTTATGACCTAAGGAATTTTCGTATCACATATATTTTGTGATAAATAATTGAAAAAATACGTGCATCTCAGAATATTGGCTTATTTTTTTCAAGTAGCTCTAACATTTTATTTATTTTTTATTAATATATGGGTACAACTAAGTCCAGTTGACCTTAAGATTAAAGAAGTTAAAAATTTGAAAATTAAGAAATATGAAATGATAACGAGGAAGATATAAAATAAAACTAATCCGTGTTCCTAGCCTGATGGGTGAATTTGGTAGTATACGGGTCATTCAATTTTAAACATATTTTATTTTATAATGTTGAACATATTTACGTCAATATATTTGTTGTATACGTATACGTGATTTTATAAGTGATCCCAGAATAACTTGTGTAGTAAACCGAAAGAAACGCCATTATCATAAACATTGACTTCAAAAAATTTCACATAAGCAGCACTGACATCAGCTGTTTCTTAAAACTCAACAGGAAGACAGACGCGGTTTAAAAAACCAATAAAACTTTATTTTTTTTTGATAAAACAAACTGAATCGACAAACTTTATTTTAAAAAATGCAAATTTTACTTTGAGATACTGTTTGGTTTTTTTGATATTCCTATTTGCGTAAACTTTCTACAAGTTTTACTGTATTTCATTTATATTGTATAACATTACATAATATAGTATTAGATTATTTTTTATTATGTGCAAGAGGCAAATCTGTTTATTTTTGCTTAAAAAATAAATAACCTCCTGAGGTTATGCTTAAATTCAAGTAGTCACACGTTAAACATTTTGTCTCTATCTATCGATATTGGCAATGTAGCCCGTAAGCGTGGGACCGCGGCATATTAACTGGTATTCAAAACAACATACAATGAACCTGAAATAATGAAAATCCGAATACGCTTTGGCGTCTATTAAATTATCTGCAACAGCATTGCTCTTCACTAATGAAAAAGTCTTTTCATGATTTCCAATTTTGGTTACAACGAAAACCTTTTGTATTTTGGTGCTTCTAGTTTCAAAACTGATATAAAGCATAGTTGCAACGCGTGATACCATTCAATAGCCATGTAATAACCCTGCGAACCTTGAATACAAAACTGCGTACTGTCTATTAACTCGGTCCAGTGAGGTTATAAATCGAACGCAGCGCGGCGCTTAGTTGCATTATTTCAAAATCATTGGTCAACATATAGGTACATTATAAGCTTCTTTGGCTTATTTTGTCCTGGCTTGCAACGAACATTTTTTTCGTATACTTATTTGTACCCAATATTTCTAGTGGCGGTTGTGGGCACGTAGTTTACCTGTGCGCTTTGGCATCGACCACACTGCACTGCCCACCTTATAAGCCACCATTCTGCAACAGCAGGCCAACCATCCGTGATGCGGACAGATGACATAATAAACGAGGTTACCAGAGACCCATGCAGTGCAACTTGTGCCCTTCCTTTGTGCTGGTTCGTTCTATGAGATACTTTTGCCTCTTTTTTTACGCTGGCTAATGTCGGACATTTGTCGTGCTGCAGCTGCAGGATGATAGCAGCCAACACTGTACACTATGCTGGCTTACAGGTGCGGAATCAGTAACAAACATAAGGGGCTGTACAAAAGTTGTGCTCAATTTGGTGTTTAGAGATCCGCCCCTTGTAGCATTTTTTGCCACGTATTTTGCATACACGACACGCTTCGGTGGGTTCGCACACATTGGCAAGTTTTTGTCACGTTTTGGGCGTTGAAATTTGAAACTTTTTTGCACGCACTTATCAAAAGTGCTGCTAGTTCGGTTGTCAAAGTAAATGAGCATCTTTGGTACGTACCTGAGCAAAGTCGGGCGTTGTCGTATTGCCTGGGTTTGGTCTTTAATTGCAACTATGAAGTTCCGTAACTTTTCGAATTAAATTTTACAATAATAACTGGACGAGAAAGTCTGGCAGAGTGACAGTTATATTCGTTAATATTCGCTTGCTCGTTCTATCTCTCTCTCTCTTTCTTTCTCTCTGTATCACTCCCACTCTTTTTTACTGTTACGCTCTAACTGTTTGCAAGTTGACACTCGCTTATCATTTCCGTTTCCGGCAGCTTGCAACTTTGCTGTCCACGTTCCCACTTTGTAGTTATGTAGCAGTTACTCCACACCACGACTCAGTCTTCCAGTCACAATTGTCACCGAGTACGTGTATAAAACCCGGGAAAAAGTTAACCGCATACGTTGTCAGCGGAGCACGACAACAAGTTAATGTAATGAGAGAGGCGAAACGTTTTAATTGTCAACGCCTGACAGTTTTAGTGGCTCACCCCAGGACGAGCTCTCACTGTGCGCCGGCTCTGACCAGCACAGTGCTTAATTGGACAACTTTGATTTTTTTTTTGTTTTTTGCTTTGTTTTACTACGCATGCAAAATCGCTTGATTACGGAGACGTTTAATTGCAATTCATTGGAAATTGACACTTTGAAGTGGTTTTGTGCGTTTAATGTTGCCTACTTAAGGGCGCATTGTTCTGACGCCTCTTCAGTACAGACATATTGTCAATTAATAGTAAACAGCAAACGGAAAGCTTTACAAATAGTATTCGAGTGGAGAGTGCAACCGTCAAGTCAATTAATTTTTGGCATCCACTTGATATGTAATTTCAATATTATGCCAATTGCAAATACAACTTAATTTATTACAAATGCTTGGAAATAAGCAAATAGCTTAGCTAAACGATGGAAGATATATGTTCATTATATGAGGAATCCTATATTACTCTACCAAAAACAAAAACTTTTTGAAGTATGCGTTTTTTTTGTCGATTTTCCGTATAATATAAAAATTAAAGACCTGCTCATGTTGGTCGCGTCTACGGCGCAAAAATTCTATAGGCTGCGTTCAAATTAGTTACCTCACGAATAAATTTCAATATTGGCTTCTTCTGTGTCAATTCATTCGGATTTTTAATTTTAGTCATACCTACTAGGCCTTAACATTGCCAAACGATAAAAGTCTACAGGTGTCATATCACATGATCACATGGTACTTATAACAATGCTTTTGGTTGGTCGTCGGTCCAGATGCGGATATATTGCTAATTTATGCATCCATTTTATTGCATCGCAGTTGACAAATTTAGTCTAAATTTTGATAATAAACTTTAATAAAATATAAGCGCTTTTTGTTTGTAAATCGATTTAGGGTTCAAATATCGTCAAACTGAACATGTTTAACAGTGACGTAAGAGATGCATCAGCTGTTACAGTGCTGCTAAGAAATCAGTAAAAAATTACACTTTTTTAAATTTTTCACTTATTATTTTTTTCCATTTGTGCAAATAATAAGACTAGATATGGTGAACAAAGTTGATGATTATTGTCTAAATAACCTATAACATAATAAACTTTTGGACACATTCACGCAGAGATAATCCTGAAAGGCTATTGGCGGTGGAAATTTGTATATGCTTCGTTTTCAACTCACCAAGTGTTTGAATATTTACTCCGAAAAAGAAATATTTTGAACTAAGTGGAATTCTCAATGCAAATATAACGGCTAGATTTTATGCTTCATAATATTTGTTTGCAATTGACGTTTACCACCAAAGTAAAGCAAAGACCATGTTGTTCAATGGATGTCTTAACTGACGGTTATAAAGTTCAAAGAAATAAATCAAAATTTAACCTCGCACAAATAAACAAGGTAATAAACTTCTGCTAAATTTATTCAAATTTAATAGCCAAGATTAAAGGCACTCTCTGCTGAAGTAGCTGTTATTTTATTGGCCGTAAATTATTTGACAGATTGATAAATGGTCAAAGGTATACACATTTTGTTAGGGTCAAAGCGAGTTACAAAACAATATTAAGTTAGACGGTCAATTCGAACGTATTTGGCAGCACAACTTAGACCATATAAAAAGGGCCTTTACATAAATAATACCATAAAATAATTCCGAAGCAGGTTTATTTGCATTTTACCAAAGCTTAGTTAAAGTGCATATCTACAAGTTACATTAATTCTGCAGTTAGTTCACTTTTCACACAATTTAATTGTTAATTTACTTTCCGCATTTCTTTCAAGTTAATGATATTCTAGTACTATCATGATTACCGTTTGTATTTATGCTGTTGGGGTGCATATATTTTAAAATTATATTATTGTACAAAAGTTGTTGCAAAATTCAATTTTAGCTAATTGACTGTGCTGCCAGACCGGTTGATTTCATTTCAAATAACTTGGCCCGTCTGTATTTCTGACTCACATTACTAACTTTAAGTAAAGTTACACACTTATTTCGAAGTACATGAAAGTTTATTAAGTAAATTGACAGGGTTGACAGC
Organism: Chymomyza procnemis; assembly: GCA_035046065.1. NCBI lineage: Eukaryota > Metazoa > Arthropoda > Insecta > Diptera > Drosophilidae > Chymomyza > Chymomyza procnemis. The sequence goes on along the minus strand of JAWNOJ010000013.1, from coordinate 22,802,894 downwards.
ATTGAGAGGGCTGCCAGAGTTGCATATGCTTAAGTAATCGGTTAAGCCAACTGGCAAAACATTTAACTTACAAATTGTTGACTTCAGCATTCGCAATTGCATTACGCTTGATAATTGCTTATTACACGAAACAACGCAGCATAACAAACAATTGGATAAAGGGGAATCGTATGAGAGTGCAAAAGCTGTAGCCAGCACTAACGATTGCCGGACTGCCCGTCATTGTCAATTTGTAGCTAAGTGCTGTACTATGTAAGCGCCATGGACTGGAAAGCAATTGGTATTTCGAGCAGCAACAGGCTGCAGGAACGCTATGCGGGCACAGAGCTCCGTAGTGGTATCAGTAAAAGCAACATGCAGGAGTTAAGCACTGAACGGTAGCCTTTTGATTGCATTAAGCGGGTGCAAAAATTATGGCTTATATACCCAACTATACAAACGCACACACAGATTCAAAGCCCACATAGGCGAGCACAACGCTGGTAAGAACGAATTGGCGATACTCTCTCTTTTATACCTGATATTAATTGAGGTTGCAATGTTGTGATGAGCACAAGGAAAGATCAGGTCTTAGACATAGAATATACTAAGTGAGAGCAGTATAGTCTTAGTTTGGGTATGCCTGCTTTAGTCTCAGTTTAGTTTTAAGCAACTAGCAAATTGACTCTCTGTTAACAACTATAGATAGGAATTGGAATTGACTCATGCACACTATACATCGCAAACCATGCTGCACACTTAAATAAGCGATGTTTTAATGCAAAATTTGGTTCAATTTTGTATTGTACCACCTCCGGGGTAATTCAAACATTGCCCACGCTGATGACTTTTAATTGCGTCGAATTTTCGCCAACAAAGCAAGTAAAAGTTTGGAACATATCAAGCGGCATGTGCGGGCCATTCAGTCACATGATAATTTGAAAGCTTCACTGATTTAATTTATAAGTCAGAATGCTTCACATAGCCGCTATTTCATTTGATTACAACAGGGCATAAAAAGCAAAATACGCGAATAATCAGAGAAAAAAAGAGAGTTAATTAATTAAGTATTTACATCCAGCACTCTCCCACACACACACGCACACACACAGACACATATATACACACGCACTCCCACACAGAGATAGACACGTTGCCTTTAACAGTTCTTCTCCCTTCTGAAGCAACAATTGAGGTTAAGTGATTGTTGAGCGTGTAAGTGGCGCTCGTTAGCCACTGACAAGACGTGTTCATCAGTATGTGAATGTGGCCAAAGCCAAAGAGCCAGTGACTCAGCCAGTCAGTGGGCCAGTCGGTAAGTCAGTGAGCCACTGCGTCATTTAAGTCGAGTCAAGTCAAGCCAAGTCATTTGGCATTAAGCATACACAAACGACAGTAAACAAACGAGATGCCGTTAGAGAGAGAGAGAGCAAAAAAAAAATGTGAGAGTCAGTAAGGACAACGCTCGACGGTGGCATACCCTGTACTTACTTACTCTCTTTAAAAAAGATTATTATTTGCGCGAAATTATTGATAATAGTTCCATTTAAAAGAATAGGAAATAGGAAAAACTTAGGATCATATCCATTATCGAATGCCTAGGGATGTTTGTTGAAGCTGCTCCAACTGATTAGTCGTGCAGAGAGTTGTTTCACGCTTCAAAAATTGTGATATCAGCATCGAAGACAAAGAGCGTGCTGGCCAATGTAAAAAGTGTGCGGTTAAGAAATTTTAGAACTACTGCACAAGGCTCCAAGTCAAAAGGAATCTAAACTCACAGATAATTAGAAAAACAATCTGAGTTGTGTAAAACAATTTGGATTAATTCAAACGCAAGGAAATTGAGTGCTCTACATATATAAAGGAAGTGATTTTTGCTTCGTTAGTATCATGATTGAAGATGAAAAGTGGACTTACTATAAAAACTTCAAGAAGAATCATTCACATCACATTTCAAGAGAAAAGCAAAATATGCATATTTTTAAGGTCTGATGTGGTTAACTGTATACCGATAAGATAGGAAGGTCTTACCTCACCTACACTATTCTGCATACTTTACTCCTTGCGACTACTGCCTTTTTTTGACGGACGAAATGGAATTAAGGTCTATTGAAGAAATTACAAAATTGAGAGCACTAAGTGTTTAGAAAAAGTATTAAAAAATTACAAATGGGATTGGGAAAAATAGCCGCATTACTTAGAATAATTTATTCTCAAAATTTCACTCTTTTTAATTAAAAGACTCTGTTTTGAACACAAAAAAATTGACAAAAAAAAAGTTTTTTCCTGAGGAAAACGTCTTTCTCTGCAAAATTCGCTACATAAATACCAAAAATAAAGACTAAAAACAACTTTAATTTTTAAAGATTTATAGACGCATTTCCAATAATAAAAAAAATTGATGTACTAAAAACGTGATTATCCACTTTTGCTAAATGAAATAGACACACCATTTTAACGAAATGTTGCCATAAATATTGAGCAGTTTTGTATCTGTAACATTGCACGAGTCTATAGCAACCTAAAGCCACAGTCATTGCAGTGTAAACAAGGTGTGTGCCAACGTTTGTACTAGCAGAGGTATAAGCAAAAGCTGCCTAGGATTAAAGTGAGAATATTTCAAATTGTCACAACCTGACACTTTCATACACACGCAATCAAAGACCCCCTCTCACTCACACCCACACATACCCACTGCACAGACAATGGCCGAAAGCCAATTTCAGTATTGGTCAAAAGCAATCAGTCCGTTCCAGCCAAAACCAAATGTTGGCCAATTAATTGACAGCAGTTGGCGGCAGCTGAAAATTCCCAATTCAATTATTTGAAATGGCAGGCAAAGTTTAATTCTCGTTTTAAAACTTTATTTACTTATTTTATTAAATTTACTTTTAAACAAACCATCAACTATATAATATTAATGCGTTTTTTATTATTGTAGTTGCGGTGGCAAGCGGTAAGCTACGGATAATTTATCATAAAAATTGCTCAGACGATTTCGCAAACTGTCAATCTCAACGCGCTCTTTATATATAAGTTTGTACATATATTTCTTTATGTATATAAGAGGTGTGCGTATGTACGTATGTATGCAACAGTTCTTTACGCTTCTGCTCATTTTTATGTCGTGGCATGTTTTGCTACTTGCAACTACCTCAAACAGAGTGCCATGCGCCATGTGTCTTGCGCTTCCTGTCCGACTTAGTTCTTTTTGTACATTTTCAACTGTAATCACATCATTTTACATCATATTTCATGCTTCATCGTGTAAGCGCGTCATCTGCTTTATTCCTGGGGGCTAGGAAAAGTTTCTAACTCGTTTTACCGTCGTGCAGCTGTGCGTCAGAGAAGATGCGAGCTAGCTGTCATCTGTAGTGCAATATAAATATGGGGCACAGGAAATTACTTTACACAGCAATGCAGTGGATCAAATTTCAGTTGATTGTACAATATATTACATACATTTTACTTAGAAGGTACTACAATTGGCGACTTATTCAGTCTCCAATATGATTTTAATAAATCTCAGCAAAATTGATTGCTGTCTTGGATGCAAGTAAATTGAACAATAAACATCATATTACGCAGCAGTGATGCCAATTTAGCCATTTTCCCAGCGGTTTCCGTTGGAAAAATATTAAAATGTCAATATACAAAAGTCTATCCTTCTATTTCTTCTTCTAGCGGCTTCAGCTGGAAAAATATTAAAATGTAAATATACAAAAGTCTATCCTTCTATTTTGCTTTAGTAAGAAGGTTACTCCGATCGAAAAAAAAGTGACACTACAGTAAAAAATTTGAGCGTTTTAAATTCAACAGCAAACTAATGTTAGCTCCACCCTATGGAGAATAGTCCACTTCATATTATGATTGTACTGATACTTAAAGTTTATCTTTTCAATTTGTTTGCAGAACAAATCAGAAGTCTGTGCACTTATCATTGTTGATTAAGGACTGTCTTTCTTAACTTTCAATGAAATCGGCAAAAAATACGTGCCAAACTTCGGCGTTTTAGATTTTCTGCGACAATTTAAAAGTTTTTGGCATTCCAGATACAAATATTTAACATAAACAACGGTATAGACAATTTTTGGCGGGCTTACTGCAAATTGTGCCGTAATTAATTTTTGACTTTATGTTTTATATTTATTGCTTAAAATTATAATTGACCAATATAAAAGCCATAATGTGACGAATAATCAATTTTTCAAAATGGTGGTTGACTTCACATAGTTGTGAAAATGCAATAAAACTAAAATCACAGTATTTCGCTCACAACTGCTGTACAATATGCTTGCCCAATGTACTGCAACATAATGATCATGGAAGCAATCAAAATGCTATAAAGCCTTCTAATTTAAGGACTTTTAAATGATTTGGCAACAGCAAATTATTTAAACTCCTTTTACAACGCGCAATCAGAAGTTTAAAATAATTTGAATGGACGCCCGATGTGGGGCGCATAAATTAACTTTTGCCACAATCAAAAGAAGACCGTTAAAACACAATTGTATTTTAAATTTAACGATGCATAAAATTTGTAAAAAGAGACAGCTAAAAAGTCAAACAAAAATGCCCGCATAATTTTGCATAATTAATGAAAATTGCATTTTTTAAAGCGAAGCTATTTGTGCGTAGAGTTGGCAATCCCCCCAAAAAGCATTATTTGTCAAGTTTTGTTTTGTTTGTCCGCTGCTGATTTTGTTGTTATTTGCTATTTTTTTATAGATGGTTTGCAACAATTGCAAAATTACAATGTAAATTAACTGTTGCAAAAGTTTTCAAGTCGCTTGTTGCATATTTAAAGAGTTGCAAGTACGCGCGCTTTGCATTAATAAAAATACCACAGCAAATGGTTTAACGAAGCGCATAAATTGGAATAATATGCTCGAACTGATGGACACATATACAATAGTTTTTGTTAGCTAAACTCAATGGTTGTTAGTATGTAAGTTTAAGTGTAAATTAGTACATTGTTCAATATTGTGTGGGGAAAAAACTATTGGGATTTTCTGCCGGAAACTGTCGGCAGTCGGAAATCGGCGCGCGCATTTGCAACAGTTTGGCACGCATTTCAACTTTGAATGCATTTCACTTCAAGTTTTTGCTTTTGTACGCTTGTTAGACAACTTTTGCAAGCACTTGGCAACGTTGTTTTCAAATTGGGCCGCTGCAGTGACAAGTTGACAACTTTTGTTAGCTGTCAACGCGCCAAAACCTAACGCGCTGCGTGCGCGTTACTCCTACACAGGTACAGTTTACTCCTTTATTTGCCTTTTTTTTGTATATACCCTATATATATATATATATATGTAGGTATAGTATATATTCAGGGTGTAGAAAAACAACGCCTGGCATGGCATTAAAAACTCATCAAGCCGTTAGGCAACACACAAATCCAGAGTTGTGACGCGACAAACTGCCTCTAGCCGTGCAACATTTGCATTTGCAGTTTGCAATTGCCGGTTGAGTGACATTTTGACTGCAGTCTGGGGTGCACTTAGGTTGAGCTAACAGCAATCCTATACTTCGTTGCAACAGTATATACTATTTACAGTACAACGACGCCATTTTGTAGCTGCGAGGCTGCCACCTCTTGTGCTAAGTGCTTGCATTGCCAGTTAGTTTCAAACTTAAATAAATAACAATGGTAAACACAATATTTAAAGCCAACGGTGATGAGCCTTATATACCATGTACTTGTTGTACAGCAGGGGCAGTGGGCGAAAAACAGCCTTCGCATGGGCCAATGACCAGACGTCAAACAAATTTCGGCACGCTAAAATACTATAAATCTTAAAACACGTACGTCAGGCTAATTGTTTTTTATACTCTTCATGCAGCAAGCAGTAGTTTATGTTTTAGTTAAAGTTCGTAAGGACTCTTTTCGGCAAATTCGGTATTATTTAATATGTGCAAATAATTGGGAAAATGTATTAAATAACTTTGGGTTAGTGTTATTTCTAGACAAGATATATGTATTTGAACATAAATATTACTTACTAAAATGCAAATTGTACATTTTTAATACAATATTTTACAATTAATTTGTTTTTAATAAAAGTGAGAGAATCAGTGGAATCAATATATACATACATATATTTGAAAAAATTCCGAAAAATTGTAATTGAATTATTAATTTTCTTTTTTTAACTCGAAAATAACGTTTTTGGAATAAAAATTTGAATTAATGGTTGAAAATACACAAAGCATTCGGTTTTTTTTCTAACTTTCTTAGATTTCATTTTAAAAATTGAAGACCTAGAAGACGTAAAATACTTTCATATTTTCTATAAAAAAGTCTTATTTTTATTTTTAATTTGGTTTTATATAGTAAAATTAATTCGTTAAACATTTTGGCACTTCCATAAAAATTGAGAACTATAAAAAACTCTTTATAATATATATAGTATTGCCAATTTTTTTTTTGTATCAAATATAAGTTTTAGTATTAACATTCACTAGTTATAGTTATTCACTACTTATAGAGTTTATAATTAATAAATAAATAAATTTTTTGTTGTTTGATATATTTATTATTAACGAACCTTTTTTTTATTTTAATCTATAAATCCAAAAGTGGTGCAACATAAAAAAGTGTTAAGCATTTACGTTTATTACCAAAAACAAAACAAATAAAAAAAACTTTTAAGTGCGAAAGATGTGTGAATTCACAGTATGGAATTCTATATAAAAAAATGACAACTAACTGATGCTACTCAAGTTCAAAATTTGTGTTCATTTTTTTTATTTTTTAAGATCTATTCAAAAAATTTGCTTGAATATGAGCACCGTTTTTTAGATATTCTATGTCAAAGGTCGTAATAATAATTTTTTTTGTACCAAATTTTGCATTATGAAAGATTTGTTCATATTGTTAGACGTAAAATTTTGTACAAACCAATCTTGCAGACAATTGTTTATTTTCGTTGAATAAAATTTGCTATAATTGGGTTGTTTTTAACATAAAAATAAAAACTAATTATTTAACTTAAACTTGGTTTTCTCTTTTTATTAACTAAAAACTAAACTTTTACTGAAAAGTGTTTTTTTTGGGTTTATCGAAACTGAGGTCTTGAATTGTTGCTGAAGTGTTCAACGACGTCAAATCGCAAAATTTGATTGCAATAAGACATTATTATATATCCCCAATATGTTAGAGCCACATATCATACATGTCATTCTCTGCTTTTTTTATGATAAAAAAACGATAGTGTAACGAGTTAGCACCCACCATTAATGGCTAGAGCGGATACTATATTCTCAAAGAAAAATTATTCGATAATGATACGTGAAATTTGCGAACCAGATGCGCCACTTTCGAAATAAGCGAATAACTTTGACCAACTTTTTTAAGCAAATAGCATATCATTTAGTTCACATCAATATTTCTAGCAAATATGTTTCTGCTTTCTGTCTACGATTTATTAATTAATTTCATCTATTGTCACACTAATTAGGTAGCGTATTTGAAGTTCGGTACTCACAATTTGTGTTTTTATTTTTGGTTATGCGCATATGTACAATACAATTAAAATGGTTGATGTGAATGCAAGTGATTTATTGTGAAGCGCAACGAAGTATGCAATGATATTTTGGAATGCTTTATTTGCCTAATATTTCATGTTGCCTGAATTTTTTACTAGCCAGACTGTGTAAATTTGGTAACGACATAATATGGAATTACCGCAGTGCAATGGAAAGTAATTTAGCACAGGTCGTGTACTAATTTTAATGGTTGAGGTTGCTGGAAAACAATTCTAATTATATGAATACAATTTGTTTTGCATCTGAAATTAAGATTTTTTCGTTACATTTATGACAAATGGTTTCATTCACATATTTAAGTTAATTAAAGAATTCTAGTAATAAGTCGAAATTAAATATAAACAAAAATGTTTTTTCTAAAAGCCGATTTGCTAACTTTTGAGGCCAACACTCTAGTTAATCGGTTTTTACAAGCTTAGACTCTGGGATTAGTTTCAACTATGCCGAAGAAAAATTGCGCAAAAAATTAATTGAGTTGCAAACCCAGTATCACTGTTCGACTGTGCTGCATCTTTTAAAGGAGTATATAATAGAAAATACATTGAATGAATGTGTTTGGTTTTCCAAACCACATCAGGCGTTAAGCAAGGCTGTGCACTGTCTCCTCCACCCTATATATGATTCTCGATGCTTCTGAGTTGGTCAGGCAAGGGCAAGCAATCTTGCCTATGCCGACGACATTAATCTGCAATCCAATAACCACAGCGATGTGCAAGATATGTTCAAAGCCCTTGCGGCTATCTCGGCAACAATCGACTTAAAAGTTAATGTTGGCAAATCAAAGACCATGCAAGTCACTGTCAGGAATTAGACGCCGCATCTGATAAACAACTGTACTTTCAAAATGTAGTAGAATTTGAATACCTAGTCGGCGTACTCACTCCAGATGGTGGCACTGCTAACGACCTTAATAATCGTCTGCAAAAAGCCAAACGTGTGTAAGCCCCGCTATTCCGCGTATGGAGTGCTGCAATTATAAAAAAGTCGACAAAACTAAAACTCTTTTTTACTTATGGGAGATTACAAAGCAAAGGGGCATCAAATGCGACATATCGATCAGAAAATATAGATGAATCGGGTGCACCCTCAGGAGAGACAACAGAAATATAGCAAGTGCAGTTGTCGCAGAGTGCGTCCGAAGACTACTTGGAAGCGGACAGTGCTCAATGAAATGCCCAAATCGTTTAACGAGTTAAGGTTTTTAGCTAACATTAGGGAAAGCTAAAAACTATTTGTAAATAGACTAAGTTCTTGATAATTTATTATAAGAGAGCACGCCAATAATAATATAAATAATAGATGACACAATGCAATGTATGATAAAAAGAAGAGTTTGGTACTCAAATTATTTTAAGTAAATTTTTTATATTTTACTTAAACAATGTTAAACATGATGCCACTATATCCTTATTACACATTTGCAAAAAACGCTGACATAAAACCAAGAAAGATATGGCAAAAAGAAAAAATCGATTCGAATGTTTTGTTTTTAGCCTGCCAACTTGATTAATTAAAACGACAGTGATAATATTTTTTTTTAGTATTTTTCATATACTTTGTTTTTTTCGAGATTTTGAGTTTTTGTTTGGATTTGAAATTGTCACTTTTGATGGCGGTCGCAGCAGCCTGTAACGTTGATAAATGAAGTGTAATGCCTTTAAGTGCGTTACGGCCATGGCCTAAAACATTATGTAAATTTTTTTTGATGACTTTTGGGGTTGGGGGGGTTACCGGCATTTGCTTTGCTTGTTGGCGTAATTTTGGCAGTGGAAAATGATGCGTAAACAATTTGCGTAGAATTAAATGTTGAAAATGAAAATGGTGGAAAAGCGGAAATGTTAAAATGTGGAAATTTTCTGACTGGCATTGCAGCCAATTGATTGACCGAATGAAATTCACTTTCTTTTTTGTTTGTTTGCCTTTTCAATTAAGTCTATAATGGCTTTTGAAGTGAATCAAGTGTAGCAAATGTTTGAAACTTGACAGACTTAACTTTCGAAGACACACAGTGCGTATGCGTAATGCTATATTCAAAGTATTTGCTCTGTCGCTTTATTTACTATTAAGTATTTCACTACGACAAACAGAACGACAGAAAGTTTTTAAACTTGTTTTTTATTAATTTTGTTTTTATGAAAACTAAATCATACAATTATTTTCTTCAAAAAGAAAGACGCAAACTGTGCTGTTTATGTCAAATTAATATCCATGTTTACTGCGTTGTCTTTTAAAACGTAAAAATTATTAACATTGAAATATTTGAAGTAAAAGTTTAACCGCGTGACTTATTTTCAACCATACAATCGATTGAACTGCAAAATTGTGTTATTTTCTTTACAATTTATTTGGCTTTTTTAATACATACAAATGCGGTTAATAGTCGATTTAAGTAATAAATAATTTAAGTAGTTTATCTCATAATTTTATTATCTTATATTTCATTGTAATGTAGGGTACAAAAGATAATTATAATAATAACGCTGAATAGCTGCGAACAAAAGCTTCAATTGTGAGGTGCTAAAAACCATTGTAATATATCTAAAATATTCATAATTATATTTTTCGTTGGCTGGCCATTTATTTATTCACAAAATTTATTTATAAAAATAATAGCATTTACAAAATAATTGCCTACAGTTTATTTACCAAAATAATGAAGCTAATATAAAATTAGCTAATAAACGATTTTTTAATGCATAAAATAAATGTGAATCAAAAATATTTAACGAACCACAATGAGGTCAATTATTTTCAAAATCTAATAACAAAGGTATTTCAAGCGAATCGATATATATAGCATTTGACACAACAATCAAATTAAACTCAGATGTTTTTTCGATTGTAGCCTTGAAGAATATTCACTAGTAAATTATTTAAGATATAAGATGTAAAAATATACTTTGACCAACTTAGAAGCAATACACATGCATATGCCCTATTAATGTCGATGTCAAAATTTTCATAAACGAGTTTAAAATTAAAATAAAACTCTGTAGGAAGGCCTGACACTTTGCTCTATGTCAGCTTAATGCATATATATATACGCATATATATACGAAATGCTAATTAAATATGCGGCTTTAAATAATTATGCACACTGGCTCACAAGGCGTATACGTAATATGGAAATAATTCATATGTAAAGCCATTTTTGTGGTTTTTATTATAATATTTAACTCCAGAGTAGGGGCTTTGCAGTAATATAAAATGCTTTAAAAAAAGGTTAAAATGTAACTGGCTGTAACATATCTGTCTTTTCAGTAAACCAAGGAGACCTTTTTAGGATCAAGAAATCAGAGTTGACACTGAAAGTCATTATATTATAATAAAAACCTTGTTAAGTGTTATGATGGGCATTACTTTGGAGAAGATGGAATAGTTTAACATAAACATTATAAATTTGAGAATATAACATACATAAGCGATAAAAACTTTTAATTTATGAAGATGCGCACTATTAAGCAATTTTTCATTTTATTGAATTAACAAAAACTGGTTTATTTTGTGGTAAATTTGGCAGGGTATCGCATTGTCGGATATACAGTTGTCTCTTAAGCAAAAGCTTTATGGCGCAGCAAACGTGAAAAATGCAAAGCAGCATTTAACGCCCACCTATAGGCGGTCATAAATTTCCCAGCACTGTGCTGCTTTACTTTTGGTACCCACTGTAGTTGTCATCATCAGCGCTGCTGTCGTCGTTGGTTCGTCTCACTTTGTTACACAAAAACAAAGGAATAAACCAAAAAAAAAAAAAAAAATCTCTTTGGACTCTTGTGTTGAAAATTTGAAAATTAAATGAAGTCAGTGACTGTGTCAGTGACGGAAATGAGTTTGCCGTTTGACAGTGTGCACCCGTTCCCACTCCCTCATGTACCATCATATCCCAACCCCACCATAACCCTTACTCTCCACACATTACAGTTAACGTTGCATGAAGCAGCCAGCGCTTGAGTATTTATGACTTTTGAAGTTGTATATGAATTCATTAGCATTTGCATGCAGACCCATAGATACACACACACACACACATGCAAATATCCGCACATGTAAGTTTACAGATACACAGATACACTCCAAAGTTAAGCCCATCAATCATAACTAAATGTTCAACGATAAATTCCTTGTGTTCAATATAACCAAATGGTCAATAGGCTGGACGACAGTCAGACAGGCAGAGATCACTTTACTAAAATGATGCACTTGATTTACTAAATTGCAATGTTGAACTGGTGTAGTTGAACGGGTAACAGATGAAAACCAATTAGAGCAATTGAAATTGAAATTGTTCCCTCGCACTTATTAAGATGTCGATACGCTTTAGCAGCAAGTCAATCAGGGACTTAAAATAAACTACAAATTGTAATGTGCGTCAAAAAAATTCAGTAGTAAGATGCCTCAGTTTTTCTTATTTCAATGTATACATTTTTTAGCTTAGTGTAAACATTTTCCAAGTGACTCAAGTCGACTTTGAAATACATTTTGCTCAAGATCGTAGTATGTTCTTTAGACTCAGCGCAAAGCCTAACTTTTGCCACGTCTTCCTAGGCAAGTATGTCAAGCTGCTCGTTCTGAAGACGAGAGCTATGCCAAACCAGGCACTCATCGCTTAGATTTCTCATCGCTAAGTTATATAAATCCACGATACGATTGTCCCGTAGCTTACTTATACGATTACGCGAATAATTATATTAAGTAATTGGTAAAACCGTGTAATTACTTTCTTAAAGTAATTAACCGCATGTAAACTAAAAGAAATGAATTTTAAATAAAACCTAACAAACGCTAACTTACGCTCTAACTTAAGCTTTTATTATTCAAACATCGGACACTATTTCTATTGGCACATTAATCTTGTTCATGATAGATTGTTTTCGTTATCTCAACGCTACTTAAAACCCTATAAAGCACCAAATTGTAGATAGGAATAATGTGTTCAAATGCAACAAATGCTGCGTCAGTTACGTCCTTCAGTTCCTGTTCGAAAGGTACTTAGGGAATATTATTTTCCATCAATAGCTGTGTCCCAATGATTCTGTGAGTTCAGTTAACCTTTGGCATGGAATTCGATCCAGTAAAGTGTAAAATTTCTCGACTAATTTTTTTGTGGGCTGGCCAAGAAGTTCTGTGCCTTCGCGCTACAATCACAACTTTGTTGAAGCAAATGCAATATAAACTTCCATAAGCATTCAGTAGGCTTCTCTTTCCATTGCAATACACGTTCATTTTCAAAGAGGCAAAAAATGATTTCTTGGCTTTGTTTTTTGTATATAACAAATTTATGGTATATTTTTTTTGTTTGGGAGCTCAACATTTCATTTTCGACATGAACCGCATCGACTGTATACAATTTATTATTTTATTTTTATTTATTTTATAAAGCTAAAAACTAAATAACTTTTTTGTATATTTTTCTATTGCGCTTTAGAGATTTTAATTTTCATATTTGCTTTAGCGTGCAAACATAATTTGCTCATATTGAGTGCAAATATTGTATTTGTTTCAAATTTTGAAAATTTGTTTGCCTACAGTTTGTTGTTTGTTTGCCTTTGCTTTCAAGGGTCACAATTAATAGATGGAAAATCATTTGCAAAATAAAATAAATTCAATTTTTCTGCTTAAATCAACTAAATAAATACTAAAATAGTTCTGTTTTGCATTTCAGAGAGAATTCGTTTTGATAATATATGCAGAAAGTAGAGACTATGCAGCGAGGCAATCAAAAATTATTGCATACTTGCCTGCGCTTACGTATGCTTAATATATGCAAAGCATTTCGCAATTGGTTATATTTAAAACAATACATTCGTTGCAATTAACAATTAAAATGTTTTAAATAGCTCACCGAAACCTCAATGCAAACTTTTCATTAAAAATAAGTGTAATAAGCAGATTGCGTATACGCACTCAATGCAATAAAATTAACTTGTAATATACCATAGTGAAAACTTTTTTAACTGAGTTTTGCAAATATTTCAACATATTTTTATTTGCGTATTTAATGAATAATAAAATATTTTCCATTTGTGCAATAATTTTTACGAAATTTCATTACCGAAAAATTTACAACAAAAATGCGTATACATTATATTCGCTGTAGAATGCTTTTCAATAAGAAATATTTTCAAGCTAGACAAACTTTTATTATTGCTGAGGTAGTTCTTAATATTTGTAAAAATTATTATAAATTTTAGACGCAAAAGAGAAGCACGTATGAAAATATAAAAATTCTGATTGATTTCACTGATAAGCTGAGACTCAAGAAGAGAATATTATTGTCGAGGTATCTTGTGCATTACGATTCAATAGGTTTATACATTTAATTACTGAGGTTTTGTAGATATTCGAAAGAGCATTATTATGAGTCTTGTGGTATGGTCTTTGAATGAATAAAATCATTAAATTTCCAATAATTAATTTGCATTTTACTGTATTGTTGAGAAATACAGGCACTGGATTTATTGGTATTCCACATAAACCGCAGAAAAGCAAAACCGCAAAACATAAATAATATTATATGATGGCTCCCCGTGTACATCTTAAATCTGTATCCACATGAATTTTGTGTAACTTTGTTTATTTCGTAATCATTTTTTGCAATGCATCCCCAGGGAAAACAAAATGTGCGCGCACATGTCGCAGAATTTCAGATTTTTATTTTTATTTTTTTTTTTTTTTGGAATTCGCTGTGAGAATTTGTCTAAGCTGCCAGTTTACGCATATTGTCAATCAATCAGATTCAGATTGATATGAGCTGCTGCTAAACATTACGCTGCAAAGCACATATCTACATACGAGTAAAAAGCATGACAAATCTTCCCAATTTGCAAAGTGAAATAAAAGCAACAGTCATGTGGTTTGTTTTCAGCCTTTACAGCAACTGGGACAGGTAGGATTGTGTGACATAGCCTTCAATTCATTGCGAGTATTCCCTTGTATGCTCTCTGCCCATCATTTGAAGTAAACTGAAAATGTAGTGGTTGGTACTGGGATGCTATTTCATATCGAGGCAAGTGAAAGCATTCAGGAGCGTAGTAAATTGTGTCGTTTATTCATTTGAAAAATGGCGTACATGCCACAAGTGCCACCCAAATAAGCAAAGAATCCAATACGCAAACAATGAACGTATATAGGCTATAATGTAAAATCGATTTTATCTTTGAGATAAATATGCAGGAAAGACGCACAAAGCGAAACAAACAATGACAAAGCGACAAAACGGCGAAAATAACAAACAAATATGATAAAAGAAAATTTGAATTGAATGTACAATAATAAAATAAACGAGAAGCAAAAAGTTGTAACAAATAAATATGTTTATGAAAAAGCCAACGAGATTAGCTGAAGAATAAATATTCGGTTGTATGAGTCCATTATACGGCAAAACGATACACTATTCAAAAAATAAAAGAAAGTCCATTAAATAACAGTTATAATATAATGAAAAGTATTAAAAAAATGAATATTATTATTCATTTATTTGGTACAACTTTAAGCAGTCGAGCTGAAATATACATAGCAAAGTTTGGCCAAAGATCAAGATTTGTCATAGCAAAAAAATAGAAATTTTGAAGCTATTTTTTGATTTAGATATCGAGTAAATGTCCACCTTTGCCTAAAATTTGCTCTTTTTTTGGAGTTTTTAATTATTGGAAGATGTATAGCCTGGATTTCAAATATCCCACAAAAAAAGACTGGTAATCTCGGTGGCCAGTCAATATCACCTTTTTTGTTTATGATCCATTCAGGGGAACAGGGCATGTTTCGTCATAGTGCTGGAATCAAAAGCCATTCAATTCATTTTGACGAACAATAGGCATCACAAAATCTGTTATTATTGCTCGATAATGCTCGCCATAGACGGTTGTTGTTGCTCCACCAAAGTCTTTGAAAAAATAGGGACCGCTGATCATACTGCGCAAACATCACACCAAACAAACCCTATTTGCAAGAATAGGACCAATCGCATGCTATGTGTGGCATGTTTAACATGAGTTCTTTAAGAGATGAAGTCTATCAGAATAAAGAGTCAGATACAAATGCAAGGTGGCAGATTTAAAAAAAAATTCTAATTGGGAAATTCTTAGCAAAACCAGTTTTTTTCCTTATACATTTTAAATATAATATACAATTAATTTATGGAATGGTAGGGTGGTACAATAATGTTAAGTAACAGCGGGGAATAATAGACAATGATAAGGAAATTGAGCCAGCACGATATTTTAAAACGCAACTGGGAGTAACATGTTGCCCCAAGAGAAATGAAAGAGAGTGAATATGCTTTCTACGATCTTAGAAAAGCAAAAATGGTTTGTGTTAAGTATATCTAATTAATTAATTATTAGTTGAACCTATATTTTTGAGGTATAAAGTTGCAGGAGTAGAAGTCTGACGTTTAGAATTGTAATTTGTTTAGCAGACCCTTGTGCTTCTTAGTGGAACTTCTATTTGCACCACAATGTAAAACTACCTGCTTTTAAAAATGAAGTTTTATTAAGGTATTGTTTTTATGGTTTGTACCAGTAAATTAGTATTGTTAAAGTAAACTTAGTTAAATTATCATAAAAACCCATAGACGTAACGCAACGAGGAGAGCAGTATTGCTCCACAATATACTCCTATATTATTTAGTTTTAAACATTTTTGTGAGTTAACAATTTTTTATTTTCAGTTTTAAAGCTTAAAAATGAGTTTCTATTAAAAAAAATGATGTAGCTCTTCTTATAGATGGTTAAACTTAATGCAAGAAAAAAAAACAAACACAAACAAATATGTGGCCATAGAAAATTGTACTTCCTTTCCGAAATTAAAAAAAGAAAAGCTTAAGAAAATCGATGTTATGAGATTGATTTTTTAAGCCAAAAATAGTATGGTCATACATTGTCTCCGCATATTAAGAAACGAAGATTGAAAATATAATGTTGTACGGCATAAAGTTTCCTTTAAAATCTTTGGGCAGTATTATTAGTACGACAGACCCATTACTAGAGAGTTTTCAGTGCTTGCTGCTTCGCTTTTGAAGTAAACTGCAGATGTTATTGCTTCTTATATCGCAAGCGTATGCATGGTTGCGTTGCCATTCATATGCTAAAATATGATTCCATTAACGAGTATAAAGCAATAAAACCTCAATGGTATGCCGTACACAAATTAAATTCCGAATTAGATCTCAGGTAAGGAGTTTCTTCTATACATAAAGCCATTTGCCAGCTGAGTGCTATTCAATTCAATGAAATCAAAATTTGAACACCTTAAGTAAAGTGTTTATTCCCGAAAGAAGAGGAGAATAAGAGAAAAGTATTACCACTAAGTCATGCCAACTGCTAAAAACAGCTCTGACCCAAAAAAAAAGAAAAAAAAAGAAAAGGGGAGATGCCCGATTTGGTCGATTTTAGTAACCAACACTTCAACTTCCAGACGATGACGCACAAGTGCACTTTAGTTTTCAATTTTTGTCCTTTCATAATGCGCCCACATAGTTTTTTTTTGTGTCCTCTGCTCCTTTTACTCTCGGTGTGTGCGTTGTCTTTTTTGCTCATTTCTACTTTTTTTTTTGGTTTCTCTTAGCTCTCTTAGTTGCATTTATTGAGCGAATACATATCTTGAAATGGATTTTAAAACCAGCCAAAAGCAAGCAAAACAACAAAGAGCATAAATGTATATTTAGGTTTACGTATTTATATATGTGTATACATATGTATGTATGTGCCGTTTATATTATGTATATGAATATAATATATGTACACGAAAGAGCACAGTGCAGGGGCCAAGATACGAAAAATATGAGTGAAGGTTACCTTAGGGATGCATTCAACAAAAATATTTACCCTAATGGAAAAGTAAAAGCTGCTGCAACAGCAAATATTTTTATTTTATACGAAAAAACCAAGTTATTTATTTGTAATACACATTTTGCACATTTTTTGTAATCCCTTCGAGGCTTGTCCTTAAAATCACTTAAGCATTTGGTCAGGTTGATTCAAATAGCTTGTCCTGTGGTTTGTCCAGGGGTACTTTTGGTTTAAAGACTTGATAACTTTGTCAGGAAGCAATGAAATGCCAAGTGCGAGGCATTCCAGCTGCTTTGTTGACTTAGGACACAGAAGATTCTGGTACCAGTACTGATTAGTCCAATAGAGTATATGTGTGACTGCTTGGGGACACAAGGCACAAGTACTAATAGGTTAGCAGCCGATTCAGTTTGCTGGAAGTGGATAGCAGTAGCATATACAGAAAGTTAGATAATGGCTCTGGTACAACAAAAAATCGTTTGTATAAAAGATTTTAAGAAATGCAATTAATTAATTGAAAAAATAACTGACCCATTGATTGATATGGCTTCCTCAAGGCTTTTTATCAACTAGCCTGGGTAGTTAGAATCGATAGATAATCGAAACTTTTGATATATTATAATATGTAAACTGAAGTTGAAAAGTTCTAATTTCATCTTCTTTGGCACTTGCTATATTGACTTCGTTAAATATCTTACATTAAACATTATTAAACTCAATTGCTTATCTTCAAAAAATTTACTATAGAAAATCTTCTTTCGATTCTCGAGAAATTTTGACAAAAATATTTTTTAGCAAAATAGACCTTATTTAAGACGTTCTTCTATAATATATTACTTAAAACTAAATAATTTTTTCCATCACTAAAGCATTTTTAAAAAATAAACCACACTAAATATTTTTTAGAAGAGCGGAAAATGAACTTAAATCGTAAAGCTTAAAATGTAAAACATAAGATATTTCTGAATTTTTGGTTGTGACTTTTCAGAAAATCAAAACTAATATTATTGAAAGGCGGACTCATTGCAATTTTTATCATTTGCTGTCTTGAGACTTACTTCATAGCATTATATTGTGGTTTGTAGTGTAAAGATACAGAAGAAATTTGCAGCTAGCTTCGAAATTTTATTTGGTTTTCACACAGCACGTACTTGAGGCAGAAGTACTTTGTCTTCTCGTTCAAGTTTTGTGGGAAATTTTACACAAACTACACAATTTGTTAGCTGCTTGGTAGACTTTTTAATGAACTTGTTAGATACTTTACAGTTGTCTTCTAATCGCTAAGCCGAACAACTCCTCAAGTGTAGGGTGCATAAAGTCCTTCTTGCTGCTTTTTCGCTGCTTTGCCAAGTTTAGCGAAAACTTGATGAAAGTGAATTGAAGCAAGTGAGCGTTAAATGGCAACTTTTGTTTCAGCTTTTTTTGTTGCATACTTTGCAGCATTTTCCAATTCTATGTGGATTTTAAGTTTTTTGTTAGGCCAAAGTTCGTACTGGCCATAACCAAAACCACACAAAGACGAAGCAAAAAGCTCTTCAAAAACTCCAATCAGCAACGCATAAGAAATAAGGACTCTCTCACACGCATACACACAGTCAAACAATTGTTAAGCTGCAATAAATTTAACATGGCGACCCTGAAAACACTTGAAGAATATTAAAACAAATGAAAGGGCAAACTAGAAGCGGCAACAAGCTTTAACAAGTTGTTGGTTCTATTGGCCGGGCTAATAAAGCAGCTCTATGGTGTGGCATGGAGGCGATAAGCGGGGTTTTCACTTGCTACACAAACAGCTCCTGCACTCTATTACATTTCCTTATTTAAACACGTACGGCACATTTAATTTGAGGGAGCAGAAGAAGCAAAGAAAAAAAAGTGACTTGGAATGCATGAAAAATACGTGATAAGCAAATTCAGAAGCCATTAAGGGGAATATATTTTATAGGCGACAAGGCAGGCAACAGGCACAAATGTCAGCATAAAAACCAAGCATGCCAAAAAAATTATATATATGTATAAAAAGAAGCGATTCCGCACCACATGCGGTTCCATTAAATTTGTATAACAAGCATTTTATATATGCATATATTTTTTAAGTACTTTTGGGCTACCTAGAAGGCGCACAATGTGCCGTCATGAAGTCACACCCGCCTAATTGACGCGTCTGGAAATTGAATGTCAAACATTAAATATCCTTAATGGGACCCGACTATTGCATGCTCTGAATAAACTTTTGCATGCTTAGGCGGTAACTTGCCAAATATTTTAAGGGAATTGTTACATTCACAGACTTTTTCCGATTACTGTCGAAAAAATGATTCAATGACGATATCATATATCAAAGAATGGTGGGTCTCGGTAGCGTAAATGGTAACGTTCTCGCCTCAAAAACGGCAGGGCGGTGTTTCAATTGCACTCAGCAGCACAGGTGCATTTGCCTGGCAGTAGTATGGTTGGCAAATAAACGCTTTTTACCTAGCGAAAATCACCCTATGCTCCGCCTTTGGAACGAAGAGGAATAATAAAAATATCAAAGAGTGTAAAATTATGATTATATTGAATTTTGGATAATTGCACAAAAAAGGAAGTGTTCATTTAATATTGTTTATAAGGTTCACGGAAACGAAAAAATTTAAGGTATAATTATATGTTAAAATGATTTGCTTTAAGCACCCAAACTACTTACTCAGCGAAGCCAGGGACTACAAGATAAAAAGCATTCCATGCTTAATGCAGATTTGATTTAATAAACTCGGCTCACTATTGAGTCTGTCTTTATGTCTGTTTATTTGTCTGGTTGAGCTTTTGTTCATATAAACGGCTTAACTATAAACATTCAAATGTAAGGGGCTGGGCATCCAACATCGTCTGCGATTCGATAATCTGCATAAAGTAAATTCAATAAAAATGTATGGAGTACAAAAACCGATTAAATATACAGAATATAGGTTAAAGTTAGATAGTTAATACGGCAAACATTTAAGATTATAACACTTTGAATTCAACTGCGCAGGTTTTACTACCACTAATATAGTTCAATTCGAATGCTAGCTCCGCAGCTCTGGATGCGATTTTATAATGCCTTTTCTATTAAAACTATAGTCTAGGCGCCTCTTTCCTCTATGCTGGTATTAAAAATTATCGAATCAACTCATAACAACAAGAAAAATGGTTTAATTTTCTTTGGGTATGACACCAATTGTATTATGATCGCCGTGCCACACATCATTTTTAAGAATTGTTAAAATGCGAACCGGATAGGCAAAATTATATGCATTTGATTGCAACAACTTCTCTAAAATCTATATTCAATAACATTTAATCACTTTAGGCGATAAACCAACTTCAGTAGAGCTTTCTTGCGACAATTGTCATTTTTATTTATGCTTTCTTGATACCCCCTGGCTAGTGTAGAGCTTATTTATTTTAATACAAAGTCAGCAACATCGTTGTTTACTTTGGTTGGAAAAACTTGCATATAAAGTGATTTAATATATTTTGCACTCACTCCTAGAAAATGCCTAGCTTAATGCAGTATAATTCATTCATACGCACTGTTATCCCTTTAGGAAAAGTCAATGCATTTCAAGTGACATCATGGTATTTCTTTTGCGCATCTCAATTATCATATTAAATCAGTTGTAAATCATTCCATGTGTATATATTTACACAATTTATATGGCTAAGAGTCAAGTCAAACTATATGAACCATGCAGCAAGTCAAGTAATCCTTTTACCAAACGTAACGAAATGCAATGAAATGTAAGCCAAATGGACAGCACCAACAGCAACAACAAGTGTATAAACATAAACAACAACAGCAACTGAAACGTGGCAAATATGAACAGAAAAACTGTTGACATATAAGTGAAGTGCAGTTAATAGAGTGACTCGACGATAAAGTATAAAGTTAAAAGAAAATCGAAAAAATGCGACTATATTATGCACTGTAATTTTTGGTAAGTATAACTTGCTTTTGTACAGATGAACAGCGGAGAGCTGTAGATGTTATATATATATTTCTAGTATAATAATAATGTAATGTATTTAATATATTATCAAATGACATATGCGTTAATGCACAGACTTGGGAGGCCACATGCGCTTTTTAATTGTAATTTGCTATAATTCCTTTCGACATTAAAGGTAGCAGCTAATCTTCACTAACCGCTTATTATACGATACTCTTTCCTATGTCTTAGGACATAATATCTTATATAACATAATATACTCCATTCGGGCTAAGAATAGAGTATTATCGCATTAAGAAAGTTATAAGAGTAGCGCACACGCAGGATAGAAGAAGCAGGGGCTAAAGCAAATTATGTTAGAGCTTGAAATGAAGAGCAGTTGGACTAAAATGAAAAATAAAAAGTCTCTTATACACATTTAATGCAATATACTTACTGATTAGCAGCTTATTAAACGTACACTTTCTGGACTTCATAGCTCTTTTCAAGGTGTTCACAGAAAGGATAGCTAATTTTTAAAGCTTTTGATAAAAAATAAAATAAATTTCTTACTGAACTGAGCAGACAAATATAAGAGATTGAAATTTAAAGAGATTTTATTATTGCTAGTTTCCGGTAAATTAAAGATTAGAAACTAATTTAGCGCGTTGAAGCTTGGTAATCGAGCCTTTAATGCTTTATTAACCATTCACTTTTAAACGCTGTAATTCTCGCATCGAATAAAAGGATAAAATTCAATACAAACATGCGCACGATTGGTCAATAACAATAAAAGTTTAAAGCCTACTTTGAGGCGAACATTGCCGGCAATTACAGCTCCATTCTGACGCCCATATTCAACACTTAAAATCAAACAAGAGCGAAGAATAAAGGAAAAAACAGGAATAACAGGCTATAAAATGGCAGCAAAATTCCATATATTTATAATCAGTTTGAAGCATAGCATAAACAGCAACAACAATATCAATCAAAAAACAAAATCAAAATGCTTTACAAAATCCGTATACACCGCACAAATGCCACACACGCTACGACATACGAGGGCGGATTCAAAAGTTATGTAGCACATAAGAAGTTATAGTGGAATTTCTATAAAACAAAAAAACTGCTTTTTTGTTATCTTCATACTGTTGGAGTTAAACGATGCCTAGATTTGCACTTTTACATTCTAGACTTGCAAAAAATTGGTTTTTCATGTAAAGTTTAGACAGTTATTGTTTGATAATTGGTAGCCTACACAGATTCTCGCAGTATTAAATATATTCAAAAAGCTCTGTTAATGTATTCGTTAATTTCAAAACAAAAAAGAAAATATATAAATCATTTTAAAAGCTTCTTTTTGCTGGTTGAATTCTGCATTTAGCTTATACGTTTTGTTTGATTCTTAATTTTTAAATTCACAATCAGTTATCAGTTTTTATTTTTAAAATTGTATGTTGCTTCAAAAGAATATCCTCTAAGAGAAAGCAGCTGGAAAGAGAGGGAACCATAGCAAATCCAAAGAGACATAAGTTATTTCTTCTTTGAATTCTGATCAGTGGTCGAACATTGTGATTAAGAGCAAGAAAAATTACACGCTGAATTATAACCATATTTATATCTGCCAAAAAATATTAGCTGTTTTAAGACCTTCACTTCGCTAATTTTAAACATTTAAAAAAAATTATTTGCTAGATAAGAGGATTGACAACTTGTCAACCTGCTCTCGCACTGAGCTGTATGAACATGCAGTAACCACATATACAGACGTGGTGGTAAGGTTGCAAGTGGAACGTGACGCCAAGTAGGGTGCACCTTTAACGCGAATGCCATTTTGATTGCCATGTTGAGCGCTGTTTGAGGCAGTGATGCGCGAAATAAGCTGCATGATGGACTAAGGTAAATGAGCATATATGTGTGGGAGTGTGTGGGTTTGAGTATTGAAGTGTGTGCGTGGTTGTGCAGGTGATGCCGTGTGTATTGTTGCTACCACAAAACAAAAAAAAAACAACAAAACAAATAACAACACGATAAAAATATAAAACAAAAGCCGGGCCAAAAGCTTAAACGTACTCATAACAATAACAACAACAAAAGCAATAACAGGCGCACGTATTAAACATGGTCATCAGGGGCGCGGCATGCAGGGGTGTTAGCCAGCCAACCAACCAACCAGCCAGCCAGTCAGCCAACTGTAAAAGGCAGTACTTGCTGCCTCTAGCCTTGTATACGAAAATCCATTTTGACTGTTAATGTGACATTTTGTCATTAAAATTTCAAGAGGCGCGTCACAGCCGTAACATAATATTGTTATTATTATTTGTTTGTTGCACGGTGGCAACATGAAGCTTGCCGGTTGGTTTGGCAACAGATGTTGCCTACACAGAATTCGCTGATTCCCAGCTTCCACTCTTCTGGTCCAGCTTCAATGCTTTTGACAGACATCGCTCTGTTTCGTTCGTTCATTTCTCTTAGCTGGGGTATGAGTGCAAGGCAACAAGGCGTATGCGTAATATATGCGACTACTATGCTCAAGTCAAATTAAATTTGCTTTAGGACATATGTAAAAAGAGAAGTGGCAGAAGAGAGCTGCTCGGCACTGATGCAAATAAAAGAGCAAAACAAATTGGCAAATAAAAATTTTTAGAAGCGGAAGAAATATAAAAGTTGAGTGAGCAGAAAGCAAAAAGTGTAGAAAATTAAAAAAAATAAACATAAAATAAAATAAAAACTTTCAAGTGTGTAATTAAATTTACTTGTTGCTGCACACATAGTCGTCTCTCCCACTGCCTCGCCATGTTTAACTGGGGCTTAGCTTTTAAGAAATAAGTTTTGATGCAAGTAGTAAATGGTGACATCTATTGAATACCCTTTCGATGTGGTGACCATAATAGCTTATTGCAATTTTAGTGTTTTTTACTATATGAACGATTTTTCACCAGTCAGCTATATAATGCAGTTAACCGATTTTAATCATTTAATAGTTATTTTGATAACAATAATACCGATTTGTCTCTTTTGAGGTAGTGTTAATCCCTGCCATGGAAGGTAGAGCACTTAGCTCTGCTATGAAAAAACTTAAATAGAATTGCATCCGCCACATAAATTGTGAAAAGCATGTTTCTCCAACTTTAATTTTCAGTATTGTACAAGTCTAACATACCCTGTGTTCTACACAAAATATAAAAATAACTTAATATTGAAGTATGCATAAATGTTAAAAAGGCTCCCAGAGAAGGGGGACCTCACATAGATCAGTGCAATCCTTAGTGGAACCGGAGTTATTCGAGCTGCCTCTGCAAGCAAGTCAAACATTGGTCTTCCTAGAAATTTAGTTTTCTAGGTACAGTTGCATAAAAGGTGCTCCAGGGTTTTCTTCCCGGTTCCCTGCATTTCCTGCATACATCGTCATCAGTGATGCCCAGCCTTTTGGCATGGACTGCGGTCAGGAAGTGGCCCGTTAGTAAGCCCAGCATAAGCCTGCAGTCAAACATTGGTCTCCCTAGAAATTTCTTTCGCTTTCCTGCGAAGCTGAAAGATGTGCTTGGCTAATTTCGGATCGGTTTTCGCACACATGGGGCAGATATACATAAATGTAAATAATCTTATATCAAGGATTACAAGGAAATTCAATGAAAAATTATTTTCATTTCTATAAAAAGTAAAAAATATTTCAATAGTATTTATCTCTTCTCGGATAGAAAATAATAATAATAACTATCTGGCTTAAAATGAACAACCCTGTTGCTTTTATTTGGTAAAATGCGTGTACTCTTCAACGTATAAATTATAGAGCATTAAAAGCCTGACGGAAGTTTGCTTCGCCCAACAGTCAAAGCAAAGAAGTGACACTAATTAAAAGCCCATGCAGGCCGGATGTTTATTTAGTCAGTTGCGTCTGAAACCATATTGCATTTTAGAGTTGCCAAAGTATGCCACATATCCTCATATATGAACATGAAGATTCAAACATATACATGCACAAGTAGTTCCTCATAGATGAAACGAATATTCCAAGCACATGTAAGTTGAAACTTCTAGGAAATGTCATATGGTCCGTTGACATTGCTAGCATACAATTAACTTGGTTTGTTGCTGGCTCGTGGTAAAACACATAGAGAATTGAATCAGATTCGAAGCGTCGAGTTGGCTAAAACTGCATTTAGTGCATGAGGGAACTGGGAAAACTTATCATAGGAAAAGAAAAGCAAAAAGCAAAGCAGAGTCTGCAGGTGGCTCATCAGGTATGAATACCCATTGACGTTGAAACCCGTTTGGCAATTCCATTTTTTGCATAAGGAACAAACAATGATGAATAAAATAGAATAAGTTTTAATAGAGCTTCTGCAAAATAGAGCGTGTTTTTTTAGGTATTGTAAAAATAGTTTGGCCGTTGTCCAGATAGCTGATATTACATAAAAGAAATGTCATAAAGTTATTTTTGTATTTTGTAATAAAAAACCCTTCTCAAATTTCAGAAATCTATTTAACGGAATAATTGTAAAAAATTTTTGATGCAAAATTTTTTTAATAAGTAATTTATCATAAAATACTTGGTATTTATCGGTCTCACCATGAAGTTATATAAATAATACAAACAATTGATTAGACATCAATTCCTAAGCGTTTTTTAATTTATGCCTATGCAAGTTATAAAAAATTCGTTGACGTGAATTATGAATGTATATAAGGAATAAACGAAAACTCTTACAAATCACAGAGTTTTCTTAGCAATTCCACTAGATTCCACTTGCTGTTTTACTTTTAAAAAGCTTCATTATTTTTATTTATTTTTTTTTGTTGTTCTTGTGTTTCTATTAAATTTAACGAGAAGCCTTTTAAGAAGCCACTACTTCGTTATACGATCCACTTACTTAGTAACTCATCCATTCTAATTTAGTACCATTTCAGCTTTCATGGCTTATATGCTGATAACAAGTACGCTTTCCAGTCTAATGCCTCTCCATCCATATGATGCACATCGTCCATAAAACAAACAACGCTTTTACAACAACGAAAACACTAAGGAAAACAACAGTAAACAATTTGTTTATGCTTTCGCTCGAAAACTCTCAATTCTGTACAGAATATATCCTTACAATATATATGACTATAACTATGCAGTATGTATCTTTAAGTGAGTTTGTATCTTTAATACAAAATTCAAGCATTGAGTGAAGGTTGCTGCAATATTTCTTGAATAAATGTTGGCTGTGTTTTTTTATTTTTTGATTTAGCCTGACTGACAAAGCAGATACTCTGCTGTTTTTAAATCTATCTATACTTGTAGCTTCTCTGCAAGCTCTCATACAATAAACGCAAGACCAGGGCTGCAGTGTTTTTACTCTTTAGTTGTTAAATATTTACTGAGATTATGGTATTTAGGACAGAAAAAGTGTTTAAAGATTGCTAGCTTTGCTACTGTGTGAAGTGTTTAACATATCCATATGCATTACAAAAGAAGCAGGTGCAAAGTGTTAGATATGAATATCCTAGTTCTTGTTCGAGTAATGTTTTAGATTACCCAATTTTTGGCATTTTCATGAAAACAACTCTTTGCACAGTTTTTTGTCTGAAACTTTTCGTTAAGGGGGAATAAATAAAATTGCCTAGTTGCACGGTTTTTTTGTTTAAATTTCTCGTTAAAGAAGAATAAATAACATTTCGAAATTGCCAAAACCATACAAAGTTAAGACATAGCTAGAATTGAAAATTGCATCGTGAAATCGCAAAAATCACTACTTTTCTGAAAGTTTTTTTTAAAATCTGAAAAAGCTGCAAATATTGGTATTCTGAATTTATTAGACTATTCGAAGATAAGCTGGACGATGTTAGTCAAATCAATACAGCATCTACTACTACGTAAGCCATGTTCATTCAGTCTTAAATTGAAATATCGCTGTGAAGAATTTGCTTGATATGTTGGACGTAAAGTATTCATTAAGTTTTATTTCTAATTAAATTACTTGCTTCTAAGTAAATCAAGCATATATTGAGATATGACCTCTTCCTTGTAAGCAAAGCTATGCGAAATGCTATTTATTCAGAATAGCAAATAAATTAGCAACCGCTAATATGTTCTTATGCCACCGCAAAACCGTAATTGCTATAGAGGTTTACACCCCTGGAATGTTTCGGAATTAAGACCATAAAAGCCCCAAAGACTGAAACTGTTTTTAAGGTATTTAAAAGGTATACGCGAGAGGTTATAAAAAATATTCAAGTTAAGAAACCACGCAACATTTTTTGTGATATCGATTCAATTTGAATGTGAATTTTTGGGTTTAACTACAATCTGTTTATGACATATTTTGTTTTGATTTTTAATGATAAACATTGTTTATTATTATAGCTTATGTACACTAGGCGCACTTGTTAGTGCAGCAAAAGATAATTGATTTATAATTAAATTAATTTATCAAAACAAATAGATTTATTTCGTGAATAAGTTTTTTGTTACAACAGTTTTTTTTTCTAAATTGTAGGCGTAAATTGTTGTTCACAATATACAAATATTCTGAGTTGTTATAGTAATCATGAAAGATTTAAGCAACGCTTTGAAGTCAAATCTTTGGAAGAATAGATCCAGAGACAGGCATAGGAATATTATGAATCAGGAATCTTTTGTCGGCCCCTTTTAAAGATATCGAAGGCGAAGAGTTATTGTGAATGATAAACGACAATTACACGTTCGTTTTGTGCAAAATGCGAAATTTGCCTCATATGTGTCAATAAGATGTTAGATGCCACACAGTTGAGTTCGATTATCAGTTTATTTTTCATTTGGAGCTGGTCAATTGGACATTTTCATCAGCTGCTTAAACACCTATAGACTATGAATAAGCAAAACGACGCCCGTTGGACTTGTCAGAAAACGAATTATATTAAAGAAATCAAAATAAACATGATATTATCTTTAAACAATAAATTCGTTCGATCGACTTAATAAGTGCTTATGCGCATTTTTCTAAGTTTTAAAATTTTTTTGTTCATAAAATCAGTGCTCTTAAATAATCACCCTTTACTAGACGACAATTTACTTTTCACTTAAACATAATATATTTGAATAAAATTTGAATTTTTGTATAACAGCTGTTCTTTTTTTTTAACTTTTAATTTGCTAGAAAATAATTGCTGTCCTAAGGGATTCTGGCATATATTTTATATTGAAAGTTAAGCAATTATGTAGGCTGAGTGCTGAAAATTTATGAAGAAAAATCAATAATTCGAATATAAAATATGAAAAACGTATTGATGAACACCATTACGCACATGCTAATGGCACTATGATGACACAAAGGGCCAACATTGCATTGAAATTTAATAATTATATCCTGTTTAAATCAAAAATATTTCATTTTTTTAACAACTGGAAGCAATTATAAACCCTTCGAATACAAATTAAAAAAATTAGCACAGATCTTAAATAAAAGAACCAATAAGGATTTATTGCCAAGAAAAAATTCCTCGCGCAAATTATTATTTTATTATATTATCTTAAAATTAAAATTATAAATTGAAGTTATCGTCTGTGGGTGGATTTTGTTTTGTGACAACATTGATATTTTTTTGCAGCAAACCCAATTAAAAAGCTTTGCAAAAATCAAATGTTTAATTTTTATATGTTATATTTCCAAATCAGCTACGAAGCATATCGCCATAATAGGGAATATTATGATCTTATAGAATGTATTTTATGCAAATTTGCAAAAAATCTTACATTTGTGTTATTATTCAGTTATTGCACTATTTTTTCATAACATCATCTTAATTCGACTCAAATGCGAACTAGATCTACTTTTACATACTTTTGTCATCCCTGCTGCCAAATACAAACTGCAATGGCACAACTTTAATTTTATAGCCATTTCCATTGCAATTTTCTGCAGTTTAAAGACAGTTTGCTTTGGGCCAAAACTCGCATTGGGTTGCTCTGTTGTTCAGCATGTTGTGGCTCCTTGCTGGCAGTCCTTGCCATTGAAGTTTTCCACGCATTGTGTTTTTGCTTTGTTTGCTCATATTTATTTTATTGTTTATTTAGCTACTACAGACACGTACAATGCGCACTTGAGTAAAGTTTGAGTTTTGTGTATTTCTGCTTTGATTGCCATAAGTTTTTCTTTGTTATACCAAAACACACATACTCAGAATATAATAAATATATAAGAATATTGCATATAGTATATTCGCTGCGCTATTAAAAGCGAAGACAGCATTCATTAGCTACGCTTCGAATGATTCAAGTTTAAAATGCCATCTTGGCAAACAATTTTGTGGCAATTAAAAGCACATCAAATGTTATCAGCAAAGCTTGGCTCCCTGTTCTCACACTGCGTAATCTAAGCAATTTGAACTTTGATTGAATGCGAACGACGATGATGGCGTCTTTGATGGGAACCAAGATGGCGCTGACTATGGCGCTGTAGATAATGTTGATGAGGCGACATTATGCGTTGTAAGAACAATAAACATGAAAAACGTGTAAAAGCAAGTGTGCCAGCAATGCCGTAGGAAACTTTATATGACCAAAAAACTGTCAGTACTTCTCGGTCTAGTCGTGCACTAAGTATTTTATGACTGGCACTAAAGCTCACAATAGAGCCACGAGCGCAGGAGGAAAAAATAACACACAACTTTGTGTCACATAGCGCAATTCCAAAAAAGAAAAATTATACACGACAGGCACATCAACGGCTCGTGTGCCATATAAATGAATGAGATGGCAATCCGGAGACCGGAGGCTGAAAACTGAAGACGATAGCTTTCAGTTCTTGCCAAAGCTATTAAAACTTGTGTATTAGTCTGCTGGTAGCTCCTGGTAGCATATCAGCTAGAGTACATGATATACATAAGGAACACTTTTAATGCCAATCAAAGGCTCAAGTCAAACAAAAAGTAAACAGAAGGCATCAAACTTTTACCTATTGTTTCTAAAACAAATACTTCAATATTTTTTTATATGTAGAAGTCTGTGAGCGTGTGTGTGTTGGCTGGTTTTGTGTGTGAGTGTTGCAAAGTTAAGTCAAGGCTCAAGCTCAAACTCAAATAATGAGCAAAGCGAGGGGCAGAGTGTCAGAGAGTCAGAAACAAGTCAGCCAATTTTCAGCATTGAAACTAAGCAAAACCAATAAAGCCAACAGGAAATGCCAAAGCGAATGATGAGAAATTGTCAAAATACAAATAGGAAATTGAAGCGTAAAAACAAAACAGAACAAAAACAGCAACAACCACAACGCAACAACAGCATGAAAAAATTGTGTATGAACGAACAAAAGTAAAGTTAGATTTTTCGTAGAATTATTTTTGTTGTTGCTCCATTTGTAGCTCTTGCTGTTTGCTTTCTATTTACTCATTTTGCCGACTTTTTGTCGAGGTAACAAGTTTAATCTTTTAATGTCTCCTTGGAAAGGATGCGGGTACGCATGCTTTTGTGGTATTATTTATAGACTTTAAATGACTGTCAAGGGTAAACAAGCAGACCAAAGGCAATAAAACTGAGGACTCAATGAAAAAAGGCTAAAGTTTAAGTAGAGCTTACAGCGGGCATAACGAAGGAAACGAAAAGACTGCAAATACCAGAAAATAATGAAGGACGACTGTAAATGTACTGTTGTGAGCTGAATAAAATCGGACCATTATTTCGGCTTATTGTGTAATGTTCAGAAATTTGTAAAAGTGCCGAAAACAGAGGCTCAAAAGAGTTAGGTATTGCAACTTATTTTAGGATTTTGTTAACCTTCTTTTTCCCAAAGACTGTAATCTTTAAGAAATCGCTGGAATTTGAACAACGAGTCTGTAAAGAAATCCTTAGAAAAAATGCATAACCCTAAATTCGGAAAGCTAGGCGCATTCTAAGTTTTATTGCTTTGAATTTTTTGTGGAGAGTTAAAAAATGATAAAGATAATTATAATTTCAATGCTATTGCAAGAGTTACAGCCAATAAAGCAATTTTACTTTATAAGAAAATATACTTAATAAGTAACAAAAGTTAACATCATTTTACCGACAGCTACACCTAGAAGGAGGACTTTCCAACAAGCATGTTTCCTGGTCAGCAAAATGAAAAAAAAAAATAAAATTTGGCAGTCATAAAAAATTGTGTTTTTACCATAGTACGACCTTTAAATAATCCTTTTCTCCAGGTGCAATGGTTTTTTAACTGAATGACTTGTCGATAACAAGAATTTTTTTATGAAATTCCGAAATTCAATAAAAATTTCAATAAAATTTAAAATCAATTCAGGCTAGTAAACAAATAGATTTCGTCTAAATTTTTCTAAACTAAAATCTAAATTTAACATTGAGTAATTAAAGATAAAAATAAATCCGTGCCTGATAGCGATCTAATAAATTTGTTTTGCCCTCAAGTTTTGTGGCACCAGCGCTTGTCGCCAAGTGAAAAATATGTTAACTTGACCTTGAATCTCCCTTGTTTATGGTGGTTTTTGGCTTGCAGCTTTACGCCGAAGCAACACTTGACATTTGACAAATGTAAGTAACGCCTACAGCCAAGCCAATGTCCCACAAACAAAAAAAAAAAAATAAAAAAGAAATATCTACAGCCACCAAAGCGAAATGATACCCGAGTCGAGTGGCTGTTTGAAATCCCAAGAATCTCGGCAAATTACCAAGAAAAACACAACAAGTGTGTGGCCAGCCAGCAAGTTAGTCACTCGGACAGTTATAAATATGTGGATGAGTTTTACTTTTTTTTATTTTTCATTTGTTTGTACATTATGAAGGAGCAGCTTTAAGATTAAAGCGGCTGACCAAATGTTGTAACAACACTACGCATACGACATGGAGGCGGGCAGGGCGTTTTTAAACCCCACTCTCACGCAACATTAAAATGCAACACGCACAAAGGCTGACATGAAAAAGGATGCCGTTGACGCTTAAGCCAAGAGGCAAAAAGGATGCCAAGCTAAAAATTAATAACTACACTGAGAGCAAGTAGTGCGACAACAACAACAACAACGGCAACAACAACAACAACTCCAACTATGGCAACGGGGATATGCAAAATCGTAAGGAATACGCAATGCATATTGATAAATTTCTGCCAAGCGTTCCAACAATACTTTGAAATGCATTGAAATGTAATGCCATGCATGCGCTCAAAAGTATGCTATGGGAACTAGACAAAATGAAGCAAGCTTAGAGCGGGTTGTTGCTTCTGCTTCTGCTAAAAATATCACTCAATAAATTCATGCATACACTGAGAGAAAAACATAACTTGAGTTAAATTGCTAAAAACATGTAAGTAATACGCGTTTGTTATTTTTCAAAAGCCTATAATTTTTTAAATGTATTTACGGAATTATTTTTGTGCCACAAACTTCTTATGTCATACAAAATATGGTATGTTTTCCCGTGCTAAGAAATTGGAGGATAATACAAATATTTTAAAGCATATGTAAAAATCTATAAAAACCGGACTTAAATACTTAAACGCTAATTATTGAAATAAAAGTCCGAGAACGTTCTGACCATACGTGATCTTTATTTAAGTAATCTGCTTGGAATAAAATCCGCTGTAAAATTTGCAAGCTCGACTTGAGCGAAAGATGGACAGAGAGAGAGTGAGAGACTGAATGTTGCAATACTTTTGTGAGATCTAGCGCAGCAAAATTAGAGAGGAATGAAGTGAATAAGAATACTTAATACTATATTGAATTGTGGGGTTACATTGGTTTGACCCCGACAACCATAGAAATGAAAATTAATTCTTTAAATAGAACTGTCCAAATCTCTCAAGGTACGTTTTAAATATATTAAAATTTGCCGAAAAGTCAAGGATCAGTTAGAACTAGTTTGATTTAAAAAATGACTGTTTTAAATTAAAACTATTGCGAGAAACCAGGAGCCGCCTACAAACTATATATGAACTACGGTGCATATAAATGATGTCTTATATATATAGACTTCGTTGATAAAATAAGTACGTTTGAGGCGTATGAAAATATTTAAAAGTCTATGCCTTAGGTTTTATAAAAATGTGTTTAAAATTCATTTGCATTTTCGAATTTTGTTAAATTTAAAATAATTTCTGTCAGTGCATGTGCATTTGTAAGTGTCTATGCATGTGCGTATGCATATTGATTGAATGCAATGCAACTGTCATACAATACATGCCAATGCCATAAACAAGTAACGCGAATCCTTAAGGCTGTCTCTCTAGCAGCTATCATGGCAGGAGCAATGGCAGCAACAACAAAAACAAGCCGTAAAGGCAAAATACGATGCAAAAATGCCAAAGCCGAGTTTAGCTGCAAAACAATTTTTGCCATTTGCTTTTTGCTTTTTACTTTCGCCTTTTGCTACGTCTATTCCGTATGATTGTAAAATATGCCATAACCAAAATGCTTAACGTACCGTTTTGCAGCAACAAGGCAACCGATAAGAATGTGACGGTGAGACAGACACACAGAGAGAGAGAGAGAGAGAGAGAGAGAGAGAGAGAGAGAGCGAGAGAGTGAGTGTGTGAGTGTGTGTAGGTGTGCAGGAGAATGCTTGTGTGTGCTAAGGACAAACAATGCAGCTGCAGTTGATCGTGCACTTCAATAGAGATGTGCGTGATTCGTGCTTCGAAGCATCGCATACAAGAATACCCTGTTCGTGAGGATATGACATCACAAATCCGATCATATGCAAATTATGTAGTTAAAATGTGCAACCAGAAGCTTTATGCGAATATACATTTCTAAACGCTACCCTCTAAATCGAAACTTCGGTGGTTTGATTACACTACGGAAGTATATTTCTATTAATTGAAGACACCGCCATTCGGATTCGGCTATAAACTGTACGTCACTGTTCTCGTTGAACAGCTAATAGAGATATCTTAATTCTCCGCCGTTTGAGCATTGACAGCATAATCAAGAAGAATAATTTAATTTTTTAAGAAAAACGTAACTTTTTTAACTTTAAAAGAATGCATAAAAATATTATATATTCGTATCATTATTTCTACATTTTTTTCATGAATGATTGACATTTATTTTTTAAATTATGTTAAGGTCGTGCAACTAGTGACTGAGTTATTTTTTCTTATTTTTCGGTTTGGGAACTCAGGGCCCCTCTACTAGAAACTCCCATCGAACCCTGTTTTGCGCCGTCTGTTCAGCTCTGTTCCATGTTGTGTTCGCTTGGGCCAGTTCTTGAAGGATGGATCTTCTCCAGATCGGTCACCTTAGGTCTTCTATTTTCCAATTCATGTCTCTTTTTGAAATGCCTATGGTCGTCATCGAGCTTGGCGAGTGGTTTATGTTTAATTCTTTTCTATAGATTTCTGTAATCGGTTGGATTTTCGATCGAAATGGTGATGGGCGATGATGCGACTTATCCCAGTGTTGGGGCTGCCACCTCACGTCTTCTGTGAGTGGCATCTACGATTAGCTGGCAATGGAGCTTAGTTCTATGTTGAACACTCCATTTAGCATGGAGTGGCGTGAGGAATAGGACAAGGGGATTGCCGAAATTGTTGAATGTTAATGTGTAATGAAAAAAATCGTATCAAGTAGAAAAACATTAAAGAGGGATTCGAACCCATGACCTTATGTTTAGTAGACAAGTGCATTACCAACTAAGCTAAGAGGCTTAGCTAAGAGGCGCAGTGAGTTTACTACTTGCTGTTTTAAAAATTGAAAAGTCCTTCTATAACTAGGTTAATGGCGGTATTATCAAAGATTAAGAATTGAACAACAAAATTGTATTTTCGAATGAATCTCATGAAAAATGCACAATAGCCGTAAATGATACTAGAACACTACATCAGAATGAGATTGTGATTTTTGCAAATGAAAGACGGAGACTTGAGATATATTTGTTTTCAAAGAATGGTCCTACGTGACACACAGCCAATTCATAGCCGATGTTTCTGCAAAAAAGATAATATTATACGAACTTTGAAAAATGTCATGATATAATCGAAAATGTATTCAAACTTTGGTGATAAAATTGGATAGTGCTAAGTTAGATGTGATTGTCACTTACAACTAAATAAAATAAGTATTTTACAATTCTAATAGAATAAATTGAAAAAGTTTTTCAATATTCGAATGTTTTTTAAGTAAAACTAAGATATAATATGCTGGATAATAATCTTAAATACAGATATGAAAATTGGGTCAGCCTTAGGGCTACAAAGATATCTTCTTATATATTCAATTTAAAATCTTTTTTACGCCATTTTTATACGGGGTATGAAATAATTCTATCAAAACGATTACATTTCGGTCATTTATGCCATACATTAAAAAAAAAGGTTATTTTGAAATAAACAGAAAATTTCGATTTATTTGTCAAAGTCAACATAGCAAATATAAATTTTCAAAACTGTGTTGTAAAAAACTTTGTATTAAACAATATGTTAAGTTTACAATATCTTAAAATAATTACTCTTAAATGTTGGTAAACAAACTTGCACCAACATTTAAAAATAGCCACAGCTTAAAAAATGTATTTTCATTATGCCCTTTTCAACCTGATTTAAAATTTTTCACCGTTGCTAATGGATTGCATTGTTATTAAAATTTTGCAAATTAAAAATACTGAAGAGTGTCGCTTGGGGTTGCGACACGTTTTTACCATTAACAAGTTATATTAAGTAATTTGTAATGGCCAAATGAATGAAGATGTGATGCAAAAATCAATATTTAAATGGATAATTAAAAGCATCGTACACGTTTTTTCCACGTAAAGGACTTAATTGTACTGGAGCCTTGAGCTGCGGCATATTAAATCTGACTCTCGCCGCAAGCAACGATGTTATTACGCATTTTTTAAATTTAAACATGCTACAAATTTATTCACCGTGAGTTTTGGTCACGCGCTCTACTCTAGAACACACTTAGTGCATATTGGAATTTTTAGAAAATACTCACAGACATTGTCACAAACGATTTTTGCCAAATTATTTGCAAACAGTTGAACTTTGTTGTTGAATTTTGCATGGCAAACAGTTTTGGCGTTTTTGTGGTAATTGCTGCTTTTTGAGGCCCCCTGTCAGAGCCGTATTGAAGAATGAGGTAGACTGGCTTTTATTTTCCTGGCAATATATGACAGCTTATCGCTTCATTACGCTGACTTGACAGCAAAAGCATCAGACCCCAAAGGGTGGAACATCTGTAGCAGATTTAATGAATATGCACGATGATTTGTTTTGTTTTCAGCTTTCAGAACTATTGAGTTCTCGTGCTACATATGTATGGTATGTACATACCTATAAATGCATGTATCCAGTTTGTACTATGCATAAATGAATGTCTATCTATGTTCATGCCATGGATGAATGGATACAGCTGTCGCCATGGTTCTTCCTTGCTCTGCCTTAGACAGTTTGTGTCTATTCCATCCTGTGCTTGCTGCATATTATATGCCCATTGAATATGAAAACATGTAGACAAAGACTTATGAGGACAATCGAAATGTTCTTTGTACTCAGACAGACGATGTCTGAGTAGTTCGTCATATTAATTTTTGATAAAAGCACATACAAACATACCTCAATTGTGCAAAGAGCATGACACTGCAACATGATTTGATGTGAGTGCAAACATCTGATGATAGTTTTAGAAATTGAGAGCATGGGAAATGCAACAAAGCAGAAAAATATACGAAAGGTTGCATATTTAAGATAAAAGTAAATGACTTTCAATAATGAAGAGTAAATCAAAGTGTGGGAGTTGTGGACAATTCAAATACAGCTATAATTTTTGTCCAAATGTTTTTGTATGTAAATTACCTCCTTTGTTTAATATTTCTTTTGTTTTCTATAAAAAAAGTGTGCAATTATTTTCTTTTTTTCAAATTTTTACCAAGCAAGACTAGTATTAGTTTATTCATTTCGTTAAAGAATCTTTGCTACAAAGTCTTTGATGGTCCCTCGCTCTTTTTTAATTTAAGTTATCCAACCTAAAAAAAAATATTGCTTCCCAAGTTATTGTAGTTCTTTGTGATGATATTTTAGTGGTTTTAATTTTTAATGAGATTTCGTTTCTCAATATTGAATGTTTGGCAGGATACTCAATACCTATTCGGTATTGTGGATATAAAGAATATTAACGTCAATGCAAAATATACAAATATGATCTCTTGATTTTTAATTAATCGTCGATTTCATACCAAAGTTAAATATCGGAACCTATGCTATATTTCTATTGAAAGTTAACAGTCGTTAACAGTATTATTTATTTATTTACCTAAGTAAATTTTTCATTAATTATAGATACTTCCGTTGGGACATAGTTTTGAAGTGTTGGCCACGGTTATCTTTGCATAGATTTTAATATATATATCACATTACTTCGCTGTAAAGAATGCAATGGAAGTAGAAAAAGGAGACTATTTGTTAAATTCTTCGATATTATTATCTTTTTAGTATCACGCATCCTTCTTCAATGTGACTCAGACTTTATTTTTTTTAATTATTTTCAGCTGAAAGTATTCAAATTGCCTTACTTCCTTGGGAAAAGCTTCACCCTAAGCTGGTGTTGAATTATGGTAAATATTTTTTAATATGGTTAAAATGTTTACCAAATTGGCTATTCATCACTTTAAAATCAAAAATAACTATTATGTTGAATTTTTTGCACATATTTTCCCAAACCACTGTTTTCCCTTTTTCATATTCGATATGCTATCTTAACGTTCTTTGGAAAGCATGCCAATTTTGAATTATATCATCGAAAAGACCTATTTTATTATTGAGACTCAACAACTAACA
Organism: Chymomyza procnemis; assembly: GCA_035046065.1. Classification (NCBI taxonomy): domain Eukaryota; kingdom Metazoa; phylum Arthropoda; class Insecta; order Diptera; family Drosophilidae; genus Chymomyza; species Chymomyza procnemis. Next base: position 22,764,902 of record JAWNOJ010000013.1, on the reverse strand, counting down.
AAGTCGAAAAACGGACAACTCTATCAAGGATGCAAATTATTTTGATTTAAAAACATAAAATTGCTTGTCAAACGTAAGCAACTTACTATTAACTTCCTTCAATTGGCAACATACAAGTCAAATTCTAAAAATAAAATGTTGTAACAAGTGACAAAACAATTTTTGATTTCCTGAATGTAGTACAGCTATCAGCGAGTATGTAGTATGAAAATATTAACTAACATAATGTACTGCTACAATATATATGCAAATATTTTAATTTGAAGTTGTAGTATTCATAAATTTTCGGAAGATAAAGAAGATTTGAAGCCAATGATGTGAGGCCGAATTAAAAATTAGTTTTTTTTTTCATTTTCATTAAATTCAAATTAACAATGTTGTTAATATTGTTCATATTAAAAATTTTGTGAACCGATTTCGAAAAATAAATAGTATATATTTCATTTAATTGATTTTTTTTATATATATCCTTTAAGCAACTAGCAGTGCTAACATTCTACCACATTTGTACCTCAGCTATTGTGTTGTGCATAAAGAATCACTTATGTTATATCAATACCTTCTTGAAATATTCTTTACAAATTTTTTTTTCGTTTCTCTTAATTGTCTCAAATATTATTTTTTAGCATGCATGCGCTCTGCTCATTGATTAAGCTTTTTTAACTGCCTTTTTCAGTGCAACATCATACTGGCTCATTATAAAATTTAAATTTTTATTCATTATAAACTTTGTTATATCCGCTCAACTTACATTCACAAATGCGCTCAAAGTTTCTAGACATTCAACGGATTTCCTGCTGGCAAACTTGAGCAAATATCCCTTCCACCATTCTGGTTTCCATTAACTTTTTATATTTAAATAAAACCAATTTTTTTTCGATGAATCGCTTAAATGGCCCGTAATCAATAGCAAAGACTTTGTGAACTGAAGCGTGGCAAAAAGACAAAGTGCAGAATTTGTAGACTCTGAGTTTTAAAAAAAGTTGCAAAAATTGCTATTTAATTTTTTAATAATAAAAATAATTCTGTTACTTTTACTTTCTTGGCACTTTGCTTTAATAAAGTGTATTGGATGGACGCTGACGCTTTGTTTTAATTATGCGCCGACAGCCAACAGTAAAAATAGCGTCCAGTAACAGGCGCCACTTAAGTTCCCAAATTAAATTAATTACGTGGCCAAGCAATTAAGGCAACTGTCCCGAGCAATAGCAGCAGCAGCTGAAGCTTGTCTAAAGTTTGCACTGAGATAATAATAATAATAATAAAGCAAAGAGCCAGCCAGCTCTGAGTTAGCTCGCTGAGTGGTGCTACTACGGAGGTAGAGTGCAGTCGTACAAAGCAATGAACAACAGAAATGCAAGCTGGAAAATTTGTCTTTAGCAAGTGAAAAGCGCTTTTGTACACCCCCCAGCCACTTGCAGATTTTTTAATTCATCAACATTTACAAAAAAAAAAAAAAAAAATGAAGAAGAAAAGCAATGGGGAAACGCGAACCCCAGCACAACAAACAAACCGATACATCTTCATCACAAAGGTACAAGTATAGGTAGACAGTACAATGCCTCGTCAAACTGAGAGGCTCCTGGGCCTACCTTTGTGAGCTGTAAAAATGAACAACGCGCGAGACAAAGACTTGGACAAACAAAAGCAACGGTTGGGTGCCAAACGTAAGCAATTCGGCAAAGGACATGTCAATTTTCATTACAAACAAAGACTCTAAAAGGTTTGGGACGCCACATCGCATATGAGAAGTTGACAAAGCCACCTGCATATAAATCAGAGAACCCAACTCGACATACCACATCTATTTATGTCAGGGTAAAAGTTTTTACCCATCATTTAGTTGGTCTTAACTAAGAAGTGGTCCATAAGTCATTCGAAACTTGTGCTACTCTCCAATGTGACAAGTCCTGAATGAGCAATGTGGCGTTGCGAAAGGTGCCCATAGTTGGTTACACTTGAATGCCTCACAATGGAACACAATTGTAGGGAACGACCGCTGTACCGAGCTGCCGTAGGTATAGTGTTTACCGTGCGTATACGCAATATTAAGGTTATTGTTAAGCTTAACCAGCTAGTAGTTGGTTATGGATTATACTATATGAACGTTTCTTTTTGAAAACCATTTTTTTTTTCGTTTGAATTTTTAATTTGATTTTGTAAAATATTAATAAATGCGTCTTTAAAAAAAGACATTAAAGTCAGCATCAAAAGAATATCAAGTTTGAATTTTCTAGTTTTGATCTAATACAATCCAACTCTTTCTAAACAATTTAATGATAAATAATAAACGTGTTTAAAGTTATTGCATCTCTTAGGCGTTGCTCTATAATATTGTACATAAAAATTTGCAATATTGTTTCTATGCTTGCAGCCCTAAATACTACCCTTATTGGGATATGATTGAGTAGGTATACAGCAATTGTTTCATGTCTTAAACTAGCATCCACACTAACATTAAACTCCCACCCTATTTGTCGCTTTATAAAATTATAGGCACTTTAATTGAAGACTTTGTTGACAATGGAGGGTTGCAAGCTCTACGTCACCTAGGTAGTAGTATAAATTAGTTAAATATTGCCATTAATAACAAAATATATACATTTTAAGTTCCAACTCAAGTTGTATGGCTAACTAAAATGCCTGTGTACAATCAAACTGTTATGGCTAACTACTTTGATTCCCAGCTAGCTAACTTTAATGGGAATTGGACATATGAAAAGGTCTGTGTATCAATTTTGTATGTGTCAACTTAAGTCAGTCATACAAAGTTTGGTCAAGAGTTGCAATCTATGAAACAACAAAAGAGCCGAAACTGAACCCAAAAATCAAAAACTGCTGACAGTAGGGACCACTTTAGGCACATGTTCATGTCCACACAATTATAACAACAACAATAAGGGCTGCCAACAAGAAATGGCCAAAAACCGAGTCATTTACCTACATCGAAAAACTCGTACCTAACAAACTTTAACTTGACTTTCGCACAGCCAGTCAAAGTCAACAACAACTGCAGGCCAAAACACAATAGACCAAATACTAAAACAAGCACAAAATGGAGTACAACTAGTCGAAAACTGTGCCAACACACGGCAATCTGCGTTTCCATGTTGGACCCTGCCAAGCCCAGAACGTATCCGTGTCAAAAAATTGTCAACAAAATGCAACAAAAAACTTTTCCTATGACTAACAAAACTGTAAGCCCCCAAAGCAAATACAACAAGTACATGCTAGAAACAAAAACCAAATAGCTTGCCCTCCCCACAAAAATAAAAAAAAAAAAACAAAGAACTAAAATAACATTGAACTGTTTGAGGATGAGTCGAAATATCTATATCAAAATGACAATAAAATACGTAAATTGTATTGGAATTTTTTTTTTTAGTTGATCCTAACGATATTTGTTTTTCTAAGCCGAGCAACGCGGCTAACAAACAATGCAAACAATTGAGTTCATATCTATAAATATGCATGCATAAAGACAGGAGCGGAGCTGAAAAAAAAATAGCAATATAGTGTGAATTTGCCAATACACCAATACAAACTTTGTCAATTTTTGTGCGAACGTGCTTCAAATTTTCAAATCTCAATACTCTTTACACACTCGACGCGTTTCCCTTCGATGCGCCCCTGGTCACAATAATATATGTAATTCATGCAATTGCTTAAAGCATTTTATGTGCCGAAATGTTTGTTTATTGATTTTTAAATAATAAACAAAAAAATTGGCGAAAAACTGTCGCCATATTAGGGCAAGAGCAAAGTGGGCTTCAGTAAACGTCTAGTACATATCGTTTACATGGTCAATATATTTGCATTTTTACCATTACATCTACATGTTTGTGTTTTGTTTTTTGTTTTTGTTTTTTTTTTCAAAGCTGAATGAAACTAGGTTGACCTGCATTTAACAATGCAACAACAAATTTATACGGTTTTGTAGCACCTGCCATAACAATAACAAAATATGTACAATAAATTAAAATGTCAAAAAACACGTACATCAAAATATTCTCAAAACATAAAAATAATGGAATAGTAACACTTTACTGTTGCCCTTTTTTATACTTCTGTGCACGTAGTCTTCTCCAAAGTGTGGCCCAAATTAACTTCTTGTTTTTTAGGTGTTAAATCGGAAAAATTTTGCTGTCGATATTTCTCTTTAAGCGATAGACCTTTGAAAATTTGCCTTTTCTAACACATTGGTTGGTTTTCTGCCATAGTTATTAGTAGTTAGTTTTACTACTGTCCTATGATAACCAAGCGCATAGTGGTTGTAAGCATCCCGATAGTTGACCAACTTAAAGCTTCTCCACTGGCGTACCTGGTAGCTATGCATTAGTTTGTGGGCCTCGGTAGTGGTAGCGCACAAGCCTCTACATCGGAAGGTCGATGGTTCACCCAGCAAATATTTAAACGCTATTAACCAAAAAAAATGTCTATAAATTAAACATACAGCCGTTTGGATTCGTCTATAAACTGTAGAGCCCTGTTCTCTTCGAACAGCTATTAATAGAGATATTTCCATGCTCCGCCTTTGGAATGAATGATCATAGCCATGAGGAAATATTTATTTATAATTTTGATAACTATGCATAGCTTTGCAAAATTAGTTGCAATAGCGCCTTATTGATAAAGATCTCTGGACTTCTGATCATTGGTGAGCACGCCTTAGCTATTTTAGCTCCGATCTGATCTTAAAAAAAAAGCAAGCGCACAAGTAAATCTACAGTAAATCACAAAAAAAAATCTATTCTGCGTATTTCATCGAGCTCTATTGATTATTGTCATAAATAATTTTATTCCAATGTAACAAGCACAAGTAAATTCGCATAAACAAAATACGCACAGTTTGCGTCTTACTTCAACTCGAATTAACTTACGATAACAAATAAACGCAATGTACGATTTTTATTATCCTAATTAAAAGTGGCCGTATCAATAGTTTTTTCCTAAAATTGTTGTAGTGCTCTTTCAGCCATTTTTCATGCCCACCGCTGCTTTTTGGGTATTCAGTGCAACAAAGAAATATCTCTCCTTCTAGCTTTTATAGCTATATTTCGTTTTTAAGTGCTTTGATGTAATTTATAAATACAATAATCTAAGTTTCAGTCCTTATTTGAGGCATAAAACGGAAACAAAAGCTCTCCAGCGCCATCTATCAGCTGCTTAGTGCGTTGGCATTTTCCATTCACTGCTCTTATTGTGGATGGTGCGTATTCATGTTGGAAGAAGATGCGATGTGCTGCCATTATTTTGCCATTTTTTCAGTAAAGAGTATGACTTATCCCACTCCAATTCCGCTCCTTTATTTTGGAGCTATCTGGATGACTGACCTAGGACTAGTTTTTAAAAATGATTGTCAGCAAACGTCATATAATATAGACCTTGTCGCCACAGTAACTTCATCTTCTTTCAAACCACTGTTTACTCCATTTCAGATTTGGTACTCCTCTTGATATATTGCACATACGATATTTGTTCCCCATTGCTTCAAGGCATTATCTATTTATGCGCTCATTTCAGTCATTGCTCTTATCATCAGCTGGGTATAAGCTTTGACTTCGGCGCTAATGATCACGCCTTCAGCTGCTTAGACTGACAAGGGATCAACGGAGTTTGTTTTGTAATCACAAACCTGCAGGGGTGCACAGCGAAATAATGCGTTTAATTGTATATACTTACATTATACATTTGATTTCATTTATTTTATACTTTTTTGTAAAAAGGTGAGCTTTTGGCACTTGTATATGGATATGTTTTTTTATGGAATTATTTGTATCTGCGTGCTGCTCTATTCTCTATCTATCTATATCTAACGTTTAGTGACATTTCTCAAGATTAATCGGGTAGTAAGGTTGCCTGTTTCTTAACTAGTTCTCTTTAAGTGGCTACTGACGCCCAAGAATAATTACCGAAGTAATTGAGACAAACAAAAATAAAAGCTCAAAGCAGGTTTGGCTTCGACATACTTATATTATGAAACATGCATGAGCTGTCAAAACAATCCAGTCGAATTACCAAATAGCCAACAATGTAATGCGTAATAATTGCAATTTATTCCAACAAAGTAGTCAGCGAGTGGTATACACTTCTTCTATCACCACCAAATGCTTACATCCCAGGCCTTATATATAAGATGCATAGCATAAAGTGACCAACGTCCACTTGGTATTTCCTATTATTTAAAATTTAACAAGCTATGGATTTAATAATGCATTAAAAACTGTTCACATTTATCAAAAGGTCTTAAGCTAACAAGGATATTCAACTGCCCTTAAAATGTAAACATTTCAAATAAATAATAAAAAGCACAAACGTAAGTAAAATTGCACTTATATAATATAATAAAAACATATAGAAGGACACGCACAGTTATATGAAGACACATGGCAAAAGTTTTGTCAATTATTTACAACTAAGCAGACCCCATAACAATTGTGCTGAGTGTCAATGTTGTTGTTTTAGTTGTTGTTTAAGTTGTTGCTGTTGTTGTTTTGGGTACAAATTACATGCCAAACTATTAACACAATTTTCGTAACAAATGTAAATAATTGCAATAGAACTATGGAGCATACCACATTTGTGGTGATTATACGATGCATCATGCATTTACATATGCATAGAGTATATATGTTTTTAAAAAAAAGACACAAACACACATTATTTACATATAGCATTCAATGCATAGGGGTCATTTCTCTGAAAGTCGAGCATATATATAAAACTTAGCACACACTTACTTTCAGCTCGAATCGCTTGAACTACTTTCCTTAACATTCACAGCGGACATTTTGAATAAATAAATTTATTCAGAAAAAATCAAGTATCTTATAACTAAAAGAGAGAAAACTCGAACTTGATTTGGGTGCAATTTTGAAAATTCGAAGTTATAGATTGTCAGTACTATTTTCAGTATCTCCGTTTTAAATGTTCCTCAACTATTTTTCATTAAGTGCCAATATTTCGTTTTTTTTTTTTTAAATTTTAAGTTCTATTTTTAAGAGTGCCCTTTTAAGAATAAGTTTTCTCGGTTCAAGTGTAAAACCTCTTCAAGCCTACTTTTTTCCCTTGGTGTAGATTATGGTACAAATGATTAACTAAGTTTTTTCTCTTCAAAAATTTATGTTATATAAGGCAGTTGATGTTAGAGACCCTTATTTAAAGGGTGTTTTTTTCGAGGAATAGAATATAGAACTTTAAGTTGGCATTACTGTTCGTGGCATTACTGTTGGTGACGGCCTAATTTCATGTTTTGGATCTGTGAATTGGCCTCCAAGATCTTGTGATTTAACACCACTTCATTTTATTGGTCTATGCGGATAAGCTACAAATGCTTAGCCATTTGGAAGACAACATTCGCCGTGTTATTGCAGATATACGGCCACAAATGTTGGAAAACTGCATCGAAAATTGGGCGCCCAATTTGGACTACATCCAAGCCAGCCGTGGCTGTCACATGCCAGAAATAATATTTAAAAAGTAATGCCACAAGATAATCTTTCGGATAACAAAATTTCCTGTCAATCGAACAATTCATCGTTGTTTTATTGCAATTGTTCTATACCTCTAAAAAAAACCACCCTTTATAAAGGGGACCTAACAATCGATGACATATCTATTTACCTAGACGTACGAAAAAAAACCAAGACCTCAGAGATTGCCAGAGCTAAAGCAAAACAATTTTTAGTTTAAGAGCAAACGCTGTTTTATGTTATGTACACTGCTACGACAGAAATATTTTTGAAAACCTTAAAAAATGAAAATTTTTACATTCATTTTTTGTTTGATTTTTATAAGATTATTAGAGCTTGCAGTCACTGTACAAAACATGAACATCGGTTGACTGTATCATGTTGAGCCCATCGCAGAAATATCGAGGACTTTCTGTTAGCCGAAAACTAAAAAGAATCGACTCAAACAATATATCAAAAATCCTTACTTACTTTCCTTCTCTCTTCATTCTTCTGTCATTCTGATAAAAATTAAATAAATTATTTAAATACCAGTCGAATTAAATAAGTAAAAGGAAAATTTGCGTTGTTAAGGAATCGCCCATAAACCAAGGGTTTAATGTGTGAAATGACCATTGTAATTAAAATCAGTGCCAGACAAGCAACTAAAATAACTGACTCGGCTCAAGCCGTCAGCGCACACAAACTGGTACAGTTTATCGAGTCAACATATACTCACGAGGGTAGGCTAAAAACTAATAGGCTAAGCAATACAAACACTTTCTGACAGTTGTTTGCCACATGATACAAAACTACTAAATAAAAAGGAAAAAAATAAAAATGTAAAGCTTTATACATTTTAAATATCGTCGACTAGGAAGTCTTCCTTTTTTTTTTTGAGGTTTTTAGATATTATACAAGTTGACTTTATATTGGTCTGTAATGATTAGTTACTTTGATGGTATAGATCAACCTTGGAAATCCATGTACTTAATTTTTTATTATTGTTTATTAAATTTTGGTATTATAAAAATATCATATCATCATTAATCTTTCTATGAAATGGTCAAATTATCGAGTGTTTAATGATATGCAAAATATTGAGTGAAGTTGAGAATGGATAGTATTTTGCCAAAATTAAGAATTACTCTGGACTCTGAACTACCTAAAAATATGCTAGTTATTTGATCGTCTCGCATTTGCGAGAATAATTAATAATTCACAAGATTGTTATAAATAAATATAATAGACAATTCAGTTACAATCGAAACTGTTAAGCCAGCCCGCGTGCATATAGTACTTCAACTAAAGTTTCTATAGATATAGATATATATATAGTATGTATACTATATAATGCAAAAACACTGCTGACCAAATCATTTTCCCATTGAATATGAAAATTTTCAACAGTTTAAATTTTCTATTGGTGTTGCTTAGATACCCGTAAAATTGCATGCGGAAAAGTGCAAACACGATGCACGGAATTGCTACGAAAAAGCTTTGGATTGGGAAAATTGTGTTGATTGGGTCGATTGGCCAACAAGTAGACAGACCAACCTATCAGTTCGGTCTAGAATTCGTGTGGGTAAGCCACACCATGCCACCACGATATACAAGTTCTGCACATTGTTGAGCTTTATTGAAAATTTGAATTGGAAAATTTCTATTGGTAAAGAGAAAACTATTGAAAGCAAGGCAATCGCAATTAATATGCCACAAAACAAGTTAAAGTTGCAAAGTTTTTGTGCAACAAAGTTCCATAACCAGCTGATATTTAAGTTTAGAAAGCAGTAGAGTCGATTATTAGTATATTATATAGAAAATCTTGAAACTTGTAGCAGAGTGAATTTACCTAAATAAAATGTTGTCATGCCATATATGTTATTGTACATTTTGCACGGTAACTGATGCCCGGCCGACTGCATACGGAGCATAAGTTGTTTACACAAATAGTCCCCTTTGCCTTCTGCCCAACGGCCTATAAAATATCTCAGTTCACTGATGTCGTTGTCGCCTGATGAGCAGGAGTGTGGAACGGCTCTAAGTGATTTTGAGCTTCTACGCGTCTAGATGTAGATTTGCCGGATGCAGTTAACTTTGCTGCTTGTAAAAGTAATTTTTCCTACCCCAGTTTTTGATTTAAACCCTTGGTTGGAAATATGCCTTGCCCAGAAGAGGCAAAGTATCTTACGAAGACAGCGGAAATCTAAACTATGTATTTTATACTGTACTTGTTCAAAAACATCATCAAAAATTAAACAAATAAAATACTGTAAAAATCCGCCTATAAAATTCTATGCAAGCTACTAAATGCACTGATTTCATTGTTTATTCTTTTGTACATACTTCCTATATGTTGCAATTCTCCAGATGCTCAATGGCTTAGTTATCCAAACAGTATTAATATGCATTTAATTTGTTTTGACTTAAGTCAATTATGGAAGATCATTCACTTTTTCCTGCATGACATAGCATTCGTCTTGGATGAGCATTCATAAAAAAGAGAAATACTAGCGATATTTTCAGGAAAACTTGCTTTAATGCCAAGAGTGTACCAAATGTTTCGGATATTTTTCCATTGTGCAATGCTGAATACTTAAATCCGTCATAGTTACGACTTATAAGAGTTATTTTATTTTAACAGGCTCTCATTTCATAGTTCAACCCTATAACATAGAATCTCCTTTTGTAGACATCTCAACGGATTGCCCAATAATTAATCGCTCAGTGTTTATCGGGTCGAAAGTCAGATTGACCATTTCCCATTTTGTTGTCTATATGTTATAGTATGCGTTGCAGTCTAGTCTACGAGAAAAATTTAAGTTTCGTACAGATGGGAACAAGCGCACCAGTTGTTACAGGGCATCACGTTTCTTATATAACCTAACAGTATGTGTAGGATATTCTTCTATGTTTCACATTTCAATAAACAATGCGTAAAGTTTAATATTTTCGCTGGAATAGTCATCCCACAGTTTTGATATTTTTTAGGCCCTTAATTGCTTTCAAACGTTGACTAGGCATATCGGCGATACCACCTCCCTCAGCGGAGAAAATGAGAACTCTTGAGAAGTGTTTTTTCCAGCAGGCTAGTTGCTCGTATTCATTTGTAATATGTCCTCCATTTATATTATGGATCGTGCCAGTGAGACGATTTGATTGTTCTGATTCCATTGTCAAATTATTTATAAAATCCCGTTTGTCATTCCAGATTGCTCTCTTTACAGTTTTGTTCAATAAGGACTATTGCTGCGAATATAGATTTTATATAAAGCTATAAACTTATAAATGCTTTATATCTGATAACATAATCAGCAATAAAAAAAACAAGGTTCAACACAATTTTCAATCTCAAGCCTTATTTTGAGATGAAAATCTTTACTTGTAAAAAGTAAAGAAATCACAACCAATCAATTTGCGATTTTCCTAAATTTTACTAAATCAAAATGCAGTTTTGCCTTACAGCCAGAAGCAAGTATGGTATTGTCCGGAAATCTGATACGAATACAAATTGAGTTACTAGGAAAATATGAATTTATTATTCCACACTGCAATACAAAGCAAATAATCAATTTAAGAACAATAATAACAGGATACGATTGAATAGTGAGACACGGATATATGTATGAAAAAGGTGAAAATATCATTGAAACTATTGCAATTAGCCTTCTTGTATCTCGCCATAGGGTAGCTTCATGCAATAAAAAGGAGAATAATAACTATGGCATTGAAACACGATATGCGTCCAAATACAAAAGAAAAATTTATAAATTGCAAGATAAATACCAAGTTTTCTATAGAAAGCTTATTTACTGAGTTTTACCTTAGTTCCTGTTGTGGCAGGATTTTTGTTGTTTTCAGAAAAACTGTCATCATTGGCATTTGGTAAATTGGCATTGACAACAATACTGTTGCAGGATATGTGCACATATTAAATGTGTATGGTATATAAAAAGAGTGTTCCGAAAACCTTTTGTTTTAAAAAATATTTTTGGTTTTGATTTATTGAAACGTCTGCCATATGGCAAAACAGATGTTTCAGAGGTACTGGGTTTTACTGAATCTAAAGAGATACAAAAAAGTTCTTGTTTAAGAATTTAAAGAAACGTCATTATGATTGAATTGGAATAATGTAATTAGTTTTAATGGGATTTATATAAAATTATTCATATTGCTTATAGCAAAATGTATTCTTATTAAGTTTAATTCATTTATAATACAAAATTGAAGCCTTAATCGAAGAATGAATGTTTGGAAAACATTTTTTTATGGGAACGTTTTAAAAAAATGGGAAAACTCCCTTTTTCAAATGTAACAAAACAAGTGATTTTGGGGAAGATAAATATCTCTGAATCTAAAAAACAGCTTTTAATAATTTTTGTACCTAACTGAAGAAATTAAATTAGCTAAAGTTTTTGATTGAATTATAATTTGATCAAATTTACGGTTTGCTCGCTCTTGATATGTGAAAATAAATTTGTTCATAGTTTTTTACAATTATGTAATAACATTTAAATTCAAACATAAAATCCATAAATTTTAAAAGGTGTAGAAATATCAAAATAATAACTAAACTTTAATTCAAGTAACAGTGAATTTTCAAAATATTTTAATAAAATGTAATATTAAAAATTTGTTGAAAACACCGGTTGACCCTGAAGTTCATATTTTAAGCGCTAGAAGTGACCAAAATGAATACATTGAAGTTGTTGGTCGATTTTACTCTAAGTCCAGCTCTTCTTTACCCTTAAATCCAATTTCTTCGCTTAAGTTATATTGTAATGATTGAAAGATTGTTGATTTTAGGAACACTTCCAACCAAAGCAAAGTATATATTGCCGTTGAGAGGCAGTGGCATAAAATGTTGACAATCTGTGCGTTACCTTTGTTTGAGTACGAAAGCAAATGCATTTTGCACAATGTTTGGATATGTGTGCGTTTGTGTTAGATAGTAAAGGGGCAAGGCGAACCTACCACATGCGTGTGTTCCATAGCAAAGCTCAAACCTCAAACCTAACCCCAAAACCCCTAAGCTAAGCCTCAACAAACGCCTCGCCCCTGTGCGCTACTCACGCCCACTATTGTGGCAACTCAAAATGATAAATATGCAACCGTAGCAAAGGTGCACAATTTTTATATGCATTTCTCAGAACATTTTATGCCACTGCACCACGCCCTCTGGCATTGCCTGTCAGGCAGCGCTCGCCCCCCTCCCCCCAGCCTGCTAGCCTAGAACATTTTATTCAAGCATTTTATGCAAAAACAATTTATTACTGCGTGCAGCAGCCGACATACTTGCCCCATACCAACAAACAGGCAGCCTGAACCTGAGCCTGGCATAAAAGTATTGTCTGTTGCACTTATCGCCTTATAGTACATACCAACCAGTATCGTATCGTCGGGCAGGTTGCGCCAGTTCTGCAGGATCTGCTCGTAGAATCATGCAATTTTGCCATTTTGTATGCTCATAGAGCTGTGTTTGGGTATGCGATTGCATATGATATGCTTAAATTATTACATTTCGCTGTGCAAGCTTTTATCATCAAAGATTGATTGCATTTGCAGGGTGTTATGCCGTAGCCTGCTGAAAGGGCATGAAAGCAATTTAGGTCCTTAAATGGCATAACAGCACCATCATCATCATCATCATCCAGCACCATATGAGTAGCACTTACGCTCAGTGCGAAATTGAAGCTTCTGAAATAATCGTTAGATAAATATTTTCGAAATTTCATTGAAGCAGAAAAACTTAAAATCATTTGGCCCAAACAAGCTCAGTCTCACCTCTCAATGCAAATTAATATATTTCCGACAACAAACATGGCAATGGAATTTAAATGCGAATTCAAACCTTATAAATTAATTTTTTTATTTATGCAATGGTTGAGGACTAGGAAAGATTTTCAAAAACTGAAGAACTTTAACGTAAGCATAGCTTTGTTCGTTTCTTGGCTTAAGTCTCAATATGTGCTGAGATGAAACTTAAAATAATATTTTTACAATTTTGAATAAAAATCAAGAAAATTTGTTTATTTCAAAGTCAATTCACTTTTTAATTTTTGCGGATTTGTCAACAATCAAACCACCATATTAAGTTTTGTGATACCAGCACTTGCCCTCTAGATTATTGACTTAAAAATTTAATAATACATCGATATGCTTCATAGCCTCCAAGAAGTACCATCAACAATTTTGCAAAAGGCAGTCAATTCATTTTCTTAGCATATAAAATTGCAAATAGATTAAAATACTGAGATGATAAGATGTTTTCTATCAATCATCATCATTTAGCTCAAAGTTTTCAAATTATTTGGTCAAAAGATTTACCTAAAATAATATTACCTTATATTACTGTTAAGTCTGAGGTAACCAGATGTTTGCAAGCTGTAAAATAAATCATACCAACTGAAAGGATTCACATATGAAATAAACAAATATTGAAACAAACATTGCCATGTGTGCTTTTCAATCAAACTCACAGCCATAGAGAACGAATTTGTCTGTAAGCTTATTTTCAGCATGCATGATGAACTGATTCGTTTAAACCTGTTCATACCGCATCACAAAATTCATTCCAGTTATTTGAATATGTGTCCTTTGGATCCCCATTTTGCTCACAAAAAAGAAAAACAAGATTTTTAAGTGCAGTAGGAACAAAGTTATACTTTTTTTGTGGAATATGGCAAATAATTTGATAATTGGTTCTATTACAATTTGATACGAACTCTCACGTATCAGATCAAGCAAACTACAATAAATATTTTGAAGTCTGTTCCATGTTATGTTCGAAACAAACATTCCAATTCTTGGAGGATGGATCTTCTTCATCCGTTTGCTGCCTTAGAGATTCCAGTCCAGTGCCTGACAATACTGCTTGGGTTCCTTCTGAGAGCATGCGCTATCCACGTCCATTTTTTCTTCCGAATCTGGAGGTATATAGGGGGCGCTCATCTGTGACACGAGACAGTTCTGTATTGTATATTCGGTTTGGCCACAATATGCCGCATATAATTCTCAAGCATTTGTTGCTGAAGACTTGCAGCCTCTGTGTCACCATGTCTAGCTACGATATAGCAGTATGGACTTTACACACGCATTGTAGATCCGTAGCTTTGTTCGTCTGCTTACTTGTTTGTTGCTCCAGATGCGGTAGAGTCTCCCATATGATGATCGTGCTTTGGCAAGTCAGTTTGTGATATCATTATTTACGCCGCCATTGTTGGAGATGGTAGTGCCAAGGTATAGAAAACTTGTGATGAACTCAATTGCGTTCCCATAGATGGTAATGTGTTCTTGGATGGAGTGGTTGAAGCGCATTGCCTTGGTCTTGGCTACGTTTATCTGAAGACCGACTTTGCTTGCTAGTCTGGCGAGGTCATCAGTTTTGCCCTGCATGTCGCAGAGCCTGTGAGAGTTCAGACAGATGTCGTCTTCATGATCCAAGTCCTCAAGGTGTCTGGTGAGGCTCCACATGATTGCACGTTTGGGGTTACACAATTGAAGAGTAGCGGCGACAATGGACATCCTTGCCGAATTCCAGTATTCGTCTGGACAGACAGATGTCGTCTTCATGATCCCAGTCCGCAAGATGTCTGTTGAGGCTCCACATGATGCCACGCTTGGGACACTGCTTTTATAACCTTGTCGACCAGGATGTTGAAGAGTAGCGGCTACAAAGGTGCACTTGTTTTCCCGTTGTGCAGTACCATCAAATTGGCATCATCGTACATCATCATCAAACTCCAATATACTTATGAGGTTTGTTGGTACCCCTTTCTTGCAAGTGCTCTCCATAACCGCTGTGTCTACTGAGTCGAACGCTTCATTGAAATCTATGAACAGGAGGTATAGCGGGGCTCTCCATTCCACAGCTTGTTTAACAAATAATATACATTTTTATAAAATTTTGATTTGTATTAAAGTTTACTACAAAACTCTGCCTAATAATTCACAAAATTACCTGCAATATATTTTAATTGCCTTGTTATATTTATGTCAAAAACACTTTTAACTTAAAAAAATTATTATCGACTGTATGATCAACAATTAAATATAAATCAATATGACGTATAAATTTCACTTAAATATCTATGCATCATAACGTTAACAAAGTCAATGAATTAAAACGTTTCTTAAAATAATTTAAAATTATATGTCGCTCTCTACAGGAGTTAAATATATTCATGACCGATACGATAAAACATCATTATTCATGCTATCATTGTCAATTCCAGTGAGTATAATTTTTCTGTCAACATTTGTTCTATATTTTTGCAAAAATTGCATAATTTAGCTCATTTTACAATTTATTGTGGACAATTTTGCTTAATAATTTTCCTATTTTTTCGCCCACTCATAAATCAAAAATCTTGGCGTATTGTCTGCAGGATGAGAATAAAACCAGCAGTACACCGGTCAGTGTATTCGTACCAACCATTATTGACACCTATGGAGCTTAGCTGATGTAACGTAGAGTCTTAAGCAAGCTCAATATTTCTGCCCTTTAGATAACTTTAGTTTAAAAATAAAGCTGTCTATAAACATTTTAGATCTAGACTTTGCAATACACCAGAGGGCTGGATTTTTAACGTTACAGACAGCTTAAGTTGACCAACCAAGACATATGCGACTGTTTAAGTGTATTTCTATGTGTCCATGTATCTGTATCCGTGTGTGTGTGTGTGAGTGTGTGTGTGTGTGTGTGTGTGCGTCTGTGTTTATGTATACACTTGGCATTAGCATAATTCATATTTCGTTGTATTTGCATAATAATAAAGCTGCTGATGTGCCAGCATCAGCATCAGCATCAGAAGCGTCTTTTGTATGAAAACTTGCTGTAGATGCTACTGCTGCTACTGCTGCTGCTGGTGTATGAGCCAGTACGAGCATTACTGCTGTTGTTGACAAATGGAACCCACATTTGGATACATCCCAAAAGGAGCAAACAAACCAAATACTGAATCATACAAGAAAGAGCGGACATCTACAAAAGGAGACCAAAAGTGGGAGAGATATGAAAAAGCCCGCACACATAAATGCATGAATACTTATGGATATTTTCAGTGAATTTCAAACTGTTTGTGTATGTTTGAGTACGAGGTTAGTACATACATGTGGGCGGAGCAGGCTTTTGTCATGTTATTCGTTATATTGCACTGACATCTGGGGACATAGTAATTCGTTGACATAGACACTTATGTGTCTTGTTTTTCGAATTTCGGCAGGCGTTGCTTGGTATAAAATGTGCTGAATGTCATGTTGTAGTCTTGTTGCTTTTGTTTATTTCAAATATGCATTAGTTTTAGCATTCATATATGGAGTGCTGCCTAAATCATATTGATTTATATTGTTCCTATGCAAAATATCTAAATTTAAGTGAACACATGAAAACCCAGCATGTTTACATTAAACTACTTACCCCGCCGTGGCACAGCTTATTTAATGCTGAGCACCAAATTAATGGCCAAAAGTTCAGTGAGTTGTTTCCCAAGCCAACGAACGTAATGATTTTATCTAAAGCCAGCTGATGTTGCTTGTGTTGGCCAGTGAAGCGTAAAAATGGCATCATTAAAAATCAATGTTTAAAGATTTATGAGCTTAACAAAGTGTTAATTACAGGCAAAAAAGCACAGTACCAAAATAAATTTAAGAGCTTAGCTGAAAAGTGTTAACGCGAAGTGAACGAAAGGGGTTTATTTATTCATGTTGCCCCAAGACCGCAGCACGTACACTTATATATACAAAGCGGGTAGGTATTTGCTTATAAAGGATATATAAGCATAAAGTTACGTTTTCTCAATCAATGCTTCTTTGGTTTTAGTAGTAATAAATTAATTTTTTACAAAAAATTACGTATACGATTAAGGCATCGCAAAGCAGTTCAAGCGCCAACTGCTTTAGTTTTGAATTTCGATCTTTAGCTGACAATAGCTCATTGATATATCACGCCAAATTTAACTGCATATTTTTCAGTAGCACTGCTTAACACTGCCTGCCGAATTGAACATCATTAGTTATCGACGTAGAACTGCATTGTAAAAAAGCTACTCTTGCAGTAGTTCAACTTCATTAAGCCCCACACAAGCTTTTTGCTTCATCACTCAGTGTCTTGGCACTGCTTGCTGAATATCGATAATGTATAAAATTTGCAATGCTAACAAAAGCTCATCGTTATGTAAAGCACTGCTTACCAATGCTGACTTGAATATCAATTTTTATCGATGCTGCTTACAATGCCACACACAAGCTTATTGCTACATCATATAGAGTATCGGCACTGCTTGCTGAATATCAGAACTTACACCAAAGCAGTAGAAACGACGCTGCTTATTTTCCGTTAAAAAATGTATTAAAAAATTTAAAAAAAGCAACAAAATATATATGTAAAAATAAGCATCTTTTATTTACAATACTTCACACATTGCACGTGCACAAACAAACATAAATACCTAAGAAACTATATTCTATATATAGCTAAAAAGGGCGCGATCTTAAAAATAAACAAATTAATACATTCATGACACTTTTACTTAAGTACTACAACACATACACAATGCTCGTTAAAAACTACAGAGGCACTCGAGTTCGGGAATGGCTTACAAGGAGCTGTTGCTATTGCTATTGCTTAGCGCGTTTACAATACACAAAACAATAAATTTTTTAATCAAATAAAAAAAAGGAATTGTAAAACATTTAAATTAACTAAAATTTTAGCTTTTAGATTAAGAAAATGCAGTCAAAGATTGTGCAAAAATTGTCACATTCCAAACTAAGGACAATCTGCATTGGGACCACCTCGACACTTGAGTAGCAAATTTAACATTCCTTCCAGCTTGTTCGTACGTGACTCGGTTCTGTACAGATTCGTTTGCAGTCGATTTACATCCTGCTGTTGTTTTTCCTAAAAACATGCAAATATTATGCACTGCGCTGTTTGTCCACATTTGTCCATACACTTACCAAAGTATTCAGCCGACTTTTTAGTGTTTCCACTACACTATACGTGGATTTTAGAGATTTTTGCAGCTCATTCGTATGTACCCGCTCATTGGCCAGCGAGCGTTCAATTTTTTGCAGCCTTGTGGCTACCTCGTCATCTGAATCGTCATCAATATTGTTTTCCAAATCGCGTGCCTCAAAAGCATCATCAGAATGCACTGAGGCCTTCTTGCAGCTCTGTTGATCTGCCTGCAGCACAAAGCCCGCGTGGCAACGGCAAAAGTACGAGCCTTGCGTATTGATGCACTGCTGGTCGCATGGTTTTTCCAGCTGGCATTCATTGCGGTCCTGTTCACAAAAGCGCCCGGTAAATCCTGCTGGGCAGCTACATGTCTGCGGTGCGGTACAATTGCCACCATTCTGACAACGCATGGTGCAAACAGCTGAAAACAATACCGAGTTAGTTACACTTGAAGGCAACACAAAATCATATTTCATGCACAACTCACGTTTCATGCACGAATCCGCACGTGGCGTCTTTCTGCTCCAGCCAGTGCAACAGTCGTAGGTCATTTGCTGGGCCGCCTTATGCTTAATGACGTCTCTATAGGCCTGCTCATGCACCAATTGCACGCGCGTGCACATCTGGTTGACATGTGTAGGTGGCTGGCAGGGTGTGCTTATGTGTTTCCAGGTGGGTCGCATGTACACCTCAGTTGTTTTCACGGGCATGGTAATGGTACGCTGCTGCACGCAAATGTGCCGGCTTTGGAGAACGGAGCAATAGCGTCATGAAAAAAAAAATAAATACAAAACAAAACAATTCATTAGATTGGCGACCCACTTAAGAGTCAATGCAATGGCCAGTTACACCAGGTGATTAACGGATCAAGAAAAGTGAAACTGACTTTTCCAGCTGCAGCTAGTCCAAGTAGTCTGCCAATTACTGTCATAATAAACTTGGCAACAGGTTGGTTGGCCAGTCGCCCAGCAGACGCGTTGTCTACATCTGTTGGCAGCTAGTCACCCTGGTACTTGTCATCATTGCCGTTGTCGAAGACGGTGCCGGAGTCGTCGCGTCGTCGTCGTCGTCGACAATTGTCACACACATGTCTGTGCATATTTTGTGCAATTTAATTGAACGACACTCGCCTTGTCTGACTTAGGCCCACGCTCTGCAAACACTCAGTCACGATATGTTGGCAAATCATGTCGAACAACCCAAAAGAAAAGCACATAAAAAGGAAGGTAAATCTCGGAAAGCCTGAATCTATATACTCTTGCCGAAGCATCATTATATAACTTGGATATACTTGTTTTGGGCTAGTTCATGGAATCTGTTTGGGATTTTAAAAAACTAGTTTCAATTCAGTTGAATTGTAAACAAAATAAATAGCTAAATTTGTTTATATGGCTTTCAAAAATTGGCTTCAATCGAATTAGGCGCTTCCTTCAAAGTGCTTCTATATATATATATTTTTTTTTTCTTATTTGCGCTCTTGGAGAAACCCAGACATCCATTAGTTTTTCATAGCACTTTTAACATCATAACAGAATGCATATAACCATTTCAGTTACATAAACTTTGCCAAACACTCAGTACGCAAACGTTTTCAGTTTCTTTTACTTTTTTCGATTCACTTTTGGCCCACAAAAAAAAAATAAATAAAACGTATTTCGGGTTGCACTGATAATAAGCGGTTTTGAACTGTGCAGCGCATCCATAAATTGCAAGTAGCGCAACCTTTTCTCTGCCTGGTGTCGTAATTGAATGCTGTAGAGCACACCATCGGGTTCGGGACCCAAGTCAGGTCCAAGCCAAACAATTGCTGACTACTGAAAGATTGGCCGGTTTAAGGCAATGGCAAATGGCAGCAAACACACACACACACAAACATATGTATCTTAACTATAAGCAGCGCCAAAGTGGCACAATACGGCCGTCCCGTCCTGTGGCTGGACATTTAACAATTTCTTTAATGCTGCAGCACATACATATTTATGGGGCACGCTGAGTTTTTTTTTTTTTTTGTGGCAGGGTTCTCATGTACCATAATTCTCACGTTATTTATGCGCCAGCATTTACAGCAACAAAATGCGGAAGTTTTCTTAGCTCTTCTTTTTCGAAACAAAAATATATAGTACACATAAGAAAAAAACAATATATATATATATATAAAAAATAAAGGAAAAAACTGTGCCAACAAAGTGCAACATGAAATGTTCATTTCTTAACACATCCCAAATCGCAGAGGGAGGCCTGCTGTGACAGGGAGCCGCCGAGCAGCCCGTTAGTTGGTAACGCCAGACCCTGGCAGCAGCGCAGCGACACCATATGCATATATATACATTTATTTATGTCTTCATTGCATTGTTTAAAAGCATTTAGCCTAAAATTAAATTTAAATTTTTAATTGTTAAATCAACGGGAACACCTGTGGCTACAGCTTCGATAGGCCCAGACACGATGCAGTTTGTATGTAGCCTCTTTGTTTAGGCTTCCATTTATCCAACTCTTTGCCTATTAAAATTTAATCTATGAATTTTTATCCCCTAAATGCAACATTTAAAGGTTTCTTTAAACAAACAATAGAACTTAATCTCTATCTTAAAAAAGAAAAATAAATGTATTGTATATACTTTTATTAGTGCGTCTTTACGAGCGAAAATTCCGGTTTAGTATTAGGTGAGACTATAAAATTGCGTTAGCCTAATGTTTTTTGCATAAAAGCAGCAAAGCCTTATGATAAGCAAAATAATAGAAAAATATACAAGATTTGCTGGAAACAGCTGCTTGCTGCCTTGGGTCGAGCTTTAATGGTGAATTATGCTCGGATTACAGCATTTATGTATGTAACAAAATTAAAGTACAATATTTAGGTACTGTGAAAACGGTTGAGGGTATATACACATTGTGCCTATTTGTGTAACAGCAAGAAGAGCACATCATATGAAGAGAAATTGCATCCAAGGAATGGCTGATAATTGGCAGATAAGCACATTACTTGGATAAATAGATGTGAGGGTGGCAGAGGCGACGAATACCGACGCGGTCACTCAGGCTAAATAGCCGGCACAATGGGCTATACCGGAAAGGGAATGGGAAGAAAAAGGGAAAAGTGAAAGTCTCTCGGAGAACGTTACTATAAGCTTCTAGCGGTCCTTACAACTCTTGGCCGTTAGTTCCGCTATGCGACTCATAATTACCGCTTTAGGTATGAATGGCTCAGGAGCACAGGCTGGGATGGCCGATCGTCGATTTGCGAATTCAGCTTCTATCTCATTTCCTTGTATATCTGTGTGTCCTGGTACCCAGAGGAGACAGACCTTACTACGACATGATATCGCGTGCAGTCTGTGCTTACAATCATTTACAATGTGGGAGGGCATACGAAGGGCGCGCAATGCAGCTTGGCTGTCACTATACATGCCGATCGTGTCTCCTTTCCACCACTTCTCAAAGATCCACTGAGCAACATAAAGGATGGCCAGAATCTCTGTTTGGAAAACCGTGGTCATTTCTCCTGTTGAGTAATAGAAGTTGGTATCCTCATCAAGTTGTCACCCCATACCAGCTCCGCAGCCCGTTTTATATATATATGTATATGCCCATCCAGCGATTCCGCGACGTACCTTTGGCAGCATATTGTCTTTAGGCATGAGGAACTGGTCACCTGGCCACATTATGCTACATCACTTAGTTCCATACACTCTATGTTGCTTATGTACGATACCCTCGTGTATATGGTAACATGACCCAGCATGCCTCGATACAAAACGGGTAATGTGGACTTTGTCCTATATCCGTACCTTAGGTATAGAAATATTGAGGAGCATACAACATATATATTGAGGAACTAGGCAAATATGAGAGTGTTATTTTGTTCAATCTTAAAATGTCATGGATTTGGGAGCAAAAGTTAGATTTTTATTATTTGATCATAGTTGTAAAATATTATAGTTTTTACAGCTTTCTGATAGAGCTACTCTATAAAGACAGTTCATCAAAATCTATAATTTGAACAATAGTGTTAATGCGCTCAGATAATTATACCTGCTTTGGAAATTCATTCGGATTTGATTCAACTGATGCTCTCGATACAATTTTCTTAACTTTAGCAAGATAGTTTTGGAATTTGCTTCCTTTTTTTTAGTTAGAATTAAAAAAAATGTGATTTTTTTGTCAAGTTTCCGACATGATATCCATACTATCTGCATTGTTTTTAAATAAAAGTAGGCCGTCTTATAATGTTCGAGAAATAATCTAGCAGCACGCTAATATATGGCTGGCGTAAGAGGCCACTTATAGGAATTAGTCAGTTGGACTCAATTGCAGCTTACTTATTTTGAGACTGCGGCACATCCTTAACTTACGTATGCTTATTGTCCAAAGTATTTTTTGTAAGTGAATTTTTGGATAAAAAGAATAACTCTTTTGCAAAAATTTAAAAATTTCCAACTCCCCTATTTTTTCAGAAGCATGTTGCAATCAGTTATACTTCCATTTTGTAGTTTGGTTTTTCTGTATTGACAGCAATTTTTAGTTTATGTCCCACGCAAATTTATCATATATAAATATTTCATATATAGTAGAAAAAAACTGTATTCATCAAATATATCTCCTATTTAAAAAACAAATGTTAATTTCCGTTCTTTCTTCAAATCAAAGAAAATCGATTTATTTTTAAAGTTCCAACTAGATCTTGGGCGATTGGACTTAATTCGTGGTGAAAATTACGTATTGGTAAAATCATAAATCAAAATAATTCTGAATTAAATTTAAAGCTGCGTACCCTGGGCAGTGATGTGCTCCATCTCGATGAAGCACACAAGTTACCACTGCAGTCACTTCTTCACTTTCTCCGAGAGACAAGGAGATTCGTATTGTGGGTTTCTCTCCCTATTTCATTTTTATCTTTCTCTACTTCCCAACCACTATCTAACCCATCCCCCTTTTCGGTATGGCACAGTGGACTTTTTAGTGTAAGTTCTCGAAGCGTTGTTTGTCGGCTCTGTCACCCTCGCATCTTTCATCTATCTAAATAAATTGTCTATTTTTGTTCTGAAGCATGACTGAAGTTATTATTAATCAAACCGTCATTACCGCCAAAACGACTTATGATCGGGAGTAAAAAATTGTAACTCAACGAAAAGGGTTACAATCGTTTCTTATGTATCTTGTTTAATTATATCATGCCAGTTCCTAAGTGATGTAACTCTGTCATTTCATTTTTTCATTTATGTCGTTTTTCTCGACTAAGGTATTGATGTTACTTCGGATGTAAGTTTTTATTTATTAATTTAAAAAACGAACCAAATAGTATAGATGATTATACAGCCACAGTTGCACATGTGTTGCAGCTCACTTACATTTTTTTTCTTCAAAGCGTTATTAAATTATAACTTTATCTCAATTTATATTTTTTGTCTCCAGCTGACCTACATTGTCAGAAGTTTTGTAAAACAAAAAACAATCTAGTCGTTACACTGTCATACCTGCATTGCATAAGTTTACCTTCTGAAAAAAAAACGCAACTTACAAGTTCTGTTCTTTTTTGCTAGAAAACAACTCAAGGTTCACTACCAAATAAAATATTTGAGCCTGGCAAGCTTGGCTTGCACATAAAGCTCAATAGCTCACCAACTAGAACTGCAGTGAATGCATGATAGTGTCCGGGCAAGCGTATGTACACATCCGGTTACCTACCAAAAAGTCAATCGGAAGTGTGCACAATATTTGTAGAATATATTCAACACAAAACAAATAAACTTACATTTGCAAAAGTACTGACTTGCAGCGCCTCTCCACAAATGCTACTTTATTTGAGTTGTAGACAAGTCGACCGAAATACAACAATATTCCTTGAACCAAAATTTCGAAAATCCCAAGTAAACTTGTTGAGTTTTAAAAATCCACTGTACATAAAGTAATTTTTATATAAGAGCCGCCACAGCTTGTACATAACACATATAGTCCCTACGTAAGATAAGGCAAAACTTTTGGACACTAAATTATAAAAACATCAATCAAAATGTAGGCAGTACGAGATGAAAATGAAAATGAAATGCGCCACGCCAATTAATCAAAAAACAAAATAAAAAGCTGAGAAAAAAAACATGTTAAATTTAACAAGAAATACTGACAATCGAATGAATGCTGGCGCATACGTTTATCGATGCTGTTTTTCGACTTTACAATTTCGGCTCTTAAAATTCAACTCTGAGACCCGGAGCAGATGATAATACTACACACACACAACACACACACACACATTTGGTAGGTAAACTTTAGCATTGTGTGTGGTTTATTGATTTACGGCTTATGTAGCACTGAAATTGATGAGACCCAGTTTGCGGAGCTCCGTAAGGCCTAATGGATGGTCTAAACAAAATCTCGCTAATTTATTGATAAGAGCTCCATTATGTATTTCGTATGCACAAATTGAATGTCTTTATTTCAATAGATTATTTTTGAAATTAGTAAACATTTTGCTTATTTTGCATTAAAATAAGTCTATATGCTTTTTAAAATGCATTTAACTTGCAATAAATCAAATCAAGTTAGTTTTAAAACCAGTAGAGGTCATTTTCTCGACGAACAAAACCAGTTTAAAGTTTTCGATTTTGTTAGTTGCCAACAACAATAAAAATGCATTTAAAAAACAGTTTCTGTACAAATCAAATATCAAAGAAAGAAAAAAAAGCTACTAAAAATGGCGACACCTAACATGGAGGTCAAGCGTTATGGAAAATCTATTGTGCACATGTGTGTGTGTGTGTGTGTGTGTTGGTATCCATTAAAAATGACCAAATGAAAATGTTCGTAAATCTATAAAAAAAAATAAAAATATTATGAAGCGCGTCTTTATATAGAAGGAGGTTTTTTATGACCCTCTGAAATGCGTGCATAAAGTAAAAAATCTCTGCCGTTGAAAACTCATCACTGTATTATAGTCACTAAATGAATGATTTTAATAGCGCTATTATCTTATATATCAACGCGGAATTTTGCCATCGTTGGAAACTTCGTTGGAAAAGTTCATTAACTAATATCAACAGAAAAAATAAAACGAGTAACCAACATTGAATTCAATTTCAAAATGCAATTTCGTCTTGCGGTCTCTGAACTAATCGGATTTCATATGCTTCCTAATAAAATTTAAATTGCCAAGTTGCAGATTTTAATATGGTCTGACTGCTTTTCGCCAGAAAAGAATTAAAATTGAGAGTAGAGGGAACTCTAGCAAGCAATTGGAATGAGAAAAATACGTTTGGCTTGAAGTCTTTTACCATAAGCACACAAAACGCTGCAGACGAAAGTTTGATTTTATAGATTTCATTTAATTTCTAGAATTAACTGTTTATATCTTTTCAACTTGTCATACGAAAGTCATGAAAATACAAAAGCCTTCAAAAGTGTTTTTCCAGTCGATTTAAACTTCTCTTTTTTTTTTTAATAATTTAAACTTGGCACAAACCACTATAATTAACTTATATGCCAAGTTTGACGAGATTTGATTTTCGGCTGCACGACGCAGCAAATAAAGGGCCATATTTTGGGTAACACTATTTTAAGAGGTCACACGACTCAGCTGCCAAAAACATACAATTTGTTTGGTCTGTAATTTCAAAGTAAAATTAAATCAATTTTACTATCATTATGTGGATGTATTGTAAGGCAGGTTTCGTTTCATAATTCTCTCATTTCTGGCTGAATGAAATAAAAAGAGCAAGCAGAAACATTGCAAGATCCAGTGCATTCCGTAAGAGTTTCACAGGCCTCATAGAGCAGTACTTGCCAGGCGCTGCTGTAAAAAGCTTACCAATTTGTCAGCCAAAAAAGTAAGAGCTTTCCTTGACAAACATTTGGTTTCAACATATGGTGTTGTATGCAATAAGGCACAAGTATCAATGACCCAATTCGGGATGAGTTCGGTAAGCAGTTTGTTTCAATTTTTGATCCAAGTATGCCAGCTGCAACCTACATTTACTTGAAATTGTTTCAAAACAATAAATTATATTGAACATTCTATTGACTCAAGTAAATAATTTATAAACTTTTATGAATTAAAAAAAAAATTACTGTTTAAAATCGATTTTATAAAACTTTTTGAAGAACGCTATTCAATTGTGATATATAGAGGCCTTAAAATCATTAATCAATTTGCCTCATATAAATTGTATATTCATCTGTTGTTACAAAGATAATCTCGTAACAAACGTCCACACTTCATATTTCTCGTGGAACAACTAAAAAAGATATTTTGCTGTGGTTCGTACCAAAAGACCTACCTTGTTTGCAAATCCTAGCTTGTTTAGGGCAGAGATTTTGACCAAAGATGAAACAAAAATCAGCGCACTGCCAGTATGCCCAGTTTGGTAGGGGCATACCGTGACTTTTTTACATTTATGAAGCTTAAATATGCGTTCCAGGGAACAAGATATGATATAAGAATGGACAGAAATATAATTCAAAAAGAATATACTTTATATTAGAGAGTAAGTGTCAAATCTGGATGAAGCTTCAGTCAATCGATTTAGTGTTTGTTTTGGCAATTTGCCTTTAGTAATTAAAAACACAAAAGCGTTTACTGTCAACACACAACGACTGCAACGATAAGAAGTAGACATGGCAGACTCTAAGTTCTTTATTTCAATATGTTTTTAATAGCCAAACATAGTTACACCAATTTTTGCAATCTCATTTTTTTTCAAAAAATAAAGTTTATCAAAACACGTCAATAGCTTTCCTCCTTTCCCGCAGTAATTTTAAGTACTTTTTGCAATCTAATTTTTTTCAAAAAATAAAGTTTATCAAAACACGTCGTTTCCCGCAGTAATTTCAAGTAATTTCTGGTTACATTGCTTCACATCTTGAAACTTGATTAAGCGACGTGACACATCGCTCAATATGCATCGCATAAAAAATGAAAAATTTTGGTAACATAAAACGGAAGTTATTGACAAAATGTGGAAGCGTCGTCTTCCCTTGCTTGAAACCTCCTTTTGTATCTATATAGTTATCGTAAGCAAGTATCATCATCATCATCATCCTTGGCGCTACAGTCACAAAATTTCGAAAATGTATTAATGGGGCACCAGTTTACAAGTCCATTACATTCACGATGGAATTCCCCGTACCGCCGCAATAGATTTACACAGTTTACTTCTACATCGCTTAGCATTTTACATTGAAAATTCGTCCTGGGTGCTTTTAGAAACTTTTTTAGTATGGTTCGAATTCGATATCATATTTAAAAATCGGTCGAAATTAAATTACCATAAAAATTCAATTGAATACATTTTGGAAGCAATAGCTAAAAATTCACTATTCATTCGTCTTTCATTTCGTCTTTACTAAATATTTGTGCTTCTCACAAACGAATTTTATACATACTTGATAAACCTAAGCAAATAAATGTGGATACGATGATTGAGATATTTTGCAATTTATTTGTACTCTTGAGGTAGCTGTGCTTTTTGTTTGTTAATCTTGACTTGAGGTCTGCCTAAATGAACAATTCCAACGAAGAGCCTGCACTACAACTGACGTTTCACAAAAATTTCAAAAAGAAGGTATTAAATTATTAAAAATTCTTTAAAAAAAAGGCTAGGTTTACTTTATGTAATTTTTCGACTTATAATAAAAAGCGATTAAAGTTCACGAAATTCTTTATAAAAACTTGGTAGACATTATTTTGTAGGATTCTACCATTATGAAATATTTTCAACTTGCGTGTATTATTAACATTTTATACCTTTAAGGGAAAGTATTAAATTCACATACTCAAAAGAGCTGCAAACTTGAAATTACAAGAAATACTACGTAAAAAGGTATCGAAAGCCTCACCTTAATTTTTCAATGATTTGTTAGAATTTTTATTAATTCTAGGCTAATTTTTTGCCATAAACTTTTATTAATGATCTTATTAATTTTTGTGCATAAAAATTGTTGACAAAGTATATTCCATTTAGTTTTAAGACTCAATCAAACCAATCCAGCGTTAACTCGCTTTGGATAGTTCTGATTTTATGAGTTCTGCACACCCATAACTACGGATTCATTGATTATTTTGGTCTAATTTGTGCTGTCATTGGAACTGCCAACTTGTTATGCTAATGAAAACATACTTAATAATAGAAAATATTGCCATAATAATTTTTTATGTATCAATTTTGCAATCAGCGAAGTCGTAATGTTGTTCTCCACGCTGCATTAGTAATTTTGTTTTTATTTAGATACAATTTTTTTTTTCAATAACATATGTTGCAGATTTTATTGTAATATGTAAACAAGTTGTTCCAATTACAATGTATAAGCATTGTTTAAATAGAAAGAGTTTTTAGTTGTATTGTAAAAAAAAAAAAAATTATTAAATTGAAAATGCAAATTGCATTTTCTGCCATGTCAGTTTTCACGCTGTAAACATTTTGCAAATGTTTTTGCGTGTGTGTGTGTGTGTGTGTGTTTGATATGAAAACAGAATTGGGCCATATGTGGGGCTAAAATGTTTGTCACATTTACAAAATATTCAATAATTTTAATGAAATGTGCCCCATCGTACATTAGGCGTTTACCCAGTCTAGTAATAATATTTGTCTAACAGTTACAATAATTATCTTTTATTTGCCATAACAGAAATCGTTTAAAATGTGGTACGAAATTTCTCCTAATTTTAAAATGAATATTGGGTACTTGAACTTTATGTCTTCTGCACATTTCGTATATAAAAATTTGAATTATTCAATTTTAAATGCGAAATGGCTGAGCTGCATTGATGACTTCATCAAATCAAGTTGATATTATTGGTCACTTGAAGTGCAAGCCCACAAAAACAAAGTTTGACAGCCATGTGGCAAAGCAAGCACATTTTTGCAATTGCATTTAAAATTTTCTATTACTATCTAAGAAGTAAAAGTTAATAAGCTTTTAGACATGATAAATAAAATTAACCATATATGCACACGCGGTAGATAAATAAATAAAGTAAATAAATAATAGTCTTTTAGCGTATATAAATTAAATTATAAAAGTTAGAAACTTTTGTATACCTTGTCATCAATTCTTTGGAATTGCATCTGTTATGAATGCCTAAGTACGCCTTTACACACTAATAAGTTCCCTACATATTCATATCTTCCGAAATTTAAAGAGATTTGCTATAAATCTTTTTAAAGATTCGCAACTACAAGATGTCGAACGTTTTTATAGAAATTTAACAAGGGACTTGGGAACACCTATAGCATTCGAAGTGACATATTGATTGACATAAACTGAAATCATAGTTGCTAAAGCGGCTAATGTTTTTGGGATCTTATTTATACTTTGTCACTCTGTGTACTCAAACGTGAGGGATATCAATTTAGCAACTTTTATTTCTTTCAATGGACTGTATATTACTTTAGATTGAAAAACATTGTGTGGACTTGATAAAACGTACCCATTATTCCCTCACAATCTAATCTGATCTTTGTCCCTCTGTAATCATACCGAACATTTTGAATAAATTCTCTTCGGTTCAATGAAAGTATTTTATTTTAAGTAAAAGTAATTAAAAGTTAAGTAATACCAAAAGCGAGGTATAGTACAACAGATACAAATCATTCAAAGGCTGTGGCGAAATCGTCCGTAGTTTTTTTTCGTTACTGGCAGCCTTAAAAATAAACATTTTCATATTTATGACATCAAGTAGTTAGTACTTCAAGATCATCATTTGAACATTGGAGAGATCGCACGAAAATTAGATAACAGACACACGAGTATTAATTATTTAATTAATGACTGATATTTTGGGCACAAGACGCATAGCGCTGCAAGGTTTGTTCTATAAATACTACATTTCTTGCAAAAAGATCTACGAAAGTAGTTGTGCTGAGAATGATCGATATAATATCATTGGGCATGAAACATGTGTTTATGGGTACGGTTTATTAACGCGCCAACAGACCTTCAAATGGTTCACAATCTGCAAAAATCACGACTTGATTAAATAAACAAAGCTCCTTTAGTATCGATCGATTCTGAAAGCTGCTTAAAATACACTATTTATTTATTTATTTTTATTATTAATATATTTAAGGGTACAACTAAGTCCAGTTGACCCTAAGATCAAGCAAGTTAAACATTCTAAAATTATGAAGTAATAAATGATAACAATGAAAAAATATAATAAAACTAATCCGTATTTCTAGCCTGATGGGTGCATTTTTTATAGATGTGCACCGTCTCACATCTGGGGCTAGCCAGGAACATGGATTTACAATGTAAAAGATGAAAAAAGAAAGTAGCATATAGATTTAAAGTTGAAAGATAATACTTTTCTATAGTGAATATTTATACTTATCTATTACTTAATCTATACATCGAATATATTATATGAATTCATTGTCAAATAAAAAGTTTGGAGCTTTTAATTATACCAAAATAAATTGTTTATGTTGTTTGAAATCGACTGTGTCTCTGCAAGAGAAGTTAAAGCTCATTGTCAAAATAAAAAAATATGGGAAAATATATATAAAGTCTTTAGAACTACCTTTTACAATTGGCCTTTTACAATAGGGCTTAAATTATTACAAATTATTTGAAGTAATAAATGTTAATCAAGTAGTTGTAAAATAACAACTAAAGTTTTTAAAAAATATGCAAAGTCCGATGTGTAAAAGAATCTGTAATGCTTAGTAAAATGTGAATAAATTAACTATTTATGATATTCATAATAAACAATATAGAATATATATACATATGTATATTGTGGGCTACTTAACAATCTTAAATTGTTCTTTGCCAACCGCACGTTATTTCTATAAAGACAAAACCTACTATAACCTTTTATGGCGGCAGAGTAAAATAAAAAAAAATAACATAATACAAGAAAAAACAACGGCTTGTACTGTGCAGACTCGTGCATGGAATAGTTGAACATTGTTGAATAGTTGGACATGTTTCCTGTACCTCACATAGCTGCCTTTATTTGGCCTTTTGCTTAACACGACAAGAACAACAGCAGCAGCAGCAGCAAGAACAACAACAAATACTCCGACGACGCATTACTGATGCCTCTTGCCTTGTCCCAGCACATTTCTAATAATATTTTAGCCAAGTTTCTACTGCAGCAAGTGCAACAGCCGGGCCATAGTTGCATCTTGCAGTATTTAAAAGAAAATTATTACAGCTCTCAGATGCCGGGCCAACAAATGCGCCAGTCATGCCAAAACAGTCGGACCAGACCAAGTTAAGCCAAGCAAAAACTTTTGGTTCTAATTTTAATACCCTACATACATAAGGTCAATGGAATTATGAGTTGTGGCCAAGGTTTTGAGAGACAGACAAAAGGCGTGGCACACTGTAAGCACTTTGTAAAGCATTCTATATATATTCCATATTCTATTTGTGTCGTCTTGATATCCTATAGAATTCATGTTAATCAAATTAAGATGAACGCCAAAGCAAAGACAAATAATCGTTACCGTAAATTAATAGGCTGCCACCTTACAATTGACATTTGTAACTTTACAGATTTTAAATCATCCAATTCATATTATCTTAGATCCGCCGTCTGCAGAAAAGAAAAACTTCATACGTTGTTTTATGTTGCTAAAAATAATATATCATAAGTGACAAATTGTTTATATTTTTTGAATTTGTTCATAATTTTAACAATTAAAGTGTGGGTGGGTGGCGTGGTCGCTTTTACATCAAATAAGCTTTATCTACTTTGTTTATGAAAATAAATTTATTTATCATTTCAATTGTTGTATTGCTCAAAAGTTACGCAAAAAGATAGGACCAGGTTCCACATGATTTGAGCTGATTGGTTTTTCTCAAATTATGTTTTTTATATGTAAACCACAATCTATGAACTAGAACATTTTTATGATATTATATTAAAGAAAAATCATTAAATTTATTGTTAAGAAATTGTTTAATTTTTTTGATTTTCTATAAAGGAAATCCAACATAAATAGTGGATTTGAAATCGTTAATCGTGGTTAAGCCCTTACAAATGCAACATCTTCTTGAAATATAGTACAGTTTCAATCCCTTGTAAATATTATTTTTACTAAATTATTTGTATACACTGGGACAAGTAGATCATTCGAAATGCACAAGCAATTCGATTGAATTCATGTGATTTTAATAAACAGAAAAAATACACGTCATAACTAATCACATTTTCGTCATGTTGATCAAATCAATCTTCAAATATCTTTGAAAAAAATGTATTTTAGAATAATGTAAATTAAAGAGTATCTCTCTGTTGCGCCTCATCCACTGATCAGTTTACATTTTTCTTATAAAATTTTTCTTCGTTCAGATTTTCTTTAACTTTTTTATTATGTTTAGTTTTCTTTGCAGATTATGCAATAAAAATGCGCTTTTCTGCGGTTTGTTGTGTGTAATTCTTGGTAACGTACGAAAAAGTGAAAAGAAAATTGTTGCCTTTTGGCTGCCCGCGTCTTTTGAATGCGCCGGCGCAGCTCAACTGACAGGCAACGTCTGAGGACAACGCTTCACATACCCCTGCATGCCCTTCTATGGTACACTCGCTGACTAACTGACTGACAGGCATGCACTGACACTGAGGCTAGGGCATTTAGAGCAAGCGAGAGGCCAAATTAGAGGGAGAACATTGTATGCCTTAAGCTTTGTAATGTGAGCTGATTATACGAACAAGTAGAAGAAGTAGTAGAGGAAGAACAACAACTAGAAGGAAGTTGGCCCAAAAGCTGAAATAACAACAACAGGGACAATGAACTCCGTGATAAGTAACTAACTGAAGCTGTGCGTTTGTGCCTGACTGACTCCCAGCACCACTTTTATTGTACCTTTGTCCTCTTGCCATTTCCATACAACATAATCGTGCGATAAGCAATCTCCACCATGGTCCATTCGGCCCTGGCTCTTGGTCTTGGCCGCGTTAGTGCTTTACGCTGCTGCGACTGCTGCTGCCCTGTCAATGCGTTGCGCCCTGCATTAGTGCTGGGTGTAAATCATGATTAATGCCCAAAACTTGTTTAAACAACAGCGTCAAGCTAAGATGCCCAAGCCATGGCCGAAAATCCGATTAGTGTGGCTGCAATGTTTAAACGCAAACACAAGAAGATGATGAGAAAGAAGAAGAAATGCCAGCCAGGGACAGGTAAGAAAAGTTTTTTTTCCTCTTCTTTTTTTTTGTTAATTTTTCAATAAAGCCAAAGTGCCATGCACGATTTCCAATGGTGTGTGTGTGTGAGTGTGTGCGCTTTTGTTGTTGTTCCAATGAACTGCTAATAAAAGCGTTAAAAATAAGACGAAGCCGTCTCACAAATTTTCATCAAATTAACATATTTTCATTTAGCTGCAGTTATTATTAGAGCCGTATTACTGTACAAAAAAGTTTTTTAGTTTTTATAAAGCGTTTGCAACATTTGTGTTAGGATCAGTTGTTTTTGCATTATAACAAATCGTCGAACTATTATAGTAAAGCTATTAGCATAAGCAGCTTGGCATTGGAGAAAAAAGTTGAAAGAAGGATACGACTTGTTTTGCGTCCACATCAAAATGTTTGAATTTTTCGACAAACAGAGCGAACCATGCCAGTTTATAAGACATTAGTTCTTATTATTGAACTTTTAAGGACCTGTGAGTCATGGGGTTTTTGAAATGCAGATCTCAAATATATGCCAATTATTGATACACATGCCGTGGCTTGAAAAATATTGAATTTTTTAAAATAAAATTGCTCATTTACTTTTATTTTCAAGTTATATAATAAAAACTGTGTTTCCTAAGTAAAAATTAATATAATTTTATGATTACATAATTTGAAGTTTAATGTCAAAAAAAAATTATCCATAATTGGCATTATCTTCGCAAAAATATTATACGCAGATGCAGGCATCCTAATCAAAGTTGAAAGATTTCTAAGCAATATTGCACTCAGTTTATGCTAAATCCATTTAAAATTAACACGAATGTTTCTAGTTAATTTAAAAAAAAATCACTATTTAATTCACGACTGTATCTCTTAATATTTAATGTGAATTAGCTAAAAATTAAATATTACCTTTGCCGTGTATCGGAATAAAAAATTCTCCATTTTTAAATGGACAAGGTTTTGGGGAAATATTTATTTTTAATACGAGTAACTGCGGCATGGACCCTGAACCTATTTGGCTGGAAAATTTTTTAATGCGAAAAGTTTTAAAAAAAAACTTTACTTTACTTATTCACGACAACCCGTTATCGGGGCTGCTTTGCGCACTCCTCCTCCAGTTGGTCACACCTAGTTAAGATAGAGCCTTTTCCACTTGGTCTTTCCATGTGAGCTTAGGACATTCCCTCCGTCTTCCTTCGTCGACTTTTGCATCGAAAACCTTCTTCCCTGTGACATCTTCATCCAAGGACGACATCTATTTCGTTGTAGAACTCATACAGCTCATGGTTCACTCGTACGAGATAGTCGTCCCCAATCCGAAAGGGACCTAATATTTTGCGAAGAATTTTTTTCCCGAATTTTTTTCGTCCGAGACACAACCCATGCTTCAACGCCATATAACAGAACGAGCAGGATGAGCATCTTGTAGAGCGTTAATTTTGTCAACCGAGAGAGGTCTCTGCTACACATTTGCTTACTAAGACCATAGCGACACCTATTGGCAAATGTGATTCTTCGCCTAATCTCTTACCAAGGTACGTAAACTGTTTAACAACTTCAAAAGCAAAGCCGTTCGCTGTAACCTGGGAGCCTAGGCGCCGTGCATCCCTGTTTGTAGATAGCATATACTTTGTCTTGCCCTCCTCTTTCAGCTAATATTTCCATTACATTTTATCGAAATCACACATTTTTTCGATAAAAGTATCTACGATTATAGAGTATGTGACATTCGCTGCATCTCTTGCTTGCCTTTTATAATAATGTTGATTAAAATCTAGTCAAACAGAATTGAACTATTTCGAAAGCGCATTTAAGTAGCCGTAGATAACTAAATAACTATGGCCACTGCAACCCCTCCTCCAGTCACAATATGTTACGGATAAAATTGGTGTTAAAGCCAAAACTGTGGCTAAAGCCAGACGTTTAGTTGGCCTGCAAGTGCAGACTGGCAACAAATGGTAAGCGCCACTCGACAAACTCGACTCATATCGAATTGCAACATACTCAAAACAATTAAGTATGTAAACCAAAGGCAAAAGCAAAGCCAAATGTTCGGAACCTGGATTCTGGCTGCTGACCACCACTGGATGCTGCTTATCTCACAGTCCATGGGAATGGAGTGAAGTGGAGTGGCGTAAAGCTGGACACAAGAAATGAGTGGAGTGGAATTTTGTGCGTCATGTTGCTTGGAGTTGTGGATTCGTGTGTGGCGTACTGGGTCTTGGCACAAGTTATCGTTGTCTTTTGTTGTCTGATGCAAGACAAAAGCCAACCTCCTACCGAGTGCCCACAACCTGGGTTCTCTTTGGCCCGGTTAACGGGTTTGCGTGTAATATGTTTGTCTGTCGACTTGGATGTTGGTCCGTCCGCCCGTCTGTCTGTCTTGCAGTAACCTAATTTTCAACTTGAGATGTAAAGCAGCTGAGTGATTTGCAAATTACTGCAATGACTCGACTGACTCCAAAGACACACTCTCTATATCAATGTGACTCTTGGGCTTTTGCCTTTTGGCCATAAGTACAAATGAATGCTTACAAAGTGCATTTAATTGGCAAAAAATACACACACACACAGAGGGTCATAAATAAGATACTATAAAAAGAAAATGTAATTGCGATCGTAATTTTGAACTAAAAGACTTTGGTATTATTATTATAAGCAAAGCGCGTAGCGTTTTTATGTTCAAGCAAATGTAATGCGTTTGCGTTTGTTTCTATGATATAAATGAGACTATTGAAACGATACTAAACTGGAATTTGTAAAATTAAGACCCACGACGAAAATATGATATGAATGTATAATATATATATTTGTGGAGTGCTAACAATTAAATTTAACTAATTATTTAAAATTATTATATTAATAAGATATGAATTTTTCGAAAACCATTTTTCATATTAAGATCTTGCTACTCTTCATAACTATCCTTAAGTTTATAATCTATAATATTGTTATCGAATAGTTTCTCTCCGTCTTGAATTTCGTAGAAGTGGTCACTTTTCTGTGTACTATTTAAAATTCAATTACTTTTTATGGCTCGGAGCCCTCAATACCAACACTCTCAAGATTGTCAAATCGAGCATATTTGACCATTCATGAAATAGGAAAACCGAATTTGGTCAATGCTGAACTTTTGACTTCTTTCATTGTTAAAAAATGTTTTATGTTTTCATCTTTTACATTCTAAGTCCAAGTTCCTAGCCATCCTCCGTACATATTTATAAAAACTGCGCCCATCAGACTAGGAATACGGATTAGTTTTATATTATATTATCGTCGTTATTATTTAATATTTCTTAATTTTAGCATATTTCAATTGTTTAATCTTAAGGTCTCTGAACTTAGTTGTACCTCTAAATTAATAGTAAATAAATAAATCACATAAGATTGCATTACGGAAACATAAATTTACAAACAAATCACATTTCAAACTTCTGGCAAATGATAAATGATAAAAATTTTATAAAACCAAAAATCATTTTTATTTCATACTATTTTTATGACTTAATTAAAACAACTTCAAAATATTGTAAAAACCCCCATGAACGTACCGGTACTTTACAACCATAAAAGAATTAATTTAATAAGTTTTAAATTGTATTTTGTAATGAATTCGTTTTAAAAAAAAATTTAATACAGTTGAGGAGAAAGATCGCGATAGTAGTATACCCTGTAGCCTTCCTTTTGCAAAAAGTACATTAGTGATTATTGGAACTTTAGAATTTGATTTAAATATTGCTTAGATGCATAACTATAGGTTTACTTAATAGATCAAATTTAAATCGTTTTTGTTTATATTCATAAAGTTGCGGGCAAGATTGAAATTGATTTAAATGTGAAAGATCTTATGGCAATTCTTTATTTTAGGCCTATGGGCAGCGTTAGTCTAAATAAGTATGCATATAATAGTGAAGTCTAGAAATTTAAACATATTATACAATAACTTCCGCTGTGCATGTTAGATTTTATTCATTTTTACACTAAGCTTACAGAAAATATATTTAACAAAACCGCAAAAATCTATTGTGAGGGAACTCGGAAATATATTGACATGATTTGACAAAACTTCATCTTCTGCGAAAAAATGCAAATCAGACGTTAATGATTGGTATCTTTAACTTTTATATGGTGGATGCCGTATGGCAAAACCGAGGGACATGGCTCAACCAGTACTCTAGGCTATGATAAGCATATTTTTATAAATGTATCTAGTATCATCTAGTACTTTGATATGTTAAATACATTGTATCAATGTACTACAAATTATTTATTAACGGAATATTTTGATAATTAACAAATATTTCCGTTAATATTATATTTGGTTTGTAAAAAAATCTAACCGCACTTCAATACACTCCACTCAAACAAAGGAAGCTGATTATAGGTGCTCCAAGAAATTCATAGGTAACCAAATACTAAGCACTCTCAAGCAAGCTTAATTTTAAATTCTGACATCTACAAAATCTTATAAGTGAAACGCGACATATTCAAAACGTCTCAAAACGATATCACTAAGTCTAAGTAAGGTAAATAATATTATAACTGCGATAAGCATGTCAAAATATTTAAGTCGACGAATTTGTAATAAGCAAAAAGCTCAATAAGCGGCTTTTGTATTGTATATAAAATGACAAAAAGAAAAACAACACAAAAAATGTTCTCCTCTGGCTGGAGCAGCAAGGAAAGTTAATAAATGTTAAAAGAAACAATGCTTTTGAAGTCTGCAGTAATAAACCTTAGTTATAATAAGTGATTTTAATCAACAAATATTAAGTTTAGGTATATCACAATCCACATGGCTATATGTAAAAATCGAATTTAAAGCTCTTACAAATAAAATCTAGGTTACAATTATTGCAAGTGTAAACTCAGATCTTGCCTGCGCACATGTAAATATGCTCCTTGGTGAAAATAGCATGAAAATCTTTAAGCTTTAGGTTGAAAGCGCCCCCACATATAAATATTTCACCCAGAGTCTTTAAAAACTCATTGAGAGCACAGCTGCTTCTGCCAGAGACTGGTAAGAGATGACATGACTTTAGATAAGGCAGCCAGTTTGTTTGGGCGTCTTTACTAAGTATGCGTAGGCGTGGCCCTAACACACATTACTTCACGTTACAAAATGTTAACGAATTTGGTTTTCCAATTCATTATACACTTTTATGGAATACATTAACTATTTCTCTGTTCTAGGCACTTTTAGCTAGAACTGCATAAACATTTATGTGTCGATTTAAAATCTATGCATTGTGACCGAATTCAAACGCACGAAATATTTTCCATTTTACATTTTACTCGATACATCGATGTTTTTTAGCTCTGCTCTACCATTTAAGTCATATCGTAGTTCATAAAGTCTAAGTAGGCTATATTAGATTTAAGATCTTGATATAACTTGCGAGATTTTAAATATTATTGGTAAATTTTTTGAATCAACTTGACTAAATTTCCTACTTTCAATTTCAATTTCCAGTATTTTGGTATTTATTTTCACTATGCAATCGAATATGGAAAACCTTGATTCTTATATACCTTGTATAGTTTTTGGGAAACATATAGTAAACCTTACAATGGCATATCAAACCACAATTCTATTGTTGAAAATCGTTTAGAGATCTTGGGATTAAATAACTTTGTACATGAGAGGAAGATAGTTATTTATTTTGCACGATTAAAATCACTAAGCAGAATCAAAAAATTATAGTTCAATTTCAGATTTTTGCCTAAACAATTTTTCTTCCTTGGTTATTTCTTTTATAGTTAAAAGGTTAGCTTTTTGACTGTGCTGCACAATCTGCAAGTTTTGACAAACACGACAACGTAAAAGTTGATGTTTATTTTTAAGATTAAAAGCATTAAAATCAAATTAAATTACAACCATAGCATACCCAAATGGGATGTGTATCTCGAAAGTGTATCCGGACTATGCTGCTGTAAAGCTAACCTTTCCGTAGATTTTCTATAATAGCTTTTTTACGTTGCTAAGCAAACCATATTCTAAGTGCAGTTTTCCAAGCGTGTCGAAATCTTTCGTCACTCAGAATGGCCCCGGCTGGTTGCCAGCCCAGTCAATACGTAATTATCGCACAGTGCCCAGGCAGGCAGGCTAGTCAAGCACTCATGCACCCAGTCAGTCACTCAGTCAGTGCCACGGTGATCGTTGACAAGAGCCCAAAGAATGAGAATTAAAGTCAAGAGTCAGCTGCACGTCGTGTTCTTTGGCTGTGATTTTTTTTTAGGGTTAACATACTTGTTGCCACAAAGTGCACATAACTCTTTGCCATTGCAGCCAATTGTTTTTGGAATTTATTTTTTTTTTCGCTGCTTTTTAGATTTTTGCAGTTGCATTTTGTAGCCTTTTATTGCTGTTGCCTGCAAACAAATGTTGTTCAAACGTTGTGCATTTTTTGTTTTTATTTTTATGCTTTATTGTAATGCCATTTGAAGTCAAGGCCCTGCTTTGTTTCAGATTTTTAGTGCGCTGTGTCTGTCTGATTGAGCTTTGCGATTGCCAATAAATAAATGTTAGCCTTTGATTTTATTTATTATGATATTATGTACAAATAAATATGTACAGCTGCAAGTGCTGTGACAACTTTGAAACATCAACTCGTAGACCTGCCCGCCCAACCCAGCTTTCTTGCAACTTTATCAATGTTTGGGTGCTGGAAAAGATCAATTGGCTGTTGGCTATCAAAGCATCAGTCGTCTAATTAATTCATGAACCCAAAGTTGTTGTGGTTGTTGTTGATTTGGTGTTGTTGTCTGTTGCAAGTCAGTGCAAAAGACCAACGCTAATCAAAGTGGTGCGCTGCAAAACAGACATCAATCAATTGTCAGCTGCGGCACAACACAACAAAAATAAAAACAGATGAGAAACTTCGATTCCGCAACATAAATTGAAATCCGCCACAGAAGCGCTGCTAGCTAGCCACTGCCAACCGCCGCACGTCCAACAACTTAACACCAACAGCAAGCAATTGAAACGTTGCCTTACTCCCTGGCTACTTAGATACCACAAACACAGCTACAGCTACAGCTAAATCTATGTCCATAGATACTGCAGATACAGATACAATATGCAGCAGCAAACAACGCCAGCAGCGCAGCTGCTTGCAATCGCAATAGTATCTGGTAAATGCGTGTGAGCCAGCCAAGTGTGAGAGATTTGCATCTAGCGCAAGGCGCCGCGCCACGCCGCGCTCACAGATTGCCAAATCCAAATGGCAATAAGCAGCCATATTTGCACGTGCGGCATAAACCAGAAAAAATAACCACGAATAGTTGTTATCTCAAATAACCGAAGATTTGATGCACTTGCTAAAAATAAATATGTTTACTTTTTTGATACATATATACCTACATATCATTTTGAGAACATTTGCAACATCGTTCCATTTCCAGAATATTAATCTATCAATTTAAGTGCTGCTCAGAGTTACTCCCTCAGATTTGGATAGCATTGATAAAGAAAGCAGCCCCCTTTTAAACTGAGAAATTACGAACAAACGCACATTAGGGTAATAATGAAAAATATACAATACAAAGCCGGCAATTAACCACAAAATGGGTTATCAAATACGGGCGGCAAAGAAACCTAAAGTACATTTTATCATGCCGTTAATCGGTCACGCAAAACAGCAGATTATATCTTATTTTGACTTTATTACGTGAAAACTTAAAAAAAGTAAGATCGTTTTTTGAAAAGGGAGTTTCGGGCATCACAGAAAAACACTGACAACATTCAGACACAAAGTCTCAAAAGAATTTCAGATACATATAGTCCAAGGAAAAAAAATTAGTTTCGTTGTGAGTAGAAAGCCATTGAACAAAAACAAGACAATGTGTTTTTCCCCAAGTTGTGTTTGCAGACTCTTCGAAAGTGTTAGCCCATCTTTGCAAGGTTTTGCTGAAAAATCGCAATTTTTTCTACTTAAGAAGCTCTTTTCTTCCCTGCTTACAACAACTTACTTTGTGTCTTATATTGCAGCAGCGAAATCATAGACCGAAATTTCACCTGCAGCATATTTTCCAACCTTTACCTTCTCAATCTAACGAATTATTCGTCTTTTAGGCATCAGTCTTTTTGGAAAAACAAAGTCTTGCATTCAGCATTCTTAGAATAGCAAAAAACCAACAGCAAGTTTCCTATTACTTCTCAAAAGACACAAAAGTGCTTCTGCTTAAAAAGCATCTATAAGTAATTTTGTTTATAAGCTCCACATTTTGTGTCTCTTCATTATAAGAATAGTTATTACGCTAAAGTAAGCATGGTTTATTTGAAAAAGAATGTTGAACTTAGTATATTTTCCTAATTATGCCAGGCTTAATAAATTTAAACAAAAACCCCCAACGACATTTTTAGTCATAAGTTAGAAATGCATTTAAATAAATACAGATTACTTGACTTCAAAAATCACTCTTGTTTCTTTGGAAATTTATGCTTACATATTTTATTCATTTAAGTGTTCCACATATATCTCTTTTTCTTAAAAAAAAAGAGAAACAAAACATATTTCTACATACTTAAATGAAAAATTTCTTTTTAATTTATCTCCATGAACCACTACAGACCAAAGTGACCACATCTAAAGAGTAACTCAACATGCAATATATGAGTACATACACCATATGAGTATATAGCATTCACATAAGTCAGAAAATGTTGATCATAGCTGCCTACGTTTACCAGGCAAGTGTATCTTTTCTAATAAGTAATATTCGAAAAGAGGCATGGCACGTCAGAGCCATGAGCGGACCTGGCTTTTTTTGGGATGTGGGCAGAGGCAACAAGAGGCTGAAATGAATGATGGATGATGCCCGACCAAGTTGTGCGCTTGGCTTGTGGCACTTTTTTGGTACTTGTTGTTTTTGTTGTCACAGTTGTTGCTGCCGTTGTTGTTGTTGTTATTTTTGTGTTGGAAATTGTGAAACATAAATTAAAATGTGTCATAATTGGCAACAACATAGACAACTAAGTGACTACCGTGTGGCAAAAATTGCCATAATGGCTTTTATGATTTACATTGATGAAAAAGCAATTCACTTTTTATTTGGGTAGAAAGACAAGAGCAAGATAAGATAAAGAGGCGCATGCCTGTTGCCCTTCGTTAGTATTGAACACATTAATTCCAATTATAATACAAGAGCATAAAAGCGACAATTGAAAACTCGTTAAACTTCATTAAGTTAATGCGACACTTCGGTCAATGACATGCTGGCAGATAGGCCGACAAACACAACAGCGAATTAAGTAAACAGCGTCACTGGCCAACAAAAACAAAAAATAACAAACTACAATAAACTTGGCCAGATCCCAGCTCTAAGTATCAAAGAATCAAATCAATTGAACATAGAGTTTAACTTGAAGTTGAAGCTGCTGCAATCGCTACAAGTGCCCATTGATTTGATGCAATTGACGCAGCAATTGAAACTAAAATTGAAAGGTATTGACAATCGCAAAGACGACGCCAACGACAATAACAATGACGTAGACAAAAACACAGTTGTCTG
This sequence comes from Chymomyza procnemis, assembly GCA_035046065.1. Classification (NCBI taxonomy): domain Eukaryota; kingdom Metazoa; phylum Arthropoda; class Insecta; order Diptera; family Drosophilidae; genus Chymomyza; species Chymomyza procnemis. The sequence continues at coordinate 22,721,863 of JAWNOJ010000013.1, read as the reverse complement.
TGTGGCAGCTGCACATGACCTTGTTGCTCATTTACTAGCAATTGGCCTTTGATTTGGAAGCCACGTTTTGGGCCTGGCCAATTAGCTGGGCGGCATGCAGCTGAACAACAATGACATTGAAGTATTTAAAACCAAGCGCTTCATGTCATAATATTCAAATAATTTATGGCATTCAAGATAAGCAACAACTGCAACAACATTTACCGACAGTTTTTGATAATTTATAGCCGGCAATAGCCATGAACTGTAGGTATATAGTACATTCTGGCTGATAAATGTGAGCAAAAGTCATAAATACCTCTGAGCAAAATATCACGCATACGCCCCGTTTAAGACCAGCTTATAGGTAACGTGTGTGTTAATTTGCACATGCGTAAGAATTTTGCAACAAATTGTGCAAGTTTCGCTGCTTGAGTTAAAGTAACTTAAATTTTTAATTAATTATATTATAAGTTGTTAATAGGATTATTTAAAAATTTCGACTCCGAAAGACGTGGCTGTTATTTAAAGGATTTCAATCAGGAATAGAGCAGTTGCATACTTGTACACCATTCAACAGTTTTGTTAATATTTGATGGTGCAGAATTAATAGGTTTTATTTATGAAATCATTATCAGGGATATATCATTGTTTCAGCAGCAAAACAAAATATAATTATTATTTATATTCGTTATTTTTTGCCATATGTAAAATCAAATGTTAATTCGGTACCCGGATTCCATTCAAAATGAAATACTTCTCCATACTTTTCAACATTTGGTAATTCTATGCTTATGTTTACCAATTTTAAATGAGATTTTCATTAATTAGCATCGAAAATTATTTTTTCTAAATCAAACAAAAAATATTGGGTAAGAAATGACGATTTTTTTTGTATATGACACATTATTAAAAATTATAATTTAGTCTTGTATAAGTGTTTCATGTCTGTCATACAAAAACTTACCTTGTTTTAATCATAAAGTCAATGGTAAGAACCGAAAATTAAAGTACCTAATTTGGTCATGATATAAATACAACAATTCACCCCTATGGGAGCTTATGACATATGTACCTGATATGAAATACGTAAAATGTTGCTTTCCCTGGGAAGACACAAAGTTGTTTAACTGGATGCTCTCGCTCAAAAAAGTCTTATGCAATAGCGCTACCTTTGATTTAGACTTATAGAGGAGCTGTGTTGTGCAGATTTGTCAACCTTTAAAATCTCATTGCATATTAGATTACCAATCGGTATAGGTAGCAATATAATTCTGTAGTTAAGTGGACGTTTATCCGATAAATAAATAGGATTTGTAACGTAGTCTCCAAACTCTGCTCAATATCTTGCACTTATACTAAGAAAAACTGTTATAAATTCAGTGCGACTTACCGTTCCATTTCCTTGGCATCAGTTGGATAATTCCTACTGATTGTATTCGTTTCATATGAATCCTCAGTGCTAGGTGCCGTTGTAGTATATCCACGATGAGCTGGCACCAGCGGCGGCACAGTGCCCATATTGGTGTCCAAGATGGCGCGTCGATTTAGATTTGGCGGTGCTGCAGTAGAGTGGGGTGGCACATACTTATAGCCATGCCTAGTGCCGTTCACGTGTATAAGCTCAACATCATGGGCATTATCATCACCCATGCCAGCTTTCTTTGAAGTCCATGGCACTGGTGGCGGCGGAGGTCCAAAAGTGTTTGTATTAATGTTATATGTATTATAGTCCCAACCCGAAGGCTGTGCGATGTGCAATCGACGTGTCAACACCTGGTTGTAGGGACTGTGTGGATTAAGGCGACGTAATCGTGTTGACTCTGTGCCATTGCTGCTGTGCCTTCTTAACGGCGGCATAGTAAAACCTGGCAGCAACTCTGCATCATCGTTCAGCTTATCTTTATGAGAGTGCAGCTTGCGCAGATGATGCCCCATATGCGAGTGTGGGCGATGACTATGAGACGTTGGACGTCTTGTGGTTGGCAAGTTGATGCTGCTACTGCTGATACTGCTGCTACCACCTGTTGTTAAAGCTGACAGACAGACCAGTTCTATGGCTAGCAGTAACAATACGTAACAGCTCATCAGGCTTGTCATTCTGCCTTTACTTTGAAAATTGCACTGCTGCAAATACAAGAACAAAGAGTTTAAGTCTTTCGTAAGCTGCATTTAAATATGAAGTAAACCAATTTATTTTACATTCACTTTTTTATTATAGCCACAACGTCACGGACCCGCGAACACATTCAAATTTCTAGTCAATTTCATGCGTACGTAAATCTAGCATAAATTTATTAAGGAACCGCACTTCAATGCATACGCAATGAGTTTGTGGCAGAACCGAGGCGCTATAAACTGTCCGTATGTGCCTCACTTTTACGCTGTTCATGGCCGAGTGGAGCTTTTAAGAGTGCAACGTGCCAATCCGCTCACACTTCGACCTGTAACAGTAAACTGGTAACCTGGGTGTGCCAAAGTTGATATACCCTTACAAAGCAATTCCAAGAAAAACACTTAAGAGTGCTAAATACCATCGTTGCTTTTTTTCCGTCGTCTATATCATCTTAGTGCAGTCTACAGGTCTAACTCGACAACTGTGGCAAGTAATGAAATTTTACTGAATGGTAGCTCAAATTTCCAATATTAGAACAACTATCAGGTGTTTTCAAAAGTAAGTACGTACTACCAAAAATTATGAATATTTTTATATTTTTTGTGGTTTGCAGGTACATGGATTTGGTATACTACTAATTCGATATAGAAAAAGGTGAACGGTCATTTGTCTTCATAAATAAAAAAATATATATAAAAATCTTTGAACATTGAATTCCAAAATCATTCTTATTTCTAAAGAACCTCAAAGGGTTTTTGATGATTGGAGTGTCATCTTCTCTTACAACATGATTGCAAGAAAGAGCTTAAATATAAGGAATGCTCTGGTTATATGTTTTGTGATTAAGTGTCAAAAATAGATTAAAGCTTGAACCTAAAATTGCCTACCTATAATTCATTTATATTATAATAAATTTATAGCACTTTAAATATATTACGGAAGAGAAAAATATCAATAACGCGTCTATCACAAATATAAACAAAAGTCTTATATAGATTTTTAGAATTCAAAGTTCTCTCTCTTTCACGTTTTGAACAGATTATCAAGCGAGAAAAGGCAGAAATATGCAAAATGACTGTTAATATAGGAAAGCTATATTTATTTAGATCAGCGGAGGCTTATAACGATCCGCAGCGAGCTAGCATTCTAAGCGTTCGTGCAAGATCTAAAAGCTGCGCTTGAAATTTTAGATAAGGTGAAAAAGCCAATAGTTTACTAGAGGTATTTTTACCTAATCTATTCTTTATAAAAAATAAAGTTTCAATGCCAGTTTAAAAAAAGCAGCATATAGGTTGCTGTTGGTTCAAGATTATATCAAAATCCAAATTGAAAGGAGCAGACCGCATTGGCATTGGTGTAAGAAGCGCACAGAATTTCTTGCTGGAATAAACTCCGACATAACTCAGACACAATGGAAAAATAAAGAAGAAATTAAGAAACTGATAAAATAAACAAATCGACTTTGCAAAGATGCTCTTAGCCAGCCAGGTAAACAATGGAAACTGGCTACCACCAAAAGCATGCTCAGAGTTGTAAAATAAAACAAAAAAACCAGTACAAGTTTATTTAATAAAAATAAGTATGTAATGCATGAGGCTTGTTGTATTTGCTGTACAAGTCAAAAGTTAATTGTTGGATGAAAAAATTTAAAAAAAAAAGTTATAACATAAAAAGCGGAAGCAAAAGCTTCATTTTGCTGCGCTTTGTTGAAAGATTTTAAGCAGCTGCAGCTTGAAAAAAAAAACACATTAAGAGTACTTAAAGTTTTTGAAAATGTCGTCATTTGTCAACTGTTTGAAAGTTAAAAATGCCAACCATGCCACGCCTTTAAGGGGATGCCTGGGGAGTTATTAATATTTATAGAGCACATCATAAATTGCACTTGATGAGTGTTCATTATTAATGTTGAAGCTAACATATGTGGCGCCTACCCGCAGCCCATTAAAAACGAAATGAGAAATTCCAAAATGAAAATTAAACTGACACTGATGAAAATTGAAAAGCTCAATGACAGCACGACCCGCAATAATTTGCTGTTCTAATTAAAACTGCTAAAGAAATTGTATAAAAAGAAAATTGCTTTTTCTTTTATAATACAGTTCTGATGGTATAGCTTCGTGACTCCTCAGGTGCGGCAGGAGTAACAATAGCCGCTTGAGTTATGACCACAGACCACACACACGAAACCAAGTCGAAACAGACGCTCTCTGTCCAGTTGCTATGAGTGTATAAAAGTTCTTAGAAATTTGAAAAGGTTGCCAGCGCTTAATCAAAACTGCAGACAGTTTTTAATAACAACAAGACTGGAATATGGCAATTCCATAGAAATCTAAGCCAAGTCTTAAAAAAGAGACTATAAAAAGTACTGAAACAGTTGACAACTTTTGACTGACCTTGGCTGCAGTTGCTGGGTTCCTTTGTTTCTGTTTTTAATCCGCTTAAGCATAAATAATCAAAATGACCCTTAATATACATATATATATATGTATATATATGTGTGTATGTATATATATTAGCCAAATTGGTCAACCATAAAAGTCTAATGTTTCAAAACAAAACTCACAAAGGCCTCACAAATTGATTGTATTCGATAATTTATTTTATAATTATGGCCTGACGTTTTCCAATAAGTAATTAAGCAAAATTTGCCAGCGCCCAGACTGCAGCTTAGCGGAATTATGCAAAGACTCTCATAAATTTATGAGAGTTGTATGTGTATCTGTGTTCCAGACGTATCTGTGTTCCAGACGTATCTGTGTGCCTGGGTGTGTGTGTGTGTTGGTAGGCAAGAAAATTAGTGTTAAATGTTATTGATTCATTTTCCCAGCACATTAATCAACGCCACACCAACAATAAATGCAGCCAGTGGCTAAGAAATGCCATGAAAAATGTCAACTTTATTTTTGTTAAGCAAACACAACTGTGGGTGTCATTTTGTGTGTTGCCTTAACAAGATCGATATAGCCGGTATTTATGGCAATATAAATGCATATTTATAGAGTATGTTGGCTCAACTTGACTAATTAGAGTGTAAATGCCAACAGTGTTTACCATCTAAATCGTTTTGCGTTTTCTACTTATTTGTGAGATTACAAATTTTCAGATTTCTTTTACCTTGAATTCATATACCCTATTTGCTGAGAATTTGAATTTTGTTAGAAGTTCAACGAACCCATAAGTTACCGAAACTTCATAGCTTCAAGTGAATGTAATACTAACGTCAATCATATACTTGTGAAACACTTGAGGAAACCATATAAAACTAATCAATATTTTGTTAAAACTTCTTCGAGAATTGGTTTTTGTGCTTAAAACTGTTAAAGTAACCTAAAAGAAAACATTTAAAGTTTGTATAGAAACAATTAAACAATCAGATACAAAATTTTCGATTTCTCAAATTATAAATCAATTAAACTCAACAGGGATATTCAACCCGCTTATATATAATTTTTATTCCCTAACACATATTAAGGGCGTTGTAATTGATATAAGGAAATAAATATTGAATTCCAACCTTATTTAATTGTTAATTAATTGCCTTAATTAAAGTTTCAATGCAAACATATGCAGAGGCGAGTGCAACAAAACATCAAAAACCTCTTTCTGAAAGGGTGTCAACATCAAAACTATTTTTTATTTAATTTGTAGCTACTCAAATTTGGTGATTTACCAAAGTCAAATTATTTTTTTAATATTTATAATTTTTTTATTTTTTAGTATGTTTTAATTAACTCCTTTTTACGTACAAACACACGGCATAATTTTATCTTAGTTATAAAGCTGCTATACAACTAAACTCCATAATATTTTGTATTGTAATAACAATATTGTACATAATAAAGAAATTGAATAAATAAATAAAATATACATAAAAAATGAATTAATTCTAAACTAAAAGAAACATTAAAATCAGCTGAGAGGTAAATTTGTTATATAGTTCAGCAGCATATTATTTTTGGTATAAAAAACTTGCTTTTTCCAGAAGAATGTAATTTTTTTCGAGAAATTACTAGATTATAGTTCAATATTTATCAATTAAAATTAATCGTCGAGAAAAAAAAAAACATTTTATATAAAAGCGGACTTCAGTTACATGCAACATCACGATATTTATTTACAGAACGAAACATGAAAGAAACGCATACGCTTAGTCTACCACCAGCTAGTAAGGATGCTTTTAGAAATCAATCGTTCTCTAAATTTTGCCATTTATAAAATAAATTGAATCCCTTTGAATTTTCATTCATTACTTTAGGCGTCTCTCAGAAATCTAAAGTGCTGCACATAAATTTTTATGAAATAGCGAAAACAAAGACTTCTGAGCTACAAAATAGACACCAATATACTAGGGTACAGATGTTGCTTCAAGTTGCTCCAAGGTACGCAGGATGATTGCTAATTGTTGCTCAAATTTTATTTCATTGCAAAATGAAGATTTTATATAGCATACATATCCATATGTAAAATGAGCTCAAAAATATGTACTTTTGACATTATTTTCAAAAACATTCCCAAAATCTGAGTCCATTGTAAAATACATCTGCATTATTATGATATATAGACATATAACAGCTGTAAATCGCTGTATAGTTTACTACATAGTTCAAAATATCTTTAACTTAAATAACAATCTCTGCACGGGATGATATCTTCTATTTTTTAAGTTTTGTGCGAAATTTCATAAATTTATTTTTACACAAATGAAAAAAAGTCTTTTGCAGTTTGTTTATTGTCACTTGAACGTTAAAATTTAAGCTTCTTTTAAAATAATGCTTATGAAACTATAGTTTTTATTAACTTGTCGTTAAAAGAAGCCAAAGGATGCGACAAGTACGTACTGGCATTAATATTGCATCTTCCGCACAGCCTCAGATATATACTCTAAGTGGAGCAGTAATTTGGATAATATTGCCATTTTTTAGCATGACAGTATTTAAGCAGATTTTTTGCCAAATTAAACTACAATTTGGAATATAAACGCGCAGATAGTATCACTTCATTCATTTTTTCAACTTAAACAATTAATATGCTTCTTATAGATACTATACATAATTTATAAAAACTTTCCATTTTAATAATTGCTCGATAAAAACATAAAATGCATTGTAACTTTTAAATGTTGTAAACTACGCTAAAAACACATAAATAGCATATTTCATTTATATTTAAGTGTTTATAATTTGAGCATGTCAACAAAAGCATATTGTTGATGAAAATTAACATGACATAAAGAAATTTTAAGACTTACTTATTAAACTTTTGATTACCACCGACAGACGCAACCTGTTTCCCATCCAATCAGTAAATTTTTAGTCAAAAATGCGTTTCATACATATTTAAATGTTAATTATGTAAATGTCTGTGGTGCTGCGCCTGGCTAGCTAGTTTTGTGCAATGCAGCTGCTGCGTTTTTTTCAGTATCTTTTCAGTTTACATATATATATATTGCTTCTTTTCAGTTTCTTTCGTTTATATATATATATATGTAGTTTATGTTTATAAAAGCTTAGCAAGACCCAACAATATACGTACCATTTTGTACATGGAAAACTGATCAATTTAAACTGCTAAACTGCTGCGCTTGAAAATTCTTAAACAAACTAAATGGTAAAACTTTTGCCTCAGCTAAAGAGCTAGTAAAAATTGTTTAGTAATTTTATGGGCAACTATTTGAAACACATTTTCAACAACTGATAAGATGAGCTGTAAAAAGTTTAAGATCTTTCACTTAAAAGTGTGCCGAAATTAACATATAAATTGTATTGCATTTCAGTTAGTTGAACTATAAAAATGGCAGCACCCGCTGACAGTTGGCCAGAAGCCAGCCAAAGAGAAAAATGTAAATGCAGAGCAAATTTAAAAAAAAAAAAAAAAAAAAAACATATTGAGAACTTTGTTTGCACAACATAAAGTTCAGTAACCTTAAGAAACAGATCTTTGTATCTTATCGTCGAGTGTATGGCTAAATATTTATATGAAAATTCATATTTTTGCTCGATCGTTCTGCCATCAATCAACTGGCTACAACCTGTGTCTTTATCTACAAAGTCGTACATAAACAATATAAACTTTTATGTAAAGATGTCACAAGTTGGTTCCGTTGTGACAGTTTCAAGCTTTTTCTCACGTTCTAAGGTGATTTCGTTGCCCGTGATGCAAGAGGAATTGACTGGCGTTGCGACTTATCAAAGTTGCATATTTTTTTGTAAAACCAACAAGAATTGCATGTAAAATTAAGGTCGCAGTTGGCAAAATCGTTATGTATTTCGTAACTGTGTATTGCGTCCGGTGTTTGTAGTCGATGACGTGAGGGCTTCAGGCGTGTGAGTCTCAACTTATATACCTGCAAACCTGTCCAACAAAATTAATGAAAAAATCTAATTGGACTACACAGTTTTGCCAATCAATCTTGTGTTCAAACTTCCAATGCTAATGTTTTTCAATTGTCTTCTGAGTATCTCACAAATAGCTTCTAAGAGAATTCATGTTCAACTAATGCAGTTTAGTTTCGTATTTTAGAATACGTGCCTTACTATTTCAAACTATCTTAAATGTTTCTACCAATTCAGCATGCTTCATAGCCATACAATTTCCAATTGTGTCTAAGTAGCATTTTTTCATTGTCCTGTATGATGATGTTTATCTCTAGGTATACGAAACAATAATTAATTCAAGCCAGCCAACACATTCATCAAGCATGATTATCTGACAGTTTGGCGATATCTCTGTCTATATATACTTCCTGGCTGGATTGAGAGGTGCAGTGCTGCGGAAAGTCGCGTCGTTGCTTTTGCAACTCCCAGTGCGTTCTGTACTCAAAGACCCGCTGCATAAACTAATTATGGTAAAAAATTAGACTGTTTAGGTGTTTCAATTAGTTAACAACTTCAATTGGTTAACACATTCTTCGCCAAGTTGAAAGTTGATTTGTAGGAAATTGCTAAATGTGTTGTAAAAGTAAAACATTTTTAATTTTTGTGCTTATGTTTCAAAATCATCTTCTACGCTATCGAAGTACACTTTACAATTTGAGCTCCACTTAAAAAAAAAAATACAATTTGGTCTTTTTTTTTGTATCTTATGTCAGTTATTTAACAAACTGCCGAATTTATCAAAGTACAGACATATATATGTATGTTATGTGTATACAACAACTTGGAAATCTCTATCATTTCATTTTATTTAAAAGATCTGCAAGATCAAAAAGTTAACGCGGTCGGTTTGGCATAGTCTGTTATACAAAAGATTTTTTTTTTGTTTACACTTTACTTTCAGTCCAATTAGAGGAATGTGTTTTCTCACAGTCTCAGCCACGATATGTTCGACATGGCCTGAAAGACAGTTTGGACATCTTGGCCACAATGGCAAAACATTCGAAACAAAAATAACAATAACAATCAAAATAGACAACAAAACGAACAAATGACCAACTAAATTTTTTCCTTTTTTTCCCTAAGCAATATGGTTGCTTTGAGCAGTTTATTGCCAGTGGTAAGTTAGTGTATACACGCCCACATGCTCAAGGCAGGGTCAGAGCCTGCAGCACTAGTCCCAGTTTTGTTTAGGCCAAATGCACAGTTACCGTTAGTGGCACATAATTTATGCCATTGGCTTTAGTTTAGCCAAGTAATTAGAAAAACTAGCAAGTACAGTTTAAGTCGTTCTTTGTTGGAAATACCGACGAGGCATATGCAAATTGGTCATAGATGTACACGATCTGTGTTGAGCAAGATAAATGTTCTAGGAAATAACTATACAATGCAGTTAGTTGGCATAAGGAATTGTAATTAATTATGGCAGCTTATATAGTATTTGAACTTACGCGCTTAAATATGCAGTTGTCCGGCACTACAAGAGTTTCGATTTTTTGTTTTTTTAATGTACGTAAGTATAAGTAATATGGTCAAAGGCGCCACGTGCATAAATCAAATTTGCAATCACAAACAATTAATTATTTTATATGTATTATTTTTCTTTATTTAGTATTTAATGACATTTAACAGATACAGCTACAAAATCGCGACGTTCGCTTGCTTTGTATGTAAATTTTGGATTTTATTTGTTATGTATTTTATTCGAAAATTTATGATTATTTGTATTTTAGAAATTATCTTCAAGATTAATGTGCGCGCCGTCCACTTTAGCTGCTTCCGTATGGCAATGCGAGCATTCCTTTTGGCTGCTCGAACAAAGTTTATATGAATCGTACGCCTTCAGCGCTTATTCGCACAACGATCTGCTCTGCGCAAGAGCCAACACAAACGCACACCAAGAACGTCCCGAGAAGACTGAAGTGAAGTGCGCATGCAATGCCCGAAACCGAAAGTCCAGTTAGCGACGATCATCAACGCCGAGTCGCGGCATGTTGAGACTCACGATCGTGCGTTCGTCGCTTGTCGTTTGTTGCTTTTGGTCATGCAGCTTCCGCTTCAGGCTTTGTTGCAACAAGTTCGCTTTCTATGTTCGACATGGAACAGTCGCAGTGTTTACTTTTGGATACTTCGTATCGATCGTGTTGGATCGCTCGCTCGCACTGACATTGCAGTTTCTTTTGTTTACATTGTTTGGTGTAGGTTGCAACGCAACAGCATCTGACGTCGCGCCCCCGCCATGACGATTCTTGTTGCGGTTTATGCTTTTTATGGTGTGTGCGCTTCTACTGCCAAGTTGTTAAGTTAAATATTTGCGCGACGCACAGTGGGCCATGTGGAAATACTTGTGAAAGATACTTGATTCTTTTATATGGAATTTTTCTTGATTTAATAGAGTTATTCTTTGGAAGTACACGGATTAGTTATATATGTATATAAAATTATAAAAAATAAACTTCTTATTTATGTAAAAATTCATTAATTTTTAAATTATTGCAAATATTGCTGCTTACTTTAACAAATTATTTTGGTAAAATAAATGACAAGTACATGTATTACGCATTTCATCTGAAAATGTTGTTATGAATAAATCAATTTCTCAGTGACAATAAGATAATCGAATCTTTGAAAATAATTCATTTCCAGTTGTTTTTGTTGCATTTTTTATGAAATCTTCTTGCACTTTTTGACAACCTAAGAACTCTAAATTTATCCTTTAAATGATTTATCAAGTTTAAAACAAATACGTATTCTCTGTTTGAGGTTTATTTTTCGTTCGATAACCAAATTATACCCTCCATATTCGCATCTTACAATATGTCAGTGAAGGATATCCGTCTATCGTTAGGGTGTGAGAGTGGCAGAGGCAACAAAAGCACCGCTTCAGACACTCAGCCTAAATAGCCCATTGTGCCAAGAATACAGCTTACTTATAGATGGCGCTACCGGATACAACTATGTATTTAAAAAAAATTATGTTAGCTACTCAAAGTAATTTTGCCATTTAGTTTTATGATATCTGATAGGAACATGTTAACAATGCTTATATTTACACTGGAAGTAAACAAAACTAAACAACTATTTTTTGTATTTAAATAATTGTTAAACGATAGTTGAAAATTGGACGAATAATTGAAATAAATGAAATATAAACAATTATATTCAAGTTGGAAAATAACAAGATGTAAAAATATAAATCTAATTTAATTGCATACACTTTCAGCTTAACATCTGACAAAAGTTGCTGTATATTATTACAAATATTTAACAAAATAATAATTTAATGCTTTACAAAAATTAAGATTGTTTTGACACCTACAAAGGTGTGTAGCCATTTTATTCAGTTGATTTCCAATAGCACATAATACCAAAAGTAAGTGTTTAAATTTTTTTACAACTAATGTGCACATTTTTTCAAATTTTGATAAAATATTGGCAAATATTGAAGCCCAAATAGACCACACAAATTTTTAGAATTATAGAAGAACTTTCATTTTTAAATGGAAGTCAATGTAAGTTAAAAAATCTCTTTAAATAAATAAAAAATTGTATTCATTAAATTAAATAATTATACCTAATAATACAACTGCAAACTGTTCCAAAATGGGGTTGAGAGCTAAATCAAAACGACAACCCCAATTAAAATGCCTGCATATATGCATTATATTGCTTGTAAAATAAATCATTTCTAAACTGGATTTGCTCATTTTACACGAACAAGCATAAAAATCCTTGCATATTTTAAATTTATTTGTTTTTTTTAGGCACAGCGTGCAAGTGCACGAAATACTATTAATTATGCTTAAAATGTCAGCTATTGTATATGCTTTTCTGAAGTTAAAATAAGCAAAGAAACCTAAAAGAATATAATTTCTCATTTTAACTTTATTTATTATAAAGAAAAATAAAAAAACATAAATGCAGCAGTAAAAGAGTCAAGATAAGTTTTAAAAACAACAAACGCTTTCGCATAAACAAGAAATAAATTGCCCTGAAAAAAATCTAAGATGCAATTCTTAGATAACTTAAAGAAAACTTTTGAAATAAAAAGTTTAAACAAAGAGTTTAAATAAAAAGTTGCATAAAATGCTTTGTTTTTTAAATAAGCACGACATTCATGTCAAGAAAACTGTTCAGACATTGCACATATTTTTTTACCATCCAAGCTATGCAGATTGGCCCATTGTGCTACGGTGGCCATGGTCGTCTTACTATCGTTCGTTCTTGTTGGATTTTAGCCAGTTTAGTGCACGGTACGCTGATCTCTTGTAGGTAATACAACAGATATCTAGTTGGGTGACAGTGCGAGAACTTGTTTTGCGCGCATCCGCTTCTATGCCCATATTGCCCTTTGCTGTCACCATAAGATGCAGTTGGCCATGTCCAAGTTCATATCCATATGCGGCTATCATCACCGTCATAAGCATAATCGCTACTGCAACTCGTTGTTGCACATGTCATAAGTGCTCATGCCAAAACTGGTTGCCCACATGCTGGTCGTCAAGCAGACGGCCCCTCAATGATATCACTGGACGCGTTAATAATGCCTTCATTTGCTATGCAACTCGTAAATACAATGATGTGCTAAGTATTGGCAGCTTAGCTTAACCCACGGGGCACAAAGCTACATCGTCAATCGTCATAACAAAATTTATGCGCCAATTAGTTGCTACCTGAGTAGTAAATTATGTTTTGATTCGTAACACACCCACGTTGCGTCCAATAACAACAAATACTTTAATATCAAATCAAGCATAAAAGCTCTTAACGACGATGCAGCTACGAGGGCCCATAGGCTCTACGGGCTCTGATAACAAATCATTAGCAGTGGCATTAGCATTTTTGTGCAGCTTGCGTGGGTCGATCGTGCTTAGTTCATAATGTGTGCCGGCTGACTCAGTTGGGTTCCTTGGATGATGGCAATAACAAAGTTACTGTTAGGATTGGGCTCACACACGTTTGATCGTATAGACCGGGTCGTTCGTTAGGTCTCTTCTGGTATATCGTGGGGCATGTGTCAACATTCTTATTCTTGGCCTGTCTGTTGCTCATTCAATTTGCCACTTTTGTTCGTTGTGTCATGCATTTGGGTTGGGTTGGGCTCGTGCTTATGCCTGTGCCAGAAAAAAACAAAAATCTGGAGCAATATGCAATGTCATTTCAGAGCTTGGCTCACAAAATTTGCTTACAGACATGAGCATAAATTCAGCAAATGTGCCAATGTGTCGGGTTGCGAAAATTGTTTGTATCCAATGTTCTTTTGGCATGCGAAAGCAAACAGCTGCTGCTGTACATTGAATGATTATGATCACGGTTTTGAATTTTTTTTTTTATTAGAAACGATGCGCTTGTCGGAAGCGCATGAGTTGTACGCACGATTCTACAAAAAACGTAAAAAAAAAACAATATACGATTACTTAAAATAGTCAAATGATCATTGTATGCAAGTGTTAATTAGCAGCTATCCAGTACGGCAGCTGACCTTGCGGCCTTGTTTAGAAGATTGAAATCAACTTCCACCTAGTTTGACACTTGTCGTTTTAGCGTTAAGGATAATAACAACTTTGTATAATAATGACGGTAATTAAGCAACACATTATTATTTACATGTTTTTAATACTTTATCAATTTACTACTAAGCGACTACGCTTTGAAAACTAGCTGTAGTAATGCCAAATATTACTCAAACACTTTAAGCACTAAAATTAAAGTTAGTTTACAAAAATAAACTTAACTTTGCAGATTTAATCAAAGCTTAAAGTATAATTTTGTAATTTAAGATGTGGCGCACTTTTATCAGCTGTTTAATCTGTCAGTGCTGCCAATTGGTTTCAGCTGTGCCACGTTAGCCAACACTGGTTTTAATTTAAAATGCAAGATCATGGTGAGAAACGTAAATAACTTGAGGCTTCATGACAAAAAAAAAACCAAAATAGCTGCCGGCTAATGAAAACATGTACTATTTGGTGCTACAAAAATTAAGCTAAACTCATTTAACTTTAATACAGCGACAGCCTTATACGCGTTAGTCGCAGGTTTCACGAAATTCAACGCACAAAAAGCTAATCTGCGTCTAAGTCCAAACGTATAAATACATAATTGACGGCGGCGGCAGCAAATGTAGGTTGAAGCCCCCAAGGTTTTTGACTTTAAATTAAAACAGAAAAACGGACACCCAGCGGTCCCCTCCCCAAAACAAAACGTAACGAAACTTTTAATCAGACCATTACAAAAGCCAAAATGAAACAGTCAAACGTAAAGACACAAAACGAAAAAGTAAGCAATGGCAAGGCGCTAAAAAAAATGCAAAAGAATATACGAAAATAGTAGAAAAAGCTTTTCTTTTTAACCAAACAAGCGGAGAAGTGTGTGTGTGTCAGGAGTAGCCCAACTTTGTCGCCTGCGCCTGCCAACGTTTTCATAATTCAGGGTAAAGAGGCAACGATGAAAAATAACACAACACGTTAAAATAGGAAAAATCAACAACCGAAAACGAACCGAAGAACGTAAGTAAAAAAAGATGCCAGGCAGCAGTTTTTCCGGCATAAGCTGCAACGGCTACGGCTGCGGCGATATTTACCAGCACACACACGTGAGGTTTTACGGCAACAAAAATACACATTATATAGTATGGAGTGTATATATATATATGCATATAGTATGTATATAAATAATATAGTGTGAGTGTGGGTGTGCGTGAAGGACGATTCAAGCGAACGCACGCAAAAGCCTTAAATATGCTTGAACCACTAAAGAAGCCATAAAGCAGCAAGCAAACAGCCAAAAAACGTTCTCAATGGTAGTCAGCAGTCCTTCGTAGTCCTTTGTAGCAACGAAGAAACGCCGAAAAATTCTGCACTCCTTGCTATGTCCTGGCAATTGCTGCCAACATCAGAGCCAACAGAGCATACAACTTAAACATGTTCAGTGGCTTAAATCAAACATGTCCTTGTCACACTAGTTGCAGGGGAAAGCGTTCATAGAAGTTCTAAAAAAAATTAAGGGGTTTGCTGACAGCGTATTATGTTAAGCACAAAAAAGCATACAAAATTATTGGGAATTCTTTGAGTTAACAGCTTTTTAAGCAAGAATGGGGTGGTTAGGACTTTTGGGTATTTAACTCTAAAGCGCAATCGGTCAATTTGTCACAAGTTTTGTAATATTGGGATCTGCAAACTGGTAACATTTTCTGTCAAAAGGAAACACTCTGCATAAAATCCTTAAGCAGGGATATTTCACTGAAAAATTTTGAAAATTATTGTTATTACTTTAAGAAGCTATTTGGTACAAGTATCTTAAAAGAAAGTATAATATGATAAAACGAAAAATATGATAATGATCATTACAGGCCATTAAAATAACGTTCAGTCGGCGCACCCCATTTCGCAGTGACTCTACGCTTCCATCAGTTCCATTAGCAAACAATAATTACTTACGACCATGTTTCTGAAACTAAAGATTGAAAGAACGGCTGTCAATCATTTAAAAGTTATTAGAGATTTATAGATTTAAATATTATTGTATCAATATCATTATTTCATCAATAGAAATGTTCAATTTTGGAATTACTTTGGCTTATTTCATGAAAGCAGGTTCTACTCCAAACATCCAGCAATATCTGTCTTTCAGACTAAGTAGTCGAATTGAAAAACCTTGTCAACTAAAACTGAGCTCAATCCTTCAAATTTTTCGCAAAATTTCGTATATCGATGATAATTATTATTATTATTGGGGGAGATTTGCACCGCAATCTATATATTTATTTTACTCCTTTTTATAAGAGAATATCTCTGAGTTAGATGTTATCTATAAAGCCTTATATTGCGCATTTCTTTAAATGGTGTTACTCCATATCCTTTATTATAAGACAGTTCATGATTCTTCTTCATTCGTGCATCAGCGCTGGGCACTCTCCCAATATATGCCTCGCATTTTCGTCATCCTCTTTACAGAACCAGCAAGTTTTGTTGAAGAATATTTCCAGTATACTTATTCACATAAGATCAACCTACAGTGACAATTTAGAATTTCCGTGGTAGTTCTTGAAAATTTCTAACATTTTGTATGTTATGAGTTCTATAAGCAGTGTTAAGTGCCTAAGTCCGTATAGGCTTTCCCTGTAATTTTCTCTCTGTCGTTCATTTTCTTCTCCTTAATATCAGGAATTTATTACATGTGCTTTAACTGCAAAAGTGTGCTGTACTTACAAGGGAGTCCCTCCAAGATTGTCTGTATTTGTTTCCCCCACTAATCCCAACGTAGTCTAGTACCCAAAGTAACAAAACCTGATTGAGTTCGATGAGTATGTTTCCAACAATAGTTTCGACGTTTAAAGCATTGCTGGCGGCTTGGTTATCACACAGCATTGTAAGATTAAAGTAAGCACATCTTTCAATCGCAAATATTCAGGCTTGAAGGAGAGACATTTTTCGGCAGAGGTTTCGAGTATCTTTCTTTACTCGTAAGCAAGTAGCCCGTATATCATGGTATACTATTTTGGGTTGTTTTGTATGTTCCGTATATATCTTTTTAATCTTCCAAATTAGTTACTACTATTTTGAATCGTTTTACAAAATTGAATTCAGTTTGTATCGACTTCCTGATTATCTCAGGAAGAGTGTCAAACTTCTACATATGCTGACTAGACTTTTTATTTCATTCTATTATTATAAATATATATTAATATTCTGATTTTTAATCAAGAATTTCCATATTGTTGCCCCATAAATCCATCGCAATAACGCAAGCTCTATAGGTCCCTTCCGGATTTTTTCGTATTCTGTGTATTCTATGATAACTTCTGGTCAAAATTAAATTCCAAGAAGTTTATTTCTGTTTTTTTGGTTCTATCACTTTTCTGTTCAATCAAAAAGGTGCCATGTGCTTGAGTCAATGCGTTTTTGTAACTATAGCATAGAAATAGAGTGCATATCAGTGACGCTCATCGAAATGCCTAACACTATAGATCATAAAGTTCTAAGTATTAAGAAGCTGTCATTGCTTTGCAAAAATATTTAAATAAATTTAAAGTTCAAGAATGTTGTATGTGAACTAAAGAAATATGTGCAAAATTTTCTTTACTTAAATATTCAAAGACTTTGCCTTTCTTCTCTGAGGGTCTTAAATTCTCTTACATTCTGATTTTTACATCATACGTTGGGAACAGCCATTGAAATCTTATGTTAATGTTATGTTAATATTTATTCCCCCCCCCCCCAACCACCCCCCCCCCCCCCCCCCCCAACCAACAAAACCCCCCCCCCCCCAACACAAACCACACAAAAAACAAAACCCCCCCACCCAACACCCAAAAAACCCCCCAAAAAAACCCCCCCCCACCCCCCCCCCCCCCAAAAAATCCCCCAAAAAAAAAAAAAAAAAAAAACCCAGAATATTTATTAGTAATATATGAGTACAACTAAGTCCAGTTGACCTTAAGATTAAACAAATTACAATTTTTAAAATTATGGAGTAATAAATGATAACCTAGCCTAATGGGTGAATCTTTTATAGATATGAACCGTCTGACATCTAGAGCAAGCTAGGAACTTGGATATACAATATAAAAGATGAAAACAGAAAGTAGCATATAAATTTAAACATTTTTGTTTCAAATAGGGAAGCCAGAGAACAACGTTGACCAAGTTAGTTTTTTAGTTCGTTTTTTTTTTCGTAGACCCTCAAAGTTACTAAAAAAAGTCGTAAATTAACTTTGTCTAAAAAAAGTCTGATCTGTTTTTATCCGCATATCGATCATAAAATAACGTAATAACAGCCGAACAAACATTTAAATTAATGCTTTCGACTTCAGAGTTACGTTATAACGAATCTATGGTCTGTTTCGGAGCGACCTTAAAAAATATAAATCTTTTAAATGTTTATAAACATTGTAAACATTTACATTGTTTGATGATTGCTAGTTTAAAAAGATCTTAATCACAGTACAAACTGTCTATGTCAGCGCTTTATATCTCCAAGAAAGCGGCACGACAGACAAATATCATATTGCAATAAAATCCTTTCAAATCGAACCAAAAAGATTTAAAACAAAACAGGGTTTCTTTGGTCTAAGGGGCATCAGCTCGCTTTAATAGAAAAATTGGTCTTTTTAATGAATATTGGTCAATATTAAAAGCAAAAAATTACACATTGTTTTAAGAACTTGTGCCAAAGGGATATTGAGGCTGCTAATTACAATAAATTCCTTGGGGAAAATTACAATTTCACCAAAACTTTATATGAGGCAGAAAATCTAAAAAGAAATCCTGTAGCAATAATATAATTCCTTTCATGTAAAACAAAAATGTCCCAAGCTTTATATTGCAAAGCTCAAATTATGGCAAAAGGTATAAAATAAAAAGCTTTATATTACAAAATTTCTTTATAGAAGAAGTTGGGAAAATGCATGGAAATTATTTAGCTGCCATAAACAGCATGTTACTGGTAATATTTTTACAAATTACGATTTCCTCAGCGTATTTTCCTGCAGAAATTGGGCCATAAAAGGAGATTATTATAATTTTTGGAATTTCTAGGAAAAAGGTTGCCAAATGTCTTCTAAATAAAGTGCGCTTAAAGGTAAATCGTCCTGGATTATTATCAACTTGTGCTGAATTCGCGCAGGTAGTTGACCTCTTGCTATATATAAGACCCAACGTGTGTTTGTGTCATCAGTCAATTACCATGTCACGAAGCAGGCACTCGCGT
Source organism: Chymomyza procnemis (assembly GCA_035046065.1). Taxonomy (NCBI): domain Eukaryota; kingdom Metazoa; phylum Arthropoda; class Insecta; order Diptera; family Drosophilidae; genus Chymomyza; species Chymomyza procnemis. Next base: position 22,702,690 of record JAWNOJ010000013.1, on the reverse strand, counting down.
TTCGTTTTCGAAAAGGAGGAAGACTTTCGTACATTTCGCCATGAGCGCTTTGTCGATGACCAAACTGTGAACTGTGAAACCTGTGAAAGTCGCGTTGGTGTTGACGATCCCATCAATCATCATTGGATGACTACTCCAGATGCCTCGTGTATAGAACTCAGCATGACAGAGAAGTTGCTGTTAAAGCGTTTGGAACACAATGGAGTGGAGTCCTATTTGCTCTGCGATGAGAGCGCTGTTGCACGCACCAATGACTTCTTACTTGATGCGGGCATTGATGCAGTACCGCAACTGTTGCGTTTTCTGTTCTATGAGGCAACTCGATTGGAAATTTGTATTGGTTTCTATGTAAACATTATAGAAAAGCGTAAACGCATGTACTTCGAGACCAGCTCTGTAAGCATAGCACATTTTCTAGACATCGAGGAAACGGTGGACATGCTATTTTCCTTGCTTTTGGAAAAGATTGGCAGTTATATGGTACTGAGGCATAGTGGCAATTTGGACAATTGTACTATTAAACGCCTAAAGTTGACAGTAAAGCGCTATTGGACTAATGGTGAGCTAAAGCTGCCACTACAATACCAGGTCAAAACGGTGTCGCGACTTGGTGCTGGCCGTAAAAAGGCACCGGTGGACAGAGCATTGCTTACCCAAATCTATATGGACTACAAAGATCAGCGTTTTGGCAACTTTCCCAACTCGTTGGTAGTGAATTTGTATTGTTTTCGGGTATGCGCCAGCTCAAGGGAACTTTATGTTGTGCCATATCTACTTAATAGCGAAGATATTGAAAACACTCCAACATTTGTCATACAAAACGATGTAACAGGCGAATTTCGCGGATTGCAAGAGATATACAATGTGCGCAGATTCTTACGTCCAGATTTTAAGGATCACACATTTGTGTGTCGCGTTTGTAAATCTCATTTTGCCGAACGCACTCAGTTTGCATTGCATAAGCAAATAAATTGTGGACGCGACTTTGAAGTTTGTTATTTGGACGATCAAGCAGTGGAGCTATATGCAAACTGTTTGGAATTGCCTAAGTTATATTTTAAATATGCTTGGTATGGCTTGGGTAAATAATATACAAATTTTAAGTAAGAAGAATTGTATAAAATGCATAAAACGTAATAAAAATTCTAAACATAAATATATAATTTAAAATATACGCCTTTAATACGCACTTATTAACATATCGATAAGCCCGATATGTTCGATATGTTTTATCGGAGCTGCCAACCTGTGATAAATTAAGCAATAAGTAGATAGGTAGCACCATCAACAGCAACAGATTTTGTTTTTACTGCACAAAAGAATTGTATATTGCGAAAAAGTATGAACCCTTTGGATAAAATACACGCACTTGACGAAATTGAGAAGGAGATTATACTGTGCATGCAAAGCGCTGGTGAGTTTAGACTTTAATTTCAAGTGAGCGTAGCTTACCGGCTTTTGTTTAGGGCAAGCCTTTCAGGAGCTCGGCAAAGAAAAGTCATCACAAAAAAACGCCGAAACCCAATCACAGCAATTCATCAAAAGCCTTTCTGGTGTGGAATCCAAGCTATCTGAGCAAATAAATTATCTAACACAAGTTTCCACCGGACAGCCACATGAAGGCTCAGGGTATGCCTCCGCCAAGGTATTGCAAATGGCTTGGCATCGCATTCAGCATGCTCGCTCGCGTGTACGCGAGCTAGAGGAAACAAAAGCCAAGCATTCGCATGCGGCCCGTCAACAACAAAAACGCCAGCAGGAACATGCAGCTGCTCAGCAGCAACAACAGCAGCAGCAGCAACAACAAGCCGCTGCAGCAGCCGCACAACAACAGCAGGCCACAGCCCCAGGAGCAGCAACTGAAGCTGGTTCAGCCTCGAGCGCAAGTAGTGGTGGCGCAATGGGCACCGACACTGGTGGTGCTAGCATGCAAACAAACTGAATATGTATTTTTCTATATATTTAGTAATTAATAATATTATAATTTTATATGTATTCTAGACCGTTTCATTGGTAGGTGCATTTGCTTTACTCTCCCCAATGCCAAAAAAATTGTGCTCACAAACGTATCGTACGCACTGTAAAAGTACGTTGCGTTCATGCCTTATATCCGCTTCTAGCAGCTTCTTTAGCATTGTGCTCTGGTTCATAAGTTCACGAGCTCTTGCGTAATTTAAACCGTAAGCACGCTTCTTTCGAACAGTCCTTTTCTTGCTTACCGCGACGGCTGGCTTTACTATTTCGTTTTGTGGTATTGCATTGCGCTGTTCTTTTGGCGTGATGAAAGTTTCTTCTGTCTTTCGTTGAATTGGTGCTTCATCGGGTGCATCATCAGACGATGCTTCGTCAGCAATTATTTTCACATCGGCAAGTGATATATCTCTTAACGTCGAAGCATTAATCGAATTTGAATAAACAGTCTCGACATTATTAGTTCTGGCATTTAGGCAATCTTCTACTAAATTTAATGCAATGCCTTCAGTACTTGAGGATTCTGATTTATTATCACCTGATGTTGATGTTAAAGTTGCGGCATCCATTCTTTGTGGCTTCAATGAGTTGTTGCTATTCAAATTAGTTGCACTTATTTTTTCGAAAGTTTCTTTTTTCAAAATTTCGTCTGATGCCATAATTGCACTTGTAGAAATTCTGGGTTTAGTAAGTACTGTAGTTATTATTTCCTCATCTGATTCTTCCGTGCTTCCTTCGCTATCCGAGCCATATATTCCCAGTGCACCCAATGCATTTGCTGGTAATGAAGGTTTTCTTTTGAAATGCTTGTAATCCGACATGCCGCTTGTGCCACGAAACATGGGGACACGTGGGGACCTCACTTTACGGACACGCACTGAAGTTTTAGCTTTGAGTTCAGGTTCAATGGGTTTCTTTTTCTGACGTATTACAATACGTTTTTTAGTTTTAACTTTTGTAAACTTTTTCTCCATTGGACGCCGTAACTTTTTGTTTAAGGGTATGGTGCGTCGACGATCGGCGCGTTGGCCAAATCGTGCACGTGAAGCCTCCAAACGTTCACCACGTTTCTGCCTTTGCTCCTTTGCCAACCTAACTAGTTCTACATTTGCGGCAGTGGGGTATCTAAAACCACAGATATAAGTTTTTTATGACTAGCCTCGCTTAACCAAAATAAAATGCTCACCTTTGACGCCTTTCAGCACGCCAAGAAGCTATTTCCTCGGGTGTCCATACCCTTTTGATAGTTTTATATGTGCCCGTTATATGATTTGCTTCAATATGTCGTTCCAGTATGTTTGACAAGGCGGCAAAATCACAGTTATCAGCAGGACATTGTTCGTGTTCATTCAAATGCCTTTTCATATCTTGCCCTGTGGCCAGCTCTAAGCAGCAGTTGTAGCAGTACTCTGGCTGAGGTGGCGGCTCATACACCGGAGCTGGCATATAAACTGATTCATCGTGCTGCAAGTATATTTATTTTTACTACAGCTCATAGGCCTCCTGTTTGGCTTACCTTTTGCTGCAGCAAATACTTTGCTGGCACTGTGCTACCTCTCGCTCCATACATGGGAGGCGGTTGTTTTGAACGGGGTAAAAGCGTCATGCCACATGGCGTTAAGTAATGTAAATAGGAATTACTTCGTTCCTGAGAGTTTTTGTTAAAATTTGGCGATGGCAATAGAAACTTTGGCGCGGCTCCCTCCATTTTGATGCGTTTATTTACTTCCATGTGCGTTCAGCGCACGTTAAATAAACAACAGCTGATTATAGTACTATTCGTGTTGATAAACGCCAGTTTTTTTTAACATTTTCCAGCACGAAAAGCAATCAGCTGATTGTTAGTATTACAAAACACCACGACTATTTATGCGTTTTGCACACTTTTCCTAGCACAAAAGAAAGTTATAGAAAGAGTGAAGTACATATAAATAAACTTTAAAAGAAGTTATTTATTAAGTAGAAGAGTATTCAATTTGCTTAAATACATTGCCGGAACAGAATGCAACGCGTGCTTAACTCCGTTAAGGGCACGGCCTTGAATGTGGCTGAGTATTTAACACCCGTGCTGAAGGCAAGTGGATGGGGTTGTCTCGCCTGAGTGGCGTCAATTAATCTAGCACTAATCAATTTTTCTTAACGCTTTAGGAATCAAAGTTTCGTGAAACAGGTGTGCTCACACCTGAAGAATTTGTAGCTGCAGGCGATCATCTAGTTCATCATTGTCCCACTTGGCAATGGGCAGCAGGTGATGATGCAAAAACAAAGCAATATTTACCAAAAGGTATGTAAACCTGCGACGACAACTGCGCAACCGTTTTATGACGTAGTAAATAAGCTTATTGTTTCGACTTTTTTTTTCAATACCTATAGATAAGCAATTTTTGATAACACGCAATGTGCCGTGCTACAGACGTTGTAAACAAATGGAATATGTGGGCGAAGAGACTCTTGTTGAGGAAGAGGCTGGTGATGGCGGCTGGGTAGAAACACATCAAGTGAATGATGACGGCACTACCGCCGTTGATGAAAAAATAGACGAATTAACATTGGATGACAACAAAGTAAGATTTGAGCATACAACAAGCCAAATAAATATACTAGTCATTTGTTTAGGATGAAATGCATACACCAGATAGCGAAAGATCTGCTGCAGCTTTAGATGATGGTGATGACGACGACGATGAAGCCATCGATATGGATGCATTTGAGGAGAGCGGCATGCTTGAATTGGTCGATCCTGCCGTAGCCACAACAACACGAAAACCTGAGCCAACTACGACAGCCAACACAGGCACTGGAACTGACGAAGGTAGCGGTGACTCTGTTTTACACACACGCACCTATGATTTACATATTACATACGATAAATATTATCAAACACCACGTTTGTGGGTAGTGGGCTACGATGAAAATCGCAAACCGCTCACCGTGGAGCAAATGTATGAAGATGTTTCACAGGATCATGCAAAAAAGACTGTCACCATGGAATCGCATCCACATTTACCTGGCCCCAATATGGCCTCTGTGCATCCATGCCGGCATGCTGATATTATGAAAAAGATTATACAAACTGTTGAAGAGGGCGGCGGCGAACTTGGCGTGCATTTATATTTAATTATATTTCTTAAATTTGTCAATACTGTCATACCAACCATCGAATACGATTTTACACAAAATTTTAATATGTCCTAATCATAAGCTTATCGATACAAAATCTTTGAGGCATAAAAATTTAACTTATAAAATGATTATAAATTACAACTGCAACATCACGTTTAAATTTTGTGTCATAATTGATTTTGTGCTCCCTGATCTGGCGTTACTCACATGACAAACTGCAATGGAAACGAAACTCGATAATACCTAAAAAAAACTAAGTTACTAGCACAATGATGTTAACAAATAAATAATGGCCGGTTATAAATTGCAAAAAAAACTATTTTTTTTAGAATCTAATTTATAAAGGCTTAAGAAACCTTAAGCAGAAATTGTTAACAAAACTGTGGTAAGAGTTAAGTTATAAGAGCTCGGCGTTTGTTAGCAGCAGCAATGTCGTCAAACACTGCAACTATTAATATTGAAAGACAAACATGTCCATCAACTGTTTTTAAAATGGCAATGCTAATATGAGGATGTTAACGTACTTTTCCTGTTAACATATAGTAAACAAATAGAATTTAAAAAAAAGGATTAAAATTTTAGTGTTGTTAAAAAAGGATAGCAAGCTATTTCGACAGTAAATCAAGTTCAGCTGACTAGTTACTTGGCTATTAAATTCAAACAACCACACAAGTTTTTAATATTTTGTTTTTTTTTTAATGCATTGAGTTTAATTTAGTCTTAAATCTACAACAAAAAAGATGTTCTTGTTAACTAAACTATTTTTAGCGAAAATTGACTTCTTTAAAAATAAAGTCATATCAAAAATTAAAGTAGCTAAGAAGACACTAGTAGACCTAGAACGCTACGTCAACGCTTAAGTGTAGCATATCAAAATTGATCTAACACCAAATAATCAGTTCCACTAGGTAAGCTCAAACCCACCTCAAGAACTTACATTTAAAAACAAGACAATATAAATATCTAAATGTGCAAAATTGTAATTCCCAAATTTACCCTTTTTCCACTGCAAATGAAACGCATTTATGTTGCAACATTGCTTCGTTTTATAATTACTTTTTATTTCACTTTTGTTGTTGGTTGGTTGGTTGGTTGCTTGTTTGAAACATCTCTGAGATGAAAGTTATGTTAACATAATAATAAACATAATAAATCAATTAATTGTAATTAGTTTAAAATTAGGTAGTTTTGTTTTAGGTAAATGATTTTACATTGCATTTTACATATTATTTTTTTTTTTTTTAACAGTTTCAAACTTAAATTTTTTAAAAGTGCGTGTGTTTGTTTTGCACTATGCTAATTTTTAAATGTATATATATATAACTGTTAGATTTTTGTTTTTAAATTTTCATTCATTATATATAGATTTGCTTAATAATTAAAATCACTTTTCATTTGCAATAACAGGTTCACATCGTTATCAATTTTACAATAAACATACCTACGCCTTTGCCACGCCTATATTTATATAACTACATATACATATATTTTAAAGTTATATATATGTAATCGGTTTTATAGCTGTGTGTTCCTGCCTATGTGTATATACGTCTAAGACCCTTTACATTTTATTTCCTGCAGAACGCGCATTATGTCTACATGCATATACAAGTATGCACATACATTTATATATATAATATATATAATATAGATGTATCGCATATTATATAAATTTCATTAACATTTTAATCGTGTTTAGAACAACATGCCGCCGCTTACGTTAGACGTCGTTGACGCTCAACAATTTTTTCCCAAATAAACCTCATAGATACATGTAGTATATCTTTAATGCTGCTTAAACCTTGCCTAAACCTAAACGCCCTTAACTTGCCTTGAACATTATTTTTCGTGTTTGTTTTTTTCTGGTTTTGTTTACATTTTACAATACATACAGAAGATACGTACCAACTAGAAACCTAAATACACATCTGTATTACACATATACCTAGGCAACCTACATACAACTTTTTGTTGTTTTACATTTTCTTTATTCGTGTTTACAATTTTCATACAGTTATTTAATTGTTTTTGCATCTTAACGAAAAATGTTCATAACATTAATAATTTTTATTTTTTACATTTTTTTTTGTTTTTTGTAATAACCATTTTTTACATGCTGACTGTAATTTGCTTTAATTTATATATGCATATATTTAAATGTGTCAGTATTCTTTAGATTTAATTATTTATGCTGCACTTGAATGTTTTTTAATTTTTTTACAATAACTTTTTAAGGTACGTTTTTTTTAAGCGCGATGCCAAGTCAAAAATAAAAGTAAAAATATATATATATTTAAAAAAAAAAATCAAAAAGAAAAACGACAAAGCTTTTTGTTATACAAAAAGATAGCTACAATAAGCGTTTAAAAATTGTTTTAAATTTTAATTTAAACTATTCTCAACATGAAGGTACGATACATGAAATGCAATTGGATAAAGCCAATTAACGAGTACTGATTACAACATTTAAATTAAACATAAAAACACAAACTAATTACAAATTGTTTTTATACAAAAAATAAAGCCTAATTATTTAAAAACAATTATTTTTGACTTAGCATCAGTTTCACTTGAAAATTTATGTTGGGCTTTATTTATTTTTATAACTTTTCTTTGTAATTTATTTTCAAATCGATTTGAGTTGCGCAAAAAAATGTTTAACAAAGCGCTTACATTTAAATTATTACTTGTTTACTTTTTTCTTTTTTTTTTGTTTTACATTTGAACAATAAAATTACACTTTTAAATTTAATATACATTTCAGAAAACTTGCAGCTAAATTTAATTTACATACAATACATTTAAATATATATTTGCATATATTTCAAAACACTTTGTTGTATATAGAATTTGTTGTTTGCTTGTTATAGGTAGTTGTTTGCTTTGCTGTTTTTTTTTTTTTTTTTTTTAATTTAACTTTTTATTTAATGTTTTTTTTTTTTTTTTTGTTAAACATACACTTAAGGGACAAATTATACATATGTATTTATATAATGAACACCTAAATTTCCGTTTTCTTTGTATTGTATTTTTTGTTTTATAAAGAGTAGACGCAAATACTATGCAAGACACTTGGCGCGAAATGGAACAAATTAAAAAAAACATATATATATTAAATTTGAAATAAATGAAATACTAATAAAAGTTATAGCATGCCTAATTTTACGCCAATTTACGTAAAAAATATATATAGATATATGTATATAAAAAATAAAAATATTTTTATGCATTTTGCATAGCTTTTTTTCGATTTTTCTTGTTTTTTTTATACTAATAGAAAAGTTGCATAGTAGTTTTTCTTGCATTTTCTTGTAACTATTTAAAATTGCTTTCTATGAAGGACTAAGCTTTAAAAAAACATTAATTAATTAATTAGTTAAACATAATGTATATAGTCTATAATAATAGTAAGTGTATGTTGTAATAATAATTAACATTGAATCAACAAATGTGTGTGTATGCGTGTGTGTGTTGTGTGTGTGTGATTGTGTAGTAGTAATTGGTTGTTGGTGGTGTTGTTGTTGTTGTTGTTGCTATTCTTGGTAGTGATGATGTGGTTTTCCATAAAGAATTTAATGTTGCTGCATATTTGCATATTTCTTTTGCAACAATTTTCGTTTGTTTTCTTAATTTGCCTTATTTACAATTTTTTTTTATTGTTTTGTTTTTGTTTTCTGTCAACAAACTTTTCTTTTTCTTGCATTTTAGTTAAGTAATTTAAAATTGTTGCCAGTTGTTGTTGCAGGCTGCGCACTGCTTATACCTTACGCTTGGCATGCAACATTTCCATTAGCAGCGTTTGAGTTGGCGCACTGCCTGCACAATGCTTAGAGTACAGATGTTCTTCACCTCGCGACGCCATAGCATGTATTTCCGGTAGTATATTCAATAGCCTCCTGAATTTTTCCTGTAATTAAATGTACAGCGATTAGTGTTTCAACACAACAAAGCGATTTCATGAAATACTTACATGTACTGAGGGATAACACGTCAGCGTGTAATCCAATAAAGCTGCCTGCACGTTCTCATGACCCTCCAAGACGGTCTTCTTGTTAATAATGCCACGCACATCTGCTTGCATTGGGAGTAAAGAGTGACTTTAACAGTTGCAACATATACAAACTATATGCGCTTGGCATACCTGGATTCAACAATATTAGGAATTTCATGCATACATAATCGCCCATATCGAACTTCAAATCCAATAGCTTATTTTGCAGCTCATTAAAGTAATCGCCCAACTGTGGCACACCCAACAGGCCCAAACTCATCAGATTAAAGACCTGACCATTGTTGAGGTGCGTTTCATCCGGCAGCGCATTGTGTATGCGATGATGCAGATGATCTAGTACAAGCATATCGGACCAAGAGTGTTGCAACAGCTTCATTTGATCATCGACCTGTAAGTAGCAGAGCAGTAGTTAGAGTCCAAATCGGTCAAATTTATGTTTTTAATATTGGGAATGCATCCTAGTCTAGGTTATAACTACGTTTTTTTTTTATGGGAAAAAGCCTAGCTTGAGATCGCTCTCAAAGAGACGCCAGCTGCGCGCTCTCAATCTTTCGCTCTCAGTGTTTCGCGTTGAGGCGTCTGTTAACGCTCATTTGTCCCCATTGCGTCACACAATTTGTCGATGATGATGACGACGGTGACGGCGACGTCAACGGCAACGACAACGCGTTGTAGCCGACGCCGACGTCAGCAGCGACAGCGACGCTTGGCTGACTGGTTCAGCTTTGCTTGTTAAGTAGGTCAGACACCAAATGAAATCGAAATTCAATGCAGATTTAAGTAGTTGCCGCTGTTGCCGCTCTGTGCGTTGTTGCCATCGTTTACATAACATGCCGCAGACTTGGCCCCTAGCTTGAAAACTGGTTTTATTTTTATATTTTTCCAACTCTTTCAACGTTGTACTGATTCGCTGTTTTTGGCTGATACAGATTTATTTATGTGTGTGTGTGTACATGAGCTTTAGAGTGTTTGGCCGCATACCTTCAAATCCTTAAAGAAGACGGTGTTCCTTGCCCAATCCACTTGTGAGAACAAATTCTGATCGAGCACTTTGCACATTAGCTCAAAGAGATCCACTTCAACTTGATTGTACGTTTGCTTTTGCAGTAGCGCAAACAATTGCGTTTGCCATTCCCGGTCGTCGATCGATTGCACAAACTCACGTATCATCGGCGAGACCCTTTTTATTGGTTGTGGAGTACATAGAGTAATAAGAGAGTATAGCATAAATTCCAATAAATATGTACGTATCACTCACCTTAATGGCTCGATAAGCGAATCGGCTGTGCTCGATGGATGCGTGCCGGAATCATAGCTTTAGGCGTGGTAAAAGGAAAAAGGAAAGAGTATGTAATACATAGTATATCACAGTTGCTACAAACACAATATACAGCAAAGCATCTACATGACATTATATCATTTCAGAAATTGCAACTAATTAAAATGCAATACTCTGCTGCACTGTATATCTAGCATGTAGACATAAATTCAAAAAGTTTACAACTAAAGCCGATTTCAAATTTGAATTTGCTTTATTTCGAATTTGATTGCATATTCGTTTAGCTTGATTTGCATGTAAATACCACAGTTTCGATTCGGCTGTATTCTGCAGAGATCCAGTGCCGGCTTCATGACAGCCGCTGCCACTGCCGCTGCCATTACCACCTCCATTGCGTTGCAGGCTATCACCGCTGTTATTATTGCCGCCAGCATTGCCACCGCCGCTGCCTCCACCTCCGCCAGCTCCGCTACTGCTGTTAGTGCTATTGCCGTTGCCCACAGAGCCGCCATTGCCATTGCCACCGCCTCCTCCAACTCCGCCGCCATTCATGGGTGTCGCTATCACGCCGCCCGAGCTGGCATTCACCTGTCCCAAGGCGATGGCTATGGGGCTGGGTGATGAGTCCGGCGATTGCGTGAGTGAGGATACCTGCAATTATCATACAAATTTAAAACAATAACAATCTACATTGTTCACACATTTTCAAGGCATATAGAAAAGCTAATGCATACCTGAGGTATTTGTATTTCTTGCTTAATATTCATATTTGGATATGCTTGCTGATAGCCCGGTGAAAGCGGCGTGGGCTTTATGTCCGGACCCATGGAACTGCGTAATGCCTGCAACGCCAGCTGTCTCTGACGCATAACTTGCAGTTTTCGCGCACGATCCCGCTTGTACATGGGCCCGAATTTATTCCGTCCTCCTCGCATGCGATCCGCTCGAACAGCTAAAATGTATAAATAAACGGAATTAGTCGTTTGTTTGTTTTTTTTTTTGGTTATTTTTTAAGCCTAATGAATAAGCCCCAGAAGTAGCTATGCATACATTGTATGTGTCATTTTACAAATCAATAGAATGCAATGTAATTAAAAATCTAATAGGGTTTGATTTAATTCTTTTTTACACAAATAGAAAAATGCAGATTTTGGCCAACTAATAGTTGCAAATATTTCAATGCGTATTTCTTCAAAAACCTTTAATTTATACCGATTCAACACGAAACAATTTTCTTTCCTTTGTTCATCTTATAGTATGCCCAACGATGTGCATTTTTTCACAGGAGCTAAAGTTGTTGAATTATTTTGAAATCTTTTTCCTTCCACACCTAATAAAAATTATAGAATATGATAATAATAATTTTAGAATTTTTCCGATGTTGCTTAATAAAAAAAATTACGAAACTTAGTGTCTCAGAATCAAGCAATTGGTAAGATGATTCATGGGACTACGATTACTAAATCCACATTTAAATTTTTGCGAGGAAAGCTAGATATATACGGTCTTGCCTCTCACAACACTTAATACATGCCAACACTTTTTGTAACTTTTGTGTTCGAACTTGATTGTAATCTGTTGAAATAGATTTTTTTGCGTCGTTGTGAGCCTAAACAAAAATACAATTGTTCTCACAAGATCGGCAATCGATAGAAAAGAACTTCTTTAAATATAATATTTATTTCAACGTCGGACAACGCCTTGAATTGCTACATTTTTTACGTTTAAATTGTAAAAATTATATTTCATATATTTATATTTATTTGTAAAAATTATATTTATAGTTGTAAAAGCTTAACTATTCGAAACATGAACTAGAATTCAACCTTATGAGAAGCTTTTGGAATTGGTTCGCAGCAATGGTAAAGGGCTTAAAATCAAAAGATAAATATGTATTTTAAAAAAATATTTTACTATATTTTAGACATGATATCATTCAAATTAACTTATCATTCTACTTTACTTTAAGAGTTTTTTTTTTTTGCATTTTTCCGAAGCGATCGGAAGAGACGTGAGAGTTTGTGGGCAAAACGAGCAGGGGGCGAAATCTCCTAGAAAATCAACAAATTAAAGATATTATAGTTACAATTGTCTGGATAATCTAAATTAATTTAAGAATGTCAGGGAATAGCGTGCTAGCCGTGCATTATTGCTTATAAGAGATAATGATTAACTAAATTGTTAAAAAAAAATCAAAAAATTTACTTTTTATTGTCTTGAAATGCATATTAAAATATTTTTTAAATAACTCTTTAAGCAATAGAGAAGCACTTCTTTTAAATGATTCATTAAAGGAATAACCTAAAAACGCAAAAGCAAGCTTAGCTAGCCAACCTACATACATTCAAAAATGACGAAGTGTACAAAATACGCAAAAGCTAACCCTCATTATCACTAACTACAAGTTCTAGCACCCACCGTGTAACACCCCCTATGGAAAACTGGGCCAGCAAGACCAAAAACAAAACAAAAAAAAAAAAATAGCACGCAAAAATTGCGCATACGTCGCGTTGCCCCATACTGAAATAGTAAACACTAATAACTGAAACGCAATAAAAATGAGTATCTTATGGGTTAAGCAGCGACGCAATACAGTAATTGTGGGGGTGAGACGGGTTAAGCCATAAGTGCATGACAAGGCACACATCAACACACATACACACACACATACACACACACACACACACGCACACATATGTCGTGTGCACTGTTTCTGCTGTTGACGTTTAAGATGCAGCAGCGTAGCTGATTAGACCACGGAATAAAGAGTGAGTGGGATAGCTTTAAACGGGGTTGGGGCTGGTCGGGGGCGTGCATGACTAGCAGGTGGTGTTGCTGTGCTTGACACACACATAAACACACACACGCACACTTGCTCAGCGGGCTATAAAATATGCATTTGAAATGCAACGCAGCAGCAGCGAAAAATTGCATGTATTTTTCACAAGTTTTTTTTTCTTTTTTTCTTGTGTTTCTCGTTTCGTTTTCAAACAAGTAACTGTAATTTAGGTCAAGCGTATTGTTTACAAATAATCAACGTAGTGTGCGTGTGTTTGCATTTGTGTGGCGCACTAACACTTGCATAGACAACGTGCTCGCGCGTTTGCTCTCAGCAACAAGAAACAAAAAAAAAATAAAAACAACAAACATGGCTCTCAAATGTTGATGACGCCGCTGCTGGCATTTTTAAATGGCGTCGCTGCTTACGTCGACTGCGCGGGCTAGACTAGCAGACAAAACTCACGCACTTTGCGGCATGCTCTTGCGCTCTAGCGTTTGGTCACTCTCTCCGTCTCTTACTCTTAAAAGGCACTCTCTCAAAATGACACAACTTGCAAAGAGCTTTCTAATGCCTGCTCGCTTACACGTTGTTGCCTATTACGACATTTCTTTTTGGCGCGCGTTGGCGCTCTCACCAACTCTTTGCCACACATATACACGCAAGCATTAGACAACTTTGTTGAGTGGAGTAGGTCAAGGACAGTGTGTGAAAACTGGGACAACAAGCGCGTTGTTGTTGCCGTTCGGCATGCTGAAACTCTCCCAATGGTGTCTAACTCTCACTCACACTCACTCTCGTTTGCTCTTCAACTTTTGTGTGAGTGTGTGTGTGTGTCTATTGTTTGGCGCCTGTGCGTTTTTTAAGTATTAGGAAAGCCATTTGTATTTGTGCTGCCTTACAATGTTTTCCGGCCGCTAAAATGTGTGTGCTTGTGTGCGTATGTGTGTGTGTGTTTTCAACATGGGGCTAAGCCAATTTATGTTGCGCACGTCAGTTTCTTTTGCTTTTGGTTTTCCTTTCCTGCTTTTGCTTCTTCTAATATTTATAGCTTTTTTATGGAAGACATAAATCGCAGCGTCAAATGCTTAAAGATGTTACAGATCTGCAAAAGGTGTTTCGATTACAGCAACAACAAGTACGTACGTACGTATGAGACATAAGGGGGCAACAGCCAATAACAGTTTTAGCTTTTGTTGCCTTGTCTTACATAATTTCCCTTTGTCATATGTGTGCCTGTGTATGTGAGTGTGTGTGGCAGCCGCTTTGTTATTGTTTCAACTTTGGGTTGACATTTTTTTACTTTCGATTTTTTTTTTTTTTGGCTTGTATATTTTTAAACCAATTTTCACTTTTGTTGCGTTATTGTTGTTGGCTTAAGTGGTTCAATTTGTACTAAGAAAAAAACAAAAAAAAAATTTTTTTTTTTGGTTGACGCTGTTAAAAAGGCGTTTTCATTTTATTGACGACTTGGTTTCTTTCTTTTTTTGTATGTGCCTGGGAAATCAATAAATGGCCTGTCACTTTGTTGTTGCCAAGTGGGCGACAGAGGCCTTATTTTCTGTTGGGCATTTTATTATTTTTAAGCTGGTAACAGCAGTAAGCAGAGACCGGAACTAGATTTGGGTCAACGATGCGTATGAGTTATTTGTGTCACTTTAAGTAAATGGCGATAACTAATTATAAATGATTGTGCACGGGCGTATAAAACAGGTGGGGATTTTCATTTCATTGGAATTAAAAGGATTTTCAATCATAGGGTGTAAAAATCACCACCAAACTAATCAATCAATAACAAAGTGTATAATTAAGCTTACATAAAAATAATAAGCGAGTATTCATAACAAAAACAATTATATTCCAAGGATGATAGCATAGCTATTATTCATTAAAAAATTTTAGTCAGTGCACATTGGAGTATACGTCATGAATGAGTACTGGTCATATTAAGTATAAGTAAGTTATATTGTATATAACATAAATAAAAAAAATTATTTCCCTTGACAATGTCATCGTTTCAAAGGCGCAGAATGAAGATATATTTATTAAGAGCAGTTCGAAGAGTTTTCTTCATTCAATAGAGATTTACTTAGGTAAACACCGTATTTTTTCCTGCTATGCATGCCACTGCCATGCAAAATGAAGTTACATATTGTAGAAAAAATTTTGCGAAAGTTTAAAGAAATTTGCAGACTTGACAGCAAAAGGCCCTACAAATTATATGTGAGCTTTAGTATGTACATTGGAATAACTTATTTTCTATTTTAAGTGAATTCAGATAACTGAAGAGCACAATGAACCAAATTTAAGAAGATATTTCAAATTACGATATTGAGAAGCGATACCATAGCTTAAAAAAATCATGTTAAATTAAACAACAGCGTTTCTTGTCTTTAAACTAATATACGCGGTTTACTTTTAAAAAAAAATATTCTCGCCGATTTAAAGTCTTCTAAGTATATTTTGCATTTTAATTCAAATTAAATTTATAGTTATGCAGTAACGAATGAAGAACTCCTTTTTGATGTATTTTTTGGGAACATTAATTATTTAGTAAAAGCAAAAAATTTTAATTTTTAAATGATCGTATATAAACATTAAAATAGAAAACTTAATGTTCGAATGTGAATTTATTAAAAAAAAATACCTGAAGTAGAAAAAAAATGAATTTACTCCCTTTGATTATGTTCCAAAAGCATAGATATACAACTCTATTAAATGTTCGAAGTGAACAGGGACCTACATTTTATAGCAACATCCAAACGGATGTGTATTTTATTAATAGAGAAAAAAAACGAGGTCCATCTGAAAGATACTTATGAAAAAAGCCTTTAATGCTATGTATAATTGATAACCGTGATAATTGATAACCGTGTGATACTAGATTCTCAAAAAAAAAAGAAGTAAATACTTATAACTTTAGTCTTTCGAACGACTTGGAGATATATATAAAAACAGTACAATTTAAATGGTAAGTATTCATTTATATTAAAAGTTAAACAGAAACGGATTTTTAAAAATATGTGTGATGAGGGACAAAAGAAGCTACTTAGGAATTTTTGTCGCATGACAAAATGTACAAAGTTACATTTAGCTTTTGGAATAGTTTTTATAATTGAAACTGAAAATGTTAACAATTTGTAACAAGCTGCACTATACTGCAAATGAAAAAGTTTTGAAGCCAATCTTATAAGTATTTCGGTTAATGGCGCACATTTTTCAGTGATGAACTTTATTTTTTCTAAACGCCAAACTATTTCAGTAAATTGATGTAATAAAATCCTTTAAATGTTGCCTGAAATTAGGGTTAATATATTAAATTAGTATATTCCATTTGGGTTGTCCATCATAGTCATAACATCATTGCCTCAAAGTTGTCTAAAGTAAAATCAAGCTAAATAAGGAAATCTATAAATGTGTCCATATATATAAACACTTCGATATTACAGATACTATAAGACTATAAGAGATATTGAAGTAATAATGAATTTGCGGAGGATAAGGCAATTCTTTAATATTTGAAGAGTTTTTAATTTACATTTTCCTTTATTAATAACTTTTTAAATACAAACATATACATGATATAAATTTCCTATATTTGATGTAAAGCTGCATAAGAGCTAACTCTATAATATTTTGTACACAAAACTCAATAATAAAATTTTACATAATAACTCGGGTTAAATATCGAAAAGATTTCAAGTCAGCTCAAACCGAAAAACGTTTAACAACAATTTTGATATATGCCCAAAGAGCACAAAATAAATCTATACTTATTTATTATTGACTTAGAAATTCAAAAATATGTCAGTTTTACTTGCTTCCACTGATATTTGGGATTTATAATAATTCAAATTTTCCATCCACATTGGGATCTTATTACTGCAGTAAACTCTCGAGATTTTGAAGCTGCTGCTCTTCTTTTTGCATCTTTACACAAATCTCTGCCAATTGAAATAACACGACTGTAATACAATTTCCATTAAGTTTATAGCAAGATCTTGCAAAGCTAATCGGGACTGTGATCAATAGTTTACGTATAAGTGCATGAAAGAGTGAAGTACAGTATTCTACACCACAAGTTCATTTATCATAAATATTCTGGGACTCAAAACAAAAAAAAATACCCAAATTTAAGAAGAAAAAGCAACTTTAATATTTATTGGCCATTGCTAAATTGCCGTTTAAACTTACCCCAAATGGTGTACTATTGCCACACATGTTGTTCAATATCAATTGTAACACGCTTAACGTAATTTAGCGTTAACCCAAAACAAAATCCCTATTGTTCCATATGGTAAAGCCACACAGTATAGTCAATAACCAAAATACCCAAAGCAACGTAATTCAAGCCCAAGCTGCTTCCAATTCAATTGCTTCAAAATAAGCATATGGCTGGAGTGAGTGAGTCATTTGCTAAGCTCAAAGGCACGCTCAAATTTTATTTCAGACGATTTCCACATACTCACCTCGGAGCAAACACAGCAACGACAACAACAAATAAAAAAACTTGGCTAATGCAAACGCATTGAAAATAAAGCCACAACTAAAAGCGTAGCCAAATCCACAAAACAGTTGCTGGCTGGCAAATCAAATGTATCTGAGCGATATACAAAAATATCTAACAAAAGGCTTGACAAAAAGGCACCCATCAAGCGCAAAAGCAAACCAAATGCGGCTAAAAATGCCGCAATTATAAAGCGGCTGCTGAGCACCAAACGAAAAACGCGCTGCTGCGACTGCTGCTGACGAAAGCGTCAAGAGATTTCGACAGAGTTGACAGAGCAACAAAAAAAAAAAAAAAAACAAAAAAAAAACGGAAGGACGGAACCAGAGTCATAGCTTGGCGACGGATGACGGAGACGGTGACGAAGCAGGCAACAACACGATGGCAAAATGTTCGTAATAATTCAGTGAGTATTAAAAATAACAACAAAATCGCACACGCTGAGACTGCCGCTCTCTTCTACATGTTGCATTGATTACACATACACACACACACACATGCAGCGCTCTTACACAAACACGCGCTTTGTATATCACGTGCACACACACAACCCTGCTACGGAATCTAGGTCATGAGCGCAAGAGATGGCGCTATGCGGCAAGTGTGCCAAGGCGGAAATGAGATGGCACTAGCATTGAGCATAAGTATCTGTGTACGCGAGTAGATGTATCTGTGTGTTTGTGTATGTGTGTGTGTGCCTGAGAGAGAGAGAGAGAGAGAGGAGTCACAGTGTGTCAATGTATATGTGTACAGCAAACGATTTTTTCTTTGGCATTATTTTTATTTTTCATGAATGCGTTTTGTATTTACGATTTGATGCATAAATATTGGCAATACGGAATTTTGGCACAATTTTATAAAGAAAAAAAAATATGCCAATTAGCAGCTACATTACATAAAAACACTAATTAGAGCAAACTTGGCTTTAATAAGTTCACAAAGTGCTAAAAGAAAACCAAATTCTCTATAAATAAGCAATAATTTTCGAAAGTTGTTCTGCTCTTCGGCTTGAAATATTTTTTAACATTGTTGCTGTGGGCCTTATTTATGCCATAATGTGCAAATGACAAAGAAAAATATGTAATAATAATTTTAACTTAAAAGTATTACAAAATTCAAACAATGTTAAGAGCGCTGCGCAAACACACACACACACACACACACGCACATACCAAGAGAGACGAAACAAGCTTACACATACACTAGCAGCAGCAGCTCAGTTTTTACAAAAAGTGAGCGCAAAGCGGCTTTCCGTTTACATTCAGGCTTGCCGCCATGCGGCGCTTTGTGTTTTTGTATTGCGGCACGGCACGGCACGGTGCGGCACAGTCCGGGCCCGGCTCAACTCGGCCCGGCGTGGTTGTCAGATCTACGCGCAAAATGCAAGCTACCCCCGTAAGCCCCAACCGTTACGTAGCGCTACGAGTCTGTAAACAGCCTTTCGACTGTCGTTAGCCCCTTCTCTTTCGGATTTTGGAGCGCGGTTTTAGCCGCTTGTGGGTGCAATCTGCACCAGCTATTTGTATATACCTAGCACATAATGTAAGTGCAAAATATATAGAGCGTATATATGTATATATGTGCATATATGTATATATTCTATGTGGGTGCCTTCCTCTCTTTGTTAGTCTGTGTGTGAGTAACGAAAGCAAAAGTTTTTCTTCTTTTTTTTCTTGTTGGGTAGGGCCGGATTCTCAGAAACAAAAAAAAAAATAATTAAATGCAGCGGGAGAAAAACAAAGAGAAATGCACAAAACGCGTCAAATATAATAAAATATTAAATAAAGCCTCAAAAGGAATTTTTGATGAAGTCTAAAGGCATATAGAAAATTATTATTTCTTTTTTTGTAACTTTCCAAAAAGTTTTTTAACAAGCAAATTAATGTGTGAAAATTTAAAAAATGCCCATAACGCTGTTGGTCGATAGTCAATAGTTTTTGCAGCCAAGAAGAAAAATGTTTGACTCATCATCCCATTAATATGTTGAGCATGATTATATTATATTTAACAAGTATTTGTTCAAATTTTTATGGTGTCGGAGAAAGAATCTACCATCACTGCCAAGCGTAAGAGGGCTCCAAAACAAAAATAGTAAGATTCAGATATTCTTACTTTTATGTTGAGCCTGAAGCACAACATTTGCACCTTGAAGATCTTTCAATGGTCGGTGTATGCAATTGGTAACTACCGCCGTTGTAAAACGAATAACAATAATAGCTCATATCTATATACAAGTGTCGAAAACGTCAATATATCTCAGATTATATGATCCAGTATTAAAATGTCTAGTACAGAAAGCACAGAACACGTACCTACTACTAGCTAAGTAGGTTATAATCGAATCCAAAAAAGTGGGAGCGAGACTTTTGGAGAGTGAGTGATAATATATTGCTTTGAAGGTACTGAAAACGATATACGTACTTACTAAACACTTTTAGGCTTATGAAGAATAATACAATAGCCCTTATAATTGCGAATTCGAATAAATTGTTTTGAATAAACTGAAAGATACACGAATTTACCCTAACACTTTTCATTTTTGTTAAACAATTTTTTAAGCGCCAATTAATTGTTAACTGAAAACTAAAATAACAAATTTAAAAAAAAAAAATAACAAATTTAAAAATTCAAAAAAAAAAATAAAATAATTTATTTAATAAAGATAACAAAAAATATTATTAATATAATAAAACATATCTATATCCGACAAAACTAGCTAAACTTATTCAAGGCATTGGTGACAAGTGACTGTTGGCTCATATATAACTCTTTAGATGTTTTGCAAATACAATAATAAATATGTAAACAAACTTTTAATTCCTAAAATGGCGATTAAAAACTTTTTTATACAAAGCGCTAGAAAAATCAGAGTAACTTTTTCATAAACTAACTTTTAATTAAGTCATAAAAATGGTGATTACATGGATTTTATATAAAACGAAAAGAGGAAAATTGAATTGTAACTTGCTTTTGCTGTACATAATAAAATTTGCAAATTATTGGCAAAGTTTAAAATATATGCTGTTTTAATCCAATCGAGTATATATTTTTGTAAAATTGAGTTGTGTTTTCGCAGTAGAGAATATTTTTAGTTTGATATGGTATCTCGCCCGACAAAACTAAACTTAACAAAGAGTTACCTATAATTGCCTAATTATTTCCAGCGTAAAATTGTGACTCTATATTTTTTTTAATAAAAAGCAAAAATTTGATATGTTTATTGAAATTTGGATGACTTCTAAAAGGTAATAGTGCTTAACACATTTCAATTTCTTTAAAAAATCAACGTTTAATTAATAAAAAAAAACAAAAATTGTACATACATATAATAAGGAACTTGAAGAACCGAATTAAAAACATTAACAAAAACAAAGTACTCTATACAAAGCAAGTTCCCCCACCATGACACATGGCAGAAAATCTGTACAAAAGATACAAAGATATTCTACTCACACAACACACACACACACACATGCAAACGTAAATAAGGGAACGAAACAAAAGCCTACGCTGACGCCGCTGCGACGTCAACGCTGGCGTCAGCGAAATCAAAAGGTGACACAGACAAAGCAGTTGTGTGGTTTACATTTTCGGGACTTGGGATAGGTCGGAAGAAGCGTAAAAATAATATTTAATTTTTTTTATTTTTTGTTTATATTTTAAGTCAGCTGTTTGACTTTGCAAATATGTAAATGGCATACAGAGTTCAGAATAAGAGCAAAAAACGCTGAAAAAATGCCAAAAGAATGAAGATTTTAAGCATAGCTATATAAGATATTATTTTGTTTGGGGATTTTTAAGCAATTTACATAACACAAGTTTAATTGCTTCATGTTATAAAAATAGCAACAAATCATACACAAATTATAACTCTTTGAAAGCTTGTCAAATCGCCTGGGACACTCAAAGTTTCATATTTCCATCAACAATGTCAAAAATATTTTCCCAAACGTTGTGTTTTTCTTCATTGTTTTTGGTTTCCTCGGCGAATTTATAAATAATAAGGAATATCGATTTAATTTCTTTGACTGCAGCTACACTGCACAAACAAGTGGTACGGTCTCGTGCGTATACTATAGACATGGCGCTAGTTTATAATACATTCAGTTCCTCATGCACTCTTCCACAAAAAGGGCAAAGCAAAGGCAAAGGGAATACAAACCAAATTCCTTACTTGAGAAGTCGTAAACGACTCGGCAATGGGATTTCAGTTGAACTTGTCAAATATATTGACAGTTTGTGGCAAAAATCGTTGTATATACATTTTTTAAAGTTGAATCATAGACTTTATGTAAAAGTATTGCAAGTTTTAATAAATTAATTTGTTGGCTTTTTAAAAACTGACTCCAACAATGGTGTGTCTTATATAGATTAAACTTGGTCCTCAACGTAAAATAGACTATATTTGAAAATTGTATTTAATAGCTTTTTAAATAAGCATTTTGTTTAAAAAATATATTTAGTTAAGGGGTTTAGGTAGTATTAATAACTTAAACATAACTTTATAAAAACATACTTGAGTATTGCTCATACGCACTGTGGCACCTTTAATCTGAGAGCTTCTTAAAAGAATGATAGAATATTGCGATATTATGACAGGAAACTAAATGAGACAAATTATAAATTTTAGCACAGAAAACACACAACGCAAAGCGGACTAAGAGCCTTTAAAAAGCTCAAGTTTTTTTCTTTAATTGAAAAACTGCAGCTATGAAAATATTGAATATATTCAAACCATATCTTTTATTTTAAATTACATAATATTAGAGAAACTGATAAATGGACATGATAGCTGCGGAAATGTCGTTAGTATTCATCTAAAGGACACCAACGGGGAATGTATTTATTAATTGATTATTTTTAGTTAAATCTAAAGGTAAAGGTTCAAACGGTCTCCTAGTTTTTCATGGAAAGAGGCTAAAGAGAAGCAGCACATTGCACCTCTCTAGGAATAAAAACAAGGAAAATAAACAAAATCTGGTATTGAAAAAGAATCTGGTATCGAAGAGATTAGGAACCTTCAGTTTAAAGCGAATCCCAACGACTGTGTCTTTATTTAATATGGATTTACTAAGGCGTGAGTTTTTACTTTTGCTTGCTATGACAGTGTTCGACAAGTAATTCAGTGCCTCCGCTGACAACTCGAAACTCCGATCTTATATTTAAGACCAAATTTGTGAATTTAATGATACAACTTTCTTTTTAAAAAGTAAAAAAATTCATTTTCTAAAATAAGCGTCTCTTAATTGATTTCAGCACATAGAATTATGGCAATTAAATTTCGTTTCATCATCTATTTATCATCTTTTATCATTCTCGACTCGTAAAAGATGGATAAGTTTGAGCTAATTGAAAACCATGTAATAGTTATTTTTCCCAGGTAGCTAACTTCAACTGGAAAACCTTTTTCAAAAAACATTTTCAAAACTAACTTAACCCTTTAATAATAAATCTTCACTTACCTTCCAGTTTCATGCCCACTTCCAGGCATTTTTGGAATCGACAATATGGACAACGTTTTCGCTGCGTTTTATCAATGTGGCAGGAGCGTTCTGCGACACATGTGTAGACCTTTTTATTTTGTACCGTACGCTTGAAGAAACCCTTGCAGGATTCACACGTAAGCAGGCCGTAGTGATAACCGCTCACCTTGTCGCCACAGACGGGACAGAGCTCCTCGAACAGATGCTTAAAATCAATGGCTTCACCGCTGACACCGGAGGTGGCACTGGTGCCACCATGGCCACCACCACCACCACCAGCACCACCACCGCCAACACTACCGGATATATGACCACTGGAGCTGCTGGCCGGTGGTAATAGCATATAGCCTGAGCCAGCGCCAGCATTACCAGAGCTGCCGTTTAGTAGTGCCACATTGCCAGTGCTGCCACCGGCTCCGGAGCCGCTGCCGCCGCCACCACCGCCGCCACTTTGCTGTGAATGCGAGGAAGTGGTATCCTGGTAGCCTGTCGGAAATATATACTGTGAATCGAAATTGTATATATACGAGTAGGATGAGGAGTTGAATTGATTGGAGTTGTTGGCAATATTCTGTTGCTGCTGCTGCTGTTGCTCCTGCTGTTGGTAATGTTGTTGCTGTTGTTGTTGGTGGTTCTGTTGCTGATGCTGGTGATGTGTATGATGCTGTTGTTGCTGCTGCTGCTGCTGGTGATGTGTTTGATTGCTACCACTTAGTTGCAGCGTATAAGCGCTATAATCGTTATCGGAATTGCTTAATGTATTGTTATCGTTATCATTGTTATTGTTGCTACTGCTGCTGCCAGCGCCAGCGCTTTGCTGCTGATTGCCTGCCAGTGCTGGACTAGCCGGTTGCTGATCCAGCTGCATGGAAAAGGGCGACATATTTAGCGACGAGATAAATTGTACTGTCGCTTGTTGTGGCTCCATTTTGAATAACATTGCATAAAATTTTTAACGATTATATTTGACGTTATTGTGATTTAAGTGATTTGCTTTTTATTTACTTATTTTTTTTTATTTTTTTTTTTTTGGACGGCACTTGCACACTTGGTTTTCAAAAGTGTTGGGGGAGGAGAGGGTATTTTGGCTTCAGAAGAATTACGTTTGATTGTAAATACACTTGACACGCAATGCGCTTAAATAGTGTGTTTAAACTTGCTTATAAAATAGCTTTTTAAAATTGTTTTTTACATACGGTGGTCTGGCTTTTGCACTTAACTGTTGGTTTTTTATATGCAACATTTTTAACACAAAACAAATCACATGTATAAAGTAAAAGCTTTGACAATGTTGAGAATTGTTTTGTTTTAACTTGAATTATCTTTTTTTATCTTTATTTTGTTATATATTTTAAATATTTTGCAGGTACTTTGACGAGGTGAGTGAGATAGTTTAATAAGACAAAAAGGATCGTTGTATTGTATTTTATACGTATATTAATTAATAATATTTACTATATATTTAGAATTTGATTGTGTGCGTTGTTGTTGAATTTGTATTTGTATTTATTTTTATATAAACATATGTATATTTTATTGGCTACATGGCCTATGCGTTGCACTTTTTTGCATTTAAATTTCACTTTATTTTGTTTAACACTTTATTTGTATTTGGGTCAACACTTTGCATATAGATATCATATATATATATATCATTTATTTAAACAATTTTTGCTTAGCTTAGTTACACATAGAACATAATCCTTGGGCTGTTCTGCTGTGTAGCGCTAAGCTAAGACATTTAGGTGAATTTTTATTATTTTTTAAATTAAAATTTTTGCTTTCTGATTATGCACTTTTTGTTGTTGCATTGATATTGATAGATTGCTGCATTGAGCTTGTTGTTTGATTTTTCTATTTAATATTTTGTTTAAATTAGGCCAAGCAATTATTGCACGACAAAACACAACGCTGTACGCTACCAGCGGGGGAAGCAAAAATAGGCGGGCGGGCGGACAGATAGCTTTATACGCACTTTATACACAACATTTGCTTACAATATTTTAGCGATTTGAAATTTAAACAATTAATTTTGTTGTTGTTTTTCTTTAGTAGGTTGCCTAGCATATATGCAATATATACTATGTATATGTGTATTTCTTCTTTTTTTGTTGTTGTATATATGTATATTACTTTCTATGCGAAAAACACGACCAACATCAACCACGTATCTCGATTGACTAAACCCAAGTAAACGGCGAGGATACCCGCAATACACTAAAACGCTGCCACTGCTAGCAGCGGCAGCGCAGCTGACGTTGACGCACACTGCCGACTGCTATACATTGCAATGGCGTTTACTCTCGCTCTCAATTATTACGTATGCGTCGTGTAACCAACCATATTTATGTATGTGTGTGTGTGTGTGTGTGTAGTTTCACTTTCAATGCTCACGCGCGCGCGCTCTCTTGCGCTTATTTATTGCAACTCTCGCTGTGTGCTTTTGCTCTCTTTTTTTGCTTTGCTTGGCTTGACTTAGTGGCCCCCTTTTTGGTTTTGTTTCTTGTTTTTTGTTTTTGTTTGTGTTGCCACATTGAAATTCAAACTACGCTGAAAGCGAAAGTGAAACTTTTTGGTTTAGCTTTGAGCCACTGTACTTGTTGTTGTTGTTGCTATGTCTCGAGTCAAAGATGTTGCAGATACTGATGGCAACAACAACAACAGCAACTTAAACTCATTCTTTCGTTTGTTACCAACATTATGAAAGGTTTAAATTTTGTGTTTTTTTTTTGTGTTTTTTTGGTTAACTTGTCGCTATTTTGTAATTGTTGCTGAGCTCAGTATGTTTTGTGCTCTTTGTCGCCTCTCTTCATCTTTGGCTGCTGCTGCCGCTTATTCTTCTCTGCTTAAGTGGGAATTTTAGGTTGTTCCGTTGTGTGCTCTTCTGCCAAGCTCTGTTGCCAAGTTGGCGTTTGTTTTGTTGTTATTTCTGCTTGGTTTACTTTTGCTGTATCTTTGTATATCTGTGCCTCTTTGCTCTCAATTAGTTGTGGCTTTTTGTGTGTTTGTTGCTGTTGTTGCATTTGTTCATGACACGGTTTTCATATAGCGTGTTTTCGTTTCCTATTTTTATAATAACTTTGCGCTTGGCTCTCGGCTTCAATATAACATTATTGTCTGTTGTATTTTAAAATATTTTTTTGTCAGTTTCTTGTCTGTTTTTTTTTTATTTATAAGCTAGACTGGTTTTTTTCAATATCAGTTAAGGTTTATTTTTTCATAGTTTTGGCTTTTTATGCATTATAATAATTGGTTTTAAAAACTTTTATAGCATTTTTTGTGGTTTTTGGCTTAGTTTTAAAGATTTATATAAATATTCATTGAAATTTCTAGTGAAATCTTTATTTAGTTCGCATATTTTCAGTTTAAATTTATTCTTTGTTTATTTTTATTTTTGTTACCGTTAAATGTTTTATAACTTTTATTTTAGGTTATCTTATGTCACTAAATATTATCATCTTAGGTTTGCCAGCAAGTTCAGTATTTTCAAAATATTTTACATTAAGTAATTCATGACTTATATGACTTAAATCATGAGAATAATTTTTTCTGACATATAACAATTGCAGAAACGAACCCATCGATATTGGGCTGAATTGAAGAGAATAGCAGGAGAGATACAGATCAAGATAGCTAAAGGTAGCTACTTTGAACATCCTGGAGCAAATAAAATAGCCCAAACGAGAAAGCTGCATAATTAAACATTTTAATGACCCACAAACCCTGTTATATAATAAAATGTTTAACGAAAAACCAAAGGAGCCCAAAAACTTTCACAAAAATCCAAGTCCTATACGAAACGAGATCACAACAACGTCAACCACAGATGCACACAGCATTAAAATGTTAAATTTTCGGAAATTCACTTCATGAATCACAAATAAAACACAAAAACATGAAATAATAAGCATTGGCACATTTTTTTAAGGAAAAACCCTAAAGAGAGACGCCAAAATGAGCGCAACCAACAAAAAAAAAAAAAAATGCACTAAAAAAATGGAAATCATTCAGTTGGTGCACCTTTGTCAGCAGCACGTGAAAACGTGTCGACTTCATATCTAAATGACGCAGACGATTGCGTATGCCGCAAAAAAAAAAAAAAAAAAAAGAAAAAAGGTAAACACGTTTACCACCTTCACGTTGTTGGCTTGGTTAGTTGGCCAGTTAGTTACTTGGTTGCTCTGCCTGACTTGGGCTTGTACGGGCACTGGGAACTGGTGGGTTGTTTGTTGCTTGATTACAACATTTCAACGCTCAATTATGTCTGCGTGTGCGTGAGTGTGTGCGTGTGAGTTGTTAAACAAAATAAAAATTGAAGCGCCACAAGACAACAAACATTGTCTGTATTTGTTGAAAGATGATTTTTACTCTTTTAGCTTCCAAGCACACAACAATGAGACAAGACTTACGAAACACTTCAACATGTTCAATATTATCAGGCCGCTGGCCAGCTGTTTCTTGGTCTGGCTTTAGGGCAACAAACACACTCAGCAGGCCAACATGGTCAAGACAAAAGTTTGTGCATAATTTTTGTACGCCAATTTTCATTTCCTATCATACACACACAGTCGAGGGTACGCATGGCTTGGGGAACAGGAATGGTGTTCGTGACCGTAACTAAAGCGGCAGGGCTCTCCTTTAATACTTGCATACATGCATGCCACAATGATAAGCAAAACTGTCTCTGTGTGAGCGTGTATCTGTGTATATGTGCACGTATGATTTAAGACAGTCTTCACTTTCAATATTTTAATACTCTTTAAAGATTAAAAAAATGCATTATAATGAAAACCAGCAGATATCCGGCAATGCAAACTTTGTTATTTTAGAATTTTTTCCTAGCAAAATATTAAAAATCGGTTAAGAAGAGCAGTGGTATAGCTAGCAAATTAATGCTATTTGCTACAGTAAAATTGACAGATAATTAATACCTTGGGATCGACGACAAACTTAAGATTACTGCTAAGGATATTCCCATGAACCGCCTTTGGAGCAAGTGGAATAAATTGAAAAAACATTTTTTTAAAAACTAAAATTTGGTGCATTTGTAAGATTTTCTGTAATTTTCTACTTGTAAATAATCTACTTAAATTGAACGAATTGCATGCGGTGCTCGCCGTTATATCTTAACCTCTGCATCAGTGTTACAGGGCAAATACTGTAGTATAAACAAAAAGTTCGGACAAGTTCGAAGGCCTGATCTCAATTAAAAACTCACACGAAAGCAACATTCCTGCTACCGAACTAGGACGCTCTGGTTAAATCCACTATTCTCGTCTGAAAAACTTTACGATTCGTGTATTCACAAGATTAGCCTCGGATCAATTGAAACCAAAGTTTCTGTGATTGTAGTGAAAAACACATAAAAGCATTAAGTCAATAGCCAAAAAAATGGTAATATATTTCAAATGTAAATGGCATTTATGTGAGAAAATGCCTGAACTGTTTTTCTTACGGGTTCTTAAGATTAAGTACCTATAAGTCAGGGACTTAAAGCCATGATACCAAGCAAATAATCATATCTTATTCTGTACATAAACCTAAGGCAACTTGGAGAAGATTCATCCTTCAAGAACTTGCCCAGACGAACACAACGTGGTACAGAGCTAAAAAGACGGCGCAAAACAGGGTTCGTTGGAAGGCTCTACTAGAGGCCTTAAATTCCCAAACGGAATAGCAAAGAAAAAACAAAATCTTTAGAATGCTATAACTAAGTCTTTGCTCAAATGATTTAATTTGCGGATTATTTCAATATTTGAGTTATAATTTTAACAAGAAGCAATCATACTCGTGCTTGAATGAATCTTTTTATATTATTTGTTACTAATAATTCACAAGTTTCGGTAAATTTCCTGGCCTTCATATACAGCCCACTCAAGCATTGGTAAATCCACCTTGCTTTGAAGAATAATATTGATTTGATATCTAGAAAAGCGGAATCTCTCAATACGCATAATTCTCTGGTGTAATATCTAGAGTAACAAGAATAAGCGCTGATTCTGCACACAATATTCTAACTTACCCTAACTTGCATGTACTCCCTTTTAAAGCGTATAAAAAATAAACATAAATTTCACTCTCACTCTCAGATTTGTATTTTTTTTGTTAATCATGCAAACAGGTTTTCGGCTTAAATTTTGGACATGCGACGAGAGACCTACTTCTGCGTTAGCTTCCACTTCGTTACTCCAGTTAAGTGCTGTGTAACTGTTGCTTGCCGAAAATGAACAGCAAACAAAATACAAAAATAAAGCCAAAACTAAATAATTCTGTTATTTTTGGCCTGGCTTTTGTCCATTACCAAGTTCTCATTTTGTGCCCAGCTCTATTGGGTTAGTATCGTTTACTATTGGCTTTGCTTTAAGTCTAGTACGATTCGTTGTCTATTTCGAGTGTTACTACCAATTTTATCTATATATAAATTTGTACATATATAGTTTTTTTTTTGTTGGTTGTTGCCTTTGACTTGTGCGCATGCGCAATGACTTTTTCGACAGTTGTTTGTCAATTGTTGGCAGCAGGCAGCAATAACGGACACAACAACTGCAACGACAATAAAGTTTAAGCTGAGCTTGCAGTACAGTACAGGCGACAAAAATGTCTTAAACGATATATATATGAATAATCTACCTATAATAGTTAGTGTTTGTAAAATAAATATAAATATAGTTGAAAATCGTACTACGTTACGTATACTTGTTACAAATGATATATTAAGTATACGCAACGATAGTCATTATTATTATGGAGTTATTCTAGAGCTTTATTCGTTATTGTTTTTCATTGCTTTTAAATGCCTAATAAAGGCTGTTTTTTTTAGAGGTATAGAATTGTAAAATGCAATAAAACAACGATGGATTGAGATGAATTTTATTTGTCCGAAGGATAATCTTGTGGCATAAAATTTTAAATATCATTTTGACTTTGATGACCGCCACGGCTGGCTTGGATGAAGTCCAATCTGGACGTCCAATTTTCGATGACTTTTTACAACATTTCTGGCCGAATGTTGTCTTCCAAATGGTTAAGCGTTTGCGACTTATCCGCATAGACCAATGACTTTACATAGCCCCACAGAAAGTAGTCTAGCGGTGTTAAACCACAAGAATTTTGAGGCCAATTCACAGGGCCTAAACGTAAAATGAGGCGGTCATCAAACGTGTCTTTCAATAAATCAATTGCGGCACAAGCTGTGTGACATGTTAAGTCGTCTTGTAGGAACTACAGCTCCTTGACATCATCGTTGCTCAATTCAGAAATAAAAAAAGTTATGTTCTATACCAATCACCATTGACTGTAGCGTTCTGGCCATCATTGTTTTTGAAGAAGTATTCCACCAGCCCATAAAGCGCACCAAAAGGTCAGTGTTTCGATATACACTTGGGTCAGTTTTGTTTGTTGATGTAGCCATTCAACCAGAAGTGTGCTTCATCGCTAAACAAAATTCGCTTATGAAAATCGGAAATAACGGCAATCTCGTTTTAGGCGCATTCAACGAATCTACGTTTGCCTTCAATTCTTCAATTGCCAAACCAAACTGAGAATAAATCACTTGACAGCTCGCCATCTTGAACAGTAATGCCAACCTATAGTTCTGTACCTCGAAAAAGAACACCCTTTACAAAGACTCAGTTTAGTAGCGATAGTTATACTATATGTTCCTTTCCTTCATTTTTTTATGATATTTACAGTATGAATGAGGGACATTCAGTCAGTTAAATTTCCAACTTCTGTTGGCAAGCAGCATCGAGCAACCAACTGATTTCATGTGCAGCCGCCACTGTCTACCATAAAATTAGTGACAATTTTGTTGGCTGCTCATGACTGCCAAAAAAAAATGGCTATAATAATAATACCAACCAACTTTGCGTGCAACAACAAAGTTGCCCCTCGGTCTGGTCTGTCGTCCGTCAATATGTCCATTGTCGTTGCTGGTGGCACAAATGTTAATGTCGTGGTACAAACATACACCAATTTTTGTAAGCCTTTTTTTCCAAACGATGACGCGACCGTCTCTGACTTGTGGCCAGATTTTGGGAATATGTTATTGCTGTTGTTGTTGTTGTTGTTGTTTTTTTTTTTTTTTTTTTTTTTTTTTTTTTTTTTTTTGACTTGGTTAATTTCATAATAAAACATAAAACGTATAAAATGTGCTTTGAACTCGTACAGAATACAAATCGAATTGTAGTCTCGATTGTTGTTGCATGCAGTTTTTATTTTGTTGTATTTACGCGAATCTTGGTACGTTTTTGGTCATTAGGTTGTGTTGGTCGAAGGTTTTGTTTATTTATTTTAAATTGTTGCCTATTGTTGTTGTGGCTGTTGCCGTAGTTGTTGGCTACCTTCGCGTGTTGTTGTATTTGTTTGGTGTTGTTACTATTTAACTTTTTTACGCAATTCACAGTTAATTTTGTTGTTGTCGTTGTTGTTGTGTGGCTTGATTCTGAAAATGTTTTTTAAGTGCTTTTTTTCGTGTTTTTTTTTAGGCAGATAATTTTTATTTACGAGCATATGACGATTGCCAAATGCGACTTGAGTTTGTGCCTGGAGTGCAAATTTTGTAAGACTAAAATTGGTGGCATTTCTTGGGTAGGTCAGTTGGTAACATATGTATGAACAATCCGAAGCTCTCATTAGGCCAATATGACGGAAATGTATAACGAAAACAACGTATGACTTCTACCAATTAAAAATACAATTTTTCAACATAGCTGTTAAGAATATTTGAAGCAGAAAAATAAGAAGAAGAGCGCATTTACCAGGCCAACTATTAAACAAAAAATGATTTCTGGTTCAAAAGGTGTGCGCTAGCATTTAAGGGTCTCAAATGTATTAATAATAATATAAAGCATAATGTAAAGCTCAAAAAAAAAACTTATTAAAACTAAGGGGGGGGAAGTACACCATGTCGCATACTTAATAAAAAATAAAAATATTAAGCATACGCATCAGACTCAAAGTTCATCTATTTGGGTTTGTTCCATTAAGATTTCTTGTATCAGAAATGACAAAATGAACACAAAGTATTTGTAATAATACTAAAGTAATAATATACATTAATTTATATACAATTTTTTATTTTTCAATTGCTATATACACTTCCCTTATCGCGATACTTGTTTTAAGTGAATTCGAATTAAAGCGGTTGCCTGTTGGAAATCTTTATGGCTTGACATATTTCATGGTGAGATTTATATATCAGACATTTGGAGATAGAGTTTTCTCAGATAATTGAGTTGGAGCAATAATTAGGTGACTTTGTCAATATAAATCAAGCAGATATTAATGATTGCATGTAATGGTTAAAAATGGTTGCATATTTTAAAATATATTCCTAAAATAAAATAAATAAACTATTACTAAACCAGGGATGATCAGATATTATACAAAATTGATAGCTATTAATTTTACTTTAAAAAGCAATGAGCCATAATTGTAGATACTTCTTTAAAAATTTTGTTTTATATATAATGCAGTATATATTTTTTTAATGGGATCAATTTTTTGAAACTAAGCTATTTCTTAGATTGTTTTTACTTAAATACTTTTTATGTCTTCACAGATTAAAGCTATGTATAGTGTTCAGCACATAAATATATTAAAACGCAGTTTTTCCATTTATAAAAGTGTAATTCGGTTTGGTCTTAAACGTATCTACCACGTAAAACGAGGTAGAGGTGTATACTGTATAGTGGACTCAAAAAGACAGAACGATCCTCAAAAAAAAAAAAAAAAAAAAAAAACAATTAGAGAATATATTTGAGTGTCATCTTTTAAGTTTAGTAGAGCGCCTACATTACATCCTATCCTCTATCATATTGCTGGCCATGCTCATACACTTCCACCAAATTGAATCCAGTCTTCTCCAGACGCGCCCACAAACAATTTTCAAATGAGGCAGGTCACTTATCAAGAGACAATGCGTGAGGCAAAGTAGCAACCACGAAGCGAAACGAAACAAAACAAAAGTGGCAAAGCATATACAACACACACACACACACACACACATACAAAACAGAAGCTATATTTAGAAAACAATTTTTTATTTATTTTTTAATATACTTTGCTGCATTTAAACTCGAAACGCAACAGTAGCAACTACAAAAACAAATGGCAACAAGAAACCTAAAAACACAAAATAAAGTTAAAAAAAAGCAACCAAAAAACTCGTCTTAACCTGAAACGAAACCTTGTAACATTTTTCCCTGCTGCTGCGGCTGCTTCTCAACTTAATTGACGTTTTCGGTATAACTGTGGCAAGAAACGTGCCGGCGGTTTGTCTGCGCACAAGAGATGCAGCGCGGGGGGCAGCAGCAACAAATGCAATCGGCACAACCTATACCAATACATGCGCATACGCTTAGAGAGCGAGCGCAAGAGCGAGAGAAATTGCAGTTTTGTGAGCGCAAATACATTTGCGCGTGTATTTGTGAGTCGACGCCATATTGCGCGCTCTCTCAACGATCGGACGGCGTTTTACTTTTGCTTTCAATATGAAATAATCGACGCCGCAGTCGACGCGTTAACAAACGAGAGCGCATGACGCATTGCCGAACAAGTTTCGCCCACATGCGTTGCAGCGCTGCTGCGTCGTCATTGTGTGCTGCTTCAGCGGAAGCAAAGTGTGCGCGCGGTATGTGCGGGCGCCTGGGGCCGCTGCCTGGGTGTGCTTTTTGGGGCTGCCATCATTGAATAATGTAATAAGTGAAAGTGTAGCGCAGCGGGCGCGACGCTAGCGGTGCGGCGACGTTAGCGTCGCTGCAAACGTTAGCAGCAACGCTTTGACCTACTTTTGCGTTATACAGATTCAGGTCTATGTTAGAGAGATTAATTTCGATTTCGTTTCGTTTTTATGCTACGCGCTTGTGCGTCTGTCTGTCTGTGTGTGAGTGTGAGTATGAGTGTGTGTGTGTGCTAATAACATAAAGCGGCTGGCAACCCAAAGGGGGGGACAAGTTATGTTGTGCAGTGTAATGGAAAACTGTTGCCATGTTGGTGTAGGTTGTACGTTGTTGTTATGCGTGTGCGGTGCGTGTGGCATACCACCAAAGGCCTTAGGATAGGTTCAGCCGTAGCGCACGCACAAATATGTGGCATGGTAGCTTCTATGTTGCCACATAGACCCTCGTCCCACACACGCGCGCCTTTTAATGTTAATAGGTCAATGGGAAATCTGGTGGGGCGTGCGCGTGCTTTTGGGGGTGTGACAACTTTGGGTATTGTTTTTATTTCTTTTCTTGGTTCACTTATAAATATGTATCTTGTATCTATGCTATGCATATAGATAAATAGATAAACATTACTTTTGGGCATACAAATACATACATATTTTATGCTGCGGGCTGTCCTTAGCAAACCATTCATTGTGACTGGGAAATTATGGTAGCTGTGAGTCGTATAAATAAATAAATAAATAAGATCCCATTGTGTGTGTGGGTACATAAATGCTAAAGGTACAGGTAGAGTGGTCATCAGCATTGTTGATGGAAATGGCCTAGATACGTAAGTGAAGTTGGCACATGAACTTTGACCGACTAACATACATTTAGTATGTACTTCATGAGGCACCGCGTAATGCAACATTTTAATTAAATTTTAAAATTTTGATAGCCATTGACAAGCCATTAAGTTGTTAAGTTGCATTCAATTTGCATTGCGATTTAATTTGCTTGTTTAATTAACGCCTTTTAGTTGCAAAATTGTCAAAAGAGAGGCTCTCCAGTTTTATTTTCGAAAAACTGGCATATTTTCATTGACTTGTAGATAATTTTAATGTAGTGATGGTTGTAGCAGTTTAACATCTTTTTTTACTAATTATTTAAAATACACATGGACCATGTGTATTGCTTACATGAATAAAATAATGCAACATTAATTAATATAATGACAGCATTAAAGAAAAAATGTATGCGTGAACCATCAGAGCTCTTAAACATTTTTTTCGCGGAATTGGGCACATGAAGCACTTTAATTTAAAACGAATCTGAACAAATTTGAATGCTACTGTTTCCTATGAGTTAAATTATAATTAGTTATATCGAAACTGTAATTATATATAATTATTATAGTAATCCTAAATTAATCGTACATTTGGGCAATTCAAAAAAAAAAAGGATAGAGCTAACAATAAAGTTGATCGAATTTTATTTATATTGTTTGAGACCTAATTTTTTAACTGATCATAACTATTTGTTGGATACAAAAATAAATGTAAGCCAAAAAAAGATTAAATTTCATGCATCCAGCTGCACTTAGTTTCTATTACACTATTTGTTACATATTTAGTTGTTATGTTTTTATTGTTGCAACAAAATATTATTTAAAGGTTGAAATTCTGAACAGGATTGGTTATAAACTACTAAATGATTATTTTCGATCTCAGTACAATAAAAGTGAATTTTTTTAATTCTAGACAGTACTAGTTACAAATTACTAAATGAACGCTGCCTCGTTAAGCATGATAGTTTTTTTCTATGCTTTGGGGAACTCTGTTGGGCAGCTATTACTCGGAATTAAAATTTTTTTCTTTTTTTGAGGCAAAATATAACTTAAATTTGTGGTATTTTTTTCGATAAGATCGATGAATAAAAATTGACAAAATTAACTATACATATGAGAAAAAGTGCAACCCAACGACGGAAATCATTATCAACATTAATTAATTAAGCTATATAAAGTCTCAAACACAATTTATTAGCATAAACTACAACTATATAAAATATTCTGAGAATATAATGAACTAAAAAAATTTTTGAATTTGTGTCTCTATATTCATATCCTGAAAAACCAGTTCACTTAAAGATCATTGCTCCACTAAGCATCATACTGATTTATGTGAGGTGTCCCCCGCTGCCTACCGGCTTAACCTAACCTAAATATGCTTCCAATTCGGTAAAAAGACTTGAATTTTGGATATTAGTTAGTTTTCTTAGAAATTAAGTTTTCTTAAAATAAACTTAGAACGGTATCAGCTTTTATCGGCCTTCTATGTGAAGAATAAAATATGATGTTGGTTAATAAACAATTACTAACAACTCCAAAGTTTTCTGCGGTATTCGTATCATCGTATGCTTGAGGTTTCATTGAAGATCATTTGACGACCTCTAGCTATCTCAGCTACACATCTTTATCTGTATCGCATTAAAACG
The DNA here is from genome assembly GCA_035046065.1 of Chymomyza procnemis. Lineage (NCBI taxonomy): Eukaryota > Metazoa > Arthropoda > Insecta > Diptera > Drosophilidae > Chymomyza > Chymomyza procnemis. The sequence continues at coordinate 22,666,388 of JAWNOJ010000013.1, read as the reverse complement.
CCAAGTCGTCATCACTGAAGGACCACTTAGTTACTTTAGCTATTGTAGTGCAAAGTGGACAGAGTCTTGTCAGTTACTAAGTAAATTTAAGACCATCGAAATAGACCCATAGACACACACACACATGCAAAATATTTGCAGATGGAGGCAAATCAGCGCTTGATTGACAAATGAAGCCATAAACCCAATTAAATGGAAGCACAAAATTCAATTAAAGTAATCAAAAATAAAAATCAAAATTGTAATAAAAAAAAAAATTGAGTACAAATACAATAAGTGAATATTATATATAAATAAATACAATTAAAAAAAAAGCAAATATAAAAATAGCAAACAATGCACAATTAAATAATAAAACAAATACAATACAAAAGTAAGAAACGATGACAATGTAAAATAAGCAACAACAAAAAAAAAATAATAATATAAAGACGATGCGAAGAAACGGGAGGAAGAGTGCAAAAGGAGTAGAGGGCGGTGCTCATAATGAGAAGCAGGGGGTGGCTGGCACTTTGGGTGACACTCATACAAAAGAGCAAACATAGCGACAATGGCGATTACAGCAGCAACAACAATAGCAACAATGAGCAAAGCAAATAGCTGAGCGGCAACGGGGCGGCTACATGTTTTATATGTGTTTTTTTTGTATTTCTTTTTATTGTTGTTGTGCGTGTGTGTGTGTGTGCGTTGAGTATGTTCGAAGTCGACGCTGCCGTAAACGTTAACGCTGCACAAAATATTATTCAAAAAACCTTGACACACTTTTCGCCACACACACACATACATACACGTGCACTCACACACACCGCAGCACTGGCCCAGGGACGGATTCGACCGCAATACATTTCGTTCGCTCATTCGCTCGCTTGGCTTAGCTTCTCGACTGCTCGTCGGACGTTTCGTCTTTACCGCTGCCGCCCGAGGAGGTCAGTTTAATGTGTAGTTTTGTATAATTGTATACAAACGTTTGTGTATGTGTGTATATCGTGCATGCTTACAGTGAATCATAAAAGTTTACAACAAACAATTTTTGTGAAAAAAAGTGTAACGTTATCTTCATCCTTCATCCTTATCCTCTAATTGATAAAAATAAAGTAGCTGATTGAAATATTTCAAAGGAAGACCTAAACTATTTAACTGCGTAATGAAGCGCTTCTTCTGTTTTGGTATATTCTGAATGTTTTTATAGAGCACAGATAGCTGGTGATTTTATCAAGTGCAGCATTGTCTCCGTTCTAAAATTCTTTACAATAGAAATTCAGTGTTTCACCAAAAACACACCAGGTGCAAGAACACGCAGTTAATAGCTTACAAAAGCAATAACTTCTCTATAGACGTCGTCCCTAACTGAGCTTAGAAACAAAAGCAATTATGAGAAGAACGAAGATATTATAATTGCAGCAAAGATGAAACTTGCAAAAAGTGCAATTAAATACATTTATTATGCCAACAACGCTTTAAGGATTTCTCTGTTAATAACTGCTTGGAGGTAGCACCTAAGGTTTATATTTCAGTTAGTCATTAGACGACCAATCAGGATAGCTTTTTTAAAAGTTCACTGCATGCGCATTTATTGATCATATAGTCAATGGGCACGTTTATAAGAAAACACAAAGAGCCACGACTCGTAAAATAATTTGCCTTTTTTTCAAAACTAAATTCGACTAAAAGTTAAAAAAAAGAGCTTACGTTTTATTAAATGTAATTTTATTTCAATTCAGCAACAATTAAACCTAGAAACATACAGTGTGTGTGTGTGTGCACAGACTTCTATGATACACTGTTTACCAGACTAAAGTGTAATACTCGGCGGCGTCGTCAGGCGATGCGCAATAAATTGCATTTGGCCGCCTTGCCAATGTCCAGTGCAACGTCGACGGCAGCGGCGACGTCGATATTAGCTTAGCCGACAACGCCTCGACATTTTTCAATGAAAAATTATTTTTATTTTTTTCTTTAACAAAAAATAATCATACTATATGTATACATATAAATAAATTTAATTAATTAACGCATATAAATTTATTTTATATATTATTTATTTATACTTTTAATTTGCTCATTGTAATGAGGTCAGCAGCGCAGTTTCTTTATAAATGGGCACAACACAGCACAACAGAGGCGTAGCAGCTGACGCTGCCGTCATCATACTAAGCGGCTGTCCGTCCGTCTGTCTGTCTACCCGTCTTGTCAACCTGTCTTGTCTGTCACATCAATATCGTCAAGAGACAGGTGTGGCCAGCTAGCTTGCATTTTTTTTCTGCTTTTATTTTGCAAAAAACTGTCACGCCTTTTTACTTTCGACTATTTTCTGCGAGTTCTCGCATAGCCCAGGTCAGTAACAATAATAAAAAAAAAACAATTGCATCCATGAAGTAATGCTTAGGTTGGCATACGGCTTGTAAGACAAGGCCGCCGATTTCCGTATATAACGAATCAATCAAAAATGGTTTGTTCTTGAAAACATCTATAATATACAAAGTTAAGGTCCAGAAATGTTTAATTAACAAATAGCAAATTAGTTATGATAAAGCGTAAACTATGGCAATTTAATTGCTTTATTTGTACCGCGACTAGTAAAAATATTTTGCTATAAAAATGAATACCCAGATATTCCTTACCCATTCAATTGATACGTTGTTGATCTGGAAGTTCGCATTTGGAAGGAAACAAGGAAAGCACGCATAAAATAAATTTCACTTGTCTTATAATTATTTGATTGAATTTTCCAAAAATATCTGAAAAGAGATTCTCTAGATTCTGTTCTCTTGGATAATATAACAATTATTACATTTGCAAATATTAGAGTTTTACATAAACTAAATCATGAGTAAAGATATTATAAAAAAAGGTCCTAAAACTGAACTCTATTTTGCCCTATTTTTATTGCTTTGCGAAGAACCTATTTATTTACCAAGAAGCAATAGCAACAAAACGCGTCAGAACAAAAATGGATAGGAAAAGCAGAACATCAAATTTGCTGGAATGGTTTAAAATCTTATAACAAAATAAAAAAAGAAAAAATTTACTCTGAATTTTAAATATATTTCCTCAGAAATCATCTAATTATAGTTTGTATAAATGTTTATTAACAGCAACATTCTTGTTTTAAATATTACATATTTCTATCGTTTAATCTTATCAGCGATGTATTTTGTAATATTTTTACAAATGTTGCTAACATAATTATATTTATAATTCAAAGTATTGCTTTTTTGTAATCTAGGTTTCTACGATATTTGGAGTACTTCTCACAAACAAAGACTCGGACTTATTATATCGTGTAAGGATTTTTAAAACGAACTCTACGCGTATAGCATCTTTTCTTCTGAGTTAAAACAAAATGAAGGACATAAAAGATTATAATATTCTTAAAATTGTGTTTTGCTACGGTTAAAATTATGCTAAACTACTAATAAATTTTTTAACATAACAATACAACAGACTTTCAATTAGTTAGTCAATTCAATTAAATTCTTTTTATACACAATTTGACTATTGTCCACTAAGGATCACATTCATCTATGTGAGGTCCCCTCCCCCGGGAGCCTGCCGGCCTAACCTAACCTATTTGACTATTGAGCTACGATAGTATATTTATGTCGTGTATATGTTTGTTTTCATTAAGTTATTAAAAAAAAGGAAAATGAGAAACAAACAAAAACCCTAAAAGAAAAAAAAACTAACAAAATCATAAAGGTCTTGAACTTTTTAAAATTTAGGCCTACAAAAAAAAAAAAAAATACTTTTATAAGAGTTCCAAGTCTTTTTGGCAGAAATTGTCAAAGGAGTGGATTATTATCCTTGGTGTCGGACAGCTTGTTATTTAAAATGTTTCCTTCAAGTACAATAATAAATATTAGCTAATTTATAAAATCATACACTCTTCTACGAAAATTTTGTTAAAAAATATTGATCTCTTATTCGCTAAAAACTTTAATAGCCCCCCTAACGCTGCATTTTTTAAGTTATGACTAATTTGATTAATATGCCATGTACTTAGAAAAAAAAATCATAAAGTAATTATCGCTTAATTAGTTATTCAATGGAAAAATAAAACATTCAGATGGTCAAGCAAAAAGTGCAGAAAAAAAATATATTTATAATAATATAGTTTTATTTTTGCAAAATGTACAAAATAATTATAAACACAACTACACAAACACACACGAACACAGACATAAATGCACATACATACTCAGACACACACACGCATACATACAAACATTTACAAACACATTGCAATTCATTAAAACGTCGTCTCCATCATCGTCGGTCGAGTCGTTGCAGTTGACGAAGCTTAAAACTAGGTCACGAGGCCACAAAAACAATTGCAGCAGCGTTGGCGTTGGCAGTGCCGGCAATGGGGTGGCGCAGGGGGTCAGGCGTTGCTGACTGCTTAAAATGCAACGCGCATTTTAGCAGTGCGAAAAAAAAATAAGTTGGGTAGAATCAGGAGGGGATTACCTATAGATGCCAGTGGGTGGCACAACGAATTGGGTTGGGTTTGGGGCTGTTGGTGCCGCCATAAGTTGCTCGACGCATTGAAACACAAAATGGAATATGTGTGTGTGTCGGTGTGGTTAAAGCGTATGCTGGGCAGGATTTGGGTCGTAATTAACAAAATAAAAAAAAAGCAGCAAGGAAATCTATGGCGGAGTGCAAATGCTTGCTGTATGGCACTTATAATACAAATTACTGCATACCCATTTACCATTTTGCAAAAACTTTGTGGGCCAGCATTAAGTCCTAAAAAATATAGTCTAGATTTTCTGACTTTTAAAGTAACGACGAATTCTGTGCTTGGATCAATATTCAATATCTATGCAGTTCACATGCTTTCTAGAGCTGTTAATTATACACGCCTATCTGCTTTGACCAAAAAATCCTTGGCTGCGTATTAACAACTAAAAGAACCCACCCAGAAAATATCCTTATTTTTACACTGTAATTTCGAGAAAGATCATTTAGCTTCTTAGGCTTTAAAAGGCAGCAAATATATCTTGGGTAGTAATTAATTATAATATCTGTTGAAAAATTTAAATATTTAAACTGTAACAAGAATGTCTTAGTTAGTAAGAGTTCTCAATCATTATCATAAATTTGCTTTCCGAAAAAAAACAGCTTCAAATCAATATGCCAAACTTACTGCTGCTAGTGTTGCATCCTTACTTGAGGCACTTCAGAGGATCGCATTGTTGGCGCGAAATCGCGCATTACCAACAATTTCTTCAGTGTCATGAGCACGACAGTCATATTCAAAGCTTAGTAGTTGCCATCATAAGACTTGCTAAAAAAATTTACGAATCGCAGTCTTTTGAGATCCGTAACACTAATTAGCTATACCTTGCGGCATCATGGCAAAAAAACCGAATGTCTGTTGTCTTAAATCTATTTGGCTAAAGTTAAGCAGTCAACTTTTACTTGGAATGGCTTAAAACATGTTGCTCTCCACCCTTGAGTGTGAAGTCAACTTGTAATAAGCTTTCAAAGGAGCTTTCCCCTATAGGAACTCCCAACCGTTGAATTTTTATCTATAAGGGTAATTCGGTAGAGAACTAGAACTAACAATAATATAAATTCCTTACCAAAAATCTATCACTTAAACATATATCAAAGAATTAAAGTAATTAAAAAAGGGCGTGTTTCTAAGCCATTATTTTTTCTTGTAATTATTTTACATTAAATTATTGTTGTTTCAATGTAACGCATAAGCAACAATTTTTGGCGCAGTCAGTGTTGGAATTTCAAAAATTTGCTGTGCCAAAAACCTCAAAAAAAAAGAAAACCATAGCAAAGTAGCAATATAAGCTCACAGATACAAATGTACAGCCACACAGATACACGCACACACACACACACCAATATGCATGTGCATTTAAATGTAAAAATTTTGTTTATTAATGTTTTATTTGAAGCCAAGGTGTCTGTTAGTTATTGCTGGTTTGAAGGCATATGTTTCACCCCCCGTTTCCCTCCGTAATATATCATCATCAACTTTGACTGCCTAATTGGGTAAATTTTTCCTTTATTATTGTCATTTTATTAATTAACATTAAGCAAATAAATGTTTAATTTATTAACATTATTATACAAAAATCTGGCGACGATTAGGCAAGATTTCAAACAATGTACACAGACAATTCAACAACAATAAAAAATCTTTATAAAATAAGCATATATACAAAAGCCAAAGATACAAGATAAACCATGACAAAGCTTTTGGAGTGTCTTTGGAATCTGTAAGTTAATTATGATCTCGGGCAGTTAAATAATGTTATCATTTGGCAGTGCACATGCTTCGAAGGGTGTTTCAGGGTCAAGTTTATAATAAACTTATTTTTATGTGCATTATCATACTATATACAAGAGAGTTGGTGTAGTAATTCGTTAGTAAAGAAGTCTGGAAACATCCATTGCGAACTTCATTTCTTTATCATTGGCCAAAAATTATAAAGTAACTTTATTTAAATTCAAGATTTTAAAATTTTCATTTTCGTTTTCATATGAGAATGTATAGATAGATAAACAAATTGTTAACATAAAAAAATAAGGGTTTTTTTGTTGTTTTTGGTACTGTCTGTTAACATAGTCAGTTTTTTATCGTTTAATTTAATTATCCTATAATGCTTATTATTGGTCTTTGAACACGATAGCTGCTGGTACGATTGTAAGCTATCAGCTATCTTTTTTACTGACTTAAACAATTCAGCCGAATTATATTTTAGTAATATATTTATATATCATACTTTTGATGATAAGGTAGGTTTTTAATTTTAAGAAATTTTAAAATAAAATATTACTAGTCGAATAGCTCGTTTAATAGCCAGTTTTTATGCATATACACATTCGCTTTAATTTTGTTTGAAGAAATTATCTCTATTATTTAAAGACACCAGCGTTCGGATACGGCTATAAATTGTAGCTCCCAGTTATTTTCTATCAGCTATTCACAATAAAAAAAAAACTGCATGTTTCGCCTTTGGAGCGATGACCGCCTAGTGAGAGGGAACAAATTTAATAATTTTTAACTTGTTCTACTTTAAACGATTCCAATAGTTTGCTTAAGAAATCAAAATAATTAATCCTTGCTCAATTTAAAGAATTTCTTGACATCGTATATTTGAAGCTATATTAAAACATATTCTTGGATAAACATGAACATATTATAAAAATTCTTGTGCATCCAAGGAAACCAAAATACTGCCTTTAGCTTAATTTGCCAAAATAAATACTACACACAGCATATTAAGCCATTATTTTTGTCTAACGAAATATGCCTATTCGCAAATCCTAGAGACAATTCACATAATAATAACAAACAAAAGCAAATGCCTAGAGAGATAAATAAAAAAGAAAAATGACAAACTATTTATAAAAATTTTCGCACTAAAATCGAAAAAAAAGAATAAGCAACAAAAAATAATACAAAACGCACACAGACAAAATCTCAAGAAGCAACAAAAATTAAAAATATATATATATACGTATATATAAACAATATACACTGTTGGCTGCTGTCGACGTCAGCGCCAACGTCAGCGTCGCTGCTGTCACAGTTGCTGTTATTGTTGTTGTTGTTGTTGTTAGATATGGTGACCCACTAACCTACTTTTTTAAAAACGTTGAAGCTTTTTTTTACGTACGTCGTACATTTATACATATTTTTTTTTCTTTGCTTGCTGCTTCTTTTTTGATTAAAATTATATAAACAAAGTGGAAATATTCAACAACGCAATCGACACAGAAACAAAAAAAATAACACAAAACCAAACCAAACGAAATGAAACAGTAAAGAGAAGAGACCATATTGCTTTATAATGTATAAATGTGCGTCTATGTGTGGGCATGTGCGTAGCGTTGCGTAGAGAATTACATACATATGTTTGAGTGTGCGTGTGTGCGTGCGTTAAGCAGAAACCGCCAAAATAAGCTTTACAACAACGCAAGAAACAACAAAGCCAAAGCCTCATCACATAAGTTGCACACGATGTTTGCCTTGAGCAACAAACCGCAATGAAATTCCCATACATACAAATAATATACAAACAAACGCAATGGAAACACAATTCAGCAACAACAACAACAACAATGGCAATAAGCATCAAATAAAATAAAAAAAAAACCCCCTCTACGCAGCCCCTTTGCGCCAACAATGCCCCCGCAAACAAGCAAACCCAAAAAAAAAAAATATACGCACTTTAAGCAGCCAAACAAACACACAGATAAAATGTATATACTACATTTCTCCCCCTTCCACAAACGGCACTGCCCTATCATTGCGTCTTTCTTTACGCGTATTGAACCTAACCCAACAAAAAATGCTTAAAAACAATGCTTCATGCCAAAAAAAAAAAAACAATAAAAAAAAGCTCACGCATATATTGCTTACTCTCTCCCTTACTCTCACGTTGTGCTCTCTTTTTTTTTGTTGTCTTTGCTTTGGACACGACTTATGCTGGCGTCTTAGGGCAGCGGGACAGGGACAGCAGTAACGCCGTTTGACGTTGCGTATGCGTGATATTTTTGGCAGTTTTATGCGTAAATGCGACAGCAACAATAACAACAAAAGCAAAAACTATTGACAATCGTTTGCGTAATTTTGCTCATTCATCGCACGCACTTTCGTTTTCAATTTTTTTTTTTCGTTTTGAGTATTTTGAAATTTAAATGGGTTTTTCTATTAAAATACACTAACCAAAGTTGACCGTATTGGTTACTTATGTTAAGCTGCTGTTTGCGTTTGAAAATTCTACTTAAATTAAAAAAAAAATTTTTATTTTATATATATATTGTAGTCAATTCTTCATTAGATATGCTAACTACATTGAGTTATCAAGTGCAGCATCTTGATAAATGTCTATCAAGATCAATTTATTTTTATTTTACTGTATCACATATCTCGTTTAAAATTGTACAAAAAATATTTTTATACTTTTGCTATCTTTAACTTGCAAGTTCACAAGTCTGAGTGTCTGAGTCGGTGCTTTGTCGCCTCTGCCACCCTCCCATCTATCATACCTAAAAATTCAATGAGTATGGTATGAATGATGAATAATTCTGAAAAGTACTTGAATAGCGTACTATTAGGATATCTTGAAGTCGCTTACTTGTACCAACACATGGACTCTATACATATTATATGAAAATGTATGAGATATGAAGTATTTTAATTTGCTTGCTTCCACTTTTCAAGAACATTCTAAAATGCAATATATAGGTTTCAAATGTGTGTCACACCATCAATAAAAGAGCTTGAAGAGTATGAACTTATTGAAACAAATTTTTGCTTCGAAAACGCTATTTTTCGTATATTTATTTTTAGTGCATTTATAAAGATGATATGATACTAACCTACATGAATTGAGTGTTTAGTACTTAGATGAGGTGCAATGCCATGGAAAGATATAGTAGTCAAAATTCAAGCGTAGCTCTGTTTACAGATGCACGAATCATTTCATTAATTTCAAGACTTACGGTCAGTTTTCATTGACATGGAGATTATTTAAGATTTTTACTACAATTTTTTACTAAATTTTATTGTATTTGTCATTTTGGGGCGTGGCGTATTGTTCTTTCAGCGCGAAGCTTTCCAACGACGAAGCGTCGCCTAGCTCTAGGTAGACGAAAGGAAGATCATAACTATATCGCTAACCCGGATTGTGATAAGCATTTTGGCATAAGAGACAGGAGGTTTGCGACGCCTTCGTCTGCACAAATTTATTTATTGTCAATTATACCGCATATTTGCACTTTTCGAAAATATTTATACTTTATATATACTTTACGGAAGATGAATTTTTTATGTGTTTGACAAAACACAAAAAGAGAAGAAAAACTAAATAGAAATCTTCTATGAAATAGATTGATATATATAGTCGCTTAGATTATAAAAAAAAATTTAATAAACCCAGTTGCATTATTTTAATTCAAATATATAGTATGTTTAACATTATTACTAGTATTATTAATGTTGCTAGAATAATTATTATTATAAGAATTACTAAGATTAACATAAAAAGATCAAAATTTAAACTTTATATATTTAGCTTTTCCATAGTAGGCTTAAAGTCCTTACGCTTTTGTATAGAGTTCGTCATTAAATTTCTAAATAGAGTTTTTTTTGCAAGACATATTTTTTTATATAAATCTTATTATTAGAAATACGAAACAATAGATTGAAATAAATAATAATAATGTCTTAGATATACCAGGCTTGCTTTGCAGACATAAAATCAACGTAGCATTTTTGTACGTAAGTGTATCTTACATTTGGCTTGAATTATGATTCTGGTTTTATGGCTCATTGTAGTACGGCTAATGACGCTAAGTTACATATAGCCTCCAGTTAAAAGGTGGCCACAATTTAGTATATTTTTCAATCAATTTCAAAGTTTTGTGTAATGGCCTGAGAATAAACTATAATTAACGCATAATTGGACATATTAAATAAATTTATTTTCAAGTTTTATTATTTTTTTTTCTCATACAAGCTACCTTTTACATTTACCAATCACATACCATATACAATTAACTAACTTTTGCCACTCACAACTACATTAATAACGCCTAGTTGCCCTTTTATTGCTATCGCTTTTATATAGCTAGCACATAACGCATACGCACAGTTGGTTGCAACTACGACTACAGCTAACAACTAAGCCATGTACTAGATATAATGTATGTACTTGTACGTATACATAATATAGTAGCGCTTGGCTTGATACAGACCAGAGCGTTGCTGTTTGGTAATAAAATCTAGGTGACCTAAATTGCATTGACCCAGTTAACAACAAGGCGAGTTTGCCTTTACGGCTGCTGCTGTTGCGCGCACACACACACGCACAAGCGTATGTATATAACACACACACAGATACTCAACAAACATAGAAAACAAGTGTGCACCGTATGTGTCCTTTGAGATCAAATGTTCAACTTGCAGCAAACGAAATACAACAATTGTTAATACAACAAGAAAAACAACGACTTAAAACAACTATATATAATATATATAGACATCAGCTTATGTGCTCTTGCATATGAAAAATAGGCAGCACGCGCCATTTATGCAAACTAGAGCTGAGACGTTGAGTAGTTACACATACTAAGCATTTATTTTATTTACCCAAAAAAATGTATATATATAAGGGCATTTAGCTTGTTGCTTAAAACAAATAGCGCTTATAAATATAAACACATTTTTTAATTAAGCCAAAAACAATAAAAATAACGTATAATTGCAGATGTAATGTTACACAAAAGATTTGAATCGAAAGACAATTGCAATTACCAAGAAACATTCCAAGTATTTTAGGCACAACTTGACAAACTGTGAATCGTTTAAGTATGGCTTAATTTAGCTGAAACTTAGTGCCACAACAATCCAAAAAATATGAAAAAGTTAAGGCAATAAATTAAGCAATTTAAGAAAGAGAGATTATTTTTAAGTCTACTTTTACCTTTCACCAGTATTCCAGAAAGTATTCTAGGGTTTATTATGCCAAATTAATTTTTAAGTCAATATCAAAATCTATTACCTTGGCAATGAGGGTTCCTGACGATATGGCAGGTGTTCTAGATTATAGCAAAATATTTTTAAACGACATTTGATTATATAAACATTATAAACGCAGAAATTTAGAATAATAATAATAATATATTAATTTTGAACTTTGGTTGGCAAAGACAAATATGAGAAACACACAGCAAAGGTTAAGACCTATATTTTAAGTCAAAATTTCACTCTGCCCAGAGCCGATATTAAAAGCATTTAGTGATTATTAAAATCAAGTAGTACAACCGGCCCAGTTAAAATCCAAATTATAAAACATAAAATTATATAATATAATGTTTTTGCGATCTCACTCCTAATGCAACGCCAAATGTTTGTATTTAGATTTTAAACCCACTAAAAACTCAAGTAGACAATTGTTAATAATACTTAAGTGTTTAGCATAAACTTTTAGTTCAAAATTGTTAAATAAAAAAAAATAATTGTATGTAAATCCATCTAAAAATCGCATAAAAATGTCAAAGTTTACAAATATGTTTTCATTTCATTTTAATTATTTGCCAAGTAAATCGAGTTTCAAACATAAAAATGTCATAAAAAACAAAAAATCACCCAACCCAAAAAGCTCTTGTAAAATATCTTATCAAAACATACAAATTTCGTAGTCACGTGATAAATATTTTTTACTGCCAAGTTATAACATTAAATGCATATAACTTAATTAGGCTTCTGTGTGGAGGTCAATTATGACTGTTTTTTATTTAACATGGCTCATAAAATTAAACATAAATGCATACGTATATAATATTATGAAAAAATTATTTCATAATTAAGTTTAGCTACCGAGAGACCTTAATAAAAACATTTAAACTATTACAAAAAAAAGAAAAAAACATAACGCAAAAGCCCTTTGGTTGACTGAGTATGTGCGTTTCTTTATATATAACTCTATATATATATACATAAATAATTATAACTAAACAGATATTCATATGACAACGATGCCTTTTATGAGGTAACAAATTTTTTTTATTTATTTTTTTTATTGCATGAATTGTGTTGAATTTTTTTATTTATTTATTTCTGTCACACTGCTTGGTACATATTTAAATTACAAATATTTTTGGATTTTTTTACTATTTATTTTTATAATTTACTTAAAATTTACGTATATTTCTTCTTTGCTAATACTACATAAAAGCATTTACTCATAAGACATGTATGATTTTATGGGGTATATTAGTTTTGACTTAAAATTGGTAACAAACATTTAAAGAAATGATGCAGGTTTAACTATCAAAGTTTTACAAAAGCTAAAATCCAAAAACGATTTTGAAAACTATTCGCATTATATAATTTTAAATTTAGAAAAATAGTAGCACAGAATCATAACAAACTCAACAGAGTAGCAGGCATTGTTGGTCTGTTAATTTCAAATTTTGGCTACAGAAACGTGCTGAGCGACTTCACAAACCAATATTTTCATACACAGATTGAGTTATGGCATTAATTATTCCTATAAAGGGTGTGTTTTTTAGAGGTATAGAACTTTAAATTGCAATAAATCAACCAAGGTATAATTCGATTGACATGAAATTTATTTATCCGAAAGATAATCTTGTGCCATAACATTTTAAATATAATTTCAGGCATAATCCAATCTGGACGTCCAACTTTCGATGACTTTTTCCAACATTTGTACCCGTATATCGGCAATATCAACGCGAATGTTGTCGCATAGACCAATGACTTTACATAGCCCCACAGAAAGTAGTCAAGCGATGTTAAATCACAAGATCTTGGAGGCTAATTCACAGATCCCAAAACGTGAAATTAGGCGATCACCTAACGTGTCTTACAATTAATTAATTGTGGCAGAAGCTGTCTGACATATTGCGCCGTCTTGTTGAAACCACAGCTCCTGGGCATCATGCTTGTACAATTCAGGAATGAAAAAGTTAGCAATCGTGGCTCTATACCGATCACCATTGACTGTAACGTTCTGGCCATCATTGTTTTTGAAGAAGTACGCACCAATGAATCCACCAAGTGGAATCTGGATGTAACGATGCTTCGACATACACTTGAGGATTAGCTTCACTCCAAATGCACCAGTTTTGTTTGTTGACGTCGCCATTCAACCAGAAGTGCGCTTTATCTCCAAGCAAAATGCGCTTAAAAAAATAGGAAAGAACGGCAATCTCGGTTTGGACCCATTCGACGAATTTACGCCTTGCTTGATGATCGTTTGGCTTCAATTCTTGAATTGCCAAAACAAACTGAGAATAAATAATTTGACAGCTGCTACATCAATCGCCAACTTGAACAGTAATACCAACCTCAAGTTCTATGCCTCGAAAAAAACACCCTTTATTTAAGTGAAAGAATGGCCGTTGCAAAAGACAATGGCTTGCTTTTACGATATTATTCTTAATAAACAAACATATTTTTTTAAATTATTTCCATTAAAGTAATTGCAAAGAAAACAAATATATTTCATTGGTTTATGAACATTGTTACTCCAAAAATAAATACTATACATGTGTAGAATAATTGAATTTATGACCGCATTGATAATTTTGATTCTTTTAATTTTTCAATCAGGCTAAGTTTAGTATTGATAATGCACCTTTTTTACGATATAATCACTATGAAAATTTTTCAATACTTTGCTGGACGTTAAAAATCAAAGAGCATTCAAATACATACAAAAAATCATTCATCAAATGCATCCTTTTTAAATATGTATATTTATATTGAGTATTGATTCAATTTACCAACAAAACTAAATAAAAATGAACGTAATTTCATTTAGCTAATCATATTCAACAATATTGTGCTTTTTGAATGTAGAAACAAATATAAGTTATGTTGAGCAATAAATTACGTATACGCAATGTAGACGACTAATGGTACGTTTATTATCTGCCGGAAAGCCCTAAAAGTCTTAAAATAATGACAAATTATTGACATTTAAAAAATTTGAATCACTTTGACATTAGAGTATCTAACTATCGGCGCGCTTAACTTATCTTTTATACGTTTTATTTTTTATTTTCGTTTTCTTTTGTGCACAATTGCGTTGCTTTGTAGTTGGTGTGTAGAAGGGGCGGGGAATAAGCAAGAGAGCCCGCAATCTGTGTAAAATTTTTCATGTGTGTTTGTATTCGCGTGCTCATGTGTGTGTATGTGTGTGTATCTGTGTGTCTACGGCAGCCATAGTTGAGCTGACCCACTTTACTACTACTATTTGCATGGCCTACTGCACTTGGCCAAGTTTTTGTCTCGCTTGCGCTGCTTGAGATTGAAGCGAGCACGCCTCATATCAAAAAATAAAAAAAAATAAAATAATAAAAATAAAACGAAGAAATAATAAAGCAAGCGCAAAGTATAAATAAATATTAAAACAACGTGTGGCGTTTGAGTTTTTTGAGGCAGACACCGAGAGGAGGGCGCAGCACTGTGCGGGGCGTGGCTCAACAATTTGTAGCAGTTTTATGAGTTGATAAGCGACTCGCGTAGTTGAGCATCGCATGGATTTGGCAATGTACCAAAGGTGTATAGGTGAGATATTCAGTCAGCCGGCCGACTAGTGGGACAGTGGTTTAGTCAGTCATAAGTTAGTCAATTAGTCGGTTAGTCACTCGGTCATTGAGTCAGTCAGTGGTTTGTTAGTTAGTTAGCTCAGTTGTCTATGCTTAAGCTTACTCATACGCACCGTTGGCTGACAGTTGCCTATGTTCATATTGTATATATTTTGCATATTATGAATTATAGTAAACTGAATGCTGTTTGTTGTATTTGCTCTGCTTGCTTTGTTGCCGCAATAATTAGTTACGGATCATGGCAGCCATATAACATTGTAATAATTGCATATAAGTAAGCAACAAAAGTCATACACGTCGCAGCTAGACAAATATGACAAACAGACATCAGATACGTAATATGCACACAAATTTATAGAATATAAAAATATGTAATATATAGAGTTTTATTTAAATGCCGTTCAATTATACACGATGAGAAATATCTAATAGGCCAAAAAATTTGTAGTTGTCTTTATACTCGGCTCGCAATCAAGAGAAGCAATCCCATGTTTTAAAATGAAACTTAAATCAAAAATGTAATTCTTATGACCCAAAAAACTTTATATTTATTTGTTCTAGTTAAATTATTAATTTTTTGAGCGCTTCTATTGTATCATTTTGATAGAACAGTGTATTACTTTATTTTCAAAAAGAAAATACTGATTTAATTAAATAATAATGAAATATTACATTTAGCTCAAGCCTGTTATGCGCATCATTCTTTTAGTTTCTAGTTTACTTAATATTTTTTTAATATATATTATAACATGGTGAGCATTTTTCGCAGTGTAGATTTGCGCAAATGTATGTACATATTTATTTACATCTCTATTCATTTGCATTGTTTTTGTTTTTTTACGCGCAGTTTCATAATCACACAACAAAGTGTTTATATACATAAAATTGCGTAATTTTTTTAATTAAAATTTTCTTTTTGCATTCGTTTTTCAAATCAATTTTTGGCTTTTAAGCATTTTTGTTTTTATTTTCTGTTTTGTTTCTGATTTTTTTGGCACTCAATTTGTTTATTGTGAAAAATGTGCATCTACTGGTGTGGCTATTTAGGCCTAATATCTTACCAATTTGTAAATGAAGCGTTGAGCAAACTGGGACAGCTGCTCAAAAAAAATATATATACATATTTAAATGCGCTAAATGCAAGAATTATTTAAACTACAAAAAGCAAGGTCTTGACAATATAGATATCAAGATATAATAGCATGTTCTTAGATAGAGCACAATTCCTGGGATTTTAGGGTAGAAAATCAATGCTGCATGGTTGAAAACACCGAAATCCCGAACGATTTATGTTTGTCTGCAAGAAATGGACACTTGATGAATACCATTAAGATTTATCTCCTTAAAGTTACAGTTTGTTGTCATTAATCATTATCATTACTTTACGTCTTACCAGCTAAACTTATGTATTTCAATTAGCTCTATGTCAATCAGTCTACAAAAATTGTGTTTGCAGGATTAAAAGCCATTCTTTCCACTAAGGATCACACCGATCTTTGTAATCTAGTCTGTTATAACTCACAATTTGGCGGCCAAATTGCTATATATTAATAAAACTGAAGAAACTGTCAATAATTATGCAGGTTCCCAAACATATATACGCTGACGCATAATTGACTCAAGACATTTTACTTAAAAAATTAATGTATTACAGCTTTTACTAAATCCCTGGCTATAAAGTACACCATTAATAAAATCACATAATTATTGCAAACAAAATAAATAAACACAAATCAAAATTGACATAAAAATCTACAATAAATAAGTTCCTTTCAGTGCGTAACCCACAAGCAATAAAATCGTTAAAAAATGTACGAAATTTAAATATGCAACGTGAGCAAACAAAAAAAATCCAAGACCTGCCGCAACAAATTTCACAAAAAAAAAAAATAAATAAATAAATAAATAAAATGCCAAAAAAAAAAAATCGCTGACGTTTAACATTTAAAAAAAAAATGGCAACAACAACAAACAAAGCCTCATTTTTGGAAAATTAAGTAATACAAAAAATAAATAAAATATAAATTTCAGCACAACAAACAAAAAAAAATTATTGTAAACAAAACGAAAAAGCCGCACAAAACGGAGAGGCGATAAGAGACCAAAAACATCCTCGGCCACGCCTTGATTTTTAGCCAACCGCCTTCTTTTGTTAGCTCATTTTTGTGTCTTCTTATCAGTTGTACAATGCTAACGTCGCTGCCCCCGGCGTCGACCCATTTAAAAAAAAACTGCAAGTTGTTGTTTTTGTTATTGTTGTTATTTCAGCTGCGAATGAGCTTTACCTATACAAAAAAGCTCACATAGCCGTCATGCAAAAACAAAAAATAATAAAAAAAACAAATTCTGAATTACTGTCTATAGTTTGCATTGCAATAGCTTTTGAGTTACTTTGTACATAATAAGCATGTGTGTGTGAATGTAGCTGCTTATGTCCACACACACACACACACACACATCTGTAGCTATCTATCTATAGCACAGCGGGGTTGCCTACTGTTCTCTGAGGATCGCTCCAATTTGCAGCAACCAACTATGCGCACTCATACACACACAGACACACACGCGAACTTGGCACATACACTCAATATTACGCATACTCATGCAGCTGCGAAAGCTTATGCCAAAAGCTTTGCATATATATATGAATATATGGTAGCGTGTGTTTAAGTATCTGTGTGTTGATGTGCTTGCAAAGCATTTTAACTTTTTAAGTCGTTTTGTTAAAAATAAGCAACTATCTGTTGCTGCGGTAAAATCTAGTTTGGCAACACTCGAAGCTGTATGCGCTACCTGTGCGCGATATACTAAGATACCTAAGATAGCTTTCTTAAAAATTGTTTAAAAAATGATTGATGGTGATCAAGCATTTTAGAGAGTTGACATTTTTCAGCTTAATACATCAATAAGCTGTCAATATTATAGCGTCTTAATAATAAGAAAAACTAGAATGTTATCATTTCTAATTTAAACTTAGCATATAATTTCTGTGTATTATTTTAAGTATTCCAACATTTTTTAAATTCGGTTAAATAAAATGCATTTTTTCTACCAAACAACATTACGGTTTTTATCTTAACAAAAAATATTTGAGATCTTTTTTTATTATATTTTTATTTCATGTTAAACGAAAACAGAAATACGGCCACTTGGGCTGAGATGAAAATGAAAGCACGAGATAGAGATAGCTGATGAGAATTTATCTCTAAACTACGTTTTTTAAGAACCGATCTGTATACGAATTTTGTACTTTGTATAACATTCAGGACCAATAAATAAATTTATACGCCCAAGTACTATCGTTACAACAGACTTCGGTTTATGCGCATAATTTATGTTCTGATATTTTGCAGCCAAATTTTGATAGTACGCGGGCTTATTTTGATTGAAACGTTAAGCTCAACATGAAGCCTGATTTGTTATACGAATTAAACAAAAAAAAACCATCAAAACATGAAATAGAAGCTGCATAACGGTTGTAGAGCCACAAATAATTAACAAAAAGACTTGGAGTTGTCAAATTCACTAACTTAATATTTCGGCAGTTTATGTGCGACTAATCTTAATATAAATCTTGAAATACAATATTGGTTCAATACTTAAGGGAAGAGTATGAACAAAAGTAGATGAGAGTATAAAATAAGTTTGCTTACGCTAAGTTATCTTTTCAATCACCGGTTCAGGTATAAAATTTACCATTTGTTTGATACAAAGGTTTCCCCGATTGCCTTTAAGTTCGGAGATGGTCCCATTATTAAGTAAAAATTGCAAACAACTAAGCCCAACTGTTTGTTCAACTATAACTAAAATTTATTAACATAAATACAATCAACAGATTCTGAACCATATTATTTTGTTAAAAAAAAACGTAGCTCCAAAAGTATAAAGACAATTTCAAACATACAAATATTGAAGGAGATTATGTTATACATTATTATAGAATAGCCCAAGGGCTACAATAAATTATGTGCTCTAAGTACGCTGAGCAAAAAACACACAACAAAATTTATAATAATATATATGCTCATAACAACTTAGACCTTAAACAGGATATTCAGCACTGCAGATGCTTCTTAAAAAATATATAAAAAATGATGCTAGCACAGAAGAAAGTCAATTATACAATATAAGCATAAATATAATATACAAATAAATGAAATTTAGACTTAAATAAATGTTAAAAATGATGTTTAATCCATCCACTCGTTTTTTGACTTTCCCATTACACGAAATGGCAGATATTTCATGATTAATAAAAATAAAAACAGTCAGCTTACAATTTAATTCAATACTAAAAACAGAAACAATACACTAACTTAGTTCATTATTTTTAGTCTTAGTTTTAAATAGTTTTTTCTTGGGGGCCGGTATTTTAAATTAGTTTTTGCTTCATTATTACAGCACATCATTATAATGCCTAAGTTGAAAATCTGTTTAAAAGCTAATGTATTTTGTACAGCAGACTCAATAACAAAATTTTATACAATAAACAATTGTATTGAACTATTAAAATAATAATACGCAATAATAAAGACAAACGTTTACAAATTTTCCCCTTAATATTGGCATTTTACACTACGTATACGTTATATAAAAGCATCCACGGAGCACGTTACGTATACGCAGTGTTTGTCCAGATAAGGCAAAATTATTGCTGAATGGTGCCCATTGATAAGGCAATTTTAAACATGTTTTTTTTTTAAAGAAACAAGTTTCATTTACAACGCAAGCCTAGATATCGTTTGACAATGTGCTGCCCTTAGGTAGATACAAAGAAAAAATAAACGAAACATATAAATACGGAAAAGCAAAACTCATTTAAATGAAATTGCTTAGTAGACAGAAAACAAAAAGCAAAAAAAAAAGAAACTGGGCGATGGCTAGACAAAACGGGTTACAAACCAGAAAAATTAGCAGCCGGCTGGGCATTTAATTGAGCTGCAATAACAACAATGCAAGCAACACTTACATAAACACATATAACAGCTGACAGTGCAAAGGGAGAAAGAGTCGGAAGAGACAAGTGTCAAACAGAGTAGAAACATTATTATGAAAAAAACAAAAAGAGTCATCAATTGTAATAATATTAATTAAATTAAATTAAATTGCTAGACACCAACCAACCAACCAATCAACTGCAATGACGCACATGGTAATGAAACAAAACACACAAAATGGGCGAAACTCGAGGCGGGTGGCAAGAATACTAAAATAATAAATAAATAAAAAAAACAAAGTATGCAATGAAAATGCATTGTTATTGTATGTAAAATGCGCAATAATGGCAAATAAATTTTATATACATATTGTAAAAACCGAAATATAATGCATAAATGTAACTAGGTCAGGGTGGCAAACCCCACAGCACACACGAAGATAGTGAGTGTGCGGCAGGTAAGAGTGGCAGGGACATGGAAATGGTGAGTATTGACGAGTGCATAAAGGGGCTGCAACAAAATCAATGCATTTGCGCATACTACCACTCGCCTTGCGCTCTCACTTGATTAACTCTCACTCTCGCTCTCTCTCTCTCTCTCTGTCTCGTTCCCCTCGTCAGTCTCTCTCTCAGCTTATCTCTCGCACTCTGTACAGCGCTGCAAAAATGCAACGCCTTTTGAGTGCCCACCTCCCGCTGCCCACTGCTTTTATTGCAATTCCAATGCAAAATTAGTGCAAGCAGCGCTGCCAACTACGGCGTCGCGTCATACAAAATGTGGCACAGGGTCAACTGGCGACCCATTAGCACACTTTTCCACACAACAACAAAAACAACAAGTAAACGGCAACTGCAACAACTTAAAACTAAAACAGCAAAGCGACACACGACAGACATTTGCTCAATGGCGTTTTTCATTGAGCTAAGGTTAACAACAAAATGGCCAAAGCAATGCGAGAATATTATTTTAAAGCAACGATGACAATAATTTAATTAAATAAAATGAAAAATTTTGGTAAGAAAAATTGTAAGTAAGTGGTAAGTTGACAAATTTGAATGGATGAGAATATTTTAAATAAATAATCAACAGTCAACTCTTGCTCGTTCCACCAATCTATAGTCATTTAAGAGCAATGCAATGCAATGTCTCCAATTTTCCACGCCAATTTCATAGAGTATTGAATTAGAGAATTCGAAAAATCAGTTTTTAACAAAATAACATTGCTGTATATTATGATTATTCAATTAAGAAAGTCGAAAAAAAAGTATAACTTAACATGAAGCCTTCAAGCATTTTCGGTCGATATAATCCACTGCTGATGCCAGCATTTTAGGCAGGAGTGATGTTCAGAAACAAGAGGACTAAATATTATAAAAATATTTATTGGTGATTATACGAGAAATCTGTATCGCTCATTCTCCACACACATCACAAATTTATGATAAAGTTGCTTACTGTTTTAATTTTCAAGCAAGAAGATAATCACGTTAGTTTCTGTTAAATTTTTAACTGATGTTAATTAATTAAAATCTAGTTCACTTAAACCTATTTCACAAAGCAGCTTTTCAAACTCAAAAACCATTTTATCCAGGTTGTGCTCCAAGCTTTTCGTAAATCCTACACATCTCTGAGAAACGTATGCTTAATATTTATTCCAACACTATTAGGTCGATACTTACAGGCAACCATAAAAATTTCAGATATTTTGTTTCTCATATGGCCTTAATAACTTTTGTAATGACGCTAATTTTCGCCTAATTTCTTTATTATTGTTCTTGATAAATAGTTGTTCAAATGACTTACCAGCGTATACAGAATAAAATACAACCTGGTTTCGATATGGCAACAAAAACGCTTCGTGCATCTTCCAAAATGAAAAACAATGCTTATTTTTTATTTAAAAAATTAATCAAATTGAAGCTAACCAAAGTTCCCATTATTAAAACCTTTACCGTAAATCCCACTACCAGCCTTTGACCCATTTTTTTATATAAAAACCAAGTAAATTCTTGTGCCACCCATTTGCAACTTTTAATGTGTTATTTATACACTTTACTATGCCAAGTATCTTTCATTTGGTAATTGCAATTCAAACGAAATAACAAATTGCAATGACTAATTGGGTTCATTATTGTTCATTTGTTTCGATTCAACGCTCCCCAAACCTTTCTCACTTGACTGACGTTATATGGCATGCCATTTCACGAAGGGCGCACAATACACTGCAACAAATACAAACAACTCCAATAATATGCAAGTAAAGTGCTACTAACTAATTTTTTTTTTCCAACTTATAAACATATTTTCAATGTTGCATCCTTGAAAACATATAGTACAAGATTTTTGCTCGCTTGACTAACGACGATTGATTTCAATTATACTTGGTTTTATATACAAATACCTGGTTGCGGTTTGCCATTGTGGTTGGCAGTTTTTCATTGAATTTTAGAAAAAAAAATTAATACTTTACAAGAGTTAACTTTTCAATATTATAATGTGAATGACCAGAAGTACTTGGATGTTTCAAACTAAACGTAAATACTTTGTACAAAATACTTGTCAAGTTAAACTGTCAAGAACCAAGTAGTCCATGTTGTTACTATAATGCACTATGTTTTGTAAAGTTCTGAAGATGGAACGATCTTTATAAGTTAAAATATTATTTTAGCATAATACACTTTCCTCGAAATATATATGTTTTACGATGGTGAGGTGGTGAAACTGAGGATCTTAAAAACAAACTCCTCTTAGAGCTATGTAATTAATATTATAAATGGAGCACAATAGAACCCTGAAAGGTTGCAGTGCCTAAGGCCGTAGACCCAGCCTCGTTCATACATTAATATAGTTAATGTTTCAATCATAGCTGCAAGATTTTTCAGAATTTGAATCATTTCAACTTTCAAATTGATAAATAACAAACAAAAATAAGCTAGTACTACTCTACTACGTTCTTTGCTAGATAGAACTAATTAAGGAAAAACCAAATCGTCATTAATCCGCTTTTATAAAAATGTAATTAACTCAGCAAATTGAAATATTTGACAAAAAAGTTTCTTTGTTGTGTTCAGCAAGTTGTAATTTTAAAATTTGAACCCAAAATTAAAAATAAGCGACACTGGAAACTCACAATTTAAATTAAAAACAATTTAATTATGAGTCAACACAAAACGTGTATTGCAATGTTTTGTAACAGTCCAAAATAGTAAAAAAAAAAAAAAGTTTATTATGCTTTGTAGCTCCGCCATTTTGAAATTTTTAAAAATACTGAACAGCTCAAAAACAACATGAGACGTAAATTTTAAGCGAATCTTTATGTTTTGAACAATAAATTAGAAATTCTTCCGATGCAGTGGCCTTTTTAGCAATGACTCACATATTACAAATAAAAGAGTTGTCTTCATTCCAAATAACAAATATTGTATATCATCTTCATCTTTAATTGTTGTCTGAAAATGAGCTGCTTATTTCAGGAGAGCTTATATGATGTCATTATAAAGTGAAGTTGATCGACATAGCTTGTTTTTAAAGGAGTGGAATGGATTAAATAAATAATTTTTGATTGAAGTGCTAAAGACTGGTCTTTTTCGTGAACTCTGTCTTACCCATTTCACTATCAGTGTTGTCATCCATGTCAATTTGTTGCCAATGAAAGTGATGTATGTCAAAACTTCTATACAGGTAAGAAAAATAACGAAAGATACGAGTTGATCAATTGCAATATGCAGAAATGTAAGAAATATATAAGATGAATAAAGCTTAAAAATGGTAGCTTTGACAAAACACAATATGTAGAACATGTACCAGTTTGGCTACGCTTGCTTAAATGCAACATTATAATGCCAAATCTTTCATAAATGGAACGTAATCGAATATTAGCATCTAACTTTCAAAATACATAAAGCAGAGAAATCTTTTAAAACGCTTCAATTAAGTCATTTAATACATAATTCGATATTAATGAATATTACACATACGTACTGTATGCATATTTAAGCATTATTCAAATCACTTTTGTTTTTGTTTTTGGTTTTGCGACAAGAGAAAATTCCAAAAAAAAAAAAAAAAATCTTGAACTCACTTTAAGCCAATTTGGGTGAAGCACTAGTTAAAGCCTTTAAAGATAGACACAATTTGCATATAGTACACATATTAAATTATGTATTTGTGTATATGCTGGCTGACCTTGCCACAACAAAGCGCGCAACAAGGACATGCGACTGGCTTTGTTATGGCATGCAACAAAGTCCTTGAGTCGCCGGCAGCGGCAATGCAAGCGCATTAGAGCAAAGCAACGTTGCGTAACCTTCAAACCGCATAAATTAGAGCCTTGTAATGCATTACGCGAACAACAAACAGCAACAAAAGCAACAACTGCATAAATATGTGAATACGCGCCAATGTCATGCCCCAATTTGTTGCATGCGACGGCCTCGTTTTCTATTTCCAAACTGCAGCAAAGCCGGCAGCGGCAACCGCAGCAGCAGCAGCGGCAGCAGCAGCAACAAGCGGCCATATTGACTTTGACCCATTTAAATCCTTTGAGGTGCGCATAGACGCAGACACAGACGCAGACATAGACAAAGTTACAGAAACAGACACAGCAGACATTGCAATCCATGTCAATGTCAACCGGCGGCGGTGACGCTAACGTTGACGTTGCTATTGTCGCTGCAGTGGGCGTACGGCGGTGGCAAGCGGCGAGTGAAAAAAACAAAAAACAGAAGCCAACTGAAGCAGAACAATTTGTGCTGCCAATGCAAGTCAAAACGAGAGAGAAAGACACACTCACAACTCATACTCGCACACACACGCAAACACACACGTAGAGAGAAAGAGCAGCCAGCAAACAAACAACAAACACTCGAGCGACTGACCGACTGATTGACTGACTTGACTATCTGTGCGACGCAACAGCAAAGCGACATCAACGACGACGTCAACGTCAACTCTATTCATTCGTTAGTTGCGCTGATGCACACACTGACCTTCAATTTCTATGCAATTTCGCTTTTATTTTTTTTTTGTTTTTTTTTTTGCTTTTTTTGCTGTTGTTGTTGCATGTGCATCCTTGAGCCCAATCTCCAATATTAGAAACAAACAGCAACAACAATAATAATAAAAACAAACGTGAGCTTGACCCAAATTCTATTTGCAGATCGTTTTGCATCAGAGTGGGATGGATGCCTTTGGCGTCATTTGCCAGTCGGCCTTGCTCCATTTTTCGGTATACCCTATACCTTGTAATGGGTCAAGGATTTTATTGATTTTTACAGTACATATATGCAACTGACAGTAGTAAATATGCCAGAACATGAGACACATACAATAATCTGACCTATTTTTTACAATTTGTCGATCTACTTCTTTATCCGGTAATCATTGAAAGCAGATGCCAATACACGTGAAGCACGTGGATGATAGCAGCAGTAGTTATCAAAGACATGCTACTATTTTCTTAAGGATACGTGCCAAAATCGTGAGACTTCTACTGCCGTGGTTGTCATTTTCAAGGTTACTAAATAACTTTTGTAATAAAGTCACGCAGTACAAATTCAAATGATTTACATGGTAGAGATCAAACACTTGGTTATAAATCTTTTATATAAAAATGGTTTGTGTCCATTTTGGAAGCGCTTAAGTTACATTTAAGTATAATATATCGATTTCTCTCAAAGGACGATAGCTACGTGAACGAAAAATACTTTAACCTAATTTTAACTTAATTTACTTGAAAGCTATCTGTACCCTGTACTCTGTACCTTATGATTCAAATAGTAAAACTTAAATAGGTATTTTGACTAAAGATAATAAAAACCTAATTATTTTTCTCGTAATAAAACATTCCAATAAAAGTTTTGAATAACGATCTATACTAAATTTACAATTACATTACTGCGGCTTATTTTGAGAGCTTCTAAATATATTTCACAACTTTTCGGAAGTTGCTACATTGCGTCAAATGGTATAGCACAGTGATATTCTGTCATTGCAGGTAGCTAAATGCAACAGAACCCTTAAACTGTTATGAATATACCGAGAACCACCAAAAAGCCACTAAAATTATTAAACAAAACTGAAAGCCGAGACTGTTAATGGATTGCACATATGCTTGATGAGGATAAAAGCCATATTTTTCATATTACAAGAACTATAGTTCAATATTCTTTAGACATTACCGACGGCAAGCATTTATATATAAAAAAAAATCCCTAAAGCCATATTGGCTTTATTAAAGTCAGAAATTAAGAAAAATTACAGATTCTTAAGGCTGATATATATATATATATATATATTCAGTATATATATATATATATATATATATATATATATATATATATATATATATATATATTTATATATATATAACTCCATTATTCTCCAAGATGGTAGTGTTCCAAAAAAGCCCAAGTACAGCAGGCGATTGTTCCAATTTGCTAATACAATATTCCATGTTTTTCATATACATTTAAAACATTCTCAGGTGTTTCATTAAATGCAGACTCCTCCTTTTTAGAGAAAAAAATTAAAATAAATATTATTATATAAAAATTTATATGTATATATTCAATACGCCCTCATCATTAGTTTTCAAATTGGTTTTGTAAAGATTTTCCAAACACAATGGCTCATAATCTCGACTTTTAACCTTTAGATAAAAATGTTAAGTTTTAATTAGCATAGAGATGAATTTTTTGGAAAAAAAATAAATTCAAAGCTGAATTTTTTGGGAAAAACATAAATTCTACTTTCTCTAATTGGTACATAATTTGGAGCATAATTGTATTTTGAGCATGAATTTAAAATCAAGTTGTTATTCTTCTTGAATAGTGATTGTTATGACTTGTTTATTAACAAGTTTATTTCAAATATATTTCATTCAAGAGAGTAAAAAGTGAAGATCTAGCTAAACTAATACTTGCTTTTAAAATTAAACAAAATTTACATTAAAAATCTTAAAAGTTGGATTTGGGATGCATTCATAGGTATCCCATGATCCCATAAAAGAAATTATAGAGTATGTCATTGTCGACTTGCTTTCACGACGGTTGGGAGACATGCTCACTTCTCTTTCTCTCAACGTCTCTCTGCACACCTGTCACTGCATCCATCACCCATTGCACTTCTAAGTATGCACATTAAGTGCGTTGAAGGTCTGCTAGGCTAGATCTATTCCAATTGAGCTGACACGCAATATAAACACACGCACACACGCACAGACACACACAGATGCGTACAGCAGACGCAGACACTGACATTGCTGAATGTCAACAAGTTATGTGTGTGTGTGTGCTTTTTTGCTCTCTTTTATCCTCCAACTCTTTCCCCTTGTCAATCGCTCTGTCTTCTCGTCTGAGAGACTGCTGAGTCACCAAAACATCATCAACATCAACGTTGTCGGCATTTGACAAATGGCCGCTGCATGAGTGAATGCATCAACGCGTGTTCTATGTTTTATTTACATATACATTACATGCAACAACAACAACCATCACAACACCACCACAACAACAACAACAACAACAACAGCAGAGACAACAAACAAAGTGGGTTAGTTGATTTTTATAGTTATTTATATGGACTTTTTATGGCTGCATCCGATAGAACTAGTATGTCATGAACATCTTTGCGGCAGCTCTACAATTCTATTCTTTATCTTCAACTTTGTCAATGCCAATGATTGACATTGAAGAAAGAAAAAGAAACATATGCAAATGTTTTAGCTTTCAAGCAATTTCTAAGGCAGTCTTACAAATGTGGGACTTTGCGCAATATATATGCGTGTGTAAGAAATATAGATATTTGTGCGAACTTGGACACACAAGATCCACAGGTTTGAGTTATAGCATCATGAAAATGAAACAACGTTAAGAAGGAAGTTTCTTAACTTTCATTAAGATGTTGCTAACCTCATTTTATGAATTAATATTTTATATAATTTACTTAAGTAAAGTAGTTATTTTTTAGCAGCTGCATTTTGTTAGTTGCATTTTATGATAATACGTTTCTTTAAAAGAGAATTTAGCACATCAGTATTTTATGTCTATAAGAATACTTTTTACTAACCTTTGTTAAGGGTGTTTTTTAGAACTTTAAGTTGATATTACTCTTCAAGATTTCCACTAAGGATTATACTGATCGATGTGAGGTGTCCCCACCCCTGGGGGCCAACCGACTTAACCTAACCTGTTCAAGATGGCGACCGATTTAACAGATGTCTCAGTTTGGTTTGAAAATTCATCATGAACAGACTCACACCTGAACAACGCTTGCACATAGTGCAATTTGGGCCCAAAACAAGATTGCCGTTGTTCCCGATTTTCATAAGCGATGTTTAGCGCATTTCTGGTTGAATGGCTACGTCAAGGTGTGAAGCCAATCTTCCAGTGTATGTCAAAACACCTTTACATCCAGAACAACTGACTGTTTAAGTGTGCTTCATGGGCTTGTAGAATCATTGGTCTGTACTTTTTCAAAAGCAATGATGGTCAGAAAGTTACAGTCAATGGTGATCGGTATAAAGCCATGATTACTTAATTATTCATTCCTAAATGGAACAACCATGATGTCCAGAAGCTGTGGTTGCAACAAGACGGCCCAATTTGTAACACAGCTCGTGTCTCAATCGATTTATTGAAAGACACGTTTGCTGACCACCGAATAACGCTTAGGCGTTGTGAATTAGCCTCTAACATTTTGAGATTTAACACCGCTTCACTACTTTCTGTGGGGCTATGTAAAGTCATTGGTCTATGCGAATAAGCCACAAATGCCTTTTGTGAACCCTTTGGAACAAAACAATATTCGGCCACAAATATTGGAAAAAGTCATCGAAAATTGGACGTCCAGAATGGATTACATCTGGGCTAGCCGTGGCGGTCATATGCCAGAAATCATATTTAAAATGTAATGCCATAAGATTATCTTTCGGATAAAAAAAAATCATGTCAATCGAATAATCCATCGTTGTTTTATACGTTTAAAAAATACACCCTTTAGCAGGCAGACTTTTACACGGCCCATTATGTGGCGACATGCTTACAGCCATATATCGATTTTTTCGATAAAGTATTATTTTACGTATTTTCTTTGAAAACTTCATAGAATCCAACTTTCTAAAAGTATACAAGTTCCTTAAGGCAGTTTATTTCAAAACTTTCAAAAGTCAAAGTCCCCAGTATCAAGTGCAAGTAAATCTAAAACAGAGCCAAATTGTTCATATATAAAAATGTTAGTTTTAAATATACAATTATTTTAATTTGTTGCGTATACGCAATAAAACATTGCATTTAAAAGTTAAGTATACGCAATGTTTCCCATGTGAGCGGTAAAAGTAAAATTAATAAATTTATACCAAGATTATGCTTCCAATGCCCGTTTTAGTATTTAAAAACCAAATCCTAACTGATTAGTTCAAATAAAAATCAAAAGTAGCTTTGGAAAACGAAAATGTATTAAAAACTGTGGTCTCCTTAGATATAAACTATAAAAGGGTCGAAACCGTTATAGTTCTGGTTATTTCTGAATCATGGAATGAACATTTCGAAGTAAAGTTTAACACGAAAAAAACCATAATAAAAATTTTGCAATTTAGATTTTTTTGGAATTATGATGCATTTATTGTATTTAATTGCGTCCACAAAGATGCTTGTGCAGACGTCAGTGAGCAACTGAACTGAACTGAAACACCGGTTCACAAAGAACGTTCATCTACAAGATCTAGTTTGTTCAACTCAACAGGATTTATGTAGGTTTATTTTAAGTCTATTTGTTGAGTAACTCTACTCAATTTACTGATTTTTTAGGGCTTATATTCGAGAAACCACAGCTTTCTTGCAGCCAAACCATGCTGCGCTGCCGAAACAATAAACTGTAGCTGTAATTTAAAATACTGATATTGCTTTTTGCACACATTACTAACTAGTTCAGAAGTAAATCTATTAAGTATTTAACTAGATTAAATAACGTTCTAAACTCCGAAGAAGTGAAACAATCTACTGCGGGATTAATACTATAGCTAATAAAAAAAAAATTTACCAAAGAAAATATAACACTATATGTCCTGTGGAATTAGTACCTAGTACAAATTAATTAAAAATAAACTCACAAAACTATTTGTTGATGTTTATAGCTTGATTAAATATATTGTTATGTAGATTTCATTTTTTTTTTTAATATTAATGGTTTAAATTGTGTTGTTTATTACATTTTATTTTATTATGTAGCGTAGAATTAATTTTTATTTTATGTGTATTTGTAAAATAACGCAGTATTGTTCGTAATTCACAGTTTCTTGAAATTCTCGTATATTATTCGCCGTTTTTCGCGCAGTGGTAACAGAATATTGCCAACATGATCGTTGTATTGAATCGGAGTTCAAAGGATACAGAGAGAAAGCAATAAATAATTCTACTTACCAATTTGATCATCGATTTCTAGACCAAACTCATCCTCGGACATGGAGTCTTCCTCTGAGCTGAGATTTGATGCGCTGGCGCTGTGAGAGGAACTTAACAAATGTTGCTGCTGCTGCTGTTGTTGATGTTGTTGTGTTGTACTGGCGGTGTTGTTGTTGCTGGGTGAGACTTTCGATGCACAGGAACTGGCAGCCAATTCCTCAATGCTATGCAGAGATCTGCGTTGTTGTTGTTGTTGGGAGCTATGTTGCTGTTGTTGTTGCGTTCGTTGTATATTGGCAGTATTTGTAGTTGTTGCTGTTGTGGTGGTGCTAATTTGATTATCAGCCAAGTTACTATTATTGCTGTTGCTGTTGTTACTGCTATTAGTATTATTATTAACCTTAGAATTGTGCAATGTCAATACGGTAACATTCTCTGTTAGCGATTTCGCACTACCAATTCCCGATGTGCTGGCCACTTCATAATCCAGCAACTGAGCTGTAGTTGAGGGTAGATATCCCGTTGTGGAGACTGCACTACCGCTCTCCAATGGCTTCAACTGATGATACTCAGCAACACGATCTGGTGAAGTTTTTTGCAACAAAGTCGGATCAATACTATTTAACGTGTCATTCGTAGTAGCATCCGTCGCCACCGTCTGACTGCGATTGGGAAACAACAAATTGGCAAAAGGAGGTACTGTCACCGATTCCAATATCACAGGTCCGCCACTGGTCACCGATGTACTTGTACTTGTTGCTGTGCCAACTGTACTACTACTACTACTACTGCTGGGCTTAGACTCTGCATTATTGTTGCCACCCATCAGCGGCACATTGTTATTGGTATGCGGATTTGGACTACCAAAGATGCGCTCACAGAGTCCGATTAACGAGATGCCACTATCCAGTTGACTGCCATCGATGGGTTGCAAGGAACTTGATTGCATGCAGCCATTAAATTCGGCAACAGCATCCGTGCCTTCATTATCCTTATGGTGTTGCATTTGGCCATAGTTTATGAAGGGCAACATGGGCGTGCTACCGGCTGCAAGCATTTGATCTTTGTGATGATGTGGCAGCATTTGCTGTTGTTGCTGTTGCTGTTGTTGTTGCTCATGCTGCAAATGATGCAACTGCTGATGATTGCGATTATTGTTATTGTTGTTATTATTGTTATTTGTGGCATCAGTTGTGTAAACAGCAACATTGTTGCTGCTCTCGGCCAGCATAGGTACATTAAAGGTCTCCATAATAGAACTTCTTAATTAAATATTTGTACGTTTTGTGTGATGTACGATTTGTTATTGATTTTAAACAATATACGGCAGGTAACGGTAGCAATTGCAGTTAGAATTTGAGCAACTGTAAAAGAACAAAAAAAAAAGCTTAAAAGCTGCACAAATAAAGCTTCAAAAGGTTATTTGGATAACTCCCACCCTCCAACCTTGTGCTTTACAGGTGGAATAATGTAAATGTTTGAAACTAGGTCAAGGATTGGCCTACAAGTTAGTAAAGTAGGTCATGGTTGCATATTGCATGTTGGCTTGGCATAAAAAAAAATGTAATGAAATTCAAGGTCAAGGTTATGGTCATGGTCATGTAATAGATAAAATTGTATGCGTTTCGAAGTGATTTAAGTTTAAGCTTTAAGAATTTTATGTATTGCAAGATGACATTTTTTTAATGCTTTTTAAATATAAACTATTAGACATAATATGTTCCTTAATACTTGTCTCAAATAATATATATCAAAGATTTTTCATTCATAATACTCTAACTCTCTACGGCATAGCAACAACGGCATGCTAGTTCCATACTTAAACAATGCACTTCAACTTATCAAATTATCAAATTACTTTAGTTTATACAATATAAGTATTAAAATATTTTATCAAATTACATTGACCTAGATAAGCTTTTTTGAAAAGAAAATATTTTTGAATTTCAATCTTGATTAAAAAGATACGATTGAACTGAATTTGCGTACATTTTAATGTGAGTGACACTGACATAGTTAAAAGTTGAGAAATTTAAAGTTTTTATTTTGTCATAAAGTAAATTATTTATATTACAAAAAAAATATTAAATCTGATGCATCAAGCATTTTATTCAGATTGTTCAGAATTGATGGACTATATTAAAAGAGTAATGCTGCAATAATTTAACTAATGCAAAATTATTGTAACCAAATTTTTATTTGTTATTAACTCTCGAAAACTGTTTGGGGACTTCATAGATTTAAATGATTTTGGTATCTCAAAAAACACGTCGGGAATTGAAGACAAGAAAGCTGAACTACTTAAAACAGGAAAGGATTTTATTTGTTTCAGAAAAGTAAAAAATAGCGAAGAAATTAAAAAAGAATCCACAAGATACGCTTACTATTATGTGTATATTGATTGCAGTAGTAACACATATTTAATTATTTTTTTTTTAATTAAAATACACTTAATACACCATCCCTTCACGAAACGGAAAACTAATTGGAGCAACTGATTCGATTCATATTGAAATAATTGCAGTTCATTTCTCATTCGTTTTTACGTTCGTTTCCCAGACAAAGCTTATCGGTTCTCCCCTCGACCAAAAACAGTGCTGCTAGACAAAAGACCTGACAACAATCGGCTTGACAAGCCGGAGACAGAACTTCGAGACGGACAAACCGGGGCGCACCACCATTTACTTACCATCTTATGTATAGACGACGAGGTGCGACGAGCGGAATGCTGCAGCAGCTGCTTCTTTGGTGCGACAGCGACGTTGACGTCGACAGCAACAGCGAAACAACAGGCAACGTTTTGCGCATGCGCCGCCACGCTAGAAGCTTCTCTACGACAGAATCTTTTTCTTTTGCTGCTTTAGTTGTTAATTTTTTTTTGTTTTTGCGAATTTCGCAACTATAAGGAAAAGAAGCAGCGTTCAAAGCAGATGACAAAAGGCAACAACAAAGCGCACGGTTTCTGGTGCTGCTACTTGCGCTGCTGCTCTTTGTCTCGTGGGGATCTGGAGCCCGCTCTCTACGAGAATCTCAGCGTGAACGAGGAACAGAGAGATAGAGAGTGAGAGAGAGGGAGAGTAATAAAAACCAGTTGAGACCGAAAGCAAAAGTGCTTTTAGCTTTGTCCGCTCGTTTATTTGTTTGTGCGCTTTACACGGCAATTCGCATAGAACGCGAATATGTACATAATTCGCAAAACAACAATAACAACAACAACGTAAAACGCGTCAATGGCAGCGTCAACGTCAACAGCGCGGCGCGGCGCGACGCGTTCTTGTATGTGTACACGTTCTGTTGATGTTTCTGTTTCTGATTCTCTGTTTCGTATGATTCATGCGCCCCCCCTCTGCGACGTTGTTAAAATAGTGAAGGCGTAGATCTGCGCGGTTGGCTGCTGCTGTTGCGGCTGCTCATTGTTGTTGTTGGCTGCAGCAACAGTTTCCGCCTGCGCCAGCTGCGACGACGAAAGCTTTTTTAGCATATTTTGCTTGACGCACACACAAACACACACACGCGACGACGGAACGCATTTGCGAATTTCTGCTGCTGCGCCAATTCTCTTGCTATTCACTGTCTGCTTTGCTGTCGTTTCGCCTTTTGCTTTTTACTATTTGCTTTTGCTGTTGTCTTTTATGTACATAGTACATATAGAACTTTTGCTCGTTGCTTCCTTTTATGTATTAAACAAAAAAAAACTGAGCATTTATTGCAATTATGCCGACAACGATGACGTTGACGTTGACTGCGGCGACCACGACGACGACGACGACGAGCACGCGCAACAAGCGAAAAGCTTCGCCTACGGCAGCAACAACAAATATTGCAATTCCTCACATACACAACGCGACGCACACATATTTACATTGTCACGCAACGCGACGGCGACCAATACACACTCACACACACACACTAAAGCCTGCTGTTATATATTTGCTATTAGCTTTAGTTGTCTTTTCCTATATATACATACATACACATAGAGTATGTTTGTTTGTATGTATCTGTATGTATGTACTTTTCTTTAGTTATGCGGCTGCTCCAATTCTAAGCGAACGCAGGCAGCTATGACACAACAAGCGCAGCAGCGCCAATGACAAAAATTCATTTGTTTGTAGCAACTGATAAATTCACGTAAAAAAGTTGCACATTAAGTGCCCCCAGGGAGAGAATACGCACTACCGTTATTAAACGCACACACAGACACACATTGTATACACATTAAATTTTTTCTTAATTTTCTTCGTTTTGCTTTAAGAATTTGCAATAGCAACAACAAACGGCACGCTTTGCGGCAAATATTTTCAGTTTTCACTTTCTAAATACGCACGTGAACAT
Organism: Chymomyza procnemis; assembly: GCA_035046065.1. Taxonomy (NCBI): domain Eukaryota; kingdom Metazoa; phylum Arthropoda; class Insecta; order Diptera; family Drosophilidae; genus Chymomyza; species Chymomyza procnemis. The sequence continues at coordinate 22,631,599 of JAWNOJ010000013.1, read as the reverse complement.
TGCGCATAGTTTTGGCTTCTTATGCGTATCAGTTTTTTTCTTTTTCTATTTTTTGCGCTATTTGTTTATACGTTTTTGTGTTTTTTTGTTTTCGGGAAAAACTATGCACGGAATATACACGCAAAAAATTAGGTCTGTAGGCCAACACGAACGGGAACACAGTAAGAGTAGCAAAGTTGTTGGCGTAGGTAGAAGAAGACGAAAGCGCACACGCACGCACACAGCCGTTGTGCTTGCATGTGTGTGTGTGTGCGCGCGCGGGGCCAAGGACGTGTAAAAGGCAAGCAAGCAGTGACAAAATATTCTTGGCCTTTAAACGCGCTGTTGAAGAACAAGGACGGCAATCATATGGTTTGTTTTTGTAAGCTTTTAGCTAAAAGCACTTGAAAGCTCGCACGTTAAAAAGCTTGCAAACGCCATCTAGCGTGTTTAACGCAAGCTAGCGTCATCTATACGCTGTTCTTAGCAATTGTGTGAACGCAATGGTTGCATTTGAAATTTTATAGTCGCTTTTATTTTTTTGCAAGACGTTTTTATGTTTGGTTTATGTGCAATTATAGGCAGCGAGCCTACCTTAAACTATATATAACTTCAACCGATTGAAAATGTTACAAAATTAATTCGGATGTTATAAAACTATTTTTATGATTTTCGGCACTTGCGTATGTTTATGTTTTATTTTTGAACTTCCTTCAACAACGGCGGTGCTCTACAGAGCCAGCAAACAATCGCCAACATTGATCTTTGAAGTGGTAAGATTGACTATTGTTTATATCTCTTTCAGAATTCACGCGTGTTGCTGGCTTCTTATTCACACATCACACGAACAAATGCCGCTTCGTCTTGGCTTTATTTCTGAAGCATTTATTTGCTTGACTTACATAAACTAAAAGATTATTCGCAAAATTAGCAGCAACTTGCATGTGTTTTCGTTTGTAATCCTTCCTCTAAAATTAACGTAAGCCCATTGGCGGCACTAAATAGTTAAGAAATAACACAAAAACAGCTTATTTTGTTGTTAAGAAAATAGTTTGCGTTTTTTTGTTTATTTATTATATAAAATTATTTAAAATACAAATATTAAACATTCGTTTTATTTGATTTTTATGTTTTTTTTTTTTTTGTTTTTTAGCGACTGTTCCTTTTATATAAATTGCAAAAAGTAATTTCATTGTTTTTTATTTAGCTTTTTTGTTATACTTATTTTAAGTTTCACTTATGACAACTTACGCACAAATATTACATCAAAATTACAAACCTATCTGAAAATTGATTTACGTTATGCTTTTTGTATATTAATATGTATATAATATATGTTATATATTATTAAATACAATTTTTGAGTTATTTTTCTTGATTTTTTTTTTTGCACATATATATTGTATACATATATATATGTTTGTAGTTATAATTTCATTTAAAAATACGTAATACATAAATACGCCTTTCTTCGTCACGCCTCTCTGCATTGCAAAATTGTTAATTGTTTTAAAACCATACATTACACTTTATCCCTATATAAACTATACTAACTGCGATATATCGCTGGCAATTTGTTCTACATTTAGCCAGCTCTCTATCGATCTATCAATCAATCAGCTGAAGCAAGCCTTAGAGGCAGCGTTTCTACACTCTTGGCCTTATCTTGCACGATTCTTTCTTGTCTCTCACGTTTGTTACTATTAAGCATATCTTAATTTGTTTCTCTTTTTGTTTTTGTTTTTTATTTTTTTTTATTTTTGTTTTAGTGTGTATAGCACCTTTGTATCACTTGCATTAGCTCTAATTAAAAGTAAAGACTTGTCTTCCAGACAAAGACATGAACTTTGAACTAAATTTTAGATTAAAATTTTAAGTTTACATTTAGAAAGACATTCGTACTAAAAAGTTTTATTTGTTTAATTACTAAATATACAAACACATATAGTTAGTACAATCAATATATACGACGTACACATACATGCACAGTTTCTGCTAATAATCAAAATTCTCAAACTCTTTACGTCTTTGCTCTAAAATTGCATAAATATTGTTTTAACGCCTAATAAGTTCTTAACGCTCTCGTTGTATTTGATAAGCACAACCTTGGAGGCGCCCATATTCAATTTTTCACCGGAACATAGCAGCTGCAGGCATGTGGCCTTTTCAAGAAAATCCGACATTTTATATTCACGCAGCAATTGTTTTTGTGTGCCGGACATTGAATTGTTGTTGGGACAGATCTGTACAAATAATAAGAGCAACAAATTAGTAAACAAAACAAAAATAAATGCGGCATACACTTGCCTTATTCAAAAGCGTATCCTTTGATTTGACTTTAAGTAAATTGCACAAATCATTTAATAAAACCCATTTATCACTGCCTTCATCTTTGAGCAAGTACAGTGGTGGCAAAAGCACATCGGCCTCTTCAAATTCAAAAGTATCACCATTCAATTTATCCATTGTATCATCATCATCATCTTCGTCTTCGCCATCTCCATTATCATCTCCATCATTACCATTCGAATTATATTTGTTATCTACATTGTTTGTTGCATTTTGTTTATCAACATCATCAGCGTCATCATCGACATTATCTATGTCCTTTAATTCATTCTTGACATTCACAACGTTCGTTACCTTATCAACGTTTGCATTATTTAGTTCATGCTCATCGTTGTTTTTGTTATTATTGCTATCCTCATCGGCTTGCTCCAGTTTCACCGTTACTGTTGTTGTAGTAGTTGTTACTGTTGTTGTTCCAGTCTTTGCACTTGTCTCCCCATTCTGTTTTATTGTTGCTGTTGCTGTTCCTGTTCCTGCTGTTGTTGTTGTCGTCGTCGTCATCATCATCGCTTCCGCACTATCATTTCCAGTCTTCTTGTTGATGTTTCCATTCTTTTTATTATTATTGTTATTATTATTATTATTTATATTCGTTGCATTGTTGTTATTGTGATTGCTACCGTTGCTGCGTTTACGTACATTTCTTGTTTCCAACCCTGACCGTTCCTGTTCACATTTTCGTCCTTCTCTACGTAGAGCTCTGCTCATATCACATGCTGTGTTCGGTACATTATCGAATATATCATAACCATATTCCTTTGCATCTGTTTAAAAAAAAAAGAAAACAAAGATTATCAGTATTGTACAATGCAGAAATAAATCATAAATTTAATAATATAGTCAATAATAGTCAAGCCTTTGTAGACGATACAAACTATATTTTTTACCTCAATATGCAACATACTCACCAAATATCTCCCAGGGCCCTTGAAAGCGTATTGGCTTAATATCGGCGGACATACCCTGCGCATCGTTCAGATGTGCACGCAATATCTTACGCATCAACTTGCTTGAAGCTAACATGAGCGGTGTTTGACCTGTTGTACAAAATATATCAACATTAACTTGCTTTATTCAGTGCATACGTATTTCTACAGTCAACTCACCTGAGTACGTTGCCAGCAACGGATCAGCGCCATAGGATAATAGTAGACGTACTACCTCTTCGTGATCATTCTCGATGGCACCATGCAAGGGACGTATGCCTGATTGTGCAGCTTCTGAATGATTGGCACCAAATTGCAGCAATATACGCGCGATTTCCAGCCAACCCTGTGTGCAGGCTTCATGCAGCGGCGTATAGCCTGCATTATCCTTTAAATTGGGATTCATGTTCAGCTTATCCAGACAATAGACCACCACATCAATAAGACCCTGACGTGCTGCCTTATGCATTGTGCTTTGTCCCACACCCTTGTTCAACACCCATTTGTGGATTTCCCGGCATACATCTAGTTCAGTTTTCATTTTCGTAGGCATATGAGAGCTACCCGCCACGGTGCTGTCCGTATCATCCTGTCGTTCATCTGCAGCACTACTGGCTGGCAACTCGTTGATGGCTGGACTTGCTACACTCGTGTTTGTCGATAGCTGCTGCTGCTGTTGTTGATTTGGACGCTTCTTCTTGCGTATATAATCAAAACCGGAGCTACCTTTGCGTCGTAAATATTTACGTTTGTGCGGGCAATTGGGCGTCGAGGACTTATCCTGACTTTCCTGTTGCTCATCGACTAAGGCCCGTCTGACTAGTTTGTTATTATTGGCACATGCAATACGATTCATTTGCTCCAAGAACTCCTCGTATTGCTGATAGCTGATAGCACTTTCCTGCTGTGCGCACTCTGGCGGCGCTGAGGCTGGTCGCTCGGGTCCTACGAATATCTCACGTATGATTTCACGCCGCTTCTGCAACTTGGATTCGGTGCGTGTCTTGCCATCTAATACCTTGGTATCAAATATGCTGAAATGTCGCTGGGCTGCATCGTTTACTGCATCGGTTGAGGCTGTAGTCGCGGCTGTTGTTGCTACAGGCGGCGCCAGTGGCATTTCTTGGGGTGCATCGTAAAATGAATTGGACGCCGATGTTTGCGAGGTTTCACTGTAGTTGCTTGGCGTATTATGTGCCGTTACTGAGGTCTTGCCATTGCTCGTCACACGCAAATGCAGCACATCAATAATTGACTTGGGCGTTGCAGCTTCCGGCTGTTTAGCAATTCGCACCTTAGGTTTGCGTCCCCGTGGGTTTCCCTTTGAATTGAAACAAGCCAGCTCCTTTCTCAGATCACCACGTTCCAGATCTGGCAGTGAAGCTGCTACCGTGGGCAACTTTTGTTTATTAATGGAAATCAATTGACGCGGAATCTTAAGCGCCAATTTGTAACGATATTCCTCCAGAAAAAGTTGCTGCTGAGGATTTTCGGTACTGCTTTGTTTTGCGGCGGTTGTTGCTTTGGCTTTAAGTTTACGCCCGTTTAGCTGTGCTGCATCGGTGGGACCGCCTGCCCGCTTAGTGCGCAGCCTGGTACACATCATTTCCTTCTTATCAGCGGCTGTCTGGGCAGCCACCATTTTTCGCACATATTTACGCTTAATTTTGGTGGTGGAGTTCCGTATAATCTTGTCGTTGCGAAGCACCTTGCTATTGGCCAGCTGCATCTCTAGCTCCTTTTTGAGTTTTGAGCGGGTCATTGTGTTCAAGGCAATGCGTGCTTTTAACTTGGTTTTAGCCTTGGTTTTTTGAATGGGTGCCTTTTTTACGCCGGGTTTGTCCTTTGGTTTCTTTGCTGGCGCGGCTTTTTCTTCAGCGTCGCTGCTGCTGCTGCTGCTTTGGCTGTCACTTTCTTTAACATGATTCCTCTTTTCTTTCTTTGTTCGTTGATTGCTATCGCTCATTTGCTTTCCATCGCTGGAGCTCTGATAGGTCTCTTCCGGTTGCTCCTCCTCATCACTACTTTGTTCGCGTTGCTCTAACTCTTTAGCATTGGAAGCATCTCTTCTGGCCTTACCCTTGCGCATAAGTGGCTTTTTTTGACGCTCCGTCTTGCGTTTATGTAGCTCGGTAGTATCACTCTCTGAGCTACTGCTCTGACCTGCTGTTGGAGCTAGCCTAGCTGCAATGCGCTGCTCCTGCACAAAACGTTTCTTTTCACGATCTGTTTTGCTCAGCTTTTTCTGGACACCCATAAGCAGTCCATTGGTATTGGTTGTAGTCGTGGTCATTTGTGCAGCAGCAAGCGTTAACGAATTACTCGTCGTTGTGGCAGCTGATTCCGCATCAATCAGCTGATTTGGTCGTGATTTAAAGATACAAGCAACGGGCAAATCATCCTCGCTTAGTTCCAGCTTAATACTGTTACTGGGCGTAACAACAGGTGATATTGCGCGTTGCTTTGGCAGCACGACTTTGTTGAGCAACTGCTCTACCAAACGATTGCAAGCCTTGCCCCAGTCCAGCAGGCTGGTCTCTCCTGCACCAAAGTCCATGCTGTTGTCCGAACTTAAAGTAACACTTGTGGTGCGTTTAATTGGCGCGGGTTCTAGCTTGATTTGTATATGGTTAGACAATTGTGGTGCCGGGCAGTTTTCATTTTCAGCGGTTGCTATGGTAGTACTGCTGGCTGGAGCCAGTACTGGAGTTGGAAAAGTGAAGCCCTTCAGTTCTGCCTTAGTACGTATGCGCTGCTCTACTTTAGGCGGCATACTCGACGTAGGCGTTGGCGGTGTAAGCGGCTCCTGTTTGCAGCCAATTGGTGCATTCACAATAATGCCACTGGAAACGGGTTTTGTGGACATTTGCATCTTCGCAGCCAATGCCTGCTCATTGACTGCTATCACTGGTATCTCAGCAGCACGCACAATTGACTGGCAGGTCTCTGGCTCTGGGCGTGTCTGCTTGGCTAAAGCTGCAGCGGCTTGGTTATACACCTGCAGGTGACGTTTTTTCGGATTATTACTATGTGTGCTGGGCGCAGCCGTTGCAGTCGGCAGGGCTTTAGCAAGCGGCATGATGCTGGTTTCTGGTGGCAGTTGTTCACAGACTAAGTGTTGGCGTTTGGCAAAAGGATTTGTTTCAACCACGCTAGGACGCATTTGCTGCGCGGCTTTAATGACTAAGGCAGGCGCTGCTGTTGCTGTCGGAGCCAATGGCGCTGCAGTAAGTGGTAGCTGAGAATTAAAGTTGCTGCTGCTCGAGGGCGCTGTGCGAATCACTGCCGTGGAATTGGCTTGCAGAGGCGGTGTACCACGTGTTGCCGCTGAAAAATTAGGCGTGATGTCAAAGCGCGGAAGACCTGCACCATGCATAGCTGGAGTTTTGTGCTCGCTGGCGGAACGTTGATATTTATAGTCGGTGGAGTCGGCTGTCTGTTTGACCGTACGCATGGAGAGATCTAGTGGTGAGTGAGCCGCAGGCAATTGTTGTATGACAGGAGCAGGTACCGGTGCAGGCACAGGCGCAGACGCTTGCGCTGGCATAGTTCGTACAGGCGTTTCCATGTGAAGCGTCTTTTTAATGATTTGCAAATTGAGATCTTTTTCGCTGGGCGTTTTGTTAAGCATATCATTAATTAACGCGCGATAATTGGGCTTCGGCGCTTGAGTGGACTTCTTATGCGGCATGGCGGGCAATGCTAGGGGGGGCGGCTGTTTAAGCACATTGGACGGCGACGCCGATGGCGCCTTGGGCTGGCAACATATGTCCGGACCATGCGCGTACACTTGCAGCGTAGAGTAATTGGCCGAGCTGGGCGGCGTTGGAGGCGTAGGTGTGTGTGTATGTGTATAGTGTGTGGCAGGCGTGGGTGAAGCTACTGTGGCTGCGGCGGGTGACGGCGCACCATGGTAATAATACGTAGAGTTTGTGGCCACTCTTGTGGGTGGCTGTGCCTGAGGTGGCACTGGTGGTGGCGTCGGTGTACCATGTTTTTGCAAAAGTTTGCCATACTTGGTGGGATAGCCATGTGGTGCGGCGGGCGAAACTACACGCTGGCTGCTTAACGCTGTATCTTTGCAGCAGCCTCCATCGGAAGATGGCGGTGTATTGTAAGGATTGTGATAGAGCGAGGAGCGTGCCGGTTGTGGCAGTGACAAGTTATGCTCTGCATCTAACTTGATATAGCTTGAAGTTGTTGAAGCTGCTGCTGGCGTTGTTGCCGCAGCTGGTTTGCCATAGTTCAAACTGCTCGTCTTTAGCGGCGCTGGCGATTGTGGATTATAGTAACTGCGACCATAGCTCGGTATGGAACGCCTATAGTCTATATTAGGCGGCGGTGCCGGCGCTGGCGTTTCCCTTACATACTTTTCTATGGCATTGTGCACAGTAGCTTCAAACTTTTCCGTACTAAATTGCGGCATGGGCATATATAGGCTCTGATGTCCAGCTGTTGATAGTGTTGATGCGGCGGCTGGCGCAGCTGCACTGCGCTCTGGCGGCTCGTAATGCTGCGGACACTTGCGTCCATAATTGGGACTTGGCTGTTGCTCGCTGGGGGCTACCAACGCGTTGCTAGGATTAACCCCATGCTCTAGCTCATAGCTAAGATGACGGGATTGTTGATGTTGCTGCGGATTACTGGCGGGCGCATAGCTAACCACCTTCGCGCTGGTGGCCACTGTAGGTACTGAGTATTTGCTATCGTCATAGTAACGCTGATTGTTGCAGCTGCTACTGATTGCACTTGGACGTGTTTGTGTGTGGCTAGGCGCTGATGCGCTGACTACTGCGCTGCCAGCAACAGGCGGCTTACCATAGCTATAGCGTTGTTGCAGCTGCTCCTCCGGTGGCCAATAAGCACCGCCGCTGTGATTTGTTGTATGTATGTACATGGGATTGTTGTGATGCCGTGGTGCTGATGTTGAAGCTACTGCTTGATTTTTGCACTGCCAAACTGGTTGAGAATCCATTGGTACTGGCGGATTTGTTGTGTTAGTTGGCTTGGCTTTATTGTTGGCCAAATCCCGGTTTGATGTGTAATATTGTAAATGCGGGTCAGTAGCAACGCTGCCACCAATTAATGCAGCACCTGCCGGTGGCATTGCAGATGCTGCTGGCCCACGTGTATTCATTAAATACATGGCCCGGGAACGATCCTGTTGATGTTGTTGCTCAACCGCATGATGCGTATTATAGTTGCTGCTGCTGTTGTTGTTGTTGGAGCTGCTAATGCTAGTATTATTGTGGTTGTTGTGGTGATTGCCTGCTGCAACAGCTGGAAGTTGAAGTGCATGATGCTGTTGCTGCTGTTGCGGCTGATGAAGGTGGTGTCGATGTTGCAATTGTTGCTGCTGGTGGTGCTGTGGTGGTTGGGTTTGATGTGGTTGATGTTGCAGTTGATGCGTCGCTTGATGATGCGTTTGATATTCGTGATGTCTGTTGGGTTCCATGATGGCTGAAAAATTAAGAGAAAATTATATATTATCTTTGCGTGTAATGCAATTGGACTTAAAAATAATCGTTTTACCAGAATGCCTCAGTGTGATAACAAATGTTTTATTGAAAGTTTTACTAATGAAAGCAAAGATAACGCGCGCAAACAAACCCATAAAACGTTCCCGCTTCAAATAAAGCCTTGACCTATAAAACAACTGGAAATCATACATATATTTTTAAATCCAGAAAGTTAAATATGTTTAAGATAGTTCGCACTATCTTTTAAAGGGGCGTCCAATGAAGATAACGTGCCGTCATAGCAGCCAGCACTGCTATTCAACGGCTAAATCTCTTTTTATCGAATTATAATAAAAGCAATTAATTAAAATTCAATAGACTCGAATAAAGCATATAAAATATTTTATGGGCTATGAAAGGCCGCCGTGCGTCAAAGTCCCTGAACTTTTAAGTTTCGTTAATTTTATGCTTGTTTTAGTCAAGGTCTTGAGCTACAGTAAAAATTAACATAAACCAAAAAGTTCTGTAAATAACTTTCGCCCATATATTTATTGAAATTTATTATGACGACAAGTTGGCTATGAATGTATGTGGGTAAGTCGCATGTAAAGCCTTGTGATATTTTTTATTTCGAATATGTCTCACGAATTTAAACATTTTATGCTTCACATCATTTTCACGTGTACAACTTTAAATAAGATTTTTAAAATAAAGCTTTGTTGTAAAATTAAAAAATTCAACACCGAATAAAGAAAGTTTAAAATTTATCAAGACTAAATTTCGCTAGAAGTTGGTTGACATTACTCAACGATTTCACAATTTTCATACTCCAGTGTTAGTAAGAAGTAAATGCTTATCGTTATCGAAGAAGGAAATACAGAGTTCAATATCGTCCACAAGCAAAAGATAACTATTTTTTTTAAGGTCAGATTATAAACAAATAAGATAAATAAAGATGACTATCTGACTAGCTTGAGGCACTTCACTTTACATTTAATCTCGTAGCAGCTATGTATATGTTGCTTTTTGTCCTTCTCCTGTTTTCTTTCAGAATATATTGAGAACGAAAAACATGATTTTAGATAATTTATTTGTTCTAAAAATAGGCTAAATGTAAATTGTGTAATTGTGTATCTGAAAACTAACATATGTGTCACAAAAGAATTTTGTAAAAAATAAAAACACAAATAAGATTATTTATGAGATATATAATTTAAGAGTGTTCTCTTTTGGAATATGCCATTTTTACACAACGAAGAATAGAAGAGTCTCTTTTGCACGTTGAAAAAATTGTTTTATATTAGTCCTTGAAACAAATTTAAATAATGAAATCGTAAGTTTGACAAATTTTCGAATTCAAACGACAATGCAGCAAATCTTACTTTGTGGATCCTTTTTCGAAATATTGGGTACACCATGTTTTTCAAAAGTAAAAAGTGTCTTGAATTAAAGCAAATATGCTGTGTTCCATAAAAACTTGAAGTGCTACATTTTTACCAAAACTTTATCACTGTATATTACTTGAGATATGTTATATTATGTTAACACACAATATCTGTACAAAATATAATTAACGTACGTTAAGAAAATTCAACTATTTTTTTCGCTTTTTAAAGGCATACCATGTTCACAATTGGAATTGCTTACAAAAGTACAGAAATTATTGCCTTCTAACTTTTTAAATAAATTCCTTTTTCAACATCTAAAAGTTGACGATTGGAGGTACTGTTTTGCTGCTAACTGAATATTATTGCTTATTCAACGTCAAGTCCTTTTGAAACAACGCATTTATGACTTTATATTTGAACGAATTGTAGCCATGCCCAAAGAACAACTGCATAACAGGAAAGAGTTTATTTACAAACGTTGTAGATAAGCTCAAGTTTTTCTCTGCAATTTTAATGTAAATCGCAAACGTTCTTCGTCTTGGGGTACCAAATTTCGAAGATAAGCTCTGAAAAATAAAGTCTAACATTCACACAACTTTTTCTTCATATCATCCATATGTCATGTTCAAAAGGTGCTTACCAACACAGGACAGCAAGACCAAAGTAAAAAAAAAAAAAGTATTAAAAATGTCAGTGTTGACTAATACTTGATAAAATAATAAAATTGTGCCCACATCAATCTTGGCATTAGTTAAAAAGCTCATGCTGCTCACGTGTTGCTGATAAAAGTAATAAACAAAACAAAATTAAATAAATGTGAAATATTTTTGCTGCTTAAATAAAACATTAAAAATCGTTTAGCATTAGCTAAACTTGCCTGCGCAAATTGTAGTAATAATTTTAATATAAACAAATAAATAATAAACCCAAAAATAAAAGTTTCAATAAAATTATAAATTCTATGAAAAAAAATCTCAATTTGTCAGTGCTTAAAATTTACGCAATTTTTGAAACCATTTGTTTTTGTTTCTTAGGCGTTTTTTGCTAATTTTCAGCGAAATTTATTTTTATTCTCAGTATTTGTTGTTAGTGTCACAATTTATTTGCGTCTCATGTGGGCGGTTCCATAGACATCGTTAATTGTTTCATTTACTCATGCAGCTTTTCGATTGTTTTTGTATCTCATGAGATACAAACAACTTTGAATATTTATAGCAAGCCTTTACACAAAATCATTTAAGCGATTTTATTGTAAAGATTAGAATCGGTAGATCTGGCTGTAAGTAAGTGTTAATAGACGGCCCATGTAAATTATTATGTAAAATGAGATGTAAGTGGCAATAAACTTTGTTATTTGCAATTGTAAGGCAAAGTGTATTTGCTTTGTTTTTCCTCTCTCTAATATCTTCTAATTTAGAGTTAGTAGCCGCTCTCAAACAAACTCTATTTGCCTAAATTTTCTAAGCATTACTCCCCAATTTTATTCCATTATGAATCTTGTTCAACTTAATTTATGGCGAAGTTTCTAAAGAAATAAAGTTATCTTATCAATTTATTTGATTGAGCTTGGTTTTAAAATTTTTTTTAAACTCAGAAACATGCTAAGGAGAGCATATCTAAAGTTACTTTATAACATTAACTTACGCGAATTTACATTTAGGCAAGCAATTTGGCTTTTTTTTATAAATTTTTCGCCATTTTATAATATTGCGCAGTTATGCCAGCATCTGACTGAACGTATACGCGATAAACCAAAAGGTGGAGTAAGTATGCGTCCCGAAAAAGTTACTCTTTGCTGTGACTTATGTGATGGCGGCATTGCCCCTTGTTTTCCAAAGATTACGCACGCCGAAACATTATTGTGTATGGCACCTTTCGATGAGCAGTAATAATTATAAAAATATAAATAAAAAAAAATTCTATTACCAAATATTGTTCAAATAATATAAAAAACAATCGCAATAAATTTAATTTAGTAGAAAACTCTAATTTTTGATTGCCTGTGAAAACTATTAATCGATTTTTGATTAAATTTAATTTACTGTTTTGGGAACAACAAAAAACTCTTTTGTGATGCATTACTTAGTAACAATATGTTTATAAACAAGCAAATTAATCAACTAAAAATATTTGCTTTTTTTTTGAGGTGATACGAAAGACACTATGGTAGCTAGTTCAAATCACTTTTTTCCCCCAGAAACTTGGTTGCTCTAGCTCTTACCAGCTCTGAGATCTAGACAAACACACATATATCAACTTCTATAATCCCCTGATCATACCTAAGATTATTTTGGAAATCTGCGACATTTATTTGTGCCCCTTTGTACCGTTAATAAAGAAATGTTTAGCAACTATGAATCAAATCTTTTGGCCAAACGCGTCCACACTTAAGCTAAATAACAAAAAATTAATTGAATTATTTTTAATTTCCTAATTTTATTTCGTACGTCGCGTGCCAAATGTAGAAATCCTACCTAGATTTTGCACTTAATAGACTGCTGCCAAAATGCTGCCAACGAAATGAAAAAAACATGATAATAAATAAGTACGTTGGCTTTCAAGTTTTAGATCCAACTCATGCAAAACGACTATGTATTTCTATTCAATAGCCGGAATATTACTCATAATCGTTTTATTTGCAAACTTTTTTCAATCACTTCATTGCCCACCAACAAAATTCTGCCGTTTTTTTTTTGTTGATTTGAATTTCATTATTTTTTTAACAGTTCAACCAACCTTATATGTTATTTTATTTATTTTTTTTTTTTGGGTTAAGCACCCTCTCGGCTATTCCATGTGGATTTTGTGTGTGTATAACACACATGACGCAAAATCATTTCAATTAACTTTGACTACAGAATAAACAAAAACAAAAAAGTTCTATTAAAAAACGAAAGAAAAAAAATCGTTAGCAGATTGTAGAGGTCAAGGCTATGTCTGATATTTGGTGAATGCGCCGAAGCTGCCAAAAAAAAAAAAAAGTGCAAATCAAAATAAAATAGCAACAAAAACGAAATTGTGACGCATTTTTATTTTTATTATTTTTTTTTGTTATTGCAGCGAAAAATGTGAAAAGAGACAAAAACCGAACAACGATGAAGGCAAAATCAACGAAAACGACAAAACAACAATAACGACGATGACACCAACAACAAACGACGTAAGAGCACAACGAACTTTTCAAAATGTGAAATTATAAAACAAAGCTGCTTGGTAACAACAAAAAAAAAATACTAATAAAAAAATTAAAACAAAAAAAAGATGAAAACCCGTGTAAGATAACAACAAATTTCATATTAAAGCGCTTAATAAGCGCTAAAATACAACGGAGAAAGAAAAAAGCGGAACAGCGCAAAGCTACAAAGTAATCTCATGTTGCATTGCATATATTGATGTTCAGCAAACCTCTCCATGGAGATTTTAGAAGAAAGTTTACAGGTATAAAGGATAAAACTTAATTTTAAACATGGGGTTTTTGATAGCTCTTAGAACTTGAAAACCATGCATAACAGCACAAGGACACAAAATTAAATTGAATTTTATTTGCTTTATAATGACCTAAGAATTTTACCAATGATGACAGGCGTATGATGCAAAAACTACGATATTTGGCAATTAAAACCCATAGATTGCTAAATAGATTTATATTTACTTTATTAACTTAAGAAATAAAAAAAATATGAAACGGTTGTTGAATGACACACCGATGGCACCAAGTGCCCTATCGCAGCTTCCTCGATGAAAGAGGAACAGTCGTCATTGCCTATCGCCTATCGATAAGACTGTTTCGATGTGGTATCACTGCTTTGGTGTTGCCACAGTAGGGTGTTTCATTTTCGGCATCCTCTGATACCCAAGATATAAATTACAGGGCACAACTTTCTTCAAAACTATTTGAACAAATTGTCTCGTTGTTTAGAAGTTAGCAAACAAACAATTCAGGATAAAACTCACTGAAAAAGAATAAAACTTTAAAAAGGGTTTAGGTTTTTTTTAAAGGTTTAAGACTTTAAACATTAGACTAAAGATTAATATATTGCCGCGTCCAATTTTTTGCAGTTTAAACTTATTTTTACTCTACTAGGCAGTAAAACTTTTGCGATGCGCGCAAGTTTTAAAAGTTATTTTGTTAATTTATCTTTTTACTTTAGCAAACGACGAAGTTAGCAAAAGTAAAATGATTGTATTCTATTAGTATAGTGATAAAGTACACATTATTTTTGAGAATGCGGATTATAGTATAAAAATTAAGGAGCAGCTGTTTTCAAACTGTATTTATTTAGAAAAAAAACCAATAGTGCTATAATTTCCATATAGACAATGATTGTACAAAAACTATTTACTCTATAAGTTATTATATTATGAAGATTATGAAAATATTATGGTCTGTATGATCTTAATAGGGATTGACATGAGAGGCAGAGCTCCCTAGTCTAATAAAAAATATTACAATACGGCAGCAGTTTTTATAGTGACAAGATATTAATAAATCTTGTCACTTCGTCAAAATTATATATATATAAAAGCTGTATAAAATATATATATATAAAATATATATATATATATATTTGTTTAAAAAATATTGATATTTATTATTAACGTGAGAACGTTCAGTTTATAATATATGGCAAATTAATCTAAACCATAATAAATGTCGATTGATAGATTTCCCTTTATACATAATTTTAAATAGTTTTTTGATTAATTCTTTCATAGTTTTCTAAAATTTGTTTCTGCGAATGCTTTTAATTCACATTTACTTGAAATAAAGATATGTTTTTAAACAAAGATATGACCAGTATTATTGAAAAATTATACATATTCCTGAGCGGAGTATACAAAAATAAAACTAAATTAAATAAAACTAAGCGCTCCTGTTGATGGCACTATTAATTTCCAGTTACATATGTGTAACTGGTTCAAAAACTAAGCGTCAGATTGAAAATATTATAATAAAATATTAAATATAACAAAATTTTAAATATAAATATTAAAATATAATACAAATTTTTTTATATAGTAAATACAAAGCGTATTTCGCGCCTTATCCGCGTTGCTGCTAACTCAGTCATCAATCTTTCAGTATCTCTGTTCGTTTCTCTAGAATTATCCGCAGAAAAGTATATATAATTTTATATTGTATAATATATAAAAACAAGATAACTCAAAAAAATGTATACAGTTTTAGCGTTACTTATAGAACTTTAAACATCGGTTATTTATAAAAATAGCTTCTATATGATTACAATATATATATGTCTAAAGATTCCAATCAATGCGCCGTATTTGAATAAACTCGTTGGTCTATATTATATAGCTAATATAGGGTAAATCGTAGTTATTTTTTCATACCATTTTTTGGTTTAATTAGCTGCTGTAACGTTTCAAAGTACTATACCAAGTCTGATATAAAGCGTTTGACTGTATGAAATTAGCCAAATCGAAAACGAACTATTGTGCAAAGAAAAGTGGTACAGGATATAAAAGAAGACTATAATTTCGCTTAGTTCTTTTACCATTATATATTTAAGAACATGCCGCAATGAGGTAACAATTTGCTGCAAATAAGTGCAATAGGTAGATAACTATAAAATGTATAACTATAATATAATTATTAAAGACGCTTTATGCTTAAACCAATTAACCAACAACAAATTAAAATTGTTAGATTATATTAAAAGTATTGTGATATGTATATTTTGTAGCAACATATAGATAGACTAACAATGCCAATAAAAGACTTCTTAACTTTCCTTTTTGTTAAGGAAACAAAATATACATATCACAATACTTTTAATATAATCTAACAATTTTAATTTGTTGTTGGTTAATTGGTTTAAGCATAAAGCGTCTTTAATAATTATATTATAGTTATACATTTTATAGTTATCTACCTATTGCACTTATTTGCAGCAAATTATCTCATTGCGGCATGTTCTTAAATATATAATGGTAAAAGAACTAAGCGAAATTATAGTCTTGTACCACTTTTCTTTGCAAAATAGTTCGTTTTCGATTTGGCTAATTTCATACAGTCAAACGCTGCTCACCATCCTAACCAAGGACTAAATTTCTCGATTTTGAAAGTCACCCGGTTTAGCCTATTTGGAAAGTGCCAACTGAAACTGCCAATTGTACAGAAACACAAGAATCCCAGGTATATAAACTAATTGTAAAAATAACACTAAATAAAATTAGTTAAAAAACATACAATACCTATACCATTCTCCGCGCAAATAGCACACACCTCATTTTCCTTGTACAGTATATCAAGAACGTATACTTAATATGCTACAAAAGTTGTAAATACACATTTACATGATATATATATATAATGTATTTTATTGGAGCGTGTGCCTAACAAAAACAAATGCCTTATAAATAGACACAAGCAACATATTTTCTAGTTCTCTTTTATTTTATTTATTTATTTTTCTCAATGTGTTTGACGCGACGCGTCGGCAGCCGAGTAGCCGAAGCTTGACGATCGTCTGATCAGCTGCCGAGGCTATTAGTGCTCTTGGTCTCGTTGTTGTTGTTACGAGTGCTTTTGTTGGGGGCCAACGGCACACGAGTGGAGCTCAATTGAAAATTTATGTCGCTGTTAATGTGAAGCGGCACAATATGTTGTAATACAGCGAAACGAATGGAAATGAACTGAGCAGCGACGTTGTTGCCGCGGCCGACGCTGGCAGCAACGGACAGATGTTCTTGACGTGGATTTGTTTTTATTTTGTATTTTTTTCACTGTGCCCGCAATTTTATTCTCATTTCCTTTGCTTTTGTCGTTTGTATGAACGGGCAAAAAGCAACGCCAAGATGATGACCAAATCAAATATTAACAGCAGCAGCACGACAACAACAACAATAAGAGCAAGTAGTGTGAGCAATTTAAGATAACAATGTCAACGACTGCGTGTCCCCCCAGACTGCTGACTCTTAAAATATAACACATACAGTGCTGACCAAAGTTATTTGTCCGATTATAAGTTCATAATTTAATTTAATGTAAAAAATACACAAACTGTTTTAGAGAGCATGTTAAAAAGTGCTCTTGGAGTTCACCTAATTATAAAATTATCTACTATTTGTTATGATAGCTTGCAAATATGCCCATGTAGGCATACTCTCATCAAATCAGTGTCAGTGTCAACGAGATAGCTTTAAGTAAGTGCATCAAAATTAGTGCTTCAAATGGCAGGGCGTTGCTTTTAGTAGAAAATATTATTATAAAGATTGTAAATTAGGAAATATTTTATATATGTTCATTTACAAAATGTTAGACGTATATTTAATTTTGTATTTTGTGCACCAGAACTTCATAAACTATTTATCGTTATTTGGCTTTCTAGTACAATATTTGTTTCAAATTGAATTTACCTTATTTTTTGTTTGACTTACATGCAACCATTATTAAGCAAAAGAAATTTGCTTTGCATTACGCATATGAAACATATAGAATTGGCACTTATCTACAACAAAACAAATGATTATACGAGACGACTTAAATATTAAAAGCGTGTGAATACATTATGAATGTACTGTATTACAGCGCCGCAGCGATGTTAACTGAGACGTCGACTGCGTTAGCGGCAGCACAACTAAACCTCAATTATCGCAATCAATGTGCACACGTTTTTATACACTCACAAAAGGGCATTGCATAACTTGGTGAGACATTCTGCTTAGTACATATATTTGCATTTGTTTTGAATAAAAACTATTTTTATTATTATAGCTTAAATAGTTTTATTCTATTTATGGAGGATTTCATAATAATTAATGCCTTACTATGCAGGCCTACCAAAAAATGCGATAGCTAATAGCTTCTAAATAATTCTTTAGAAATATTAGTTAAAACTTGACCGGGGCACTAGCTTACATTTAGGGTTAGGATAAACCACGTATGCGGACTTAGCTCAAAATCGTTCAATTAATTTTGATAGTCTAACTTTACAATTGCAAGATATAATCAATTCAATATTTGTAAACTAAAAAAAATACAATTTGTAGGACATTTAAATATTAATTCAAATCTCTTTGCTGTTTTAAACATTTTAATATATTACTCATTCCATTGAATCAATAAAATACTTAATTCGGATTTTGCATAATTTTTTTATTAAATTAAAACAAGATTCCACGTTAGGCTTTTATTTACGATTTTAGTATTTTCGTGTTAGTAAAATTTTTTTAAATACTTAAAGTAATTTCAAATAAACCTATTAAGAAAGAAAAGAATACGAAAATCTCTATAATTTAAAACCAACTTTCGAATTCGAGAATACTGTAGCTTCCATGTGTTCTTCGATCAGCTCTAAATAGAGATCTACATTGGATGACTAATAGTATAATCAACGAATTATGTATATACATTCAATTTTGAGAAACCCAAGAAACCTCTTAGAAACACTTACAGAAGTTCCCAATGCTGCTTTTTTTAAAGATTTGCCAAATTCTGCTAGGCACATTCAAATTTCTTTATTTTTTCCATTTAAAAAAAAAAAAATTAACCAAAACGTTCATTTAAATGTAGAACTAATTTATGCTCAACTCTAAACCGAACATAAGCCGGTTTTCTCTTAACTTGGTCAAACACTATTTTCTTGTATGTCATCATAAATTCCAAAAGCAAATCTGAATAACGTTTCAAAACTTTGTTAATTTAATACCATCGCTTTTTTTGTTTGTTATGCAAATTAAATCTTAGACTACTTTAAATAAACATCTAAACTTAGCATAGCATTAAACAAATTCATTTGCAAATCTTCTAAAATAAAAAACCAAAAACTATGTAAATAACAAAAATCTATAATTTTTTTTTATTTAAACAAACAATTTATACGCAATATTGCAAGGGTGTGTGCGTTTCGAAATGGTGCAAAGAACTTTTAAATTGAGTATTATTAATACGTTTTATAGCCATTAAATTTTTAGCTGTTGTTAATTTTATTTCAATTTATTAGCATTTTGTTGTCATTGCTCTGTTGAGTTTTCATTGCCGTCGCATTTGTTTTGTTTGTTTATAATTTGTCATATAAAAATTTTATAATTGTTGAAATAAATAATTGAATAAATGAAAAATTACACCATTTCGTTAGTTTCACGTGATTTATGAACTATAGCGATTTACAGACGCTACATTTTGCTTGTAATACTACTACTATTATTATTTAAAAGTATAAATCGGTATAAATCTTATATATACAAAATAAATTACACACACACACATACACACACACTAAGACACTTGACACAAATTCCAGTTACCGTCATTACTGTGTTCGTTTTCCGTTCTGCTTTTTATTACTCTAATCATGAAAATTATGAAATTCTAGTATTCAACAAACAAATATAATACAAAGTGAGAATGCTGCTTTATAACACGAAACTTTTATAATACAAAAGTGCAACAAAATCAAATCAAAAATTGTAAAAAAAAGAGACCAAACAATAAACAACCAACTTGAACAGATGAATAAACAAAGTTACGAAAGATGAGCATATGATGTCATTGCAATACATCGATTACAAGCAGAAGATAAAAAGACTTGTCAGCCATTTATCGATAACAGCTCATCACTAGCATAAATTCAGATATTGTTGAGTTTAAGCTATAAAATTCATTCCTGGACTAGTTTTAATAACATTTAGTTGCACCTGTAATATTAGTCGTCATTTATATTACTTATATAAAATATAAACTTACAGGTAAAACTGCAGCAGGTGCACAGAAAGAAAATACGAATAAATTTTGATTGCCTTGGTAAGTTTAATGGGCTATAATTGTTTATATGTAACTGAGTATATGTAAATGATCTGCAACTAAAGGACTGTCATCGCATGCCTATTATAGACGATTATATATTTATGCTGGAAATGAATTTAAAAATTATTAACCTTTAAAAACCTGGCACTTATGAGGCAAAGCCAATGTTGACAAGTAAACCAATAATGAACTTGAATCGATTGAGTACTTTGCAAGCGGTACTACGTGATTTGATTGTTAATCATCGCGATTTGTTTGTCCACCCCACATTCCTAGGAAAGATTTATATTTGTATAAATTAGAATTTATCGGTAAAATTATTTATGCTTTGCAAATTCTTCACTATTATTAAAATACTATATCTGTTGAAAAGCTTAAAATAATAACAAGTAGCAGAAAAAAATGAGCTACTAATTAGCAACTGTTTAGTAAATTTTATGAAAATTTATTGAAAGCTACGACACATGGAACAACTGTTGCTCTTAGAAATCTTCTCCGTGTGTTAAATGACGAAAAATATTTACGTACCCCTCATTTGTTATAAGTATTTTAAAGCAATGTGACTCGTAACAGTGACAGTATTTAGTCACAGTTTCTATTATAAACGATTACAAATTTCACTTAAAGAAAGCCCAGTGAAAAAAAATGACAAGAAGTAAAATTTAAGTGTAATTTTTAAAGGGATAACACATATTTATTAAATTTTAAAATAAAATTTCGTATGCAGTCAACCTTGTCTTTATGGAGGGAAGGCCTAAAATCATACAAATAAGCATTGCACAAAAACTAGTTTAAAGTCTATTTTGCAGGCATAAATAATGCTTGAATGTTGCAGAAAAATCCAACAGTTGGATTTTATTTATTACTATTTAAGATAAGATCATGCACAAGATCAACCTTACTTCATTTCGTGGCCCATTTGCTTTTAACAAATTTTGTTCAATTGATCGAGCAAAGACTATAAATCTAGTAGTTATATAAACTATCGTTTCATCAAAGTTTTTCAACTTTTACACATCGTAATTGAAATGCCACCTTTGTGGGGGAGTCAGAGGCAACCGCAGTCGAAAAGTCGTGCTGGAAACTAGCATACAAAATATATTGAAGCTTCTTACTTTACTTCACTTTAGATGTCCATTACAAGCTGTTATCGAGTTACAGCTGACCTTATTAACTCTCACCTAACCAGTTGAATATTCCAAAGGAAGGTACAAAATTTAGGTGACCTAACTTTTTTATCTACATAAAGCAAAGAAAGAAAGAAAACAATTAATCAATAGTCACAACCCTACAGGATGCTTTGATGGGTATCTGAATTGTTTGAGCTGTTGTTTCTATTTAACAACAAAATTTTTTTCTCTCTATAATCCCAAAAGCAACTGCACTTAGGTAATATATCTTTTCAATCGCCGGTTCTTATTTAAATTGTATATTTTATGTTAGAACATTTTGTCATTGTTTTACAGATAATACCGCCTACAACAATAATCGTTGTGTGCAAATGCAGTCAAAGAGTTATCGACATTTTTTTCTGATTATTTGTATTGAAATGGTTAATAGTCACACTAAAAATCAGCAGTTCTTTGTTTAAAAAAGTAAACACGTAATAAATACTGCGAATTGTACTGCCAAATAAGAACAAGAACGACGCACAAAGAGGCACAGGGTGCATGTACATGCCTTCTAAGGGGCAGAGTAGAAAGTGGAAGATTTTTTAAGGAAATTATATAGTATATCATATCATTATATAGTATGTCATCTTTTCACTCCAGTGTTTTCTAACGTATTTATGTTATTAAGGTCGCTCTATAACATATGCATGTGAAACTCGTGCGGTTTTAGCAACTTCCTTGATTGCGTTTCCATCGATTTTTACCGTCCAAATAAATGTCATTAAATAATTCTTGTAAGAAATTGATAGGGTGGAATATATGAATGCCAGGCACCGCTGCACTGTATCTTTTGTAACAGCCACAAATATATTTTGCAGTTAAATTAGCACGTCGGGATAGGAAGTAGATAATTGGCTAAATTGAATTAGCTGTCGAAGATTGCAATATTTATGTAAATACACATTACTCACTATGTGAACACAATAAAAAAAGAGCCATCGCCAGTGCTGCCCAATTATTTTGATCTAGAGCTGCCAACTCTCAACAAAAATTCAAGTATTATAAATAGTTATGGTTATTAAGGATTTTCCCATTTTCCTTGTTTAAATATTATAAACTTTAATGTAAATAAAAGCCAAGCAAATCTGCAGGCATAGAACACCTTCTAAGCATAAAATTTCATAGAACACCTTCTATGCAACTGCCCTACCCTCTGTACCTCGAGATCTAAATTTCTAGGGAGACCAACGTTTGACTCGCTTGCAGAGGCAGCTCGAAGGCCATCCCAGAGACTGTTTGCTTTCGCGAAACACACGCCGATATTGAACTTCTAACGTATCCATGACCATGACTCACGGCCGACAAACTCAAGTTCCACTAAGGATCACACTGATATATGTGAGCTCTGCCGGCTTAATCTAACCTTAACTTGGCTATGTAAATAAATAAAGTTAACACATACATAAATTTCTCAGTTCTAAAGTTCACTAGCTTTAGAAATTGTTTTTATTCATGGAAAAAAACAAAATTAAATAAAATAAATAGGTAATTAAGTATTGTAGGTATGTACATTTTTATGAAAACTCGTACAAGATCTACGGCCCAATGAAAATACAAAATCTTGATTCAGATTTTATACGGCTTTAAAATGAATTTCATAATTTTACTACACAAAGAAAAATAGCAATGGAACGAGATATTTGGCTACAACATCTACCAAAAGTAAAAGATAAGAAGCAAAAATTTTATAAATGTTTAGCATGTTCATTTGAGATGTAAACAAGAGAGCTATGCTTGGCAACCAATGTTTAAAATGCGCTTTAAACAAATACACATGTAATTGCATTTACTAACAATAAAGAGAAAGCGCTCATATACTAAAGTTAAAAATTACCCAACTATGACTCATTAATTTGCTTATATACATACATACATATGGCATAATATATATAAATCATAAATTTGTTGCCGTCAGTCAACTGAAAACATTATACTTGGATGACAGCCAAGACTGACAGCAATACCAACCAAGAATGGTTTTTATTGTCAAATCAGCATTCTACTAGCAAATAGAAGTGAGTGATACATATATGCTTATAGTATATAATAAGTTGAGTTGAAAACTTGTATACAATTGCTGATTTCCAAATTGAAAGCAAAGTTTTCAAATTCTTTTAGCCTTTTAGACATAAAACTAAAACACGCTAAACAGCTAATTAGCTTCATAAGCGTCTATTAAGCGTTTCCTCTGGTATTGTATTGTATCAAATACAAAAGCTTACTTAAATTCCATTTCTTTCAGTCAACAAATAGTAGACGCTTAATCGTACACATACAGCGCAATGGTTCTGCATATTTCAAAACAAACCGGTTCAACTTAAACCACTTAAAGTTCAGCGAAAACCGTTTAAGCGTACAATAGGCGTGTAGATAGAGATATAAACAACAACAAAAACAACAAATACTACAACTAATTATCAACCTCAACAAATCGCGCACAGCTGTACAATTCAGCTACGTTGTGGACTGTCAAACAAATCTACAAATAAACAAACACAGATACGCACACACAGCCATATAAAACATACACAGATACAAATTTAGATACTATGACAAACATTGTAAGCAGTCTTCTTATCAGTTTTGTGGCTAACTTGATTTCAAATACAAGATTAGCCATAGAACCAGCCAAATAAATACAAAATACATAAGTATATGTTTATATATAAATGTTCAAACCTCTTATTTAAGTTTGTCTTTTATTTATTTAAGGTCATTAACAAGCTATACGCATTGTGGAAAATTTACAAATATAAATATAATTAAAACATATTTTTGTTGATTAAAAAATCTATATAGATTTACAAAGTTTGTACAAAACGTGACGTTGACATAGTAGTGGAAATTGAGAGTGCCTAGTTTAATATAAATAAACAATAAAGAGAATTAAAAACTACTTGCAAATACACGTTTTTGGAGCTTTTTTTTTTGGCTAACATCAGTTTATAATTAAAATTGCTTTTGTTAACGTTTAATCTTTTATATTAGGAATGTTTATTTACTTATTAATGGATTTTTTAATTTAGCCTTTAGCTACATGAGTAGTTATGAGTCACTTAGTAAAACATGTCTCGCAATTATTAATCTGAAAAACGTTATTTGTTTTTGACAAATGGTTTTTATTTTTAGAATTTAAAGATATTCAGAAATAACCTAGAGTTCTTAACGCAAAAGCAAAAATCTATGATGCAATGTAACTTAAACTTTCCAAAAACACTTAAATATAGGAATATAAAAACTTTATTTCCATTCGAAAATAATATCTCATCTTTGTCTAGCATTTCCATGGATAGCAATAAGACGTCCAGCATCTTGTAAAGAAAAATAATATGATAAATCTTTAAGCGAATACTTATCCTTTGCTGTTATCATTTCAATTTTTTCGCTTTTTAATGAATAACTACAATAATATATAATATGATATTTAATATATAATATAATAAAAGAATAACTAATATATATAATATGATAATTAATATTAATATTATTTATATTATTAATTATTTATAGTATTGTATATAATATAATAGAGGATAACTAATATAAAATATGATAATTAATATATTAAATAATAACTAATACATATAATTAAAATACAATAATATTATCAATACTGCGGATCAACAACATCTATTGTATCAAAAAATTCTATTTTTTGAAAACCCTTCCACCAGCCGGGAGCATTGTGCGATTAACGAAAATACATTTTTTATTTCTGTAAAATGTGATTCTTAGTATTTTTTAATAAAAATGCACAATATATTCAGTTTTATCCCACTTTTAAAAAGAAAAATGTTGCGGATTTGGAAGATCGCAAATATTATACAGCCATTATACCAAGAAAATGAAATTAAATGAGTTTCTCATCATTTTCAATAAAGATGAAATCTAAAATAAAGCTAAATCTTTTTTCATAATCAAATTAAAAGTAATAAAAAAACGTGCCTTAAAAATTTAATTCTATTTTAATGGCTCATTAAACTGTAAAGTCGTATTATTCGTGTGAACCAAAAAGTTGTGGATAGTAACCTAAAATCTCAAGATGTACATCCAATGAAAATTATCAACATTTTTTTCACACAAATGTTCTAATTAATTTCACTTTCTTAAATTCCACTTGCAAATAACTAAGAAGAAACTTGGCAACAAGCACAGTAAACTGTTTCTGAAGATTTCAAATGAGGAGATTAAGAACGTAAACGAATCACTCACGCAATTGACACAAAAAAAAGAGTAAATAGAACCAACCAACAACTAAATGAGTCGATTTCGAAAAATCGTAACAAATCATTTCATCTTAGCCGCTTATTCAGTATTTATATATTTGTAAGAAAATTAAAAAAATACTTATCAAAAGTATAAATATCGGCTGCTTTTGGAAACTCAGTTGAGGCTAATAATGTTTGTAGGCGGAAATCAAGCAAAATATGCCGACAAACATGTAAAAGTTCAATTCTGGCGACAATAAATTAAATAAAATTTGGGGTACTTTATGTTTAAATGATTTTTCTATGCATGTAACAGCAGGTAGGAGGTGTGGCAAAATGCCACCACGTCTTTTATATTATAAATTTTTATCATAACGTCGGAAAGCAACTGAACCATTTCTGTCCGTATGAACACTGTAATCTCTTATCGTGTATTTTCTTAAAAGATTAAATGTGTCGAATCAAGTAAATGTATTGCGTCGTTCCTCCGCTGTAGATGATCGGCTAAAATATTTCAAGTTTACATTCGCGAAATTCTTGTTAGCAATGGGTACGGGTGGAGACATTATACTATCAAATTGTTCAGAAAAGTTGTTTGTCAGATTAATGGGTTACAGGTGGCATAGAAATCTTCTAACAGCTGGTTAAAAAATAGATTGATTTGTCAAATTAAGAATTATAATTAGCATAGAAATTCAAACAGCGGAAAACTTTTGAAGTTTTATGGTATTAGTTACACTTAAATCCAACATATTGAAAAATAACTTAAAAACACATGATTTCCACAAAAGCAATAGAATGTATCAACTTGAATACATCTTACTGTAGCGAATACCTTTCTAAATCAAATCGTTTAGAAGTTAAGCAAAGAGAGATTATTATTATTACTGTATTGCACTGTTTGTATATTTATAAATGTTCAACAAATATTTTATATTCTAAAGCATATTTTGTACCTGAAGACTGTAATTAAACACAATCTATCTATGAACATTTAAATTAAGGTCAGCCACAAAGCCAGCATTGAAGTGATTTATTTCCTTAATTTTAAATAACATTAATTACTTTATTGAAAGCAAAATTAACTAAAAGCAAAATAATCGCAAAGAAATCAAACAAAATATACCTAATTACTAGCGCAAAAGGCTCCACTTAATAAACGTTTAAAATTTTCATATGCATGAGATAAAAAATCACAGGTATTGCCATCTCGCTTTGGCAAGCGCATAGCTTCTTAATTAAAGCTCAGGCCAACATTTTTTGCATATTTTAAAGTGAAACGTGTTTAATATTCATATGTTTATTAAACAAAAACAAAAAAAACCTAAACTCGCTGTATAGCAACAACAATAAATGGTTAACCAAAAAAAAAAAAATGAAACTCACCTCCAAAAATTTAAATAAAAATACAGCACGCTGTTGCGGCTTTGGGGGCAGCCCTTGAAAATGTTTGCAATTGTAAGGCTGTGTGTGTGTGTGTGTGCCGCTGTCGACGTCTGGGTTCCTTTTTGCTGTTGCACGAAACTTTTCGATATTACGTGTGAACGTTGAGCGCGAGAGACGTGAGACGTTGCTTGACACCCACGCGTTGCGCTGTTGTTGTTGTTGTTGTTGGGGTTTCGTGTGCGCGTGTGTGTGTGTGCCTGCGCTTGGCCTTTTATGACAAAGACTTTGCTGCTGCTGCTTCTTGTATATTTTTGACAAGACTTTTACTGTTATTTGACGCGTTACGTTTTGTATAACGGTTACTATGTATTATGCTTTGTGTGCGTGCGTTTTACCGTTGCCGCTTTGTTGTTGGTAGCTGCGCTGTTGTTGTTGTTGCAGTTGTTGTAATTGCTTTTAGCATTGCTTTTCACTTGATGAGACGAGGACGGCAAACGAGCGCGCTTTACTTAACTTTTTTTTTACTTCTCACACACACACTCACTCACTCACTGGCAGCACCAACACCAGCACGACGAGACAACAACAACAAACATACAAAAAACATATACGTAAAAATTTCTCGCATAGCAACTTTTTTCTTTTTCTTATTTTTTATTGTATATTTTTGTATATAAAAAACCAGTATTTTGCCTTCTTTCACTTATTTCAAGAAATTGTTGAACAACGGTTTTTGCGGCTTTGGTTTTGAATTTGTTGCCGCCGCTGCTGCTGCTGCCGTTGTTATTGTAACGATTCCGGTAGTGAAAATTGTGTTGTTGTAATGAATTTCACTTTGCTTTCGCGTTTTAGTTGCGTTTGTTGCTTTCGTTGCTGTTTGCGTTGTTGTTGTTGTTGCTGCGATAGCACTTTGACGACAACGCATTGTTGTTGTTATTGCACACTTTTATGTTATGTTTTAATTTATTTATGCATTTAGTAAGTTGTAAAATGTAGTATTTTGCCAACGGCACACTGTTATAAAAGGAGCTGTGCTTCATGGCTGACACACGTTTGCAGCCGCATCTTGTTGCAGCATATTAGCAGCATTTTGTAAACTTGTACACTCTTGCAGTAGTGAGGGGAGGGACGATGACGTAGAGAGCTAAAGCAAGAAAAAGAAAAATCGCAAAAGCGCGAGAGCGCACATTGTATTAACATTTATCACTTCATTTAAAATTTTTGCACAAAATTCTGTAGCATTTTATTTTTAAAACAACGACAAGTTGAAGACAGCCGCAACAGCAGCGACGACGGCGGCAGCAGTCAAAACACAATAACAACAACAAAAACATTAACATACAAATGCAGCTGCGCGTATGTGTGCATATGTATGCATGTATTTATGTACATAAATGAAATAAACGACGACGCAAAAATACATATTCCAAAAAAGAGAAGAAAAAAAGTACGCTTTTTTTATTGTTGTTGTTTTAAGCAACGTTCATTGCCACACGCATACACATACAAACGCACACACACGCGCAGCAGACAATGCTGCGCTGTTGCGGCTGCTCATCAAGCCGTTATATGTAGCGCACGGGGCAAGCTCGTTGCTTCGTTTCAAGGGAACTTCATTTCTATACTTTAAGCGCCAACGCCGCTGCCGAACGCGTCTCTTGCTCGAAACAAAGAAAATTTCACTTGTCTCGCAAAATATGCGGCGGTGGCGGCGGCAGCAGCAACAACAACAATTTGTATGTATTTGCTACACGCACACACACACTGAGAGCTATGTATCCATGTGCTGCGTGTGTGTGTGTATACGCTTTTAATTTAATATACATAAGCATCGGCTGCGCTTTTTGAATGTCAAAATTCACATAAAACAAATAAAGAAACATACATTGTTGTGCGCTGCCATGTCATTCATTGAAATATGAAGTATTTAAAAAAATGCACACACTCACGCACACACAACATAAGCACACATCACATACTTAAACATTATGCGCTGCTCTGACACAATTACAAAACTGTCGCTCGCCGTCCATTGTCAGTCTGTCCGTAGCGCAAAAAGTTTTCTACTTTAAATACTTCTTTTTTTTGTATGTTTTAGACACACGCACACACATGCATTATTATTATAATACACTTCAGTTGTTGTTGTTGTTATTGCTGCTGCTGCTGCTTATTGCTGTTGTTGTTGGCCTACTTTGTGTGTGGGGAATTTTTGTTGTATTATTTTTTTGTTTCTGTTCAGCTTCTCTCCTTTTCAGCAACGACGACGACGTTGAAAAATTTCACACGCGCGTTTTTTTTTCTTTCTTTCTTCTCTTTACGTAAAAAAAGAAACTTACAAACTGCTTTTCAATTTGATTGCACTTCAATTTTTTGTTACTTTTAATTTTATTATAGCTTATAAAAGACGTTTACTTTAGTTGTATATATTTAGTTGTTTTATATGTATGCATATTTTTCTATATATATATATTATGTATAATTTGATTTTGTTATAAAAAGAAATCACTACTACTTCATAAAACGAGAGACGAAGACGAACGAACTAATGAAGAACGCAACAACAATAGCACATTGAGCTGCAACAATGTGACCAGCTGTTTGAATCGCTAAAATACCTATGCTTAGTATTTAATGTCAAAGTGTTGTTAAACGTGACGGCCTTTGCTATAAAAATGCGGTATTTATAACTAACTAGCTCTGTTAAAAATAAATAATATGTATTTTATATTGTTAAAAGCGCTAAACATGCATTGCAAGTTCAACTGTAATTATTAATTTAAGCATTGTACGCATTGTAATTATTGTATTTATTGACACTATTATTTAGTATAAAAGATGTATTTAATATAACAAATGGAAAACTTTTATAACTTAAGTTTCAATAATAAAAAAAAGTTAATTTGTATTTAATATTGTTAAAAGCAAAAACAATAATTACAGGTAAAACTTTAATTTTCACCTTAAGCGTCTTAATCATTGTAAGCAATTTATTTATTGGGTAAAGTATAAGCTATTTAATCTAATAAGAAATTGAACAATTTTTATAAATCAAGTTTCGGGTTTCTAAATGTACCTTCTGAATTGTATTTCGTGTTATTTTTTAATGAAAATTTTGATAATCAATATTTAGCAACAGCAAAAATTACATAATTATAAATATTTCCATTTCGGACTACAGATGTAGCTGCATTCAGTTAATAGTATTATAAAGTTTTAACTATAGTACACAAAAATGTTAAACACAATAAAGTGCATTTTTCATTCGCGCAGTTTATTTCTGCAATAAACAAACAAACGCAAACAATTATTGTGATTGTATTGACGTCTCTTGCATTGATTCCACTGGTAGCAATTTTAAAGAACTTTACTGTTTGTACAAGCAATCTTTGTTTTTATAATTGCAAGTATATTTATTTATTTGTTTTATCATAGCCCTAAAATGAAATAAAATAATTATATTCGCCTTGACTATGTTGTCATCACTTCGACGGCAGAGCATTAAGATATGTATCTCTATTCAAAGCTGTTCGAATAGGCTAGTCCAAACGGCGGTGTCAGCAAATATCTATGCCAGTTCTAAGCCAAATAAAATACCAAAAGTTTAAATTTCGCGGCTTCGCGCCCTTTTTGATTTTTATGTTTGACAACTGTTGCATATCGTTGTCGATATTTTTAAGTATTGCGACACTGGCCCGCCTGAATGCCATTTTCGATAACAAAGCCAAACACAAAAATTGTGCGTCGACCAAGCTAAGTAGCATTTTAGCAAATATAACATGTTTATACGAAAAATAAGTTGTAAAAGTAATAAATGTAACAAATGGTAACGCCAGAAGAACCAGAGGCTTCGGCAGGGTATGGTTATTGTGGACTAGGCCGCCATGCACTCAGAACACCACACAAAACTGTGACCTCTGCAGGAATGCTAAGCTATGCGCAAAAGTTAAATTCGAATTTTCGACGCACCACGTTAATTTGCGGCGCTTGTTTTGATACGCTCAAAAGAATATATAGACTGAAGTTACGGCATGCAATAAATCATCAAAAAAAATCATCAGAGGGCAACACAAACTCACTTTCGGACTTAAGTTCTAGTCAGCAGCAGCAATCATCGCAAAGTAGTGATGAAGTACTTTCGACAAACACTATAAAACGTAAGCGTCCTTCAACAGCACAGGAGACTAGACAGCCTAGTAATGAGAGTGATGAGGGCGATGATGATGATGATGATGACGACGAAAGGTTAAGCTTAAATGCAGTAAATGGTACACGTCTGCCGCACATACAACCAGCGCCCAAAAGACGCCAATTCGTACACTTGAACAAAAATGTTATGGATATTTATTTAGCAGGCACCACTGGTGGATAGCATTACTGAAGTTTTCATACAATTATTTATGTTAAATGTTAAGTCATATGTTAATAGTAAAATGTAAGCAAATGAATAAAGCGTGACGTATCTATTTTGAACCAAAACTGTATTGGGGGACAAGCCGAATTGCTGCGATATAATTAAATTGGCTGCTGCATTGCAGCCCTGATATGAGCACATCGATATATTGCAGCTTTATCGATAGGAACAGCTGTTGAGAATGAAACAACAACAAAATAACAAAGTGACTATAAAAGCAATGTACGCTGGCTTATACTTTTAATTCAAAAAATTTGACTTACCGCAGCGGCAGTCGCAGCGCACGTATATGTTTAAAGTTAAAGTGCATATATAACAAACAACATTTGTTGCTAGTAATTTCATAATTGAACTAATTTGAGTAATTATTAAAATAAACAAAATGGCTTCACGCGACGCCGCATCAAATCAACTGGTTGACTACAAAAACTCCCAAAAGGTAAGAAAAAATATTCAACGAAAAGGCGTAAATTGAATTAAAATTAGAGCCCGCAACAAGTGAAAGAAAGATACAGCGCATTAGAAAAGAGAACAATGAAGTCAGCGCTTGTAGCTAAATAGCAAGCAAAACAAGTCAAAATAATTTATACAAATTCGAGTTTTTTATATATACACACTATGTACACACGTATGCAGCACATATATGCATTTAATTATATAAAATTAGCTTTTATGCACATATTTGTACATTTATATAGGCTAAAACATGCCACTCGCTGGTAAAGCCGGCAAAGCGCAAAGTTCAAGTAGTATACGGTTTGTTTTTGTGTTTTTATCACGGCCGTGCTTTCGACAAGTTGTGTAGTTTTGGGGCCTAAGGCGCTGCCTCTTGCTGCGTTATAGTCAAACATATATAGTATATTTTATTATTATATATGAGGCGTAAAAAGTTGCACTAAGCACCATCGCCCCCCCAATGACAACGCTGTGCACAAAATGCTGTTTGTTATTGTTGACCATTTTGTTGCCTTGTTGCGCTCCACACCTACAGCTTTCATTTTTTTTTTAGTTTTGTTTCTACAATACACTTTTAATCTTATCAGAACTCTAACTCTAGTCCACACAGTTGTAGTTATAGTAAGATAAGTATTATCAGCACTTGGCTCCCTAAAAACTGCTGTAAATATACCCTTTATAGAGATATGGCTGCCGATAAAGAGATTGCACCATTGACACACTATATTTATTAACATATATTACTTAATGAAACTTATTTACTAGAGCGTGTAATCTTTTTGAATCTGCGACATCTATGGCCATTCAGTTTAAGCCAAAGTATTTATAACCCTTCTTGTAATTTCATCATGCCTAGCAACTGGTTCTACTGCACGACCTTGTGCAACCTTAACGTTTTTGTTGCCCAACTAATGGTCACAAATAATTCATTACCTCTCATTAAGGAGAAATATTTGACATCTGGTTTGTTTTTATTAGTATTTTGCATTTCTAGCTGGCATTATTTGTAAAAACGTAATATTTATATTCCCTTTCGTTTTTGTTCCCGGCAGAATGTTCATTAGCAGAATGTTTCATTAGGTTTCTTTAAGATTTTAAGTTTGGATTGCAGCTAAAGGTATTACTCAGCTTACTCTATTATTCATCAGATAATAAAGTCCAGTAAATATGTCAAATAGATTAAAATCTTAAGACAGCCTCGAGTTTTCTAGAAATTGTTGCGACATTTAAAATTTTTTTATTTAAAAGAAAAGAATTGAGTAAAACTCTGACGATTTAAAGTTCGTTACAACATTTTTTCAAAATTAAAGTTTTTCGTAAACTTATACATTTTTTTATTTTTAAAGTTTACTTTACAAATTTCCTATTTATGGTGAAATTTGAAAGAAATATATTTCTGCAGCACGCCGGATAAACTTTTGTGTTAGCATTGGTTAAAACGTGTTCCTAATTATTTTATTTTTTCCAAATTTTATTGTGTCTGAAAAGAAACAGTTTGCTAAAATAATTTGGAGAAACTTTAAATTTAAAGTTATAATTTTTATTTTAATTTGTTAAAAAATGCTTTGTGTACAAAATTGTGAGAATATTTTACTCCCAAAAAAGAGATATAATAATTGCAGTTTATATTTTAATACTTTTAAACTGAAACTTTTAAAACATTCCATTTTTATTTATTAATCATTATATTTTGAAAATTTTTAATAATAATTTGTATTTTTTAATAAATTGTATATTTAAAAAAAACCCCTCAGTTTTTAAATTTCAGCAAGCATTATTTTTATGAAATAATACATTTTTCAAAAGCATTGAAAAGTAGTTCTGAAGGTCGCGATGTAAATCTGCACAACAACAAAAACTGTTTTAAACGGCAATAATTCAATTATTGAAATAATGTTTAAAATGTGTAATTTTATGACTAATTAATAGCAAAAGAGATTATAAAAAAATATTTTGAAAATTAATTAAACAAAATATTACTCTTTTTTTCTTTAAATTCTTAATTATTAAATTTTAATGCATTAATCATATATTTCATATATTTTGCATTAAAAACTATTTGAATATTAATAGTTGTAGTTTTTTGTTAAACATTTACCTTTTTATATAAAATGTTGCGAAATTTTCAATTTTTATGCATTATTGATTTTATTTTGTATTTTTTTTCAATAATACAAATTTTGCAAGACAAATTTTTTTTTTTTTTAAATTATAAACAAAGATTTCTAAACTTTTCCAAATAGGATATTTTAATTTTGATTTGGAAACTTTAATATTTCATTTACAAAGAGCAGTGGAAATATATCAAATAGTCTTGAAAATTGCAATAAGGAAGTTTTACAAAAAGAAATAATTTTTTGTAAAGAAATTCTATAGATAAAGATCCTCATACTTCATATGCTGGGTTCCATCTTTATTAAAAAAAAAAAAAAAATGAGCAATAGAAAAATCAAAAACAATTGCTTTAGCTTCTTTAAGGCCTAAAACGAATTTGTCAATTTAAAACATAAAATTTGGTTCAAATCTCAAAACCTCAGAGTAAAAAGCAATTTAATTGACTTCTTTGAGATAAAAAATAATCAATACTCATAATTATTTAGAAATGTTGCTCTCAAGAAATTGTTGTAAAATGTTCGAAACCTTTGAATATTCACCTAACACGGCAGGATTGTGGGATATAAGAAGCTATAATTAGTCACTCATTATTCGTACAATAAAACTTTAAAACAATAAAATCACTTCGATGCGCAGATCTACAATTTATTGCGGATATATCATTAGAGCAATTTATAACCTTTAACAATTTAAAAATGTTATATTTAATGTTTAAATGAAAAATTTGAAGTCTTATTAATGCAGAGTAGCCTTTTTTAAACAGATTCAGATTCTTCGTAAAGCCATTAGTTTGCCATTTTAATAGCTCTGACTAGTGCGGTTTAATTAGACTAGATTTAACGT
This sequence comes from Chymomyza procnemis, assembly GCA_035046065.1. NCBI lineage: Eukaryota > Metazoa > Arthropoda > Insecta > Diptera > Drosophilidae > Chymomyza > Chymomyza procnemis. The sequence goes on along the minus strand of JAWNOJ010000013.1, from coordinate 22,597,135 downwards.
TTATAATATTATATCTCTTAATTACGGCAACCCAAGTAGCCTTGAAATATTCCTAGTTGCATCAAATAAGCCTTCCATTAATTTGACTTGACCTTCGATAATGACTCAACGAAGCATTACAAATTGCTTCATATATTGTTACGAATAAAATGTATTGCATTTCCGCCTGTTTTTCAAATAATAATTTGTAACTATAAACAATAAGCATAACTTGGTCAAAATGTTTTACAACTTTTAAGTTGATCACGCGCTTTTGTCGAACGTGATGCCTCAAAAAGTTCAAACTACTTTCAAACCGGGCCACAACAGCTCAACTTGGCCAACCAGACCGCTAAAAGTTGCAACAACCGGCTAAGGTTCTAACTGCTTCTAACTAAGCGGAGCTGCATTCAAGCGTGGCACAAATAATAGTTTTTTTATTTTTATTTCAATTATATTATTATTTTTTTTTTTTAAACATTTTCAAGTCAATGCACTTTGCCAATGCATTGCATAAACTGGTTTGCAGTTGCAACTTGTGGCAATTCTTTCGAGTGCCAAATGAAGCCAAAAGCGACTATAGCCGCGAGTGACAACTAGTTGGTGGCGGCCACGCATAAGACCAAAAACTCGTTTCCAGACTGGGTGGAGTTATGGTCTCTCTGCAAAAGATCTGCCAACTCTTTGTGTGTATGTGATTATATTTTGTACTTCATTCATTGTTTCAATACAATTATTCAGTTTCGTATTATGTAAGGTCTCACTTATGTACATACTTATGTACTATGTGAGAATATGTTTCATTTGTATTAACCTGTCGTATACTTAATGAGCAACAACAACAACAACAAAATCGTGTACAAGTTTTGTGTTTTATTTTGGCTCGTGTTATTCGCTTAGTTTTTGCCATTTATGTAAATTTAAATTTGCAAAAAAAAAAATGCATTTTGTCAGGGAATTCTTGTTGAATTCCCTGCCTGTTTATCTATAACATAGTTTATAGTAGTAGTAGTTTTAAATAGTAAATAGTAGCTTAAAATTTGTCATTTTGTAGAATTGCAATAATTTTGCTGATTTATAATTATTGGGTAAGATTTACAAAGTAATATCAACGCCGTTAGTTTGCGTTTGTTACAAATCTTCAATATTTTTATCTTGTTCATCTATTCTTGAACTTTTTGAACGTGACCTTGCAAACGTTCCCTTTTAATGTTTAAATGAAACAAAAAGTGGGTAGGGAAGTTGAAAAATTGTTGTAGAAATAATATTTTCTTTACCAATCATGCAAATTTTTGTGAAACTTTTAAAATTCTGTATTTTTATTGTAAAGAAAAAAGTCATCAACTTATAGATATTTTTCCGTATAATCTTAAGCACGTTATACTGAGGATTACTATGGTCTATGTGAGGTCCGCTCCCCTCCAAGGTTCGCTTAAAGTCCAAGGGTATAAAGCTACTTTAAAACATATAAAATGCCTAAGAATGTGAATTTTAGAAATTATGATTCTGGATTATATTTGATCGATTCTGAAGTTTATGTGGCATCGCTTAACACAATCCTCTATACTTTAATCTATTTATATTAGAATAGGGCGTCTGAGTATTTAAAAGGTATATTTTCTTAACTTTCCTTTAAAAATCAACAAAATTTATATTATTTTATATTTATTTTATATAAGCTTTAAATTGTTCACAAAAATTTAACATTTTTATTGCTTATAATCAATATAAATTATATGGTAGCAAATAAAACCACTTTATTTCCGGTCTTATCAGAATAATCGTAAATCGAAAATCTTAAAGAACCACTCTTAAAAGTTTATTTTTGGCAAATAAGCTTTTTAAAAATAATTTATTGTTATCTAATAATTTATTTCTATTTGAATCTTAATTTATTTTAGTCTTAAATGAAAAAGTCATCACTTGAGCTAAGCTTTCAAAAATATAAGTATATACACGTGGTTTTTATCGAACATTTTATTATTATTTAAAAATTTTTTTATCATTATACTGATAAAAAAAAGTATGCCAATGAGCATGTTTTTGATAAAAAGATTTAGTTGTTAGTATGCAGATTTTTGTGTCGCTATTTACTTTACATAATTTAAAGTTTTGTTTCCATTCCAATTTTTAGTATATCAAGAAAATATCTTTATAAGAATTTAATATATAATATAGTATATCAAGATTTTTATTGGATTATAAAAATATAGTAAATCAATAAATATCTTTGTTAGATTTTAGAATATAGAAAAAGTTTCGCAGCAATTCTACAATCTTTGTTGGAATACTTGTGCCTAAAATTTTCGCTGTTTTGGCTAATTGGCTTGTTGAAATTAATACTTTTGGGTTTTAATTTGTTAAGTTAATTTTTTAGACAACTTTTTAGAATTAGTTTAAGAAAAACGCATCGTCAACCCGTAATCATAAAGCTTGAATTTTAAACAGAAATTCTTAGTTGCTTAGGATATAAGTTAAAAAATATGGCTATATTTTTAATATATTGGGAAAGATATGCACAAATTCCTTTCAAAGCTTAAGCATATTTAAAACAATTTTGAAATAACAGTTTTAAACAAAGATATTGTTATTACCTACCCTTCTACGAACAGTGTCATCATTTGCCGTATGTACCGATTTTATCTACCCTTTTAGGTGTTTTTCAACTTATCACTCGTATATATTCTCTTATTTTATCAACTTTATTAGCATGTACTTTGTCTATCTGGTCCCTATTCTAACAACTTGCAATTAAAGCCGGTTTGTTTTGCTCTTTAGAAGCTTATCAGTAGTTGGCTCTTTATATAATATAAACAAAGTATATAAACTGCAAACATACATATCATGTATAATATGGTATATATATATTATATATATGTATATTATGAACATTGCACAAAGTTATCTGAAAGTTGCTCTATGGTACTATGTCTCGTTATCTCTTACTCTCAAACACTTTGCTGTTGTCTTCGTTGAACTATCTCAAAGTGCAAAGAAAACTAAACATCAAATAAAGTACAAAGCGCAAAAATCAGATAGACAAAATCTATATATAAATAAAATGTCGTACTTAAAGCTCTTTAGAGATTCTAAACCTGAACTGAGAGCTGCGCAGTGAAGCTTAAGCAAGAGATTAAGTAAGAATATATTTCTCATTGTTTTGTATTGAAACAGATATTATTTGTACTTGGGGGTTCTAGAGATTTTTTTACTTGTACTTATATGGATTCGCCGCAGGCAGATGCTCGTGAGAGGCGATAAAGTGGTGTCTCTTAAAACCTTCTAGTTTCAGTAAAAGATCTTTGCAGCTGTCGATAATGATATAAGTGTTCATAGAATGCTTTTTAGCAATCGATTTATATATCAGAATTGGACTTCTAGACCCAAAAAACTGCCGAATACACATCTGGCATATTTCGTTAAGTAAATTTCGAATACTTTTGAAACAACGTACATATTGAGAAGAAATTGCTGACTGGAAATTAATTTTTTTACTGGGTAAAAATGCTTAGAATTATCTGTAGTAACAAAATGGCTAATAATCGCGATAATATACATACAAAAGCTGAGTGAACTTCTGGCCAGATCTTGCCAAGTTTCGTGATAAAAGCCTTCACAACAGCTTCTTAATTTATATTCTTGATGCATAAAGAGCGGGCGTTTAATATTATATTATACATTGTTGTTCGAGTGGATTTTTTAAATTATAAAAATAAGCTAAATAAATAGATACAGTACACAGTTATATTGTACTGACATTACTCTTCCCAGTTATTTGCATGTTGTATATACAGGCGTGTGGCTTTAATTATCATTATTTCATTTCCCAGTGGAGACAATGTATTTTAAAAGTTTCTTATCCGCTCTGTGGTCTATTTTACGAAATTGCACTTTATTGTTTAATTATATATTAGCTTTTGTATCATACCTATAAGTTGGATACATACGGCAGCTTGTTGATTTTGTTGATGAAGAAGAAATATTGCATACAAAGTGCTGATAAAAAGCTAATGACAATTCGGGGTGCGCCTAGCTGCACCCTTAACGAAGTATCTAGAGAATGTTAAATGAGTTAATTTTCTCTAACAATGCTGCAATTATGCGCAAAATGTAGCAATATTAATCAGGCAATAGAGCAATAACAAAACGAAAAAAAAAAATGGCTTAAAAAATTCCAGAATAACTTGGTATAGCAGACCCCATAGAGAGTGCAGGCTTGATAAGCGTCAATGTATGCCAAAGTGTGATAAGCATTATATAGCAGGAACCAAATCTTTATGCCACTTACCTTATAGGTATATCTTTGCAATACCAGAGCGGTTATAAATAAACTGAGCAGCGCATTAAGGCGTGGACAGAAAATGTCGAAAAATAAACGAATTGAACAATTCAGTCTGCAACATCGATAAGATTATTGTGAAACACTTTGAACTTACTTTAAATTTGCTTACATAACTCACATTGAAAAGCCTTTGAGAGATTATGACTAAAATAGTTACGTTATTTGTTTTTTGTTTTAGGATCATCCCGGTGTGATAACTACTGGTGCTGGTGCACCCATTGGTATTAAGGATGCCACACAAACTGTGGGTCCACGCGGTCCCGTATTGCTGCAGGATGTCAACTTCTTAGATGAGATGGCGCACTTTGATCGTGAGCGCATTCCTGAACGTGTGGTGCATGCCAAGGGCGCTGGTGCTTTTGGTTATCTTGAGATAACTCATGATATCACCAAGTTCTGTGCCGCCAAGATCTTCGAGAAGGTCAAGAAGCGCACTCCTTTGGCTGTGCGTTTCTCAACGGTGGGCGGAGAGAGCGGCTCCGCTGATACGGCACGCGATCCACGTGGTTTTGCTATTAAATTTTATACGGACGATGGTGTTTGGGATTTGGTTGGCAACAACACGCCAATTTTCTTCATTCGCGATCCCATATTGTTCCCCAGTTTTATACATACACAAAAGCGTAATCCCCAGACGCACTTAAAGGATCCCGATATGTTCTGGGACTTCTTGACGCTGCGCCCTGAGACTACGCATCAGGTCAGCTTTTTGTTCAGTGATCGTGGCACTCCAGATGGCTATACGCATATGAACGGCTATGGCTCGCACACATTTAAGCTAATTAATGCTAAGGGTCAGCCCATCTATGCCAAGTTCCATTTCAAGACTAATCAGGGTATTAAGAACTTGGATGTTAAGACCGCTGATCAGCTGGCTTCTACCGATCCTGACTACAGCATTCGCGATTTGCACAATCGCATTAAGGGCGGCAAATTCCCCAGCTGGACCATGTACATACAGGTCATGACCTTCGAGCAGGCCGAGAAATTCAAATACAATCCATTTGATTTAACCAAGGTGTGGTCGCAAAAGGAATACCCACTTATTCCTGTAGGCAAAATGGTATTGGATCGCAATCCTACCAATTACTTTGCTGAAGTGGAGCAGATTGCCTTTAGCCCAGCACATATGGTGCCCGGTATTGAGCCATCTCCCGACAAGATGTTGCAGGGTCGTCTATTCTCCTACTCTGATACGCACCGTCATCGTCTGGGCGCTAATTACCTGCAACTGCCGGTCAACTGCCCATACAAGGTTAAGGTCAACAACTATCAACGTGATGGACCCATGAACGCTACAGACAATCTGAATGGACAACCCAACTATTTCCCCAACTCTTTCAGTGGCCCAGAGGAATGCCCTCGTTCTCGCGCCTTGTCCTCCCGCTGTCCCGTTTCCGGAGATGTCTATCGCTACAGTAGTGGCGACACCGAAGATAACTATGGCCAGGTTACCGATTTCTGGACTAGAGTCTTGGACGAAGGCGCCAGGAAGCGACTTGTGCAGAACATTGCTGGACATCTTAGCGGCGCCAGTCTATTTTTGCAGGAACGTGCTGTCAAAAACTTTTCCAATGTGCATCCCGATTTCGGCAAGATGCTTACGCAAGAACTCAACTTGGTCAAGTCGTCCAAATTCTGAGTGCATTACAACAACATTCGCAGTGAATTTAATATACAGTAACTAACTCTGTCGACTAACATCAGGAGAGCATTGGCTTTTTGGTTGCGGGCATTTTGTGCGATACTTTCTTCTATGTTTACAATGGTTTCCATTCTGTCTTAAGAAATGCAATACTTTTTATATCTGTAGCACATACATTTTTTATATATGTAATGCTTTCTTAATACATATTAATGTTTCAATAATAACAAAAATAAATTGCATTTTTATTGAAATTTGTTAAAGCTTCTTTCATTCTGCTTTCATTCGATTGTTAAGGTGCCTAAAAATGTATAGTTCTCAAATAAAACTAGTAGAACCAATCTGAGTTTAGCTGATCGTTGCACTGTAAGCATCTTTTGTATTTTAACTGCAGCGCTTTTTATTATATGTTGGCTTACTTAAATAAAGAAGTTAAGATAAAATAAAGAAAAGCATTTTAACTGCATAAGCAATATGTGATTGACTAAGGAGATTGCTGTCCCGCCAGACAAACCGTGTTTAATAATGTTGCTTAAGGACAGTCATAGATCTTAGTGCCCAAGAATGTTGGCAAGAACGATATTAATAAATAAGCGAGAAATACTTCTAAAGAACCAATTTTGAGTCTATTTGGTTACCTGTGCTGCTCAGAGCTTACATGTACAAACGTACACATCTTTAAATTTCAAGTTAAAATAGATTATATGGCGTTCTGAAACGGTCTTTATACGCAGCTTGCATTTTATTAAACATTTCATTGCTACACATTTAATTTATTTATTAATTCAAAATTAAACAGTTTTGCTAAAGCCGATAAGTGGTTTAACATCTAATTTCATTTATTGTGTCTTATCGATTACCGATTACAAAAAGTTATTGAACGCCGATTATTGACCATAAATAGTGTTGGCAAATGCGATGTAAAAAATATCGATTTTTAAATTTTACTTCAATAAAATGCTGCTAATTGTGGCAGTATATGCTTAGTTAATCATAGTATGTAAGTTATTAATGGCTTGCATTAAATTTGGAAAGTCTTTGAAATAAAGTATAGTAAAGAAAGAATTTTAAATTAGAATCTAAAATGTCAACTTGTTATACATATTGCAACAAATGCTGTACAATTTCATATCAAATCATTTCAACTATTTAAGATGTATTGTATATAATTGTAGCTCTAAATTTCTTTTTTTTTATATAACGAATTATAGCGTTAATTTTTTGGTTCTATAAACTGCAAATCCTCAAGGAAGCGGTATTGTCTGTATCTTTCGTCGACTCCGAAATATATTTTCCGTCGATATTTTTATTTTCGTTGTTGGTCAACTGTTTTGAATTCTGATAATGTAGTATTTGATTTTTATCGTAATTGTAGCTGCTTTCAATCAGCAATGAGCTATTTTACTTAGCTTTATTTTTTCTCTTAATTTTCAGTGTGAACACTAAAGTTTTAATTGTCTTGATTTTGTTTATTACGTCGAACACTGGCTGTTGTGTTTTTTCTAAGTTTTTATTCAAACCAGTTTTATTTGCATGCTAAAAAAACACAATATGATAATAAATTAATTCTGAGTACATGTAAAATTTTGAGCTTTTATTTTATATTATTGATTTTGTTTAGATCTATGCACAATTATACGCTAATTTTTAAATTAAAGCTAATTCTATTTGTGTGCTCTTTTTGTTTGCTTGAGTAATTTTTACAATTTTCATCTTTAGCTTTTAACAGATTACAAAACATGTACGTTTTCAGTCTAGTATCTAAGAAGTATATATATATTATGTGTGTGTATATGCATGTAGAAAAATACATTTCTTTTGCTATTCTGTAATAACATTTCATATTAATTTCATATGATTTTGCTAAATGCAACCTTTAAGTAACATTTTTATTTTATTTATATTCTTTACAATTTGTTATTAACACTTTTGTAATTGTTCAAAAACGGCGCGGTAACAGTTACAGTTTTTTTTTATATAGTAAATGCTTTAAATTGCGAAAACTGTTGCCAAGATATTAGTTTTTTTTTTTTATTTTTGCATAATTTATTATGTACATTTAAGAATAACTATTTAAAATATTTTGAAATTTGCGCATATAAAAAATAGTTTCATAGAAATGCAGTCAGTATTGATTCGGGGGTTTAGAGTTTTGTAGAACAGCTTTTTATATTAGCTAAATTCGTATTTACTTGTCAAAACTGTGGCTTAAAAATAAAGTTGAAATGAATAATTAAACATTTCAGCAAGGCACTTTCTAAACACTCACGCCGTTTTTTCTTGACAAACTTTTTTTTGTGAAGCTTTTAAATTAAACTTAAATTAAAACGCCTAATGTGTGGCGTTGGCAGCAGCTACTGCCACTAAACGTGCCCATTCTGGGAAGGTATTAAGATTGGGATAGACAACTAGACCCCAGGTTTGGCAAAAAATGAAGAGCACTACAACGGTTATTATAGTAGGACCAATGCCGGCAATGGCCATGTCCTTGGTTCTAATATTGGCATAACCAGCAACCAATGCATTTGGTGGCGTACTGACAGGCAAATGGAAGGCCATGCTGCAGGCCAAACCAGCAGGCAGAATCAAATACAAAGGATGGATTTCAATAGCCAGCGACTGAAAAAAAAAATGGGCAAACGTTTTTAATGTTTCAAGTGTTTACTGCTCATTAAACTTACCATCTCCGCCAGCACAGGCACAATAATATTAGCAATGGCTACATTTGAGCTAAAGGCGGTGAGAAAAACGGCCACCAAAATGACCACCAGTAGTAGCACAACATGTGGCAAGGCCTTCAGACCAATCAAAGCATTTCCAATTAGTTTGGCCATGCCACTAACCTTGCTGCCCTCAGCCAAGGCAAAGCCACCGCCCAGAAGAAATACCAAGCCCCATGGCACTTTGGTTTGAATGAACTTCCAAGTAATAAGCGAGGGTGTGGTGCCAGTGGGAACTTGTCCCTGGCGTGAGCAATAGCGCAGGAAGGCATAATTGGCGGGTAGAATGAAGCACATGATAACAACAAAAATGGTTGGCATGGAGTTACGTATGTCCCTGTAAAAATTAAAAATCAAATGTTATATGACTGTTTTAACTTGATTGAGTTTATATCACAAGTAGATTTTATGCCATTTTTAGTTTTAACTTTTACCTATTAATATTATTAAATTAGTACTTACTTGGTATTTAACCAATCTGCCCAACCCGGAAAGATGCCTGGCTTGCGTGTAAAATACATAATCACCATCACTATGAACAAAATCATTACTTGAATTTCATGTATGCTCATGGGACCAAGCTCCTTATAACGTTGATCAATGACTTTCTTAGCCACATCGGCGCCATCCTTGCCTGCTTGAACCTCTTGTGCTTCTTTACTCTTTGGACGGAACAAGCCCATGAAATGCCATTGCAAGAATAGATAAGTGAGGAATGTATAGACCAGCATAGAAGGTACAGAGTAGAACATGAAGCTTGGAAAGTCCAATTGTTCCGTAGAGGTAGGGAAGCGACTCTCATAGATACCCTTAAAGGTCAAGTTTGTGGCCGTGCCAATAATGGTACCGCAACCTCCCAAAGATGAGGCATAAGCTATGCCCAGATAGTAGCAAAGTGTAATTTTTGTTGGATAGGGTGGTCTGTAAAAGTAAATCGTATTTTCAGTAAATCCTTTTTGTTTTGTGTTCAACTAGTTTTCCTAACTTACTCATCTTCATTGTGTTTGTCCTTATTGTTGCCTACAATTTGGTATTGTGGCTCGTGATTGATTTTACAAACACCTTGCTGCAATTGTTAAAAAATTAATTAGACTTAAAAGTCTAACAAATATTTAAAGGGTATAACTTACAGCTTGCAATTCTTCAAGCACAGCCTGTATAATAGGACACATCATAGCCGTGCAGGCTGCATTGGAGATCCACATGGACAAGAACATGGTCACCATAATCAAACCAAAATGTAATCTGTTGAAAATAATAAAGTCAATTGGATTACCATATGTGGCATTTATTTACACACCTTCTGGGACTGCAGCCCACGATTTGTATGACCCGAAGTGCCAAACGTTTATGCAAATTACAATACTCAACGGCCAGCGCTACCATTATGCCGCCCATAAACATGACTAAAGTATCTTTAAAGTACAAGCGACACGTCTGATCAGAGCTCTGAAAATAAGTTGTAATTGAGTTGGAATGCTTGCAAAATGCGAGTAAAAAATGTTGCTGCTTACCATAATGCCCATTATGGGAAACGCGACAATAGGTATCATAGAAGTAACATAAAGTGGCAAAGCCTCAGTGACCCAAAATGCAGCCATTACCAACAGCAGATACATGCAGCGATATTCCTAGAACATTCAATCATAATTTAAAATCAGTTACGAATAAATTCAAACTGTTTAACTTACAGGTGTATTGTTCAAAAGCATTATAGGCAGACATAGCAGTGGCACGAAAAATACCACCAGACCCTTCCAGTGATTACCGAAGAAGTTTTTCCAGCTAACGGGTGGCTGTGAAGGTTCACTTATTTCGCTATAAGCAAAAAAAAAAAGTGTAAAATAAGTACAATTGCCAAGGTCTTCGAGAACAGGTAGCTGCTATACTTACACCTCCATTTTGATATCTTTATGGTAAATCTGCAAAGACAAATGAAAACAGATAAAAAACATTAATAACAATTTATGACTGAAGACAGCGGGGTGACCTTAAAAACTAGCTGGAGCGGGCCCCTCTAATGGCACACTTGTTGCCATGCTTCTATAATTTCTTTCTTCATTGTACATTTGAATACTGTAGTCATCATCGTATATCATCTGAACGTATTGAACACAATTGAATATCAATTGAAACCGAGTGTCGTCGTCTAATTGCTCGTCCATATAGTATGAAAATATCTAGTCATACTTTGGTTTGCTCGCTTGGCTGTGGAAATGAAGCGCGTGATATAATTTCTTTGCGAATTTAAGTTTATGTGCGCTAGAAATATGTCAGAGTCTAGTTGGCTAGCTGGTTCTATGTACATACAAACATACATATGTATTGAGTATATCTATATATAAACATTGTATGTAAGTATAAATATTTCATAAGAAACTGCTGACGACGGCGTTGGCCTCCGTTTGTTCAATGCACGTCATCGACAATACTGTTAGGTAATCATTGTGCGAAAATATTGTGTGTGCTCCAATATAGACACATTCATATACTATATATGCTATATGAGTTGTTTTGGACAAGCAGGAGGCACGTCTTCCAAAGTTGTTATGTACCTATCAAAGCCATCTATCAATTCCATTAAGCTCGCCATAATGTACTGCAGCACTTTTGTTACCACATACCACAATGTGAACTCTCACACAGTAATACACGTGTCATTGGCATTTACACCCTATGACAGTGTATCAATTAGATATATAATATAATACCATACATTATGTATATCTAACTTGGCGTCTAAAACTAAAACATTTTGTGGCATGGCCACTAATTATAGCCAAGAGCGACCAACGAACGGCGCCAATGTCAATGTCAATACTATAAAACCCAAATGCATGTAAACAATATTACGTAGAAAACGTTGAGGAAAATGTGTACTTATAGCCACAGATTTAGAAAACGAAAATCTTTTCGTCTGTACACAAAACAATATTTAATTAAGCATTAAAGTATTTCATGCAATATATGCCGGCAACAAAAATATGCTCATTTGCCAAAAGCTTAGAGTATAGACTTTGTTCAAGTAAAAGTCAACGCCTCATCTTCTATTAAGCTGAACTTTAGACAGTGCTGCAAAACGCATAAATTTCCATAATTAATTTCAAAAACTGCATTGTAATTGGCTCTAGTAAATATTTCAAGTTTGAACTAGCAACACGTATGTTTAGTAATTATATATTATTTAAAATCTTCACAGAATTTGTTCAGTTGAGTAGTTTGCACTTAAGTACTTTTCTCAAACCAAAAGCACGTTGTAAGCTAAACCTGGGATTCACTTGTCAACTCAAATTCACAACGTAACTTATTTAAATAATAAAAACACATCTTGCGCAGCTTATTAATCTTATTACATCGTTTAAAGTTGTTGTTGCTAAACTAGTAAATAAACTTTGTATCAAAACACTGCAAAGTGCATAAATTAAAAGTGTTTACGCATTGCTATTTTCTTAAACGATTTGATAAATTTAGTGTTCAAAAGTTAATTAAAATAATGGTCCATATAATAGGTTCTGAACATTTCGTGGAAAGTTTGCATAAAAAAGAAACATACCGCTTTGGTTACAAGACGTTGTGCTCAATAGTTATTAATGAATTCAGTAAAACAAAATTTAAAAAAAATAACATGATATTTGGGCACATGTTTTGTTGTATGAGCAATTCGAGATTTTAATTTCACAAAAGTTTACAAAATTGTCTTGTTAAAACAAGTGCAAACTGGTTGCATTTAAGGTAATTGGGTTTTAACAAATATTCTTACAACAATTAAGTAAACAACTTTGACAATTTTTAACCACGATAAATGTTCTACAAAAAATTGGTACAAGGGCGTATTGCTGTTACTCAGTGCATTGGTTTTAAGAACAGCAGTGAGCAGAGGTAACTTGGTAAATGTATTACTAAGATTTTATTAAATTAAGAATTTCTTATTTTTGCAACAACATTTTCAGCTACTCAGCGCAATACATACTGTCAATACCCTAATTGTTTTGTATATCTTTAAATCTTTTCGTCTGCGCTCATTTTTGTTTTCAACAATTGTCGAACACTTTTCAACAACTTGCCGACTTTTATTTAAATGCATTTTATGCTGTCATCTATTTGTTTATCTTTTGCCTTGTTTTTGTTGTCACATTAAACAATTCTTCTCTTTAATGTGTTTTGTGTTGTTGTGACTGTGTCGTGTGTTCACAATGTAATCTGATCTTTTGTTTATAGCTGCCATTAGCATTTGGTTTCACACTGTTCGTTCAATTGCCGCCAGAATTGGTTGTGTGCCCATAGAGCACTCTACGAACTACGCAACCGTCTCTCTTATTAAATCTTGTTACAGTGTTTATATATATTTTATACTCTGTAGACATAATAATAATAGATGCTTGTTTGTGCAATTGATACAACTGGTTCTATATCGCAAAATGCAATAACTCGGCCATTGGTTAAGGTAGCTCTACCTTTTGTCTCTTGGCATTAAGCCAAAAAAAAACATCCTAAAATGAAGCCACAGGCAATAGTTTTCAATATAAGCTTGTGATACCGTTTCTTTCCGTCCGTTTTTTCTTAGAAGTTTGATTTTCATATTTCATATTTATTTTTAAAAAATATTAAACTGATTTTTCTATTACAATAATTCTAAGTTTCCCATTACTAATATTTCTATTTGTGTTTCAGGTACTTCTACTTAAAAAGTAGAACGTGCTATATTACCAAAAGGCAGCACAATTAAAAACAAAAAGCGCATTTGCTAGCAACATTAAAAAATCTAAACTTTGAAAATAAAAATAAAACAATGCGCGTGCAAATGATTGAAATTCCAACACTTAAGTCAAATGTCAGCTGTTATTAATTGACACTATTTTTGTGTACAATTAAAAAAAATTTTTAGAAAATAACTTGCAAATGACATAAGCAAATGTCCAGTGTTCAATTATTTGTTGTAGAAAAAACTAGACGCGCCTCCAAAACCATGGCCTACGAACTAAATATGATACGTGCATATATATACATAGAATGCTTTTCCGATTGATTACAATTGAGCTATATGTATGTAAGTATATGTGTGTAAAGCAAGTGCTTCGTAAAGTGGCACAAATAGTAAACCATGTACCTATCTATGTACAATATGCGATAGTATAAATCCTATATTTACTATAGCACAAATACGCAAACAGTGAAAACCCTGCTATCAATTGACACAATGTCTACGTCAAAATGCGCCCTGGAAATCAATCAAAATATGAAAACAAAAAAAATATGTATACGTAATATATTTGTTGTTGGAATGCTTAAGATTATTACATAGATTGTTTATTACAAGCTTAATATGTTACAATATCTCTTGTGTGTATGCAGAGACAACAAAAATGTTGACAGTGCTATTTTTAATGGAATTTTTTTACAACAATCATTAACGCAAATATTGTAAGAATAAAATTTTCCATCTATTACTACGGTGTGAAATAAGTAAAAATTCAACCAAAATTTTGAGGGAATTAAAAAAAAGTTGAGTTGAATTTAATTTTCGATCTGCTAACTATTGTAGTTGATCATTTTGGATTCAACAAACCTAGAATATTAAGTTTTCTTAACTAGCTCAACTCAAAAGCGCCAAAGGCTTTGTTTTCTAGCTTTACTTTGGAGAACACTTTTGCCGAATAGTATTGTTGAGGTTGAGGTTTAACGATGATTATAAGTCAATACAAGGCAGATTTTTTAAAATTTAATTAAACGACCTATTTTTTAATGTGAATTTAAAAGAATAACAACAACTATAGTCAACAGAAATAAATTTATAAAATTTATGGTAATGTTAAATCAGCATTGTTTATAACAAATCATTCTTCGGTAACACAACTGAGCATAACTCAAAATAAACAAAATCAAGCAGTTTATTAGATCTTCGATACTTGAAGCACTTTAGAACTTTTTTAAAAAAGTTTATGTATAATTTTAATCTTTAATATGGATTATTTTGTTCATTAAATGTAAGTTTTTTATATTTTAAAATCATAAAAGAAAAAAAGTCAGTTTATTCAGCTAGTTAATGCAACAGCCACATCACTGATTTTGCTTATCGATAACAATATAGATAACAATGCCAGTGCTATCGATGTACGGAAAAAACAAATATTCGGCTTGGAAGTCTGTCATGTCAGTCAGTCATTTACTAGTTCAAATTATTAAAAAAAAATTATAAGCAATAAATAAATGTAAGCGTTTAAATAGGAATTAGGTAAGAGATAGTGTTGATTATCGTTTTACTTTTGCAAAGTAAGTACAATACTATACAACTAATATTTATTTGCTCGCACTTTATCATCATAGTAAACAATTTTAGAAAATTTATTAAATATTCTCGCAGAAAAAATGCTGGTATATCACTTATTGTTTAGCAAAATCATTTTTCGTTTGTTTGCTCAGCGCAAAGTCGAAATAGTAAAACCTTTTCAAAACGAAACTTGTTATTATTCGCATTAATTAAATATAATTACTATGCTTTAACTGTCTATATCTATATATCTTATAAAGATCTGCTTCAAGTACGTTGGAATAAAAACAAAAATATACTTTTTGCTCTTTAAATCGTGGCTATAGTTAAAATAACTACAACCTCTAATGATTGACAGCAGCAGTTCTACGATTTAAGAGTACTTGGCGCTAATTGTAATGCATTCAGCACAATAATCAAATGCTTAGTGGATAAGATGCTCTGGGAATTGCTCACAGCATGACTGTTTGTGGGATTACTCGAGCTAAGCATGAAAAGCAAAATCATACATTATGCATTGTTTAAAGGTGTTGTCGTTGAGCCAGTTAATAATTAACTAATTGTTGAAAGACTACAAAGTTCATTAATTAAGAGTGAACACGCATAACTCTTATCTCAAGCGATTCGATAAATGAAGTGTTTGCAAATTCATTAAAATAATGGTCCATAACATGTCATAACATTATCTAAATAAAAATATTTCGCTTTGGTTACATGACTTTGTGCTTAATAGTTGTTAATAAATTTCGTAAAACAAAATAATAAAAAAAAAACAATTAAGTTGTTTTAATGCCATTTGGGCACATATTTTGTTGTATAAACAATTCGAAAATTTAATTTCAAAAAAGTTCACAAAAAGTGTCTTGTTAAAACTTACCTACTTGAACAAGTGCAAACTGGTTGCATTTAAGGTAATTGGATTTTAATAAATATTTTTACAATAATTAAGTAAACAACTTTGACAAATTTAAACCACGATAAACGATTCTACAATAAGTGAGAATTGTTTTGAAGAGCGCTGGCTCGGAGAATGAATACTAATATGATAGGAATTTGTCAAAATTATTTATCCGTTCATATACAAAGTGTTTAAAAACTAATGCAGTGAAATGAGTAATAAAATAAGCTAATTTGTGGTATTTCGCCTAGGTCCAAATTTTTCTAACAATTGCATTTGGAATGCACTGCAACATTTACAGCTGGTAACTAAATTTATAATTACTAAATATGTAAGCAACAAGTGGGCAATTTAAATATTTAAGTTTATAGCAACAGTGTGTCACCCTAACGTTGAAGTAGAAGCCTCTCATTCTTAGTAAATTAATTAGAGCCTTAGTCTTGACATAAAACTTATTGAGTAATAAATTGTTCAAAAATACATTCGATTAATTAAATAGGTATGAACATTGTTTTTTGGAAAAGTGGTTACCCAAAATTTATTTTAGACCTACAATTTCTTATACAAAAAAAACCAAAAACATTAATTTTTCAAAGTTTAAGAATTTCTAAGTTTCACCCAACCCATTTAATAGACTTATTATGTTTTTAAATCAGATTTTGTAACTATGCATTATTTATAATTTTAACGAAGAAATATAATCTATCAAATCATAATTTCTTATTAAATATTTTATTTGACTAGCTTCTGTTTAAAAAATTTCATTTATCTTGCTTAATAGCATACCTCGCCATATCGAAATCTTGTTTTTAGTGCATTAATTTAGATAAAAACAATCGTATTTTGCTGGACTCTAAATTGCTGTTATAAAATAACTTATAAACTAAAAAATTAGTTAATTACCACGTGCAATGAGCGTACCTTTAGTTCAATTTGTAATCGCTTAAAAATAATGAGTAAAGTAAATATTAATTCGATTTAGTAACCAAAGCAAATTTTTTACTTTTTATTTTTAGCTATTGATAAGCATTATTAAGCTTAAGTGTTTTTTAGCGACAACTAATACTTGTACAATTTTGTGTATATACCTATGTACTTTGTACTCCAGAGACTAGGCTAATCGGCTTTATTTTTTAGAAACAGCTTTGCAAAACGATTAACACTCAGCCATGGGTTATTTGTACAAAGTTCATGAAAATTGTTAAAATCTTTAAGTACAGAAAATTGTGTTACGCTGCATTTGAAATTTCGAATTTAAAATGATTTTTTCGTTTTATTTTCATTCCACTCAATTTTAATGGCAGCCAATTTTAAAATCACAAACAGATAGTACCAGAGGTAATCGGTGAGTACAGTCACCTCTTGACTTCGTCGCAACAATTGACAACAGACTGAAAGCGAAACGTCGCATAAATTTGATATGGAAATTGCAGTTTCTGTTGGTTGGTCATTCACATTAAATGCCACTTGAGAAACAGAATAAAACTACATTGAACCAGCAAATAGCAACAGGTGAGTTGCAGCTAACAGGTGGGCCACATAACCAGACGGCCGTGATAATATTTCTTGTGCTCAATTTACGCATATGGCTTTCAAATTTCAACGGCTTCAAAAGGCAAAACCGTCAAAAGAGGCGTGCTGTCTAAGTCGATCTTGTTGAGCAACTTTGAAACTAGTCCTGGTTGATAACCAGACGTAACTAGCTTTAGGCCTGCAGTAAGGCGGCAACCAACCAAGTTTCAATTCATTATGGATAAATAACTTTAAGCTACTAAGCGCTTCAAGCATATAGTGTTGCTAATATTTATTTAAAAACAATAATTTTAAGGCAATTTTTTGTTTTAATTTGATAGTAAGACGGAAATTCTTGGCTCATTGTGATATTGTGTTTTTGTCTTTGAAATTCATTTTAGAACGCATATAAAATATTAATAAAAAACATTTTTGTTTACTATGAATTTTGCAAAAACCTGATAAAAATGCTTAAGCTCCAACTGAGCAACGAACTTGCAACTTTCGACTTCAGTAAGCATAAGCACTTCCCTACTAAATGTTAAGCATACCAATTTTTTCTAACCTCTAAATAATCGAATTTTTGCTAAAATAAAATCCTAACTAGTGTTATTTTAGGCTAACTGCCATAAAAAGATGCTACTTATAATAGAGAAAAACAATACAATACGTATAAAAATAATCATGTCAATTAACATGTCGGTATGAGAGCTTGAACTTGAACTTGGCATTGACATTGTGAATATTATAATAGAAAAATTTGCATAAATTGCTGATACTTACAAAAATGATTAAAATACGATGTTATTTTACGAAAATTGCATGTACAACGGAGAATTCTATATAGAAAAATATGATAGTGTAATTTAGCAACTATAGTTAAACTATCATATTTTTTGAACTAACAAAAACTACTTCCATTTAAGAATCAGTGTATAGCTCTCAAGCTCTCTATATCAAATATATAATAATGGGTTCCAATACCAATTGGAGCTACTAATTAAATCTAACGTACAACGACCAGAGATCAATTAGTATATTCTTTCAAATTGTTATAACACCCACACATATTGCACATTTTTGTGGTTAAATCAATGATATACGCAGGTTGTATAAATTTAATTAACGTGTTCATTGGGCGTAAATTGAACCACAAATAAAATGTCGCCTGACGTGCAGAGTCACGTTACGAACAAATAGGTGTTAATTTTTTTCAATAACATTCTACTCCAATTCATGCTTATTGATGATTGACATAAGTTCTGTCCCAACATGATTAGCTGCATTAGCAGTGGAAAAAGTAAGCTATATAAAGTGGATTTAATGTTTTCCAAACTGGTTCATGGAAACTGCAGTTCGCAGAAGACAGTTTGAGTGTTCAGCAAATCTTCTATTAAAAGTTAATTGTCACTGATGCTTGGAATTTGTTGTGTTAATAATAATACAATAAATAATCATATGCACTTTATATGGTTGGTTAATGTTGGGTGTGAACGACTTTTAGTTACTCTATTCTATTTACTATTCAAATATGTACAAGATTTTGAAGAGATCAACACACTAGATCTCTTTATAATTTGTTATCAAAACACTTAGGCTGTTTAGACAAAAAAGGACAACCATTTTTTTGCTTTTCAAATTATTGCTTGGTTTTGAAGATTTCAAGCAATAATTTTAAACTTTTTTATCATGTCAAATGGCTCAGTTGAAGCACACAGGGATTCATTTTCAATAAACTATCAAGAGTTTGTTTGTATCGCGGAAGTATGCCAGTGAGGGACGATTCTTCAGAGTAACAATATCATGATTTTATTATTTTTTTGCGAAAATTTAGTTTTGTCAAAGTTTATCCCAATGCTAAAGATTGTCGTCAGCTTTTCTAGGGGCAGTTTTGCATTGAATAACGATGTAGAGAGCCGATAGAAAAGTCCCTGTACTTGGTCTCAGATTTATATAGAAGTTATGGTTTGGGCAGTTTTTAATTATTATTATTTTTTTAAGTTCAATGGAAAGACTTATGCACAACATCAACCCAAATTTGTTAGTATGAATTACGAAGCTGCAATTTGTCCGTTGTAATTGAACAATATAATAATAAAGGAAATAGTAATAAAATTTTCAAAATCGAAAACCTATTGCCCTACTCTAATCGTAAGACTACACACTTACGACCTTGTAGGAACATGCACGAGGCAACAAAGCACCGATAAGTACGGCGTCTAAAAATTGATAATACAGTGAATGAATATATTATTTGGATTTCTCTTTGTA